>CM054060.1:283759292-285086792 GCA_028641055.1 Alopecurus myosuroides | reverse complement strand
AATTGATACTGTCTTTGGGCAGGTTGTTGAGCCAAGTCCGAGCCGGACCCTCAAGCATCTGCGGAACATACCGCACAACCCATCTCCGGTTGCCGCCTGCAATGTGCACGGCTGTGACATAATCACTCAACCAATCCTCTGGCTTGGTGCTTCCATTGTAGCACTTGGTCCCCCTGGCCAGCTGGAAGTGGTTCACTGATGGCTCGTTCATGATGCGAGGGCCAAAGCACTCTGGGCCAGGCGGCCCCTTGATCTCGAGTTGCGCTGACAGATTGATCCGGTCCAGCTTGAATCTTGCATCACTGGGCTCCAACATGCGGTCACCCAGGCGATCAGCATAGCCGGCTAGCCCCATCGCCGAGTAGCCATCATCATACCTGTTCTCCTGCACAACAGCAGGTTGCACCACAGGGTTGGCTGCTGGCGCAGCCGCACGCGGCTGTGCTGCAGCAGGCTGCTGCGTCCTCTGTTGAGTAGGCTGAGCAGGAGGACGCCGAGAAGGCCCCGCGTTGTCTCCGTCTTGCCCCTTGCTGTGAGCTTTATGGGCTTGATAGCCTGCTCCTGCAGTAGTGTGTTTCTGACCGGACTCTCGCGGCACAGCGCGCTGTTTCGCGGCGAGAGCCGGGACGTACACCTGCATCTGTCTGCTCTTCCCAGAGCGCACACTCTGATCCCTCTCACGGCTGGGATGCGGCGATGAGGCCTGATCCGTAGATCTGACCGCATGCGAGTGCACAACCTGGGAAGCACCGGCACCCGGATTGGCCTTCCGGAACTCCTCATTCTGCCTAGCAGCTTCTAGCACTAACTCATTGAGCCTCTCCTGCTGCCTAGCGCGCGCGTCGCCGGCAAGGTTTGGCAAATCAGCAGCTACAGCCTCTGCAGCTCTAAGTGTTTTGACGGGGGTGCTGTATCTAGGCCTGCTAGCGGTGTTTGCGGTGGCAGACTGGCTAGGAGCCTCACCAACCGTTGCCATCTCGGCGCCTAAGTTGCGACGCGTAGCGCCTACTTTGCTAGGCTTCCTAACAACATGAGTAAAGCCATGGGCCTTGTTGTACTCGTTCTGGTCTAGGCTAAGCTCGAGCCTAACCTTCTCAAGCTCCAGGTGCTCAACGAGCAGCTCCTGACGCTGCCGATCGAGCTGCGCCCTCATGGTCAAGAGATCGAGCTCGGTGGGAGGCGGCATGCCCATCCGCACGGCGGATGCCGGTATCGTCGGTGTAGTGGAGAGAGGGATGTTGGAGTCCTTCTCGTAGGGCTTGTGAACCCTCTGGCCAACACTCGGGCCAGCAAGATCCTCGATGACCTCCGCGGCAGCAGCCGCGCCCTTCCCGGCATCGGTAGCCAGGCCGGTCATCATCACCTCCACGCTGTTCGCGGAGCAGCCCATCGGCCTTCCGCGGGCAGCGAGCACAGCAGGAGGATCCTCCGCGACCAGCACCTCCTCTGGGAACTCGCGGACGACGGCGGTGGCGACGTAGACGAGGTGCGAGCCGAAGGAGAGCACCGAGCCGCCTGCCGGCATGGGCCTCCCGCCGAAATCTCCGGCGTTGTCGGTGACGAAGTCGAAGGAGCCGAATCTGTGGACAAGGCCACAGACCACGCGCTCCCCAGTAGCAGAAACGAGTCCCGTCCGAACATGGACTCCAGCCAGCGCCTTTGTCTGCCCCACGGTGGGCGCCAACTATCGTGGTGGTATCACGGCAGATGCCATGGGATGGCTAAAGTTGGGGCCGATGGACGCTGGAGGTGCTCGGGGAGGGATCACACGGCGAGTAGCCGCGTGTGGTAAGTCACGAACACTGCAAAAAACCAGATCTTACCCAGGTTCAGGGCCCTCGTGTGGAGGTAACACCCCTACTCCCGCGTCTCCCTTTATATGAGTTCTTACCGAGTAGCCACAGTACAAATCAGGCCTTCAGCCGAGTAGCCACTCTTCTCTCTTGTTCTATTGGTGTGAAGTGAAGCAATGCCTAAGTTCTGAACCTCTCACAGGAGGAGGCAGGGCACCTTATATACTGGTGCCCAGCCGAATAGAATACGACTAAAAGGTACAACTTGATAGGACAGGAGCACTGCAGAACCGTGCACGCCTCCGGGTTCCCGCTGACGCGTGCACCGTAAGTCGTCACGCCGTTCGGAGATGGGACCTGTCCACCCTTGTCAGTGAGATAGGGTAGGCCCCTAGCCCTGTCCTGTCCCCTCTGCCAGTGACAGGACTAGACAGGCGCCTACCACACTGTAGCCACGCCGAAGCGCAGATAATCACGCGCTCCGTAAGTTGAACCGCACGCCGTACGGACGCAGGGACGTGGGATCCTTTGTCAGAACGGCTCCATTGACTTCTGGCCCGAGTAGGAAACCACTCCCTCTACTCGGACCAACTCCTCTACTCGGAGGAACATAACTTCCTTGATTCTTCCTTCTGGCCATTGGTGAGTACGACCGGTTAGCAGCCTACCGGGTAGCAGGTACCGGGTAGCCAGCTACTTAGTCAAATAGCCCCTTTGACCTTGCCTTTAGCACTGGCCTTACCCCTACTCGGGGGTAACCCCCCTACATCATTTGACTCGCCATATTTGTCACTGCCTTGGCAATCCCACATCACATGGCTATGTCCATTGCATATGGGGCATACGTGAAAGTAAATTATGGGCACCTAGAGGGGGGGGGGGTGAATAGGTGCTACGACCAATTTTAATTTTTCTTTTGTTTTAGGATTGACACAAAGGTAAATTCTCTAGATAATGCAACTAAGGTGAATTTACCTATATGACAAGGATAATGATAAACACAATGCAAGCGATAAGTAAAGGGAGTGAGGGAACGAGGTAACCAAAGTGAAGCACACGGAGACACGATGTATTCCCGAGTTCCTCCTTGTTAAGGGAGTACGTCTCGTTGGAGGGGTGTGAGCTCGCCACGAAGGCCTACTCAACGCCACAAAGGCCTCACCCTATTCTCCGATGAACTCCGCCACAAAGGCCTAGTTCACCTTCCACTATAGAACCCCTTTGAGGCGGGGATCAAGTCCTTTACAAACAACTTGGGGTACACACCCACAACCAAATTGGGGGCTCCCAACTCTTCTTGAATCACCAACAAGTAACAAGATGCCTAGGTTCTCCACAAGAAGAAATCTAGGCTAGATCCCTCTAGCTAGAGAGGGGGAAATGAAGAACGAGTCGGTGAAGATGTAGATCCGGGTCTTCTCCTTCAATCCTCCAAGTATCAACGAGTTTGGGTGGAGGGATTGGGAGAGATCTAGCTTTTGGAGGCTCAATAAATGCTTGACTTAAATGCTGGAACGAGCAACCTCTTGGGGAAGAAGGGGATGGGGTATTTATAGCCCCATCCCAAAACTAGCCTTTTTGACCCTTTTCGTGCCTGGCGGTACTACCTATGGTGCCAGCGGTACTACCGCAACATGTGTATCCACGCGGTACTGTAGAGCCCCAGTCGCAGGGCGCAGGCGGTACTGCTGCTGAAGTACCGTGGTACTCCAGTAGCGGTACTACCGCGAGTGCTCCACGGTACTACCGCTGGCCACCCACTTTGAATAAATTTGAAGTGGCTGGCGGTAGTACCGAGCCACTACCGCTCTAGTACCGTGGGATACAGAGAGCAATTCCTAGCCAGCGGTAGAAGGGCCGGTACTGAGGGCGGTACTACCGCTTCCTGTAGAGAGCGGTACTACCACCAACCAGTAGCGGTACTACCGCTGAGCAAGGTTTTGCTCAAAACCGAACTGCGTACAGCGGTACTACCGAGCCACTACCGCCTCAGTACCGTGCGAAATAGAGAGCATTTCTCTTCTGGCGGTACTGCTGGCGGTACTGGGCGCGGTACTACCGCTTCCTGTGCGGAGCGGTACTACCGCTGCCGAGCCCGGTACTACCGCTGGACCAGGTCAGTTTTGGTGGCAATGTCTTGGAATTCTCTTCACCTTTTTGGCATCTATTTGATATTACCTGAAATACTTGACGCACTGTTAGAAGCTTAGTTATGTTGTTATCAACTCCAAAACCTAAGAGAGATCAAAGATGCAAAATGCACTTTCAATCTCCCCCTTTTTGGAGATTGATGACAACACACTAATGGAGGTACAAAGAATTTGGACGAGCACTTCGAGAGAGTGATACATAAATAATAATTTGCTTATGAGGCAAACTTTGTTCTCTTTTAGAAAGTGTGCCCCCTAACTCTTTGAAACCTAGCAAGGGTACAATAGATATGATAATATGAATGCTTTCTTAATGAAATAAGATAATAGCCATAAAACCAAATCCATAACATCAAATGGTTCAAACCCATAAATTTAACACAAAATAGTTCAACACAAGCACACGACAATGACACAAAGTTGACACACAAAACACAAACCCAAGCAAATAAAGCGATCCTAATAGAACTCTCTCCCCCTTTGGCATCAAGGCACCAAAAAGGGAAGAGGCGATGCTAGCGTCCCTGGAGGTCACGCGTCGTCGGAGCTAGAGGCACCAGCCGGGCTGTGGAGGTGACGCTCATCCTCCGAGTTCACATCTTCAACTTCCTCGTCTGCCTCACCACGTGTCCAAGGCTCGCGAGAAGTAGTGGCATCATCTAGAAGCTCGGGATCAATCCACTTGTTTCCTTGCTTGGATTTCCACTCCCCAGAAGCTGTGATCCTGTCCTCAGACCCAGCACGAACAGGCACCCCCAGATGGGCAAACCTGTCACGTGAAAGATGTCGCTCCTTCTTGCTACGGACATGAGCAAGATATGCCTTGTCCTCCATATAAACCTGGCGATAGAAGATCTTCTTCAAGGTAGAAGTCATCCACTTGCGAAAGCCTTCCTTATGAGCTCTCCCCTCCATCTCAAAGTCTGAGTCACTCGAGCCATCGGTGTCTGGACCAAGATCATCCAGACCAAGTAGAGGAGTGTCATGCTTCTTGTCGTGGGATAATCACGGCAGACGTTACCGGGGGTAACTTATCCTGGGGCAATTCGACTCTGGTGTTTGGGAGAGGGTTTTGCTCAGGGGAAATCATGGTGATAAACGATCTGGTAGCCGACAATCAAGTCGCCGAGTCTCCGATCTAGATTTATTATCTCAACTCTGGTATTACAACGGATACTCGAATAACTAGTGAAACTCGTGTCTAATCTAACCCTAGGAGCCGGCTTATATAATATCCGCCCCCCTGGCTTCCTATCCAAGGCATACTCGGAATCCTACCCGGGCACCACTTTACAAACCCTAAGTTTCCTTATCAAGACCCACAATCCGGGTTACGAGGCCTACACTCTTGGGCCTTCTAGAAACTCCCTTTCCTTAAGCCGGGTCTTGCACAGCTCCCTTTGGGCCGAGTTACACCTTGCCGTTAACCTATCGGGTTATCATCCCTCCATCAGTAGTCCCTAGAATAGCTTGGGCTTCGCAGGATCCTTCTTGAAGCGCACGCTATTCCCTGCAAAAATTATAAACATACAATTTCATAAAATGCCAGGTTAGAATGCTTTGATAAACAGCTAGGCCTAACTCCTCAGGTGGTCCATATAACAACCCGGCTTTCTTCGAGTCCAACGTCATTTTCCCGGGTCAACACTCCAACGAAAACACAGAAGACCCGGCTCACTTTGTTCGCCAATTAATCCGAATATCACGGAAACGATTCGCTCTGATCTTTTCCGGATATCAAGCACAAGCACTTAACCACTTATCCCAAAAAATCCGGGCGGGTATCTCTCTCCAAATTTTTTGGCTCCCGCTCCTTAGTCTAGGTTTCCCCACCCGCACCTATAAATAGGTGCCTCAGGGGTAACCCTAAGTCAAGCACTCCATTTCCCCCATCTCCTTCATCTCCTTCACCTTCAACCTCTCTCGGTGCTCCCTTGCTCGAGCTCAACGCCGCGCCACCACGGAGCCCACGGGGGAGCAGCCGGAAGCGAGCCGCCGCCGCCTGCGCTCTGCTTCCGCCCGCGCCGTGCCGCCGTCGACCACCACCACCGCGCCCTCGAGCTGTGCACCGGAAGATCCAGTGGGCCACCGCGACTGCGCCATCTGCCGCCGCCGCGCTCTCCTCCAGACCCCGCCGGTGAGCCCCCTTCTTCCATGGATTTTACCCTTAAGCTTTGCTCGAATTAGATTAGATCTAGGTCCGCTTCATAGATGGTTTTCTCGTTCCGCAACGATTGGGTAGTCCATGTTCCGTTCTTTCTCAACCAATGTGTAAACTAGATCAATAGCACATCTCCATTACTTGTGGTCACCAATTTCTCTGTAAATCTCTAAGTTTAGATCCAATCTGCCAAAATTCTCCGTAATTGTTCTTTGACACTCGGATAATCTATAATTTCCGGGTCTTTTAGTTGCTTACACTCTGCACATCCACTTCCTGTTTTGTAGGCTACGCACATGGCACCCAAGGTCAGTACTAAGACTAAGGGAAAACAACCGGCGAAAGCAAGGCCGACTCAATCCATATCTGCCAACTGGGCAAGGCCCACCGTGACCAAAGCAAAGTTGGATGAGATCGCAGAGTCGGGCGTCCTCCCTTCCCGGGAGGATATTCACTGGCGCGTCCCGGGGGATGAGACTCGGCCCTCCCCAGCTATTGATGAGGTAATCTGTTTTGTCGAGCATGTGATCCGGGGATTCCGTCCCCCGGGTCACTCCTTTTTCCGCGAGCTGCTTAGCCACTATGGCCTCCGAGTCTTTGACATAGGCCCCAATTCTATGTTAAATATCACTCATTTCATTGTTCTCTGCGAATCATATTTATGCATCACCCCAAACCTTGCACTATTTCTCGAGTTGTTCCAATGCAAACCGTGCCGCGAAAGCGGAGACGGGGCCCTCCTGGCTTGCGGCGGGGTATCAATTCAGAGGCGGAAGAATTCACTGATGCCGACTCTGAGCCTCAACTCCCACGTCAAGCACTGGCAGAAGACCTACTTCTACTGCCAGGATACCTCCCCACCCGGCCAAAAGACTTTGCCGGTTTCTCCGAGGGCCTCCTCGATTTATCCGATACTTTTAACGCCTTTGCCTCTGAGTCGGATAGGAAGTCCATCCAACCCTTCCTTGCCAAACTTGCTGTCCTTTCGGCCCAGGGTCTCCTTGGGCTTAATCTAGTTAAAACTTGGGTAAATTTCCGAATCCAACCCAATGCCATCTGGCCCAAGCTGATGTGTGAGTATTCCGGGCACGTCACGGATTCGCTCCGCTACTCTCTGAGGAACTACCCGGCCACTGATACAAACAGGATAATCAAAAGTTTTCTGACCGAGAAAATGGAAGTAATCCGGAATGTAGCCGGCTTGGAGCCGTTTACCCGCGATAACCCGGCTCCAGCGGTAAGATCCGGCCTTAGTTCTTTATCCTTATACCTTTGCCTGATGCAATCACTAATTTCTACCATTATATTCTTGTTTCAGGAAGGCAACGCTTTCTGGAAGATCGAGACCCCCCTCCCTCCGAAAACTCGGAGGAAGATGAAGAACCGGTTGACTCGGAAGAAGGTATCATCCGGGTTTCACCTATCTTAACTTCTGTTAATTTGCTCTCCCATATTTTCTCTTTTTCCGACTGTACACTACGTTTTCCAGGGATGGCGGATAAGGAGGACAAGGAAGATAAGGAAGACCCGGAGGAGACCGAGAGTGATGAAAGCGAGGCAGAACCGGAAGCTGAGGTTGGGGCCAAGAGGAAACCCCGAGGGGTCGTATTCAAGGTTCCATATTCCTCCATGTCCTCCAAACCGTATTTATTTGCTAATATGTGCGAGCTTAATCAACAATTGTCCGACTCACCATACTTGAAGGAGCCCCCTACGGTCAAGCGCAGGGTAACCCGGAACTCCCCGGGTGAGGATCCCCTCAACCCGGGTATCCCTTCGTCCCCAGCCCGCCGCGCCGGTACTTCCCAATCTCATCCTTCCAATTCACCTCAAAGATATCCTTCTCCCAGTCACCCCCTAGCTGGACAACTCCGAGTCTCACTTTCTCAATCTTTATCAGCCTCGTCCGGGTCTAGCAACGATCTTCCAAGTTACACTTCTTGCTATCCGATATACTCGCTCTTTAGATAACCTTCACTCATTAATACTGACCATTTATTTTACTTTCCTTAGTGCCCAGGTCACAATCAGTGACCCGGAAAATATGGACTTGGATAACCCGGCAGAAGAGGATCCGGTTGATGATGTGAATGCCGCGACTGGCGGCGCTGAAGAAGAAGACAGAGAAAGAGACCCGCTGACAGACCCGGCCGGGCAGGAGGTCGAGTATGCCATTCCATCAGATGGACCCGGGGGTGACGACGTCGAGGTTCTGGTGTGAGGATGGGTGATCCCAATCCTGACACCCAGGCGACCCGGGTATCGCCCCCCAAGCAGGAAAGGACTCCACCTCCAAGTAACCAGGCCGCCGGCTCTTCCGGCACAAAACTTGATGATCTGAACTTTGACGAGATGCTTGGCGCTCTGCGCACCCTGAGAACTGACGAAGAAGGCATTCTAGAAGCCTTGGTAGCCAAGCACCAGGTAAATTCAACTAATACTACCTGTATATTTGTCTAGTCCCCAAGTTCCGAGTGAACTTATGCATAATTTACTTGGAACTTTCATAGCATATCCGACTGATATTTCTTTTTTGTCCGACTAACATTTCCTTGTGTTTCCACGCAGGCATACGTAACCCACTCTGAGGAAGTGTTGGCTAAAACCACCAAACTCCTCGAGGTGGAGACAAAGCTGCGTGAATCAGTTGAAGCTGATGCCGAGAAACTGGGGAAAATTGTGAGAAAGTATAGAAAGAGATCCCATGCTGCAGAGGGTGAACTGACGAGGCTATCTGCCCAGATTTCCGACACTCACCGCGCTTTGATCGGTAATGATTCCCAACTCACTAATCGTAACCCGGATTTTTCATTCTGATAAACACTCGGAATTCCTTACTTGAACCTTTCTGTTTTTCTGCAGGGCCGGATGATGAGATTCCGGATGAAGATGATATAGCGAAGCTGAAAACCATAAAGAGCACAATCCGGCAACTCTGTGCCGGCACCAAATGGGTTCTGCAAGCTGTGAAGTGGCCGGGTACTGGACATGGTGGTTTGAGCACGCTGCTTGATGCGTGTTCCACCATCCCCGAGTGGATCGACCACTGGAAACGCTCATCATGCCGGGTTGGAGTAACCCGGGGGCTTGCTCTGGCTAAAGCTTACTTTCCCAAGCTTGAGCCGGCAAAGCTCGTTGGCGGGTTTCCAGAATTCAATAGTGACGGCTCCAAGTTTTCAGCCAAGAACTATAAAGCCATTCAAACAGAGGTTCGTCACTCGGCTAGTCTGATCGCCGATAGTCTGGACGTTAGTCGGATGGTTCCACCATACGATGCTGAAGATAAGCCAATTAAGTCGGATCCTCCTAAGCCTTATGACATGCTGGCACGGTGGAAGGCGGAAGCTGCTCAGATGAGGGAAGAGGCCGCGAAGAAGAAGGCTGAGGCCGATACTGCACCTACTACCTCTACGCCGGTTGTTCCTCCTCCCGCGCGCGCCGGTACTGCTGCTAACCCGGACGCTGCTGCCGCGAAGACCGTCGAAGAGCAAGTCAAAGACCCGGCTGCCCAGGACAACACTCAAGACTCGACCCAACAGGCCGAGTGAAGTTTCTCCTACTGCCTCAAACATTTTATTCGGCCAATGGGCCTTTAAAACAATTATTCTATTGATAGTGCGTCTATGCACTTTTTGATACTACCACCTCGGTCTGTAATACGTTAAAGACCTTAATCGCTTTCGTGGCCCTTCTGGCCTTTTGCATGATCTTAATATTTCCTATCTTTGGACTTTTCATTGCTAGTTTCCGACTTTTCGTTACTTTTTCCTACTGTGAGACTCGGTTTCCGGGTCTCGGGGGTTTTGACAAGTGGACTTTTTCTAAGTCCCCAAGTCCCCAAGACTCAGATTTTTGGGTTTTTGGGCTGAATAGCTAGATAATTTGTTTCTTTTTTCAAATTCCCAAGTCCCCAAGGCCCGAATTTCCAAGTCTAGGGTGTTGGATTTTTTCAAAAGAACAAATTGTTTCTGCTAAGGCCCCAAACCTAGAGCTGCTCACGTAGGTTTGAAGTTGTGCTTAATATATCTTGAGTTTCCGGCTATTAACCTTGTACTCTGCATAACTTGTGGTTTGGATGACCCTTTTGACCTTCTTTTACTGTAAGCCGGCTTTCGCGTGGATGATCAATGCTGCTATAACTGGATAAAGATAGGGTCAGGCAAGTCCCATCGGGCATCATGACTGATTGTAATTACACGCTAGCAAAGCATGCCACTTTTGTGCGAGTCACATCGAGGTTAAGCAAGAAAAGTCAAGAAAATTTGGCTCTATTGTCCGGTTATAAGCTTGCGGCCGTACTTATTACAAGTAATCGGCCCTTATAACCTAATGACATCGTGGCCGAGTGTTTGAGTTTGCAACTGTGCTATTCTAGCAATCAGCCCCCAAGACCTAGATATATGCAATTTACTATAAAAACTAATATGTTAAGAACAATAAATAACACTTACCTGGAAAAGAAATAGACAACAACATGAATATAAAAACTGGACAAAAAACACACAGAACGGAATATTTTGTTTAACCATCTCTTTATTGATATGAAAAAAGTTAGGTCAGCAAGTCTCCTCATTAAAAACCTTCCAGTCCCCTTAGGTACCCTGGATAGGAAAAGAGTGCGTCTGAAACCTGCTGCCTGTTACATCGTGTAATTCCACTTGTGAATCTAGCCTATTCTAAGTGTAGTAGGGACGCAGCTGAGCCACGTTCCATGGTCTTTCTCTTTCTTGCATAGATGAAGTTGTATGAGCGGTGTCATTGACAGTAGCCGACTCTTCCCTTGCATCTACCAAGTAATACGATCCATTGTGCAGGTTACGGCTTATGATTAACGGTCCTTCCCATGGTGGGGATAGCTTGTGTTTTCCTTCCTTTAACTGTACCAGGCGCAGAACCTGGTCTCCTTCCTAGAAGACCCGGGTTTTGACTCGCCGGCTATGATATCTCCTCAGGACCTGCTGGTATATGGCTGATCTTTCCAAAGCTTGTTCCCTGTGTTCTTCTAACATATCCACGGCGTCCTGCCGGGTCTTCTCGTTCTCCACCTCGACGTAAGCCGACACTCGAGGCGAATCATGAATGATATCACTCGGCAATACTACCTCTGCACCATAAACCATGAAAAATAGTGTCATCTGAGTAGATCTGTTAGGTGTGGTGTTGATTCCCCAAACCACTGATGGTAACTCCTCAACCCATGCGCCAGCAGCTCTGATGCACGGGACTCGCAGCCGTGGTTTTAATCCACGAAGTAACTCCTGATTTGCCCTTTCCACTTGTCCATTAGCTTGTGGATGGGCTACTGAAGCTATGTCAAGCCGGATTCCATTGTTCCCACATAATTTCTCCATCTCACCAAGGGACATGTTAGTTCCATTATCTGTTATTATGCTGTGAGGATACCGGAACCTGTAGATGATTCTTTTTAAGAACTTGACTGCTGTGATTGCTTCGCAATTGGTAACTGGCATAACTTCCACCCACTTGGTAAATTTATCAATGGCCACCAAGAGATGGGTCTTTTTGCAGGGTGACATGTGGAAGGGGCCCACCATGTCCATGCCCCAAATAGCAAACGGCCAGGTTAAAGGAATTTTTTGCAACTCCATAGCCGGCACATGGATTTGGCGAGCGTACCTTTGACATCCGTCGCACCTTGCCACCAAGCGTTCCGCGTCTGCTAAGGCCGTGAGCCAAAAGAAACCGTGCCGATATGCTTTGGCCACACGGGATCTTGTGGATGCGTGATGCCCACAGTCGCCTTCATGGATCTCTTTCAGGATCTGCCGGCCTTCTTCTGGTGCTACACAGCGCAAAAATACTCCTGCGGCACTCCTTTTATATAACTCGCCATTGATGATGGAATAGCCCTTTGCTCGCCTCAGGATTTGCCTTGCTAAAACTTCCTGTTGTGGTAACTCGCCCCGTGATAAATAAGCTAAAAACGGCTCCGTCCACTCAGGAACGGCACGTACCGTGGCCACAAGCTCTAAATCCGGGTCTTGGTTAGCCACCTCTTCCCCAGACTCGGTTTTAACAGATGGCCGCCATAACTCGTCCAGGAAAACATTGGGTGGAACCGGCTCTCTGCACGAGCCGAGTCTTGCGAGTGCGTCTGCTGCCTCGTTCTTTCGCCTGTCAATATGCTCCACCTCATACCCGGAAAAACACCCGGCAACCCTGTCCACCTCCCTGTGATATGCTGCCATAGTTGCATCCTTCCTGTCCCAGGTTCCTGAGACTTGCTGCACCACAAGATCCGAATCTCCATAGCATCGTATCCGCCTGATGTTCATCTCCTTGGCTATTCTCAATCCGTGTAATAATGCCTCATACTCGGCCACGTTATTGGAGCAATCGAAGTTAATTTGCAACACGTAGCTCGGTTTATCTCCTTTGGGTGATGTAAGTACCACCCCGGCTCTTGATCCCTCGTACTGTTTAGAACCATCAAAGTGCATCACCCAAGACTCGGAACTTGGTGTCGTTGTTGGCATGCTTGTGTGAGTCCAATCGTTGATGAAATCGACTAAAGCTTGTGACTTGATCGCTGATCTGGGCTCGTAGTTGATATGATAATCTCCCATCTCAATGGCCCACTTGGCTATTCTGCCTGTTGCATCTGAGTTTCTGATAATATCCGACACTGGAATAGAGCTAACCACTGTTATGGGGTGTTCCTGAAAATATGGTTTCAATTTCCGGCTGGCCATGAAGACCCCGAAAACCAACTTTTGCCAGTGTGGGTAACGCTGCTTTGCTTCCGATAGCACCTCGCTTACGTAGTAAACCGGCCTCTGTACCGGGTGATCCTTTCCATCCTCTTTGCGCTCAACGACAACCACTACACTAACCGCCCGGGGCCCGGCCGCAATGTATAGTAGCATTGGCTCTTTGGGACCCGGGGCTGCTAAAACTGGTGCCTCAGACAATTGCTTCTTTAGTGCCTCAAACGCCTCATCCGCCTCTTGGTCCCAAACAAACTTATCGGATTTCCTCAAGAGCCGGTATAATGGAATTGCCTTCTCCCCGAGTCTGGATATAAACCGGCTCAGCGCTACTACGCACCCTGTAAGCTTCTGAACATGCTTTAGGTTTTCCGGCTTTTTCAGACTCTGGATAGGTTTGATTTTGTCCGGGTTTGCCTCGATTCCTCTCTCGGAAACAATGAACCCGAGTAACTTTCCTGCTGGAACTCCAAACACGCACTTTGTAGGGTTAAGTTTCATCTGATACCTTCTCAAATTCTTGAATGTTTCCTTTAGATCATCAATGAATGTTTCCGCTTTCCTGGTCTTGATCACCACATCGTCCACATAGGCATGAACGTTGCGTCCAATTTGATCCTCAAAGCACTTCTGAATGCACCGCTGGTAAGTTGCGCCAGCGTTCTTTAACCCAAAAGTCATGGTTTTGTAACAGAAAGCCCCAAAGGGGGTTATGAACGATGTTTTCTCCCAATCTTCCTTCTTGAGCTTGATCTGATGATACCCGGAATATGCATCCAGGAAACATAATAGGTCACTTCCAGCCACTGCTTCTATGATCTGATCAATCCTTGGAAGGGCAAACGGATCCTTTGGGCAGTGCTTGTTGAGACTCGTGTAATCTATGCACATCCTCCACTCGTTACTCTTTTTTAGTACTAGAACCGGATTTGCCAGCCAATCCAGGTGAAATACCTCCATGATGAAGCCAGCTGCCAATAGCCGGGCAATTTCTACTCCTATGGCTTTTCTTCTCAGGCCCTGCTTCACGGGCCTAGACTTGGGATCAACGTGCAAGCTGTGCTCCGCTAAATCGGTAGGGATACCCGGCATATCGCTAGGCGTCCAAGCAAAAACATCTTGATTTGAACGAATAAACTCCACGAGTGCTTTTTCCTGCTGATTGTCCAGGTTAGATCCTATAGCAAATTGCTTGGAGGGATCACCCTCGACAAAGGCCACCATCTTGGTATCCTGTGCTGCCTTGAATTTTGCTCTCTCATCCTCCGTATTCGGCCTTTTTAACGCTGTCCTGTCATCCGGGTCTACTTGAGACCGATAATACTTGAGCTCCTCCTTTCTACAAGCTTGTTCCGCCATTGCCGCGTCTCCTTCGTCACACTCAGCCGCTATAACCCGGCTCCCATGGATGGTGATGGTCTGCTTGGGACCCGGGATTTTTAGCTGTAGGTATACGTAACACGGCCTGGCCATGAACTTGGCGTAAGCCGGCCTTCCAAACAATGCGTGATAGGGGCTGCGCAACTTTACCACCTCGAACGTGATCCACTCCACTCGGAAATTGTCCTTTGATTCTCCAAAAGCGACCTCCAATGTAATCTTCCCCTCAGGGCACGCCGAGTGACCCGATACGATCCCATGAAACACCGTAGAACTTTTCTGTAGCTGAGACTCCTTGAGGCCCATGCGTAGGAAAGTTTCCCAATATAGGATATTGATGCTACTTCCGCCGTCCATTAACACTTTCTTCAACTCATAACCATTAACCTGTGGCGCAACCACCAATGCTAGGACTCCCGGGTGTTCTATTCTTTCCGGGTGATCCCTTCTGCTCCATGTTACCTCTTGATCCGACCACCTCAGGTATCTCGGGACAGCCGAGGAAACCGAGTTTACTGCCTTTTTGAGTATCTTTCTATCCTTGTTAGAAGTTCCTGTAGTATGCACGTGATATTGTCCCAACTGCTTGGGGTTAGCTTGGAAACCTCCAGCTCCTCCCTGATTGTTACCCGGATTACCACCTCCTGGGTTGCCTACTGGGGGTGGGCCGTTGCCCGGGTTACCACCCGGACCCGGTCCTGCTCCCCGGCCTGCGCCTCGCATTGCTTTCTGTATTTCCTCGTTCTTCCATCTTTGTAAATCTACGCATTGTTCCAGTGAATGATTTGCTGGCCTGCCGTTCCTGCTGTGGCGCGGACAGGGCATCCTGAAGGCCTCTATATGATTAGCCGGCCTTGGCGGCCCTTGGTAATTTCCTCCATTAAAGTTTCCTCCGTTGAAATTTCCTTCTGCTCTAGGTCTCGTAAACCCGGCTTCTGTGTTGGCGACAAACTCGGAACTTCCCTCGTACGAACGCTTATTTTGGCTGTTTCCATTGTTTCCCCCATTGTTACCCGGCGTAGATCCATTGCCGGCTCTTCCATTATTGCTCGTGTTTGCTTTTGCTTTCTTATCATCGACGTCCTCTTCTGTGGTATCCGTAGCAGCGTGTTTGTTGCACGCGTCCATTAACTCTCCCATTGTAACTTCTGAAGCATTCCGACTAGATTTCATGCGTGTTAGCTTTTGCACTAAAGGTATATACTTGCATGTCTTTGCCATAGCTTGTAACGCATCCTTTGGCTGAATATCCGTGGATGAGTGAAGTATCTCCATGACCCGGCGCACCCAGCTGCGCGCCGACTCTCCCTTCTTTTGTACACACCGTTCTAGATCATCGATAGTAAACAACTTCCTGCATGTTCCGTGAAAGTGCTTGATAAATGCAGTTTTTAACTCACTCCATGACTTGATAGATCCTTCGGGTAAATTGTTGAACCACAAATTTGCTGCTTCCTCTGACATCATTAAGTACATGAACTTAGCTTGAAGATTCTCGGATGCGTTGCGAATCGACATGGCCATCTCATAGCTGCTCAACCAGGTTTCTGGATCCATAGTCGGCTCATAGTTCACCACTTTACCCGGTTCCTTGAACTTATCCGGGTAGGGCTCGGCTCTAATAGCGTCTGACAAACACTTGGGCCTGGCTAAGATGGCCGGTACTGGCCTTACCCGGGAAACGTGCGACCTAGCGACGGGTGCGGCGGGAGGTGCAACCGCTACCGGCCCTCGTACCGCAAGCCCGGCTGCTGCGCGTCTGGCTCGAGAACTGTCCACGATAGCTTGCGCGGCTGATATTGTAGATGTTGCTTGTCTACGGGGAGGAGGCGGCATTTGCTGCTGCTCTGCCCTCCGCCGTGCTGAGCTTGTCTGAATATTACCGGTGTTTCCGTTATGCCAGCTTACATACGGCGTGCCATGCATTCCGCTCCTGTTATCCGGGTAATTGGCTTGCTGAGCCACTGCCGTGCGCAATAGATCTATCGCCCGCCGGGTCTCCTCCGCATGGGGTGACTCTCTTACGGGGATGCGATCCAGTGCCAATGTTGCTGCATACACGTTGTCCATGGGATTATTGAAGTGACCTGGCGGAGTGTGAAACCGTGGTGGTGGTGGTGGCGGTGCTGTGTTGCCAACAGCAACCCCTGTCTGCAACGTGTGTAACCCGGCTTGTACGTTTGCTGGCTGTCCCCCACCGGTCGCGGGCTGATGTACAGTTTCCTGATTCACAGCCGGAATTGGTTGATCTTGGGGTGTGATGAACAACGTGGCCGGTTTTAGAACTCCACCCGTTGCCGGTAATCTCGTTTGGTATCTCTGATGCATCCTGGTCGACTCAACCCGGAGCCAATTCTCCAATGCCTCCAGCTCACGTTGGCGCGTGGCTACCCCTTGCTTCTCTGCTTCTACATCTCTCCTTTGTTGCTCCAATGCACGGCGTGCTACATCCAGATCCCTGGCACGTGCCGCGGCGTTTTCCAGGGTTATCACAGTAGCTAGCACCGTGGGATCCAAGATTAGATTGTTACTGAACAGAGCTGGATGTTGTGTGTTTGAAGGACCCGCCCCTGGTGTCCTGTTTGCCATAAATCCGAACATATTCGCCTGCAACTCGCTATCCGCCGCCCGGCTAGTGACCGAAGCCGATTCTCCGTCGACCCGGGTCAGAACCGGATTTCCATCAGCCGGATTTTGCTACTGGGCCAGCGCTCGCGCTGCTCCAACCGCGGCCGTAGTCACGTCCCCCTGATTGAGATTGGTTACAGGGGCCGTGTAGACCGCGACTGGCGCGCGATGCCTGGTGAAGACTCGTATTCCTCCTCATCACAACTGTCTTCCTCGTACCGGTCCTCCAGCAGGTGCAGGATGGACTCGGTATCATCTTCTCTCGTGACCCGGCCACGCGGGGTCCATGCCGGCTCCTCCGGCTGTTCCCTCTTCGTGGTGGGCTCTTCTATCGGATCTACCGTCCCGACCGATTCTTCTCCGTCCGACTGAACGCAGGTCGCTTCTCCTGACACAAAATCACATCCAAAATCATCAGGGATTGAACCGGACGTACGTACCATGCCGATGAAGACGTTGACCCGGCCGATTGTGACGACAGATCCGGATTCGAGCAGATCCGACTCTGGCCCCCAGCCAAAATCGTCCACCATCTCCTCTCCTTCGGGGTTGGTGTAGATCTCGCCGCCGACGAGGTTCTTCATGTTCTCCCGAGCTTCTCCCGTGATGTAAACACCTTTGGACGCATGCCCCACGGTGGGCGCCAACTGTCGTGGGATAATCACGGCAGACGTTATCGGGGGTAACTTATCCTGGGGCAATTCGACTTTGGTGTTTGGGAGAGGGTTTTGCTCGGGGGAAATCATGGTGATAAACGATCTGGTAGCCGGCAATCAAGTCGCCGAGTCTCCGATCTAGATTTATTATCTCAACTCTGGTATTACAAAGGATACTCGAATAGCTAGTGAAACTCGTGTCTAATCTAACCCTAGGAGCCGACTTATATAATATCCGCCCCCTGGCTTCCTATCCAAGGCATACTCGGAATCCTACCCGGGCACCGCTTTACAAACCCTAAGTTTCCTTATCAAGACCCACAATCCGGGTTACGAGGCCTAGACTCTTGGGCCTTCTAGAAACTGCCTTTCCTTAAGCCGGGTCTTGCACAACTCCCTTTGGGCCGAGTTACACCTTGCCGTTAACCTACCGGGTTATCATCCCTCCATCACTTCTTGACACGGAGATCCTTGAAAACATGAGTTTTTAGTTCCTGATCATTATCCAATAGAGCCTCAGCAAGCTTAGCATTGCGCCAAGTGGTGGAGATAAGCTTATAGACCAACACAGCAAAGACATGCACTCTCCTCCTCATAATGCAGTTGTACATCTCATTGTACATAATGTCCATAATATCAATCCTCAGGCCATCACCACGACGCCTGTGAGAGACTACCATCAAGTCAACAAGAGAACCATGGATCTGATCAAAGTTTCCCACTCGAGGAGTCAAAGTGTTCCTGAAAATCCTATGGAGGATATCATAGACTCGCAACAGATGCTTGGACTGCCCAACCACAGCATGTCCAGGAATATAGAGGTCATACAGCTCAGTAAGTGGCATGGACTTCTCAGGATAGGGAAGTCTGAAGTACGTGGAGTAAAAAACAGCATCTGGTGTCTCACCAAAGTCCTGCAAGCCCAGAATGGTAGCAAACTGACTCCAAGATGCAGAGAACTTCTGATCCTTCGTCATCCAAGTGATCTTCCTCTCGTCAGTGTGGAAGTACAGAGTGGCATAGAGCTGGGCCACTATATGCTCATCATAGTCCTCGTTCAGCTCAATGAAATCCAGAAGCCCAAATTCTTCACAAAACTCCAGGGATTCACCAAAATAGTCCATCTTGGCTCTCATGTATGCAACATTGATCGAGAATTGAGTAACCACTTTATTTTTCGTAAATTGATACTCCTCATAGAATATCCTCTCCTGAAACCGTGTCCAGAAACACTCATTGGCTTGAGCTTCCCTAGGCTGAGAATAGGGATTGGTCCTCCTTTCCCTATGAAACTGCTCATCTGGCATAATGGCAATGGACTTATCACGAGCTGCCTTTGATTTCATGTTCATAGACTTCTGCCTCCTTGTCAGGTTTCCTTGTGGCATAACCTCGGGGTTTTCATCTTCCTCGGGGTTCTTCCGGACTCGCTTGGTGGCACGCTTGCGACCTCCACCCTTCGAACCACTAGCACCTTCTCCTAAGAAAGAAATAGGGGGGTAGCACAAGATAAGCGAAACATCAATCAAAGTGATCTGTGATAGGGAATCAAACTAGAACTTCTAACTGTTTCAGTCTACAGGAAGCGGTAGTACCGCTTGGGGTCCACGGTAGTACCGCTGCTGCCAGCGGTTCCAGCCATAGCGGTAGTACCGCTGGTGACAACGGTAGTACCGCTGCTGGCGGATTCAACCAAAGCACCCAACCGAGACTACCAAATCCAATGCAAAGACTAAACAACGAGTAGTGCCAATATGATTTCTTCTACGTAGGGAACACAACAACTACCCCTAGACTAGGAGATCTCTAGACCCTAGGAATCGTCATATCTCAAGATTTCTCGAGGGAGAGAGATATAAGGGGTAACAGAGCTCATCTTCGAGGAGGGGGAGTTGGGAGTGGTCCCCGGGCGTTCTCCGACGAGAGAGGGGCGTTCAACGGCCGGAGAGAGCCCTCCCCGGCGACCTGAAGGCTTGGCGGCAGCGAGATCCGGAGTGGGGAGGAGATGGGGAAGTGGGGGGTTATGAGGGTAACCCCCGTTTCCAGATCTCTTTTATCCCCCGGATTTTTGCCGCAGCGGTAGTACCGCTACGCTCAGCGGTAGTACCGCCCACCTGGTACTACCTGGGCCGAGAGGTAGTACCGCTGCCGAGTCTGTGCTGAGCATGAACTCCTGCAGCGGTAGTACCGCTATGTCCCAATGGTAGTACCGTGCGCTGGGTACTACTGACAGTTACAACGGTAATACCGCTTGTAACTGGCGGTAGTACCGCTAGCCAAAACTTCATTTCACCGAGGGATCAACAAGATTGAAAATTTCAGAGAGAGAAAAGTCTTAGGGGGAATTGTTTGGGCTTGGGATTAGAACACCAACAGAGATGGTACTACACCCTCCAACTTTTGCAAACAAATTCAAAAATCAAATAAGAAAAAGAGGGAGTGTGATTCCCAAACCAACACAACGAAAACACCACTATAAAACCAAAAACACGAACCAACTCTTCAAGAGAAGAGGTTGGTGGCCTAAGCCACCATGTAAGAGAATATGGTATGCAACCGCGAAGATATATCTTGGGTACATTGCCAATTCTCAACATTGAAGCTCACAATTCAACATTAGAAAAAGAGAGATAACAATGAGTATTTGCTTTGGGCATAATGGGGGGGGGGGGAGAGAGAACCCAATGTGTTAGGATAACACTCCCCCTATGTCCATGCCTACACCTAAGCTCGAACATGTTTCATCTATAGGGGTGTGTGCAAGATCTTCAAGTCAAACTCCTAGAATCAATGACATTTAGCTCATTCCTCAACAACAAGAATCTTGGATCATCAAGTGGCTTCGTGAAAATATCCGCAAGATTGTCCTTGGTGGTCAGATAAGATAGTGCAATATCCCCTCTTGCCACATGGTCTCGGATGAAATGATGGCGAATCTCAATGTGCTTCGTTCTTGTATGTTGCACGGGATTGTATGCGATCTTGATGGCACTTTCATTCTCACACAAAAGAGGCACTTTATCCAAATGAACTCCATATTCCTTGAGAGTTTGCCTCATCCATAGCAATTGAGTGCAAGCACTTGCGGAGGCTACATACTCAGCTTCGGCGGTGGAGAGAGATATGCAATTTTTCTTCTTGGAAGACCAACTCACCAAGGACCTACCAAGAAATCGGCAAGCCCTGGAAGTAGACTTCCTATCATCTTGATCACCTGCCCAATCGGAATCCGTGTAGCCCTTGAGAGAAAATTGTGCCCCCTTTGGGTACCACAAACCAAATCTTGGGGTATGAACCAAATAACGAAAGATCCTATGGACCGCCACCAAATGGCTATCCTTAGGAGCCGCTTGATACCTTGCACACACACCTACAATCAAAACGATATCGGGACTAGATGCACAAAGATAGAGCAAAGAACCAATCATAGAACGATACAACTTTTGATCCACATCTTTACCCTTCGGATTACGTGATAGGTGGCACTTGACTTGCATAAGAGATGTCTTGATCTTAGCATATTGGAAGTTAAACCTCTTGATCATGTCTTGGGTATACTTGGCTTGAGAAATGAAAGTCCCACGAGCTAATTGCTTGATCTCAAAGACAAGAAAGAATCTAAGCTCACCCATCATAGACATCTCGAACCTGTCAGTCATAAGCTTAGAGAACTCATTATTAAAGCTTGGTTAGTTGAGCCAAAGATAATATCGTCCACATAGATTTGGCATATGAAAATCTCTCCCTTTACTCTCTTGGTGAAGAGAGTGGGGTCGATCTTCCTAACTTCGAAACCACGGTCATCCAAAAATTCTCTAAGGTGATCATACCAAGCACGAGGTGCTTGTTTGAGACCATAGAGAGCTTTGTCAAGTTTGTAGACATGGTTAGGAAAGTTGAGATTCTCGAACCCCGGAGGTTGCTTCACATATACTTCCTCCTTTAGTGGACCATTCAAGAAAGCAATTTTGACATCCATTTGTTGCAATTTGAAGCCAGGACGATACAGATGGACTCAGGCGAGCCACGGGTGCATAGGTTTCATCAAAGTCAACACCTTCAACTTGAGTGTAACCTTGAGAAACCAATCTAGCCTTGTTCCTTATGACAATGCCATGTTCATCTTGCTTGTTCTTGAAAATCCACTTAGTGCCAATAACATTCTGGAAATCTTTGGGCTTCTCAACAGATCTCCAAAGTTTGTTGCGCTCAAAGTTATTGAGCTCATCATTCATTGCTTCAACCCAATCGGAGTCCTCAAGAGCTTCAAACACTTTCTTAGGTTCCACCATAGAGATTTGAGCTTGATGCTCACTAAAGTGAGCCAATTGCTTTCTTGTGGATCTTCTAGCTTTAATATCCTCCAAGACCTTGTTGTCTTGGGCATCGATTTGCTTCAAATCTCTTCTTATCCTTTTGACACCACGGGATTCGATCTCCGCATTATTGCGCGGAGGGATCACTTGATCATTTGGGTCCCCATATTGACCAACTTGGCCTTGATCATCATCATCATCATCAATATCTTCAACACTTGCTTCAACTTGAGGAGAGGATGAAAAGGATGCTTGATCTTGACCTTGACCTTGACTCGCATTAGTGAGAGGAGTGGGTACGATATGCGTAGTGACTTGGTCAATGAGAGGAGGGTCTTCAATATGTTCTTGGTTAGGTGTAATACTTGGATCCTTGGCTTGTTCTTCTATTGTAGAGGAGGGCTCCACTTGAGTAGAGCATAGTCCTTCTCGAGTCGCCATAAGGTGTCCCTCAATGGGGCGGAAAAATCCCACACCCATCCTTCCTATGGCTTCTTGAGGTATTTCAACATCTATATTAGAAACATGAAATTGCGCCACTTGGGAGCCATCATTTTCCTCGAAAGCCACACTACAAGATTCTATGACAATCCGTGAGGCTTTGTGAAAAACTCTAAGTGTGGGATTCGACACCGTAACCAACAAATATACCCTCAATAGTTTTGGATTGAAATTTAGACAACCTAACAACCTTGATCAAATAAAAGCACTTACAACCGAATACACGGAAGTAGGATACGTTGGGCTTGTTGCCGGTGAGGATCTCATATGGAGTCTTGTCCAATCCTTTGTGGATGTAGATGCGGTTGGAGGAGTGGCATGCGGTGGATATGGCCTCGGCCCATAAATATTGGGGAGAAGTGTACTCCGCCAACATGGTTCTTGCCATATCCAAGAGTGTGCGATTCTTCCTTTCGGCAACACCATTTTGTTGATGAGTGTAAGTGGCGGAGTATTGATGACGAATGCCTTCTTCACTAAGTAATTCATTCATAGTATATTTCTTGAACTCCAAACCATTATCACTCCTAATGGCCATGATTTTCACATTGTGTTGACGTTGCACTTTGTTGGAGAAGTCCATGATGGTTTGTTGAGTTTCACTCTTGCACTTGAAGAAATAAACCCAAGTGTATCTTGAATAATCATCGACAATCACCAAGCAATACTTCTTGCCAACAAGACTTGCCTCGGGCACGGCACCAAAGAGATCAACATGGAGAAGCTCCAAGATCCTCTTTGATGAAATAATAGTCTTGGCCTTGTGCACCTTGTCATGCATCTTTACTTCAACACACGACCTACAAACGCGATCCTTTGAAAAGGAAACATTTTCTTTTAGTCCGACAATAAGGCCACCTTTGTGATGACTTTGCAAAGTTCTCATGTTGACATGGGACAAGCGGCGATGCCACAACCATCCCACGTCCGCCTTTTCGAAAAGACACATTGTTTGAGAGTTGGTAGACTTCGAAAAGTCCACCACGAACAACTCATTTTCAACATGTCCCACGTAAGAGATGTCAAGAGTCTTGCTCCTCAAAAGGACCACAATATCAACATCAAAGAAGACGGACAAACCCATCTTTCCAAGAGAGCAGACGGAAAGTAAATTGTAACCAAGGGATTCGACAAGCATGACGTTCACGATAGTGATATCGGGAGCAACCACAACCTTGCCGAATCCGGATACCTTAGACGAGGACGAGTCTCCATAACTGATGGTTTCTTGTATGTCATTTGGGCGCAACTCCGTCACAAGTTCTTTGCTTCCGGTCATATGGCTAGTGCATCCACTATCAATTATCCATTTAGTCCCACCCGAAGCATAGTCCTACAAGAGATCATTGACTAGTGTTAGGACCCAAGGAGGGTCCCTTCATGTTAGCAACAAGGGTCTTTGGAACCCAAATAGTATAGTCAATGAAACCCTCAATGGGACCAACATATTTAGCTTGCACAACACCATAATAATCAACATATAAGAAATGGTGTGTATTGTTAGTTCCCGCGGAGGTGCTACGAGTAGTGTTGTCCCTCGTGACACTACTACTCGAGGCAACATTGTTTGTTTGAGCAGGTGTGCTACGAGTGGTGTTGTCCATAATGACAATACCACCCGAAGAACAATTGTTGGTCTTCTTGTTCTTCTTGTTCTTTTTCTTGGCTACATATCCAAGACCTTGCTTGCCCACTTGTTTCCTAGGAGCACTCAATTGTGGTCTATCAATGACCACATTAGAGCTAGGCGCAACCACTTGTGGTGTGGGAATCACAACCTTCTCAACTTGAGGGCCTTTTCCCTTGAGCCTTGATAGCTCATCCTTCAACCTAGCATTTTCCTCAATAATATTTGCATGATCACAAGAAGAAGTAGAGGTGCTAGGATTGTTAGGTTGATAAAGTTGAGTTTGAAGTTGTTCATGCAACTCTTTGAGGGAAGAGTGCTGACTCTCCAAAGCTTTGTGAGCCTTGGTTAGCTTTTCAAACTCCTCGGTTAGTTTACCATGACCAACCCCAAACTCAACTTTATCCTTTTTAGCCTTTTTATATTTAGCAATAGCAAGATCACATTCCTTAGTGATGTTAGAGACAAGTTCATTATGAGTTAATTCAATAGATTCAAGTTCCTCCTCAAGAGAAACTCTACCATCATGATCTTCCTCAAGAGTCATAGAGAGGGATGCAATTTCATCCGCATCCCTTCTTTCAACCTCACCTTTCATCTCAAGAGCATCTTGGGCCTCTCCCAATTGCCTCATGAGATACTCAAAGTACTTCTTGGTCTCCCCTTGCATGTTATACATAAAGCATTCCAAGGAGACCCTCTCATCTTCTACTCTAAGACTAGCGAGATGTTCTAGTTCACTAGGGGTCTTAGAGTTGGAAGAAGGTGATACCTCCGTGGCCTTAGCCATGAAGCAGTTGTCATTTCGTTGAGGAAGATCGTCATTGGGGGATTCAAAGAGGGATGAAGATGATGGAATAGAAGCAATAGCTAGAGCGGCCACTTCACTTGTGGTTTCTTCTTCTTCATCACTCCCGGAATCATACTCCTCTTGAGTCAAGAGCACAAACTTGGTGGGAGACTTCTTGTTTAATGGTTTCTTCTTGAAGTGAGGTTTCTTGTACTCGACCTTGGACTTGTCCTTGCAAATGAGCTTGCCACTATGGAGCTCTCTATTCTCATAGGGACATTCCGCAATGAAGTTGTCGTGGTGGTATCACGGCAGATGCCATGGGATGGCTAAAGTTGGGGCCGATGGACGCTGGAGGTGCTCGGGGAGGGATCACACGGCGAGTAGCCGCGTGTGGTAGATCACAAACACTACAAACACCAAGATCTTACCAAGGTTCAGGGCCCTCGTGTGGAGGTAACACCCGTACTCCTGCCTCTCTCTTTATATGTGTGTTCACCGAGTAGCCACAGTACAGATCAGGCCTTCAGCCGAGTAGCCACTCTATGCTCAAGTTCTCTCTAAGTGTTACCTCTAGTGTTCTCTCTGGAATGCGCAACGAATGGTTCCGAACCTCTCACAGGAGGAGGCAGGGCACCTTATATACTGGTGCCCAGCCGAATAGAAAAAAGTATAAAGTACGACTTGACGTGACAGGAGCCCTGCAGAACCGCGCACGCCTCCGGGTTCCCGCTGACACTTGCGCCGTAAGTCGTTGCGCCATTCGGAGATGGGACCTGTCCACCCTTGTCAGTGAGATAGGGTAGGCCCCTAGCCCTGTCCTGTCCCCTCTGTCAGTGACAGGACTAGACATGCGCCTACCGCACTGTAGCCACGCCGGAGCGCGGATAATCACGCACTCCGTAAGTTGAACCGCACGCCGTACGGACGCAGGATACGCGGGATCCTTTGTCAGAACGGCTCCATTGACTTCTGGCCCGAGTAGGAACACACCCCCTCTACTCGGACCAACTCCTCTACTCGGAGGGATGTAACTTCCTTGATTCTTCCTTCTGGCCATCAGTGTGTACGACCGGATAGCAGTCGACCGGGTAGCAAGCACCGGGTAGCCAGCTACTCTGCCAAACACCTCTTCTGACCTTGCCTTTAGTACTTGCCTTACCCCTACTCGGGGGTAACCCCCCGACATTAGTCCCCGAAGCTGGTAGAGTCCTGCGAACTTGTTCACTGGGCCCTTCCAGCTTACAAACAAATCTTGTCTTTGAACTGTAAGATGCCGAGTACCACCTCCGAGTAGCCTTCATTTCTTGTTCGAATCTCTTTTTCTCCGAGTAGCACTGTCTTTCTTCTCTTCTGCCGAGTAAAAGGACTTAGCGAAATCTCGAAACACAATCCCGCTTCAACGGTGCGAATCCACCTCTGCGTGTCGCTACGGGGCACGTGTCACGCGCCCGTACCCCTGACGCCTCGGTGCCTGGGATGCTACAGGCCACGCGCCAATAACTGCGCCTCGGGCCCACCAGCCTGTCTGGTCACTTCAACCGCAGTAAATCGCCCACGATCTCGACGTGGGATTAACTGTGCCCGTTCCGCACGCAATATGCGCTGTGTGCGTTTCTAACCGGTACGCATCCCACGCCGCACGATTTCTGCGCACGATCGATCCCACTAACTCCGCTGGTAACGACAACTTGAGGGGAGAGATAAATACCCCCTCTCTGCATCTTTCTTCTCTTTCCTGCCTCTTCTCATCCTCTGTCCTTTCGCCTCTCCGCCGCCGTCAAGCACTCCGCCACCGCAATCTCTTGCTGCGCCACTGCTCCACGCGCCGCCGGAGAGAGAGATCCAGATTCCGATTCACATCTTCCACTCCAGATCACATCTCCTACCGGTGCCTCCACTTCGCATCTCCAATCCGCATCTCCGCCGCCATGGCTGCCCGTGGAGATGACGACGCCGCCGCCCGCTCCGGCTGGGAGGGCTCCGAGGTAACGGCGGAAGACTGCCAATGGCTAGTCAACACCCCCCGTGTGCCTCCCGGCGTGAAGTGCCGGCATCCAGGCAACGAGATCGTCCCCGCGCCCGAAGCGGGTGAGTACGTTGTCTTTCTGGCGCACTTTAAGCGCGGCTTCGGCCTCCCTATCTCGGAATTCTTCTCTAAGTTTCTTGAGCACTTCGGCCTCCAGCCAGATCACCTCCCTCCTAAGTCCTTGATCATGCTCTCCACCCACGCTGTGGTGTGTGAGGCGTTCCTTGGCGTGTACCCGACAATCCACACGTGGGCACGCTATTTCTTCTTTCGCAAACAGAGCATTCCCAATCCGGGTAAAACGGATACTGCTCGCGCCATGACCAAGACCGGCTGCGCCATGATGCTGCAGCGCTCCACGGGTAGCCACCCAAAGGTCAAGGGCCTTGAATCTGTGCGTAAATGGCAGCGCTCCTTCCTCTATGTGAAGAACGTAGCCACAGAGGAAGGGAAACCAATCGAGAACCGGATAGGATTACCCGAGTTCCGGAACACGCTGCCTACCCAGCAGAACTGGGGTTACCATCCAAGGAACACCATCGAGGACGTCGTCCAGGTCGAGCAGCGCCTGAGCGAGTTGCGGGAGCAGGGACTCCGCCGAGACGATCCAATCGCATGCTGGATCTCGCGCCGCGTTCTCCCCCTCCAGCGCCGCTCACACAAGATGTGCTATATGGGAGGATCCCGCGACTGCACGAGGACCACCACCTTCGAGATCTCCAAGGAGGATGTGGCTATCTGGGGAGGTCCATCATGCAGACCACGCTTTCCGACACCTGGCTGTATGGCTTTGAGCCGTATAGCCGCACCAAGCGCATTGAACAGGTTAGCCTTCTACACTTTGCTGTTGTACTTTGATCCCGAGTAGAAGACCATGAATGTCCAGTTTGGCTTTATATGCTTTGTGTTTGCATGCCGTGTTGAGTAGAAATCCTTAGCCGAATATGCTTTGTGTTTGCATGTTACCCCGAATAGAACCACTTATACCAATATGCTTTGTGTTTGCATGTCTTTCCGAGTAGAATCACTTAGACAAATATGCTTTGTGTTTTCATGTCTTTCCGAGTAGAATCACTTAGACAAATATGCTTTGTGTTTGCATGTCTTTCCGAGTAGATCTCAACTCACTCTGTTATTTTGCTTGCCTTCTCAGCACATTGATCGACAGAGAAGAGAGGATTCTGAGGTCTTCGAGAGCAACTGGCATGCTGACCGGGAAGAGGACGACGAGAAGGCCTACGACACACATGATACCCTCTGCATCCCGCATGCCACTCAGCCCGGTAAGCACGGAGTCGACGCGTCTATCCGGGATTGGTCCGAGGACGACGAAGGTGACCAAGTTCACCTTTCTGCCTACTCGCAACCCAACTTAACTTCCTTCTCTGCTTCTAACTCCCTTTTCTCTTCTCCGCAGAGGATGTTGACCATGAGGACGACGAGGAGGCCTTGAATGTCGACCCTCTGTTCGTGGCAGCTCCCAGCACTCGGAAGAGGACGGGCAGTGGCACTCAAGAACCCGCTGCCAAGAAGTCCAAGAAGACCGAGAATAAGAAGAAGCTCAGTACCGCCAGGCGACAGCCTCCCACCGTTAAGGGGTAAGTTACCTCAACCGAGTACTAGTTTGCTGCCGCTTCTTGCTATGCTTTTCCCCTTCTCTTTTTCTGACCTCTTTCTTCTCTTCCAGCGATGCTCTGGATGCTGATGCTGCCACGACCTCTACTCGCCCCAAGAGGAAATCCGTCATCGACATCGAGAAGCTCGTCGATCTTTCCGAGGAAGAGGACAAGCCAGTTCAGCGGGAAGAGACACGTGCGTCCTCCCCTGTGAAGTTAGAGGAAGAAGACACCGGCGTCGAGAACACGGGCGCTGGTGAACAAGATTTCCAGGACCTGGATCAGCAGACCGACGCGCACCAGAGTGCGCAGGATGCTGATCACGAAGAGACGCCTCCCTCTCCCCCAGCTACCACAGCTGGGGAGGATGTTGAACAAGAAGCCGGGAACCAGGACCGTTCCACCCTTGAGCGGCAGGACGAGAACCTCGAGCAGCAGGAAGAAGAAGCTGCGGTTCATGAAGACCCCGTGGCCAGGCCGCGGGTAGAAAAACAAGTTGACGCAAGACCTGATCCCGCTGCCGAACAGCGGGTTGAGAATACCGTGGTGGAGCTTGTGCTCCAGAGCCAAGCGCAGCCGGACGCTGCGTAGGGTAGCCGGCCCCCTGTGCCGCCTACCCAACAGGTTACTCCACCAACCGCTCCAAGCCCTCCCCCAAAGAAGAAAAAGACGACCAAGGCTGACTCTGATCTGATGCCTCCTCCCGCTGCGCGCCAAGTGCCTGCACCCTCTTCTCGGGCGGACACCGGCAAGAAGACTGCGGACACCGGCAAGCAAGCCGCCAAGCCCGAAGCTGCCCCTACTCGGAAGAATCCGCCTCACAAGGTTGTGCAGTTATCGGACCTGATGCCACCACCCCAGGCACCAACGAGAACGCAACTCACCACCATCGCTACTGGTGGATCTGCTGGCCCAGGCGCATGGTCAAGTGCTGGAGGTGCTGCTCGAGTACACGGCAGCTGGCCATCATACCTGCAGTCTGTGTCCCAGCAACACAACATCTCCCTGACGAAAGGTGAGAAACGGCTTGCCGCCTTGATGGAAGGCCAGGCCAGGGCAACGGACGCCAAGCTCAAAGCCAAGAAGCCTACTGAGTTCTTCTCCCGTGAAGCCGGTGAGGACGACATCCAGTCCCAAGGGCTAACCGCGGTCATGGACCGGGTTGGCTTTATTGACAAAGTCTGGGAGAGTGACGCCCACGGCGTCGAGAAGTGGAACGGCAGCGTGCTGGGCGAAGTTGACCACTACCACATTGACTGGAATAAGGCCGACATCGGTGGTACTCCAGTGACCATCGCCTCTGACACCTGCACGCTAGCTGGGAAGCTTTTCTGCCTCCGCAAGGCCGCCGAAGACGTGGAACAAACACACGCCATAAGTATTTCTTGTTCCCCTTGCTTTTTCTTGCTTTTCCGAGTTGCAATTTTTCTTTTCTTCTTCTCTCCTTAGCTATTCCCCAGTCCCCGAGATTCGGGCCGAGTTGGCGGGTACTCAACCGAGTTGCTGTCTTCTCGGGCCAAATCTTCCAAAATTTTTCTAATTCTTTTTCTTCTCGTTCACAGAATAGCCTCCTGAAGAGGACAAACTTGTTCCGGCGGCTTCTCTGGAATCACAACATCGCCAAGAGGCGCATTACGGCTCTTGAAGCCGAGCGCAAGGATGACGCAGCACTGGAGCAGGCGGCACTGGACCGCGCTCTCCAGCTCTCAGAGATCGAAGGTAAGCTTTTAGCTATTCGGTTTGTGCGTTTTGTGTTTACGCCCGTATTTTGCTTTTTGCTATAACTCTGTTTACTCTGCAGGCAAATTCAAAGAACTGCAGGAGCAGCACGAGCACTGCCACGTCTTCACTGCCTCCGCCGAGAGGAAAATTAAGCAACTGGAAGGTGAGTTGCCATCTTCTCTGCTATTGTATCCTTTTCTTTACTTGGTTTCTCTGCTAACTTTGCTATTATCTCTGCAGAAGAATATAAGAAATTCCGGGAAGAGCATCTCCACTGCTTGATGCCTGCCGAGGTGCAGCAGCAGCTGGCCGCCCGAGATGAAGAGCTGAAGAAGGAACGCGACGCCGAGCGCGCCGAGTTCGAGGTGATGCAGGTAAAGTTGAAAACAGCTCTTGAGGGTGCCCTGGAGACCGAGACCTCAGCCAAAGCCATCAAGAAGGCGCTCGAGGTAGAAATCGAGGTGCTGAAGAAGCACAACGTGCAGCTCGCGCAGCAGGTTGCCAACACGCGCAACATCGAAGACAGGCATCTCGCCGACGAGGAGGATTGGAAGATCAAACTGGACGCGCTGCTTGTTGATCTTAGAAGTAAGTTTCCTCTTCCCGGCACTTATCTGTTTTTCTTCTTCGCTACCTGGCTTGCTTTTCCTCCCACTCTTTCCTCTTGGTTTTATCTCTTCTCTGCCTCCCTATCTAACTTTTATTGGTTTCTCTCTAGACGTCTTCCCTGATCTTCGCGCCACGAGCTCGCCTGCTCTGGCAAAGGCGCAGCAACTCCGAGCTGATTCCGGGTTGCCCATCAACACCAAATCAAGCGTCAATGACAACCTCCTGAACATCAAGACCCAGCTTTGCCAACTCAAGGGCCTGGGCACCACCATGGTGTCCACAACGTACAGACTCCATGATCTGTTCTCGCCGGATCAATCCGCGCCCAACAGTTTTGTTGAGCTTGCCGAGAAGCTGGGCGGTGTGAAGGCTGAGTTGAAGAAGTGGCGCGGCTCGGCAGCTCGGGCAGGAGCAGATGAACTTCTCCAGTTTATTTGCAGCTGGTACGAGAACCTCGATCTCTCCAGGATTACCGATAGGCGCCAAGACTCCAAGTGGAGCAAGGATTCCGAGTGCATCGCTCGTCGGAAGGCAGCAGCCTACGAGGTGGCCTCCTACGCGGACACCGCAACCTTCATCAAGGGCCTCCCCGAGTCGGACACCGAGGTGGAAAGCGAGGACGACGATGAAGACACCGAGTCATATGACTTGAGTTTCTTCGACGACGGTGCCGCGGAGGGAGCTGCCGAGAAAGGGAAGGGCAAGGCCCAGGTTGATGCCGACATCGAGCAACCGCAACCCAACGCCGAGGAGACCACCATCACCACCGAGATGGTGATCCAGGATGCGGCTCCCAAGTTCGGTTCGTCTTCTGGCGCGGCACTTGGCGACGCGGCGCTACTCTGGACTCAGTCCACTGCTTCCACTTCAGCCACCGATCCCATCTCGGTGGCCACTGCAACTTCTGACGCTGCCAACGCCAACTCCGAGGCTGATGCTGCCAACACCAACTTGGACAACACCGCTACCTCCAACTAGTGCACTCCTTAAAACACTTATGCTCTAGAACTTTTATCAGATCCCCGGGATGCCGGGTGCATATGTATCAAACAATTATTATTCCCGTTGCTATTCAGTTTTATTCTCAGTTGAAGTTTTTAGCAACTCTGGCTCAATGCCGGGTTGAGTTAATATGCAAGTCCCCGAGTTGCATTTTTTATCCGCTCTTCCTTTTTATCTCAGCTCTTACCTGCAACTTGTTGCTTTGTTGGTAGTGGAGTCACAAGAGTTCAAAGTAGGAGTTTCAAATACTTAGCCACTTTAGAAAAATCATAGTAACGCTGCCCACCACTTAGCCGAAAAGAAAAAACTGTAAAAAACACTCTACTCGGTTGCCACACGCTTCCTTTCCTTTGCAATTTTCATGTGTTCATTGACTCTTTGGCTTGTTCTCTGGCTTGCCATGAAGCCGGGTTGCGGACAGCAGCAGAATCGCAGAGTGTCCAGTGAGTTTGAACACACTACTTTATATGCTTTTGAAATTCTAAGTGGTTCAACCGAATAGACAAAGCAAAACAGAGTAAACACAAGGAACAATTTTGACGAGGGCAGTCCCCGAGTTCAATTTCAGATTGCCGAATAGGATTTCAACTCGGATAAGGAGATACATACACATTTTGCTCATGAGTGAAAACGTCGAAGTAGAGCTACATTCCAAGGGTGCTTTGTTTCCTCTCTAGATCTATCCGGCCTGTTCTTCTGGGGTGGCTGTGCGTCGATAAGATAATAGGCATCATTGTGCAATGCCTTGCTCACAATGAAAGGCCCTTCCCACGGAGGAGAAATCTTGTGCATCCCGGCTGTGCGCTGCACAAGCCTAAGCACCATGTCTCCTTCTCGGAAAACCCTTGGCTTCACTTTCCGGCTATGATAACGCCTCAAGTTTTGCTGGTAAACAGCTGAACGTGACAGAGTTAGCTCTCTTGCTTCTTCCAGCAGGTCAACGTCATTTTCTCGAGCTTCTCTAGCCTCTGCTCCGTGTAGAGCGTTACACGGGGCGAGTCATGCTCTAGGTCAGTGGGCAGCATGGCCTCAACTCCATAAACCAGGAAGAATGGCGTGTAGCCGGTTGACCGGTTAGGGGTAGTCCTTCGACTCCACAACACCGCTGGCAACTCGTCTAGCCAACACCCAAGTGTTTTCAGCAACGGCTCAATCAGCCTTGGCTTTATGCCTTATAGCACCATGCCATTTGCTCTTTCCACTTGCCCATTGGAGGCCGGATGCGCAACAGATGCAACATCTAGCCGAATATGCTTATCTCTGCAGAACCTTGCGAACACAACCTCAGCAAAGTTTGTGCCATTGTCAGTGATAATGCTGTGCGGGTAGCCATACCTCAGGATCACATCCTTCAAGAAACTCACAGCACTGACTCGATCACACTTCCGAATAGGCTTCACCTCAATCCACTTGGTGAACTTGTCCACCATGACTGTGTGTCATGTTGCCTCTAGCCGGCTGGAACAGACCCACCATATCCAAGCACCAAACAGCAAATGGCCAAGTAATGGGAATGGTCTTCAACTCGGAAGCTGGCATATGAATCTTACTTGCAAACCTTTGGCAGCCATTGCACTTTCTCACAATATCTTCAGCTTGCTTCAAGGCAGTGAGCCAAAAGAAGCCATGCCGAAAAGCCTTGTTGACCAGAGCCAGAGAAGAGGCATGATGCCCGCACTCCCCTTGGTGTATCTCCACCAGAATTTCTTCTCCCTCTTCTGGCTCTACACAGCGCTGCAGCACACCCGTTGGACTTCTTTTATGCAGCACATCTCTGAAGATTGTATAGCCCTTGGATCTTCTCTGAATTTGCCTCGAGGTAACCTCATCACTCGGCAAGGTGCCGTCCTTTAGAAAGGATAATATGGGCAGAGCCCAACTCGGTGTTCCCCGGATGGGAAACACTGGTTCGTCCACTTCCATTGGATCAGCCACCACTTCTTCTTCTTCTGGGGCGGGGACGAGTCCCCGAGATCTTGTGCACACAGCAAGAATTCCCTTAATGAATGCGACAGTCCCCGAGTTCGGAGAGGCAGTCCCCGAGTAAGGAGGGACAGTCCCCGGGTTGCAGGCGCCAGTCCCCGGGATGGAGACGGCAGTCCCTGGGTTCTCTTTTGCAACCTCCCAGTCAATCTCCATGGGAACAGCTTGCTCACCAGGCAGAGAAGGAACGGATATAGACTCCGAGTTGGGGGATGGCTTGATGGATGGCTTTCTCAAATGCTCCAAGGCAACCCCAGCCGGGATGTATTGCCGAGAAGACCCCAACTTGGACATCTCATCTGCTGCCTCGTTCTCTGCTCGGTGGATATGCTTGAACTCGCACCCTTCAAAGAATCCACTCATGGTTTGCACCAAGAACCGATATGATGCCATGTTGGCATCCAGAGCATCCCAAGTGCCTAAAACTTGCTGCACGACCAGATCCGAGTCGCCATAGCATATAATGCGCTGCATGCCAACTTCCTTGGCCACCTTCAAGCCGTGTACCACGGCCTCGTACTCTGCTACATTGTTGGATGCCTTGAATTGAATTTGCAGCACGTACTTGAGTTGATCACGCTTGGGTGACGTGAGCACCACGCCAGCACCCAAGCCTTCCTTCACCTTGGAGCCATCAAAGTGCATCTTCCAGTAGTTGGCTACCGGAGTAGGAGGCTCATACTGCACCTCAGCCCAATCCACCATAAAAGCTGCTAGGATCTGAGACTTGATGGCTTCTCTTCTCGCATACGCAGGAGCGTACGCGGCTAGCTTAATTGCCCACTTGGCTACTCTGCCACTTGCCTCCTTGTTGCCAATGATGTCCGAGTTGGGAGCAGAACTCACTACAGTGATGGGATGCTCTTGGAAATAGTGCTTCAGCTTCTTGGCACCCAGGTACACGCCGTAAGTCATCTTCTGGTAACGAGGGTCATTTTGCTTGGAACTGGACATCAATTCACTGAGATAGTATACATGCCGCTGCACAGTCTTGCCTTCCTCTTCTCTCTCCACCACAATCACCACACTGACCACCCGGTTAGTCGCAGCAATGTACAGCAGCATTGGCTCTTTGGGTAGCGGACTAGCCAAGATGGGAGCGCTACCCAGCATGGCTTTCAGCTCCTAGAATGCCACATCAGCTTGCGGTGTCCAGACGAACTTGTCGCTCTTCTTCATCAACTGATATAGAGGCAAGGCCTTCTCGCCCATTCTGCCTAGGAAGCGGCTCAGGGAAGCCAAGCAACCAGTGAACTTTTGCACATCCTTCAGGGATCTCGGCAAAGACATGCTCTCAATAGCTTTTATCTTTGAAAGATTGGCCTCAATGCCCCGACTGGATACCAAGAAGCCGAGTAGCTTGCCAGCCGGGACGCCAAAGGTGCATTTAGTCGGATTCAGCTTCAACTTGTACTTGCGCAAGTTGGCAAATGTTTCCTCAATGTCACTAAGCAGAGTATGTGTTTTATTCGTTTTGATGACAATGTCATCTACGTACACCTGCACATTTTTGCCAATTTGATCATGCAAGCATTTCTGCATGCATCTCTGATAGGTAGCCCCAGCATTCCGCAACCCAAAGCACATGACACGATAGCAATAATCCCCGTACGGGGTGATAAAAGAAGTCTTTATTTGATCAGCAGGGTTGAGAGCTATCTGATGAAAACCAGAGTAGGCATCTATGAAAGAGAAAAGCTCACAACCAGCAGTGGAATCGATCACCTGATCTATGCGGGGTAGCAGAAAGGGATCCTTGGGGCAGGCCTTGTTTAGGTCGGTGTAGTCCACGCACATGCGCCAAGCGGTATCCGCCTTGGGGTCCTCCTTCTTCTTCTCAACCATAACCGGGTTGGCTAGCCAGTCCGGATGCAAAACCTCCATGATAAAGTTGCTTATCAGCAACTTGGTGATCTGATCACTGATAGCCTTCCTTCTCTCATCGCCAAAGCGGCGCATCGCCTGCTTCACTGGCTTGGCATCATGCCGCACATGTAGCGAGTGCTCAACCAACTCCCTCGGGACACCTGGCAAATCCTCATTGGACCAGGCAAACACGTCCCGATTCTCACGGAGGAAGTGGATGAGCTCGCTTTCCTATTTCTCTCCCAACCCGGCGCCAATGATGGCAACACGGTCTGGGAACTCAGGGTCAACCTGGACATTCTTTGTCTCCTGGGACGCCTGGAATGCAGTCCCGTACTGGGAACTCGGCATGCCGGGCGCACCACCTTGTGCTGCTTGCGCCATAGCCACCACCTCGTACATGTTCTTCTTCTCGGCAGCAATGACCATGGATTCGGCCAGCTGGGAACCAGCAGAGGCATACTCCATGGACTTCTTGTAGTCACCCGAGATGGTGATCACTCCATTGGGACTAGGGATCTTCATCTTCAAGTAGGCAGTGTGGGTTGAAGCCATGAACTTGCTGAGAGCGGGCCTGCCGAGTAGGGCATGGTATGGGCTCTGGTGGTCAACCACCTCAAAGGCCAAGCTCTCAGTGCGGCAGTTCTCCCTGGTGTCGAATAGGACGTCTATCCAGATGCGCCCAATTGGAGAGCAAGACACTCCCGGCACAATGCTATGGAAAGTGGTCCTGCTGGGTAGCAGCATGTTCTCGGCCACCCCGAGCTTCTCGAGTGTATCTCTGTACACAATGTTGATGCTGCTGCCGTTGTCAACCAGCACCTTGCTGAATCTCACGTTCTTCTGAGCACCCAAGAAGGTGGGATCCACCACCAAAGCGTAGCTACCCGGGTTGGGCATCACCTTAGGATGATCAGCTCTGGACCAAGTGATCGCTTGGTTGCACCAGTGCAGGTAGTGGGGCACAGCAGGAATCACATCATTGACTTCCATAGCGCGCCTGTGCTGACACTGCTTGTCGGTGGGCTCAGAAGTGAAGATCATGTAGCTCTCGTGGTGTTCCTGATACTGGTTGCGGTCTCCACCGCCATTGTTGCCGTTGTTGTTGTTACCTTGGTTGTTGTTGTTGTTCCTGTTGCGGGTGTAGTAGTTGTTGTTGTAGTTGCGGTTGCGGTCGTTGTTGTTGTTGTTGTTGTTGCAGTAACGGTCGTTGTTGAAGTTGCGGTTGGCTCCTAAAGCCACCTGGTTCACTTTCTCTCTTCTCGGGAAGACTGCAGGCCGAGGAGCGGGTGCCCGAGCTGGCTGCACATTGGCATTCGCAGCTGGTAGAGGAGGAGGAGGAGGCAAGCCCTCGTTCTTGATCTATTACCACCAACTGCACTGCTGAGTAGTGTGGTTGGCTGGCCTGGCTGGTGCTGAGTATGGAAGCTGCACGGGCCATCCTTCATATCCGTGAAAATGAAGTTTGGTGCAGGACCCGAGTTGCCGCTACCCTGCCGGGGAGCATTGTACGGCTTCTTAATGCCTTGGCCCTGATTCTGGTTTTGCCCGTACTGGGCTCCAGCAGTTTTTTTGCCTTTGGCTACTCCCAGGAACCGTAGTCACAGCATTCACCTCCTCGAGATCATACCGAGTATCAATCCGGTCGCCCCTGCGCTTGTTGCGGAAATCATTGCGCTTGCTGCTGTTGTTGTTGTAGTTCCTTCTCGGCTCTGGGGAGTCCATCAGAGGCTGGGTTGGGTCGCCGAGTGCATACATGTCCGCGATCTTGATGGTCTCTGCGAGAGTACTCGGCATCTCGCGCTGCAGCTTCTGCCACAGCATGCTGCCATGCCTGCAACCCTGCGCAAACCAAGTGATGGCCTGGGCCTCATTCACACCTTCACAGGTGTTCCTCAAGGTGCTCCACCGAGTAAGGTGTCGCACCCTGATTTCTAGGGGATACTCATCGTACGAACTGGATAGCAGATGCTTGGATTATGGGGCATAACTGCTCCCACGTCCCAGCTTCCTGGTAGGCCTGCGCTTATGCGCGACAACACAAGCTCTGCTATTCCATCGTCGATGTAAACTATCCACTAGAGATCAAAAGGCACTTCCGTCGACGTACTTCAAAACATACACACATGGTACGTCAACGGCGTTGAACAACTGATATCACAACAGATCTCTACGACACAAAAGATTGAAATAAGTTGCAAATGGCTCTCATTAGAGCAGAGATAACAAATACAATCATTCAGAGGGCACCTGCCCCAACAATACATCATTACAATACAGCGGAAGCATTCAACATGTCTGAGTACAGACAAGAACCAAATAGGCCTAAGAGGCCGGAAACAAACAGACGGAGCCCATCCACGAAGTCTCGGATCCTGCCCGGGTCCGCTATCTACTCGTCAGCAGTCTCGTCGTACTCCACGTAGTAGCCACCATGGAGATCCTCGGAAACGTCGTCTGCGTAAACCACAGCCCCAAAGGGGTCAGTACAACAACGTACTGGCAAGCAAGACTCACAGTTCACCAAAGTGTCACCCGTCAACACCAAGCACAGATGCTTTGGGTTCAACGGAAAGGAAGGGGATATAAAAGATGTTGCAACTGGCTGCACTAACCAACTACAAGGATTCTATCACTTCCAACTATCAGCAAGGGGATAAGATCGAGTGATTATAACGAACTGAAAGATAACTTCAAAGAAACCCATCCTGGATCTCGCCCCTTATCCAAAGAAGCAACCCGAGGATAACTCACACAGTTGTATTAACGGTGAATCAAGTTATTGTGTCATCAACCTATTACTAGTCAAGTTATTAATCATTGGGTGTAACATGTTTGATCATTATGTTTAAGTTATCCTGAGTACTTGTTAGCCAGTACTTTCACCAAGTAATCCATAACCGCGGAAAACACGGCTTCTCGAGAAGATTATCCCTGCAGGGTTGCACCAATTTGGCCGTACACGCAAGAATAACCCGCCAGATGGGAAGCTAACCCACCAAGCGGGGTACTCTACACAACCAACCATTCTTCGCATCAAGCCCAAAGAACCTTGGGCGCACGGCTAATCAAGCCCCGAAGAAAAGGGACCCTCATAGCACTCTAAGACCGTGTCCCCCTATATGCCGACTACAAAAGTTCCACCCTGGCCTGGGCTCGCAAAAACATGCATGCGGCGAATGGAAAACACGAACTAAATGAGGCGATTTGGACGAGATGCGAATCAGGTCAAGTTGAGGGGGGCGCCCATACTCGCTTCCCACATGCGGTTAGTGCGCTCATCATGGATCAGTAGACAAGACCCTTTTCCTATTAGGGTCGACACTAGCAGGCTTCAAAACCTCTCATGGGCCTCCTGCCGGTTCCTTATCATCAAATTTATTATTAATAGCAACATTAGCATGATTGATTGATTAAACATCGAGCCCCCACAACGTAATAGATATAGTAACAGAAAGTAACGGATAACAGACTCGAGCAAAAGCAACCTAAGCATGCTAGTAAGACACGGGCTCAAACAAAAGGTTATAGGTAGGGAGGTGAGGCAATATCAGGTTTAAAGGGATTCATGTGATAGGTTCGTAACAGAAACAACTACTACTAAGGCTAGCAGTAATAGACAACGGAAAGTATCGGTAACCAATGTTGAAAAGGAACACGATGGTTCATGTGAGTGATAAGTTGCCTGCAAAACCCAGTAGCCTGGTACTGAGCTAACTCCTTAGAAGGGGTGTCGTAAGTATCGTCGGTCTCAACGTCGTCGTTTATCCGAGAAGAAGCAAACAAACAAGGCAGACATATAAACAATCATTATCATGGCATTGTGCACAATCAAAGATGATGCATGTCAAGTTAATGGTGGCATCAAAATAAACTAGTTGACAAGATAGAAACAGGATTAAATGGACCCATATGCAATTGGATTGCATATGGAAAGCCCATGAATTATGGTTGAATTAATTGTTTTACAACTAATCAACTTGTGTAAGTGAATTAACATGATGCATGGATGAGGAAAACAGAAAAATAACAACAATAGAATCAAATGGAAATAAGGTTTAACAAGTTTGGAAATTCATTTATTAAGTGTTGGAATTTTGGTTTCTTAAAGGTGTCACACAAGCATTTGTTGTTTTCATCATGTTAAATTGTTCAAAACAGATAACAAAGTTTATATTTGAAAAGAAAACAAGATTTTAGTTGGAATACATGTTTCACTTGTTCAAACAGGATTTCAAATAAATTATTTATGAATTAAACAAGTTTATGCAAGAATTAAATGAATTTAATTCACATGAACTTATTTGAATTTTCATTTGTGCAAAACATTGAGTGAAGTTCATATTTGAAAAGAATATGCTTTTATGGTTTGAAAACATATTTTATATGTCCCAAAAGAATTTGTTTTGATCAAGTTATAAATTTGACAATATTAAATGAATTAAATAAGATTTAAATTATTTAACCACTTTTAATTATTCAAAACATGAAACAAATTTTATATTTGAAAAGGTGGTTTAATTTTGCATGGAAAACATATTTCATTTGTTGAAATTGGATTTAAAATGAGCAAGTTATTATTTTGGCAATTTTAAATGCAATAAACAAGAAACAGTTGTTTTCAGCAATTTAAATTATTCAAAACAGCAAACAAAATTTATATTTGGAAAGTACATGAAAAGTTGATTGGAAAACATATTTGGTTTGTGAAATTTGGAATTTTTATGAACAAGTTATGAATTTTGCAAATTTAAGTGAATTTGACAAGTTTTCAAATGTTGCACCAATTTAAAATATTCAAAACAGTAAACAAATTTTATATTTGGATAGAACATTTAATTTGGTATTGAAAACATATCAAAAATGTTGGATTTGGAGTTAGGATGATTTATTTATGCAATTTCCAAAATGGGGTGCAAATCTGCCATTTTTAGGGAACCAGGGACTAGAAAAATATTTGCAGGGGGCTAGAATTAATTTGCAAGGGCCTATCTATGATTACTGAGATTTGTGCAGTACCAAAATAAAAGGAGAAAAAGATTTGGTTTTATTGTGGGGAGGGGGATTCGAACCCAGGGAGCTGTGGTTGGGGCGCAGGGGAACCAACCAGCTGGGCTGGTGCGATTTGTTGATAGAACAAGGGGGGCGAGATGGAACTGAATTTAATTCGGAAAAAGGCAGAAAAGGTGGGGGGTGCGGGACTTGAACTCGCGAGCTGCTGCTTGTGCGCGCAGCGAGTCCACCAGTTGGGCTGTGCGCCTGTTCTGATGCATAGCAGGCTGGGTTGGTTTTGAACGAGATCAAACGGCGTTAACTGAACTGAAAACGCACACGTACAGGTGACCTTCTCTGTCAACGAACAAGCAGCAAACGCATCCATGGCCAGCCGATTCGAGGTGCAAACAGCAAGTAAACGAGGAGGGTGAGTAGGGGAATGGATAGAGGACCTCACCCTCGTCGCCGGGGTGGCCGCGGCACGGCCGGAGAGTGGCGGAGACGGCGGCGGCGTGCTCCGGCGGCCGGCGGCCGGAGGCAGCTGGGAAGGGGCGGCGAGCTCCCCTCGATGGCGGCGGTGGTGGGGAGATAGGAGGGAGGAGTGGAGGCGGCTAGGGTTAGGGTTTTCTAGGGGCTAGGAGGTAGTTATAGGAGGGGGATGGGGGGAGCAGCACGTGATGCAGGTCGCTGTCCACCATTGCGTTCGTCATCGTACGGAGGTGGGGGACGATAGGGAGTGGGCTGAGGGGAGTTGGGCCAGATTTTGGTGGGCTGGGTTGCTGTGCTCTCCCTCTCCCCCTCTGCTTTATTCTTTTGGTTCCATTTTTTTTTTTTTGCTGAAAACCAATTGGAAGAAAAAGGAGGGTTTTGGGTGGGTAAAAATTTAGGAAAAAAATTAGGGTGAGTTGGTTAGCTCAACACCTACCAAGCCAACCTTGTTTTTTGAAAAAAAAATCAAATTTAGTTGCTGTGTTGTAAATTGCTTTGAATTTGAATGAATTTTGGTTAATAATTTGTTATCTAAAACAAGATTGTTAATTATGGTAATCCAATGAGTTTAATTGGAAACAAGGAGTACATTTGTTTTGGTATTTTTCACAATTTCAAAAGAGGTGCTGTTTAGTGATTTGGTTTGGATTTGAAACCAACTTGGAATTAATTAATTGAAGTAGAAACACCATGTTATTAGTGGAACATTATGGGATGATTGGAGACAATTAAGGTTTTGATTTGGAAACAACTATTTGGATGTTGGTTTGGAATTTCAAATGGAAAACAAATTGAATTTGAAAAGGGTTTGATTATTGGATGCATTTTTATAGAAATAAAACAACAGTTTTGAGATCACACTTTAATGGAAACAAATAATTGTTTTATTTTGAAATATCTTTTTAGAAATTGTAACATCACAAGGATGAAACAAAAGGTTTGAAATTTGAGTTGAAATTCAAATAGAAAACAAAGGAAAACAAATGAAAACAGTTGGAAAACAAATGAAAACAGAGGAAAACAAATGGAAAACAAACAAAACAAATGCAATCAACATGATGCCATGATGCAAAACATAAAATAACAGAGAGCAAACATTCTAAAGGCTATTTTTCAGACTTGGGATGTTACATAAGGTACTCGCGATCGGTCTCGTCTTCCCGCTGCTTGCACGCGGACAACTGCTGCGGCCTATTCGGCCTCTTGTAAGTGCTGGTGAAGTTGCTGATGAAGGCCTCCGAGAAGTCCAGCCAGCAATTGATACTGTCCTTGGGCAGGTTGTTGAGCCAAGTCCGAGCTGGACCCTCAAACATTTGCGGAACATACCGCACATCCCATCTCCGGTTGCCGCCTGCAATGTGCACGGCTGTGACATAATCACTCAACCAGTCCTCCGGCTTGGTGCTACCATTGTAACACTTGGTCCCCCTGGCCAGCTGGAAGTGGTTCACTGATGGCTTGTTCATGATGCGAGGGCCAAAGCACTCTGGGCCTGGCGGCCCCCTGTTCTCAAGCTGCGCGGACAGATTGATCCTATCCAGCTTGAACCTGGCATCGCTGGGCTCCAACATGCGCTCACCAAGGCGATCAACAACATTCGTGGGGTCAGCATAGCCTGCTAGCCCCATCGCCAAATAACCATCATCATAGCTGTTCTCCTGCACCACAGCGGGTTGTACCACAGGGTTGGCTGCTAGCGCAGCCGCACGCGGCTGTGCTGCAGCAGGCTGCTGCGTCCTCTGCCGAGTAGGCTGAGCAGCAGGACGCCGAGAAGGCCCCGCGTTGTCTCCGCTATGTCCCTTACTCCGAGCTTTATGGGCTTGATAGCCTGCTCCTGCAGTAGTGTGTTTCTGACCGGATTCTCGCGGCACAGCTCGCTGTTTCGCGGCGAGAACCGGGTCGTACACCTGCATCTCTCTACCCTTCCCAGAGCGTACACTCTGGCCCTTCTCGCGGCTGGGATGCGGCGATGACGCTTGGTCATGAGACCTCGCCACACGCGAATGCACGATCTGAGAAGCATCAGGACCCGGATTGGCTTTCCGGAACTCCTCATTCTGCCTAGTAGCCTCTAGCACTAGCTCATTGAGCCTTTCTTGCTGCCTAGCGCGCGCGCGTCGCCGGCAAGGTTTGGCAACTCTGCGGCTACAGCCTCTCTAGCTCTAAGTGTTTTGGCGGGGGTGCTGTATCTAGGCCTGGTGGAGGTGTTTGCGATGGCAGATTGGCTAGGAGCCTCTACAAATGTCGCCATCTCGGCGCCTAAGTTGCAACGCGTAGCGCGTACTTTGCTAGACTTCCTAACAACAGGCGTAAAGCCATGGGCCTTGTTGTACTCGTTCTGGTCTAGGCTAAGCTCAAGCCTAACCTTCTCAAGCTCCAGGTGCTCAGCGAGCAGCTCCTGGCGCTGCCAGTCGAGCTGCGCCCTCATGGTCAAGAGCTCGAGCTCGGTGGGAGGCGGCATGCCCATCCGCGCAGCAGATGCCGGTATCGTTGGTGTAGTGGAGAGAGGGATGTTGGAATCCTTCTCGTAGGGCTTGTGGGTCCTCCCGCCAACACTCGGGCCAGCGAGATCCTCGATGACCTCTGCGGCAGCAGCCGCGCCCTTCCCGGCATCGGTAGCCAGGCCGGTCATCATTACCTCCACGCTGTCCGCGGAGCAGCCCACCGGCCTTCCGCGGGCAGCGAGCACGGCAGGGGGATCCTCCGCGACCATCACCTCCTCTGGAAACTCGCGGACGACGGCGGTGGCGACGTAGACGAGGTGTGAGCCGAAGGAGAGCACCGAGCCGCCTGCCGGAATGGGCCTCCCGCTGAAATCTCCGGCATTGTCGGTGACAAAGTCGAAGGAGCCGAATCTGTGGACAATGCCACAGACTACGCGCTCCCCAGTAGCGGAAATGAGTCCCATCCGAACATGGACTCCAGCCAGCGCCTCTGCCTGCCCCACGGTGGGCACCAACTGTCGTGGTGGTATCACGGCAGATGCCATGGGATGGCTAAAGTTGGGGCCGATGGACGCTGGAGGTGCTCGGGGAGGGATCACACGGCGAGTAGCCGCGTGTGGTAGATCACAAACACTACAAACACCAAGATCTTACCCAGGTTCAGGGCCCTCGTGTGGAGGTAACACCCCTACTCCTGCCTCTCTCTTTATATGTGTGTTCACCGAGTAGCCACAGTACAGATCAGGCCTTCAGCCGAGTAGCCACTCTATGCTCAAGTTCTCTCTAAGTGTTGCCTCTAGTGTTCTCTCTGGAATGCGCAATGAATGGTTCTGAACCTCTCACAGGAGGAGGCAGGGCACCTTATATACTGGTGCCCAGCCGAATAGAAAACAAGTATAAAGTACGACTTGACGTGACAGGAGCCCTGCAGAACCGCGCACGCCTCCGGGTTCCCGCTGACGCTTGCCCCGTAAGTCGTCGCGCCGTTCGGAGATGGGACCTATCCACCCTTGTCAGTGAGATAGGGTAGGCCCCTAGCTCTGTCCTGTCCCCTCTGTCAGCGACAGGACTAGACAGGCGCCTACCGCACTGTAGCCACGCCGGAGCGCGGATAATCACGCACTCTGTAAGTTGAACCGCACGCCGTACGGACGCAGGATACACGGGATCCTTTGTCAGAACGGATCCATTGACTTCTGGCCCGAGTAGGAACACACCCCCTCTACTCGGACCAACTCCTCTACTCGGAGGGATGTAACTTCCTTGATTCTTCCTTCTGGCCATCAGTGTGTACAACCGGATAGCAGTCGACCGGGTAGCAAGCACCGGGTAGCCAGCTACTCTGCCAAACACCTCCTTTGACCTTGCCTTTAGTACTTTCCTTACCCCTACTCGGGGGGTAACCCCCCGACAGAAGTGATGCTTATCTTGTCAATTGAAGCAAGATCTCACTTTTTGAGCCCCATCATTGCCATAGCGAGACCTTGTCTTCTCCTCAACAAATTTCTTGCCCTTGGGAGGATTGTTCCAAAACTTTTGCATGGTGAGAGCTATGAGATCCTTTAGAACGGGATCATAGTCATGTTCCTTCAAATGAGGCAATGCCTCTTCTCCTTCTTCTTCATTCTCAACCTCCCTTGACAAAGCCTTGGCCTTCCAAGCAACGGATGCTCCTTTGTGCATTCCAATGGCCCTAGCACGATTGTCAAGAGCATTCTTGGTTTGCACTTTATAGGAGCACATTTCTTGCATCACTTGAGTTGAGGTCATGGAAGAGAAATAATGTCTTCCTTGAATGCTCTTCATGTCCGCGCCCTCAAATGTCATTATGGCAATCATGTACTTCCTCTTGATCCAAGCATCATAAATGTACTTGGCACCAACATTTGAGAAGGTGATGGCAAGAGTCTTGAGTCTCCGGTACATGTCCACATGATCCTCCCCATCATGCATATAGAACCCTTCTGCCTCATTGGTCAAGGCATCATATCTATTCCTTTGCATGCTCTCATTGCCCACAAACATGATGACAAGAGCGTCCCATGTTTCCTTGGCGGTGGAATATTGTTGAAGATGAGGCATGTGGTTAGGAACCACGGCTTGTTGAAGAATGGACAAAGCGGTGTAGTTGAGTTGGCAATCTACGACTTCTCTTCTTGTTAGGTTCTTGGGATCAAATTGCTTGTATCCATAACGAGTGATCCTCCAAAGATCTATACAATAAGAGTTCAAGTGAGTATCCATGTAATATTGCCATTCACGAAAAGAAAAGGCATCAATGTTAGGTGGATCTCCCCTAGGGATTATATAAGGATGAGGGACGGGGGGATCGGGAGAATATCGTCCTTCAACGGAGTGATATCCTTTGTCTCCATCCGTTCCCTTCTTGGTGGAGTTTTTGGCGGAAGCAATTTTAGATGGATCACCATTTACCCCTTTCTTGGCGCCCTCCGGTGTAGTTTCCAGGGGAGTAGATTCGGCTACCTCCGGTCCTTTGGCTTTGAGGAGTTGTGTCAAGGCTTGACGCAACTCATCAAATTTGGTGTCTATGGATGAGGTCAATGAGGTTCTCAACTCATTGAGATCTTCCATGGTAACCTTTGCCACAGACGTTTCGGTATCCAAATCGTCTCCCATACTAAAACTCTTAGGCGGTTAAGACCGATAGAAGAGCCGAGGCTCTGATACCAATTGAAAGTAAAGTATGGGCACCTAGAGGGGGGGCTGAATAGGTGCTACGACCAATTTTAATTTGTCTTTTGTTTTAGGCTTGACACAAAGGTAAATTCTCTAGATAATGCAACTAAGGTGAATTTACCTATATGACAAGGATAATGATAAACACAATGCAAGCGATAAGTAAAGGTAGTGAGGGAACGAGGTAACCAAAGTGAAGCACACGGAGACACGATGTATTCCCGAGTTCCTCCTTGTTAAGGGAGTACATCTCGTTGGAGGGGTGTGAGCTCGCCACGAAGGCCTACTCAACTCCACAAAGGCCTCACCCTTTTCTCCGATGAACTCCGCCACAAAGGCCTAGTTCACCTTCCACTATTGAACCCCTTTGAGGCGGGGATCGAGTCCTTTACAAAAAACATGGAGCACACACACACAAGCAAATTGGGGGCTCCCAACTCTTCTTGAATCACCAACAAGTAACAAGATGCCTAGGTTCTCCACACGAGAAAAGGGGGATATGAAGAACGAGTCGGTGAAGATGTAGATCTGGGTCTTCTCCTTCAATCCTCCAAGTATCAACGAGTTTGGGTGGAGGGATTGGGAGAGATCTAGCTTTTGGAGGCTCAATAAATGCTTGACTTAAATGCTGGAATGAGCAACCTCTTGGGGAAGAAGGGGATGGGGTATTTATAGCCCCATCCCAAAACTAGCCGTTTTGACCCTTTTCGTGCCTGGCGGTACTACCACTGGTGCCAGCGGTACTACCGCTACCTGTGTATCCACGCGGTACTGGAGAGCCCCAGTCGCAGGGCGCAGGCGGTACTGCTGCTGAAGTACCGTGGTACTCCAGCAGCGGTACTACCGCGAGTGCGCCACGGTACTACCGCTGGCCACCCACTTTGATAAATTCGAAGTGGATGGCGGTACTACCGAGCCACTACCGCTCTAGTACCATGGGATACAGAGAGAAATTCCTAGCCAGCGGTAGAAGGGCCGATACTAAGGGCGGTACTACCGCTTCCTGTAGGGAGCGGTACTACTGCCAGCCAGTAGCGGTACTACCGCTGAGCAAGGTTTTGCTCAAAACTGAACTGCGTACAGCGGTACTAACGAGCCACTACCGCCACAGTACCGTGCGAAACAGAGAGCATTTCTCTTCTGGCGGTACTGCTGGCGGTACTACCGCTTCCTGTGCGGAGCGGTACTACCGCTGCCGAGCCCGGTACTACCGCTGGACCAGGTCAGTTTTGGTGGCAATGTCTTGGAATTCTCTTCACCTTTTTGGCGTCTATTTGATATTACCTGAAATACTTGACGCACTGTTAGAAGCTTAGTTATTTTGTTATCAACTCCAAAACCTAAGAGAGATCAAAGACGAAAAATTCACTTTCAATAAGAGGTCTTGATCTTGAAGTAGGCTCATGGTGGTGTTGGGAGCGGTGCTCGAACCAATATCATCATCATATATTCGAGGGCCTTCTCTTCCTCCATCTTGTTGTAGGTCTTTATCTTGCCATGTGGGAGCTCTTGTGGTGGTGGAACTTGATGTAGATACCACATGATGTATACTTTTTGAGGATGCAATGGTGTTCTTGGCCTTGCGTGTGCAATCTTGTTTCTTGTGTATCCTTCTTGAACTTGCTAGATGCTTGGAGATCTTGTCGATGGAGGTCTTGAGATCTTGTAACCATTGAGAAGTAGCATGCTCGGACTTGTCGAAGGTCGTATCCATGGAATGGAATAGATCCTTCATTGCTTGCATATGTGTTGGCAATGTTGTGGTAGCACTTGAAGGAAACACCTTGTGATGTGCGCGGAAGTCATCGCGCACTTGGAGTGTTGGTGTAGCTTGTGTGGGCTCCAACTTGGTGGTTGACGTTTGTTGACGGACAAGCTTGCAGCATTCTTGCTCTTCATGTGTGGGATTACATCGAAAGTCATTTGGATTCCTTGGCTTCTTGGCCTTCTTGCTTGATGGAGCCTCGGTGATGTCCTTCTTGTGGTGCCGTCTTAATGTTGAAGGATCAAATCTTGACTTTGCCAACATGTCGGATTTCTTGTCATGGTACCATCTTGAGGTTGAAGGGCATTGTCTTGTGTTAGACTTGGCATTCTCCTTGAAATTCCTCGGTCTTGAGCATGCACCATAGGACATATGATATCTTGGTCCTCGAAGCTTGGAGAGGAAGTTTTTGTAGGTGAGCTCATCCATGTTGGAGTCGGAGAAGTTGTAGAGATCCATCTTGTCTCTCATGATTTTGGAGTCATGGTCGGTGTAGTACTCCACCATGTTTGTGGATGCATAGTCGGTGTAGCATGGCTCCATCTCTTCATCCAAGCTCGCGGTGTCGTAGTTGTAGTGGTTCATGTCGTTGGAGCTCATGGAGTCGAAGTTGTTGTGGTTGGTGTGGTGCTCCGCCATGTCGATGATGCTTGGGGGAGGAATAGTTGGTGTAGATTTAGACTTCATGGTCGTAGTAGTGGTGGTGCTCCACCATGTCATGCTCCTAGTAGTGGTCATCCACCATGTCGTGCTCGTAGGAGTGGTGATCCACCATGTCGTGGTAGAGGTCACCCATGTCAAGCTCATTGTAGTCGTTGTCGTTGTTGTAGTTGTAGTGGTCCATCATGTACTCATCATAGTCATGATGGCCTCCATATGCTCCGCTCTCGGTACACATGGTTGCTCACAAGCACAAGTGTATATATAGAGTGTGAAGACCTAAGAGCTCAAACCTCACCTTTTAGCAAGTATTGGAACTAGTGGACAATGCCAAGAGAAACCGATAAAAAAAGAATGAAGTGACTTGAGTTAGAAAGATACAAAAACATGCTCCAAAACACACATGACTTATGGATGTATAGGTATGGAAAGTGGAAAGCAAATGGAACAACCGAAAACCAAGATATTGCAATGGCAAGTAGAGAACCACAATGATCACAAAGCGACAACAAGTCAATATCCAAAAGATATATGGAAACACACGCACGTAGATAAATGGGATAATAGAACCAAAATGTGATCCAAGGAATCAAATGATCCTAGCGAAGACTATAAAGCTCGTGTTGCACAAGTACAAAGATAGCCGCTAGTTCGATTGCAATTTATTGGTGAGCTACAAGATTTGCACACAACGCAGCACCTACGAGATGTTCATCCAGCTTGCGCGATTCCTACAAGTGGTATGGAAAGTGGTGGTTTCCTTTTCTCTCTTCTCTCTTTTCTCTTCTCTCCTTCTCTTTTTGCTTTTTCACTTTTTGCTCTCTCACTTTGTGCCAACATATGAAACTATATGAACTAGCACATACAACGGTCGCTCGAAAAGTACACGGTGCAAGTGTGCAAAGCCCAAGCAATCATAGATGAACTAGAATCAATAGGTAAGTTAATTACAAGTTAGGTTGGCTCAGAAAGGAATGGCAAGTGGGAGAAGATTCATGATGTTTATACCTCTCTCCGACGATCTTCACCCTATAGACTGGAAAGTTTCATGCTTTCTCATGAAATTGGGATTCAATGGATGATGTATCTCCTGCAATGGTGATGTATATGATGTAATTGCCTACAAAATTAGCTAAAGATCACTCAAAACGGAGTCCCGAGTGAAACATTATGGCCAAAACTGTGATCGGACGTGACTGTTTTCTAGGAGGCCGGAGGCCGGCCTCTTCTGTTTGGGGTCCGGCCTGGGGAACCTGGGAGGCCGGCCTGGCCGGGCTTTGAGGCCGGGATTCCTGCAAACGTGTTTTGGACGGGATTTTGACCTTTTGGGGCGGAAAACGGCATTGAAAATCACCAAATCAAAGGGAAACTAAGTGGAATTAGGCCATGGGAACGCAAAGGAAGGTAGATCAACAAGTATAACAGCGGATCTATGGATCAAAACCAACCAAAATGCACTCAAATCATAGATCGCAAGCAATTTGTGGCTAGAATTTTCTGAAATTTCGGGAATCTCGGATTTCTCCTCCAAATTCATGAATTTTGTGGAAGAATTTGGGAAAGTGGATGAATGGGAAGTCGTGCAAGGTCCTAAGGAAACAAATCCATGGATTGAAACTACGAAAAACTCAAGAAATCGAGAGATCGGTCAAAATCCCCTTGCGGCTATTTTTGGTGAAAATTTTCGAAACTAGGCAAGAATAAGAAAAATTGGGGGGAAAGAGGGTGTCAAATCCGTAGCAACCTTGCTCTTGATATCAGATGATGAAGGCTTGGCCTCTAGGTTGGCCCGATATTCACGGATAGACGCATGAGAGGTGGGGAGATTAGGAAGAACGTGATGAACACGAAGAACATGATGAACTCACACACACAAAAGGGGAAATAACTCATGGAGCCTACAAGAGATCGCAAACCCAAGTAAACAACACGCTAATTGGAGCTGATTCCTCTCACCAACCGGTCCACCGTTCCAACAAAAGCCACAAGGGGAGGGTTAGCAAGAACTACCAGAATCACGAGGTAAAAGAGTAGCTACTTGGAGAGATCTTGATACAATCCAATAGATGAATCTATGGAGTAGCCATGGATCCCATGTGGGCGGTTCTCTACATGGGAGGGGAAGAACGAGGCCCAATTCTATATCAAGTCAACTCTAGCCTAGGAAGGTGTGGAAGGGGTCCTATATATAGTAGTAGGGGGTAGGTAGAGGGATATAAGGGAATATTCCCTGTCACTGCGCACATGTAGGTAAGTCGCAGGGGAGCCGGCCTGGCCGGCCTGTGAGGCCGGTTGGCTCGGTTGGGTGGCCAGCCTAAGGTGCAGGGAGGCCGGTCCGAGGCTGGGGTGGAGGCCGACTGGATCGGCTGGGAGCCCGGCCTGAGGAGAAGGTCGGCCGGCCCGAGGCCGGGGTGGAGGCCAGCTGGCTCGGCTACGAGGCCGACCTAGCAGGGCTGTCAGGCCGGGTTTCTTGGCCTTCTTCTTCTTCGTCTTCTGTCTTCTTCCTTCTCTTCCACGCGTACACCTTGGATGGCCTTGAGTCCTGGGCTTCCTCGGCATCCCCCTCGCATCTGTACTCGTTGACTCATAACTAGCAATGCACGGGGGTAGATGTTCAAGTAGTATACCATCCAAAGGTGGTACGAAGTGGGTTATAGAGGAGGAATGAGTTCACCTTTTAAAACCATGGTGACTTGACATATGATGGAGTGTGATACATTCCTAGTGGGATGGGTCGTGCTGCATCATTTGCTCATCAAAAGAATTGTTGTGTGTAAGCAAAAACAATTTCAACTTATCTTTTCCCACTTTAATCTTTGATGTTGAGTTGTATATTACAATTATCACAGCCGGAAAACTGTTGATTAAAGAAAATAAAAGTGTGCGAAGCATCACAGTTTTGTTGAGGTAACTTCTTACCCATAACACCTGCTAGTGTTTGTGAGCCAAATGGCATTTTCAATTACAGTCTTATAGTGTGTGTGATCAAAGTGTCGAGAATTGACATAACACTTGCCAAAATATAGCAAGCACACTTGGATATTGGTTATACACTTTTGCGATGTCGAAACGACATGGTACAACTATACAAACCTGTTCGAGATAAGAGATTTATTTATGTAATGGTGTCTGATTGTCCAAGTTCTCATGTGATGTTTTCTAGTGCTTGGTCGATAAAGTTGTACTCCGCAAAAAAATTGGGAACTAATTGAGACTAAAACCGAAGTTGGCTCTGTAGATGCCACACAGCTCAACCATAGTAAGAAATGTTATGTTCTTGGTATAGGCCATCTGATTTTAACCGAAAGTAATCTACGACTCATAATTTTGCAACAGGTTTCCCTTGGAGATGATATTACACGCCCATCACCATCTACACTTTGTTCTTTGATGACTCAATATCTCTCTTTCCTTTAAGCCCGCAGATAAAATTATTAGTCCCCTAATAATATGAAGTGGTTTTATTTGACTGTTTATTCCGCTCCATCACCTATGCAACCATGGTATGTGTACATCTAGTGAGATTATAACATCATTTGCTGCTTCTGAACTCTTTGCAAGCAAATATCTTGAGTTGTTGAAAAATCACTGAGAATTTATTCATATAGTACGATCATGAAAAATGGAATGATGCAGATTATGGGTTCAGACATAAAATGGAATACTCCATAGTGTCCGCATTTTATGGGTTCAGACATTTAGTTTTCGGGGACAACTTACAAAATGTACCCACTGCCCCATAGGTTCCCTAAGCATAACCAATCGAAAACTAAATGGATGCAAAATAGAAATGTTATGGTCAGTAAGAATTCCATACCAACATCTAAGTTGCTCTAAATTCTAAATAATGTGGTAAATAATAGAGTAAAAACCGAGATAACTGGAGTAGTAGTTTTCGTTTCAACAAGTGCATTGGAATGATATAATCTTCTCCTCCACCATAGGTGCTGCTTCTCTGAAGATCCAATCTTTCGACTAGAGCACCCACCATTGTAATCTTGCATCAATACAATCCAGACAAGCATGAGTAAGGGTTTTACCTCCCCGAGGGCCCTGAACATAGGTAAATCATTTCACTATTAACCATCGAGTCCGCTAATACCTAACCGTATCCTACTCTCAAACCCCCATCATGCCATCCAGGGGATTTGTTGATATGAGTAATCAACAATTGGCACCGTCTGTGGGAACGGCTGACACTGGATCCACGGCTTCGCCGGTCTCATCCGCATCGGGCTTCAACCGGAGCTCGGAATCATCGGCTCCTATGGCGTCGATCTGCTTCGGGTCATTCATCTACACGCCCCAGTCACTGGCTTCTCGCCCGGGGTTCAGCGGTCTCCAGGAGGGCGTCAAGCTGACATTCGGCGACCTCCACTTCCGCGCCATCAAAGAGAGATTACTGCCCTTCACCGACTCTTCGACACCCGTGAATCTGACGCTGAGTCGATCTCGAGTACGATGACCCCAGCATTGCCACTCGCCGACTCGGACTTCTGCTCGGAGTCGAGCCTCGACTTGGTACGCCCCAACAAACTCGACTTCCACTCCATAGCAGCCGAAGAACTCACTGATCTCGACGGCGACTACTGCCTCACCCCAAAGACTTGCGAGCCATACTTGGCCCACGTCTGCATGGCCAGCCCGGAGGAAGAGCCTGCCAAACTAGAGGCTAGCACGGCGGAGAGACAGTTCGTCAACGTCTCGCGAGCGGCCTGACTCAAGGAAAAAAGAGCGGTGCAAGCGAACCTCACGCTGGAACCCGGCGTCACTCAAGAAGATCTGACGACCTATCACTACTTCCTGTAAAAAACCATGAGGTAATAAGGGAAAATCGGGAACTCGACGCCCGCAGGTGCGCGATAGAGGCTTCAAGTGCCCGCAGGGCAGAGCTGTCTAGAACTCACGAGTCAACGGGAAACCAGCCGCCTAGAAGAGAAAAGTATGTCTCGAAAACCGCGCGCATGGACCAAGAGTGTATCAGCGGAACCTCCAAAACTCTCGAGTCCTCGTTCATGACCGTCGACCAAGATGGAAACATGCTTCTCACAACCCCTCAACCGCGGTCCTCGCTACCACAACATACCTGCGGGCAATCCAACCGCCGGAAAATGATCCCCGCGCAGAACATCATCGCCAAGCAATCAGAGGGCCGAGTCTTGCTGGAGCACCAATTGCCGGCAAAACTCACAAGAAAGCGGCCGCTCCGGAATCTGTGACACCTCGAGCGGAAAGATCACCACGCCGTCGTGAGAATACATCGCCAAGAGAAAGAAACGAGGAGTCCCCTCGCCGTCATCGGAACAGGGAATCGTGGTGCCACGACGACGGTTCGCGGCACCGCAATGACAGACCGCGACACCGTGACGACCACACATGACACATGACATCGCAAAGAAGAACCGAGAAGGCGCAGTGAAGACCGCGACGTCGCAGCAGAGAGCCCCAACGCCGCAGTCGCGATTCGCGACACCGCAGAAGGGAGCCACAGCGTGATGATAGCCGCGATCGGACAATGCACAACGCACAAAGCGACATCGCTCAACCTAAGGTTGATAGGGCCCGCGCACGTAGGAATTGCGCACGCTCATCGTTCGAGTCCGATGAGGAGGCCTGCGGCGCACTTTGCTTCATTCACGACATCCGAGAAGCGCAGATGCCCAAGAAATTCAAGCTCACTTCATAGGTCCCGAAGTACGATGGCTCCCAAGAACCCAGGACTTGGCTGTCAGACTACCTGACCGCAATCAAATGCCAACGGGGAAACAAGGTGAAGGCCATGCAGTACTTGAACCTGCATCTCGTCGGGTCTGCCCAAAGGTAGATCGAAAGCAGACCACGCGCTTGCTACAGATCTTGGGACGATCTCACTCACGACTTCGAGAATAACTTCCAGGCAACATACAAGAGGCCTGCATCTATCAAGGAGCTGCGAGCCTGCAAGCAAAATAGAGGTGAAACCACGCATGAATACATCCAGAGGTGGACCACGCTCAGAAATATAGTTGGAAATATATCCGAGGAGGCGGCAGTCGAAGCATTCTTGAGAGGTGCGCGACGCACGACCTTTCAAGAAGAACTAGGAGGTTGCACACCCAAAACCATCAGCGAGCTGATGACGATAGCGGACAAATGGCCAACATAGAAGACTCTCTGCGCATCGAAAGGACCACCTCACCTGCACACGACAATGACCCCAACAGCGACCGCCGCTGGAAAAAGAGGAACCGACAGTAGGATCAGGCGGAATTCGCTGTGGCCGTGTTCAGCAAAAACTGCGATTGAGGATCCCGCGGAAATCGAGAGTGGAGGCCGAAGACAAATGACAGGTCACCCGAAGTGGACCTTGACAGATACTGCTCCCTGCACCTCTTCAGAGACAAGCACGTGGGCAAGCTCAATGCCACCCATCTCCTCATGGTCTGCCGAAAGTTCATGAACATCCACAAAGCCTACTCGAAGAAGCATCAAATTTACACAAGCCAGGGTTACGCGCAAGTACCTGAGAGCGGTGCAGTTGCACCAAACGCACCTCCACCACCACCACCACTACCACCAGCATAGCCCACCATGGCAATGGTGACACATGAGCAGCCAATCGCGAACCCGGAAGCCAACGGATTCCTGCTCGCTCACGGAACCCTAGGCATGATACAGAAGGTCTACCCCCTTGATGCATCCAGAAGACAAACACTCGCCATGTCAACATGTCAGTGAAAGCACCACCATCCAAAACAGAGTACCTCAAGATGTCTGAGCACCTCATCACCTTTTGTAGGGAGGACCACGCACCCCAAGTGTACCCACCAGGACATGCAGCGCTCGTCATCCAGACGCTGATAGTCAACTACAACCTACCCAGAGTGTTCATGTATGGAGGTAGTGGGATCAACATCATATACGCGGAGACACTCCGCGAATTGGACAGGAACCTGGAAGGACTCGCAGAGTCAGAAACCTCATTCCACAGCATAGTGCCAGGCAAGCCAATCTGGCCACTCGGCTCGATAACTATGGAGCTAGTCCTTGGCGACCCGAGAAATTATAGACGAGAATTCATCGACGTTGAGGTAGTCGACTAACCATCCCAGTACCATGCGATTCTCGGTTGAACCGCTTCGCGAGATTCATGAGAGTAACACACCATGCCTACCTCAAGTTGAAGCTCCCAGGGCAGTACGGGACAATTACCGTGAACGGAGACCTCCAGAAGTCGGACAAGTGCGACACTGATTTTCAAGAGATCGTGAAATCCTTCAGGATGCAGGAGGAGCTGGTAGAACTAGCAAAAACCACAGACAACTCCATGCTGCCATTGACAAAGAGGACTGCTCCATACCTCGAGTTCAATCCAAGCAACGACACCCGAAAGCAACAAGTCCACCCGACAGAGCCAGCAAAGACGGTGATAGTCTTGGCAAGCCTTTCCTCCGCATAGGAAAGCGCGCTTGTCAAACTTCTTCATCCCTGGAAGCCATCCGACATGCCAGGGATACCTAGGGAGTTTTCCGAGCACTCACTAGAAGTGTTTAAAGACACAAAACCAGTCAAGCAGACCACTTGCCGCTTCTCCGAGCCAAAGAGCCTCACACTCGGAGAGGAGGTGTGTCGCACCCGGACTTCTAGAGGATACTCGCAGTTCCGTTGAACAGTAGTGGATTGGATTATGGGGCTTACCGGCACCCGCATCTCTTACGAGTAGGCCAACACACGTATGTGTGACAACCAACCCCTATCTGTTCATCGTCTACGTAAACCATCCCATAGAAATCAGGATACTACCATTGACGTACTTCATACCATACACACATGGTACGTCAACGGCGTTGAACAAAATGATAACACAACATATCTCTAAGACACAAAAGATGGAAAATAAGTTGCAAATAGCTCTCATTAGAGCAGAGATAGCAAATACAATCATCCAGAGGACACATGTCCCAACATAACATCATTACATCACAGCGGAAGCATCCAAAATGTCTGAGTACAGACAAAATCCAAATAGGCTTAAGAAGCCGGAAACGAAAAGATGGAGCCCATCCACGAAGTCTCGGATCCTGCCCGGGTCCGCTATCTACTCGTCAACAGCCTCGTCGTACTCCACGTAGTAGCCACCATGGGGATCCTCGGAAACGTAGTCTGCGGAAACCAAAGCCCCAAAGGGGTCAGTACATAAACGTACTGGCAAGCAAGACTCACAGTTCACCAAAGTGTAACCCGTCAACACCAAGCACAGATGCTTTGGGTTCAACGGAAGGAAGGGTGATATAAAGAATGCTGCAACTGGCTGCTCTAACCAACTACAGAGTTACTACCACTTCCGGCTAACATAAAGAAGATAAGATAGCATATCGTAACCAACTATAACTAACCACCAAACAAACCCATCCTGGATCTCGCCCCTTATCCAAAGAAGCAACCCGAGGATAACTCACACGGTTGGATTAATGATGGTTCAGGTTATTGTGTCACTAAACCTATTACTAGTCAAGTTATTATCGTTAGGTGTAAGTTGTCTGTGTACTTGTTAGCCAGTACTTTCACCAAGTCGTCACATAACCGCGGACAACACGGCTTCTCGAGAAGATTCATCCCTGCAGGGTGTGCTCCAGTACCCGTACACACTCAAGCCACCAACTAAAACTCAGGTTGGCTTGACACGACTCGAACCATCTCTACAGCCTGTCCTAGGAGCCACGGAGCTATAAGGTCCCAGCCACGCAGCCGAATACTCAGCGCAAGTGTGCAAAACTCCCGCAGGACGCAACACCCCGACAATACATGCCTCGCCCTATATGTGTGCGTCGTCATCATCATCAGTAACCATGGGAGCGACCCATTCATGCGTATGAGCCAAATGGAACACCCGAACTAAGTGTGGCTCTTCGGACAAACTGCGGATCAGATCAAAGTCGAGGGGGGTCCCATACCACCACCCGGATGCGGTGAGCACGCTCATCATGGATCAGTAGACAAGACCCTTTTCCTAATTAGGGTCGACACTAGCAGGCCTCAAAACCACATCGGGCCTCCTGCCGGTGCCTTATCATCAAATTATTATTACCCAATCATTAACAGGTTAATTGTTTAACATCGAGCCCCAGAGCATAATAAAATATGATAACAGAAGGTAACAGACAACAAACTCGAGCAAAAACAACCCTAAGCATGCTAGTAAGACATGGGCAACAACCAATGGGGTTATAGGTGTGGAGGTGAGGCTATATCATGGTTAAGGATAACATGTGATAGGTTCGAACACAAGCAACGATTCATAGGCTAGCAGAATAGACAACGGAAAGTATCGGTATCCAATGTTGAAAGGAACACGATGGTTCATGTGAGTGAATACTTGCCTGCAAACTCAGTAGCCTGGTACTGAGCTAAAAATCCTCAGAAGGGGTGTCGTAAGGATCGTCGGTCTCAACTTCGTCGTCTATTCGAGAAGAAGCAAACAAACAACGCAAGGAGGCAAACAATCAATAACATGGCATAGTGCACAAACATGGGATGATGCATGACAATTTAATTGATGCATCAAAATAAACTAGTTGACATGGTAACACAATTTAAATGGACCCACATGCAATTTGGATGCATATGGAAAGCCCATGAATTAAGGTTGGAATAATTGTTTTACAACTAATCAACAGGTGAAAGTGGATTAGTATGATGCATGGATGAGGAAAACAGAAAAATAACAGCAATAGAAACCAGTTGAAATAAGGTTTAACAAATTTGGAATTTTTTATTTATTAAGTTATGGAATTTTGGTTCCTTAAAGGGTTACACAAGCATTTGTTGTTTTCACCCATTTTAATTGTTCAAAACAGATAACAAAGTTCATATTTGAAAAGATCACACAATTTTAGGTGGAATACATGTTTCAATTACTGAAATAGGAATTAGAATGAATTACTTATGAATTAAACAAGTTAAACAAGATTTAAATGAATTTAATTCAATTATTAATATTGATTGAATTTTATTTGTTCAAAACATTAAACAAAATTCATATTTGAAAAGATTATTTTGTTCTGGTTTGAAAACATATTTTATATGTTCAAAAAGAAATTAATTTGAGCAAGTTATGAATTTAGCAATTTTAAATGAATTAAACAAGGTTTAAATTATTTAAACAATTTTAATTATTCAAATCATGAAACAAAATTTATATTTGGTTAGGTGGTTTAAAATGGCATGGAAAACATATTTTATTTGTGTTATTTGAATTAAGTATGATTTAGTTATGGATTTTATCAAATTTCAAATGAATTGTTTGAATTTGAAATTTGGAGGCATTTGAATTATTCAAAACAGAAAACAAATGTTATAAATAGATCGAGAATTAAATTTGGTGCGGTGTACATATTTTATTTTTATTATTTGGGTTTGTGAAATAAAAGTTATTAGGGTTTTAATTCTAGGGACTATTCAGTAATTTAAACTGGACTTAAAATAAAAGAAAACGTGCAGAAAAGTAGACTGCACCACGCAGTCACCAGCCCCAGCCATTGACAGTGGGGCCAGGGCCTGCGTGGCGCCTAGGTGGCAGTGCTGGTGTCTAGGTGGCCTCAAAGGTCAATGACGCGCGGGCCCCGCGGGGTTGCGCGCAAGGGGAAAAAGGGGAGGCAATATTGCCTCCCGCGGGACTCGATCCTGCGAGCCCTCGCTTGGGCGCACAGTGCTCTGCCAGTGCGGTAGGGTGCGGAAACTTGTTAGGATTGCGTAGCGAAGGGGGCTTAAGGTGTGTTTCCCGGGAAATTTTTTAACTGAACTTTGTTCAGGTCTGCATCTCGCTGCAGGTTGCGGACGGACAGCGAGCGAGGGCGGACGAATGGCGCCAGCGATGGACGGCTCGCGGGCGCGGTCCACGGTGGCGCGTGGTGCTAGCGGGCTGCCGTGCATGGGCCACGAGGGCAGGGAGAGGAGAGGGAACGAGGGGGTGAGGGCGGCTTACAGCGAGGGAGAGGAGGGAGACGTCCGTGGTGGTCGACAGGGTGCTGCCGGCGGCGAAATCGAGATGGCGGCGGCGACTCGGTGCACCTCGGGGGAAACTGAGGCCACGGCGAGGAAGAGGGGAGCGCGGCGTTTCCGTTCCCGACCCAAGCGCGGCCGGGCGGGCACCGGTGGCGCGGCGACCCGGAGAGGAAGGCGACGGTGATGGTGGAGCTCGATGTGGTTGCAGTACAGGGAAGAAATCGGAGGGAGGAAGGAGAGGAAGAGGACGACGCTCGAGGGAAAGAGAGGAGGAAGAATTAGGGCACGGAGGGGGAGCTCGAGGGCAGCTTATAGAGATGAGGAGGGGGAGCTCGGAACCGTTCCTTCACCTCTGTACCCACGTGGACACCATGGATGTCCCTCCGTACGGGAGGTAGAAGAGACGGAGGGGGTACCAGGCCTTTTGGGCAAGTTGGGCTGGCCCCAAATGGGCTGGTTGCCCCCTTCCCCCTTCTCTCCTCTTTTAATCTTTTTCTTCCTTTTATTAATTAATTTTTTTTTTGCAGATTTGGGAAAAGAGAGAAAAACAAATGGTGTTAGGGTTTAGCAAAAATTTTGGAATAAATTTTTAAGGATTTATTTTTGTAACAACACCTTAAAAATAAACTTTTGTTTTCCAATTATTCTATTTTAGTTGATGTTTGGAAATTAAATGATTTTAAGCAATTTTTTGGTATCAAAAGAATAAATGAACCTAAGCCAAAATTTAAAGTTTTTTATTCCAATTTTTGGTGGAACAATTATTTGTTTGCTTTGTAGTTTTTATTTGAAACAGGTAACATAACAAGTATGAACCACAATTGAATTTTTTTTTTGGAATTCAAATAGAAATCAGATGGAAACAATTGAAATCAAATGCAAAACAAATGCAACAAAAAGCAATGAATATGATGACATGATGCAAAGCAAAACTTAATCAAGAAATAAAACATTCTAGGGGGAGATTTTCATACTTGGGATGTTACAAAACGCCCCCCCTTGAAGGAATCGCGCCCCGAGATTCCTACTGAGAAGTGAAAAGGTCCGGATACTTCTTGCGAAGATCCTCTTCGGTCTCCCACGTTGCCTCTTTATCGGAATGATGCGACCATTGCACTTTCAAGAACTTGGTGCTCTTGTTGCGAGTCTTACGCTCGGTCTCATCGAGAATACGAACAGGGTGCTCCTCATAAGATAGATCATCTTGCAGTTCAATGGAATCATGATCAACTGCACGATCTGGATCTTTGAAACACCTCTTGAGCTGTGACACGTGAAACACATCGTGCACCTTGGATAGTTTTTCTGGAAGTTCAAGACGATATGCATTTTCCGCACGCCTTGAGAGAATGTTGAAAGGACCAATGTATCTTGGTGCAAGTTTTCCTTTCACACCAAAACGATGAGTGCCTCTGAGGGGAGTTACACGGAGATATGCTTTGTCACCAGGTGCATAGATCATATCCCTGTGCTTGCTGTCATAGTAGCTTTTCTGACGAGACTGAGCAATCTTGAGATTGTCACGAATGATGCGAACTTTCTCTTCGGCTTCCTTAACAATGTCAGGGCCTAAGAGTGAACGTTCACCAGCTCCAGACCAACTGATTGGACTCCTGCATCTGCGGCCATAGAGAGCTTCAAACGGTGCCATGCCTAGGCTTGCCTGGAAGCTGTTGTTGTAGGAGAATTCAGCATATGGAAGGCATTCCTCCCATTTCATGCCAAAGGAGAGACCACATGCTCTGAGCATATCCTCGAGAATCTGATTGACTCTTTCGACTTGCCCTTGAGACTGAGGGTGATAAGCTGTGCTGAACAGAAGTTTGGTGCCCAATGCTTCTTGAAAACTCTTCCAGAAATGAGAAGTGAATATACTTCCACGGTCTGAGCTTATTTCCAATGGAACACCATGGAGAGGAACAATCTTTGTTGTGTAGAGCTCTGCTAACTGGCTAGCTGAGATTGTTTCTTTGACAGCAAAGAAGTGAGCTACCTTAGTGAGACGATCAATGACAACGAAGATTGCATCGTTGCCCCTCTTGGACTTTGGAAAACCAGTGACGAAGTCCATTTCAATCATGTCCCACTTCCACTCAGGGATTTTTAGAGGTTGTAGAAGACCGGCTGTTTTCTGATGAACTGCCTTAACACGTTGACAAACGTCGCATTCAGAAACGTATTGAGCAATTTCACGTTTCATGCCAGACCACCAATACAGTGTTTTGAGATCCTGGTACATCTTTGTACTTCCAGGGTGTATGGAAAGAGGAGTTTCATGAGCCTCCTTGAGAATCACATCTTTGAGACTTTGAATTTGAGGAACTGCAATGCGTCCTTCGAAGAACACAGTTCCCTTGTCATCAATTGAGAAGCACTCATACTTCACATTGCCTGCTTTGATGTTATTTGCGATCTTCTTGATCTCAGCATCACGAAGTTGTTCAGAACGAATCTTGTCCTCGAGAGTTGGACTGGCTGTCAAGTTTGCAAGATAACCTTGAGGAACAAGACCAAGGTTCAGCTTCTGGAATTCTTCATGAAGAGGAGGTTGGCTTTCCATGATCATGAGATTATTGCAATACGACTTGCGACTGAGAGCATCGGCCATAACATTAGCCTTGCCTGGAGTGTAAGAAATGGTAAGATCGAAGTCTTTGATCTTTTCAATCCATCTCCTTTGCCTGAGGTTTAGATCTGGTTGAGTGAAGATGTATTTCAGACTCTTATGATCGGAAAAGATTTCAGTGCGATTACCCAACAAGTATTGCCTCCATTTCTTGAGGGCAAACACAACTGCTGCAAGTTCAAGGTCATGTGTGGGATAATTGAGCTCATGTGCGTTCAACTGACGTGAAGCATAAGCCACAACTTGACGTTCTTGCATAAGAACTGCTCCTAGACCTTGGAGAGAAGCATCACAGAATATCTGGAAAGGTTTGGTAGTATCTGGGCCAACTAGAACTGGTGTAGAAGTGAGTTTAGTCTTCAGGAGATTGAAACTTTCATCACACTGTGGAGACCAAACGAACTTCTTGTCCTTCTTTGTGAGATCAGTGAGAGGTTTGGCAATCTTGGAGAAGTTTTGGACGAAACGACGGCAATAGCTAGCTAAGCCAAGAAAAATTCTGACTTGCTTCACCTTCTTAGGAGGTTTCCAATCAACAATTGCCTTAACCTTTTCTGGATCAATGGCTATGCCCTTGGCAGAGATGACATGACCAAGGTAAGCAACTTCTGGAATCCAGAACTCACATTTGGAGAACTTGGCATATAGACGATGCTCGCGAAGTTTCATGAGAGTGAGACGAAGATGTTCTCCATGCTCTTCCTCGGATTTTGAGTAGACAAGAATATCATCAAGATATACCACAATGAACTTGTCGAGGTATTCATGGAAGACAGAATTCATGAGTCGAGAGAAGGTCGCCGGTGCATTGGTGAGACCAAAGGACATGACGGTGTATTCATATAGACCGTAGCGAGTGGTGAAAGCTGTCTTTGGAATATCTTCCTTTCTGATCTTTATTTGATGGTAACCCATTCTCAAGTCCAGCTTGGAGAATATTGAGGCTCCAGCAAGTTGATCAAAAAGATCATCGATACGAGGAATTGGATACTTGTTTTTGATGGTTTTCTCGTTAAGAGGACGATAGTCAACAACGAGTCTCTTTGTTTGATCCTTCTTGGCAACGAACAGAGTTGGGCAACCCCAAGCCGAGGAACTAGGTTGAATGTAAATTTTTCCATGTACATATCGATTTGCTCCTTCAACAACTTCAGTTCAGGAGGAGCTATCTTGTATGGATGCTTAGAGATTGGAGCAGTGCCTGGTTCAAGTTCGATCACGAACTCAACTGCTCTGTCAGGAGGCATTCCTGGCAACTCTTCTGGAAAGACATCAGGGAATTCACAAACCACCGGAATAGTTTCAATAGATGGTAGAGGATTTGCATTGAGAGTGTAGAGTTGAACAACTGGATTTTCAGCATGGAAGTAGACTATCTGGCCAGAAGGGTGTGTCATTTTGACAGATTTAGCAGGACAATCAATGACTGCTTTGTTGGCTACCAGCCAATCCATCCCAAGAATGACATCAATATCTGAAGAGTGGAGAGCTATCAGAGATGCCTGGAATGGAAGGTTTCCAATTGTGATCTCGATGTTCTGGCTAACTTTATTGCTTTGCCAGCTAGATCCCGGTGATTTCACTAAGAGAGGGATATACAACTGTTCGAAGTTGATTCCACTGTTGTTTGCAAAGAATTGAGAGATGAAAGAGTGTGAAGCACCAGAATCGAACAAGACTTTAGCACGAAACGAGTTCACAAGAAGTGTCCCCATTACAACTTCTGGAGATTCTTCTGCTCCCTGGGCCTTGACATGGTTCACCCTCACAGTTCTCAAGACAGACTTGTTCCTGTTGCGGGGCCTAGGCGAAGAAGTGTGTACCACCACATGATTGACCTTAGAGATAGGTAGTGATGGTAGCTTGTTCTGCGGGCACTTGTAGGAGTAGTGTCCTGGTAGACCGCACGTGAAGCATGTACTAGCAGAACGAGGAGCTGTTGGACTTGGATGAGATGGAGCACCTCCTAAAGATACCACTGGGGTGGGAGGGAGGGCAAGAAATCCTGCCGGGCTTGGCAAGCAGATGGGCGGTGTTGGAGTGGTATATGGAACCCAAACTCTTCGTTTTTGTGGAGGCATGATAGCTTTTGAGAGATTAGCCTGTTCACGAGAGTGCTTACGAGATTCCTCAACCAACTTGCGCCCATGCTCTTCATTTAGAGCGATGTTGATGAGGTCCTCAAAATTCTTGGCCTTGACGTTGGTGAGAGCATACTTGAGTTCCGGGTTGAGACCCCTGCGGAACTTTGCCATCTTTCTCGCTTCCGTGGAGATTTCATCTCCGGCGTAGCGAGCCAGACGATTGAACTCTCTTTGGTATTCAAGAACGTCCAGATTGCCTTGTGTGAAAGAATAGAATTCCTCACGCATTTTCTCCATGAGCCCATCGGGAATGTGATGGCGCACGAAGGCTTGCTTGAAATCCTCCCATGTGATTGCCACACTAGGACCTCTAATTTCTTGGAAGTTCTCCCACCAAGACATGGATTGTCCACGGAGAAGGTAGGTCACGTAAGGAACACGGTCCTCGTCAGCCACATGAGCTACCATAAGAGTACGGTTCATCTCACGGAGCCAGTCATCAGCATCCAATGGCTCGGAGGAGTTATCAAACGTGCGCGGATTGAGCTCAAGAAACTCCCGAATAGACACCCGGGTGTTGCTATTACTCCCAAGGTCTTGGTTCTGCTGCATCTGCTTTATAACTTGTGTCATCTGAGACAGCACTTTTCCCATCTCGGGTGGCAGTGTGGGTTCTTCGTCACCACTTTCCATCCTGAAGAGGATACCAAGATTAACACACTAACCGGATAACAAAATCCAATATAAGTGCTTAAAAGGATTACTTCAGATGGTAAGTCGACAGCATAGAACAAGGATGGAGGTTAACAACGGATCAACAGATAAGTTGTTACAACGGAAGAGAAGATTTATGAAGGACGATATCGAAGCAACAACTGGGAAACAGGTGACCACAAACACCTGAGGTACTACGGAGAAAAACCCATCCGGGCTTCTAAAGGATCAATATCTACTGCTTAAGGAATAGAGGATCTGCTTCCGGGGCTTATGTGCCTCCGTTCTCAGTCGTGAGTAGGCAACATGATAAATCATGTCACAACCACCTCCATTCCTATGTTCTAGTAGATATAACCATCCTAGAGAAACCAGGATACGTGAAAACCTAACTTGAAAGTTTAGATGAGAAAGAGAAAACAACGTTGCACTTCCTTACCAGAAAAGGGAGGGTGGGTGGGGAAAGAAATAAAATGGCAGAATTCCTACTCTCACGTTTCATTTTTCCTATATAGCTACAAAATAGTTACTAGACTCAACTGCGACCAGTAAAAGGGATCCTACAGGCAGACAGGCTCTGATACCATTTGTCGCACCCGGACTTCTAGAGGATACTCGCAGTTCCGTTGAACAGTAGTGGATTGGATTACGGGGCTTACCGGCACCCGCATCTCTTACGAGTAGGCCAACACACGTATGTGTGACAACCAACCCCTATCTGTTCGACGTCTACGTAAACCATCCCATAGAAATCAGGATACTACCATTGACGTACTTCATACCATACACACATGGTACGTCAACGGCGTTGACCAAAATGATAACACAACATATCTCTAAGACACAAAAGATGGAAAATAAGTTGCAAATAGCTCTCATTAGAGCAGAGATAGCAAATACAATCATCCAGAGGACACATGTCCCAACATAACATCATTACATCACAGCGGAAGCATCCAAAATGTCTGAGTACAGACAAGACCCAAATAGGCTTAAGAAGCCGGAAACGAAAAGACGGAGCCCATCCACGAAGTCTCGGATCCTGCCCGGGTCCGCTATCTACTCGTCAACAGCCTCGTCGTACTACACGTAGTAGCCACCATGGGGATCCTCGGAAACGTAGTCTGCGGAAACCACAACCCCAAAGGGGTCAGTACATAAACGTACTGGCAAGCAAGACTCACAGTTCACCAAAGTGTAACCCGTCAACACCAAGGACAGATGCTTTGGGTTCAACGGAAGGAAGGGTGATATAAAGAATGCTGCAACTGGCTGCTCTAACCAACTACAGAGTTACTACCACTTCCGGCTAACAGAAAGAAGATAAGATAGCGTATCGTAACCAACTATAACTAACCACCAAACAAACCCATCCTGGATCTCGCCCCTTATCCAAAGAAGCAACCCGAGGATAACTCACACGGTTGGATTAATGATGGTTCAGGTTATTGTGTCACTAAACCTATTACTAGTCAAGTTATTATCGTTAGGTGTAAGTTGTCTGAGTACTTGTTAGCCAGTACTTTCACCAAGTCGTCACATAACCGCGGACAACACGGCTTCTCGAGAAGATTCATCCCTGCAGGGTGTGCTCCAGTACCCGTACACACTCAAGCCACCAACTAAAACTCAGGTTGGCTTGACACGACTCGAACCATCTCTACAGCCTGTCCTAGGAGCCACGGAGCTATAAGGTGTCGCACCCTGATTTCTAGGGGATACTCATCGGGCCGAACTGGATAGCAGATGCTTGGATTATGGGGCATAACTGCTCCCACGTCCCAGCTTCCTGGTAGGCCTGCGCTTATGCGCGACAACACAAGCCCTGCTATTCCATCGTCGATGTAAACTATCCACTAGAGATCAAAGGCACTACTGTCGACGTACTTCATACCAATCACACATGGTACGTCAACAGCGTTAAACGAATGATAATCACAACATATCTCTAAGACACCAAAAGATTGAAATAAGGTTGCAAATGGCCTTCACTAAGGCAGAAATAGCAAATACAATCATCCAGAGGACACATGTCCCAACAATACATCAGTACATCACAGCGGAAGCATTCAACATGTCTGGGTACAGACAAGAACCAAATAGGCCTAAGAGGCCGGAAACGAAAAGACGGAGCCCATCCACGAAGTCTCGGATCCTGCCCGGGTCCGCTATCTACTCGTCAGCAGTCTCGTCATACTCCACGTAGTAGCCACCATGTAGATCCTCGGAAACGTCGTCTGCGTAAACCACAGCCCCAAAGGGGTCAGTACATAAACGTACTGGCAAGCAAGACTCACAGTTCACCAAAGTGTAACCCGTCAACACCAAGCACAGATGCCTTGGGTTCAACGGAAGATAAAGGGGTATAAAAGATGCTGCAACTGGCTGCACTAACCAACTACAGAGATTCTACCACTTCCGGCTAACAGAAAGGAGATAAGATCGAGGGTTGTAACCAACTGAAAGATAACTTCAAACAAACCCATCCTGGATCTCGCCCCTTATCCAAAGAAGCAATCCGAGGATAAATCACACAGTTGAAATAATGATGGTTCAGATTATTGTGTCAATAAGCCTATTACTAGTCAAGCTATTAATCATTGGGTGTAACATGTTTGATCATTATGTTTAAGTTGTCCTGAGTACTTGTTAGCCAGTACTTTCACCAAGTAATCCATAACCGCGGAAAACACGGCTTCTCGAGAAGATTATCCCTGCAGGGTTGCACCAATTTGGCCGTACACGCATGAATAACCCGCCAGATGGAAAGGCCCTTCCACCAAGCGGGGCACTCAACACAACTCAACTCTTCTTCGCATCAAGCCCAAAGAACCTTGGGCGCACGGCTAATCGAGCCCAGAAGAAAATGGACCCTCATAGCACTCTAAGAACGTGTCCCCCTATATGCCGACTACAAAGTTTCCACCCTGGCCTGGGCTCGCAAAAACATGCATGCGGCAAATGGAACACACGAACTAAATGAGACGATTTGGACGAGATGCGAATCGAATCAAATTGAGGGGGGCGCCCATACTCGCTTCCCACATGAGGTTAGTGCGCTCATCATGGATCAGTAGACAAGACCCTTTTCCTATTAGGGTCGACACTAGCAGGCCTCAAAACCACACAGGGCCTCCTGCCGGTGCCTTATCATCAAGTTATTATTTAACAATATCATTAGCATGATTGATTGATTAACATCGAGCCCCCAGAACATAATGAAATAGTAACAGAAAGTAACGGGTAACATACTCGAGCAAAACAACCTAAGCATGCTAGTAAGACACGGGCTCAAACAATGGTTATAGGTATGGAGGTGAGGCAATATCAGGGTTAAAGGATACATGTGATAGGTTCGTAACAGAAACAACTAATCATAGGGCTAGCAGAAATAGACAACGGAAAGTATCGGTAACCAAGGTTGAAAGGAACACAATGGTTCATGTGAGTGATAACTTGCCTGCAAACCCAGTAGCCTGGTACTGAGCTAACTCCTTAGAAGGGGTGTCGTAAGTATCGTCGGTCTCAACGTCGTCGTGTATCCGAGAAGAAGCAAACAAACAAGGCAGAAATATAAACAATCAATATCATGGCAGGGTGCACAATCAAAGATGATGCATGACCGTTTAATTGATGCATCAAAATAAACTAGTTGACAAGATAGCAACATGATTAAATGGACCCATATGCAATTGGATTGCATATGGAAAGCCCATGAATTATGGTTGAATTAATTGTTTTACAACTAATCATTATATGAAAGTGGATTAGCATGATGCATGGATGAGGAAAACAGCAAAATAACAACAATAGAACCAAATGGAAATAAGGCTTAACAAGTTTAGAAATTCATTTATTAAGTGTTAGAATTTTGGTTACTTAAAGGTGTCACACAAGCATTTGTTGTTTTCATCAAGTTAAATTGTTCAAAATAGATAACAAAGTTTATATTTGAAAAGAAAACAAGATTTTAGTTGGAATACATGTTTCACTTGTTGAAAAAGGATTTCAAATAAATTATTTATGAATTACACAAGTTTAAGCAAGAATTAAATGAATTTAATTCAAACATGAACTTAAATGAATTTTTATTTGTTCAAAACATTAAGTGAGATTCATATTTGAAAAGTTTATACTTTTGTGGTTTGAAAACATATTTTATATGCCCCAAAAGAATTTGTTTTGATCAAGTTATAAATTTAACAATATTAAATGAATTAAATAAGATTTAAATTATTTAACCAATTTTAATTATTCAAAACATGAAACAAATTTTATATTTGAAAAGGGTGGTTTAATTTTGCATGGAAAACATATTTCATTTGTGGAAATTGGATTTAAAATGAGCAAGTTATTATTTTGGCAATTTTAAATGCATTAAACAAGAAACAGTTGTTTTCAGCAATTTAAATTATTCAAAACAGCAAACAAAATTTATATTTGGAAAGTACATGAAAAAATGATTGGAAAACATATTTGGTTTGTGAAATTTGGAATTTTTATGCCCAAGTTATGAATTTTGCAAGTTTAAGTGGGTTTGACAAGTTTTCAAATATTTCAACAATTTAAAATATTCAAAACAGTAAACAAATTTTATATTTGGATAGATCATTTAATTTGGTATTGAAAACATATAAAAAATGTTGGATTTGGAGTTAAAATGATTTTATTATGCAATTTACAAAATTGGGTGCAAATCTGCCATTTTTAGGGAACCAGGGACTAGAAAAATATTTTTGCAGGGCTAGAAATAATTGCCAGGGGCCTAGGTGTGATTTCCTATAAGTTCTGTGACCAAAACATTGCAAAACAATAAAAGGTGGTTTATTGGTGGGAGGTGGGATTCGACCCTGGAACCTCCCACTGCGCCAAGGGGTGTAGAACCAGTGGGCTAGGCTGCTGTTTGGTGACAGGGAAGGGAAACTTGGGGGGTTATGGTTCAGATCCGCACTGAAATTAATTGAGGAAAAGGAAACGTAAAAGTGGGGGCTGGGGATTCGATCCTTGCACCTCCTGGTGCGCGCAGAGGGAACAGAACCAGTGGGGCTGGTGTGGTTTTGTGATAGAAGGGGGGGGGTGCAGGGGGTATGTGCTGTTGTTTCGATGTTTAACTGAAAAATTCAGTTAGCAGTTAACTGAACCAGCGGGCAGGGAACGAACAGGGGCCGATCGTAGGCTGCAGCGGCTGCTCGCCGGAGAGAAAATAGGGAGGCGCCGTCGTGCTGTGGGGGTGTGCCCTAGAGGAGAGGAGGGAGGAGGGCGAGAGGAGGAAAGGAGGGGAGCGGGCCTCACCTTGGGCGCTCGAGCAGGAAGGGTCGAGGCAGACGGCTGAGGATGACGGCGGAAACGGCGGACGGCGCCGGAGCTCCGGGTGCTCCCGGCGGAAACCGAGGGTACCAGGAGGACGAGGGGAGCGTAGCGGTTCCATTCCCACGCCCTGCAGCCCGTGGCGGCTACCCCTTCCCCGACGCCATGGTGAAACTCCCTCCTCCGGCCATGGACGTGTACAGACAGGTGGACAGCAGAGAAGGGAGAGAGAGGGAAGATGGCGGCGGCAGAGATAGGAGAGGGGCTAGGGCGAGCTAGGGCAGAGGGGTGGTGGTGGTTATATGGGGAGCTGGGGCTTGTACGGCTGCTCATCCGGGATGGTTGCGAAGGATCGTGTGGCGTTGCGCCATGTCGTACAGCAGTGACATCACGCGAGGAAGAGGACGAAAGCGACAGGGTGAGGGGTACTGGGCCCAAAAGAGGTGGGCTTGGGGTAGGAAAGAAGAGAGATGGGCTGGTTGCCCTCTCCTGCGTTTCTTTTTATTTTTTTCTTATTTGTTTTCTGTTGTTTTTTTTTTTGTAGTGAAAGGGAATGGAAGAAATTGTTAAGTGTTTTTGTTAGGAAAAAAATCATAGAAATTTAGGGTGTGCTTGTTATGCCAATTTCAAACAGTTTACAATTTTGGATTTCCAAATTGTTTAAATTTTGTGCTATTTGGAAAAAGAAAAAATAAACCAAGTTGGATGATTTTTGAGTATTTAAAATGATTATTAAAACCAACACTTTAATAGATTGATCCCAATGTTTTAATTGGAAACAAAGAGTAGATTGTTTTGGTGAGTTTTATAATTTCAAAAGAGGTGCTGCTTAGTGATTTGGTTTGAATTTGAAAGCAATTTGGGAAGTAATTGATTGATATTGAAAACAAAGATATTAATAGGGTGAACCCTATGTTAAATTTGATTAAAGTAGTTGATTTGATTAGATGATGTTCACAAGTTCAAAGTTGTTCTGTTTGATGCATTTGATTTGAAATTGAAGGTGATTTGGGATTTAATTGATTGAATAAAACCAACAATTTAATAGATGAACATCATGGAAGAAAAAGAAAACAATTTGGTTGTTTTTATTTGAAATAACATTTTGGAAATTGTAACATCACAAGGATGAAACAAAAGGTTTGAATTTTGGTTTGAAATTCAAATAGAAAACAAAGGAAAACAAATGAAAACAGTTGGAAAACAAATGAAAACAGAGGAAAACAAAAGGAAAACAAGCAAAACAATTGCAATCAACATGATGCCATGATGCAAAACATAAAATAACAGAGAGCAAACATTCTAATGGCTATTTTTCAGACTTGGGATGTTACATAAGGTCCCAGCCACTCAGCCGAATACTCAGCGCAAGTGTGCAAAACTACCGCAGGACGCAACACCCCGGCAATACAGGCCTCGCCCTATATGTGTGCGTCGTCATCATCATCAGTAACCATGGGAGCGACCCATTCATGCGTATGAGCCAAATGGAACACCCGAACTAAGTGTGGCTCTTCGGACAAACTGCGGATCAGATCAAAGTCGAGGGGGGTCCCATACCACCACCCGGATGCGGTGAGCACGCTCATCATGGATCAGTAGACAAGACCCTTTTCCTAATTAGTGTCGACACTAGCAGGCCTCAAAACCACGTCGGGCCTCCTGCCGGTGCCTTATCATCAAATTATTATTACCCAATCATTAACAGGTTAATTGTTTAACATCGAGCCCCAGAGCATAATAAAATATGATAAAAGAAGGTAACGGACAACAGAATCGAGCAAAAACAACCCTAAGCATGCTAGTAAGACACGGGCAACAACCAATGGGGTTATAGGTGTGGAGGTGAGGCTATATCATGGTTAAGGATAACATGTGATAGGTTCGAACACAGGCAACGATTCATAGGCTAGCAGAATAGACAACGGAAAGTATCGATATCCAATGTTGAAAGGAACACGATGGTTCATGTGAGTGAATACTTGCCTGCAAACTCAGTAGCCTGGTACTGAGCTAAAAATCCTCAGAAGGGGTGTCGTAAGGATCGTCGGTCTCAACGTCATCGTCTATTCGAGAAGAAGCAAACAGACAACGCAAGGAGACAAACAATCAATAACATGGCATAGTTCACAAACATGGGATGATGCATGACAATTTAATTGATGCATCAAAATAAACTAGTTGACATGGTAACACAATTTAAATGGACCCACATGCAATTTGGATTGCATATGGAAAGCCCATGAATTAAGGGTGGAATAATTGTTTTACAACTAATCAACAGGTGAAAGTGGATTAGTATGATGCATGGATGAGGAAAACAGAAAAATAACAGCAATAGAAACCAGTTGAAATAAGGTTAAACAAATTTGGAATTTTTTATTTATTAAGTTATGGAATTTTGGTTCCTTAAAGGGTTACACAAGCATTTGTTGTTTTCACCCATTTTAATTGTTCAAAAAAGATAACAAAGTTCATATTTGAAAAGATCACACAATTTTAGGTGGAATACATGTTTCAATTACTGAAATAGGAATTAGAATGAATTACTTATGAATTAAACAAGTTAAACAAGATTTAAATGAATTTAATTCAATTATTAATATTGATTGAATTTTATTTGTTCAAAACATTAAACAAAATTCATATTTGAAAAGATTATGTTGTTCTGGTTTGAAAACATATTTTATATGTTCAAAAAGAAATTAATTTGAGCAAGTTATGAATTTAGCAATTTTAAATGAATTAAACAAGGTTTAAATTATTTAAACAATTTTAATTATTCAAATCATGAAACAAAATTTATATTTGGTTAGGTGGTTTAAAATGGCATGGAAAACATATTTTATTTGTGTTATGTGAATTAAGTATGATTTAGTTATGGATTTTATCAAATTTCAAATGAATTGTTTGAATTTGAAATTTGGAGGCATTTGAATTATTCAAAACAGAAAACAAATGTTATAAATAGATAGAGAATTAAATTTGGTGCGGTGTACATATTTTATTTTTATTATTTGGGTTTGTGAAATAAAAGTTATTAGGGTTTTAATTCTAGGGACTATTCTGTAATTTAAACTGGACTTAAAATAAAAGAAAACGTGCAGAAAAGTAGACTGCACCACGCAGTGACCAGCCCCAGCCACTGACAGTGGGGCCATGGCCTGCGTGGCGCCTAGGTGGCAGTGCTGGTGTCTAGGTGGCCTCAAAGGTCAATGACGCGCGGGCCCCGTGGGGTTGCGCGCAAGGGAAAAAAGGGGAGGCAATATTGCCTCCCGCGGGACTCGATCCCGCGAGCCCTCGCTTGGGCGCACGGTGCTCTGCCAGTGCGGTAGGGTGCGGAAACTTGTTAAGATTGCGTAGCGAAGGGGGCTTATGGTGTGTTTCCCAGGAAGTTTTTTAACTGAACTTTGTTCAGGTCTGCATCTCGCTGGAGGTTGCGGACGGACAGCGAGCGAGGGCGGACGGATGGCGCCGGCGATGGACGGCTCGCGGGCGCGGTCCGCGGTGGCGCGCGGTGCTAGCGGGCTGCCGTGCGTGGGCCACGAGGGCAGGGAGAGGAGAGGGAACGAGGGGGTGAGGGGCGGCTTACAGCGAGGGAGAGGAGGGAGACGTCCGTGGTGGTCGACAGGGTGCGGCCGGCGGCGAAATCGAGATGGCGGCGGCGAGGAAGAGGGGAGCGCGACGTTTCCGTTCCCGGCCCAAGCGCGGCCGGGCGGGCACCGGTGGCGCGGCGACCCGGTGTAACACCTGGGGTGTTACCTTTGGTAGAAAGTGTTTGTTTCCTTTTTGCTTGCATCACATGCATCACATTGCATTGCACCATGTTTGCATCACAACTGAAAATTCAAAACAATTTAAACTTTCACCCCCTGCTCAAAATTTCCAATTTCAAAATTTCAAACTAAACCACTCAATTGTTTTTCACTGGTCGAATTTGTTTTAATCAACTTGCTTGTTAATAAAATTTTCCCCTTTTGTTAAAAACCCTAAGGGCAAATTAAATTTCAAATCATTTTCAATCATAATGGGCATGATCCAATTATGGTTCAAACACTAAAATTTTGCAAACAATTAAAATTCAATAATTGTTTTCTTAAGTGTTGAGTTCATTGAATAAAAATTGATTGAAAATCAACTCCTTATGATTACTAATGGAAATTCAAATCCCAATTTAAAAAGTCCCATTAATAATTCAAAGTTTGAACCACAAGGCTAACATTTGCTTTTAATTATAGTTTGCAACTTAATAAAATTAATTACCAATTAAATACCCCAAACTCTATTTGGAAAATTCTAAACCAAATTGAAACTTCAAACTTGTGAAACATAATGCTAACCCCTTTTCTCATGTTTTCTGTTTTGAAAACTAACACCACTAAATTCATGAAAGGAAAAACCCTAACCCCCCCCTCCAAATTCTATTCCTTCTCCCTCTTTTATCTTTTCCAAAAAAAAAATTGTTCATATTGAAAAGCAAACAGCAAAAAAAAAAAGAGAGAAGGGTGGAGAGAGAGGCAAGCCCACCCTTTCCCTTTTTATTCCCAAGCCCATCTCCCTTCTTTTTATGCCCAAGCCCACCTACCCCTCTCTGTTGTCATCTTCTTCCATGGTACGATCATCATCAGAACCACCCGTTTCCTTCCACCCGACGCCGATGGCCTGCCGTACTAGGCTCTCACCACCATAAAACATCCCCCTCTCCCTCTCCTAAACCTAGCTACCCCTCTCCTTTCCTCTAGCGCCGCCAACTCCTCTCCCTCTTCCCCCCCGAGTCCATCTGTTCTTCTGTTCTTTCTGAACCTCGACACTGAAACCACCACCGAGCGCTTCGTGGCCGAGATTTTGCCTCCTTGGCGCCACCAAGGTGGCCCTCTCCGAGGAGCCCCGAGGGAGGGAATGGAATCGGGGGTATTCCAGCTACCGCCCCGTCCCATCGCCTGCTGCTGGGAACCTCCGAAGTGCCCACGCCGTCGCCGGGAACTGCCCCTCGCCGCTGCACCTCGACAGATCGTCGACAGACAGAACGAGGTGAGCAGCGCCTCCTCTTCCTCTCCCCCTCTCTGTTGTCTGTCCCCACACACGCCTAGGCGCAGCACCGCACGCACACGGCCGCGCGAACATCCACGGTGAGCAGACGTCGTGCGCCATCGTGATCTACCGCCGGTCACCGCGCAGTTCCTGTCAAGTTTCAGGAACTTGTATTTTCGTCAGTTAAATTCAGAGTTCCAACTGAACCTCAACCTGTTCCCATCCTACTATCTGACAGAAACACTCGAACAGCACATTGGTTACAGGCACAGCGCGCGCGGGGCAGTTCCAGGGTTCGATCCCTGGACAGCGCAATTAATCCCAAATTTTTACTCTGCTGCGCAGCGCCACGGCCCCACCCGTCAGCCACACCCGTGCCACGCAGGCACGCGCAGGCCCAGGGCCCACCTGGCAGCGCCCTGGGTACGTTTCTGTGTGTAGAAAACGTTTTTTCCAAAGTTCTGTTTTAAACCTAGGTCCAATAAATTGCAGATTGGTCCCTGGACATAAAATGCCAATAACTTTAGTTTTATAATTCCAAATTACAAAAATAAAATATGTGCACTGGTCTAAATTCAAATCTCTATCTTTTGGTATCAATTGTTTTCTGTTTTGAATTTTCAAAATGCAATTTAAATTTGAATTCAAATAATTCAATTGTAATTTGCAACAATTCATAAATAATTCATACTATTTCCAAATAAGGCAAATAAAATATGTTTTTCATACCATTTTGAATAACCTTTTCAAATATAAATTTTGTTTCATGGTTTGAATAATTTAAATTGCCTAAATAATTTAATACTTGTTTAATTCATTTAAATTTGATAAAATCATAACTTGCTCAAAATAAAATAGTTTTGAACATGCAAAATATGTTTTCAAACCATCAAAGTGTGAACTTTTCAAATGTGAGTTTGAATTTGTGTTTTGAACAAATGAATCTTCAATTAAATTCAAACTTGTTTTAAATCCATTTAAAACTTGTTTAATATTGTTTAATTCATAAGTAAATTATCCTAATTCCAATTTCAATATTTGAAACATGTAATCCAACTAAAAATTGATGTTCTTTTCAATTATAAACTTTGTTATTTGTTTTGAACCCTTTAACTTGTTGAAAACAACAATTACTTGTGTGACATCAATAAGGAACCAAAAATTCTTAACATGATAAATAAAATCCCACACTTGGTAATTTCCTTTTCCTTTGCATCTATTGTTGCTTCATTATTGCTTCCATCATGCATGCATCATGATAAACCACTTACACATGTTAACTAATTGTAGATCATTGCTTCAACCTTAACATGTGCATCCATATGCAACTCACATCTCATATGGGTCCATTTAAATCTGTTTATCTTGTCAACTAGTTTACCTTGATGCATCTTTAAACTTGTCATGCATCCATACCTTGATCATGCTGGATCTTTTGCCGTAGTAGTAATTGTTGCATCCGGTGTTTGTTCGAGGTTCATTGCTTCTTCCCGGATAGGACGTTGAGATGATGTGAGCAACGACAAGTTCTGCTACCTTGCGGGATCTCAGGCAAGTATACTCACTTGCTGCCAAATGGCTGCCTTTCATCACTTGTTACCGATACTTTCCGTGGTTCTGTTCTGCTAGCCTTAGTAGTAGTTGTTTCTGTTACGAACCTATCACATGAATCCTTTAACCCTGATATTGCCTCACCTCCACACCTATAACCATTGCTTGTGCCCGTGTCTTACTAGCATGCTTATGGTTGTTTTGCTCGAGTCTGTTACCCGTTACTTTCTGTTATTACTTCTTTATGCTCTGGGGGCTCGATGTTAATCAATCAATCATGCTAATGTTAATGTTAAATAATAATTTGATGATAAGGCACCGGCAGGAGGCCCTTGTGGTTTTGAGGCCTGCTAGTGTCGACCCTAATAGGAAAAGGGTCTTGTCTACTGATCCATGATGAGCGCACTACCCGCATGTGGGAAGCGAGTATGGGCGCCCCCCTCAACTTGACTCGATTCGCATCTCGTCCAAATCGCCTCATTTAGTTCGGGTTTTCCATTTGCTGCATGCATGATCTTGCGAGCCCTTGGATCCCGGGTGGAACTTTCGTAGTCGGCATATAGGGGGACACGGTCTTAGAGTGCTATGAGGGTCCCTTTTCTTTGGGGCTCGATTAGCCGTGCGCCCAAGGTTCTTTGGGCTTGATGCGAAGAAGAGTTGAGTTGTGTAGAGTACCTCGCTTGGTGGGTTAGCTCCCCATCTGGCGGGTTATTCTTGCGTGTACGGCTAAATTGGTGCAACCCTGCAGGGATAATCTTCTCGAGAAGCCGTGTTTTCCGCGGTTATGGATTACTTGGTGAAAGTACTGGCTAACAAGTACTCAGGACAACTTAAACCTAATGATTAACAATCTTTCACCCCATGATTAACAACTTGACTAGTAATAGGCTTATTGACACAATAATCTGAACCATCATTAATCCAACTGTGTGAGTTATCCTCGGATTGCTTCTTCGGATAAGGGGCGAGATCCAGGTTGGGTTTGTTTGGATTTACTTCCAGTTGGTTACAATACTCGATCTTATCTTCTTTCTGTTAGCCGGAAGTTGTAGTATCTCTCTGTAGTTGGTTAGTGCAGCCTGCTGTCGCTTATTTGCGATAACCCCCTTCCTTTCCGTTGATCCCAAAGTATTTGTATCTTGTGATGACTGGCTACGCCGGTATTCTTGTGAGTATGGTTTATCCACTTGCCAGTACTTAACCGTACTGACCCCCGAATCTCTTTCGTGGCTGCATATTCAACATTGCAGTCAACAGGTTTGAAGTCTGACGACGTTAGCTTGGGAATCTCTCCGGCTTGGCCTGGGCAGGGATTGGACGCTCTCGGTTATCTTCAGAACTCTTAGTCCAATTTGGATCTTGTCCGTAGACGGACGATATGTTGTTTCTTCCGCTGTTATTTGGATCTTTGTATTGTATCAGTTGTATCCTTGACTCGTTTGAGTCATCTTGTATCTATCTGTTTCTGTTGTAATTGTGGAATATTCGTGAACTGTTGTAATGTTATCATAAGTGGCAACCTGGAATCGGTTATTATGCGGATTTGGCGGGAATGCTGGAATCTGCATAGTGCCCGATCTCGGGGCGTCACAAAATGGTATCAGAGCCTTGGTTCCGATTCCCGATATTGTTTCGATACGAATGGTTATCGAAGCAACGGGTCCGCAAAGCCTGTAGGATAACCTCGCTAACGGTCGTTGTTTCTAGAGTGTCAAAAACTATTTCCGCTAAACTATTTTGGAAAAACTTCTCAATAGGATTCTTGTTTTCTCCTTATCTCTATTCTATTTCCCCTCCCATCTCATTTGGTTTGGAGTCTCCCCCCTTGTCTATCTTTCAAAGTGTTAGGATCCTACGTGGGTGGACATTTTCTGAGCCTTTAACCTAATAGGTTCGATCATCGGAAGACTCCTGGTGGAAGAACATCGTCGTCACTCCGAGCAAGAATCCCTTGTTAGTGGTGTCGAGGAGATCAACTGGAAGCACGAAGAATCGATAGTCGAACTTCTTTCCCCTCCCGGGTTAGCAGGTGGATTGCGAGGGCGCAATCCCTTGTTAGTGGTGTCGTCTGTAACACCTGGGGTGTTACCTTTGGTAGAAAGTGTTTGTTTCCTTTTTGCTTGCATCACATGCATCACATTGCATTGCACCATGTTTGCATCACAACTGAAAATTCAAAACAATTTAAACTTTCACCCCCCTGCTCAAAATTTCCAATTTCAAAATTTCAAACTAAACCACTCAATTTTTTTTCACTGGTCGAATTTGTTTTAATCAACTTGCTTGTTAATAAAATTTTCCCCTTTTGTTAAAAACCCTAAGGGCAAATTAAATTTCAAATCATTTTCAATCATAATGGGCATGATCCAATTATGGTTCAAACACTAAAATTTTGCAAACAATTAAAATTCAATAATTTTTTTCTTAAGTGTTGAGTTCATTGAATAAAAATTGATTGAAAATCAACTCCTTATGATTACTAATGGAAATTCAAATCCCAATTTAAAAAGTCCCATTAATAATTCAAAGTTTGAACCACAAGGCTAACATTTGCTTTTAATTATAGTTTGCAACTTAATAAAATTAATTACCAATTAAATACCCCAAACTCTATTTGGAAAATTCTAAACCAAATTGAAACTTCAAACTTGTGAAACATAATGCTAACCCCTTTTCTCATGTTTTCTGTTTTGAAAACTAACACCACTAAATTCATGAAAGGAAAAACCCTAACCCCCCCCCCCCTCCAAATTCTATTCCTTCTCCCTCTTTTATCTTTTCCAAAAAAAAAAATTGTTCATATTGAAAAGCAAACAGCAAAAAAAAAAGAGAGAAGGGTGGAGAGAGAGGCAAGCCCACCCTTTCCCTTTTTATTCCCAAGCCCATCTCCCTTCTTTTTATGCCCAAGCCCACCTACCCCTCTCTGTTGTCATCTTCTTCCATGGTACGATCATCATCAGAACCACCCGTTTCCTTCCACCCCACGCCGATGGCCTGCCGTACTAGGCTCTCACCACCATAAAACATCCCCCTCTCCCTCTCCTAAACCTAGCTACCCCTCTCCTTTCCTCTAGCGCCGCCAACTCCTCTCCCTCTTCCCCCCCCCCCCCGAGTCCATCTGTTCTTCTGTTCTTTCTGAACCTCGACACTGAAACCACCACCGAGCGCTTCGTGGCCGAGATTTTGCCTCCTTGGCGCCACCAAGGTGGCCCTCTCCGAGGAGCCCCGAGGGCGGGAATGGAATCGGGGGTATTCCAGCTACCGCCCCGTCCCATCGCCTGCTGCTGGGAACCTCCGAAGTGCCCACGCCGTCGCCGGGAACTGCCCCTCGCCGCTGCACCTCGACAGATCGTCGACAGACATAACGAGGTGAGCAGCGCCTCCTCTTCCTCTCTCCCTCTCTGTTGTCCGTCCCCACACACGCCTAGGCGCAGCACCGCACGCACACGGCCGCGCGAACAGCCACGGTGAGCAGACGTCGTGCGCCATCGTGATCTACCGCCGGTCACCGCGCAGTTCCTGTCAAGTTTCAGGAACTTGTATTTTCGTCAGTTAAATTCAGAGTTCCAACTGAACCTCAACCTGTTCCCATCCTACTATATGACAGAAACACTCGAACAGCACATTGGTTACAGGCACAGCGCGCGCGGGGCAGGTCCAGGGTTCGATCCCTGGACAGCGCAATTAACCCCAAATTTTTACTCTGCTGCACAGCGCCACGGCCCCACCCGTCAGCCACTCCCGTGCCACGCAGGCACGCGCAGGCCCAGGGCCCACCTGGCAGCGCCCTGGGTACGTTTCTGTGTGTAGAAAACGTTTTTTCCAAAGTTCTGTTTTAAACCTAGGTCCAATAAATTGCAGATTGGTCCCTGGACATAAAATGCCAATAACTTTAGTTTTATAATTCCAAATTACAAAAATAAAATATGTGCACTGGTCTAAATTCAAATATCTATCTTTTGGTATCAATTGTTTTCTGTTTTGAATTTTCAAAATGCAATTTAAATTTGAATTCAAATAATTCAATTGTAATTTGCAACAATTCATAAATAATTCGTACTATTTCCAAATAAGGCAAATAAAATATGTTTTCCATACCATTTTGAATAACCTTTTCAAATATAAATTTTGTTTCATGGTTTGAATAATTTAAATTGCCTAAATAATTTAATACTTGTTTAATTCATTTAAATTTGATAAAATCATAACTTGCTCAAAATAAAATAATTTTGAACATGCAAAATATGTTTTCAAACCATCAAAGTGTGAACTTTTCAAATGTGAGTTTGAATTTGTGTTTTGAACAAATGAATCTTCAATTAAATTCAAACTTGTTTTAAATCCATTTAAAACTTGTTTAATATTGTTTAATTCATAAGTAAATTATCCTAATTCCAATTTCAATATTTGAAACATGTAATCCAACTAAAAATTGATGTTCTTTTCAATTATAAACTTTGTTATTTGTTTTGAACCCTTTAACTTGTTGAAAACAACAATTACTTGTGTGACATCAATAAGGAACCAAAAATTCTTAACATGATAAATAAAATCCCACACTTGGTAATTTCCTTTTCCTTTGCATCTATTGTTGCTTCATTATTGCTTCCATCATGCATGCATCATGATAAACCACTTACACATGTTAACTAATTGTAGATCATTGCTTCAACCTTAACATGTGCATCCATATGCAACTCACATCTCATATGGGTCCATTTAAATCTGTTTATCTTGTCAACTAGTTTACCTTGATGCATCTTTAAACTTGTCATGCATCCATACCTTGATCATGCTAGATCTTTTGCCGTAGTAGTAATTGTTGCATCCGGTGTTTGTTCGAGGTTCATTGCTTCTTCCCGGATAGGACGTTGAGATGATGTGAGCAACGACAAGTTCTGCTACCTTGCGGGATCTCAGGCAAGTATACTCACTTGATGCCAAATGGCTGCCTTTCATCACTTGTTACCGATACTTTCCGTGGTTCTGTTCTGCTAGCCTTAGTAGTAGTTGTTTCTGTTACGAACCTATCACATGAATCCTTTAACCCTGATATTGCCTCACCTCCACACCTATAACCATTGCTTGTGCCCGTGTCTTACTAGCATGCTTATGGTTGTTTTGCTCGAGTCTGTTACCCGTTACTTTCTGTTATTACTTCTTTATGTTCTGGGGGCTCGATGTTAATCAATCAATCATGCTAATGTTAATGTTAAATAATAATTTGATGATAAGGCACCGGCAGGAGGCCCTTGTGGTTTTGAGGCCTGCTAGTGTCGACCCTAATAGGAAAAGGGTCTTGTCTACTGATCCATGATGAGCGCACTACCCGCATGTGGGGAGCGAGTATGGGCGCCCCCCTCAACTTGACTCGATTCGCATCTCGTCCAAATCGCCTCATTTAGTTCGGGTTTTCCATTTGCTGCATGCATGATCTTGCGAGCCCTTGGATCCCGGGTGGAACTTTCGTTGTCGGCATATAGGGGGACACGGTCTTAGAGTGCTATGAGGGTCCCTTTTCTTCGGGGCTCGATTAGCCGTGCGCCCAAGGTTCTTTGGGCTTGATGCGAAGAAGAGTTGAGTTGTGTAGAGTACCTCGCTTGGTGGGTTAGCTCCCCATCTGGCGGGTGATTCTTGCGTGTACGGCTAAATTGGTGCAACCCTGCAGGGATAATCTTCTCGAGAAGCCGTGTTTTCCGCGGTTATGGATTACTTGGTGAAAGAACTGGCTAACAAGTACTCAGGACAACTTAAACCTAATGATTAACAATCTTTCACCCCATGATTAACAACTTGACTAGTAATAGGCTTATTGACACAATAATCTGAACCATCATTAATCCAACTGTGTGAGTTATCCTCGGATTGCTTCTTCGGATAAGGGGCGAGATCCAGGATGGGTTTGTTTGGATTTACTTCCAGTTGGTTACAATACTCGATCTTATCTTCTTTCTGTTAGCCGGAAGTTGTAGTATCTCTCTGTAGTTGGTTAGTGCAGCCTGTTGTCGCTTATTTGCAATAACCCCCTTCCTTTCCGTTGATCCCAAAGTATTTGTATCTTGTGATGACTGGCTACGCCGGTATTCTTGTGAGTATGGTTTATCCACTTGCCAGTACTTAACCGTACTGACCCACGAATCTCTTTCGTGGCTGCATATTCAACATTGCAGTCAACAGGTTTGAAGTCTGACGACGTTAGCTTGGGAATCCCTCCGGCTTGGCCTGGGCAAGGATTGGACGCTCTCGGTTATCTTCAGGACTCTTAGTCCAATTTGGATCTTGTCCGTAGACGGACGATATGTTGTTTCTTCCGCTGTTATTTGGATCTTTGTATTGTATCAGTTGTATCCTTAACTCGTTTGAGTCATCTTGTATCTATCTGTTTCTGTTGTAATTGTGGAATATTCGTGAACTGTTGTAATGTTATCATAAGTGGCAACCTGGAATCGGTTATTATGCGGATTTGGCGGGAATGCTGGAATCTGCATAGTGCCCGATCTCGGGGCGTCACACCCGGAGAGGAAGGCGACGGTGATGGTGGAGCTCGATGTGGTTGCAGTACAGGGAAGAAATCGGAGGGAGGAAGGAGAGGAAGAGGTCGGCGCTCGAGGGGAAGAGAGGAGGAAGAATTAGGGCACGGAGGGGGAGCTCGAGGGCAGCTTATAGAGATGAGGAGGGGGAGCTCGGAACCGTTCCTTCACCTCTGTACCCACGTGGACACCATGGATGTCCCTCCGTACGGGAGGTAGAAGAGACAGAGGGGGGTACCAGGCCTTTTGGGCAAGTTGGGCTGGCCCCAAATGGGCTGGTTGCCCCCTCCCCCCTTCTCTCCTCTTTTAATCTTTTTCTTCCTTTAATTAATTATTATTTTTTTGCAGATTTGGGAAAAGAGAGAAAAACAAATGGTGTTAGGGTTTAGCAAAAATTTTGGAATAAATTTTTAAGGATTTATTTTTGTAACAACACCTTAAAAATAAACTTTTGTTTTCCAATTATTCTATTTTAGTTGATGTTTGGAAATTAAATGATTTTAAGCAATTTTTTGGTATCAAAAGAATAAATGAACCTAAGCCAAAATTTAAAGTTTTTGATTCCAATTTTTGGTGGAACAATTATTTGTTTGCTTTGTAGTTTTTATTTGAAACAGGTAACATAACAAGTATGAACCACAATTGAATTTTTGTTTTGGAATTCAAATAGAAATCAGATGGAAACAATTGAAATCAAATGCAAAACAAATGCAACAAAAAGCAATGAATATGATGACATGATGCAAAGCAAAACTTAATCAAGAAATAAAACATTCTAGGGGGATATTTTCATACTTGGGATGTTACAAGGTGAATCAAAAACTTGCAGCAAAGTTCATAAGGGAGATCAAGATTTCCACCTGGTTAGCAAACCCGGTGCTGGTCTCGAAGAAAAACACCAACATCCTTTGCAAGTGCATCAACTACATGTCATTGAATAAACACTGCCACAAGGATAACTTCCCGCTCCGGCGGATCGACCAGATCATCGACTCCACAGCAGGCTGCCAACGCCTCTCCTTCCTCGATGCCTACTCTGGATATAATCAGATCAGGATAAAAAATGAAGACGAGGAAAAGAAAGCATTAATCACACCATACGGTGTATACTGCTACACAACCATGCCCTTCGGGCTCAAGAATGCAATCGCTACATACCAGCGCTGCATGCAGAAGTGTCTTGCCAAACTAATCAGTAAGAACGTCCAGATGTACGTGGATGATATAGTCATCAAGAATTGAGTGGAGGACACACTCCTCCAGGATATCAAGGAACCTTTGACGCCCTCAACGAGTACAGAATCAAGCTCAACCCGACAAAGTGCGTATTCGGCGTACCCGTGGGGCAGCTGCTCGGTTACGTGGTGTCAGATCGAGGAATAGAAGCCAACCCGGAGAAAATTCAAGCCATCCTAATGATGAAAGAACCAACAAACCTCCGAGGCGTCTAACAACTAGCAGGACGGTTGACATCACTCAGAAGATTCATCGCAAGGCTGGGTGAGAAGGCCCTCCCTTTCTACAAACTGTTGAAGAAGACATATAACTTCGAGTGGACACCAGAAGCAAAGAAATCATTCAAAGACCTGAAAAGAGCACTGTCGAGCAGGAAAGTACTGGCCATGCCCGAAGAAAGAGAGCCCATGTACTTGTACCTGTCCGCAACTAATCAAGTGGTCAGCACAGTAATCGTGGTAGAGCGACCCGAAGACGGGAAGATTCATGGAGTACAGAGGCCAACCTACTACCTCAGCGAAGTACTCTCACCATGCAAACAAGGATACCCACATTACAAGAAGCTAGTATATGGGGTTGTCTTCACACCTCGAAATCCCAAGCATAACTTCCAGGAGCATATCGTAACGGTGCTAAACGACGCACATTCGGTACAATCATGAACAACACCATGACATCTAGAAGAATCGCCAAGTGGAGCATCAAACTGGGTGCCTGGGACATAGTGTACAAGGGGCGTGATGCCCTCAAATCACAGATAGTCACAGACTTCTTCTCGAAATGGATGGAATTGCAAACTCTAGGACCTCCCGAGTACTCCAGCTCATGGATCATGTACTTCGACGGGTCCAAAAGGAATGAAGGCACGGAAGCCATATTCGTACTGATATCACTGAGAGGGGACAAGCTCTGGTATGTCCTACGGCTCGACTTCCCGCCAGATGACACAGCATCCAACAACGACGCCGAGTAAGCAACGAGCTCGATGTGGTTGCAGTACAGGGAAGAAATCGGAGGGAGGAAGGAGAGGAAGAGGTCGGCGCTCGAGGGGAAGAGAGGAGGAAGAATTAGGGCACGGAGGGGGAGCTCGAGGGCAGCTTATAGAGATGAGGAGGGGGAGCTCGGAACCGTTCCTTCACCTCTGTACCCACGTGGACACCATGGATGTCCCTCCGTACGGGAGGTAGAAGAGACAGAGGGGGGTACCAGGCCTTTTGGGCAAGTTGGGCTGGCCCCAAATGGGCTGGTTGCCCCCTTCCCCCTTCTCTCCTCTTTTAATCTTTTTCTTCCTTTTATTAATTTTTTTTTTTTGCAGATTTGGGAAAAGAGAGAAAAACAAATGGTGTTAGGGTTTAGCAAAAATTTTGGAATAAATTTTTAAGGATTTATTTTTGTAACAACACCTTAAAAATAAACTTTTGTTTTCCAATTATTCTATTTTAGTTGATGTTTGGAAATTAAATGATTTTAAGCAATTTTTTGGTATCAAAAGAATAAATGAACCTAAGCCAAAATTTAAAGTTTTTGATTCCAATTTTTGGTGGAACAATTATTTGTTTGCTTTGTAGTTTTTATTTGAAACAGGTAACATAACAAGTATGAACCACAATTGAATTTTTGTTTTGGAATTCAAATAGAAATCAGATGGAAACAATTGAAATCAAATGCAAAACAAATGCAACAAAAAGCAATGAATATGATGACATGATGCAAAGCAAAACTTAATCAAGAAATAAAACATTCTAGGGGGAGATTTTCATACTTGGGATGTTACAAGGTGAATCAAAAACTTGCAGCAAAGTTCATAAGGGAGATCAAGATTTCCACCTGGTTAGCAAACCCGGTGCTGGTCTCGAAGAAAAACACCAACATCCTTTGCAAGTGCATCAACTACATGTCATTGAATAAACACTGCCACAAGGATAACTTCCCGCTCCGGCGGATCGACCAGATCATCGACTCCACAGCAGGCTGCCAACGCCTCTCCTTCCTCGATGCCTACTCTGGATATAATCAGATCAGGATAAAAAATGAAGACGAGGAAAAGAAAGCATTAATCACACCATACGGTGTATACTGCTACACAACCATGCCCTTCGGGCTCAAGAATGCAATCGCTACATACCAGCGCTGCATGCAGAAGTGTCTTGCCAAACTAATCAGTAAGAACGTCCAGATGTACGTGGATGATATAGTCATCAAGAATTGAGTGGAGGACACACTCCTCCAGGATATCAAGGAACCTTTGACGCCCTCAACGAGTACAGAATCAAGCTCAACCCGACAAAGTGCGTATTCGGCGTACCCGTGGGGCAGCTGCTCGGTTACGTGGTGTCAGATCGAGGAATAGAAGCCAACCCGGAGAAAATTCAAGCCATCCTAATGATGAAAGAACCAACAAACCTCCGAGGCGTCTAACAACTAGCAGGACGGTTGACATCACTCAGAAGATTCATCGCAAGGCTGGGTGAGAAGGCCCTCCCTTTCTACAAACTGTTGAAGAAGACATATAACTTCGAGTGGACACCAGAAGCAAAGAAATCATTCAAAGACCTGAAAAGAGCACTGTCGAGCAGAAAAGTACTGGCCATGCCCGAAGAAAGAGAGCCCATGTACTTGTACCTGTCCGCAACTAATCAAGTGGTCAGCACAGTAATCGTGGTAGAGCGACCCGAAGACGGGAAGATTCATGGAGTACAGAGGCCAACCTACTACCTCAGCGAAGTACTCTCACCATGCAAACAAGGATACCCACATTACAAGAAGCTAGTATATGGGGTTGTCTTCACACCTCGAAATCCCAAGCATAACTTCCAGGAGCATATCGTAACGGTGCTAAACGACGCACATTCGGTACAATCATGAACAACACCATGACATCTAGAAGAATCGCCAAGTGGAGCATCAAACTGGGTGCCTGGGACATAGTGTACAAGGGGCGTGATGCCCTCAAATCACAGATAGTCACAGATTTCTTCTCGAAATGGACGGAATTGCAAACTCTAGGACCTCCCGAGTACTCCAGCTCATGGATCATGTACTTCGACGGGTCCAAAAGGAATGAAGGCACGGAAGCCATATTCGTACTGATATCACTGAGAGGGGACAAGCTCTGGTATGTCCTACGGCTCGACTTCCCGCCAGATGACACAGCATCCAACAACGACGCCGAGTAAGCAACGAGCTCGATGTGGTTGCAGTACAGGGAAGAAATCGGAGGGAGGAAGGAGAGGAAGAGGTCGGCGCTCGAGGGGAAGAGAGGAGGAAGAATTAGGGCACGGAGGGGGAGCTCGAGGGCAGCTTATAGAGATGAGGAGGGGGAGCTCGGAACCGTTCCTTCACCTCTGTACCCACGTGGACACCATGGATGTCCCTCCGTACGGGAGGTAGAAGAGACAGAGGGGGGTACCAGGCCTTTTGGGCAAGTTGGGCTGGCCCCAAATGGGCTGGTTGCCCCCTTCCCCCTTCTCTCCTCTTTTAATCTTTTTCTTCCTTTTATTAATTAATTTTTTTTTGCAGATTTGGGAAAAGAGAGAAAAACAAATGGTGTTAGGGTTTAGCAAAAATTTTGGAATAAATTTTTAAGGATTTATTTTTGTAACAACACCTTAAAAATAAACTTTTGTTTTCCAATTATTCTATTTTAGTTGATGTTTGGAAATTAAATGATTTTAAGCAATTTTTTGGTATCAAAAGAATAAATGAACCTAAGCCAAAATTTAAAGTTTTTAATTCCAATTTTTGGTGGAACAATTATTTGTTTGCTTTGTAGTTTTTATTTGAAACAGGTAACATAACAAGTATGAACCACAATTGAATTTTTGTTTTGGAATTCAAATAGAAATCAGATGGAAACAATTGAAATCAAATGCAAAACAAATGCAACAAAAAGCAATGAATATGATGACATGATGCAAAGCAAAACTTAATCAAGAAATAAAACATTCTAGGGGGAGATTTTCATACTTGGGATGTTACAAGGTGAATCAAAAACTTGCAGCAAAGTTCATAAGGGAGATCAAGATTTCCACCTGGTTAGCAAACCCGGTGCTGGTCTCGAAGAAAAACACCAACATCCTTTGCAAGTGCATCAACTACATGTCATTGAATAAACACTGCCACAAGGATAACTTCCCGCTCCGGCGGATCGACCAGATCATCGACTCCACAGCAGGCTGCCAACGCCTCTCCTTCCTCGATGCCTACTCTGGATATAATCAGATCAGGATAAAAAATGAAGACGAGGAAAAGAAAGCATTAATCACACCATACGGTGTATACTGCTACACAACCATGCCCTTCGGGCTCAAGAATGCAATCGCTACATACCAGCGCTGCATGCAGAAGTGTCTTGCCAAACTAATCAGTAAGAACGTCCAGATGTACGTGGATGATATAGTCATCAAGAATTGAGTGGAGGACACACTCCTCCATGATATCAAGGAACCTTCGACGCCCTCAACGAGTACAGAATCAAGCTCAACCCGACAAAGTGCGTATTCGGCGTACCCGTGGGGCAGCTGCTCGGTTACGTGGTGTCAGATCGAGGAATAGAAGCCAACCCGGAGAAAATTCAAGCCATCCTAATGATGAAAGAACCAACAAACCTCCGAGGCGTCTAACAACTAGCAGGGACGGTTGACATCACTCAGAAGATTCATCGCAAGGCTGGGTGAGAAGGCCCTCCCTTTCTACAAACTGTTGAAGAAGACATATAACTTCGAGTGGACACCAGAAGCAAAGAAATCATTCAAAGACCTGAAAAGAGCACTGTCGAGCAGGAAAGTACTGGCCATGCCCGAAGAAAGAGAGCCCATGTACTTGTACCTGTACGCAACTAATCAAGTGGTCAGCACAGTAATCGTGGTAGAGCGACCCGAAGACGGGAAGATTCATGGAGTACAGAGGCCAACCTACTACCTCAGCGAAGTACTCTCGCCATGCAAACAAGGATACCCACATTACAAGAAGCTAGTATATGGGGTTGTCTTCACACCTCGAAATCCCAAGCATAACTTCCAGGAGCATATCGTAACGGTGCTAAACGACGCACATTCGGTACAATCATGAACAACACCATGACATCCAGAAGAATCGCCAAGTGGAGCATCAAACTGGGTGCCTGGGACATAGTGTACAAGGGGCGTGATGCCCTCAAATCACAGATAGTCACATATTTCTTCTCGAAATGGACGGAATTGCAAACTCTAGGACCTCCCGAGTACTCCAGCTCATGGATCATGTACTTCGACGGGTCCAAAAGGAATGAAGGAACGGAAGCCATATTCGTACTGATATCACTGAGAGGGGACAAGCTCTGGTATGTCCTACGGCTCGACTTCCCGCCAGATGACACAGCATCCAACAACGACGCCGAGTAAGCAACACTTCTACACGGAATGAAGATGGCCTTGGCCCGCAGAGCCACTCGATTAATAATTTACGGAGACTCCAATCTCATCGTGCAACAAACAACGAAGGAGTGCGACGCAATTGCAGATAACATGATTGCATGTCGCGACATGTACAACCTGCTCGAAGGAAGCTTCAAAGGCTGCAAGTTGAGACACGTCACACGATTGAGCAATGAAGAGGAAGAAAAACTGGTGAACATCGGGTCGACAAATGCACCGATACCATCAGGTGTTTACCTAGAAAGAATCAACAAGAGATCCATCAAGATTAAGAAACCACCAGAGACATCCGCAGAGATTCTATCAGAAATTGGCGGAAAGAGTGCACTTATCGCTGCAATACACCACATCTCGAGGCAAGTCTTCCTGGTCGAGCCAGGTTGGACGCACAAGTACCTGGATTATATGCTTCGACAACAGCTCCCAGTCGATGTATCCGAGGTAAGGCAAATAGCACGACACATCAAATCCTTTTCGGTGATAAACGACAAGCTGTACAAGCAAAGTATCTCGGGAACCCTCCAGCGCTGCATCGCACCAGAAGATGGGAAGAAACTTCTCCAAGACATACATCAAGGAGATTGCGGGCATCATGCTAGCTGGAGAGACATTGTGGGAAAAATCTTTTGAGCGGGTTTCTATTGGCTTACTACAGCCAGAGACGCAAAGGACCTAGTCGAAAGGTGTGACACCTGCTAGCGATTCGTGCCCAAGGTGCACATGCCAGCAACATAACTAAACATGATTCCACTGTCGTGGCCCTTTACTCAATGGGGGCTCGACATCATCGTGCCACTACACATGTCAACACCCAGAGGATACACCCATGTGCTAGTGGCAGTCGAGAAATTCACAAAACGGATAGAATCTGTTCCTGTAATGTCCCAAGCCGCCAACTGTGCCGTAAAATTCCTCAACTCCATCGTCTACAGATTCGGTGTCCGCACAACATCATCACAGACAATGGGTCTAACTTCACATCCAAAGAAACTAAAGTCTTCTGCAAGGAAAAAGGAATAACTCTAACTTACGCCTCCGTGGCGCATCCACCGACCAACGGCCAGGTCGGAAGATCTAACGGCTTAGTTTCAAGTGGCTTGAAGAAGCGACTACTATCTCGATTGGACGACGCAGAAGAACACTGGGAAGAGGAGCTACCATCTATGCTATGGAGCCTGAGAACAACTCCGAACAGATCAACACAGTACACACCATTTTGCATGGTTACGGCGCAGAAGCGGTGCTTCCCGAAGATATCCGATTCAATGCACCAAGAGTCGTCGCCTACAACGAAGAAGCCTCAAACTCAGCACTCACCGATGACATGGACGCACTCGATGAAGCTTGGGAAATCGCACTCGCAATATCCACCGTCTATCAGCTGGTGCTGCACAACTACCACAGTCGCTGCATCTGTAGCAGATCTTCGTGGAAGGAGACTTGGTGCTACGACTCAAGCAAGAAATCCACCACAAGCTCTCTCCCCCTTGGGAGGGACCCTACATAATACACAAAGTCATCACGGGAGGCGCGTACTGATTGAAGGACCCAGATACAGGCATCGTCTCCAATCCGTGGAATATCGCGCACTTGCGCAAATTCTACCCTTAGGAAGTTATTTTCCTTCACAAATAAGGTTGTTTCCATCCATGGTGTAAATCGAACAAATACATGGCTTCTCAGCCAACGAAATAAAGAATCTTTGATCCCTAGTTTCCTTATTTTGTCGACTACTTAAACACATGCTAAACATGGTCACATCCCCAACACACGGGGGCTACGCCAAACTAGCATAACAAGAAAAACAGTGTATTCACAAAACACAGTCATTTACAAAGAGTACAAGGTATACACACCTTAACAAACTCTAAAATACAAGGTACATATACCTTAAAAAGTCACGAACAACACAGTGCTAATGACAACTCGCACTCTCTCGAAGTAATCGCTTCGTCTCAGCAGCAGTCAACCGAATAATACGCTCAGAAGCAGGCCGTACTACTTCATAATGGGGATCAAAATCCACTAGAATCCCTTGGGTAGGAGGCAGCTGTGCAATAGAATTGAAGTTCACATTGGGGGTGCCAAAGCCGCACGAAGGCCAAGGCAACCCGAGCTCTAAAGATTAACTGATGGTGCACACACTCGTTAACATCTTCGACTCAACGAAATTTCCTCGGTAGCGCACTTAGTCAATCAAGAGAAACATCTAGTGATTATAAAGTCTGATACACCAATTTCAGCGCCTCCCGGCACGACTCGACAAATATTGGACTTGGCGCACCCGATACTGAAGAGTCGCCATGTAAAAAACCAGCGCTTCGATCATACCAGAAGTTGCAGGCGTAGATATTCAAACTACCGGATTCACAAGCAATCCGATTATTCACCCATTGCCCTTCAGGTCCTGTGTCAGGATCAATGCCTACAAACACGAAGGAAACGTCAGAAGAAACAAAAATCAAATTGACTCGGGGGCTTGAAGAACCTACATAGAAAATACCTCACAACATTGGCCAATTCCTCCATGAAAAATTGCTCGCGTTCAACAACAAGTTTCTGCTTGGACTTATCCACATCTGCGACACCTTGCAAGGCCTTCAATTTTCACTCATCGTCAGCAACACGACCACGAAGAGAAGCGGCCATACTTGCATCTGTCAAAAAAGACACATCGAGAATCTTAGGAGCACTCAAAGATCCAGGGCCGGCCTCAACCACCTGAAAGAAGACACTCGACAGTTTCATCAAAAAATACTTTCGAGTGCCCGGGGGCTACTCCCATCGGGAGAGCACGGAGTAAAGCAAAAGCAACTTCAGCCAACACTCCAAATTCCCACATTTAGAAAAAAAAACACGGTACTTCAACCACAAACATAAGTTCATTACAGATTGGAAAGCAAAAGAAAGAACACTCTCTACCCTAATGAATATTGAATTTTCCATAGATAGCTTTGCTCGCAGCAGGTTTTGTGCTGCGACCGCAAGACATTAGCTCTGACAGCATCCTGGATAACTTCTCAGTGCGAGCGGTAAAATGTTTGATCGCTACTTTTTGCCCGCGCTGTCCTTGGGAGGCTCCGAGTACATCTTCTCCAAGTCTCCCTCGATGCTATTCACCAAGGCAATCTGGATGGCCGTCTTTGCGCCACACTCGGTTTGAGCAAGAGTATACTCGTGAAGATGATTGTCCTCGCCAAGGAAAACCTGTAAAATTCCTACCAGAGTTGAAGGAGTTTTCTTCCCCTAAAATAGTTGCTTGTGCAGCAAAGAAGGGAGCTGCGAAGCCGCGCAAATGACGGAAGCAGCCTTCGTCCCGTGCCCTTCCAATTGGCTACAGATATCCATTAGAGCATCGACCCTAACTTCGCCAGGGATCGCCAGAGAAACTCCGAGCGCATCTGCAAAGCTGAAGAAAGTGTGAAATAAAAATAAACACCAAAAACGGACAACATCAACGAAGATTGGCGAGTGGCATACCTAACAAAGCTTTAGCTATGGGACAAAGGATATCAGACAACTCATTGTCATGAGACTGGCCTTCCTCCTCTAGCTTCTCCATGTCCTCCTGAGACTTCGCGAGTTGATCGGCGGCCTCTTTCCGAGCGGACTCCAGCTCCTTCTCGCGGCCCTTTGCTCGATCACAAGCCTTAGCCCTCTCGGTGCTGGCACGGGTAGCCTCGTCTGAAGAGCAAAATAGACGCACTAAGGATAGAGAAGACAAAGAACGAAACCGTCCCACTCATGACGTTTAAGAAACTCACCTGTCAAAGACTGAAGATCCTGAAGGAGTTGTTCATGTTCCTGACGAAGAGTGCGTATTCAGTTTCTGCAACCGCGAGGAGACGCCCGAAAACGGCCAAAGACTCAAAGATAGCCTGCAAAAGATAAACGCAAAATCAGTACAAATTCTGCTCGAGTCTATTCCCGACTGTAAACAGTCGACTACAGACTCGAAGGCTACCCCCATCGGGAGCACTGTTGTGCACCCGATAAAGACAGACTAGCCGAGACCATGATGAAATTACTTGAGTTTGTAACCGACTATAAACAGTCGACTATAGACTCGGGGGCTACTCCCATCGGGAGCACAGAAAAGCCTATTAACTTTCCATTTGGAGTCGACAACGGATTAGGTGAACTACCCGAAGCTTGATGTCTCGTAGACGCTTCAGGATCCTTCAGCTGATCACCCACGAAGCTGGGCGGAGCACAGTCGGAATCCATTGTTGAATTCGCGGGATTCAAAGGATTTAGAGGAGGACACAAAGCTCTTGGAGGCGGACTCGAAGCCTTGACATGTTCCTTATCGCCTCCATTCTACTTGGAGAACTGATCCGAAGAAGAAAACGCATCCCTGCTAACCATCACGCATCTAAACATATGTTAAGAAAGGACAAAAGAAAAGAAACTCAAAACTAGTACGACAAGAAGCTCACTCAACGTCTTCGTTGTCGAAGGCATCCAAATCCCACGCGGTAGGGACCTCCGGCTGCAGGGATAAAGGCAGAAGCGTGTTCAAAGGAGTCGCGGAGTGAACCAGTGGGGGATCAACCTCCTCGACCACCTATTGACTCAAAGAAGCATCCTTGGAGGTAACCTCATCTTCCTCGCGTCTGTGGCGCTTACGGGGAATGAGTTGAAAACTCTTGTCTTCTTCCTCCTCCTCAACCTCTTCCAAATCTTTGCTCGACTCTGCACCCGCGATGCTGGTCTTGAGAGGAGCATAGAGGTTGCTCGCCAGCAAATCCGAGGCTCCACCATCCATCCCGGGAAGTGGCGGGTAGCACATCTCTACATCCTGGTTCTGGAGAAAAAGAGAAGACCCGATCAGAAGCGTACTCAAAAAAATTAAAACAACACGAAGAGAAAACAAAAAACTCACTTTAGTCGGAGGATGCCCGGAGTCGACGGCATCATCGGGGGAAGCAGTGAATTTCTCTCCCTTCTTCAGGCTGGTGATGCCGGTGAGCTTCGTCTTGAATTGATCCTTCGAGAGGTCATCATCGCGAGTGCAACTCGGATCGGATGTACCCGAGTACTCCCATAGGGTCTTGGGGCGATTTTGTAGCGGCTGCACCCTCCGGAGCAAGAAGACACTGGACAAATGTATACCATTGATCCAAGGACCCTTGTCTTTCCTGCGAAGTTCCGCGACTTGCTTCAACAGAGGCGTCGTGACGTTGACTTCCTCGGCTGACATGGAGTGGCTCTAGAATTTCCTCCTCTTCAAAGTGGCGAAAGGCTTGAACTCGGGCACACCATTCACATCAGTATCGTGAACGTCGAACCATTTCCTACACCATTCATGGGCCGACTCGACGAACTTCATCTCAAAGTAAGGGAAATTGTTGTTGGTCTTTATTCTGACCCCACCAGTCGCCAACGGTTCCCTGGGTTTCTTCTCACCTGCGGGCCTCTTCTCCCGGTGAATCTTCACCTAGAAGATCTGCCTCCACAACCCCCAGTACGGGCGAATGCCGAGGAAGCACCTGCACAACACGATGAAGCACAAGATGTGCTGCACCGTGTTCGGTGGGAAGTCATAGAGCTGGATGCCATAGATGTACATCAGCCCACGAAGAAATGGGTGAAGGGGGAAACATAGACCTCGCGCGATGTGCTCCGAAAACGCAACACACTTGTTGACTCGGGGGCTCAGAATGTCTTCCTCCTTCCCGGGCTGGCGCCCGCGATTCAAATCTTCAGGAGGGATTAATCCCTCCTTCTGCATCTGGATGATGCTCTTCGTCGTCGGATTCCACAAGCGCCATTCTCCGGTCTTCTTTTGGGGAGCCGACGAGGCGGCACCCCTGTCCTTGATCGACGCTGCTGGAGCAGCACACTTGCTCCTTCTGCCACCGGCCATGGAGGTTCTTCGCACGAGACATAAGGTGGAAAGGGGCGCTGGAGGAAGAAGCTGGGGAAAGCAAAGGGGAAAAGTAATTCTCCCTGTAGGCCCCATTTTATACTGCAGCTAGGCCATCTCGGGCCGTCAATCTTCGTCGAAGAAGGGCACGTGGTGGCAATCCCGGCTGCCACGCGTCGCGTGAAAACAAAACGCCGAGGGGCAGTTTCCCTGCACGATCTTTAAAGCTGATGATGCGTGATTAACTGCGCACTAGGCGAGAAAACCGGCGCACGACGGCTGGTTTCCGGTCGAAAAGCTGGCGTGGTGGGCCCACCACGTCTTGTCCCACTACGCCATGTCCCATCGGGAGCAGACGAGTGCTTCGTGACGTCACCAAAACTTCAGCACACAAAATCACTTTCGTATAAGCTCAAAAAAGAGAAGGCTCGCCTCGCTCGAGGATTGCAGAAACGGTGGCACTCACCGCTTTACAAGTCGATGGAACGGGACTCGACATACCACAGAAGTAAAATCGCGAGTGGACGTTCCATTCCACAATAAAAATCACAACTTCAATGTATAAACAAATCGCGTCTCGTTTTCAAACCCCGGGTCGTTCAACCATCGCGGCACGGCTGGATTCCACATTATAAGAATGCGAAGGTAAGACCCAAGATCCGTCCTTTGGGCTTGGAATCGCACTCATGCTTAGTCCGCCGACAATTTTCCGTACAAGCGGCACGATGAAAAATCCTTGCGGACGCGCTGGGTACCCCTTTTAAGGTTAAGTTCGACTCGATAAATCCTCCGCGGCCCGAGTCGTAACAATCACCTATCCGAATTCGAGCCGGAGGACTCGAGTCCGCGTATGCCAGATCTGATTTTGCCCAAGAGTAATTAATTGGTCCCGATCCGTCGAGTGAACCAAGCGACTGAGCCACATCCTTCTGCAAAAAAGCCAACATACGGCATACTCAACAGCTCAATACTCGAGTCTTTTCCACACAGGATTAACACATCCTTCATGAAGCCTAGGCTACTCAGCCACAAGAATCCAAACAAGCTTTGACTGCTTACCCGACTCGAATAAACACTCGGGGCTACTGACGTGGGGATGCCTCCCGAGTCTCCCTAATAGGCCTATCCGTTCTACGCTAACCTTCCCTACGCGACGTGGACCTCGGGTTTGGTCGGAGAAATACATAGTTTTTTTTTTCGTAAATATGTAGTTTGCGACAATAATTTTGAGACGGAGGTAGTAGTACTACGTGAACAAGTCCTTGATTCCGGTATGCGCTGACTCTTGGGCCTGCTTTTCTAGCCCATGATCGTACAGTTTAGCTTCTATGGTGAGGCCGAAGCCGATTAAAGAAAAGGGTGAGGGCGAAGCCCTGTCGCACGGATTTGTAAGAGAGAGCAAGCCCACAGCCACGCAACGACGCGCTGGAGACAATTCTTATTTTCTGGAGCTTTTAGTCCCACATTGTGGAGCCTTGCACGTCGGTCCCAGCTTAAATTAGAGACGGCTAGAGAGCAGGCGTGCTAAGCGAAAGCACATAATTATAACACAGCTTTGCTTGTGCATGTGCGGTCCGTACATTGTAGCAACAACCCAAAATGTTAGTCATTGTTAGTTCGATCAGCCGTTGCCTGCTTTACTCGATTGGTAGGTTGGCAGATCAACATTGCAGCGTATGACATATGCGCCTGGTAACCTTTTTTTTAGCCACTCGATTAATTTAAGATAGAAAGATTGTTTTTTAAATTCCAATTAGCTTTGGAGTTCTTCGACGCATAAAAAAAGCTGCAAAATGTAAAAGGCTGAAGTTAAGGCAACCAGTACTGTCTGTCGAGTTTCTTGGATTTGCTGCGCTACATTTAGAGCAAGTACAATAAGGTGACATAAGCAGGCTATAAGGATTTAAATAATATATTTTTGCTTATGTGGAGGAGAGAGATGAGGAGAGAGAAGCAAAGCGGGCTACTAGTTAGTAGCCAGCTGCAACACGTGCTCCTAGGCACTATGTGAGAGTGTCATGTGGGCCATATATGGATAAAGTAGTTCATTTATATAGCCAACTATTGTACATGTTGACTATAAGCTAGCTATATGTGACATGGCAATGGCTTATAGCCAGCAGCTGGCTGTATTATTAACCATGCTCTTACATACTCGCTACTATCGGTTGTGCTCCTAAATTAAAGATCAAATATCTATCACATGGATTCGTTCTTTTCCTTGCAATCGGAATTCATGTTTTTAAGATATAAACATGACAATTTCCATATGGTGTGCTGTTAGTTGTCAACGGCACTGCTCAGCTAGCTGAAGCCATTCTTCAGCTGTCGAACATCATTCATCATAAAGGATATGATGGCCACTGGAGTGCATGTATTCACTTTTGCGAGCACAAATATAAAATATAGCACGAAACAACGCAAAAACGTCATAATGGCTTCCTCGTATACACCAGGATAGACGTTAGCTGAACACAGGAGCTTCATCAGAGACCTTTTTTTTTTTGGAAAAGGGGGGAAGTCCCAGCCTCTGCATCGGAGTGATGCATACGACTTCTTATTAAAAGAATAATAAAGCATTCAAAGTATTACATAATCCGATGAACCAAAGACCGAATACAAGAAAAGATGGAACAATAATGGGTCTTGCACTCTAAAGCTTCACTACGAAGAAGCAATTCTTCAATACAAGAAAAGATGGAACAATAATGGGTCTTGCACTCTAAAGCTTCACTACGAAGAAGCAATTCTTCGATCATGCTGCCACCCGTTGGAGAAGAGGAGAAGAGGATGGCCCGGACTATAGCCAGTAACCGGTTGCATCCAGCCTCCATAAAATGGCGCTGGTCTTGTGGTAGAAGGAGGGACCACGAAAAAATCCAATAGATAGCCTTGTGTACCACCTGTAAGAAATGAGCATGTTGTATCTTGTTAAAAGTTGCGTCATTACGACAATTCCATACAGCCCAAACAAAGGCGCAAACGCCAATCCTAATTCGTTGTTTACCATTTTTAGCAATGCCATGAAGCCAATCACCAAACATATGGTCCATACTCAAGGGGGGAGAAATATTGAAAGTAAAATGAAGCAATCTCCATATTTTAACAATAAAAGGACACGAAATAAACAGGTGTTCTATGGTTTCATCATGAGAACAGAACACACATTTAGTGCATCCATGCCAATTGCGCCTGGTCAGGTTATCTTTAGTGAGAATCACTCGCATATTGAGTAGCCACATTAAGATTTTAATTTTGAGTGGTATTTTCATTTTCCAGAGATACTTGTGCTGAAAAGGAGGTTGATCGTTCATGTAGTCAATATACATGGATCGTACAGAGAATGTCCCATTCTGGTTCAACTTCCAGATAAAGGAGTCCTCGTCATTGGACAGAGAAATATGCATCACCTGTTGAACTAATTGCAACCAATCATTCCAACTATTCCCAAACAGATTTCTCCTAAACTGAATGTTTATGGGTGGTGCATTGGACAGTACATCAGCCACAAGAACATTTTTGTTTCGAACAATATTATAGAGCCTGGGGTATTTATTAGCCAGTGCTTTGTCCCCAAGCCAGATATCCTCCCAGAATCTAGTATGTAGACCATTGCCCACAATAAAACATCCACGGGAAAAGAAATCTTGTCTAACCGATAAGATACCCCGCCAAAATGGGGAATCCGTTGGTTTTGGTTTTACCTGTGTTAGAGTTTTGTCCCCTAGGTATTTGTTAGTGAGCAACTCCTTCCAAACACCATCTTCATTAAGAAGTTTGAAGAGCCATTTGCTCAGCAAGCATTTGTTCTTAATGTCTAATAATTCAATTCCTAACCCCCCTTGGTCTTTTTGTCTACAAACAATACTCCATTTCGTCAATCTATATTTTCTCTTCTATTGATCACTTTGCCAGAAGAACCTGCTGCGGAAGTAATCTAGCCTTTTCCTAACTCCCACCGGAATTTCAAAAAAGGACAAGAAAAACATTGGAAGGCTAGTGAGAACCGAAATAATGAGTACTAATCTGTCTCCATAAGACAAGAGTTTCCCCGCCCAGGATGACAACTTCTGCTCAACACGATCTTCAACAATTTTCCATTCTTTTAAGAGAAGTTTCCTGTAATGAATTGGAATACCAAGGTATTTAAAAGGTAAAGATCCACTTTCGCAACCAAAAATATTTTTATACTCCTCCTGATGTTCTGATGCTTTCCCAAAACAGAAGACTTCACTTTTGTGAAAGTTAATCTTAAGTCCTGAAAGCTGTTCGAATAAGGATAAAATGAGCTTCATGTTCACTGTCTTATCTAGGTCATGTTTAAGGAATAGAATGGTGTCATCCGCATACTGTAGAATCGATACCCCACCATCAACTAAATGGGGAACTAAACTACCAACCTGACCATCCTCCTTGGCTCTCTCAATAATAATGGCCAACATGTCAGCCACCCGATTGAAAAGAACCGAAGAGAGTGGATCTCCTTGCCTTAACCCTTTTGCTGTATGAAAATAATGACCAATGTCATCATTTACACGAATGCCCACAGAACCTTTCTGAATGAATTTAGCTACCCACTCACACCACGTGGGATGAAACCCCTTCATCCGCAACACCTGCTGAAGGAAAGGCCATCTAACTTTGTCATAAGCTTTTTCAAAATCAATTTTGAAAAAGACTCCGTCAAGTTTCTTAGAGTGCAGCTCGTGTATCGTCTCATGTAATATAACAACCCCCTCTAGAATATTTCTGCCTGGCAAGAAGGCTGATTCCGTAGGTTTAATGACTGACTGTGCAATCGCAGTCACCCGATCAGTCCCTACTTTCGTGAAGATCTTGAAACTCACATTTAAAAGACAAATAGGACGATATTGTTCGATTCTACTTGCATCTTCCTTTTTTGGTAACAAAATAATTACACCAAAATTCAATCTAAAGAGAGGTAAATCCCCCTGATGCAACTGGTTAAACATGGCCATTAAGTCATATTTTATCACAGACCATCATTGTTGGTAGAATTCTGCGGGAAACCCATCTGGGCCAGGAGCCGTGCTATGTTTCATTTGTGAAATTGCTTCAAAGATCTGTTTTTCAGAGAAAGGAGAGACCAACATCTCATTCTCCTCTGTGGATACAGTAGTAATATCATCAGAGACCTGTTATGTGAACAAAATGCCATCTATCTGCCAGCTATTGTCGTATGTTTTTTTTTTGAGTGGATACAGAGCTCATGTTAACATCATTGGGGGACCGAATTTGTCCTTGGATACAAGATCATATACCCTACGACGCTCCATCATCAAGAAACTTCCAAACCTCAATATTACGTGGTTAGCAAGCCAAAAAATTGATACAGCAGTATACACCCTGTAACATGTTTATTCTACAATAAATACCTTGTAAGATATCACATCATAAGGCCTGGTTTGTACTGTACCGCAGATACCAATGGAAGTACTCACTGACAGCAAGCAGACATGTTTATGAAAAACAAAGAAGAAAGACGCTAGCAATCACAAACGAAGAAATGATATAAAGGACGACAAGAATGTCAATCGCAACCTAAGGGTTGATCCATTCATGTACCATGCGTAACATCCCAGTTTTTCAAAATTCATAACAACATCATGCATACATAAGCATCATGACATCATTGCATATTTTCACCTTGTTTCCATCTCTTCCAAAAACCCTAAAACCATTTTGTTCATATTAAGGAATAAAAGAGAATTTTGGAATCACCATGTTACCCCATGTGCAACTTTTTTTTTGGGTAAAGAACAGTACCAAAAGAATCCTTACATCTTAAGCTTTTCAAAACATAATTTTATATTTTCTCTGATAAAGTTTGAGTGGTTTTGAATTAATTTGTTAGGCATCTGAATAACAAAAAAAACAGAGAAAGAAAAAAAAGAAACATACCTAATCTACCGCGCGTGCAGCAGCCCAGCTAAGCCTAGCAAGCCAGCCACGCAGCACAGACCGCAGACAACCCAACGGGCCCGCCCGAGAAGACGCCCCCGCGCGCTCTCTCTGCCCTCTCTCGTTGCACAGTGGACCCGCGGCCCCACACGTCAGCACCACCAGACCGTCGTCTTCAACCCCTCATTCAACCCGCGCGTAAACGGTAGGAAACGTTGATTTGAATGTCGTCGTAATTCGGGCGATTAAGATCGCCGTTTCTTTCCCCTCGCTGCTCTTCTTAAGCCCCATCATGTCCTCTCTCTTTTGGCCCCTTCATTTCCACAAGAGAGCCCCTAGGCTAGCCACACCGGACCCCACCTTTCCGCTACTTCCGCCGGCAAGATCTCGTGTTTTTGGTGAGCTCACTGCGCCTCGTGCTCTCTCTGCCTCCAATCTCTTTATATCGATGCGCAAAAAGGTATCGTCCGATCACAGAGCTCCGTTTAGGTGTACTTGGATCGACCTTTAAAAAAAATAGAAATATGTGTAAACTTGTAAAATCCATAACTTCTGCTCCGTAACTCCAAAATAAATAATTTTGTACTTTTTGAAGTCAGCAAGATTAGTAGAAAACAATGGGGCAACAAAATTTATTTTTGACACGTGCACAAAGTTGTTATTCACAGATATTTATATTACTTATTTTTCTCATAACTTTAGTTTTATAACTACTTTTTTAGTATATCCAATTGTCCTAGTTCTGTATTGTTATACTCTATCCAGAGAATGGAAAATAACAACATTTAGACCACTTACATAATAGTAGTTTTGTATTTGGTTTATAGGCCTTTATAAGGCATTAAATTTTTGTATCTATAATTTTTTAATTATTTTGTTTTCCTAAGTTCTTAAACATGTTATGAAATCAGAGAAAAACATTTTGAATTTCATACATAACCATTGTGGTGTTTGTGCATTTTTCATCATTGCATATCATGCATACATGTCTATGTAATATTTTCTTTATTGTTTGTTTATGTGATGTTATTTTGTTTGTTTAGATTGTGAGGAGGAGCAATTCTACAATTGCGGTTGTTGCTCCTACTCTTACTGCTGCCAAGGAAAGTGACACTCCATCATTTCCCATATTTTCACTATGCATTAGTGGATTTGAGCAGTATGCATGATAGGATCTTTTCATAAAGTATTATGCTATGCCATATCCTAGTAGTGTGTAGCCACCCCTTGAACCTAGTTATTTGGATGCCATAAAGATTTAGTTTATGCTTAGCCATGGTTCTATAAAATTTCTTACTAGTTGTCGATGAAAAATCCTAAGTTATAAACCAAATGAACTATCCGGGTGGATTGGTTGTTATGGACAATAAAAGTTGAGTGTCTCCTCCGGGGAAATACCTGAGGTGTTCACTTGAGGAATGCCACCCAAAAACAAAGTGATTATGATGCCCCCCAAGTTTAGATTGCTTCTAGTGCAACCTTTCGACATATGAGCTCTGTCTTGATCAACTAAGTTGTGAGAGTTTAGCCCAGGCTTGACAAGCAGATGTAGCATAATTATAGTTAGAATGGGTCTTGCCGGTGGGCTGAACTTCTTCTTCTAAAATATCTCGTCTAAATTTTATCCTTTCCAGGATTCACTCCAAGTTTATTGGATGTTTGGGCTAATTGAAGACAAATGGTGAAAGTGCTCAACCTCTGTAGAGTGACAAACTAAGATCTTGGCCATGTCCCCGATTATGGACAACTTCGAGCAGCTGGACAGGGATGGACGGAAGAATAGCCTCACCATTTTTTATAAGTAAAATTTGACTAAGTGAACATTTGTAGTGGTGCTGGGATATTAATTCAATTTTGCCACCCTTTGAAAAGAGAAATGATTTTATAAACTAGATAGGAGAAAATTGGCATTTTGCAAATAGCCTAAAAACTCCACCTAGCCAAAATATCCATGTAGTATTAGACTTGCCATTTTATATCCACCAAAGGTGTCATTTGCCAGTACATGAAATTGTACCGACCTCCTTTGGGGGCTTCATATTCCAAAGTGCAGGTTATTTTGATGAAGAATGAAGTTGTTTGTGGACTCGAGTCTCCACCCAACATGTCTGCCCGTGGTGCATGCTTGAAGATGGATGATCATTGTTGCTTTGTTTCTGTTGCTTGATCTCTGAGTTTTATCCAACCTATAAGGCTATGGACCTATAATAAGTTGTATTTGGATATTCTGGATCTCGTTGTAATATTTGACTCTTATGCAATGACAATTTAAGTTTTGTAATGTGGTGCTAGCATTGATCCAGAGACTAGCACATACCACATATATTCTATCTTTACTAAAAGGTGGGATGCTACAAAATGGTATGAGAGCAAAGTGTTGTCTGTAGGTTCGAGCCCCTAGGTTTGGAAACCCCCCCCTTTTTTACCATGCTATTATCTACTTAGCATATTTTGGATCCTAGCGGCATAGTGAGATGAAGCGACTGATGGCGTAGGGCTTGCACTCGTTGGGAGACCCCAAGTGTAAGGTGTGAATACTGCAACATCAAGTTTTCGCTCAGAAAGAAACCAAAGTTGAATCGACTAGTAGGAGAAAGAAATCAGTTTCTGAAGGTTGATGTAACTGATGTGGCAGGGCGCACTACCGGTTCAGAAGAAACATTGAACCTACACAACACAATCAAATCACTTTGCCCCAACAAAGAAGTGAGGTTGTGAATCTCACCAGTTTTGCTGAAAACAAAGAGGTTAAACGTATGGTGTGGAAAATAGTACTTGTTTGTAGTAGATGAAAAGAGAACAGTGGTGGCAGTAGGAAAAAAGTAGGAACATTATGAAAACAGTGATTGCAGCGGTTGTATTATCTATATAAAGGAATGGACCGGGGTCCACAGTTCACTAGTGATGTCTCTCCAAAATAGATAGATAGCATGTTGGATAAACAAATTACAGCTGGACAATTGACAGATATAAAATCTGCACCGTAGTGCATATGCATGACATGATGATTACTATGTGATTCATGCGGGCATTACAACAAGATACATAGACCGTTATCCAACTGCATCTATGACTAAAAATCCACCCTTAGAATGTCATCTGAGAAAACCTTGGGTATTAAGTTGCAAGCAACAGATAATTGAATTAAGAAAAGTGTGTAATGTAAACAATGTAAACATCGTTGTTTTCTCCCTAATGGCAACAACACATCCCACACCCGTTTACATTCCTGTCACTCGAGCGTGAGTGAAAGGGAGGCACGAACCCACTATCAAGCATAAATACTCCCTCTTGGAGTTACAAGCATCTATTTGGCCAGATCATCTACTAGTAACGGAGAGCATGCAAGATCGTAAATAACATACACATGAAAATAACATGATAGATTGATAGTCATTGAACATAACACTCAATATTCATCGGATCCCAGCAAACACACCATGTAGCATTAAAATAAGATGATCTTGATCATGTTAGGCAGCTCACGAGATCTAAACATGAGGCTTTAAGAGGAGAGAACAACCATCTAGATACTTCTATGGACCCGTAGTCCAAGTATGAACTACTCATGCGTCATTCCAGAGCTGTGCATGGTGGTGTAGAGCCCTCTGGTGATGATTCCCCCTCCCGACAGGGTACCGGGGAGAGCTCCAGAACTCTCCTGAACTAGGGTTGACGATGACGGCGGCTGTGCATGTTTTTGGTGGAAAAGGATCTCGTATTTAGGGTTACCCTTCCGAGAGGTATAAATAGGAGAGAGGGAAACATCGGTGGGTGATGCTTGCATTGGGATACCCCAAGAGGAGGGTGTGATGAGCACAGTGGTAGGAATTTTCCCCTTAGTTAAGAACCAGGGTTATAAATCCAGTAGGAGAAAGAGGAAAACGTATGAAAATGCTATAAATAAGGGAGAAAACATGTAGCAATTGGCATAATATGATCATGGAGCATCAGAAATTAGTGATACGTTTATGACGTATCAAGCATCCCCAAGCTTAGTTCCTACTCGTCCTCGAGTAGGTAAACGATAAAACAATAATTTTTGAGGTGACATGCTACTAACATAAACTTGATCAAGCATATGCACGCTGAGATCATAAAACTTTAAACATAGGCATGATAAATAAAACTTTAATAATAAAGCATAGAAATTACTTTGCATCATGAAGAGTAACTCAAATAAAGGATCATGAATAATAATGCAAAGAAAGGTAAACATTTGTTTCAGATATAGAGAAAGGATGGCAAAGTGGTATTTCGCTAGTCCTTAAGAGTGGGACAAAACATAAATGCCAGGAAACTTTCAAAGTTCAAGAGTAAGACTAGAAAAAATAATTTAAGAACAAATAATATCACATCATGAAGTAATTATTGATGTTTATGGGACAAATGCACATAGAACTCAGAATGGCAAAAATGCTCTCTCAACTGTGCATAAAGTTAGATGATGGAGACTCAACATAAAAGTAAAAGAAAGGCCCTTCGCAGAGGGAAGCAGGGATTACTCATGTTCTAGTGCTTTTTATTTTATTAAAAAGAGGTATTAAAAGTTTGACCTTTGTGGAGGAACATCTATATTTTAGGAGAGGTGTATGCTAGTGTCAACGAATGGTAAACATACAATATAGTACGTCACAAGCCAACTGGATTCACAAGAGCGACTCCCATGGTGAAGGATGCAACTGGTGTAGAAGGTCATCCCTCTTTCTCTTTTGTTTACACAATTATGCTTTGACTGATTTGATCAGGGGAAAAAATAGTGAAGAAAATTTGTTTGTATTAATTTGGGGTTGGGCACCCCGCTGCCAGTTCTTCTATCATTTGGATAAGCGTATGAATCCACTAGTCCCGGGTGTGAAATCCAATCAACAAGTGAGATAAAGATTCTCTATTGACATCCTCATGAGCAAAAACAAGAGCACAAAGCAGGAATAATTTTGAAGGTTTTAAATGTAACACATGAGAAATTTACTTGGAATGGCAGTTAAATACCACATGTAGGTAGGTATGGTGGACACAATGGGAAAAACTTTGGTTTAGGGGAGTTTGGATGCACGAGTAGAGATCATAGTGGAGGCTAGCAAAAGGCTGGGAGCGACAAATCAAGAGAGCATAAGAGCCATAATCATGCATAGCGACATTAGCATCATTAATTAAAACATAAGCAGTATCACAAGTTCAAAAACTAAGTGGTCATAGAGTCTATTCGTGACTGGTTTGTAGTCATAAACATGGTGTGAGCATGCGCCAAGTCAACCAAATAAAACATTCGAAATAGAATACCATATATTGATGCTTTACTATGACAAGAACAACTCATGGATCTTTCAATACATAGTAAACACTCTAAGCTATTTGAGGCTAATCATGCTACTCAATAACCACAAGGCTTTAAAACTAAAATAACATTTAGCATGGCATGAAAAATTTCTAGCCACAGTCTATACAAGCTTCTACTAGTACTGTTATAAATTCTACTTCAAGCAACAATTTTCTTTCTCCCAACAAGCACCATACAAAACATGCTTTAACAAAAATACTCTTTATGATACAGCAAGCAAACATAAGAGTACTCAAATAATAATACTAAAACTAACATCTCTGATAAGAGATGCATGCAAAACAAGAGCTAATTAAATGCAACAGCTAGACATAGACTAAAAATACAACATATTCTCGTGAAAAAGCGGAGCGTGTCACTCTCCAATAAAAGAATTCTTGGGTACAACCAAGATTATTATGAAAGTAAAAACAAAAAGAAATAAAAAGCAAAAGAAAACTGAAAACAAAAATAAAGGATGCTCCATGTAAAGCACATAAGATGCGACCGAATAAAAATATAGTTTCACAAGAAGTGACCTGATAATTTGTTGATGAAGAAGGGGATGCCTTGGGCATCCCCAAGCTTAGACGCTTGAGTCTTCTTGGAATTTGCTAGGATGTACCACCGGGGCATCCACGAGCTTAGTTTTTTCACTCTTCTTGATCACATCATATCATCCTCTTCTCTTGACCCTTGAAAACTTCCTTCACACCAAAATTCTCACAATCTTCATTAACAACGTTAGTGCAATCGAAATAATAAACTCACATGCTTCATTTTAAACACAATAATAGCAATAAAAAACACATTATCTACTGTCACAACTTATTTCAAAACATTTTTCTCAAAAGAACACCAAAAGAAAGAGATTAAGATGCAAATGCGATAAATGGCAGAAATCTGTCAAAACAGAACAGCATGCAGAGATCGATTTGTTCGAAAATATTATGTTGCTCAAATCAAAAATTGGTAAAATAAGAGAAGTTTCTTATATAACTCAGTATTAATCACAAAAAAGCTCATGTAATTTTGAATTTTCTGTGAATTTTAACGGAATTAACAGTGGACAGCAGAAATCTGTTTTCTGCGCAGAAATCCGAAATATAGTGTCAACTTTCCACTAGAGACTTTAATTGGCTCAACAAAAACACAAAAGAAAAGATACATAGGGGTTTCTAAGGAAATATACAACACCCATGTGCAAATAACACCAAATAAAACAAAGAAGAACAGAATGAAAACAGAGAAATAAAACGGGTTGTCTCCCGGTAGCGCTTTTCTTTAATGCCTTTCAGCTAGGCATAAAAGGTGGAATCAAGTAGATGCTCACATAAGAAGTATGATTTAAAGAAAAAGAGAGCATCAAGAAGAAAGTATAAAACAAATTTAGGTCTAACCCACTTCCTATGCATTTGAATCTTCTAAATAAATAAATCAAAGAAGCTCAAACTAGAGATCATGGAAGGTAGAATAACAACATCTTCAAAACTTTCAACAAAAAGAGAGGTACTTTAGTAACATGAAAATTCCTACAACCATATTTTCCTATCTCATAATAATTTTCAGTAGCATCATGAACAAACTCAACAACATAATTATCACATAAAGCATGTTTGGCATGGTCTAAAAGCACACAATTCATATCAAGCTGAAAAACAGTGGGATCAAAATTTAAAACCAGCTCTTCTTTTTTCCCACTTTTAGAAATAGAAAAACAAGATAATTGGTCACTCTTAAAAGGTATAGCACACATTATAGCAATCCTATTTTCAGTAGCATTATGATTTATAACATCAAGTAACATAGGACCATCATCAAGAGAATTATCATATAAATTTTCTAAACAAACTTCCTCATTATCATGCATATCAATAGTTGGGATAAATAGAGGATTCTCATAGGATTTATCAAAGTAGCATGGATTATCATTAATAACAGTAGCAATATTATTCTCACAAGTTTCATTCATAGTAGTATCAAGGTCACAAGTATAGCAAGTATCAACTTCATCAAAAATAGATATTTCAAAAGAATCAATAGGACCATCACAATTATGAGTTAAAGAGTTACTATCATTGGGAGGTAGACATGGGTTCCATTCCTACTCCTCTTGATCATCACTCTCCTCCTCTTTTTCATCCAAAGAGCTTCCAGTTCAGCAATTTCTTCTTCCATAGTTTCCTGCAAGGCATTAGTCTCTCCCTTTGGGGGAGAGAATCTATTAAGATAATACATTATGTAATAATTACAATCCTTGTAATTATCAAAGCAATATTCAAGTATAGCATAAATCTCATATTTATAAGGTGCATCATCAATACTTTCAAGTAAATAAGCAATTTCGAATGCACCCTTCCAAGCAATAAATTCTTCTATTTGTCCCACATCATATAATTCATAATTTCCCTTAACATAAGAAGATATGGTAACATCATCATTACACTCACATTAAAAGGGAGGTTTTTATACCTCCTACAGCAGCAAGATTTATCAAAGCAATATATAACATTATAAGTAGAGCACAAGTTTTTAGCATAGTCATGCAAGTTATTAATTTGCTCCCATAAGTGTATCCATTTTTGTGACAAGCGGTGTTCCTTATAATGTTTTTGTTGTTCATCTGTGAACCCACTTTGCCTATAAGATCTAGTTTCAAAGACATCAAACATTGATAGCAAGCATGATAAAGCAAAATTACAACTAGAGAAGTAATTTTTTTAATATATATATGCTTCACTTGAAAATACTTGAGTTGCTTTCTATGCTATAAAGTAAACTAACCATTTTTTGTGTTTTTAATATAGAGAAGAAAAACAAGACAAAAATAAAACAAGACAATAAACAAAATAAAGAGGTTGAGAGTGAGAGACTCCCCTTGCCAGAAGACTTCCTTCTGCCCGGCAACGACGCCAGAAAATGACCTTGATGCTTGCGTTGGGATACCCCAAGAGGAGGGTGTGATGAGCACAGCGGTAGGAATTTTCCCCTTAGTTAAGAACCAGGGTTATCAATCCAGTAGGAGAAAGAGGACCTTCGGAAGGTTGATGCACTAACGGTGGTGCTAGCGCTCACCGGTGTCAGCAACAACGTGGAACCTGCACACAACACAACCAAAATACTTTGCACCAACGATACAGTGAGGTTGTCAATCTCACTGGTCTTGCTAAAAAGAAAGATTAGACGTATAGTGTGGAAAACAGTTGTATGCTTGCGGAAAGTAAAGAGATCAGGAAATTGTTGTGGTTTGTTTAATAGTGTGGAAAATGGACCGGGGTTCATAGGTTCACTAGTTGTGTCTCTCCATAAAAATAACATGCTGGGTGAACAAATTACAGCCGGGAAATTGACAAATAAAGGTTGCACCGTAGTGCACATTACAACATGATGATTACTATGATATTTAGTGCGGGCATTACAACAAGATACATAGACCGACATCCATCTACATCTATGACTAATAATCCATCCTCAGGTTATCATCCGAACCCCCTTAGGTATTAAGTTGCAAGCAATAGATAATTGCATTAAACAAAGTGTGTAATGTAAGCAATGATTATACACGCGGGTACTCTCACCTCTGTTTTCTCCCTAATGGCAAAAACACATCCTCCCCCTTGACATTTCTGTCACTCGAGCAAGGCAACAAGGAGGCATGAACCCACTATCAAGAATAAATGCTCCCTCTTGGATTCACTAGCAACTACTTGGCCAGAGCAACCACTAGCAACAGAAAGCATGAAAGGTCACAAATAACATATGCAATAAAGACTATAATCCTCTTGGCATAAGTTCAATATTCATCGGATCCCAGCAAAGACAGCATAAAGAATTATATAAGATCGATCTTGATCATGATAGGCAGCTCCCGAGATCTGGACATGGAGGCATATGAGGAGGAGACAACCATCTAGCTACTGCTATGGACCCGTTGTCCAGGGATGAACAACTCACGCATTACTCCGGAGGTAGGCATGGTGATGTAGAAGCCTTCGGTGATGATTTCCTCTCCGACAGGGTGCCGGAAAACAACTCCAGAACCTTCCTGATCTAGGGTTGACGGTGACGGTGGCTGCGAAACTTTTTCGGGGATTTTGATCGGGTGCCTACGGTTTTCCATCCGGGGGCTTGAATAGGCGAAAGGGCAGACGCGGTGGAGCTCCAGGGGCCCCACACCCATAGCTGGCGTGACCAGGGGGACCCGCGCTAGCCTATTGTGTGGCCCCCCTGTTTCCCCTCTTCGACTTCTCTTCGGTCTTGTGGATGCTTCCAGGGAAAATAGGACTTCCGGGCTTCGAATTTTCCAATTCCGAGAATATTTCTAGAACGACTTTTCTGAAACAAAAAAAGCAGAAAACAGGGAACTAGCTCTTGGCATCTTGTTAATAGGTTAGTCCCGGAAAACATATGAAAATGCTATAATTAAGGGTGAAAACATGTAGCAATTGGCATAATATGATCATGGAGCATCAGAAATTAGGGATACGTTTATGACGTATCAGTGGGCGGCCAAGGGGCCCACACCACCCCTAGGCACGGCCAGAGGGGGGCGCGCTGCCCTATGCTGTGGGGCCCATGTGGCCCCCCTACGGACTCCGTGTGCGCGACATATTTCTAAGACTTCCGGGCTTCGAATCGTCCAATTCCGAGAATATTTCCAGAACAAATTTTCTGAAACAAAAAATAGCAGAAAACAAGAACTGGCTCTATCGCATCTTTTCAATAGGTTAGTCCCTGAAAATCGATAAAAAAGGCACGAAGTGTAAAGGAAACATGGAGCATATAGTATGAAAACAACATGGAACATCAGAAATTATGGATACGTTTATGACGTATGAGCGACCCGGAAAAGCATTACGTGTCCATGGACACAAGACCTGCTACCTGATTTGCTTGCGGGTGCCAGTCTTACTCACTATAGTGAATATCCAATTTACAACAAGTTATTAATAACTCACTGATCACCATAGAGAAAGTTTAATATTTTCTAACTATTTACATAGTTGATTATCTAGTACTTCTTTACCTTATGTATTACAACTTATATTCTTTCACTCATACGACTTAAAGATGGAGAGCTTCAGCTTCGACACTGCCTAAAACTTCAAGAACACTCGGTTTGGAGGCTATGTTCTCGAGATAGTCACACTACTGGCGCTGCCCACACCCACCATCAGAGGAAAACATATGAACAAGTTTAGCAAGGAAGGTTGTTGGGGAGTCATACTTCTTTAACCCAGACACCAGAACAAGCTCAAGACCGAAGACATCACGATCAAGGTGGTCAGCGACTCCATGGAGAAATGCCTTAACCTCGTCATGCAGGAGCTAATATGGCGTCTCTGTGGGAAGCATCATCGGGAGCTGAAGAATCACTACTCTTTTTTCTCTGCGAAGACGTAATGAAGATGGGGATCCTTACATCCTAGCCCCGGAGACCAAAGCTACCCCCTACGCAAGTATCTTCAAAACTTAGAGAATCATGTCAAGGATCTTGAGGAGGACATGTACAATGAGCTGCTGAAGAATGACGAGCTACTTGACCAAATCAAGGAGACAGAAGAGAAGACCAAGACTCAGGAGGAGGTGGACAACGCTCAAGATGAGAAGCTCAAGGCTCAAGAAAAGAAACTCCTAAGTCATGAAAAGAGGATCAAGGCGAAGAACCTAGAGATTAGGAACCTGAAGGCGGAGCTAGAAAACAACGACGTGTGCTTAGAGGCTGACTATGAGTTGAGAGGAAAGATACACGACGAGAAGAGGAAGTTGCAGGAGACGAATGACACCATATAGAAGGAAGTGGACAAACTCAAGGCAATTCTCGCAGGGGAAGGAATCACGCTTGAAGAAGTTGAAGAGGAAGAAGATGTCATTACTAAAGATTAGACTCGGTAGTTTGACCACCATGTTGTTATTTGCGTTTTTTGACCTTAGTAAGTATTGACCTATCAGTTTCTGGTATGGAAAGACTGGAGCGTTTTGAGTTGCAAACCAAGTCTTGATCAACTAGTGGAGAGAGGGCCAATAGTCCCGACCACCGAGAGGCTTTAGTCCCGGTTGGCCAACCGGGACTTGACAGGCGGGACTAAAGGCCAAACCTTTAGTCCCGGACCTACTAGGGCCAGGAGAATGTCCCTCCACTTTGCTGCCGCATAACGCGATGTGGGCACACCCTTTAGTCCCGGCCCGTATAACGGACCGGGACTACTAATTCTCTGTCGCGGCAGAAAATTGGCCACTTTCTGTGCCGCGACAGAGAATTAACTTTTTTCTTTTATTTTTTCTTTCTTCGTTTATCTACGGTGCTAAATATATACCGTAAAAATTACCGGGACTAGATCCCATCTATTCTATTAAGCATATAAGATCACTTGTATTACGATTGAGCATACAAATATATACAACTTTGATATAGTTACATGGAGATCACACAGTTACCGGGACTAATGCCCGTCTATTCGATTACACGGGGATCATCAGTACTAGGTGAGACGACTATTTACACTAAATAGTACGGAGACTTCTATCATATCTTTCATCCTAAAGCACGCCAGCTCCTCTACAATTCCTATTAGGCGTTGTTGTGGTAGTAACTATGCCGCATGGCTATGAACTATATATCAATAGGAGATCAATATGAATATCAATCATGATAACGAAAAGTGATAGTAATAAAATAAATTTGTGGATGTATTGCTTACGTTGACTCTATAACCTCTCCGCTCTGCGGTAAACATGTGAATGAACTCGCAAAAAATAATATCCACATAGATGTACGTACTTTACGAGAAGATAATTCAATCAACATAATAATCTATCATCATAATTGTATTGAAAAACTAGAAGTGAAGAGATTCGCGTCCCTATCTCATACTACTTACCAAGGCCCTCTTAAACTTCAGCTCCTCATGGGAGATATACTTTTCCACACTTCTGAACTGCTTTCCAGTGCTGCCCGGCAGGGAAAATGATTGAATGAGTTATTCATTACTTGATATCTCAGGAAATCACCGAAAGAGACCGATGTAGAGCGAGAATGATTGAAATTACTTCTGGAGCATGTCCTGCATGCTGCAGAACTGTTCCATGTCTCTCGTTAATGGGTCGTAGACTTCAACTATTCTCTTATCAATTTGGACGTCTAGCAAAATCCAGTGGAAGCTGCACACATTTATATATAGGTCAGTAACTCATATAATACACACTTAACATCGAGTGAGAGCAAAAGTGAATGGACACACAACAGATAAGACCCTCACCCGAAGTTCTAAGGTAACAGTATGTGCTCATAGAATTTTTGCTCCGTTAGAAACCTTCAAATGTTTCTCGCCTTCTCGTCGGGCTTGCTCGTTAGCGTCTGTATATGTACTTTATCTGGGTCAATGAAACCAACATTAAAGATCTTCCTATTTTTACATTCCTCAATATTCATTCTGCATAATAGAGTAAAAAGGGTATAATGAGGATAATTACATGCAGTGAACTGATATTGGTCATTGTTGGACTACACATGCTGCCTCGAGAGGGCACAACAGGTAGCTTTGGTATTAGTCATTGTTGGACCAAATAGGTGATTTTTATTTGATTATGAATATCAGCTAGATCATCATAAATATCTGTTATTTGGGTATCATGTTCATTGTTTTTATTTGATGAGTTCAATACTATTGTTCAATCAGATAAGAATAAATGGCAGGGCTTACCCATGCTTCTTTCTTTGTACTGACCAAAAAATTGCATACTTCCATAGATATTAGAGCACAAACCTTGTAACAATTCTCTGTTTATCTATATGAACCAAAACAAAACAAAATCAGAACAGGATTCTGCACATTTGGTGATGAAGCCTTGGCCTCTAGGTTGGCCCGATCTTCAGGATTGACGCACAAGAGGTGGGGAGATTGGGAAGAACGCGATGAACATGAAGAACACGATGAACTCACGCACACAAAATGGGAGATAACTCGTGGAGCCTACAAGGGTCACAAACCTAAGTCAACAACACGCTAATTGGAGAAGATTCCTCTCACCGGCCGGTCCATTGATCCAACGAAAGCCTCAAGGGGAAGGTTGGAAAGAACTACCGAAATCACGAGGTGAAAGTGTAGCTACTTGGAGAGATCTTGATACAATCCAATAGATGAATATATGGAGTAGCCATGGATCCCATGAGGGAGGTTCTCCACATGGGAGGTGGGATCACAAGGCCCAATTATATCCCAAGTCAACTCTAGCCTAGGAAGAAGAGGGCGGGGTCCTATATATAGTAGTAGGGGGTAGGTAGAGGGATACAAGGAAGTATTCCCTGTCACTGCGCGCGGGCAGGTAAGTCGCAGGGAAGCCGGTGTGGGAGGCCGGCTGGCTCGGTTGGGTGGCTGGCCTAAGGTGCAGGGAGGAAGGAACGAGGCCGGGGTGGAGGCCGACAAGCTCGTTTGGGAGCCCGTCCTAAGGAGAAGGTCGGCCGGCCCGACGCTGGGGTGGAGCCCGGCTAGGAGCCCGGCCTGGCCAGGCCGTCAAGCCGGGTTTCCTGGCCTTCTTCTTCTTCGTCTTGTCGCTTCTTACTTCTCTTCCACATGTACACCTTGGACGACCTTGAGTCCTGGGATTCCTCGACATCTCCCCTCGTATCCGTACTCGTTGACTCATACCTAGCAATGCACGGGAGTAGATGGTCAAGTAGTATACCATCCAAAGGGGTACGAAGTGGGTTATAGAAGAGGAATGATTTCACCTTTTGAATCCTTGGTGACTTGACATATGATGAAGTGTGAGACATGCCCAGTGGGATGGGTCGCGCTGCATCATCTCCCCCCACTTGAAAAAGAGTCGTCCTCGACGCTAACTCGTCATCAACATGTAGAGGAGGTAGATGGATTGTCGTAGAACTCGAAGTCACCATGTGGTTGTTCTTGATGGAAAGGGAATGGCAGATCTTCAATATTCATTTGGACTTCATGTAACCTACCAAGCTCATAAGAAAGACAAAACAACACTCAGATAGTAGCCAATTCTTGAAGTTCATAGCATGGGTTTTTAAGTAGAGGGAAGACACCTTAGCAAGATGTCGTTGTGGTTGTCTTGTAAGATCGTCCGTCATAGAAAGGTGGTGATGTAGCCGCGCATGCGATCTCATCCAAAGGTAGAAGATACACACAAAAGACCAAACAAACCATGTGTGTGCAAGATAGATGAGCACATCATTGATGACATGTCCATTCTTGTTCATAGCACCGTTAGCGCAGCACAAATATATGGAATCAATTTCATATGCAAGGTCAATGTGCAAGCAATTCATTGAAACATCTCCAAAATGTGAGAACACAAAATCTCCATGAAACTTTGAGGGGTTGCACACAAAGCATTGGAAATGGAAGTTTGTCAAAATCATTGGTGAAAGAGGAGACATTGGCAAAAACACAAGATGAAGAATGTCCCAAATATTATCATCATGGGTGCAAGCAAACAATATGATAGAGCAAATTTTCGACTTTTTTGTTGCAACACCAATGGAAGGGAAACCAAAACACTCATGAAAATACATGCTCAAAATATCATTGTGGTTGCGAGCAAGCCATCGGAAAGAACAATTGTTCATCATACTTGTTGCAACACACAAATCATCTATGTGGAAGATCAAGGAAGCATTCTTGTCACAAAGGAGAACAACATCCCAAACATGTTTGGAAACAAACCAAAGGGAAGAGCAAATTTTCAACGTGGTTGATGCAAAACATGAGAAAGTTATTAGAGCCGGGTTCGATCTGCAACACAATTTTATTATGCTCTCAAGAGCTCGTTTGTCAACTCATGTTCAATTGAGGTTGTCATTAGCATGCGGGTACTCAAACACAGGAAAGACCAAATGAAGAAATTTTGTTTGTTGTAAATGAACACATCATCCATCATGAAATATCTCTTTATTCTCATATGACAAAAAAATATCAAAATCAAATATGAAGTATGAAATGTGTGGATGGTCAGAATGCAACATGAAGGGTTGAGCAAGCTCAACAAGCAAAATCAAAAAATGTCCACAAAGTGATGGTGCTATGGGGGCAAGCTCATTTGAAATCATAGCAATATTGTTGCAAATGAAGCATTTGAAAGAACAATTGTTCAAAATTTTGGTTGAAACAATGGAAGAAATATTTAAGCACTTGAGGCAAAACATGTCAATGACAATATCATCAAAGATAGGTTCATCCATCACATGCAAGCAATCAACATTCATCATGTCCACTAGTGGGAACATGGTCACATCAACACCCATAACTTTTTCGTCCTTATCATATGAAGTAGGTGTTTTGGTAGTAGGGGCCTTCAAGTGTCTGACTTGTCCATCTTTATGTAGACATGGGGTGTCATCACCTTCATTCACCATGTACATCTTCTCCATGTGAAGCACCATATTTAGGAGTGGAGTCCCATCATCCATGGAACCTAGCACATCATGGGAAAACACATTACAGCTAGAGGGTAAGTTGTTAGAATTCAAAATGGTCTCACATGACCTATCAACTACCTCTCTCAACTCATGTGGTATATCATTCATGCCCTAAATGTGGATGCACTCAATCTCACATATGGAGGAGTCACTTTTCTCACATTCACTCACACTCATGTGGGCTAAGTGGCTCTCATGCTCACATGGTATTGGTACCATCTCAAAACACATGCACATATGGGTAGTCTCGATATCCTCAACTTCACACGCCTCCTTGGTTGAAGGGAAAATCCCATGCTCAGCCTCTTCACTTGACTCGCCATATTGGTCACCGCCTTGGCAATCCCACATCACATGGCTATGTCCATTGCATATGGGGCATAAGAAGTCTTCATCTTGAAGTAGGCTCATGGTGTTGTTGGGAGCGGTGCTCGAACCATCATCATCATCATATATGGGAGGGCCTTCACTTCCTCCATCTTGTTGTAGGTCTTCATCTTGCCATGTGGGAGACCTTGTGGTGGTGGAACTTGATGTAGATACCACATTTTGTATACTTGTTGAGGACGCAATGGTGTTCTTGGCCTTGCGTGTGTGATCTTGTTTCTTGTGTATCGGTCTTGAACTTGCTAGATGCTTGGAGATCTTGTCGATGGAGGTCTTGAGATCTTGTAACCGTTGAGAAGTAGCATTCTCGGACTTGTCGAAGGTTGCATCCATGTCATGGAATAGATCCTTCATTTCTTGCATATGTGTTGGCAATGTTGTGGTAGCACTTGAAGGAGACACCTTGTGATGTGCGCTCACCGCCATATTGTGTGTGGGGAAGTCATCGTGCACTTGGAGTGTTTGTGTAGCTTGTGTGGGCACCAACTTGAAGGTTGATGTTTGTTGACGGAGAAGCTTGCGGCATTCTTGCTCTTCATGTGTGGGATGACATCGAAAGTCATTTGGGTGCCTTGGCTTCTTGGCCTTCTTGCTTGATGGAGCCTCGGTGATGTCCTTCATTTGGCGCCATCTTGATGTTGAAGGAGCTAATCTTAACTTTGCCAACATGTCGGATTTCTTGTCGTGGTACACCCTTGAGATTGAAGGGCATTTTCTTGTGTTGGCTTTGGCATTCTCCTTAAAATTCCTCGGTCTTGAGCATGCACCATAGGACATATGATATCTTGGTCCTCGAAGCTTGGAGAAAAAAGTTTTTGTACGTGAGCTCATCCATGTTGGAGTCAGAGAAGTTGTAGAGATCCATCTTGTCTCTCATGCTTGTGGAGTCATGGTCGGTGTAGTACTCCGCCATGTTTGTGGATGCATAGTCGGTGTAGCACGGATCCATCTCCTCATCCAAGCTCGCGGTGTCGTAGTTGTAGTAGTGGTTCATGTCGTTGGAGCTCATGGAGTCGAAGTTGTTGTGGTTGGTGTGGTGCTCCACCATGTCGATGATGCTTGGGGAGGAATAGTTGGTGTAGATCTAGACGTCATGGTCGTAGTAGTGGTGGTGATCCACCATGTTATGCTCCTACTAGTGGTCATCCACCATGTCGTGCTCGTAGGAGTGGTGATCCACCATGTCATGGTAGAGGTCACCCATGTCAACCTCGTTGTAGTCGTTGTCGTTGTTGTAGTCGTAGTGGTCCATCATGTACTCATCATAGTCATCATGGCCTCCATATGCTCCGCTCTCGCTACACATGGTTGCTCACAAGCACAAGTGTATATATAGAGTGTGAAGACCTAAGAGCTCAAACCTCACCTTTTAGCAAGTATTGGAACTAGTGGACCATGCCAAGAGAAACCGATAAAAAAAGAATGAAGTGACTTGAGTTCGAAAGATCCAAAAACATGCTCCAAAACACACACGACTTATGGATGGATAGGTATGGAAAGTGGAAAGCAAATGGAACAACCGAAAACCAAGATATTTCAATGGCAAGTAGAGAACCAAAATGATCACAAAGCGACAACAAGACAATATCCAAAAGATATATGGAAATGCACGCACGTAAATAAATGGTACTAATACAACCAAAATGTGAGCCAAGGAACCAAATGATCCTAGCGAAGACTATAAAGCTCGTGTTGCACAAGTACAAAGATAGCCGCTAGTTCGATTGCAATTTATTGGTGAGCTACAAGATTTGCACACAATGCAGCACCTACGAGATGTTCATCCAGCTTGCACAATTCCTACAAGTGGTATGGAAAGTGGTAATTTCCTTTTCTCTTCTCTCTTTCTCTTTTTGGCTGTTTCACTTTTTGCTCTCTCACTTTGTTCCAACATATGAAACTATATGAACTAACGCATACAACTATCGCTCGAAAACTACACGGTGCAAGTGTGCAAAGCCCAAGCAATAATAGATGAACTAGCCTCAATAGGTAAGTTAATCACAAGTTAGGTTGGCTCACAAAGGAATGGTAAGTGGGATAATATTCAGGATGTTTATACCTCTCTCCGACGATCTTCACCCTATAGATTGGGAAGTTTCATGCTTTCTCACTAAATTGGGATTCAATGGATGATGGATCTCCTGCAATGGTGATGTATATGATTTAATCGCCTACAATATGAGTTAAAGGTCACTCAAAACGGAGTCCCGAGTGAAAAGTTATGACCAAAACGGTGATCGGACGCGGCTGTTTTCTAAGAGGCCGGAGGCCGGGATTCCTGTGCGAGGCTGGCCTGTTCTGTTAGGGGTCCGGCCTGGGGAGCCTGGGAGGCCGGCCTGGCCGGGCTTTGAGGCCGGGATTCCTGCAAACGTGTTTTGGACACGATTTTGACTTTTGGGGGCAGAAAACGGCTTTGAAAATCACCAAATCGAAGGGAAAATAAGTGGAATTAGGCCATGGGAACGCAAAGGAAGGTAGATCAACAAGTATAGCAGTGGATCTATGTATCAAAACCAACCAAAATGCACTCAAATCATAGATCGAACCAAAAGCAATTTGTGGCTAGAATTTTCTGAAATTTCGGGAATCTCGGATTTCTCCTCCAAATTCACGAATTTTGGGGAAGAATTTGGGAAAAGTGGATGAATGGAAAGTTGTGCAAGGTCCTAAGGCAACAAATCCATGGATTGAAACTACGAAAAACTCAACAAATTGAGAGATCGGTCAAAATCCCCTTGAGCTTATTTTTGGTGAAATTTTTCGAAATTAGGCAAGAATAAGAAAAATTTGGGGGGGGGGGGGGGAAAGAGGGTGTCAAATCCGTGGCAACCTTGCTCTTGATATTAGATGATGAAGGCTTGGCCTCTAGGTTGGCCCGATATTCACGGATTGACGCATGAAAGGTGGGGATATTGGGAAGAACGTGATGAACACGAAGAACATGATGAAATCACGCACACAAAAGGGGAGATAACTCGTGGAGCCTACAAGGGATCGGAAACCCAAGTAAACAACACGCTAATTGGAGCCGATTCCTCTCACCAGGCGGTCCACCGATCCAACAAAAGCTGCAAGGGGAAGGTTAGCAAGAACTACCGGAATCACGAGGTCTTGATACAATCCAATAGATGAATCTATGGAGTAGCCATGGATCCCACGTGGGAGGTTCTCCACATGGGAGGGGGAGAACATGGCCCAATTCTATCTCAAGTCAAGTCTAGCCTAGGAAGGAGGGGCAGGGGTCCTATATATAGTAGTAGGGGGTAGGTAGAGGGAAACAAGGGAATATTCCCTGTCACTGCGCGCAGGTAGGTAAGTCGCACGGGAGCCGGCCTTGCTGGCCTGTGAGGTCGGGTGGCTCGGTTGGGTGGCCAGCCTAAGGTGCTGGGAGGCCGGCCCGAGGCCGGGGTGGAGACCGGCTAGATCGGCTGGGATGCCGGCCTGAGGAGCAGGGTGGCCGGCCCGAGGCCGGGGTGTAGGCCAGCTGGCTCGGCTACGAGGCCGACCTAGCAGGGCCGTCAGGCCGTGTTTCCTGGCCTTCTTCTTCTTCCTTCTCTTCCACGCGTACACTTTGGATGGCCTTGAGTCCTGGGCTTACTCGGCATCCCCCTCGCATCCGTATTCATCGACTTATAACTAGCAATGCACGGGGCTATATGGTCAAGTAGTATACCATCCAAAGGGCGTACGAAGTGGGTTATAGAAGAGGAATGAGTTCACCTTTCGAAACCATGGTGACTTGACATATGATGGAGTGTGATACATGCCCAGTGGGATGGGTCGTGCTGCATCATTTGCTCATCAAAAGAATTGCTGTGTGTAAGCAAAAACAATTTCAACTTTTCTTTTCCCACTATAATCTTTGATGTTGAGTTGTATATTACAATTATCGCAGCCGAAAAACTGTTGATTAAAGAAAATAAAAGTGTGCGAAGCATCACAGTTTTGTTGAGGTAACCCCTTACCCATAACACCTGCTAGTGTTTGTGAGCCAAATGGCATTTTCAATTACAGTCTTATAGTGTGTGTGATCAAAGTGTTGAGAATCGACATAATACTTGCCAAAAATATAGCAAGCACACTTGGAGATTGGTTATACACTTTTGCGATGTCGAAACGACATGGTATAGCTATACAAACCTGTTCGAGATAAGAGATTTATTTATGTAATGGTGTCTGATTGTCCAAGTTCTCATGTGATGTTTTCTAGTGCTTGGTCGATAAAGTTGTACTCCGCGAAAAAATTGGGAACTAATTGAGACTAAACCGAAGTTGGCTCTGTACATGCCACATGGCTCAACCACAGTAAGAACTGTTATGTTCTTACTATAGGCCATCTGTTTTTAACCGAAAGTAATCTCTGACTCATAATTTTGCAACAGGTTTCTCCTGGAGATGATATTACACGCCCATCACCATCTACACTTTGTTCTTTGATGACTCAATATGTCTCTTTCCTTTAAGCCCGCAGATAAAATTATTAGCCCCCTAATAATATGAAGTGGTTTTATTTGAATGTTTATTACGCTCCATCACCTATGCGACCATGGTATCTGTACATCTAGTGAGATTATAACATCATTTGCTGCTTCTGAACTCTTTGCAAGAAAATATCTTGAGTTCTTGAAAACTCACTGAGAATTTATTCATATAATCTGATCATGAAAAATGGAATGATGCAGATTATGGGTTCAGATATAAAATGGAATACTCCATAGTGTCCGCATTTTATGGGTTCTGACATTTTGTTTTCGGGGAAAGTTTACAAAATGTACCCACTGCACCATAGGTTCCCTAAGCATAACCAATCGAAAACTAAATGGATGTAAAATAGAAATGTTATGGTCAGTAAGCATTCCATACCAACATCTAAGTTGCTCTGAAGTCTAAATAATGCGGTAAATAATAGAGTAAAATCCGCGATAACTGGATCAGTAGTTTTCGTTTCAACAAATGCATCGGAATCATCTAATCTTGACCGCCACCATAGGTGCTGCCTCTCACAAGATCCAATCTTTCGAGTAGAGCGACCGTCATTATAATATTGCATCAATACAATCCAGACAAGCAGGAGTAAGAATTTTACCTCCTCGAGGGCCCCGAACATAGGTAAATAATTTCCCTATTAACCGTCGAGTCCGCCAGCACCTAATAGTATCCTACTCTCAAGCCCCTATCATGCCATCCAGGGGATTTGTTGATATGAGTAATCATCAATTGACACCGTCTGTGGGAACGGCGGGCGCTGGATCCACGGCTTCGCCGATCTCATCTGTATTGGGCTTCAACCGGAGCTCGGAATCATCGGCTCCTATGGAGTCGATCTGATTCGGGTCATTAATCTACACGCCCCACTCACTGGCTTCTTGCCCGGAGTTCAGACGTCTCCAGGAGGGCGTCAAGCTGACGTTTGACGACCTCCGCTTCCGCGCCAGCAAAGAGAGAATACCGCGCTTCGCCGACTCTTTGACACCCGTAAATCTGACGCTGAGTCGATCTCGAGTACGACGACCCCGACATCGCCACTCGCCGACTCGGACTTCTGCTCGGAGCGAGCCTCAACTTGGTCCACCCCAAAAAACTCGACTTCCAATCCATAGTAGCCGACGAACTCACTGATCTCGACGACGACTACTGGCTCACCCCGAAGACTTGCGAGCCTTACTTGGCCCATGTCTGCATGGCCGACCCGGAGGAAGAGCTTGCCGAAATGGCGGCTAGCGCAGTGGAGAGACAGTCCGTCAACGTCTAGCGAGCGGCCTGACTCGAGGCAAAAAGAGCGGTGCAAGCGAACCTCGGGCTGGAACTCGGAGTCACTCAAGAAGATCTGACGACCTATCACTACTTCCTGTCAAAAAAAAAACCAAGAGGTGATAAAGGAAAATCGGGAACTCGACGCCCGCAGGTGCGCGACAGAGACTTCAAGTGCCCGCAGGGCAGAGCTGTCTAGAACTCACGAGTCAACGGGAAACCAGCCGCCTAGAAGAGAAAAGTATGTCTTGAAAACCGCGCGCATGGACCAAGTGTATCAGCGGAACCTCCAAAACTCCCGAGTCCTCGTTCATGACCGTCGACCAAGACGGAAACGTGCTTCTCACAACCCCGCGGCCGCGGTCCTCGCTGCCACAACATACCTACGGGTAATCCAACCGCCGGAAAATGATCCCCGCGCAGAACATCATCGCCAAGCAATCAGAGGGCTGAGTCCGGTTGGAGCAGCATTTGCTGGCAAAACTCACAAGAAATCTGCCGCTCCAGAAACCGTGACACCTCAAGCGGAAAGATCACCACGCCGTCATGAGAATACACCACCAAGAGGAAGAAACGAGGAGTCCCCTCGCCGTAATCGGAGCAGGGAATCGTGGTGCCACGACGATGGTTCGCGGAACCTCAATGACAGCCCGCGACACCGTGACGACCACACGCGACATCGCGAAGAAGAACCGAGAAGGCGCAGTGAAGAGCCGCGACGACGCAGCGAGGAATCGCGACACCGCAGCAGGGAGCCACAACGCGATGATAGTCGCGATCGGAAAATGCACAACGTGCAAAGTGTCATCACTCAACATAAGGTTGATAGGGCCCGCGCACGTAGTAATTGCGCACGCTTATCGTCTGAGTTCGACGAGGAGGCCTGCAGCGCACTTTACTTCATTCACGACATCCGAGAAGCGCAAATGCCCAAGAAATTCAAGCTCACTTCATAGGTCCCGAAGTACGATGGCTCCCAAGAACCCAGGACTTGGCTGTCAGACTACCTGACCGCAATCAAATGCCAACGGGGAAACAAGGTGAAGGCCATACAGTACTTGAACCTGCATCTCGTCGGGTCCGCCCAAAGCTGGATCGAAAGCAGACCGCGCGCTTGCTGCAGATCTTGGGATGATCTCACTCGCGACTTCAAGAAAAACTTCCAGGCAACATACAAGAGGCCCGCATCTATCGAGGAGCTGCGAGCCTGCAAGCAAAAGAGAGGTGAAACCACTCGTGAATACATCCAGAGGTGGACCACGCTCATAAATATAGTTGGAAATATATCAGAGGAGGCGGCAGTCGAAGCATTCTTGAGAGGTGCGCGACGCGCGACCTTTCAAGAAGAACTAGGAGGTTGCACACCCAAAACCATCAGCGAGCTAATGACGATAGCGGACAAATGTCCAATAGAGAAGACTCTCTGCTAAACGAAAGGACCACCTCACCCGCACAGGACAATGACCCCAACAGCGACCGCCGCTGGAAAAAGAGGAACCGACAATAGGATCAGGCAGAGTTCGTTGCGGCCGAGTTCAGCATAAGTTGCGATGGAGGATCCCACGGAAATCGCGAGTGGAGGCCGAAGACAGATGACAGGTCACCCGAAGTGGACCTTGACGGATACTGCTACCTGCACCTCTTCAGAGACAAGCACGTGGGCAAGCTCAATGCCACCCATCTCCTCAAGGTCTGCCGAAAGTTCGTGAACATCCACAAAGCCTACTCGAAGAAGCATCAAATTTCCACAAGCCAGGGATACGCGCAAGTACCTGAGAGCGGTGCAGTCGCACCAAACACACCTCCACCACCACCACCAGCATAGCCCACCATGGCAATTGTGACACTACAGCAGCCATCGCGAACCCACCAGTCGCGAACCTGATAGCCAATGGATTCCTGATCGCTCACGGAACCCTAGGCATGATACAGAAGGTCTGCCCATCTTGATGCGTCCAGAAGACAAACACTCGCCATGTTAACATGGCAGTGAAAGCACCACCATCCAAAACAGAGTACCTCAAGATGTCTGAGCACCTCATCACCTTTTGTAGGGAGGACCACACACCCTGAGTGTACCAACCAGGACATGCAACACTCGTCATCTAGACGCAGATAGTCAACTACAACCTAGCCAGAGTGTTCATGTATGGAGGTAGTGGGATCAACATCATATACACAGACACACTCCGCAAAATGGACAGGAACCTGGAATGGCTCGCAGAGTCAGAAACCTCATTCCACAGCATAGTGCCAGGCAAGTCAGTCTGGCCACTCGGCTCGATAACTATGGAGCTAGTCCTTGGCGACCCGAGAAATTATATACGAGAATTCATCGACTTTGAGGTAGTCGACTGACCATCCCAGTACCATGCCATTCTCGGCTGAACCGCATTCGCGAGATTCATGGCAGTACCACACTATGCCTACCTCAAGTTGAAGCTCCCAGGGAAGTACGGGACAATTACCGTGAACGGAGACTTCCAGAAGTTGGACAAGTGCGACACTGATTTTCAAGAGATTGCGAAATCCTTCAGGATGAAGGAGGAGCTGGCAGAACTAGCAAAAACCATGGACAACTCCATGCTGCCATTGACAAATAGGACTGCTCCATACCTTGAGTTCAATCCAAGCAACGACCCCCGAAAGCATCAAGTCCACCCGATAGAGCCAGCAAAGACGGCGATAGTCTCGACAAGCCTTTCCTCCGTATAGGAAAGCGCGCTTGTCAAACTTCTTCATGCTTGGAAGCCATCCGACATGCCAGGGATACCCAGGGAGTTTTCCGAGCACTCACTAGAAGTGTTTAAAGACACAAAACCAGTCAAGCAGACCACTTGCCGCATCTCCGAGCCAAAGAGCCTCAAACGCGGAGAGGAGGTGAATCAACAACTCGCGGCAAAGTTCATAAGGGAGATCAAGATTTCCACCTGGTAAGCAAACCCGGTGATGGTCCCGAAGAAAAACACCAACATCCATTGCAAGTGCATCAACTACCTGTCGTTGAATAAACACTGACACAAGGATAACTTCCTGCTCCCGCGGATCGACCAGATCATCGACTCCACAACAGGCTGCCAACGCCTCTCCTTCCTCGACACCTACTCATGCTATAATAAAATCAGGATAAAAAAGGAAGACGAGGAAAACAAAGCATTCATCACACCATACAGTGTATACTGCTAGACAACCATGCCCTTCGGGATCAAGAAGAAGTCGCTACATACCAGCGCTGCATGAAGAAGTGTCTCACCAAACTAATCAGTAAGAACGTCCAGATGTACGTGGATGATATAGTCATCAAGACTTGAGTGGAGGACACACTCCTCCAGGATATCAAGGAACCTTCGACGCCCTCAACGAGTACAGAATCAAGCTCAACCTGACAAAGTGCGTCTTCGGCGTACCCGTGGGGCAGCTGCTCAGATACGTGGTGTCAGCTCGAGGAATAGAAGCCAACCCGGAGAAAATTCAAGCCATCCTAATGATGAAAGAACCAACAAAACTCTGAGGCATCCAACAGCTAGCAGGGCGGTTGGCAGCACTCAGCAGATTCATCGCAAGGCTGGGTGAGAAGGCCCTCCCTTTCTACAAACTGTTGAAGAAGACAGATAACTTCGAGTGGACACCGGAAGCAAAGAAAGCATTCAAAGACCGGAAAAGATCACCGTCGAGCAGGAAACTACTGGCCATGCCCGAACAAAGAGCGCCCCTGTACTTGTACCTGTCCGCAACTAATCAAGTGGTCAACACAGTAATCGTGGTAGAGCGACCCGAAGACGGGAAGACGCATGGAGTACAGAGGCCAATCTACTACCTCAGCGAAGTACTCGCACCATGCAAACAATGATACCCACATTACAAGAAGCTAGTATATGGGGTTGTCTTCACACCTCGAAACCTCAACCATAACTTCCAGGAGCATATCGTAACGGTGCTAAACGACGCACACTCGGTACAATCACGAACAACCCCATGACATCCGAAAGAATCGCCAAGTGGAGCATCGAACTGGGCGCCTGGGACATAGTGTACAAGGGGCGTGATGCCCTCAAATCACAAATAGTCGCAAATTTCCTCTCGGAATGGACGGAATTGCAAACCCCAGGACCTCCCGAGTACTCCAGCTCATGGATCATGTACTTAGAAGGGTCCAAAAGGAATGAAGGCGTGGGAGCCAAAGTCGTACTGATATTACTGAGAGGGGACAAGCTCTTGTATGTCCTACGGCTCGACTTCCCGCTAGATGACACAGTATCCAACAACGACACCGAGTACGCAACACTTCTACACGGAATGAAGATGGCCTTCGCCCGCGGAGCCACTCGATTAATAATTTACGGAGACTCTAATCTCATCGTGCAACAAACAACGAAGGAGAGCAACGCAATTGCAGATAACATGATTGCATATCGGGACATGTACAACTTGCTCGAAGGAAGCTTCAAAGGCTGCAAGTTGAGACACGTCACACGATCGAGCAATGAAGAGGCAGACAAACTGGCGAACATCGGGTCGAAAAATGCACCGATACCACTAGGTGTTTACCTAGAAAGAATCAACAAGAGATCCATCAAGCTTAAGAAACCACCAGAGACATCCGCAGAGATTCTATCAGAAATTGGCGGACAGAGTGCACTTATCGCTGCAATACACCACATCTCGAGGCAAGTCTTCCTGGTCGAGCAGTTTGGACGCATAAGTACATGGATTATATGCTTCGACAGCAGCTCCCATAATATGTATCCGAGGCAAGGAAAATAGCACTACGCAGCAAATCCTTTCAGGTGATAAACGGCGAGTTGTACAAGCAAAGTATCTCGGGAACCTTCCGGCGCTGCATCGCACCAGAAGACGGGAAGGAACTTCTCCAAGACATACATCAATGAGATTGCGGGCATCATGCTAGCTGGAGAGATATTGTGGGAAAATCCTTTCGAGCGGGTTTCTATTGGCTTACTACAGCCAGAGACGCAAATGACCTAGTCGAAAGGTGTGCCGCCTGCTAGCGATTCGCGCCCAAGGCGCACATGCCAGCAACAGAACTAAACATGATTCCACTGTCATGGCCCTTTGCTCAATGGGGGCTCGACATCATCGGGCCACTACACATGTCATAACCCAGAGGATACACCCATCTGCTAGTGCCAGTCGAGAAATTCACGAATAGATAGAATCTGTTCCAGTAACGTCCCGAGCCGCCAACTGTGTCGTAAAATTCCTCAACTCCATCGTCTACAGATTCGGTGTCCCCCACAACATCATCACAGACAACAGGTCCAACTTCACATCCAAAGAAACTAAAGTGTTCTTCAAGGAAAAAAGAATAACTCTAAGTTACGCCTCCGTGGCGCATCCACCGACCAACGGTCAGGTCAAAAGATCTAACGGCTTAGTTTCGAGTGGCTTGAAGAAGCGACTACTGTCTCGATTGGACGACACAGCAGGACACTGGGAAGAGGAGCTACCATCTATGCTATGGAGAATGAGAACAACTCCGAACATATCAACATAGTACACACCATTTTGCATGGTTTACGGCGCAGAAGGAGAGCTTCCTGAAGATATCCAATTCAGTGCACCAAGAGTCCTTGCCTACAACAAAGAAGCCTCAAACTCAACACTCGCTGATGACATGGACGCACTCGATGAAGCTCGGGACATCGCACTCGCAAGATCCACCGTCTATCAGCAGGTGTTGCGCAACTACCACAGTCGCCGCATCCGTAGCAAATCTTTCGTGGAAGGAGACTTGGTGCTACGACTCAAGCAAGAAAGCCACCACAAGCTCTCTCCCCCTTGGGAGGGATCCTACATAATACACAAAGTCATCATGGGAGGCGCGTACCGATTGAAAGACCCAGAGACAGGCATCGTCTACTCCAACCCGTGGAATGTCGCGCACTTGCGCAAATTCTACCCTTAGGAAGTTATTTTCCTTCACAAATAAGGCTGTTTCCAGCCATGGTGTAAATCGAACAAATACATGGCTTCTCAGCCATCGAAATAAAGAATCTTTGATTCCTAGTTTCCTTATTCTGTCGACTGCTCAAACACATGCTAAACATGGTCACATCCCAACACACGGGGGCTATACCAAACTAGCATAACAAGAAAAATAGTGTATTCACAGAACACACTCATTTACAAAGAGTACAAGGTATACACACCTTAACAAACTCACAAATACAAGGTACATACACCTTAAAAAGTCACGAACAACACAGTGCTAATGACGGCTCGCACTCTCTCGAAGTAATCGCTCCGTCTCAGCAGCAGTCAACCGAATAATACGCTCAGAAGCAGGCCGTACTACTTCATAATGGGGATCAAAATACACTAGAATCCCCTGGGTAGGAGGCAGCTACGTAACAAAATTGAAGTTCGCATTGGGGTGCCAAAGCCGCACGAAGGCCAAGGCAACCTGAGCTCCAAAGACTAACTGATGGCGCACCCACTCGCTAACATCTTCGACTCGACAAAATTTCCTCGGTAGCACACTCAGTCGATCAAGATCTAGTGATTATAAAGTCAGATACACCAATTTCAGCGCCTCCCGACACGACGTGGCAAATATTGGACTTGGCGGACCCGATACTGAAGAGTCGCCATGATAAAAACCAGTGCTTCGATCAGACCAAAAGTTGCCGGCGTGGATATTCGAACTACGTGATTCACAAGCAATCTGATTATTCACCCATTGCCCTTTAGGTCCCGTGTCAGTCTCCATGCCTGCAAACATGAAGGAAACGTCAGAAGAAACAAAAGTCAAATCAACTCGGGGGCTTGAAGAACCTACATAGAAAATACCTCACAACATTGGCCCATTCCTCCATGACAAATTGCTCACGTTCAACAACAAGTTTCTGCTTGGACTTATCCACATCTGCGACACCTTGCAAGGCCTGCAATTTTTGCTCATCGTCAGCAACACGACCACGAAGAGAAGCGGCCATACTTTCATCTATAAAAAAAGACACATCGGGAACCTTAGGAGCACTCAAAGATCCAGGGCCGGCCTCAAGCACCTGAAAGAAGAAGGGCAAGGTGCAAACTACTGAGTCACATAGCTAGAAGACACTCAACAGTTTCATCAAAAACTACTTTCAAGTGCTCTGGGGCGACTCCCATCGGGAGAGCACGGAGTAAAGCAAAAGCAATTTCATCCAACACTCCAAATTCCCACATTTAGAAAACAAACACACTGTACTTCAAGCACAAACATAAGTTCATTATAGATTGGAAAGCAAAAGCAAGAACTCTCTCTCCCTAATGAATATTGGATTTGCCAGAGATAGCTTCGCTCGCAACAGGTTTTGTGCTGCGACCGCGAGACATTAGCTCTGACAGCATCCTGGCTAACTTCTCAGCGCGAGCGGCAAAATGTTTGATCGCTACTTTTTGCCCGCACTATCCTTGGGAGGCTCCGAGTACATCTTCTCCAAGTCGCCGTCGATGCTAGTCGCCAATGCAATCTGGATGGCTGTCTTCGCAAGACACTTGCTGATGAAGGCTTGGCCTCTAGGTTGGCCCGATCTTCACGGATTGACGCACAAGAGGTAGGGAGATTGGGAAGAACGCGATGAACACGAAGAACACGATGAACTCACGCACACAAAAGGGGAGATAACTCGTGGAGACTACAAGGGGTCGCAAACCTAAGTCAACAACACGCTAATTGGAGACGATTCCTCTCACCGGCCGGTCCATTGATCCAACGAAAGCCACAAGGGGAAGGTTGGAAAGAACTAACTGAATCACGAGGTGAAAGAGTAGCTACTTGGAGAGATCTTGATACAATACAATAGATGAATCCATGGAGTAGCCATGCATCCCATGAGGGAGGTTCTCCACATGGGAGGGGGAGCACAAGGCCCAATTATATCTCAAGTCAACTCTAGCCTAGGAAGGAGAGGGAGGGGTACTATATATATTAGTATGGGGTAGGTAGAGGGATACAAGGGAATATTCCCTGTCACTGCGCGCGGGTAGGTAAGTCGCAGGGAAGCCGGCCTGGGAGGCTGGCTGGCTCGGTTGGGTGGCCGTCCTAAGGCGCAGGGAGGCCGGGGGTGGAGGCTGGATGGCTCGTCTGGGAGCCCGTCCCGAGGAGAAGGGCGACCGACCCGACGCTGGGGTGGAGCCCGGCCTGACCGGGTCGTCAGGCCGAGTTTCCTAGCCTTCTTCTTCGTCTTCTCGCTTCTTCCTTCTCTTCCACACGTACACCTTGGACTACCTTGAGTCCTGGGCTTCCTCGAAATCTCCCATCGTATCCGTACTCGTTGACTCATACCTAGAAATGAACGGTGGTAGATGGTCAAGTAGTATACCATCCAAAGGGGTACGAAGTGGATTATAGAAGAGGAATGAGTTCACCTTTTGAATCCTTGGTGACTTGACATATGAAGAAGTGTGAGACATGCCCAGTGGGATGGGTCGCGCTGCATCATCTCCCCCCACTTGAAAAAGAGTCGTCCTCGACGCTAACTCGTCATCAACATGTAGAGGAGGTAGATGGATTGTCGTAGAACTCGAAGTCACCATGTGGTTGTTCTTGATGGAAAGGGAATGGCAGATCTTAAATGTTCCTTTGGACTTCATGTAACCTAAAAAGCTCACAAGAAAGACAAAACAACACTCATAGTAGCCAATTCTTGAAGTTCATAGCATGGGTTTTCAGTAGAGGGAAGACACCCTAGCAAGATGTCGTTGTGGTTGTCTTGTAAGATCGTCCGTCATAGAAAGGTGGTGATGTAGCCACGCATGCCATCTCATCCAAAGGTAGAAGCTACGCACCAAAGACAAAAAAAACCATGTGTGTGCAAGATAGAGGATCACATCATTGATGACATGTGCATTCTTGTTCATAGCACCGTTAGCGCAACACAAATATATGGAATCTATTTCATATGCAAGGTCAATGTGCAAGCAATTCATTGGAACATCTCCAAAATGTGAGGACACAAAATCTCCATGAAACTTTGAGGGGTTGCACACAAAGCATTGGAAATGGAAGTTTGTAAAAATCATTGGTGAAAGAGGAGACATTGGCAAAAACACAAGATGACGAATGTCCCAAATATTATCATCGTGGGTGCAAGCAAACAATATGAAAGAGCAATTTTTCGACATTTTTGTTGCAACACCAATGGAAGGGAAACCAAAACACTCATGAAAAGACATGCTCAAAATATCATTGTGGTTGCAAGCAAGCCATCGGAAAGAACAATTGTTCATCATACTTGTTGCAACACACAAATCATCTATGTGGAAGATCAAGGAAGCTTTCTTGTCACAAAGGAGAACAACATCACAAACATGTTTCCAAAAAAACCAAAGGGAAGAGAAAATTTTCAACGTGTTTGATGCAAAACATGTGAAAGGTATTAGATCCGAGTTTGATCCGCAACACAATTTTATTATGCTCTCAAGAGCTTGTTTTGTCAACTCATGTTCAATTGAGGTTGTCATTAGCATGCGGGTACTCAAACATAGAAAAGACCAAATGAAGAAATTTTGTTTGTGGTAAATGAACACATCATCCATCATGACATGTCTCTTTATTATCACATGATAAAAAAATATCAGAATCAAATATGAAGTATGAAATGTGTGGATGGTCAGAATGCAAGATGAAGGGTTGAGTAAGCTCAACAAGCGAAAGCGCAAAATGTCCATAAAGTGACGGTGCTATGGGGGCAAACTCATTTGAAATCATACCAATATTGTTGCAAACCAAGCATTTGAAAGAACAATTGTTCAACATTTTGGTTGCAAATATAGAAGAAATATTTAAGCACTTGGGGCAAAACATGTTAATGACAATATCATCGAAGATAGGTTTATCCATCACATGCAAGCAATCAACATTTAGTCCTTATAATATGAATTAGGTGTTTTGGTAGTAGGGGCCTTCAAGTGGCTGACTTGTCCATCTCTATGTAGACATGGGGTGTCATCACCTTCGTTCACCATGTACATCTTCTCCACGCGAATCACCGTATTTAGGAGTGGCGTCCCATCATCCATGGAACCTAGAACATCATGGGAAAACACATTAGAGCTAGAGGGTAAGTTGTTAGAATTCAAAATGGTCTCACATGACCTATCAACTACCTCTCTCAACTCATGTGGTGTATCACTCATGCCCTCAATGTGGATGCACTCAATCTCACATATGGAGGAGTCACTATTCTCACATTCACTCACACTCATGTGGGCTAAGTGGCTCTCATGATCACATGGTATTGGTACCATCTCAAAACACATGCACATAGGGGTAGGCTCGATATCCTCAACTTCACACGCCTCCTTGGTTGAAGGGAAAATCCCATGCTCAGCCTCTTCACTTGACTCGCCATATTGGTCGTCGCCTTGGCAATCCCACATCACATGGCTATGTCCATTGCATATGGGGCATAAGAGGTCTTCATCTTGAAGTAGGATCATGGTGTTGTTGGGAGCGGTTCTCGAACCAACATCATCATCATATATGGGAGGGCCTTCTCTTCCTCCATCTTGTTGTAGGTCTTCATCTTGCGATGTGGGAGCCCTTGTGGTGGTGGAACTTGATGTAGATACCACATGATGTATACTTCTTGAGGACGCAATGGTATTCTTGGCCTTGCGTGTGTGATCTTGTTTCTTGTGTATCCGTCTTGAGCTTGCTAGATGCTTGGACATCTTGTCGATGGAGTTCTTGAGATCTTGTAACCGTTGAGAACTAGCATGCTCGGACTTGTCGAAGGTAGTATCCATGTCTTGGAATAGATCCTTCATTTCTTGCATATGTGTTGGAAATGTTGTGGTACCACTTGAAGGATACACCTTGTGATGTGCGCTCACCACCATCTTGTGTGTGGGGAAGTCATCGTGCACTTGGAGTGTTTGTGTAGCTTGTGTGGGCGCCAACTTAGAGGTTGACATTTCTTGACGGAGAAGCTTGCGACATTCTTGCTCTTCATGCGTGGGATGACATCAAAAGTCATTTGGATGCCTTGGCTTCTTGTCCTTCTTGCTTGATGGAGCCTCGGTGATGTCCTTCTTGTGGCGCCGTCTTTATGTTGAAGGAGCTAATCTTGACTTAGCCAACAAGTCGGATTTCTTGTCGTGGTACCATCTTGAGGTTGAAGGGCATTTTCTTGTGTTGGCCTTGGCATTCTCCTTAAAATTCCTCAGTCTTGAGCATGCACCATTGGAGATATGATATCTTGGTCCACGAATCTTGGAGAGGAAGGTTTTGTAGGTGAGCTCATCCATGTTGGAGTCAGAGAAGTTGTAGAGATCCATCTTGTCTCTCATGCTTGTGGATTCATGGTCGGTGTAGTACTCCGCCATGTTTGTGGATGCATAGTCGGTGTAGCACGGCTCCATCTCTTCATCCAAGCTCGTAGTGTCGTAGTTTGGCGCACCCGGACTTCTAGAGGATACTCACAGTCCACTAAACAGTAGAGCAAATGGCTTACGGGGCATACCGGCACCCGCATCTCAATATGAGCAGGCCAAGTTATGAATTTAGCAATATTAAATGATTTAAACAAGGTTTAAATTATTTAACCAATTTTACTTATTCAAAACAGAAAACAAAGTTTATATTTGAAAAGGTGGTTCAATTTGGCATGGAAAACATATTTTATATGTGACATTTGAATTAATTTTGAATTAGTTATGAATTTCAAACAAATTTTCCAATCTTTGTTTCATACTTGTTATGTTACAATTTTTCCAAATGAAATATTCAAGTCAAACCAATCTTTGTTTCCAATTATCATGAAAGTACAAACTATTTAATTTGCCTCTCTCAATAATTTAATTAATGTCAAATTCATTCAAATTCAATTAAATTTCCAAACAGCAACCATTTTATTTGTCGCACCCGGACTTCTAGAGGATACTCACAGTCCGCTAAACAGTAGAGCAAATGGCTTACGGGGCATACCGGCACCCGCATCTCAATATGAGCAGGCCACCACGTAAACGTGTGACAACCATTCTCTACTATCCATCGTCTGCGTAAACCATCCCATAGAAATCCGACTACTTCCGTTGACGTACTTCATAACATACACACATGGTACGTCAACGGCATTTGAACAAGTGATATCACAACATATCTCTAAGACACAAAAGATTGAAATAAGTTGCAAATAGCTCTCACTAGAGCAGAGATAGCAAATACAATCATCCAGAGGACACATGTCCCAACAATTCATCATTACATCACAGCGGAAGCATCCAAAATGTCTGGGTACAGACAAGATCCAAAAAGGCCTAAGAGGCCGGAAACGAAAAGACGGAGCCCATCCACGATGTCTCGGATCCTGCCCGGGTCCGCTATCTACTCGTCAGCAGCCTCGTCATACTCCACGTAGTAGCCACCATGGGGATCCTCGGAAACGTAGTCTGCGGAAACCACAGCCCCAAAGGGGTCAGTACAGACAAGTACTGGCAAGCAAGACTCAAAGTATACCAAAGTGTACCCGGCAACACCAAGTACAGATGCTTTGGGTTCAACGGAAGAAAATAGGTGATACAAAAGTGCGGCATCAGGCTGCTCTAACCAACTACAGAAATACGCTACAACTTCCGGCTAAAAGAAAGGGGATAAGATAGCGTATCGTAACCAACTATAACTATCCTCAAACAAACCCATCCTGGATCTCGCCCCTTATCCAAAGAAGCAATCCGAGGATAACTCATACTAAGAAAAGGGGACGTTGACGTACCATGTGTGTATGTTATGAAGTACGTCAACGGAAGTAGTCGGATTTCTATGGGATGGTTTACGCAGACGATGGATAGTAGAGAATGGTTGTCACACGTTTACGTGGTGGCCTGCTCATATTGAGATGCGGGTGCCGGTATGCCCCGTAAGCCATTTGCTCTACTGTTTAGCGGACTGTGAGTATCCTCTAGAAGTCCGGGTGCGACAAATAAAATGGTTGCTCTTTGGAAATTTAATTGAATTTGAAAGAATTTGACATTAATTAAATTATTGAGAGAGGCAAATTAAATAGTTTGTACTTTCATGATAATTGGAAACAAAGATTGGTTTGACTTGAATATTTCATTTGGAAAAATTGTAACATAACAAGTATGAAACAAAGATTGGAAAATTTGTTTGAAATTCATATGGAAAACAAGGAAAAACAAATGAAAACACAAGCAAAACAATTGCAATGAATATGATGCCATGATGCAAAACATAAATTAACAAAAAGCAAACATTCTAAAGGTTGTTTTTCATACTTGGGATGTTACAAAACGCCCCCCCTTGAAGGAATCGCGCCCCGAGATTCCTACTGAGAAGGGAAAAGGTCCGGATACTTCTTCCGAAGATCCTCTTCGGTCTCCCACGTTGCCTCTTTATCGGAATGATGGGACCACTGCACTTTCAAGAACTTGGTGCTCTTGTTGCGAGTCTTACGCTCGGTCTCATCGAGAATACGAATAGGGTGCTCCTCGTAAGATAGATCTTCTTGCAGTTCAATGGAATCATGATCAACTGCACGATCTGGGTCTTTGAAACACCTCTTGAGCTGTGACACGTGAAACACATCGTGCACCTTGGATAGCTTTTCTGGAAGTTCAAGACGATAGGCATTTTCTGCACGCCTTGAGAGAATGTTGAAAGGACCAATGTATCTTGGTGCAAGCTTTCCTTTGACACCAAAACGATGAGTGCCTCTGAGGGGAGTTACACGGAGATATGCTTTGTCACCAGGTGCATAGACCATATCCCTGTGCTTGCTGTCATAGTAGCTTTTCTGACGAGACTGAGCAATCTTGAGATTGTCACGAATGATGCGAACTTTCTCTTCGGCTTCCTTAACCATGTCAGGGCCTAAGAGTGAACGTTCACCAGCTCCAGACCAATTGATTGGACTCCTGCATCTGCGGCCATAGAGAGCCTCAAATGGTGCCATGCCTAGGCTTGCCTGGAAGCTGTTGTTGTAGGAGAATTCAGCATATGGAAGGCATTCCTCCCATTTCATGCCAAAAGAGAGACCGCATGCTCTGAGCATTTCCTCGAGAATCTGATTGACTCTTTCGACTTGCCATTTAGACTGAGGGTGATAAGCTGTGCTGAACAGAAGTTTGGTGCCCAATGCTTCTTGAAAGCTTTTTCAGAAATGAGAAGTGAATATGCTTCCACAGTCTGAGCTTATTTCCAATGGAACACCATGAAGAGGAACAATCTTTGCTGTGTAGAGCTCTGCTAACTGGCTAGCTGAGATTGTCTCTTTGACAGGAAAGAAGTGAGCTACTTTAGTGAGTCGATCAATGACAACGAAGATTGCATCGTTGCCCTTCTTGGACTTTGGGAAACCCGTGACGAAGTCCATTTCAATCATGTCCCACTTCCACTCAGGGATTTTCAGAGGTTGGAGAAGACCGGCTGTTTTCTGATGGACTGCCTTAACACGTTGACAAATGTCGCATTCAGAAACGTATTGAGCAATTTCACATTTCATGCCAGGCCACCAATACAGTGTCTTGAGATCCTAGTACATCTTTGTACTTCCAGAGTGTATGGAGAGTGGAGTTTCATGAGCCTCCTTGAGAATGACATCTTTGAGACTTTGAACTTGAGGAACTGCAATGCGTCCTTCGAAGAACCCAGTTCCCTTGTCATCAATTGAGAAGTACTTAAATTTCTCCTTGCCTTCTTTGATGTGTTCTACCATCTTCTTGATTTCAGCATCACGAAGTTGTTCAGAACGAATCTTGTCCTCGAAAGTTAAAGTGGCTATCAAGTTTGCAAGATAGCCTTGAGGAACAAGACCAAGGTTCAGCTTCTGGAATTCTTCATGAAGTGGAGGTTGGCTTTCCATGATCATGAGATTATTGCAATACGACTTGCGACTGAGAGCATCGGCCATAACATTAGCCTTGCCTGGAGTGTAAGAAATGGTAAGATCAAAGTCCTTAATCTTTTCAATCCATCTCCTTTGCCTGAGGTTTAGATCTGGTTGAGTGAATATGTATTTCAGACTCTTATGATCGGAAAAGATTTCAGTGCGGTTACCCAACAAGTATTGTCTCCATTTCTTGAGGGCAAACACAACTGCTGCAAGTTCAAGGTCATGAGTGGGATAATTGAGCTCATGTGCGTTCAATTGACGTGAAGCATAAGCCACAACTTGACGTTCTTGCATAAGAACTGCACCTAGACCTTGGAGAGAAGCGTCGCAGAATATCTGGAAAGGTTTGGTAGGATTTGGGCCAACCAGAACTGGTGTAGAAGTGAGTTTAGTCTTCAGGAGATTGAAACTTTCATCATATTGTGGAGACCAAACGAACTTCTTGTCCTTCTTTGTGAGATCAGTGAGAGGTTTGGCAATCTTGGAGAAGTTTTGGACGAAACGACGGCAATAGCTAGCCAAGCCAAGAAAACTTCTTACTTGCTTCACCGTCTTAGGAGGTTTCCAATCAACAATTGCCTTAACCTTTTCTGGATCAATGGCTATGCCCTTGGCAGAGATGACATGACCAAGGTAAGCAACTTCTGGAATCCAGAACTCACACTTGGAGAATTTGGCATAGAGACGATGCTCGCGAAGCTTCATGAGAGTGAGACGAAGATGTTCTTCATGCTCTTCCTCGGATTTTGAGTAGACAAGAATGTCATCAAGATATACCACAACGAACTTGTCGAGGTATTCATGGAAGACTGAATTCATGAGTCGAGAGAATGTCGCCGGTGCATTGGTGAGACCAAAGGACATGACGGTGAATTCATATAGACCGTAGCGAGTGGTGAAGGCTGTCTTTGGAATATCCTCTTTTCTGATCTTTATTTGATGGTAACCCATTCTCAAGTCCAACTTGGAGAATATTGAGGCTCCAGCAAGTTGATCAAAAAGATCATCGATACGAGGAATTGGATACTTGTTTTTGATGGTTTTCTCGTTAAGAGGACGATAGTCAACAACGAGTCTCTTTGTGTGATCCTTCTTTGCCACGAACAGAGTTGGGCAACCCCAAGCTGAGGAACTAGGTTGAATGTAACCTTTTTCCATGTACATATCAATTTGTTCCTTTAACAACTTCAGCTCGGGAGTTCCTATCTTGTACGGATGCTTAGAGATTGGAGCAGTACCTGGTTCAAGCTCGATCACGAACTCAACTGCTCTAACCGGAGGCATCCCTGGCAACTCTTCTGGAAAGACGTCAGGGAATTCGCAAACCACCGGAACATTTTCAAGTGAAGGTAGAGGTTTTGCATCGAGGTTGCATAGTTGAAAGAAACTTGATTCATTTGGAGAATAGACTATCTGACCAGAAGGGTGGAACAGAGTTATTGACTTTTGAGCACAGTCAATCCTTGCTTTATTAGCTTTCAGCCAATCCATACCAAGAATGACATCAATGTCAGAACTTCCCAGCAACATGAGTGAAGCAAGGAATATGTGGCCTCCAATTAGGATTTGATTATCCTTACTTATCTTGGAGGTCAGCATTTGAGATCCCGGGGAGTGAACAGTGATTTGATTGCTTAGTGGAACCACCATTAGATTGTTTGTTGTGGCAAAAATCTTTGACACAAAAGAATGCGATGCTCCGGTATCAAACAACACTTTAGCTGGAAAAGAGTTTACGGGTAATATACCGAGAACGACGTCAGGAGCTTCCTCAGCTTTGTCAATCTTGACATGATTCACCCTTGCGGTCCTCCCGACAGGCCTGTTGTTGGAGTTGAAGGCCTTAGGCGGGGGAGCGCGCACCATTGCCTGGTTTGTGTTGGGACGAGGTGGTGGTGGAGGTAGCTACCTCTGCATGCACTTGTCAGCGTAGTGCCCCGTCTGCTTGCACTTGTAGCAAGTGACGACACGAGGAGGCCCTGGCCTTGGCTGCCCCATCAAAGCCCTCTTATTATGCATCTGAGCAGGGTTGGGTGGGCGGGGAGCGAAGCCTGGAGAAGCTTGGGCATATGGAGCCCGAGAGACAGCACCATTTGGTACGCAGATGCGGCGCTTCTGCGGAGGGGTGGTCATGTTGGAGGAGGAACCACCCTCACGCGAGTGCTTGCGAGACTCCTCGAACGCCTTGCGCCCATTTTCTTCATTGAGCGCAGTGTTAACGAGCTCCTCGAAGTCTTTGGTCTTGACATTGGTGAGGGCGTACTTGAGCTCCGGGTTAAAACCTCTGCGGAACCTTGCCATCTTCTTAGCCTCAGTGGACACCTCATCACCAGCGTATCGAGCGAGGCGATTGAACTCACTCTGATAGCCAATGACGTCCAACTTGCCCTGCTTGAGAGAGAAAAACTCTTCACGCATCCTTTCCATGTGACCATCTGGAATGTGGTGCTTCAGGAAAGCTTCCTTGAAACAATTCCACGTGATTGGAAAGCCAGCTCTCATGACCTGGTAGTTTTCCCACCAAGTAGCTGCCTGACCCTTCAGCAGATAGGATGCATACTTGACCTTGTCTTCCTCAGCAACGTGATCAATCTCCAGAGCCTTAGCTATCTCACGGATCCAGTCATCAGCATCCAGAGGCTCGCGTGTGGCCACGAAAGCTCTCGGACACAGACTGAGGAACTCCTTGATGCTGAGTCGTGGAGCCGTCTAGTTGTTGTGCTGATTAGTCTGAAACTGGGCAATCTGTGCCATGACTTGGGTCATCTGAGTCAACAGCTCCGTGATTGGCGGTGGCTCAGGCGGGTTGTTCCTTGTTGGCGGCATCCTGAATGGAAATGCATTTTAGCACAACAATAGAAAAGGATAGACTTGGAAACCGAAAGAGAGATTATTCCGACGCATGAATAGATAACCAACAGGTACATCATCACATGTTCAAATACATCAGAATATTCAACACACCACAAATGGTTCGAAAGCCAAAGGATAACTAAACATAGCTAAGAATGGATACATCGGTACTCCCATGCTCATCACGCAGGACGGCGACTAGGAGTACGGCGAGAGGTACGGTGAGGAGCATGCCCACGAAAGTAGGTAGAACGACGATCCACGTAGATCTGACGTGGTCTGAGAGCGACTCTAGGTGTGGTGAAGTACATAGCGTCTGTAACATCCCAAGTCTGAAAAATAGCCTTTAGAATGTTTGCTATCTGTTATTTCATGTTTTGCATCATGGCATCATGTTGATTGCATTTGTTTTGTTTGTTTTCCATTTGTTTTCCTCTGTTTTCAGTTGTTTTCCAACTGTTTTCCTTTGTTTTCTATTTGAATTGCAACTCAAAATTCAAACCCTTTGTTTCATCCTTGTGATGTTACAATTTCCAAAATGTTATTTCAAATAAAAACAACCAAGTTGTTTTCTTTTTATTCCAGAAAGCTCACTTGTTAAGTTAATGGTTTTAATCAATCAATTGTTTCCAAATCACATTCAAAAATTCAATACATTGTATAAACAACACCCAATTGGAAAATTATGAAAATTACCAAAACAATCTAATCTTTTGTTTCCAATTATTTCCATGTTTGATCAACTAATAATTTGGTGCTTTATTTCAAACAAATAATTCCCAAATTGTTTTCAAACTCAAATCTCAAACAACACTCAATTGGAATTATAAAATTGCCCACAACAATCTAACCTTTTGCTCTAAGCTAAAATAGGGATAACCCTATTTAAATTGTTGTTCCAATATTGTGTGTTAATAATGAAAATTGTTGCTATTTGGATTCACATACAAATATCGTTTTTAAACTCGAACCAATTCTCAATTCATTAACCTTTTGAATCCATGAAATGCACCACTAATTGGAATCCCTTAAATCATTCTAAACCCTAGGGGAAACCCTATTGAAAATACCTTATTTTCTAATATTAATTAATATTGCAAATTTCAATTATTTTGGTTTTGATTTTTTTAAACAGCAAGCAAACCTTTAAAATATTGAAAACAAAAACTACCCAGTGGTTGTTTTTCAACTAAGGAGTTTATCCTAATTTTTCCAAAATTTTCTGTAAACAAAAATCCATGTATTTCTTCCAAAACCTAATCCTACAAAAAAAAAACAGCAAAGCAGAAAATAGAAAAAAGAAAAGCTAACTATCTAACGCCCGCGCGCAGCATCTAACCCTAAGCGGCCCAGCCCACTAACCCTCCTTGGCCCATACCGGTTCGGAGATGTTTTCTTCCACCTCTCGCTGGCGTCACCATGTGTACGAACTGCACGCCACCGTCGATCTGTTCCCTGAACCTCCCGATGCCATGCCGTACCTAAGCAACTCCCTCCATATAGCTAGCCACGGCGCCCACCTCCTACCGCAAACCCTAGACCTAACCCTCCATCGCCGCCAGTCCCTCTCTCCCCCCTCGATCCCATCTCCAATTGCTCTTTCTCTGAACCTGAACCTGCTGAAACCCAACCACCGTGAGCACCATTGCCCTCTCTCCGCGGCCACCATCCGTCCACCTCGAGGAAACGCCGTCCCCGGGAATGGAACGAGGAGGCCATCCTCCCCAATTTCTCTGCAGGCGCCACCGGCCGTGGCTGCCCGGGTACGCCGCGCCATCGCCGGAAAGGCCGCCGCTTTTCTGCCCTTCGCCTGTACCGCTACCACGAGACCAGCTCGAGGTGAGCCGCTCCGCTCCTCCCTTCCCCTCTCTGCTGTACCGCCCGCACACGCACGAGGCACCGACCGCACGCGCCAGCACCCCGCTTGCATCTCGCCGCCCTGCAGCAGTCGTCGCCGGCGGGTTCCGTCACTGGGAAACGAACGAGTTGCAGTGGGCGTCGTAGGGTTCAGTTTCGTCAGTTCCTGACGGAAATCGCACCTCAACCTGTCGCCTACCGTGAACCCTCCACAAAACATCTCACAGCGCAGTGGCTAGACCCCCCACGCGCAAGCCAACGATCTCGGGGTCGAATCCCCTCGGCCGCGCGGAGGCCAAACTTTTTGTGAGTTATTTCGCGCAACCAGGCCCACCCGTCATACACCTCCGACGCCACCTCATCTCCTAACCGCGCCACGTAGCCCACGGTCCCACTGGTCAGCGTCTGGGGCTAGACCCGTGGCTGTAATAAAAAGGATTAAATCCATTTTCTATTTTGTTTTCTAAATTCTTTAATTGGCAGAATAGAACAATAACTTCAAAATTCAATATCTTTTAAACCATAAGTCTAATAAATAAAACTTGTACATGTCTACTGCTCAAAATTTCATAATCTTTCCAACTAGACTATTTGTGTTCTGTTTTGAGTTTTCAAAAATACTTTTAAATTTCAAATTCAAATAATTCAAATGCAAATTTCTAAATTCCATAACTAATTATTTATTAATCCAATAAATGCAAATAAAATATGTTTTCCATACCATTTTGAACAACCTATTCAAATATAATTTTTGTTTTCTGTTTTGAATAATTAAAATTGCCTAAACCATTTAATTCTTGTTTAATGCAATTAAAAATTGTTTAATATTGTTTAATTCATAATTAAATAATCCAAAGTCCAATTTCAAAATGTGAAACATGTAATCCAACCAAAATTTGTTGATCTATTCAAATATCAACTTTGTTATTTGTTTTGAACAATTTAAATGGTTGAAAACAACAATTACTTGTGTGTCACCTTTAATGCACCCAAAATTTCCTAAATTGCTAATAAACTTCTAAATTGCTACACCCTATTTAAATTTGATTCTTATGTTGTTATTTTGCTGTTTTCCTGTTGCATGCATCATGTTAAACCACTAGCACCTATTCATTAGTTGGAAAACAAATAATCCACCCAAAATCCATGGGCTTTTCATATGCAACTCAAAATTGCATATCTGTCCATTTAAATTGTGCCATCCTATCAACTAGTATTTTGTTGCATCTATTAACCTGTCATGCATCATCCCATTGTTTGTGCACTATGCCATGATATTGATTGTTTACCTTTCTACAATGTTTGTTTGCTTCTTCCCGGATAAACGACGACGTTGAGACCGACGATACTTACGACACCCCGTCTAAGGAGTTAGCTCAGTACCAGGCTACTGGGTTTTGCAGGCAAGTTATCACTCACATGAACCACCGTGTTCCTTTCAACATTGGTTACCGATACTTTCCGTTGTTCTTTCGGCTAGCCTTAGTAGTAGTTGTTTCTGTTACGAACCTATCACATGAATCCCTTAAACCTGATATTGCCTCATCTCCCTTCCTACAACCCATTGTTTGAGCCAGAGTCTTACTAGCATGCTTAGGTTGCTTTTGCTCGAGTCTGTTATCCGTTACTTTCTGTTACTATATCATTTACGTTGTGGGGGCTCGATGTTTAATCAATCAATCATGCTAATGTTACTGTTAATAATAAATTTGATGATAAGGCACCGGCAGGAGGCCCATGAGAGGTTTTGAAGCCTGCTAGTGTCGACCCTAATAGGAAAAGGGTCTTGTCTACTGATCCATGATGAGCGCACTACCCGCATTTGGGAAGCGAGTATGGGCGCCCCCCTCAACTTGACCTGATTCGCATCTCGTCCAAATCGCCTCATTTAGTTCGTGTGTTCCATTTGCCGCATGCATGTTTTTGCGAGCCCAGGCCAGGGTGGAAACTTTGTAGTCGGCATATAGGGGGACACGGTCTTAGAGTGCTATGAGGGTCCCTTTTCTTCGGGGCTTGATTAGCCGTGCGCCCAAGGTTCTTTGGGCTTGATGCGAGGAATGGTTGGTTGTGTTGAGTACCCCGCTTGGTGGAAGGGCCTTTCCATCTGGCGGGTTATTCATGAGTGTACGGCCAAATTGGTGCAACCCTGCAGGGATAATCTTCTCGAGAAGCCGTGTTTTCCGCGGTTATGGATTACTTGGTGAAAGTACTGGCTAACAAGTACTCAGGACAACTTAAACATAATAAACAAACATGTTTCACCCAATGATTAACAACTTGACTAGTAATAGGCTTATTGACACAATAATCTGAACCATCATTATTACAACTGTGTGAGTTATCCTCGGATTGCTTCTTTGGATAAGGGGCGAGATCCAGGATGGGTTTGTTTGAAGTTATCTTTCAGTTGGTTACAATCACTCGATCTTATCCCCTTTCTGATAGATGGAAGTGATAGAATCTCTGTAGTTGGTTAGTGCAGCCAGTTGCAGCATCTTTTATATCCCCTTCCTTTCCGTTGAACCCAAAGCATCTGTGCTTGGTGTTGACGGGTTACACTTTGGTGAACTGTGAGTCTTGCTTGCCAGTACGTTGGTGTACTGACCCCTTTGGGGCTGTGGTTTACGCAGACGACGTTTCCGAGGATCTACATGGTGGCTACTACGTGGAGTTTGACGAGGCTGCTGACGAGTAGATAGCGGACCCGGGCAGGATCCGAGACTTCGTGGATGGGCTCCGTCTTTTCGTTTCCGGCCTCTTAGGCCTATTTTGGTTCTTGTCTGTACTCAGACATGTTGAATGCTTCCGCTGTATTGTAATGATGTATTGTTGGGGCATGTGCCCTCTGAATGATTGTATTTGCTATCTCTGCTCTAATGAGAGCCATTTGCAACTTATTTCAATCTTTTGTGTCGTAGAGATCTGTTGTGATATCACTTGTTAAACGCCGTTGACGTACCATGTGTGTATGGTTTGAAGTACGTCGACGGAAGTGCCTTTGATCTCTAGTGGATAGTTTACATCGACGATGGAATAGCAGAGCTTGTGTTGTCGCGCATAAGCGCAGGCCTACCAGGAAGCTGGGACGTGGGAGCAGTTATGCCCCATAATCCAAGCATCTGCTATCCAGTTCGTACGGTGAGTATCCCCTAGAAGTCAGGGTGCGACAAATGGTATCAGAGCCTGTCTGCCTGTAGGATCCCTTTTTACTGGTCGCAGTTGAGTCTAGAAACTATTTTGTAGCTATATAGGAAAAATGAAACGTGAGAGTAGGAATTCTGTTCTTTTTCTTCTTTCCCCACCCACCCTCCCTTTTCTGGTAAGGAAGTGCAACGTTGATTTCTCCCTTCTCATCTAAACTTTCAAGTTAGGATTTCACGAATTCTGGTTTCTCTAGGATGGTTATATCTACTAGACCATAGGAATGGAGGTGGTTGTGACATGATTTATCATGTTGCCTACTCACGATTGAGAACGGAGGCGTGTAAGCCCCGGAAGCAGATCCTCTATTCCTTAAGCAGTAGATATTGATCCTTTAGAAGCCCGGATGGGTTTTCCGTAGTACCTCAGGAGTTTTGTTCTCGTTTTCCCGGAGTGCTTCATTATCCTGTTCTTCTCAACATCCTTTTCGTCCGTTGAAATCTTGTTGTTGTTTTCCAATTCAATTCTTCTACCGGCGTCTAATCAAAGTTTCCCCGTTCATCTGCTAAACTCTATTCAGTTAAAGTGTTATTTCATACCGTAGAATCACATTCCTTTGTGTCAACAATCTTTCCACAAAACACAACCAAATTCTGGTTCCACTAAGCAATCAAAACTCTGTTCACTCTCCGGAATCTCAAATGTTGACTTCCAGGATAAGTAAGAACAATCCAATTCTAATGGGAGGCCACATATTCCTCGTCACTCTCATGTTGGTGATTCTGACATTGATATTATTCTTGGTGTTCCATTGATGTCAATAACTCTGTTCCACCATTCTAGCCAGATAGCCTATTCTCCAAATGAATCAAATTCTATCCAGCTATACACCCTTGGTACAAAACCTCTCCCTTTACTTGAAAATGTTCCGGTGGTTTGCAAATTCCCTGACGTCTATCCAATGTGCACGATGTGTTTCACGTGTCACAGCTCAAGTGCATCTTCCCAAGAAGTATCCGGACCTTTTCTTTTCTCAGTAGGAATCTCGGGGCGCGATTCCTTCAAGGGGGGGCGTTTTGTAACATCCCAAGTCTGAAAAATAGCCTTTAGAATGTTTGCTATCTGTTATTTCATGTTTTGCATCATGGCATCATGTTGATTGCATTTGTTTTGTTTGTTTTCCATTTGTTTTCCTCTGTTTTCAGTTGTTTTCCAACTGTTTTCCTTTGTTTTCTATTTGAATTGCAACTCAAAATTCAAACCCTTTGTTTCATCCTTGTGATGTTACAATTTCCAAAATGTTATTTCAAATAAAAACAACCAAGTTGTTTTCTTTTTATTCCAGAAAGCTCACTTGTTAAGTTAATGGTTTTAATCAATCAATTGTTTCCAAATCACATTCAAAAATTCAATACATTGTATAAACAACACCCAATTGGAAAATTATGAAAATTACCAAAACAATCTAATCTTTTGTTTCCAATTATTTCCATGTTTGATCAACTAATAATTTGGTGCTTTATTTCAAACAAATAATTCCCAAATTGTTTTCAAACTCAAATCTCAAACAACACTCAATTGGAATTATAAAATTGCCCACAACAATCTAACCTTTTGCTCTAAGCTAAAATAGGGATAACCCTATTTAAATTGTTGTTCCAATATTGTGTGTTAATAATGAAAATTGTTGCTATTTGGATTCACATACAAATATCGTTTTTAAACTCGAACCAATTCTCAATTCATTAACCTTTTGAATCCATGAAATGCACCACTAATTGGAATCCCTTAAATCATTCTAAACCCTAGGGGAAACCCTATTGAAAATACCTTATTTTCTAATATTAATTAATATTGCAAATTTCAATTATTTTGGTTTTGATTTTTTTAAACAGCAAGCAAACCTTTAAAATATTGAAAACAAAAACTACCCAGTGGTTGTTTTTCAACTAAGGAGTTTATCCTAATTTTTCCAAAATTTTCTGTAAACAAAAATCCATGTATTTCTTCCAAAACCTAATCCTACAAAAAAAAAACAGCAAAGCAGAAAATAGAAAAAAGAAAAGCTAACTATCTAACGCCCGCGCGCAGCATCTAACCCTAAGCGGCCCAGCCCACTAACCCTCCTTGGCCCATACCGGTTCGGAGATGTTTTCTTCCACCTCTCGCTGGCGTCACCATGTGTACGAACTGCACGCCACCGTCGATCTGTTCCCTGAACCTCCCGATGCCATGCCGTACCTAAGCAACTCCCTCCATATAGCTAGCCACGGCGCCCACCTCCTACCGCAAACCCTAGACCTAACCCTCCATCGCCGCCAGTCCCTCTCTCCCCCCTCGATCCCATCTCCAATTGCTCTTTCTCTGAACCTGAACCTGCTGAAACCCAACCACCGTGAGCACCATTGCCCTCTCTCCGCGGCCACCATCCGTCCACCTCGAGGAAACGCCGTCCCCGGGAATGGAACGAGGAGGCCATCCTCCCCAATTTCTCTGCAGGCGCCACCGGCCGTGGCTGCCCGGGTACGCCGCGCCATCGCCGGAAAGGCCGCCGCTTTTCTGCCCTTCGCCTGTACCGCTACCACGAGACCAGCTCGAGGTGAGCCGCTCCGCTCCTCCCTTCCCCTCTCTGCTGTACCGCCCGCACACGCACGAGGCACCGACCGCACGCGCCAGCACCCCGCTTGCATCTCGCCGCCCTGCAGCAGTCGTCGCCGGCGGGTTCCGTCACTGGGAAACGAACGAGTTGCAGTGGGCGTCGTAGGGTTCAGTTTCGTCAGTTCCTGACGGAAATCGCACCTCAACCTGTCGCCTACCGTGAACCCTCCACAAAACATCTCACAGCGCAGTGGCTAGACCCCCCACGCGCAAGCCAACGATCTCGGGGTCGAATCCCCTCGGCCGCGCGGAGGCCAAACTTTTTGTGAGTTATTTCGCGCAACCAGGCCCACCCGTCATACACCTCCGACGCCACCTCATCTCCTAACCGCGCCACGTAGCCCACGGTCCCACTGGTCAGCGTCTGGGGCTAGACCCGTGGCTGTAATAAAAAGGATTAAATCCATTTTCTATTTTGTTTTCTAAATTCTTTAATTGGCAGAATAGAACAATAACTTCAAAATTCAATATCTTTTAAACCATAAGTCTAATAAATAAAACTTGTACATGTCTACTGCTCAAAATTTCATAATCTTTCCAACTAGACTATTTGTGTTCTGTTTTGAGTTTTCAAAAATACTTTTAAATTTCAAATTCAAATAATTCAAATGCAAATTTCTAAATTCCATAACTAATTATTTATTAATCCAATAAATGCAAATAAAATATGTTTTCCATACCATTTTGAACAACCTATTCAAATATAATTTTTGTTTTCTGTTTTGAATAATTAAAATTGCCTAAACCATTTAATTCTTGTTTAATGCAATTAAAAATTGTTTAATATTGTTTAATTCATAATTAAATAATCCAAAGTCCAATTTCAAAATGTGAAACATGTAATCCAACCAAAATTTGTTGATCTATTCAAATATCAACTTTGTTATTTGTTTTGAACAATTTAAATGGTTGAAAACAACAATTACTTGTGTGTCACCTTTAATGCACCCAAAATTTCCTAAATTGCTAATAAACTTCTAAATTGCTACACCCTATTTAAATTTGATTCTTATGTTGTTATTTTGCTGTTTTCCTGTTGCATGCATCATGTTAAACCACTAGCACCTATTCATTAGTTGGAAAACAAATAATCCACCCAAAATCCATGGGCTTTTCATATGCAACTCAAAATTGCATATCTGTCCATTTAAATTGTGCCATCCTATCAACTAGTATTTTGTTGCATCTATTAACCTGTCATGCATCATCCCATTGTTTGTGCACTATGCCATGATATTGATTGTTTACCTTTCTACAATGTTTGTTTGCTTCTTCCCGGATAAACGACGACGTTGAGACCGACGATACTTACGACACCCCGTCTAAGGAGTTAGCTCAGTACCAGGCTACTGGGTTTTGCAGGCAAGTTATCACTCACATGAACCACCGTGTTCCTTTCAACATTGGTTACCGATACTTTCCGTTGTTCTTTCGGCTAGCCTTAGTAGTAGTTGTTTCTGTTACGAACCTATCACATGAATCCCTTAAACCTGATATTGCCTCATCTCCCTTCCTACAACCCATTGTTTGAGCCAGAGTCTTACTAGCATGCTTAGGTTGCTTTTGCTCGAGTCTGTTATCCGTTACTTTCTGTTACTATATCATTTACGTTGTGGGGGCTCGATGTTTAATCAATCAATCATGCTAATGTTACTGTTAATAATAAATTTGATGATAAGGCACCGGCAGGAGGCCCATGAGAGGTTTTGAAGCCTGCTAGTGTCGACCCTAATAGGAAAAGGGTCTTGTCTACTGATCCATGATGAGCGCACTACCCGCATTTGGGAAGCGAGTATGGGCGCCCCCCTCAACTTGACCTGATTCGCATCTCGTCCAAATCGCCTCATTTAGTTCGTGTGTTCCATTTGCCGCATGCATGTTTTTGCGAGCCCAGGCCAGGGTGGAAACTTTGTAGTCGGCATATAGGGGGACACGGTCTTAGAGTGCTATGAGGGTCCCTTTTCTTCGGGGCTTGATTAGCCGTGCGCCCAAGGTTCTTTGGGCTTGATGCGAGGAATGGTTGGTTGTGTTGAGTACCCCGCTTGGTGGAAGGGCCTTTCCATCTGGCGGGTTATTCATGAGTGTACGGCCAAATTGGTGCAACCCTGCAGGGATAATCTTCTCGAGAAGCCGTGTTTTCCGCGGTTATGGATTACTTGGTGAAAGTACTGGCTAACAAGTACTCAGGACAACTTAAACATAATAAACAAACATGTTTCACCCAATGATTAACAACTTGACTAGTAATAGGCTTATTGACACAATAATCTGAACCATCATTATTACAACTGTGTGAGTTATCCTCGGATTGCTTCTTTGGATAAGGGGCGAGATCCAGGATGGGTTTGTTTGAAGTTATCTTTCAGTTGGTTACAATCACTCGATCTTATCCCCTTTCTGATAGATGGAAGTGATAGAATCTCTGTAGTTGGTTAGTGCAGCCAGTTGCAGCATCTTTTATATCCCCTTCCTTTCCGTTGAACCCAAAGCATCTGTGCTTGGTGTTGACGGGTTACACTTTGGTGAACTGTGAGTCTTGCTTGCCAGTACGTTGGTGTACTGACCCCTTTGGGGCTGTGGTTTACGCAGACGACGTTTCCGAGGATCTACATGGTGGCTACTACGTGGAGTTTGACGAGGCTGCTGACGAGTAGATAGCGGACCCGGGCAGGATCCGAGACTTCGTGGATGGGCTCCGTCTTTTCGTTTCCGGCCTCTTAGGCCTATTTTGGTTCTTGTCTGTACTCAGACATGTTGAATGCTTCCGCTGTATTGTAATGATGTATTGTTGGGGCATGTGCCCTCTGAATGATTGTATTTGCTATCTCTGCTCTAATGAGAGCCATTTGCAACTTATTTCAATCTTTTGTGTCGTAGAGATCTGTTGTGATATCACTTGTTAAACGCCGTTGACGTACCATGTGTGTATGGTTTGAAGTACGTCGACGGAAGTGCCTTTGATCTCTAGTGGATAGTTTACATCGACGATGGAATAGCAGAGCTTGTGTTGTCGCGCATAAGCGCAGGCCTACCAGGAAGCTGGGACGTGGGAGCAGTTATGCCCCATAATCCAAGCATCTGCTATCCAGTTCGTACGGTGAGTATCCCCTAGAAGTCAGGGTGCGACAGCGTCGACTCCCTGTGCTCCAAAGCGTGGAATCCCAGTGTAACTAGCACCGAGGTTAAGGAGTGGACCTCTGATCGGCTCGTAACCTCCAGCAGCTGGCAGACGACATCCAACTGGCTGATCGAAACGTGCAAAGCGCTCGTCTCCAACAAAGTCTGTGGTGTACGTCGCCAGACGAGTCAAAGCAAGGTAGAGCTGCTCTCTGACTGAAGCCAACTCCTGAGATAGTGTGCTGGCAACTGCGTCACTGTGCCTCACAAACTGAGCGGTGGTGTGCAGCCTGGAGTTATCATGTTCGTAGACATCCAAGTTGTCGTAGAGAGTTAAGTGAGCTCCCTCCGAAGTGATGTAACCACGGGGGATGTGGCGATAGATAGAATCGTCAAATCCCCAGTAGTCAGCACGAAGGACTGTGAGACTCACATAAGCTGCCTGCTGCACAGCCATATCCACTGTGGAACCTACTGCCTCGTAGCGGTGGACTACGCTCATGCCATCATCTGACAGAATGTAGACGATAGCCTGGTAGTAGGTCTGGTCAAACTCTCGCTGCTGCTCGTAGACCTGGTACTCTGGTGCCCAACGGAACCCCAGAAAAGTGACCATGTCTCTCAGCATCTCCGGATAACCGGCAGTGCTCTCGCAACGAGTCATACGAACCACCTGCGGGTAGAACCTGAGATCCATCTGCAGACGATGGGAAGTTTTGATTAGACGCCGGTAGAAGAACTGAAGTGGCAAGCAACAACAAGGTTTCAACGGACGATAAGGATGTTGAGAAGAATAGGATATTGAATCAACATTGGGTAAACACGAGACCAAAACACTCCTGAGGTACTACGGAAAATCCATCCGGGCTTCTAAAGGATCAATATCTACTGATTAAGGAATAGAGGATCTGCTTCCGGGGCTTACACGCCTCCGTTCTCAATCGTGAGTAGGCAACATGATAAATCATGTCACAACCACCTCCATTCCTATGGTCTAGTAGATATAACTATCCTAGAGAAACCAGGATACGAGAAACCCTAACTTGAAAGTTTAGATGAGGAGAGAAAACAACGTTGCACTTCCTTACCAGAAAAAGGGAGGGTGGGTGGGGAAAGAAATAAAAGAACAGAATTCCTACTCTCACGATTCATTTTTCCTATATAGCTACAAAATAGTTTCTAGACTCAACTGCGACCAGTAAAAGGGATCCTACAGGCAGACAGGCTCTGATACCATTTGTCGCACCCGGACTTCTAGAGGATACTCACAGTCCGCTAAATAGTAGAGCAAATGGCTTACGGGGCATACCGGCACCCGCATCTCAATATGAGCAGGCCACCACGTAAACGTGTGACAACCATTCTCTACTATCCATCGTCTGCGTAAACCATCCCATAGAAATCCGACTACTTCCGTTGACGTACTTCATAACATACACACATGGTACGTCAACGGCATTTGAACAAGTGATATCACAACATATCTCTAAGACACAAAAGATTGAAATAAGTTGCAAATAGCTCTCACTAGAGTAGAGATAGCAAATACAATCATCCAGAGGACACATGTCCCAACAATTCATCATTACATCACAGCGGAAGCATCCAAAATGTCTGGGTACAGACAAGATCCAAAAAGGCCTAAGAGGCCGGAAACGAAAAGACGGAGCCCATCCACGATGTCTCGGATCCTGCCCGGGTCCGCTATCTACTCGTCAGCAGCCTCGTCATACTCCACGTAGTAGCCACCATGGGGATCCTCGGAAACGTAGTCTGCGGAAACCACATCCCCAAAGGGGTCAGTACAGACAAGTACTGGCAAGCAAGACTCACAAGATACCAAAGTGTACCCGGCAACACCAAGTACAGATGCTTTTGGTTCAACGGAAGAAAATAGGTGATACAAAAGTGCGGCAGCAGGCTGCTCTAACCAACTACAGAAATACGCTACAACTTCCGGCTAAAAGAAAGGGGATAAGATAGCGTATCGTAACCAACTATAACTATCCTCAAACAAACCCATCCTGGATCTCGCCCCATATCCAAAGAAGCAATCCGAGGATAACTCATACAGTTGGATTAATGATGGTTCAAGTTATTGTGTCAATAGGACTATTACTAGTCAAGTTATCATTAGTTAGGTGTAAGTTGTTCTGAGTACTTGTTAGCCAGTACTTTCACCAAGTCAACCATAACCGCGGAAAACACGGCTTCTCGAGAAGATTTATCCCTGCAGGGGTGCACCAATTTGGCCGTACACGTAAGAATAACCCGCCAGATGGAATGCCTCCCACCAAGCGGGGCACTCAACACAACTCAACTCTTCTTCGCATCAAGCCCAAAGAACCCCGTGCAATTGAGCGCACGGCTAATCAAGCCCCACGAAGAAAAGGGGACCCTCATAGCACTCTAAGAACGTGTCTCCCTAAATGCCGACTACAAAAGTTCCACCCTGGTTCCAAGGGTTCGCACCTGCATATGCATGCGGCAAATGGAAAACTCGAACTAAATGAGGCGATTTGGACGAGATGTGAATCGAATCAAATTGAGGGGGGCGCCCATACACGCTTCCCACATGCGGTTAGTGCGCTCATCATGGATCAGTAGACAAGACCCTTTTCCTAATTAGGGTCGACACTAGCAGGCCTCAAAACCACGCCGGGCCTCCTGCCGGTGCCTTATCATCAAATTAGCATTACCTCAAATTTTAACAGGTTGTTGTTTAAGATCGAGCCCCAGAATATAATAGAATATAATAACAGAAAGTAACGGCAACATACTCGAGCAGAAACAACCCTAAGCATGCTAGTAAGACACGGGCAACAAGCAATGGGGTTATAGGTGTGGAGGTGAGGCTATATCAGGGTTAAAGGATAACATGTGATAGGTTCGTAACAGAAGCAACTATTCATATGGCTAGCAGAAATAGACAACGGAAAGTATCGGTAACCAATGTTGAAAGGAACACAATGGTTCATGTGAGTGAATACTTGCCTGCAAACTCAGTAGCCTGGTACTGGGCTAACTCCTCAGAAGGGGTGTCGTAAACCTCGTCTGTCTCAACGTCGTCGTCTATTCGAGAAGAAGCAAACAAACAACGCAGAGAGACAAGCAATCAATAACATGGCATAATGCACAATCATGGGATGATGCATGTCAAATTAATTGATGCATCTAAATAAACTAGTTGACATGGTGACAACATGATTAAATGGACCCACATGCAATTTGAGTTGCATATGAAAAACCCATCAATTAAGTTTGGAATAATTGTTTTACAACTAATCAACAGGTGAAAGTGGATTAGTGTGATGCATGGATGAGGAAAACAGCAAAATAACAACAATAGAACAATTTTGGAATAAGGTTTACCAAGTTTGGAATTTTAGTTATTAAGTTAAGGAATTTTGGTTCCTTAAAGGTGTTACACAAGCATTTGTTGTTTTCATCAATTTTAATTGTTCAAAACAAATAACAACATTCATATTTGGAAAGTACACAAAATTTTAGGTGGAATACATGTTTCAATTATTGGAAAAGGATTACAATGATTTAATTATGAATTAAACAAGTTTTAATTGAATTTAATTCAAGTATGAATTTATTTGAATTTTTAGTTGTTCAAAACATTAAACCAATTTCATATTTTAAAAGGTTATACTTTTCTAGTTTGAAAACATATTTTACATGTTCAAAAATAATTTAATTTGAGCAAGTTATGAATTCAGCAAATTTAAATGATTTAAACAAGGTTTAAATTATTTAAGCAATTTTAATTATTAAAAACATGAAACAAAATTTATATTTGGCAAGGTGGTTCAAAATGGCATGGAAAACATATTTTATTTGTGTTATTTGAATTAAGTATGAATTAGTTATGCATTTAATCAAATTTAAAAGGAGTGGTTTGAATTTGAAATTTGAATGCATTTGAATTATTCAAAACAGAAAACAAATGATGTAATCATGTAGAGAATTTAATTTGGTGCAGCAAACATATTTTATTTACATTATTTGGATTTATAAAATAAAAGTTATTAGCATATTAAAATTAGGGACCAATCTGTGAAGAAAAGGACTTAATTTGAAAAAGAAAAAAAAAGCTGAAAAATGTTTTTCACTCCGCAGTGGCTAGCCCTAGCCACTGACAGAGGGCCCCTGGGCCACTGTGGCCCGCGTGGGTGCACGCGTGGCAGCACAGGCCACTGGCAGGTGGGGCCTGCCTGTCAGCACCCTAGCGAAAAAGGTTGGGGTTTTATTCACGAGCGCAGGGCTCGAACCCGCGCCTGCTGCGCGCGCTCGCTGTGTGCTACCACTGCGGTAGCTGCTCGTTCCTTGTCAGTATAGGAGACGCAGCTAGGATTAGGTTCAGTTCGTGCTCATTTTTTTAACTGAACCTGAAATTCAGACATTGAACCTACTGACCGAGAACCGCGGCCGCCGGCGACTAGCCGCAGATGCTCGCGGTGGATGGATGCGTTGGGGCTCGCTGTGGTTGCGCGCGCGTGCAGGAGGCAGAGAGGGAACATGAGAGGGAGGATGGCGTGCTCACGGTCGCTGTAGAGGAAGCAGCGGCTCGACGGCGAGGTGGACGACGGCGACAGCTGCGAGGACGGTGGCGTGGAAGGAGAGGGTCTCCGGGCTCGCTGAGGTGTCCAAGAGGTAGACGGAGGTACGGGGGGCTGATCCCCGTGGCTAGCTTGGAAGGTGGGGCACGGGAACGGCGGCGATCGCCATGGATTAAGAAGGTGGAGCTCCGGTGAGGTTCAGAGAGGGAGGATTCCGGGCAGTGAGAGGGAAAAATGGCGGCGGTGATCGAGGGAGCAGGGAGGTAGGGTTAGGGAAGCGCTCCGGGGACCTAGGGGTAGGTTTTATAGGGCTAGAGGGCGCATGGTGGCCGTTCCCTGTCGTTGCCGTCGACGTGGAGGTGGCGGATGCCCTGCCGTATAGCGAGAACAAGACCCCGAAGGGGTATCGGGCCGTGGGGAAAGAAATGGTGGGCTGGGCCTGCGTGGGGCACAGCCCACTGCCCCACTCTCTCTCGTTTTCTTTTTAATTTTTCTGTTTCTTTTTTTTGCTGAAATGAAAATAGGAAGAAATAGATAAGTTTTTGGGTTAGGAAAATTTAGTGATAAATTTTTATAGGATGTTTATTGCAACAGCAACATTGCAAAGTTATTGTTTTCAAAAATATTTAAGTTATGTGGCTGTTTGAAATTTGAGTGAAATTTGAATGAATTTAAGATTAAGTGAAGTATTGAAAACAAAATTCAAATAGGGGGAACCTTATAGTTTAAATGGAAACAAATTATTAGAATTGCTTTGTAATTTTCATAAGTTGAACATGGTCGCTGTTTTGGAAAATGTAATTGAATTTTGAATGAAAATTGAGTTAAATGAGTTATTACATAAAAGAACAATTTAATAGTTGAGCTTTCCATTTTCATGGAAACAAAAGGATGTTTTAATTGAACTGTTTATTTGGAAAAATTGTAAGATAACAAGTATGAAACAAAGGTTTGAATATTGTTTGAATTTCAATTGTGAAAACAAAGGAAAACAGATGGGAACAAAATGAAAACAAATGCAATGATTAAGATGCCATGATGCAAAACAATAAATAAGCAAGAAGCAAACATTCTAGGGGTGGTTTTCATACTTGGGATGTTACAGACGTGCTCACCGGGAGGGACAGAAGGAGAAGGCGAGGCAGTGGACGGCGGCGTCGCTGCAGTGGCTCTCCGCCCTGGTCGAGGAAGCGCGGAGGACGGCGGCAGTACGGGGTCTCGATTCCCGTACTTGTCCTGCTGCGAGGGTGGCTAGGACGACGGCGATCGCCGGAGGTTCAGAAGGTGGAGCTCGGTGGTGAGGTTCAGAGGTGGGGAGCAGAGGAAGAACAGCGGGAGAGAGGAGAGGAAAACATGGCGGCGGCGAGGGAGAGAGAGGTGGAGGTCTAGGGCTAGGTGGAGGAGCTCGGGGTAGGGCTTTAAGGAGGAGAAGGAGGTGCCGTAGCCGTCTGCTCCGCCGTACGGCGACATGGGCAGCGCGGATGCGCTGCCGTACAGGTAAGGGACGAGGGGGTATCGGGCCGTGGGCTGGTGGGCTGGGCTCAGCCCACTGGCCTGCCCACTCCCTCTGCGTTTTTTTTTCTTTCTCTCTTTTTTTTTGCTGAAAAGGAAAGGGAAGAAAAGGATAGGTTTTGGGGGTTAGAAAAATTAGGAAAAAATTTGTATTGATTAATTATTGTAACAGCAACAAGTACAAACTTTGGTTTTCCAAAAATTTGAAATTAGTTGCTGTTTGTATTTCATTTGAATTTGAATGAATTTTTGGTATTAATTGATTAAATGAAAAGAACACTTTAAAAGTTTTTTATTTATTTCAAGTGTAATGGTAACAATGATTGATTTGTTTTGTAATTTTCATAAATTTCAAAATGGTTGCTGTTTGGAAATTTAATTGAATTTGAATGAATTTGACATTAATTAAATTATTGAGAGAGGCAAATTAAATAGTTTGTACTTTCATGATTATTGGAAACAAAGATTGGTTTGGCTTGAATATTTCATTTGGAAAAATTTGTAACATAACAAGTATGAAACAAAGATTGGAAAATTTGTTTGAAATTCATATGGAAAACAAGGAAAAACAAATGAAAACAAATGAAAACAGAAGCAAAACAATTGCAATGAATATGATGCCATGATGCAAAACATAAATTAACAAAAAGCAAACATTCTAAAGGTTTTTTTTCATACTTGGGATGTTACATAGTTGTAGTAGTGGTTCATGTCGTTGGAGCTCATGGAGTCGAAGTTGTGGTGGTTGGTGTGGTGCTCCGCCATGTCGATGATGCTTGGGGAGAAATAGTTGGTATAGATCTAGACGTCATGGTCGTAGTAGTGGTGGTGATCCACCATGTCATGCTCCTAGTAGTGGTCATCCACCATGTCGTGCTCGTAGGAGTGGTGATCCACCATGTCGTGGTAGAGGTCACCCATGTCAACCTTGTTGTAGTCGTTGTCGTTGTTGTAGTCGTAGTGGTCCATCATGTACTCATCATGTTTATCACAGCCTCCATATGCTCTGCTCTCGCTACACATGGTTGCTCACAAGCACAAGTGTATATATAGAGTGTGAAGACCTAAGAGCTCAAACCTCACCTTTTAGCAAGTATTGGAACTATTGGACCATGCCAAGAGAAACCGATAAAAAAAAGAATGAAGTGACTTGAGTTCGAAAGATCCAAAAACATGCTCCAAAACACACACGACTTATCGATGGATAGGTATGGAAAGTGGAAAGCAAATGGAACAACCGAAAACCAAGATATTGCAATGGCAAGTAGAGAACCACAATGATCACAAAGCGACAACAAGTAAATATCCAAAATATATATGGAAACGCACGCACATAGATAAATGGGACTAATACAACCAAAATGTGAGCCAAGGAACCAAATGATCCTAGCTAAGACTATAAAGCTCGTGTTGCACAAGTACAAAGATAGCCGCTATTTCGATTGCCATTTATTGGTGAGTTACAAGATTTGCACACAATGCAGCACCTACGATATGTTCATCCAGCTTGCGCGATTCCTACAAGTGGTATGGCAAGTGGTGGTTTCCTTTTCTCTCTTCTCTCTTTCTCTTTTTTGCTTTTTCACTTTTTGCTCTCTTACTTTGTGCCAACATGTGAAACTATATGAACTAGCGCATACAACTGTCGCTCGAAAACTACACAGTGCAAGTGTGCAAAGCCCAAGCAATCATAGATGAACTAGCCTCAATAGGTAAGTTAATCACAAGTTAGGTTGGCTCACAAAGGAATGGTAAGTGGGAGAATATTCGGGATGTTTATACCTCTCTCCGACGATCTTCACCCTATAGACTGGAAAGTTTCATGCTTTCTCACGAAATTGGGATTCAATTAATTATGGATCTCCTGCAATGGTGATGTAGATGATCTAATTTCCTACAAAATGAGCTAAAGGTAACTCAAAACGGTGTCCCAAGTGAAAAGTTATGGCCAAAACGGTGATCTGACGCGGCTGTTTTCTAGGAGGCCGCAGGCCGGGATTCCTGCGCGAGGCCGGCCTGTTCTGTTAGGGGTCCGGCCTGGCCGGGATTCCTGCAAACGTGTTTTGGACGCGATTTTAACTTTTTGGGGCGGAAAACGGCTTTGAAAATCACCAAATCGAACGGAAAATAAGTCGAATTAGGCCATGGGAACGCAAAGGAAGGTAGATCAACAAGTATAGCAGTGGATCTATGGATCAAAACCAACCAAAATGCACTCAAATCATAGATCGAACCAAAAGCAATTTGTGGCTAGAATTTTCTGAAATTTCGGGAATCTCGGATTTCTCCTCCAAATTCACGAATTTTGGGGAAGAATTTGGGAAAACTGGATGAATGGAAAGTTGTGCAAGGTCCTAAGGCAACAAATCCATGGATTGAAACTACGAAAAACTCAACAAATTGAGAGATCGGTCAAAATCTCCTTGAGGCTATTTTTTGTGAAATTTTTCAAAATTAGGCAAGAATAAGAAAAATTTGGGGGGAAAGAGGGTGTCAAATCCGTGGAAACCTTGCTCTTGATATAAGATGATGAAGGCTTGGCCTCTAGGTTGGCCCGATATTCACGGATTGACGCATGAGAGGTGGGGATATTGGGAAGAACGTGATGAACACGAAGAACAAGATGAATCACGCACACAAAAGGGGAGATAACTCGTGGAGCCTACAAGGGATCGGAAACCCAAGTAAACAACAAGCTAATTGGAGCCGATTCCTATCACCAGCCGGTCCACCGATGCTACAAAAGCTGCAAGGGGAAGGTTAGCAAGAACTACCGGAATCACGAGGTCTTGATACAATCCAATAGATGAATCTATGGAGTAGCCATGGATCCCATGTGGGAGGTTCTCCACATGGTAAGGGGGAGAACGAGGCCCAATTCTATCTCAAGTCAACTTTAGCCTAGGAAGGAGGGGGCAGGGGTCCTATATATAGTAGTAGGGCGTAGGTCGAGGGAAACAAGGGAATATTCCCTGTCACTGCGCGCAGGTAGGTAAGTCGCAGGGGAGCCGACCTGGCCGGCCTGTGAGGCCGGGTGGCTCGGTTGGGTGGACAGCCTAAGGTGCAGGGAGGCCGGACCGAGGCCGGGGTGGAGGCCGGCTGGATCGGCTGGGAGCCCGGCCTGAGGAGCAGGGCGGCCGACCCGAGGCCGGGGTGGAGGCCAGCTGGCTCGGCTACGAGGCCGACCTAGCAGGGCCGTCAGGCCGGGTTTCCTGGCCTTCTTCTTCTTCGTCTTCTCTCTTCTTCCTTTTCGTGCACGCGTACACTTCGGATGGCCTTGAGCCCCGGGATTCCTCGGCATCGCCTTCGCATCCGTACTCGTCGACTCAAAACTAGCAATGCACGGGGTAGATGGTCAAGTAGTATACCATCCAAAGGGGGTACAAAGTGGGTTATAGAAGAGGAATGAGTTCACCTTTTGAAACCATGGTGACTTGACATATGATGGAGTGTGATACATGCCAAGTGGGATTGGTCGTGCTGCATCATTTGCTCATCAAAAGAATTGCTGTGTGTAAGAAAAAACAATTTCAACTTATCTTTTCCCACTATAATATTTGATGTTGAGTTGTATATTACAATTATCGCAGCCGAAAAACTATTGATTAAAGAAAATAAAAGTGTGCGAAGCATCACAGTTTTGTTGAGGTAACCCCTTACCCATAACACCTGCTAGTGTTTCTGATCCAAATGGCATTTTCAATTACAGTCTTATAGTGTGAGTGATCAAAGTGTTGAGATAAGAGATTTGGACTCACAAGGGCTTCAGGGTTACTAGCCCCGACCGCAATAAACAACGGCAGGCAGACCGGATTCATCGGCACGTAGTCCGGATCCCCGGTCTATTACTCCTTGTATCCATGCTAGTCATAACCAATTATGCATACCCAAGCGTCCATGAGTCGGATGAAACTGAAGGAACGGGACCAAAGTTATTCAGAGCTGCTATGTGTCCAGAAAGTGCACCAACAATCGAGGGTTACTGGTGTCGGGGGGTTACCCCCGAGTAGGGTAAAGACAGGTGGTAAAGGCAGCTTACAGAAGGGAGGTTTGGTCGAGTAGCCGACTACCTGGTACTCGCTACCCGGTCGACTGCTACTCGGTCTCACCTCAAGATGGCCAGAAGGAGAAATCAAGCAAGTTCTATCCTTTCGAGTAGAAGGTTGACCCGAGTACAATTGGCGGGAACAATTGGCGGGAACCTACTCGGGTAGAAAGTCAAAGGAGCCGTTCTGACACAGGATCCCGCGTATCCTGGGTCCGTACTTGGCGGCATGCGAACTACTGTTCATTTGGGGACGACGTGCCTGACAGTGACAGCATGGGAGCATGCTGTGGCAGGATATGGGGGGTCTACTCTGTGCCTAGGTACAGTGTTAGCCGCCTGTCCCCTAGTTTTGCCCAACGACTTTCCGGATGAAGCCAAGACTGGGAGCCAAAGCTGTCAGCGGGAACCCGGAAGAAGGACAGTGTGCACACTATGTCGACACTTGTTCGTATTTGGACGTATCCGGCTGGGCATCGAGTATATAAGGTGCCCAGCCTCCTCCTGCGCGAGGGACGCTCACACGCCTTCCTTAACGGCGAACACTCTCATCCTAGAAACCCTAAGTTCTTGACCTAGCTCTACCCGGAGAGGAGCGAGAGGTTACTCGGTAGAGATATCTTTTGTACTGTGGCTACTCGGAGAAACATCATAATACACATAGAGAGGCAGGAGTAGGGGTTTTACCTCCTCACGAGGGCCCTGAACCTGGGTAGATCGTGTTGTTTGCAGTGTGTTGTTCTTACCTCACGCGTCTACTCGTCGCGTGATCCCTCCCCGAATACCTCCAGCGTCCATCGTCCCCACAACTTTAGCCATCCTATGGCATCTGCCGTGTCACCACCACGACAGTTGGCGCCCACCGTGGGGCAAGCAGCGGCGCTGGCTGGAGTTACTGTTCGGACGGGATCTTCTTCATCGGAGCGCGTGGTCTGTGGCCTTGTCCACAGATTCGGCTCCTTCGACTTCGTCATCGACAACGCCGGCTGTTTCGGCGGCAAGGCCATGCCGGAGGGCGGCTCGGTGGTCTCCTTCGGCTCTCATCTCGTCTACATCGCCACCGTCGTCAACCACGTGTATCCTGAGCAGGTGCAAGACGCGGAGGATCCTCCCGCGGTGATTGCTGCTCGCGGAAGGCCCGCGTCTCGCTCTGCGAACTGCGCTGAGGTGCTGGTGGCGGGCTTGACGGCAAACGCCGGCGCAGCCGCTACTGGCGCTGCGGCCGTCGTCGAGGAGGTGGACGTACCGGCTGGTGGCAGGGTACACCGGCCCTACGAGAAGGAGAGCAACATGCTGCCCTCCACTTCTGCGGCCATCCCCGCGTCTGCTGCGCGGCTTGGCATGCCAGCCTCTACCGACGTCGAGCTCCTGGCCATGAGGGAGCAGCTCGAGCGGCAACGCTTGGAGCTGCTCGCCGAGCAGGCGGAGTTGGACAAGGTGAGGTTAGAGCTGAGTCTAGATCAGCTTGAGTACAATAGGGCTCATGGTTTCACGCCGGTTGCTAGGAGGCCTAGCAGAGTAGGTGCTACTCGTCGTAACCTTGGTGCCGAGATGGCCACGGTTGTAGAGGCTCCCGCTCAGTCCGCCACCGCAAACACCTCCACCAGGCCCAGATACAGTACACCCGCCAAAACCCTTAGAGCTGCAGAGGCAGTTGCTGCCGAGTTGCCTCGTCTAGACGGCGATGCGCGTGTTAGGCAGCAAGAGAGGCTCAATGAGTTAGTGTTGGAGGCTGCTAGGCAGAACGAGGAGTTCCGGAAGGCCAATCCTGGGGCTGGGGCTTCGCAGATGGTGCATTCGCACGCGGCCAGATCTAACGATCAGGCCTCATCTCCGCATCCCAGCCGCGAGAAGAGCCGCAGCGGCCGCTCGGGCAGAGACAGGCAGATGCAGGTGTATGACCCGGCTGCTGCCGCGAGACAGATTACTGTGCCGCAGCAGCCCGGGCAGGAACACAATGCTGCAAGAGCAGGCTCTCAAGCCCATCAAGCTCAAAGCCGTGTCCGAGAAGCCGCGCGTCCGGGTACTTCTCGGCAACCCGCAGCTCAGCCTACTCGGCAGAGGCAGCAGCCGCGCGCTGTGGCGCAGGTCATCAACCCGGTGGAGCAGCCTGCGGCGGTGCAGGTGGACAGGTATGATGACGGCAACTCGGCCATGGAGATGGCCGGCTATGATATTCGTGACCGTGTTGGTGATCGTGTGTTGGCAGTTGGAGATGCAAGGCACCAGTTGGACCGAATCAGCTTGTCGGCGCGGCTGGAGAGCACGGGTCCCCCTGGCCCCGAGTGCTTTGGCCCGCGCATCATGAACGAGCCGTCCGTGAAGGGTTTCCAGCTTGCAAGGGGCACCAAGAGCTACAATGGTAGCACCAAGCCTGAAGATTGGCTCAATGATTATGTTACCGCGGTCCATATCGCGAATGGTAACAGAAGATGGGCGGTGCGCTATGTGCCGCAAATGCTAGAGGGTCCAGCCCGTACTTGGCTCAACAACCTGCCCAAGAACAGCATTAACTGCTGGCTGGACTTCTCGGACGCATTCATCAGCAACTTCACGAGTACATACAAGAGGCCGAATAGGCCACAGCAGCTGTCAGCCTGCAAGCAGCGAGAAGACGAGACGGACCGCGAGTATCTTACTCGGTGGAGCACGTTGAGGAACACCTGTGAGGGTGTGAATGAAGCTCAGGCCATCACTTGGTTTGCGCAGAGTTGCCGGCATGGCAGCATGCTTTGGCAGAGATTGCAGAGAGAGATGCCGAACACCCTGGCCGAGACCATCAAGATTGCGGATCAGTACGCACTCGGCGATCCTACTCAGCCACTGATGGACTCCTCTGAGCCGAGAAGAAACTTCAACGGCAGCAAGCGCAACGAGTTCCGCAACAAGCGCCGAGTGGACAACCGATATGATCCCGAGGAGGTCAATGCAGTGAATATTGGAGGCAGTGGTGGCCAGAGGCAAAAACCTGCTGGAGCCTACGGGCAAAACCAGAACCAGGGCCAAGGCAACAAGAAGCCATTTCGCGGATCCCAGTCGGGTAGCGGGAACTCCGAGCAGCCGAAGAAGTTTGTCTTCGATGACATGAAGGATGGCCCGTGCAGCTTTCACACCCACCATCCGTCGAGGCCTGCTAACCACACTACTCGGCAGTGCGAGTGGTGGGAGGCAATCAAGAGTGATGGCTTGCCTCCTCCTCCTCCCCTGCCAGCGGTCAATGCCAATGACACTGTGCAGCCTGCTCGTGCACCTGCAGCTCGGCCGCCAGTGTACCCGAGAAGAGAGAACGTCAACCAGGTGGCTTTAGGAGCCAACCAGTACTTCAACAACGAGCGATACCGCAACAACAACAACTACAACTACAACCGCAACAACAACAACAACAGAGGCAACAACAACAACTACCAGGGCAACAACAACAATGGCGACAATGGGGGCAATGGCTCCAATCAGTACCAAGAGCACCATGAGAGCTACATGATCTTCACTTCTGAGCCTGACGACAAGCAGTCACAGCACAGGCGGGCCATGGAGGTCAATGCAGTGATTCCTGCTGTTCCTCACTACATGTACTGGTGCGACAAGGAGATCCGGTGGTCCCGGGTAGATCATCCCAAGGTGATGCCCAATCCGGGTAGCTATGCCTTGGTGCTGGATCCTACTTTCCTGGGTACCGTGAAGAATGTGAGGTTCAGCAAGGTGCTGATCGACAACGGCAGCAGCATCAACATTGTGTACAGGGATACACTCGAGAAGCTTGGCATGGCCGAGAACATGATGCTGCCTAGCAAGACTACCTTCCATGGCATTGTGCCCGGGGTATCATGCAACCCGATTGGCCGAGTGTGGATTGATGTGCTATTCGGTACTCGGGAGAACTGTCGCACAGAGCGCCTGCAGTTCGAGGTGGTGGACCATCGGAGCCCCTACCACGCTCTACTCGGCAGGCCGGCTCTGAGCAAGTTCATGGCCTCCACCCATGTGGCTTACCTGAAGATGAAGATCCCCGGTCCCAATGGCATCATCACCATCTCGGGGGATTACAAGAAATCCATTGAGTGTGCCTCTGCTGGTTCCCAGTTGGCGGAGTCAATGGTGATTGCTGCCGAGAAGAGGAAGATGTACGAGGTGGTGGCTATGGCTCAATCCGCGCAAGCTGGCGCACAAGGTGTGCCGAGTATCCAGCAGGGCACTGCCTTCCAGGCTGCCAAGGAGACGAAGAAGATTCAGGTCGACCCTGAGTTCCCCGACCGCGAAGCCATTATTGGCTCCGGGTTGGCGGAGAAATAGGAAAGCGAGCTCATCCACTTCCTCCGTGAGAATCGGGATGTTTTTGCCTGGACCAATGAAGATTTACCAGGAGTCCCGAGGGAGTTGGTTGAGCACTCTTTGCACGTGCGTCCGGACGCCAAGCCCGTGAAGCAGGCTATGCGCCGCTTCGGGGATGAGAGGAGGAAGGCCATCGGTGATCAGATCACCAAGCTGCTGATAAGTAACTTCATCATGGAGGTACTGCATCCGGATTGGCTAGCCAACCCGGTCATGGTCGAGAAGAAGAAGGAGGATCCCAAGGCCGCCACTGCATGGCGCATGTGCGTTGACTACACCGACTTGAACAAGGCGTGCCCCAAGGATCCTTTCCCGCTACCCCGCATCGATCAGGTGATCGATTCCACTGCTGGCTGTGAACTGCTATCTTTTATAGATGCTTACTCTGGTTTCCACCAGATTGCACTCAACCCCGCTGATCAAATAAAGACTGCTTTCATTACCCCGTACGGGGCTTATTGCTATCGTGTCATGTGTTTTGGCTTGAGGAATGCGGGTGCAACCTATCAGAGGTGCATGCAGAAATGCTTGCATGACCAGCTCGGCAAGAATGTGCAGGTGTACGTAGATGACATTGTCATCAAAACGAATAAAACACATACTCTGCTTGCCGACCTGGAGGAAACCTTTGCTAACCTACGCAAGTACAAAATGAAACTGAATCCGAGTAAGTGCACCTTTGGTGTACCGGCTGGAAAGCTACTCGGATTTCTGGTTTCTAGCCGTGGCATTGAAGCTAACCCTTCAAAGATAAAAGCTATTGAGAGCATGTCTTTGCCGAGATCACTGAAGGATGTGCAGAAGTTCACGGGTTGTTTGGCTTCTCTGAGCCGTTTCTTGGGCCGAATGGGCGAGAAGGCTTTGCCTCTGTACCAGCTGATGAAGAAAAGTGACAAGTTTGCCTGGACTCCGCAGGCGGACGTGGCATTCAATGAGTTGAAAGCAATGCTGGCTACTGCTCCAGTCTTGGCTAGTCCGCTACCCAAGGAGCCTATGCTGTTGTACATTGCTGCGACTAACCGAGTAGTCAGCGTGGTGATTGTGGTGGAGCGAGAAGAAGAAGGCAAGAGTGTGCAGCGCCCAGTCTATTATCTCAGTGAAGTGTTGTCCAGTTCCAAGCAAAACTATCCGCACTACCAGAAGATGACATATGGTGTGTACCTGGGCGCCAGGAAGCTGAAGCATTATTTCCAGGAGCACCCCGTCACTGTTGTGAGTTCAGCTCCCATCTCGGATATCATGGGTAACAAGGAGGCGAGTGGCAGAGTAGCCAAGTGGGCGATTGAGCTAGCCGCGTACGCTCCCGCGTATGCGAGAAGAGAAGCAATCAAGTCTCAGGTCCTGGCAGAGTTTCTCGTGGACTGGGCCGAGATGCAGTATGAGCCTCCTGCTCCAATTTCCAATTATTGGAGGATGCACTTTGATGGCTCAAAGGTGAAAGAAGGCCTTGGCGCTGGTGTTGTGCTTACATCACCCAAGCGGGATCAACTCAAGTATGTGCTGCAAATTCACTTCAAGGCATCCAACAATGTAGCCGAGTACGAGGCAGTGGTGCATGGTTTGCGAGTAGCCAAGGAGGTTGGTGTGCAGCGCATTATATGCTATGGCGATTCAGATCTGGTGGTGCAGCAGGTTTCAGGTACTTGGGATGCTTTGGATGCCAACATGGCATCGTATCGCTTCCTGGTACAGTCTATGACTGGATTCTTCGAAGGCTGTGAGTTCCAGCACATTCACCGAGCAGAGAACGAAGCAGCAGATGAGCTGTCCAAGTTGGGATCTTCTCGGCAGTCCATCCCGGCAGGGATTGCCTTGGAGCATTTGAGGAAGCCTTCCATCAAGCCTTCCCCCAACTCGGAATCCATCTTTGTTCCTTCTCTGCCAAGTGAAGAATCTGACCCAATGGAAATTGACTGGGAGAGTGCTGCAGGAAACTCGGGGACTGCCGTTCCCTACTCGGGGACTGCCGTTCCCTACTCGGGGACTGCCGTTCCCTACCCGGGGACTGTCGTTCCCTACTCGGGGACTGCCGTTCCCTACTCGGGGACTGTCGTTCCCTACTCGGGGACTGCCGTTCCCTACTCGGGGACTGCCGTTCCCTACTCGGGGACTGTCGCTCCCTACTCGGGGACTGTCGCTCAGTACTCGGGGACTGCCGCTCTCAACCCAGAAGCTGTCGCGTTCATTGAAGAAGTTCTCGCCAATCGGTCCGGGCTGCAAAGAAGCACTCCTGCTCCTCCTGTGCAAACGCAAGAGCCTGTCCCTATGGAACTGGACGAACCAGTGTTTCCCATACGGGAGACACCGATTTGGGCTATGCCCATATTATCCTTTCTAAGGGACGGTGCTTTGCCTGAAGATGAAGTGACTGCGAGGCAGATTCAGAGAAAGTCCAAGGGCTATACTATAGTCCAAGATGTGCTGCATAAAAGAAGTGCCACTGGTGTGCTGCAACGGTGTGTGAGCCCAGAAGAAGGAGAAGAAATACTGGTGGAGATACATCAAGGGGAATGCGGGCACCACGCCTCTTCTCGGGCTTTGGTCAAGAAAGCTTTTCGGCATGGCTTTTACTGGCTCACTGCACTGCAGCAAGCTGAGGATATCGTGAGGAAGTGCAACGGCTGCCAGATGTTTGCAAGTAAGATTCACATGCCTGCTTCCGAGTTGAAAACAATTCCTATCACATGGCCATTTGCTGTTTGGTGCTTGGATATGGTTGGGCCCTTCAAGCCGGCCAAAGGCAACATGACACATATTTTGGTCATGGTGGACAAGTTCACCAAGTGGATTGAGGTGAAACCTATTCGGAAGTGTGATGGAGTCACAGCCGTGAAGTTTGTGAAGGATGTGATCATGAGATACGGCTACCCGCACAGTATCATCACCGACAACGGCACCAACTTCGCAGAGGGGGCAATGGTGCGATTCTGCAGAGATAAGCATATCCGACTAGACGTTGCGTCAGTCGCGCACCCTGCCTCCAATGGGCAAGTTGAGAGAGCAAATGGAATGGTACTGGCAGGCATAAAGCCAAGGCTGATCGAGCCGTTGCTGAAAACACCTGGGTGTTGGCTAGAAGAGTTGCCAGCGGTGTTGTGGAGTCTAAGGACTACCCCTAACCGGTCAACCGGCTACACGCCATTCTTCTTGGTATACGGGGCTGAGGCCGTGTTACCAATAGACTTAGAGCATGACTCCCCCCGAGTAGCCCTCTACACTGAGGTGGAGGCGAGAGAAGCTCGAGAAGACGACGTTGACCTGCTTGAAGAAGCAAGAGAGCTGACTCTGTCACGTTCGGCTATCTACCAGCAAAACCTGCGGCGCTATCATAGCCGAAAGGTGAACCCAAGGGTTTTCCGAGAAGGAGACATGGTCCTTAGGCTTGTGCAGCGCACAGCCGGGATGCACAAGTTGTCTCCTCCATGGGAAGGGCCTTTTATTGTGAGCAAAGCGCTGCACAATGATGCGTACTACCTTGTAGATGTGCGCCCGTCACAGGCGAACAGGGCAGATAAAGCTGGAGAGGAAACCAAGCGCCCTTGGAATGTAGCTCTACTTCGTCGCTTTCATTCGTAAGCAAAGATGTGTATGTACCCTCTTATCCGAGTTGAAATTCTACTCTGCAATCTGAAATTGTTCTCGGGGACTGCCCTCGTCCAAAATTGCTCTAAGTGTTTTTCTTACTCGGCTTTACTGTTTGTCTACTCGGTTGCTCCACTTTAGAACTCATAAGTGCATTGAGTACTGTGTTCAAACCTATATGCCAACTCTTCGACTCTGCTGCTGTCCGAAACCCGGCTTCATGGCAAGCAAGAGAACAAGCAAAAGGTCAATGAGCACACGAAAATCACTAAGGAAGAAAGAGTGCAGGAACCGAGTAGACTGTTTGTTACTTTTGTTCCCTGTTTTCGTCTTTTCGGCTAAGTGGTGAGCTGCGTTACTATGATTGTTTCTAAGCGGCTAAGTACTTGCAGCCCTATCCCTTGACTCTTGTGAATCGAATACTAAACAAGCGACAAGTCGCGGGTAGAGCAAAGATGAAAGAATAGAGTGAATAAGAAATGCTACTCGGGGACTCGCATAGAAACACAACTCGGCATTGAGCCAGAGTTGCTCAAAATTGACTAATATTGAAATAAACAAAGAGGGTATAAAAACCGTGTAGCAAGCAAGACAAAGATAGTATATGACATTTGCTCCCGGCATCCCGGGGATCTGATAAATATTCGAAGTGAAAAAGATTGCAGGTTGATCTATGATGAGGAAGCAATGTTCTCGGCGCTGGCCTTGGCTGCTGCTTCTTCAGTGGCAGTCGCGGCGGCTGTTTCCTCGGTGCTTGCAAGGGTGGCGTCCGCTTCCGTCTGGACGGTGGCGGATTCCGTCATCCCGGCAGCTTGCTGGGGGGCTGCCTGCTCGGAAGTGGCTGTGGCCACAGAGACGGGACCGGGAGCCGAGGAGGAACCTGCAGCCTGGCCAGGAGGGGGCACCGTGTCATCAAGAGTAGCGCCGGAGGAGGTGCCGAATTCGAGTTGAGCAGTCTCGATGTGCTCAACCTCCTCGTCGCTACTCGAGACGGCCGTGCCTTTCCGCTTCCCGGCCTTGCCCTCAGGAGAGTCGAAGAAGCCTTCCAGATCGGAGTCGCCTTCTTCGTCAGCTTCCCCTTCGTCTTCATCGTCGGTGTCAGGCTCTGGGAGACCATCAATGTAGGTCTCCGTCTCGGCGCACTCCACGACCTCGTAGGCAACCTGCTTGCGAGTAGCCACGCAGTCGGGGTCTAGCTCCCACTTGGAGTCATTGCGTTTCCCGCGGATGAGCTCCATGTTGAGGTTCTCGTACCAGGATGCGATGCAGAGAAGCATCACATCCGCACCGGCACGGGCTCCCGAAGCGCGCCACTTCTTCAGCTCCTTCTTCACGTTCTTCAGCTTGAGGGCAAGGCCCTTCATGGACTTGGGCGGAGGATCGTTAGGCCAGAAAAGCTTGTGAAGTTCGAAGCCCTCGTGCATCAGATCAGTTCCGAAGCCAGCCAGCTGTTCAAAGTAGCCCTTGAGCACCAGCAGGCTGTCCTCGATCTCGGCTCTGGGATCTGCTGCCTCACCTTTCGCAAGGCGAGCAGCTCTGATCTTGGCCAGTGTAGGCGCAGTGGGAGATTCAAGATGAGGCCAGATCGCTAAAAAAGCAAACGGAAGCGTCAAAACCGAGAAGAGAATAAACGAGTAGAGGAAAATCCGAGAAGAAACGGGACCGAGAAGAAAAGAAGCAGTGAAGAAAAACTTACCAGGCAGTTCGTTGCGCAGCTGCTGCAGCTTCTTCTTCCAGGCTTCCTCGTTAGAGATATGCCTTTCTTGGATCATGCGCAAGCCGTTCATCTGGGCAAAGAGATCAGCGTTGGCCTTCTTCAAGGTTTCACATTCCTGCTCAAGGGCCCTTTCCTTGGCTCTGAAAGTGCCCTCGGCCTTGGCCTTCTCGGCGATGGCTCGGTCTCTCTCGGCGCCAATGTTGATGGCATCCTGGAGGGCCCGTTGCAGCTGGAGTTGAAGCTTCTCGGTCTCGCTGGCATGGTGGTCCAGCAACACACCAGCTTGCTTGGATAGTTCGTGCTTCAACTCGTCCGGTTGGACGCACTCTCGGTGTGCTGCGGCAAACACCTTGTGATCTTCTGCGAAGAGCCAGACAGGATCAGTACGAGAAGCAATGAAGACATGGATTCAAGACTAAGCCAAGTGGGCGACAAACTCACCATCTAGCCGTTTGATGGTGGCTTCGGCATTTTGCACGAAAGCACGGCATTTGCTGTGCTCCTCGGCGAGGCCCTTCAGTTTCTCTGCAGAGAAGAAAAGTTAGCACAAAAGAAAGCATAAGCGAGCGTAAACACAAAACGCACGAATCGCAAAGCTAAGAGTGTACCTTGCACTTCGGCCAGCTGCTGAGTGCTAGCATTGGCATCTTTGCTGGCTGCCTCTGCAGCTGCCTTCTCCTTCTCCAAAGCAGCAATGCGCCGCCTGGCGATGGAATGGTTCCAGAGGAGATGGCGGTACAAGTTAGTCCGTTTCAGGACGCTGTCCTGAGAAGCGAGAAGAAGAAGAAAGTTAGATAAAGCAGATAAGATTCAACCCGAGTAGGAGGCTACTCGGAGAGTATCCACCTACTCGGCTAGAATCTCGGGGACTGGGAGTGATGGAAAGGAACAAAAAGGCGAATGAAAGAGAAGCAAATTCAACTCGGAAAAGATAAGGAGAACTTACTGCGTAGGCCTGCTCGACGTCCTCGGCGTTCTTGCGATGCAGGAACATCTTGGCGGCAAGGGTCGCGGTCTCGGTGGAGACGGTCATGGGCTTGTGTCCCAGGTCGACCTTGTTCCAGTCCACGCGCATGTGGTCGAGGCCGCCAAGGGAGAGACCATGCCACTTCTCCACGCCGAGAACCTTGCTGTCCCATTTGGCGTCGATGAAGCCGACTGTGTCCAGTACCTGCTCAAGGCCTTTGGATGTTATGGGTTTGTCTTGGACTCCGCGAGAAGCAATATGGGCAGTCTGTTGTTGGCTTGGATCTGGAGGAGGGGAGTTCATGGCAACGGCCTTCCTTCCATGCTGGATAGCTAAGGCTTTATCCTGGGGAGGGAAGCCGATTGAGTGCTGGTGGCTAACCTCAATCATGTACTCCGGGTAGCAGGGCTGGCCAGCAGCGCGAGCATCCGCCGAGAGCGCGGCAGGAATTGGGCCGGACTCACGGATCACGAGTGCCCCACCTGAGGTTGGTGGCGACACTTGGTCTCTGGCTCGCTTCTTCGCCCTCTCCTTCTCAGCCCGCAGCTTCTCGGGGTCTGCGACCTTCTTCCCGGCAGCTATGGCCTTCGCCTTCTCGGCGGCCTCCTTCTCTGCCTTGGCTTTCTTGGCGGCTTCTCTCTCCGCCTTGGCTTTCTCCGCAGCTTCTTTCTCGGCTGCCCTTTTGTCCACCTCGCTCCTCAGAGCGTCCAGGGCGGCTTGCTGCCTGGTTACTCGCCCGGCAGGGGAGTTAGGTGCATTCTGGGGTTGCGGAGACAAGGAGGAGCTGGGCGGTGTAGGGCCTTGTGCGGTGGGTGGCGCCGCAGATCCAACGCCCTGCGCAGCTCCCGGCTGCACGCCGCTCTGCGGGTCGGCGTTAGTTGGGATGGCATCCATGGCGGTGGTGGTTTCCACTTGCTGCTCAGTGGCAAGATTGTCTTGAGCGACAGCCCCTGTGGATGGCAGCTCTTGCTCTGCTTCGGGCCGCTCCTCGGCGGCGTTGTCTTGCATTTCTCGGTCCTGGTTCTCCTCGGCATTGCTGGCCGGAGGAGAAGGGGGTCTTTCTTGGCGGACAGTAGCGTCCTGTGCCGCTGGTTCGGCCGCTGCTCCTTGTGCATCAGTTGCCTGCGGATTGGCAGCGGCAGCACGGGCGGTGTGGTCCTCGTCATCATCAAGATTGATGAGAGGCACGGATGGTTCTTTAGCTTGGCCGGACGCGAGAGCTGCGTCCGCATTCATGGGAGGTCTGTAGAGAAGGAAGAAATCAGAAGTTAGAATGGATTTGGGAGAATGGCGCCGCGCGAGAAGGGAAGCAACTGGGAAGAGGACTTACGCGGTGGTGGATTTGAGTTCTCGCCTGGACCTCTTCACTACCACCTTCTTCTCGGTGGGTTTCTTCCTCTTGGCAGGAGGTGCTGGTGCCCCACTGCCGGTCCGTTTGCGGGTCTCAGGAGCGGCGACGGACAGAGGCTTGGCGGCTAGGGGCGCCGCGCCCTCGTTCTCGCCTTCGTCCTCGTCATCCTTCTCCGCGGCACCTTCATCTGAAAATACAAAAGAAAGGGGAAGGAGTCAGAAACAGCAATCAAGGAATTGGTCCTTCTCGGAAGCAATCAGATTGAAAGGGAACTTACCATCGAAGTCCTCATCGGACCAGGTGCGGAGAGCATCCCGCTTATCGGCAACGGGGGAGCGAGAGGGGTTGGACTGCTCCGCGGCATCGTGAGAAGGCACGTCATCCTCCTCACGATCAGCAGTCCAGTTGCTCTCGAAAACATCATTGCTCTCGATGAGCTGGCGCGTGAGGACCTGAAAACCAGAAAAAGATCACAGACTGGCCGGGTACCAGAAAGAAATTCTACCCGGATGGGCGTGCAGGTACAAAGCACACAAAGCCTAGACAATGTACTAAGCATTCTACTCGAATAGGCGTGCAAGCACAAAGCATACTAAGCCTAAGCATGTTTGCGGGAGGGAATTACTCGGAAGGGCGTGCAGGTCTAAAGCACATCAAGCCTAGGAGCTGTTCTCGAATAGGCTACCCGGCAAGGCGTGCAAGCACGAAGCACATTAAGCCTACGCAACCCGGCTAAGTATCCTACTCGGTGCAGAAGGAGATCGCTACTCGCAGCAAGGGAAGGACTTATCTAGTCGGAAAGTAGTGCAGAGAAAGAAAAGCGTACCCGCTCAATCGGCTTCGTACGGCTGTACGGGGTAAACCCGTACTGCCAGTGGTCGCCAAGGCTTGTCGTCATGATGTTCCTGGCGTGCAGAGGAACATCGATGTTGTCGATCTCGACGGTGGTGGTCCTGGTGCAGTCGCGGGGGCCTCCCATGTAACACATGAGATGGCTGCGCTCCTGCAAAGGCAGCACTCGCCGCTGGATCCAGCACGCCACTGGATCGTCATTCTTGAGGCCTTGCGCCTTCAGCCAGCTAAGGCGATCCTCCATCTCGATGGCGTCGTCGTCGTTGACGGGCTTGTCCTTCCAGTACAAGCCGATTGGAGCGCGGTTGCTCCAAATCGGCAGGTTGATGCGGTCGTCTAGTCGGGCTCCTTCCGCGGCGGCAACATTCTTGACGTAGAGGAAGGTCTTCTGCCAGAGCTTGACGGAGTCCAGCCCCTTGACGCGGGGGTGGTTCGTCCCGGACCGCTGCACCATCATGGCGCAGCCGGTGTCCGTGGCGCGGGCGTTGCCCGCGGAGTCCTTCTTCCCGGTAGATTGTTGGCGCAGGTGGAAATACCTGAGCCATGTCTCCCATGTGGGCCGGACGCCGAGGAAGGCCTCGCAGACCACGGCGTGGTAGGCGAGGAAGACGACGGCGTTGGGGGGAAGGTGGTGCATCTGGATGCCGAAGTGGTTGAGGAAGTTCCTCAGGAAGTCGGAGGCGGGCAGTCCAAAGCCGCGCTCGAAGTGCGACATGAAGACCACCCGCTCTCCCTCCCGCGGAGTGGGCACGAGCTCGCTGCCTGGGGCCCGGCACTCCACGCCGGGAGGCACCCGCCGGGTGTTGACGAGCCACGCGCAGTCCTCAGCCGTGACGGAGGAACCGGCCCAGCCAGCCTTGGCCATTGCTGCGGGTGGGGTGAGTGAGAGGTGTTGAAGGATTTGGTGGAGAGATTGGTTTCGCGGCGGCGCGAGAGCTTGCGCGGCGGCGGAGAGCACGGAGGCGGAGAAGCGCAGGAGATGAAGGAGGAAAAGAGCGAGGAAGGGGAAAAGGAAATTACCAGGGGGGTATTTATATCTCCTCTGCGGATCTTCCGTTACCATCGTGGGAGTGGGATCAAGTGTGGCGTGTGGTGGATCCTGTGGCCGGTTAGAAACGCACACAAGCGCAGGTTGCGCGCGTAACGGCCGCATTGGATCCCACCACCGAATCGTGGCCCATAACTGCACTTGATGGGACACGACGGCCGGTGGGCCCACTGCGTGGAAACTGGACGCGTGGCAGGTCGTGTCCTGGGCAACGAAACGACAAGGTCTTGGATGCTTGACACGTGGGCAGTTGCTGCGCGAAGGGCTGGATTGTGCTCTGTGCCGCAACGGCTCGATTCCAGAAAATTCTCTAAGTCTTTTTACTCGGTTACAGAGTAGAAAGCAAGTGTTACTCGGAAGAGAGAACAATCAAGGTACTTTCTAGACGGCTACTCGGAAGTTCTTCTCGGCATCTTGAGGTTCAAGGGCTGAGATGCAAAGATTGGTTTTTAAGCTGGATGAGCCTAGTGAACAAGTTCGCAAGACTCAACCAGCTTCGGGGACTGCTGTCGGGGGGTTACCCCCGAGTAGGGTAAAGACAGGTGGTAAAGGCAGCTTACAGAAGGGAGGTTTGGTCGAGTAGCCGACTACCTGGTACTCGCTACCCGGTCGACTGCTACTCGGTCTCACCTCAAGATGGCCAGAAGGAGAAATCAAGCAAGTTCTATCCTTTCGAGTAGAAGGTTGACCCGAGTACAATTGGCGGGAACAATTGGCGGGAACCTACTCGGGTAGAAAGTCAAAGGAGCCGTTCTGACACAGGATCCCGCGTATCCTGGGTCCGTACTTGGCGGCATGCGAACTACTGTTCATTTGGGGACGACGTGCCTGACAGTGACAGCATGGGAGCATGCTGTGGCAGGATATGGGGGGTCTACTCTGTGCCTAGGTACAGTGTTAGCCGCCTGTCCCCTAGTTTTGCCCAACGACTTTCCGGATGAAGCCAAGACTGGGAGCCAAAGCTGTCAGCGGGAACCCGGAAGAAGGACAGTGTGCACACTATGTCGACACTTGTTCGTATTTGGACGTATCCGGCTGGGCATCGAGTATATAAGGTGCCCAGCCTCCTCCTGCGCGAGGGACGCTCACACGCCTTCCTTAACGGCGAACACTCTCATCCTAGAAACCCTAAGTTCTTGACCTAGCTCTACCCGGAGAGGAGCGAGAGGTTACTCGGTAGAGATATCTTTTGTACTGTGGCTACTCGGAGAAACATCATAATACACATAGAGAGGCAGGAGTAGGGGTTTTACCTCCTCACGAGGGCCCTGAACCTGGGTAGATCGTGTTGTTTGCAGTGTGTTGTTCTTACCTCACGCGTCTACTCGTCGCGTGATCCCTCCCCGAATACCTCCAGCGTCCATCGTCCCCACAACTTTAGCCATCCTATGGCATCTGCCGTGACACCACCACGACAACTGGGGTTACCTCGCCCCAGACCGATTCACATCGGCAGGCGGGCTCGGACATGGATCATCGGCTCCACAACCCCTCGACTGCGACAAATATGCAGGCATAGCCAAAACTGTATAACAACGGGCTCGAAACCAACAACCGATCAAAGCAGCACTCTAGACATGAAAGTTGTATTAAAAAGATGTTACTAAAGTATAGCTTTACAAACAGAGGTGACATGACCCAACATTACATCAGACAACAGAAGGCAAATTATGTTGCTAATCAACAAGAACCAAAAAGGCCTAAGAGGCCGCAACATAAGGCGACGTCCCAGCCCATAGATTCCAGGCTGCTACCTGGGAACCCCAAACTACTCGTCGATGTCCACGTTGAAACACCACCGAACTGAGGAACTCCACCTGAACCAAGTTGAAGCAAACATGAGTACGGGAGGTACTCAACAAGACTTAGTTAACCTATTATATATCTGCTTCTTTTAGAAAGAGTTATGAAGGTTATTTTTTTGCGTAAAGCCATCTTTGTTTTCCAATTTGAGGGAGGAATAGCACGTCTCATGGAGTATTTTGAAAACAGATGAGAAAACTACTCAACTACTAAGATCATCATCTTTTTAATCCACCAAAACATATCAGCACCTCCTGCTTCAAAGATCACCACCTCAAGTTGTTCCGGTAACTCATGCTACAAGGTAACCCCTATCGGCATCTCCGAGGAGGCATCCTTCATACGTTATCAACAAGTTTTAGTCATTCCGTTCAAGTTATCTATGATCACAGAATCCGTCACCAAGTCGTCCTTAACCGCGGACACGGCTTCTCGAAAAGATTTAACCCTGCAGGGGTGTACAACTTTAACCACACTTACCAACCAACTCTTAATGCCAGAACGTTGGCACTATTCCGGGAAGTGCCGGCAGATGGAGGATGACCACGACATTTCCCTTGCTTCGCCTATTCCATGAGTCGCTCCGAGTAGAGATGGTCCGCCAATAGGGAGTGGCCAACTCCTGGCGGGTCTCTATCGTTGTGAGCGGTGCTTCAACTATTGTCTCGCCATAGGCTGTTACCCCGCCACGTCCTAGTTTTGTAAACGTTTTTAACATCCCCGCAAATCCAAATGGAAAGCCCGAACTAGGCAACTCATGGAACAAACTAGGCAAGTTGAGACCGAGGGGAATCTAAGCCGCGTGTGGATGCACGCTCAGTCTTGGCTCGAAGACGAGAACTCGCTCCTAGGGGCATGAACAAGACAACCACCACATATCCTCTTTGGTCTCGTCATCCACACCTTTAAATCATGTTAATCAAATATCTCTTAACTTACCACTACTTCCTGTCATACTAGATTATTTCGTAACTCTGATTCATCAACCGGATAGAGCAGAGATAACATGCATGTATGACTAAGCACAGCATATTTCAGGCTTTGGCGAAGCACACAATTGAACCTATAGCTGCTAGGAGTAGTGGATCAGGATAATTGGGCTATGCATGATATAGGACAACTCTAACTACTGACACAAGATACATTGGAATCGAATGCATTGTACGAGAGTCAAAAAGTCTTTCGAAACCATATATGGGCAGATAAGAGGTTATGCTTGCCTTGCTTCAATAAAACCAGAGAAAGTCTTCAGGAATAAGTGCTTGACTTGTCGGTTAGGATCAAGTATTCTCCATTGGATTTGTTGGCCTTCTCTTCGGAGTCACGTTCTACCGAGGGGGAACAAACACCGAAACAAGAAGAACAACAATCAACACATGGCAACGATGCAATGCGCAATATGTATGCATGAGCAAGTTAATGCACTTAAAGAAGCCCTAAACATGTTCTTTGGGTTGTTAGGGTTCATATGGCAATTATGCGATTAAGTTGAAATTAGCCCCGAAATGGACCTCGAAGGGGTTTCGGGCGATCTTGGAAGCGAGTAAAATTTTAATTGCTCAAATGGGTATGAAAACATCATAACTAGGTTGCATTTGTCATTTTGAGCAATTTGGTATATAACTTTTATTTTTCTAATTTTATTGAATAAAAACTTATTTTTCTATTTTTAAATGAATTAAACAACATTAAATAATGCTCATTTTCAACTTTGTCAAACATGCTTGAAAATGGCATAAACAGCTAGATTATATTTTTCTGAACGTAACCATATTTTTATTTTATTTTTCTAATTAACAGAAGAAAAGTTATTCATTTTCTATTCTTAATCATTTTCAGTAATTATAAAAGGGGTGGGCCCACGTGTCAAATCAAAAGACGTTTTCTAAAAACAGTTTAAACCTGACAGGGCTGGCCCGCAGCGAGGTCACGCTGACGTCACTGTGACGCCAGCGGCTGGCCGGCGGCTCTGCTCCTGTTGAAATCCGGCGAACCACCGCACGATTTTAGAGGCGGACTAGCGCGTAAGGGAGTGGACCGCGCGGGGAGCCTACTGGGCGGCGGAGGTGACCAAATGGTCACCGGAGAAGCTCCGGCGACCACCGTCTACGACAGTGAGCGGCGGCGCTCGGCGTCCCGACTAAACAGAGGGGAAGGGGAAAGATGGAGGGGTCCTGGAGGACCCTCAGCTCACCAGGAACACGTTGGTGAGGTTGGTTGGACGAGGCGGGGCCGGAATGGGCGGCGCCGTGCAGAAACGATGGCGGCCGGCCGTGGAGAAGACGACCCGATTCGCGCGGTAGAGGGCATCCCGGCAAGCGAGGGTGGACAGGGAGGTATAGGAGATCGAGGCGCTCCTCCAGAGCCTCTCGGTTGAACTCGAGGCGGCGCACAGCGACGGCGCCATGGCGGCCAAGGAAGCTAGGGTTTCGGCCTGGTTCGGGTTCTTCCGCGAAAAAACAGAGAGAGGGAGAGGGGGTTTCTGGGGGAGAAGGCTACGATCTAGACGCCTCCTGAGCGTTATCCACAGCGAGGGAAAGAAGCAGGAGGTGGCGATTCGACGCGGACGCGGCCTCCACGCAGCTGATCCTACCGTCAAAGTTGAAGAAGACAAATTTACGCAAACCCCCTAGGAAAATAGAGTTTTATGAATAGGTCCTTTTCACCTTAAAACAGAACCAAGATCAAGTTTTGAGGGCCTTTTTGTGAAGCAAAAATTTCACAAAAATAACTTTTGGAAAACTCTTCAAATTTGCCACATTTCCATCACATGTTTTATCTATATCTATATATACCTAATAATAAAGGCGTTAAGTCTTTCTTGGTTTGGTTTGGTAGGTCATTGAATCTGCCCCTAAAGTTAGACCCAAATTACCCACCGTGCCACCGGTCCTTTGTTTAGTACATCGTCTAGCAAATATTTTGCACGTTCATGTGTAGCCGACTCATACTCTGCCTCATATACCAACTCTGCCACGGTAAGTAAAAAAAAATCGTTTGGAAAAGTACTAACGTGCTCCAGTTGATACCCTAACTGCTGTAGCTAACCACGGCTCATGTCCGAGTAGTATTAGATTACCGAATCCTAATCCTACTTCTATTCCTACCCTGGACATATACCTCTTAGGCTTAGCTGCTATATATATACTCCTATAGCCCGAACAAGCAAGAAAAATAAGCGAAGAGATATGGGGCAGACTTCTAGCTAGGAGGCATCCATCCTCTCAGCGAGTTCTCTTTTGATCAATCAGCTAGGGACTAATTAAGCAACGTGTATACGGGTGTGTTGCTGAAAAGTACTCGGCGAATTGCCTCACCGTGTGGGAACCAAAGCCGGTAGTAACAAGACTCTATAAGCTGACACGCCACGACCTCATGCTCAAGAACTTCCATGTTGCAGCCACTCATGTTCAGACCAAAGAAAAAAGCAGCTATGTTGCGTGCGTGCCCCGCTTGCCGGCAGGGTGAGGCTAAATCCATCGTCAAGGAGAGTTCCCTGCGGAGCTCGGTGGCCGCCGCTCCACAAGCAGTAGAAAGAAATCGTAGAGGAGAAAAGGAGGTCGCCTCCACGCCGTGGTCGAACACCACTGGTCTAGCGCCATAGTTCATGGACGTGACCGAGCGGTACTGATGGATGCCATGGTGCTAGGTGGCGACCTGGTAGAATGGAAACCTAGCCTTTCATAATCGAGAGGAAGAGAAAAATTTAGAATCAACTTTACTTTCGACAAGCAGAACGTTACAACCATGCCTCCAAGAGCAGCAGCTGAACACATGGGGAAGACAAAGACCAGCACCTGAGTTCAGGCGTCCGTCCTATAACAGCAGCACCGCGTCCTCGGCGTCAATCTGTCAATTTCTTCCCGTGTTTCCCTCCATGTCAATCTCTCAATTTATTCCCGTAGCCTCAAGCAACGAGAAGGGTGGTCAAATATAACCCACACAGCCTGACAGCCAACGGGGCGACCCTGAACATTAAGACTTGGAGAAGGCTCACGACGCTACTGTTTCTCATCATCGTACTAATGCACCTCGAAACAGAACCCAAGATTGATGGATGTCGCTGCGATTAAGTGGAAGAGGAGAGAATACCTTGACGAGAATAAATCTCTTGGGTTCGAGGACGGCCAACACCATGGTCATCCATTGGTGGCGTCGGCAAGCGGCAACCAACTGGAGGTCGTGCTGGACGCCCTGAGCACTACGAGGTTACTTGATGTGCGCCGTCGCCAAAACTGCGACCGTCCGCGCCTGCTGTTCACTGCGAAATTGCATAGGAGACCAAACTACAGCCAGTTTACGACACCCGAGAAATCCCCAACAATCAGGTACAATCTTGTACTATCTGGGGAAACCATGCATGTGTATCCTTTCTCGACAAAAAGAGATTTCTTTTCTGCTGATGTACTGATGTGCTGCACGATAAAGAAACACCAGCAGCAAGAGTATTTTCTTTCTTATAAAGACCGGCTACAAGAAATGGGAGGACAGAGAAGAAATAAGACATGGACTCGTAATAGATGCTTCAACAAGAAATGTCGGCTTAAGAATAGAAGACCATGATTAATAAAGAACAATAAAACGTAGATAAACTAACGAAGACGTGTACAAATATTTCTGCTCAATAGGATATGCTTTCAAAGAAGAATACTTTTTTCAGAGTTTCGATAAACACAAGTACTGTCTCCTTTTTTTTTAGAGAAAATACATTATATTGTTTCCGTTATAATCATCACTAAGTCATGTGATGCATCAATTAGTAGATAGACCGATGTATACTTTGCTTTATTTGCTACAACCTGATAACTTTAATGACCCTACTCTGCCACTACTGCCACATGATAAATTGCTCCATTGTACATTGCAACAAATCCAACAATATGTATCTTTGATATTTTTCTATTTGACATTTTAGAAACACGCCAACAATATGTACTGACGCAACACAACTTTTCATAGCATCTATCGTCACCACAATACCAATAAGAACTTTGTGCTCCTTTATGACTGCATATTTGTACAAATATATATTAAACTAAAGTGATATTTAAAATGTTTGAGTGCTAGAAATTACATCATAGGGCTCTCTAGATAGATTTGGGAGCATATATTGAATAAGTTAAAACCGTTGCAACGCACGGGCACTTTTGCTAGTTAATTTTAAAAACTTTTCAGAACAACTTTGTTGGTTGCTTGGTTAAGTGAGTTTTGTAATTTCACTTGTTATTTTCAAACGCAAAATTTTGACCAACATTTTCCATGCATGTATGCCATGTACATAACACACAAAGCCTATCTTAGAAAAAGAGGGATGTACAAATCTACCCCCCTTACAAGAATCTCGTCCCGAGATTCCCGAAGGAGAAGAAAGAAGGAACACCGGTTTTGAATGATCTTCTCGAACCTTGCGGTTTTCTTCTTGAAGAGGTTGATCCGCATCACTTGCAAAGATATCCAGCGGGTACACGTTAGGTTGGAGGGAAAACTCTTAGGAATTGATCTTTACGAAGATCGAGTATCTCATGGCTAACTCATGACAGGAATGTTCATAAAGAACTGTTGCGTTATCGTGCATGAAACACATCAAGGTAACAAAGGGATTAGGAGAAGGTTTCAACTTTATGGACGATTGGTCTTGAAAGGATTTAGAATATGAGCGTTGCACAAGACTTTAAATCCTTTTGGGAAAGATAGGTTGGACAACTTATGACATCGAGGTTTCTTCGAAGTAGAATACCAAGATGGAAAAGATTGTCTTGGATACCACAACGTAATATCCACACACGAGCGAGAACACGAGAAACACTGTTATCGTGCGTCAGAGAGAATTTGATACAGGATCATGTCCACTCTTCGAAGTGGACACAGAAGATGAAGAAACTTTCACTCCGTCAAAATTTTGTCGAAATCTTTGCCAAAGATTGGGATGTTACTTCACGGCCGGAGATGAGTAACTACGGGATGTTGGAACACCGTAAAGAAGAAGGAATTATTGGTCACACAATAAGGGTGCATGACCAACGGAGATTGGAACACCGAAAGGGATAATGTCTTTCATGTTGTGGATTTGACGTAACAATACGTTTACCACATGGTTGAGACCCCATGGCTGAAGTAATTGACGAATTCACACAATGTGTGAGATAAATAGAACTTCAAGTACAAACAACATGAAAAAGGGAACTGATCAATGGTGGTTACAAAACACCACGAGATGTTTCTCATGATGAACTTGTTTCCACTAAAAGAAAGGTTTTGAGGATTGACATAGGGACATTGGACAATACAACTTCCAAGTTCTCCTGATGTTCTAGATACCAATATCAGGCTTATGACAAGCCTTCTATAGGTAATCAAGTGAAAGTTAAACTCCGGTGTGGAAGAACGGGAAGGAAAACTTCTAGAATGAGTCACACAAGAATCCTCACAGAGAGTGTCTATTCTTACAGATTCAAAGAGACATGACATTAGGCCTTCCGGATAATTGTGTCAACCACAACATCAACCATGCCGTATTTTGAAAAGACCTCATTAAATACCCTTGAGGAAAACACCAACCATCGTTGCTGCTTGAGATTCAGCTCTGGTTAGTGGATTTATAGCTCAGGCTCGATATGTTTGAGCGAAGAGATTGCACCGGTTACAATTGACATACCTTTACTGGATTCTCAAGGTATCGACTACAATGTATAGCTCAAAAAGATGAGAGAGATTGCAGAACTCATGTATTAGCAACTTATGAAAGACGGTTGCACCTACATGAATTACTTGCAACAGAACACATCAGAGTCCTTGTTGGGAGGATGATTGCAAAGATAAACTTCTTCTCTTTCGCGAATGATCACTCAGTGGCTGGGTGTGGATGCAAACTTCTTAAAATAAATGGAGGTAACAACCTACCATGTCAAGAATAATCCGCACATGCATGACCGACTTGGAATTATACCTGAAGAAACCAGAAAACTTTACTCGGATCCATGGCGACAACTTTAAACATAAGCACATGAACCAGAGAAAGTCATTCGAACATCGAGAACACAACCTTCATGATGACACAAAGATGGTTCTCAAAAGTTTCCAACATTAATGCCAATTGTTCAACATGAACCTCATTAAGCATGGAGAAAACAAGGATGTAATCGTTGGGTTCAACAACACCCTTATCAAACACTCCAAGGGGAAGGGTTCATATGATCTATGATCAAGGCAAAATATCGGTCAGACTAATGGACATGAAGGTGTACTCGTGAAAAATACCATGAGTGAGAACCCTACCAAGATAATCCTTGGATCTGAACTTGATCTGACGATAGCCCAAATCAAATCAAGGTTAGGATGACAGCATGTCCATTAAGGAGATACTATCATGCTTCAACACAAAGGAAACTAGACATTCCTTAACAAAGGATCAAGTTAGGTGGAGCTTTTGCCTTTCAACTCTCCAAGTTATTGTTTAAGCTCAACCAACTAGTCTAGGATATCCAGCAGAATTCTTGGAGAAAGGAGTAGTTCAAATACCCCTTGTGTAGACATCACGGTCAGGTAAAACCTGGTGATACTTCTAGAAAGATAACCAGAATATCACAACCCACCGGCATATCTTGGAGTTCGAAAGGGATCTTTCTTGTCAAAGCAACCGATATGGTCTTGAGAGCTTTGGTGTGAACCTAACTCTTTGACCAGGAATGTGCACCAGAATGAACAGATTTGGTAACACGGTCAACTTCAAATAGATGCTGGAATACCAGTAGTGCTAAGAAGGATAGAGATGTTTCTCAAACTTTTCAAAGTAATAAGAATTGGTAGGAATATCTGATACACATGTCGATGAACAGACCCATCATTTTCAAGCATTCAAACTTGGAGAAAGGGTGAGTGAAGACGTCTAAGAGCATCACTTCATCAATAAGGCCATGAAACTCAACACAACCTCCTGATAAAAGATTGTGATACTCGAAGGTGGAACAGAACAGAAGCTAATGAAACTTCTTTATTCTGTGGATTAGAAAGCTTTGACCTGGTTTTAGAGATGAACGAGGTACTGGAGTTTGTTTCTCCCGATATTCCAAGGTGGAATATTCTGGCAGAACACCAGAGCAAATGCATTGGAAGAACCCAACACACGTATGCAACTTGGTATCCAAAACAACGGACAAAGTTTAGGAAGCAACTAAAGATTGGAACGTGCTCCGAAGAATCCAGAGATCACAACGAACGCACAGGGTAATACTCATTTGTAGAACCCATGCCGAAAGATTGGTATAGCTGAATCAAACCAAAGATATGAGAATCATGAAGAACACTCTTGTTGTGACTCCTTTTGATTCCAAAGAAAACCTATGGCTATGAGAGTTGGAATTGCCTAAACACCCTGAGGTGGAACAGATTCCTCAAGATCCAAAGAAACAGAACTTGGGTTAAAGGTCAGCATCCTGTTCTGATAGCGTGAGCATTACATGGTTAAGAAACCACATGACTCAACTCACCGCAATTCAGCACATTCTGGGACCTTCGGTTCAAGTCCAAAGGTTATAAACTTAGAGAAAGGAATAACTGATATCTTAGTGCCTTGAAGAACACTACGAATAGCAATGATGAAGTATCTTCCAGAAACCATACGTAGCTCCGGAAGTATCTGATCAAAAGACAAGAAATACATTCGAGATGAAAAGGAAATCTCGAGGTTCAGGATTTGAAACTCTAGAACATGGTAATGTGGAATCCACATGGGCATGAGATATTATGATGGAAAGCAAATCTCCCATATTAAGAGATAACTGAATATGGAACACACACGACTCTAGACACTTTAACACTAGGTCAACTTGGGTAAAAGACGTCCTTGCCAAAGAAGGCACCTGAGTTTTGAATGACTAGAAGAGATAGCAAAACCTTTTCAAATCAAAACAGGTAAGGTGACCCGGAGTTAGAGCGATACCAGATAAGGAGTAAAAAGAATCCTAAGAAGGTTTTCTCAATCCATTTGGAGTTTTCAAATAGTTTTCACAAACTCTAGACTCAACATCGACCAAGAAGTAAGGTTTTCCTACAGGCAGTCCTGCTCTGATACCACTTTTGTCAGACCCCGGACCCAGAGATATACATACTGCTATGTGCTCCTAGCCATGGACTCATAAGGGCTTCAGGGTTACCAGCCCCGGCCGCAACAAACAACGGCAGGAAGACCGGATTCATCGGCACGTAGTCCGGATCCCCGGTCTACTACTCCTTGTATCCATGCTAGTCATAACCAATTATGCATACCCAATCGTCCACGAGTCGGATGAAACTGTAGGAACGGGACCAAAGTTATACATAGCTGCTATGTGTCCAGAAAGTGCAACAACAATCGAGGGTTACTGGGGTTACCTCGCCCCAGGCTGAATCACATCGGCAGGCGGGCTCGGACATGGATCATCGGCTCCACAACCCCTCGACTGCGACAACTATGCAGGCATAGCTAAAACTGTATAAAAATGGGCTCGAAACCAACAACCGATCAAAGCAGCACTCTAGACATGAAAGTTGTATTAAACAGATACTACTAGAGTATAGCTTTACAAACAGAGGTCACATGACCCAACATTACATCAGACAACGGAAGGCAAATTATGTTGCTAATCAACAAGAACCAAAAAGGCCTAAGAGGCCGCAACATAAGGCGACGTCCCAGCCCATAGATTCCAGGGTGCTACCTGGGAACCCCAAACTACTCGTCGATGTCCACGTTGAAACACCACCGAACTGAGGAACTCCACCTGAACCAAGTTGAAGCAAACATGAGTACGGGAGGTACTCAACAAGAATTAGTTAACCTATTATATATCTGCTTCTTTTAGAAAGAGTTATGAAGATTTTTTTTTTGTGTAAAGCCATCTTTGTTTTCCAAGTTGAGGGAGGAATAGCACGTCGCATGGAGTATTTTGAAAAAAGATGAGAAAACTACTCAACTACTAAGATCATCATCTTTTTAATCCACCAAAACATATCAGCACCTCGTGCTTCAAAGATCACCACCTCAAGTTGTTCCGGTAACTCATGTTACAAGGTAACCCCTCTCGGCATCTCCGAGGAGGCATCCTTCATTCGTTATCAACAAGTTTTAGTCATTCCGTTCAAGTTATCTATGATCAAAGAATCCGTCACCAAGTCGTCCTTAACCGCGTACACGACTTTTCGAAAAGATTTAACCCTGCAGGGGTGTACAACTTTAACCACACGTACCAACCAACTCTTAATGCCAGAATGTTGGCACTATTCCGGGAAGTGACGGCAGATGGAGGTTCAACACGACCTTTCCCTTGCTTCGCCTATTCCATGAGTCGCTCCGAGTAGAGGTGGTCCGCCAATAGGGAGTGGCCATCTCTTGCCGGGTCAATATCGTCGTGAGCGGTGGTTCAACTTCTGTCTCACCACAGGCTGTTACACCGCCACGTTTGTCGAATCTGCATCTCAACAAGTCCCTCGGGTGAACCCATAGGGTTTCGGTTAGGAGAACGTGTAGGTGCTAGTGACAATCGTCGGCTAGACAGGGGACACGATTTACCCAGGTTCGGGGCCCTCGTAGAGGTAAAACCCTTACTCCTGCCTCTGTCGATCTGTATTAACGAGTAGATCGGTTACCATGGGGGGTTACTCAAGTCGAGAATATGATCTCAATCTCAAGGCTTGATGGTGCGGTATTGCTTGGCCCCTCTCCTGTGGTTCTCTTGGCCTTATATAGGTGGCCCGGTCTCAAACCGTACCCGGAGAGGATTCGAACTCTAACCTAAAGTTGGTTACAAGTTTCCTAACTTGACCCGCAAGGCTTTGCGGGTGGGCTCTAAGTGGGCCTTCTAGAGTAATCCTTGACGCTTCCTTTGGAGCTTGGGCCGTGGGCCTGACACCGGGTAGGCTCATCCGACAGGCCTAGGATCCATCCCAATAGCCCCCGAGCGTTTACTCGACTGAGAATCCGTCGGGTGGACGCTCAGAACTTATCTTGATTTCCTTTCGGCTGGTGGTTTTGATCGTTTGAAGAGGATATGTATCTTGTATGAGATGCATTTCTTGTACTCGAGTATCGAGAAAATAGAGTGCCTGTGTATTCGGCTGTTTGCGCAGAAGGATGTGGCTCAGTTGCTTGGCTCTCCCGAAAGCTCGGGGCCAATTAATTGCATCTAGGGCAAAAACAGTTCTGGCCTACACAGATTCAAGACCTCCGACTCGAATCCGGTGAGGTGATCATTGCGACTGGGCCGTAGAGGTCTTACCGAGTCAAACTTAACCTAATTGGGTACTCGGCGCGTCCGCTAGGATTTTTCTTCGTGTTGTTGACACAGAATTTACCGGAGGACGCAGCTTGAGTGCGATTCCAGGCCCTCAAGAAAGATCTTTTGGGTCTTACCTTCGTATTCGGAAGAAATACGACATCTAGATGTGCCTAGTCGGCTGAACAATCCAGGAGATTGATGTGGGTACATCGTATAATAGAGTGGCAGGAACTACGCACTCAAAGTTTTATCCAGGGATGTTTCGATTGAGGACTTCTCCCTTGATTTTGTGCACAAAGTTTTATGTGCTTTGAAGTCTTATTTCCATACAAAAGAGTTTTCGTGTTTGGAGCCCTATGCGAAGGAATTTTCGCGTCTTGATTTGCTCATACGAAGTTTATTTCGCGTTTGAGGCTTTATGCGAAGGAATTTTCGCGTCTTAATTTGCTCATACGAAGTTTATTTCGTGTTTGAGGCTTTATGCGAATGATTTTTCGCGTTTTGATTTGCTCATACGAAGTTTATCCGAAGAAATTCTGAGCTTGATGATGTGCGCTATGACGTCACAGCGCACTTTATCCTCCCGATGGGACGTGACGGAGCGAGAGCAGAGGCGCTGGCCCACCATGTCAGCTTTTTGACGGAAATGAGACGTCGTTCCCGGTTTTTACGCGAACTGCGCGCAGTAATTGCGCACGATCTTCTGTTAAGATCGTGGCACGAAACAACGTTCACCGCCGTTTCGTTTCGGCTTCACGCGTGGCTGCCGTGACGAGCGCCACGTCGCTCGATGAACGGCCACGATTAGATGACACCGTGTATAAATACGGCCCTTGGGTGAAAAGTGAAAAATTCCCATCATTCGTCTCCAGCTTTCACCTTCCTAGCCTTCGTCTTCCCCGCGCCCCTTCTCTGTCCTCAAGCTTGCACCAGCGCTCTTGGCGGGAGGCAAGAAACGAAGTGCCGTTGTTTCCTCCTCGCAAGCACCCGAGGATGCCCCTGTGGTTCCTGCTCCCCGCTCTGTCGACTGGCGCTCCGCCAACACCACGCAGAAGAGCATCAAGGAGATGCAAAGGGAGGGATTGCTGCCTGCCGACGCCGAGAAACGAGTTCGCCTCGGCAAAAAGGAAGAGGTACCAAACCCCCGTGCGAACGAACGCGTGATCTTCGCGGATAACGTTTCGCGCGGGCTCTCCTTCCCCCTCCATCCTTTCCTCGTGGCATTGTTGTATGTCTATGGCATACAGCTCCACGATCTTCCTCCAAATGCGGTGCAACACATCTCGTGCTTCATCGTTGTTTGCGAGTGTTTCCTGGGCATCCGCCCATACTGGGGCCTTTGGAAGGCCCTCTGCAAGGTGTGGGTCTTCCGCGACAAATCGCGGGTAGAGACTGAGCTCGGAGAGCCGCTGCGCACCGGCGGCTTTGGAATCCAGGCGAAATCGAACAACTGCTACTTCGAGACGCACTTCGTCGACTCCGCGCAATTATGGAGGAAGAAGTGGTTCTACGTCGTAGACAACAGCGTGGGTGGAGCTCATGAGTTCCACCCGTTTGCTGTCCTGAAGCGGCAGAAGTCCTGGGTGCACAAGCTTTCAGTCGAAGAAACCCGAATCATCGCCCCGCTACTCGCCAAGGTGATCGCCCTTCGTGACCAAACCGCAGGAGTTGTGCTGAACGACTTGCACCTGGCGAGCGTGTTCCTCAAGCGTAGGATCCAGCCTCTGCAGGAGAGGCCCTCCACGATGTGGGAGTACCAGGGTGTTGAAGACCCCAGCCGCGTGAGTCGTGAAGAACTTTCGAATGTTGAATTCGAGAAGATGATCACGGCCATAACCAGTTTGAAAGTGGGCGAGACCTTCCCTGACTGCCCTGTCGCAGCTTTTGAGGCTTCGAGACCTCCTCCATCCGAAGTAAGTTCAAATTTTTCCTTGTCTTAGTCCTTTTTCTTGCTCGAAAGTTTATTGACTGAATTTGTTCTTCCTTTTCTTCTTCCGTTTTCTTCTTGTAGAGTTTACCGGTGGTCACTTGCTGCCTGCCAGTCTCCGGTGAAGAAGCCTCGGACTTGTTGGCGAGCAACCTGGATCTCCCTGTCGATACCAGCATTGTCGATGTCGATTCGAGTTCTGAGCATGATTCCTCAGATGACGTGGAAGAATCGGGTAGCAATCTCCGCCACCGCAAACAACGCCGAGCGGGAGACGATGAGGCCACCTCAAAGGATAATTCCTTGGGTGGGTGATCTGAGAAAGAGCCTCTCATCGTGACTCCGCTAAGTGTGCGCGCTCCTTCTGCTCCTCAGCCGAAGATCCAGACCTCCTAGAACGCGGATATGCTAGACGACGAAGATGACGAGTAATTTTTTGCTTCTTCGTTCTAGTCGAACGTTCCCTTTTTGTTTCTTCTGGCACTTATTGTTTTCCTTCAGGACAGGCTCCAATCCATCAGCCCCGTCCGGTTCGCCTCTTCCCTTCCTCTCGAGAAAAGGAAAGAAGCTGCTGCTGCGGGTGGGACCCCAGCTGTCGGGGCCGTCCAGAATTCGCCTAGTCCAGCCCCCACAGCTGCGGCTATGGAATATAGGATCCCTAGCTTTGCAGTTGGGGCCTCGACTTCGAAAGAAGTGTCAGGTAGCTCGGCTGATCCTCTCTGCATTGCTCAAGGCCAGGTAAATTTTGCTATTTTCTTTTGCATCTTGTACTTTGTTTGTTCGGGATTTTTATCGGGTGCACGGCAGTGCTCCCGATGGGAGTAGCCCCCGAGGCTGTAGTTAATCGCTTGCGATTGGCTACAGGCTCAAGAACTTAAGCTCTTTTCTTCTCTTCATTTTATCGGGTGCACGGCAGTGCTCCCAATGGGAGTAGCCCCCGAGGCTATACTTGATTGTTTGCAGTCGTGTATAGGCTCAATCTTCTCCTCTCTGACTCTTTCATCTTCATGTTTTTGCAGTCTCTTCTTGACTCCCTTGCAGCCATTGGCCGTCGCGTTATCTCGCTGAGACAGATTGCGTGACCCTTCGGGCAGATCCTGACCGACTCGTCTTGGAAAACGAGCTTCTTCGAGGTAAGTTTATCTACTCCTTCTATCCAATCTTCTCGCTCATGCGAATTCCTTTGTGTTTAAATTTATCGCTGTGCAGCTCAAGCTGAAGTGCTGAAGGCCGAGAAGATGGACGCTGCCACTCGGGTAAGCACCCTGGAGCTCAGTTGGAAGCTGCTCGAAAGGAACTTGAATCCTCTCGCAAGCAGTCGACTGACCTCGAGGGAAAGCTTGCGGATGCCCAGGACGCCCTGAAGAAATTGGAGGAAGCTGGCACCAAGCAGGACAACGATCTTGTTGACTTCCTTCGCCCTCTGGCCCAGCGTTTCACAGGTAAATTGCACTTATCCTTTGTTATTCTTCGACTTGCTGGTAAGTTCTTTGGATTTTAACGTTTCTTTCTGCAGATCTTCTTGGCGTTGCGCTGGAGCTTCCCGGGGTTCAACGGGTGGACGCCCTGACAGATTCATGCGCTCAGCTTCGAAGGCATGCTAGCAGGATTTGCGCCCTGATTGGCGATGCCACTCGAGTGTTGACGCAGCTTCACGGGCCTCTTCTGGTCGACGCTGTGGTTCCGCCCACGCTGGATGGTCTCCTGAAGGTTTTCCTGGAGGGCGATCTCCTTCAGGCCTACTCGGTTGCTCAGTCAGAGTTCGGGCGAAGACTGCTATCTAGTTTGCACTGGCGCACGGAGTCGCAGGCTTGGAGGAGGTGTATTCGAACCTTACCGTCGATGCTACTACGGGCAAAAAGGTAGCGCTTCGTCCTTTTGGCGATCCTGCTGGAGTCCTTGCCCGGAAGTTATCTGATTTGATCGCCCGTGCTAGTCGCAGGGGGCAATCTGCCGCAAGTGGCAGCACTTCTGCAGTTCCTTAGGATAGTTTTTTCGTAGTTTGTGTTTCCGATGTAATGAACCTTGGGATGTATTCCCGTATTCTCTCTTTAATCGAAATGTTCTTTTGATATCTGAGATGCTTCCTGTGATTGATTGTCATGAGTTCCTCCCGATGGGAGTAGCCCCCGAGCACCTGTTGAATAGGTGGTTTTATTTCTCGAACAGAGCGTCTTATTCCTTAACTTTTCTTATCTTCTTCCAGGTAACCGGAGTTGTTGCGGAGTCTTCGAGTGGATCTGCTGCCCAAGTAGATCCTCTTATTGCTGCTGTTGGCACTTTTGCTGGCCGCCGTGACCGGGTCGCGGATGGTGAACACAAGCTAAAAGCCTTGCGTGGGGTGGCTGATGTAGCCAAGTCCAAACAGAAACTTGCGATTGAACGTGAGCAGCTTGTGATGGATGAATTGGCGGCCATTGCCAAGGATTTGCTCTGTAAGTATCTCAGCCCCCTAATACTTCGTGTCTTTTTCCTTTCTTTGACTCTGTAGCTTTCCTTGCAGTTGTTCAGCCTGACGATCGGTGTGAAAAGCATTGGGTAGAAAACCATATTGTTCACAAAGCCGGTAGTTCAAAACCCCATGCAAATAACTTTTGGTCCGACCGCAGTCGAGGCTTTGTGCTGGCTACTTTGAAGTATCGTGTGAGCCAGGCGAAGATACTCGTTGACCGCTGTCACGAGGGCTTGATAGCTTTGAATGGCGCTTTTTATCCCTTGGAAAGGGGTCCAGAAGATTTGAGCCAGCTACTCAAAACTTTTGGTCAAGTAGGCGAAATTCGGGAGTGCGTCCGTCAACAGTTGATCTGCGGGTCGTTAGTAGGACTCTCGTTTGTTCGATTATGGCATCCCGAGGTTAATTTCCACTCCGTTGCCAAGCTCCCAAATGTTCCAGTCAATATGACATCTTATTATACAGTCGTTCGACCTGCTGCAGAAGAGATTATTCGACTGACCTCTGATGAGGTTAATCGGGTCTTGGCCGAAGAAACTGCTCGTCGCCATATGTAATTGTAGGATGTATGTATCCTGTTAATCATGTATAGTTGTCTTTAAATTTTATAAGGTGCCAACCTTGTTTGTACTCTTGTATTTGTAAATGATGCTAAGTTAGGCGTAGCCCCCGTGTGTTTGGGGTGTATACCTGTTTTTAGCATGTAAAAATCTATGACTTGAGAAACCATGATTGAGAAACCATGTATATTATTAATATGACTGAGAAGTCATGTATTATCTTCGAGCTACAGCATGGCTAGTATAGCCTTATTTTGTCGGGTAGAATAATCTAAGGATAGAATTTGCGGAGGTGAGCAACATTCCATGGATTGGAGTAGATGCCCCCAGTCTCGGGGTTCTTCAGTCGATATGCGCCACCAGGGATAACTTTGTGTATTATGAGGGGTCCTTCCAACTGTGGCTCGAGTTTGTGTCCTTCCTTCTGCTTGAGTCGCAGCACCAAATCTTCTACCACGAAGGCTCTATGGCGTATACGGCGGTTGTGGTAGTTGCGTAGCGACTGTTGATATACCGCGGATCTTGCGAGTGCAATGTCGCGTATCTCGTCGAGTGCATCCACATCTTCCGCAAGTGCCCTGTTAGAGGTTTCTTCGCTGTAAGTGACGACTCGTGGGGCGCTGAACTTGACATCTTCGGGAAGGACTGCTTCAGCTCCGTATACCATGAAAAATGGTGTGTATTTTGTTGATCGATTTGGGGTCGTGCGGAGGCTCCATAATACAAAGGGTAACTCTTCTGCCCAGTGTCCTGCCGCTGGGTGCAGTCGATCTAGTAGCGGTTTCTTTATTCCAGCCGAGACCAATCTGTTGGATCGCTCGACTTGACCATTGGTTTGCGGGTGAGCCACAGATGCGAAACTGAGGGTGATGCCCTTTTCCTCGCAGAACTGCTCTGTTTCCTTTGCTGTAAAATTGCTTCCATTGTCGGTGATGATGTTGTGTGGTATCCCAAATCTGCACACGATGGAGTCGAGGAATTTGACGACGCATTGAGCGCTAGCCGAGGTGACTGGCATGGCCTCAATCCACTTTGTAAATTTGTCGACTGCAACTAGTAAGTGCGTGTAACCTCCTGGTGTTGATTTTTTCAGTGGTCCTACCACGTCTAGCCCCCATTGTGCAAAGGGACAGGCGATTGGGATCATGTGAAGCTCAGTGGCAGGGGCGTGCGGCTTGGACGCAAATCTTTGCCATGCGTTGCATTTATCGACTAGGTCCTTTGCGTCCCTGGCTGCTGTGTGCCAGTAGAACCCTGCGCGAAAAGCTTTACCCACGATCGCCTTCTAGCTAGCATGGTGTCCGCAATCTCCTTGGTGTATATATCGTAGTAGTTCCTTGCCGTCCTCGGGCGCTATGCATCTTTGTATTATTCCTGATATGCTCTGCTTGTATAGTTCTCCATTGAGTACTCGAAAAGCTTTGCTGCGTCGCACTATCTGTATAGCCTCGCAAATATCTGCTGGGAGCTGTTTGTTGGACAAGTATTCGAGGTATTTCTGCGTCCAGATTGGTTCGACCATAAAAACTTGTCTTAAGATGTTGTGGGTGAGCTCAATCATAGCAGTTTGCGGGCTGACCTTTGTCTCCAATGTCGCGGGTGCCTCTGCTGATTTTTTGACTTTGACTGAGCGCTTGATCATCCTTTCGAAGTATATTTCGGGCGGTATGGGTGTGTTTGTAGAACCCATGTTCGCCAATTTATCTGCTTCTTCGTTGCTGGATCGCGCAATGTGCTTTAGTTTGCACCCTTGGAAACTTCCTTCGAGTAGATTGTACATATCTCGATAGGCAACCATGTTTTCTGCAATGTCTTCGCACTCTTTCATTGTCTGCTGCACTATGAGGTTTGAATTTCCACAGATCATTAGTCGGGTTGCTCCACAGGCAATTGCCATCTTCATGCCATGGAGGAGACCCTCGTACTCTGCATCATTATTTGACGCGGGGTCGTCGGGTGGAAAGTCCAATCGAAGGACGTATTGTAACTTGTCACCTCTCGGGGATATCAGGACTACCCTAGCTCCGGCTCCTTCGTTTCTCTTTGATCCATCGAAATACATTATCCAGCTGCTTATATATTCTGGAGGGCCTGGCGTTTGTAGTTATGTCCACTCGCTTAGGAACTCCATGAGCACTTGTGATTTGATAGACTTGCGACCTGCGTATATGATGTCCCAGGCGCCGAGCTCGATACTCCACTTCGCAATTCTTCCTGATGCCATTGGGTTATTCATGATAGTACCCAGTGATGCGTCGTTTACCACCGTGACGGTGTGTTCCTGGAAGTAGTGTTTGAGCTTTCGGGCTGTGAGCACCACACCGTACGCGAGCTTCTGGTAATGGGGATATCTCTGTTTGCAGGGCGAAAGCACTTCGCTGATGTAATATATTGGCCTTTGGATACCAAACGCCTTGCCGTCCTCCGGCCGCTCGACCATGATCGCTGTGCTGATGACCTGATTTGTCGCGGCTAGGTATAGGAACAGTGGCTCCCGTTCTTGCGGTGTTGCCAGGACGCGCCTGCTCTGCAATGCTCGCTTGAGGTCTGCGAAGGCTTTCTGTGCTTCGGGTGTCCACTCGAACTTATCCGTTTTCTTCAGTAACTTGTAGAAAGGTAATGCTTGCTCGCCTAGCCTTGCAATGAATCTGCTTAGGACGGCTAGTCGTCCCGCGAGCTGCTGCACACCATGGAGATTGGTTGGCTCCTTCATTGTCACGATTGTTTGGATTTTCTCCGGTTAGCTTCAATCCTTCGATCGGAGACCAGGTACCCGAGAAGTTGTCCTGCAGGGACGCCAAAGACACACTTGGTCGGGTTGAGCTTGATTCGGTATGCGTTCAACTCGTCGAATGTTTCTCTAATATCGTCGAGAAGTGTATCTTCCACTCGAGTCTTGATGACGATGTCGTCAACGTACACTTGTACGTTCTTGCCAATGAGCTTGGTGAGGCATTTTTGTATGCAGCGCTGATATGTTGCGCCCGTGTTCTTCAGCCCGAAGGGCATTGTCGTGTAGCAGTAAACAACGTGGGGTGTTATAAACGCCGTCTTTGTAACAGCCCAAGTATGAAAACTCCCCTTAGAATGATTGATTTCTTGTTTATTTAAGTACTACATCATGTCATCATATTGTTTCCATGTTGTTTGCTTTTGTTTCTAAATTGTTGCATTTGTTTTCCACTGTTTTCACAACTCAAATTCAAACCTTACTCAAACAATGTTTTCATACTTGTTCTGTTACAACTTTTGGAATAAAAATAACAAGTGAAAACAACCAAATTGTTCCATTTTATTTCATGTTGATCACTCCTTATTTTGTTGGTTTTAATCAATTAATCCACTCAAATAACTCTACAACATTTTCAAATTCAAACCAATTCTCAAATCATTAATCTTTTGAATCCTTGAAGTACAACACTAATTGGAATTCCTTAAAACATTCTAAACCCTAGGGGAAACCCTATTGAAAATGGCTTCATTTTCCAATATTAATTATTATTGCAAAATTCAATTAAATTGGTTCAATTTTAAAACAGCAAGCAAACTTTCAACTTTTTGAAAACCAAAACTACCAAGTGGTTGCATTTCAGCTAAGGAGCTTATCCAAATTTTTTCCAAATTTTTCTATCAACAAAAACCTATCTTTTCTATCCAAAAGCCTTTGCTACAAAAAAAAACAGTACAAAAAAATAAAATAAAAGGAGAGGGAGCACAGCAGACCACCCCATCTATTTCTTTCCCAGCCCACCAAGCCCATGCGACTCACCCCCAACCTCCGTACGGTCCTGCCCCCTCTCTGTCGTTTTCCCTCTGCAAAAAGCAGCAGCACCAACTCCCCCATGTGCCATGTTCCCCTCCCCTATATCTCTCCCTCAAGCCCCCTCCAAACCCTAGCCTCCCTCTCCCCTTCCTCCTTCCTCTCGGCCGCCGCCAAGCACGATCCCTTTCTTCCTCTGTTTGCCCCCCCCCCCAAGTCTCTGAATTTTCTGAAGGCAAGCAGGTGCCCGCCATGACCGCGTCTTGGAGCTCATGGCGCCGCCGTCTTGGTCACCGTCAGGCCGTCCTTGCCACGGGAATGGAATCCCGACAGCTACCTCGCCGCGCTCGCCCCCTTGGTCGGGCCTGGGAGCCACCACAGAGCCCCCCGCCAAGGTCATCTTCCCCGTCACCGTCCGGGTTCTTCAGGCCGAAGGGACGAGATCGACCACGGGGTCCTCGCCGTCTTCCGCATGATCGCCTCGCCTCCAAGCCCCCAAGGTGAGCCGCACTCCCGGGACCTCTCCCCACTCCTCCCTTTGCTCTGGTATCGGCGCCTTCGCGCGCCGAACGCCGGCGATCGCCACTGGTCGCGTCCGCCTGTCACAGTTACGTGCAGGTGTGTACCGATTCAGTTCGTCAGAAAAAAAATACCGCAAGACAACCTCTTCTTAGCACGGATCCGTGTACCATCACAAGCCTCGCTTCACCCCAGTGGTTGGATTCCCTCCGCGCGCCCGCGAGGGCAGGGGATCGATTCCCCGCTCGCGCAATATTGCCCAACATTTTTACTCCTCCACTCCGCGCGGCGGGGCCCGCCCGTCAGCGGCGCCACATGCCCCGTCAGCGCTGCGTGGCCCTCGGGCCCGCGCGTCAGCCGCTGTGGTTGGCTGCCGCCCCGGTGAGAAAACCCGATCCAGATCTGGATCTGGTGATTTCGCATCCAGGCCCCTGCCTTTTCTGTTTTTGCACCGGAGTCCCTCCATCATCTGTTTCCAGCACAAACAAGTCCCTGCAAATTCTAGAAATACCCCTAAACTTCTTTTGGCCCTGTCTTTCAAACCACAACTCCAAATCATACAAACTTTATATGTATCCCACTCCAAATTTCCTTTACTTTTCAAATATGCCATTTGTTTCCTGTTTTGAATTTTCAAAATGCAATTCAAATTTGAATTCAAATAATTCAATTGTAATTTGCAACAATTCATAAATAATTCATACTAATTCCAAATAATGCAAATAAAATATGTTTTTCATACCATTTTGAATGACCTATTCAAATATAAAATTTGTTTCATGGTTTGAATAATTTAAATTGCCTAAATAATTTAATACTTGTTTAATTCATTTAAATTTGATAAAATCATAACTTGCTCAAAATAAAATAATTTTGAACATGCAAAATATGTTTTCAACCCATCAAAGTGTGAACTCTTCAAATGTGCATTTGAATTTATGTTTTGACCAAATGAAATTCAATTAATATTCAAACTTGCTTTAAATTCAATTAAAACTTGTTTAATATTGTTTAATTCATAACTAAATTATCCTAAGTCCTATTTCAATATTGGAAACATGTAATCCAACTAAAAATTGATGTTCTTTTCAAATATAAACTTTGTTATTTGTTTTGAACCCTTTAAGTTGATGAAAAAAATAATTGTTTGTGTGACATCTTTAAGTAACCAAATTTTCCAAACTTAATAAATGATTTCCAAACCTTGTTAAATTCCTTTTACCACTTGCATCTTTTGTTGTTACTTTGTTGTTATCATCGTGCATGCATCATGCTAACAACTCTCACATAATAATTAATTGTAAACCATTTGTTTCCACTTATTTCAATGGATCTTTTCCATATGCAATCCAATTGCATATGGGTCCAATTAAATTGTGTTATCTTGTCAAGTAGTTTATTTTGATGCATCTATTAACATGACATGCATCATCCCATGTTTGTGCACCTATGCCATGTTATTGATTGTTTATCTTTCTGCCTTGTTTGTTTGCTTCTTCCCGGATACACGACGACGTTGAGACCGACGATACTTACGACACCCTTTCTAAGGAGTTAGCTCAGTACCAGGCTACTGGGTTTGCAGGCAAGTTATCACTCACATGAACCATCGTGTTCCTTTCAACATCGGTTACCGATACTTTCCGTTGTCTATTTCTGCTAGCCTTAGTAGTAGTTGTTTCTGTTGCGAACCTATCACATGATACCCTGAACCCTGATATTGCCTCACCTCCATACCTATAACCATTGTTTGAGCCCGTGTCTTACTAGCATGCTTAGGTTGTTTGGCTCGAGTCTGTTACCCGTTACTTTCTGTCACTATTTCATTATGTTCTGGGGGCTCGATGTTTAATCAATCAATCATGCTAATGTTACTGTTAATAATAAATTTGATGATAAGGCACCGGCAGGAGGCCCATGAGAGGTTTTGAAGCCTGCTAGTGTCGACCCTAATAGGAAAAGGGTCTTGTCTACTGATCCATGATGAGCGCACTAACCGCATGTGGGAAGCGAGTATGGGCTCCCCCCTCAACTTGACCTGATTCGCATCTCGTCCAAATCGCCTCATTTAGTTCGTGTGTTCTATTTGCCGCATGCATGTTTTTGCGAGCCCAGGCCAGGGTGGAACTTTCGTAGTCGGCATATAGGGGGACACGTTCTTAGAGTGCTATGAGGGTCCATTTTCTTCTGGGCTCGATTAGCCGTGCGCCCAAGGTGCTTTGGGCTGGATGCGAAGAATGGTTGGTTGTGTAGAGTACCCCGCTTGGTGGGTTAGCTTCCCATCTGGCGGGTTATTCTTGCGTGTACGGCCAAATTGGTGCAACCCTGCAGGGATAATCTTCTCGAGAAGCCGTGTTTTCCGCGGTTATGGATTACTTGGTGAAAGTACTGGCTAACAAGTACTCAGGACAACTTAAACATAATGATCAAACATGTTTCACCCAATGATTAACAACTTGACTAGTAATAGGCTTATTGACACAATAATCTGAACCATCATTATATCAACTGTGTGAGTTATCCTCGGATTGCTTCTTTGGATAAGGGGCGAGATCCAGGATGGGTTTGTTTGAAGTTATCTTTCAGTTGGTTACAACACTCGACCTTATCCCCTTTCTGTTAGTTGGAAGTTGTAGTTCTCTGTAGTTGGTTAGCGCAGCCAGTTGCAGCATCTTTTATATCCCTTTCCTTCCGTTGAACCCAAAGCATCTGTGCTTGGTATTGACGGGTTACACTTTGGTGAACTGTGAGTCTTGCTTGCCAGTACGTTGGTGTACTGACCCCTTTGGGGCTGTGGTTTACGCAGACGACGTTTCCGAGGATCTACATGGTGGCTACTACATGGAGTATGACGAGGCTGCTGACGAGTAGATAGCGGACCCGGGCAGGATCCGAGACTTCGTGGATGGGCTCCGTCTGTTTTTTTCCGGCCTCTTAGGCCTATTTGGTTCTTGTCTGTACTCAGACATGTTGAATGCTTCCGCTGTATTGTAATGATGTATTGTTGGGGCATGTGCCCTCTGAATGATTGTATTTGCTATCTCTGCTCTAATGAGAGCCATTTGCAACTTATTTCAATCTTTTGTGTCGTAGAGATCTGTTGTGATATCACTTGTTAAACGCCGTTGACGTACCATGTGTGTATGGTTTGAAGTACGTCGACGGAAGTGCCTTTGATCTCTAGTGGATAGTTTACATCGACGATGGAATAGCAGGGCTTGTGTTGTCGCGCATAAGCGCAGGCCTACCAGGAAGCTGGGACGTGGGAGCAGTTATGCCCCATAATCCAAGCATCTGCTATCCAGTTCGTACGGTGAGTATCCCCTAGAAATCAGGGTGCGACAAATGGTATCAGAGCCTGTCTGCCTGTAGGATCCCTTTTTACTGGTCGCAGTTGAGTCTAGAAACTATTTTGTAGCTATATAGGAAAAATGAAACGTGAGAGTAGGAATTCTGTTCTTTTTCTTCTTTTCCCCACCCTCCCTCCTTTTTCTGGTAAGGAAGTGCAACGTTGATTTTCTCCCTTCTCATCTAAACTTTCAAGTTAGGATTTCACGAATTCTGGTTTCTCTAGGATGGTTATATCTACTAGACCATAGGAATGGAGGTGGTTGTGACATGATTTATCATGTTGCCTACTCACGATTGAGAACGGAGGCGTGTAAGCCCCGGAAGCAGATCCTCTATTCCTTAAGCAGTAGATATTGATCCTTTAGAAGCCCGGATGGGTTTTCCGTAGTACCTCAGGAGTTTTTGTTCTCGTTTTCCCGGTGTTGCTTCGTTATCCTGTTCTTCTCAACATCCTTTTCGTCCGTTGAAATCTTGTTGTTGTTTTCCACTTCAATGCTTCTACCGGCGTCTAATCAAAGTTTCCCCCGTTCATCTGCTAAACTCTATTCCAGCTAAAGTGTTGTTTGATACCGGAGCATCACATTTCTTTTGTGTCAAAGATCCTTTCCACAGCATACAACCTAATTCTGGTTCCACTAAGCAATCAAATCACCGTTCACTCTCCGGAATCTCAAATGTTGACTTCCAACATAAGTAAGAACAATCCAATTCTAATGGGAGGCCACATATTCCTCGCTTCTCTCATGTTGATGATTCTGACATTGATCTCATTCTTGGTGTTGGATTGATGTCAAAAACTCTGTTCCACCTTTATTACAGATAGTCTATTCTCCAAATGAATCAAATTCTATCCAACTATACACCCTATATACAAAAACCACTCCCCTTACTTGAAAATGTTCCGGTGGTTTCCAAATTCTCTGACGTCTATCCAATGTGCACGATGTGTTTCACGTGTCACAACTCAAGAGGATCTTCCCAAGAAGTATCCGGACCTTTTCTTTTCTCAGTAGGAATCTCGGGGCGCGATTCCTTCAAGGGGGGCGTTTTGTAACAGCCCAAGTATGAAAACTCCCCTTAGAATGATTGATTTCTTGTTTATTTAAGTACTGCATCATGTCATCATATTGTTTCCATGTTGTTTGCTTTTGTTTCTAAATTGTTGCATTTGTTTTCCACTGTTTTCACAACTCAAATTCAAACCTTACTCAAACAATGTTTTCATACTTGTTCTGTTACAACTTTTGGAATAAAAATAACAAGTGAAAACAACCAAATTGTTCCATTTTATTTCATGTTGATCACTCCTTATTTTGTTGGTTTTAATCAATTAATCCACTCAAATAACTCTAAAACATTTTCAAATTCAAACCAATTCTCAAATCATTAATCTTTTGAATCCTTGAAGTACAACACTAATTGGAATTCCTTAAAACATTCTAAACCCTAGGGGAAACCCTATTGAAAATGGCTTCATTTTCCAATATTAATTATTATTGCAAAATTCAATTAAATTGGTTCAATTTTAAAACAGCAAGCAAACTTTCAACTTTTTGAAAACCAAAACTACCAAGTGGTTGCATTTCAGCTAAGGAGCTTATCCAAATTTTTTCCAAATTTTTCTATCAACAAAAACCTATCTTTTCTATCCAAAAGCCTTTGCTACAAAAAAAAACAGTACAAAAAAATAAAATAAAAGGAGAGGGAGCACAGCAGACCACCCCATCTATTTCTTTCCCAGCCCACCAAGCCCATGCGACTCACCCCCAACCTCCGTACGGTCCTGCCCCCTCTCTGTCGTTTTCCCTCTGCAAAAAGCAGCAGCACCAACTCCCCCATGTGCCATGTTCCCCTCCCCTATATCTCTCCCTCAAGCCCCCTCCAAACCCTAGCCTCCCTCTCCCCTTCCTCCTTCCTCTCGGCCGCCGCCAAGCACGATCCCTTTCTTCCTCTGTTTGCCCCCCCCCCCCAAGTCTCTGAATTTTCTGAAGGCAAGCAGGTGCCCGCCATGACCGCGTCTTGGAGCTCATGGCGCCGCCGTCTTGGTCACCGTCGGGCCGTCCTTGCCACGGGAATGGAATCCCGACAGCTACCTCGCCGCGCTCGCCCCCTTGGTCGGGCCTGGGAGCCACCACAGAGCCCCCCGCCAAGGTCATCTTCCCCGTCACCGTCCGGGTTCTTCAGGCCGAAGGGACGAGATCGACCACGGGGTCCTCGCCGTCTTCCGCATGATCGCCTCGCCTCCAAGCCCCCAAGGTGAGCCGCACTCCCGGGACCTCTCCCCACTCCTCCCTTTGCTCTGGTATCGGCGCCTTCGCGCGCCGAACGCCGGCGATCGCCACTGGTCGCGTCCGCCTGTCACAGTTACGTGCAGGTGTGTACCGATTCAGTTCGTCAGAAAAAAAATACCGCAAGACAACCTCTTCTTAGCACGGATCCGTGTACCATCACAAGCCTCGCTTCACCCCAGTGGTTGGACTCCCTCCGCGCGCCCGCGAGGGCAGGGGATCGATTCCCCGCTCGCGCAATATTGCCCAACATTTTTACTCCTCCACTCCGCGCGGCGGGGCCCGCCCGTCAGCGGCGCCACATGCCCCGTCAGCGCTGCGTGGCCCTCGGGCCCGCGCGTCAGCCGCTGTGGTTGGCTGCCGCCCCGGTGAGAAAACCCGATCCAGATCTGGATCTGGTGATTTCGCATCCAGGCCCCTGCCTTTTCTGTTTTTGCACCGGAGTCCCTCCACCATCTGTTTCCAGCACAAACAAGTCCCTGCAAATTCTAGAAATACCCCTAAACTTCTTTTGGCCCTGTCTTTCAAACCACAACTCCAAATCATACAAACTTTATATGTATCCCACTCCAAATTTCCTTTACTTTTCAAATATGCCATTTGTTTCCTGTTTTGAATTTTCAAAATGCAATTCAAATTTGAATTCAAATAATTCAATTGTAATTTGCAACAATTCATAAATAGTTCATACTAATTCCAAATAATGCAAATAAAATATGTTTTTCATACCATTTTGAATGACCTATTCAAATATAAAATTTGTTTCATGGTTTGAATAATTTAAATTGCCTAAATAATTTAATACTTGTTTAATTCATTTAAATTTGATAAAATCATAACTTGCTCAAAATAAAATAATTTTGAACATGCAAAATATGTTTTCAACCCATCAAAGTGTGAACTCTTCAAATGTGCATTTGAATTTATGTTTTGACCAAATGAAATTCAATTAATATTCAAACTTGCTTTAAATTCAATTAAAACTTGTTTAATATTGTTTAATTCATAACTAAATTATCCTAAGTCCTATTTCAATATTGGAAACATGTAATCCAACTAAAAATTGATGTTCTTTTCAAATATAAACTTTGTTATTTGTTTTGAACCCTTTAAGTTGATGAAAACAATAATTGTTTGTGTGACATCTTTAAGTAACCAAATTTTCCAAACTTAATAAATGATTTCCAAACCTTGTTAAATTCCTTTTACCACTTGCATCTTTTGTTGTTACTTTGTTGTTATCATCGTGCATGCATCATGCTAACAACTCTCACATAATAATTAATTGTAAACCATTTGTTTCCACTTATTTCAATGGATCTTTTCCATATGCAATCCAATTGCATATGGGTCCAATTAAATTGTGTTATCTTGTCAAGTAGTTTATTTTGATGCATCTATTAACATGACATGCATCATCCCATGTTTGTGCACCTATGCCATGTTATTGATTGTTTATCTTTCTGCCTTGTTTGTTTGCTTCTTCCCGGATACACGACGACGTTGAGACCGACGATACTTACGACACCCTTTCTAAGGAGTTAGCTCAGTACCAGGCTACTGGGTTTGCAGGCAAGTTATCACTCACATGAACCATCGTGTTCCTTTCAACATCGGTTACCGATACTTTCCGTTGTCTATTTCTGCTAGCCTTAGTAGTAGTTGTTTCTGTTGCGAACCTATCACATGATACCCTGAACCCTGATATTGCCTCACCTCCATACCTATAACCATTGTTTGAGCCCGTGTCTTACTAGCATGCTTAGGTTGTTTGGCTCGAGTCTGTTACCCGTTACTTTCTGTCACTATTTCATTATGTTCTGGGGGCTCGATGTTTAATCAATCAATCATGCTAATGTTACTGTTAATAATAAATTTGATGATAAGGCACCGGCAGGAGGCCCATGAGAGGTTTTGAAGCCTGCTAGTGTCGACCCTAATAGGAAAAGGGTCTTGTCTACTGATCCATGATGAGCGCACTAACCGCATGTGGGAAGCGAGTATGGGCGCCCCCCTCAACTTGACCTGATTCGCATCTCGTCCAAATCGCCTCATTTAGTTCGTGTGTTCTATTTGCCGCATGCTTGTTTTTGCGAGCCCAGGCCAGGGTGGAACTTTCGTAGTCGGCATATAGGGGGACACGTTCTTAGAGTGCTATGAGGGTCCATTTTCTTCTGGGCTCGATTAGCCGTGCGCCCAAGGTCCTTTGGGCTGGATGCGAAGAATGGTTGGTTGTGTAGAGTACCCCGCTTGGTGGGTTAGCTTCCCATCTGGCGGGTTATTCTTGCGTGTACGGCCAAATTGGTGCAACCCTGCAGGGATAATCTTCTCGAGAAGCCGTGTTTTCCGCGGTTATGGATTACTTGGTGAAAGTACTGGCTAACAAGTACTCAGGACAACTTAAACATAATGATCAAACATGTTTCACCCAATGATTAACAACTTGACTAGTAATAGGCTTATTGACACAATAATCTGAACCATCATTATATCAACTGTGTGGGTTATCCTCGGATTGCTTCTTTGGATAAGGGGCGAGATCCAGGATGGGTTTGTTTGAAGTTATCTTTCAGTTGGTTACAACACTCGACCTTATCCCCTTTCTGTTAGTTGGAAGTTGTAGTTCTCTGTAGTTGGTTAGCGCAGCCAGTTGCAGCATCTTTTATATCCCTTTCCTTCCGTTGAACCCAAAGCATCTGTGCTTGGTATTGACGGGTTACACTTTGGTGAACTGTGAGTCTTGCTTGCTAGTACGTTGGTGTACTGACCCCTTTGGGGCTGTGGTTTGCGCAGACGACGTTTCCGAGGATCTACATGGTGGCTACTACATGGAGTATGACGAGGCTGCTGACGAGTAGATAGCGGACCCGGGCAGGATCCGAGACTTCGTGGATGGGCTCCGTCTGTTTGTTTCCGGCCTCTTAGGCCTATTTGGTTCTTGTCTGTACTCAGACATGTTGAATGCTTCCGCTGTATTGTAATGATGTATTGTTGGGGCATGTGCCCTCTGAATGATTGTATTTGCTATCTCTGCTCTAATGAGAGCCATTTGCAACTTATTTCAATCTTTTGTGTCGTAGAGATCTGTTGTGATATCACTTGTTAAACGCCGTTGACGTACCATGTGTGTATGGTTTGAAGTACGTCGACGGAAGTGCCTTTGATCTCTAGTGGATAGTTTACATCGACGATGGAATAGCAGGGCTTGTGTTGTCGCGCATAAGCGCAGGCCTACCAGGAAGCTGGGACGTGGGAGCAGTTATGACCCATAATCCAAGCATCTGCTATCCAGTTCGTACGGTGAGTATCCCCTAGAAATCAGGGTGCGACAGTCTTCTCCTCGTCCTCCTTCTTCATCCTGATCTGATTATAAGCCTGAGTAGGCGTCCAAGAAAGAGAGGCGTTGGCAACCTGCTGTAGGGTCCACGATCTGATCGATTCGTGGCAGGGGAAAGTTACCCTTGGGGCAGTGTTTATTCAACAACGTATAGTCGATGCACACGCGAAGGATGTTGGTATTTTTCTTCGGGACCAGCACCGGGTTTGCTAACCAGGTGGAAATTTTTATCTCGCAAATAAACTTTGCTGCGAGTAGTCTGTTTACTTCTTCTCCGAGCGCTTTTTGTTTGGGCTCCGAGAACCTTCGGGTAGTCTGCTTTATAGGTTTGGCGTCTTTGAATACTTCGAGTGAGTGCTTGGCGAACTCCCTGGGTATCCCCGGCATATATGAAGGCTGCCAGGCGAAAATTTCCCAGTACTCATGGAGGAGCTCGACGAGCGCGCCTTCCTATGCTGGCGAGAGGGTGGTGGACACCATCGCCGTCTTCGCAGAATCCGTCGGGTGTACTTGATGCTTGCGGGTACCGCTATTTATGTTGAACTCGAGCTCTGGAGCGTTCTTCTGGGTGAGAGGCATCACGGAGTGATCCGTGGTTTTTGCTATCTCCTCTAGTTCTTCCTGCATCCCGAAAGATTGGGCGATCTTGTTGAATTCGATGTCGCATTTATTGGATTTTTGGAAATCGCCGTCGATGGTGATTGTGCCAGATTCTCCAGGCAATTCGAGCTTCAAGTATGCGTAGTGAGGTACTGCCATGAATCTGGCGAACGTCGTTCGACCAAGAATGGCGTGGTACTGTGAGGGCCAATCGATGATTCGAAATCAAGAAATTCTCGCCTGTAATTACTTTGGTTGCCCAGCACCACCTCCATGTTGATTGTTCCGAGTGGACGGACTGCTTTCCCTGGAACTATCCCGTGGAAGGATGTCTCTGATTCTGCGAGTCCATCCAAATTCTTGTTCATACGACGGAGCGTGTCTGCATAGATGATGTTGATGCCGCTGCCCCCGTCCATGAACACGCGAGTCAGCTCATAATTGCCAATTTGCGCCTGTATGACTAGTGCGGCGTGTCCTGGTCGATAGACTCGCGGAGGGTGGTCTTCCTTTGAGAAAGTTATTGGTTGTTCTGCCATCTTCAGATACTCGGTTCTTGTAGGTGGGGTTTGCACAGCCATGCATAACTGTCGAGTGTTTGTCTTCTGAGCCCTGCGCGATGGATAGACCTTTTGTATCATGCCTAAGAGTCCCGCTGGGTTCGGGTATCCATTGGCTACTTGATTTGGGGTGGGTGGCGCTGGTAGCGCGGCTAGCACCGTGTTTTGGTTTCCTGCTAGGGGCAGGGCTTGCGGCTGTTGAAATCCTTGAGCTCCTCCTCCAGGAAGCTGCGGGTAAACCTGATTAATTGCTGCTTTATTTTTCTTCAGGAGGGCCTCATGGATATCAATGAACTTTCGGCAGTCCTTGAGAAGGTGTGTTGCCTTAGTTTTGCTGGTGCGCTTATCTGTAAATAGATTTAGCGTGCAGTAACCGTCGAGGTCCTCCTCGGGGGTTTTGTCTTCCTGCTTTGGCTTCCACTCGCGTTTTCCACGATATCCGCTATCGCGATTTTTTGTAAACTCCGCTGCCACGAATTCTACTCGATCATCGTGGTTGTAATTCTTTCTTCTTTTCTTTCGACTATGACGATCGTCATCGCGTGCCGGGGATGAATCTTTCTCGTTGCGCATTGCGTCTTCACCGTTTGCCCATCTGTCGGCTATGGCCATCAACTCTCCCATGGTCTTGGGTGCGAGTCATCCCAGTTCTTCCCTGAAAGAGGTTCGTTGTGCTCCCTTTGCAAATGCTTCAACCGTGACTTCTTCTGATATATTTTCCGCCGTGTTCCTAAGTGTGGTCCATCGCTGAATATATTCGCGAGTAGACTCGCCACTTTTCTGCTTGCAAGCTCGTAGCTCCTCGATGGTCGCCGGTCTTTTGTATGTTGCCTAGAAATTTTTGCAGAAATCGAGGTTTAGGTCGTCCCAAGATCTGTAACATGCCCTCGGCCTTCCTTCGAGCCAGCTGCGGGCAGCACCAACTAGGTGTAAGTTGAGGTACTGCATAGCTGTGTTTTTGTTCCCACGTTGGCATTTTACTGTTGTGAGGTAATCTGATAACTAGGCCAAAGGCTCTTGCGAACCATCGTATTCTCTTCCGTGGATAGCTTAAATCTTTTGGGTAGTGGCGCCTCGCGGATGCTGCGGGCAAAGCATAGGGCTCCGCAGACTTCGTCGTCAGAGGATGTAGATGGGGAGCACGCACGGTTTCTGGCCGCCCGACCTTTATCAACCTTGCGCTGGGAGATGTCCGATCTCGCGTTGTATCCGGGTTTGTCGCGATTGACGTCTCCTCTCGGTTCCTTGTTGCGATGTCGCGAGCGGCTTCAGTCTCGATCTTTTCGCAGGCTGCGATCTCTATCCCTCCGCGGGATGCGGTCCCGACCTCTTCGCGGGCTGCGGTTGCGGCCTTGACCCCTCGGGCTGCTATCGCTGCCACTCGGGCTATCTCCTCCTCGTCGAGCTTCTTTCACTCGTGCCCGACGGGGTGATTTTTCCTTGGCAGGTGATGTGCCCCTATGTCCACGGGGTGCTTCCTTGTCCTTTTGTGCGGCTGCTTCTCTGCGATCGTAGGAGGCGAGTTTTGCGGCTGCCAGCGCGGGGGTCGTTTTCCCCTGGTTGATTTATTTGCATGTAGGTGGCTGCGGCTAGCACTGCGGCTGCGGGAGTTTGCGGATGGATGTTTCCGTCCTAGTCCACGCGCATGAGTGATTTGCTGATTCCGCTCAAGGACTCGCCATCCATGGTCGCGGTTCTTGAGGCGCGTCCCTTCTTCTAGGGGCGGTTCCCGACAGAAGACGTTAGAGACAGCTCAGCTCGGCGTTGACTTGACTCATCTGCCAATCTTTTCCGTGTGGCCAGATCTTCCCGAGCTTCTTTGATAGCAGTGGTCGCTCTCACTAGATGATAGTGGTAGGCGATCATGTCTTCGTGTGAGACTCCGGCCGCAGGTGGTTTGCTTGTGCGGATAACCTCCTTTGCTCGGAGCCAGGCCTCTCGCGATACGTTGATCTCAGCGCGTTCCCTTGCGCTTTGTTCAGTTTCTGCGGGTGGCTGTTCCGATCCTGCCATGCAGACCTGCGCCATATGTGGCTTGTTAATCCTAGGCGTAACTTGGAAGGTCTTCCTGACCCGAGAGGGTTCCTCTGTAGAGAGGGTATGGAAATTGCTGGTGTTGAGGCGGATGGACTCGCTAATTTTCGCCAATTAGGGTCGTGAATTGACAGCTCCTGGGCTGGAAATTGACTCAGATCCCGATTCCTCACGGAAGTAAAGGATCCCATCTTTGTTGGTGTAGAACTTGAAGCTCCCGAACGTCAAGGTGACGCTTTTCTCCAGATCGTTGAATTCCGGGCGTGATTCCGGCGAGTGAGATCCGAATCGGGTTGGCCGGAGTCGAAGTCGAAGGTTTCCAACGTGAGTTGGTCGTCGATGAAGCCGAAGATGCCGGAGATCCAGCGCCCGCCGTTCCCACAGACGGCGCCAATTGTCGAATCTGCATCTCAACAAGTCCCTCGGGTGAACCCATAGGGTTTCGATTAGGAGAACGTGTAGGCGCTGGTGACAATCGTCGGCTAGACAGGGGACACGATTTACCCAGGTTCGGGGCCCTCGTAGAGGTAAAACCCTTACTCCTGCCTCTGTCGATCTGTATTAACGAGTAGATCGGTTACAATGGGGGGTTGCTCAAGTCGAGAATATGATCTCGATCTCAAGGCTTTATGGTGCGGTATTGCTTGGCCCCTCTCCTGTGGTTCTCCTGACCTTATATAGGTGGCCATGTCTCAAACCGTACCCGGTGAGGATTCGAACTCTAACCTAAAGTCGGTTACAAGTTTCCTAACTTGACCCGCAAGGCCTTGCGGGTGGGCTCCAAGTGGGCCTTCTAGAGTAATCCTTGACGCTTCCTTTGGAGCTTGGTCCGTGGGCCTGACAACGGGTAGGGTCATCCGACAGGCCTAGGATCCATCCCTTCGTCAACGTCCTAGTTTTGTAAACGTTTTTAACATCCCCGCAAATCCAAATGGAAAGCCCGAACTAGGCAACTTATGGAACAAACTAGGCAAGTTGAGACCGAGGGGAATATAAGCCTCGTGCGGATGCACGCTTAGTCTTGGCTCGAAGACAAGAACTCTCTCCTAGGGGCATGAACAAGCCAACCACCACAGATCCTCTGTGGTCTCGTCATCCACACCTCTAAATCATGTTAATCAAATATCTCTTAACTTACCACTACTTCCTGCCATACTATATTATTTCGTAACTCTGCTTCATCAACCAGATAGAGCAGAGATAACATGCATGTATGACTAAGCACATCATATTTCAGGCTTTGGCGAAGCACACAAGCGAACCTATAGCTGCTAGGAGTAGTGGATCAGGATAATTAGGCTATGCATGATATAGGACAACTCTAACTACTGACACAAGATACATTGGAATCGAATGCATTGTACGAGAGTCAAAAAGTCTTTCGAAACCATATATGGGCAGATAAGAGGTTATGCATGCCTTGCTTCAAGAAAACCAGAGAAAGTCTTCAGGAATAAGTGCTTGACTTGTCGGTTAGGATCAAGTATTCTCCATTGGATTTGTTGGCCTTCTCTTCGGAGTCACGTTCTACCGAGGGGGAACAAACACCGAAACAAGAAGAACAACAATCAACACATGGCAACGATGCAATGCGCAATATGTATGCATGAGCAAGTTAATGCACTTAAAGAAGCCCTAAACATGTTCTTTGGGTTGCTAGGGTTCATATGGAAATTATGCGATTAAGTTGAAATTAGCCCCGAAATGGACCTCGAAGGGGTTTCGGGCGATCTTGGAAGTGAGTACAATTTTAATTGCTCAAATGGGTCTGAAAACATCATAACTAGGTTGCATTTTTCATTTTGAGCAATTTAGTATATAACTTTTATTTTTCTAATTTTATTGAATAAAAACTTATTTTTCCATTTTTAAATGAATTAAAAAACATTAAATAATGCTCATTTTTCAACTTTGTCAAACATGCTTGAAAATGGCATAAAAAGCTAGATTATATTTTTCTGAACAGAACCATATTTTTATTTTATTTTTCTAATTAACAGAAGAAAAGTTATTCATTTTTCTATTCTTAATCATTTTCAATAATTATAAAAGGGGAGGGCCCACGTGTCAAATCAAAAGACGTTTTCTAAAAACAGTTTAAACCTGACAGGGCTGGCCCGCAGTGAGGTCACGCTGACGTCACTGTCACGCCAGCGGCTGGCCGGCGGCTCTGCTCCTATTGAAATCCGGCGAACCACCGCACGATTGCAGAGGCGGACTAGCGCGTAAGGGAGTGGACCACGCGGGAGCCTACTGGGCGGCGGAGGTGACCAAATGGTCACCGGAGAAGCTCCGGCGACCACCTTCTGCGACCGTGAGCGGCGGCGCTCGGCGTCCCGACTAAACAGAGGGGAAGGGGAAAGATGGAGGGGTCCTGGAGGACCCTCAGCTCACCAGGAACACGTCGGTGAGGTTGGTTGGGCGAGGCGGGGCCGGAGTGGGCGGCGCCGTGCAGAAACGATGGCGGCCGGCCGTGGAGAAGATGGCCCGATTCGCGCGGTAGAGGGCATCCCGGCAAGCGAGGGTGGACATGGAGGCATAGCAGATCGAGGCGCTCCTCCAGAGCCTCTCAGTTGAGCTCGAGGCGGCGCACAGCGACGGCGCCATGAGGGCCAAGAAAGCTAGGGTTTCGGCCGGGTTCGGGTTCTTCTGCGGAAAAACAGAGAGAGGGAGAGGGGGGTTTCTGGGGAGAAGGCTACGATCTAGACGCCTCCTGAGCGTTATCCATAGCGAGGGAAAGGAGAAGGAGGTGGCGATTCAACGCGGACGCGGCCTCCACGCAGCTGCTCCTACTGTCAAAGGTTGAAGAAGGCCGATTTACGCAAACCCCCTGGGAAAACAGATTTTTACGAATAGGTCCTTTTCACCTTAAAACAGAACCAAGAGCAAGTTTTGAGGGCCTTTTTGTGAAGTAAAAATTTCACAAAAATAACTTTTGGAAAGCTCTTCAAATTTTCCACATTTCCATCACATGTTTAATTAATTTTTAAAAACTTTTCAGAACAACTTTGTGGCTTGCTTGGTTAAGTGATTTTTGTCATTTCACTTGTTATTTTCAAATGCAAAATTTTGACCAACATTTTCCATGCATGTATGCCATGTACACAACACACAAAGCCTATCTTAGCAAAAGAGGGATGTTACAACAATTGACACCGTTTGTGGGAACGGCAAGCGCTGGATCCACGGCTTCGCCTGTCTCATCTGCATCGGGCCTCAACCGGAGCTCGGAATCATCAGCTCCGATGGAGTCGATCTCTTTCGGGTCATTAATCTACACTCCCCACTCACTGGCTTCTCGCCCGGTGTTTAGCGGTCTCCGGGAGGGCGTCAAGCTGACATTCGACAACCTCCACTTCCGCTCCAGCAAAGAGAGAATACCGCGCTTCGCCGACTCTTTGACACCCGTGAATCTGACGCTGAGTCGATCTCGAGTACGACGACCCCGGCATAGCCACTCGCCGACTCGGACTTCTGCTCAGAGTCGAGCCTCGACTTGGTCCACCCAAAAACCTCGACTTCCACTCCATAGCCGCCGAAGAACTCACTGATCTCGACGGCGACTACTGGCTCACCTCGAAGACTTGCGAGCCTTACTTGGCCCACGTCTGCATGGCCGGCCCAGAGGAAGAGCCTGCCAAAATGGCGGCTAGCATGGCGGAGAGACAGTCCATCAACGTCTCGCGAGGGGCCTGACTCAAGGAAAAAAGAGCGGTGCAAGCAAACCTCACGCTGGAACTCGGAGTCACTCAAGAAGATCTGACGAACTATCACTACTTCCTGTCAAAAAAACCAAGAGGTGATAAGGGAAAATCGGGAACTCGACGTCCGCAAGTGCGCGACAGAGGCTTCAAGTGCCTGCAGGGCAGAGTTGTCTAGAACTCACGAGTCAACGGGAAACCAGCCGCCTAGAAGAGAAAAGTATGTCTCGAAAACCGCACGCATGGACTAAGAGTGTATCAGGGAACCTCCAAAACTTTCGAGTCCTCGTTCATGACCGTCGACAAAGACGGAAACGTGCTTCTCACAACCCCGCAGTCGCGGTCCTCGCTGCCACAACATACCTGCGGGTAATCCAACCGCCGGAAAATGATCCCCGCGCAGAACATCATCGCCAAGCAATCAGAGGGCTGAGTATGGCTGGAGCAGCAATTAATGCCAAAACTCACAATAAAGCGGCCGCTCCGGAAGCCGTGACACCTCGAGCGGACAGATCACCATGCCGTCGTGAGAATACACCGCCAAGAGGAAGAAACGAGGAGTCCCCTCGCCGTCATCGGAACAGGGAATCGGGGTGCCACGACGATGGTTCGCGGCACCGCAATGACAGCCCGCGACACCGTGACGACCACACGAGACATCGCGAAGAAGAACCGAGAAGGCGCAGTGAAGAGCCGTGACAACGCAGCGAGGATTTGCGACACCGCAGCAGGGAGCCACATCGCGATGATAGCCACGATCTTACAATGCACAACGCGCAAAGCGTCATCACTCAAAATAAGGTTGATAGGGCCGGCGCACGTAGTTATTGCGCGCGCTCATCGTCCAAGTCCGACGAGGAGGCCTGCGGTGCACTTTGCAAGAAGCAAGTAGAGCGACCCGAAGACGGGAAGACGCATGGAGTACAAAGGCCAATCTACTACCTCAGCAAAGTACTCTCACCATGCAAAACAATGATACCCACATTACAAGAAGCTAGTATATGGGGTTGTCTTCACACCTCGAAAGCTCAAGAAAACTTCCAGGAGCACATCGTAATGGCGCTAAAAGACGCACACACGCGTGATGCCCTCAAATCACAGATAGTCGCAGATTTCCTCTCGGAATGGACGGAATTGCAAACCCCAGGACCTCCCGAGTACTCCAGCTCATGGATCATGTACTTCGACGGGTCCAAAAGGAATGAAGGCGTGGGAGCCAAAGTCGTACTGATATTACTGAGAGGGGACAAGATCTTGTATGTCCTACGGCTCAACTTCCCGCCAGATGACACAACATCCAACAACAACGCCAAGTACGCAACACTTCTACACGGAATGAAGATGGCCTTGGCCCGCGGATCCACTCGATTAATAATTTACAGAGACTCTAATCTCATAGTGAAACAAACAACGAAGGAGTGCAACGCAATTGCAGATAACATGATCGCATACCGCTACATGTACAACCTGCTTGAAGGAAGCTTCAAAGGCTGCGAGTTGAGACACATCACACGATCGAGCAATGAAGAGGCAGACAAACTGGCGAACATCGGGTCGACAAATGCACCGATACCACCAGGGTTTACCTAGAAAGAATCAACAATAGATCCATCAAGCTTAATAAACTACCAGAGACATCCGCAGAGATTCTATCAGTAATTGGCGGACAAAGTGCACTTATCGCTGCAATACACCACATCTCGAGGCAAGTCTTCTTGGTCGAGCCAGTTTGGACGCATAAGTACCTGGATTATATGTTTCGACAGCAGCTTCCAGAAGATGTATCCGAGGCAAGGCAAATAGCACTACGCAGCAAATCGTTTCCGGTGATAAACGGCGAGTTGTACAAGCAAAGTATCTCGGGAACCCTCCGGTGCTGCATCGCACCGGAAGATGGGAAGGAACTTCTCCAAGACATACATCAAGGAGATTGCAGGCATCATGCTAGCTGGAGAGACATTTTGGGGAAAAGCCTTTCGAGCGGGTTTCTATTGGATTACTACAGCAAGAGACGCAAAGGACCTAGTCGAAAGGTGTGACGCCTGCTAGCGATTCGCGCCCAAGGCGCACATGCCAGCAATAGAACTAAACATGATTCCATTGTCGTGGCCCTTTTCTCAATGGGGGCTCGACATCATTGGGCCACTACACATGTCAACACCCAGAGGATACACCCGTCTGCTAGTGGCAGTCGAGAAATTCACAAAATGGATAGAATCTGTTCCAGTAACGTCCCGAGCCGCAAACTGTGCCGTAAAATTCCTCAACTTCATCATCTACAGATTCAGTGTCCCCCACAACATCATCACAGACAACGGGTCCAACTTCACATCCAAAGAAACTAAAGTCTTCTGCAAGGAAAAAGGAATAACTCTAAGTTACGCCTACGTGGCGCATCCACCGACCAACGGTCAGGTCGAAAGATTTAACGGCTTAGTTTCGAGTGGCTTGAAGAAGCGACTACTGTCTCGATTGGACGACGCAGCAGGACGCTGGGAAGAGGAGCTACCATCTATGGAATTGAGCCTGAGAACAACTCCGAACAGATCAACACAGTACACACCGTTTTGCATAGTTTACGGCGCAGAAGCGGTGCTTCCCGAAGATATCCGATTCAGTGCACCAAGAGTCGTCTCCTACAACGAAGAAGCCTCAAACTCAGCACTCGCCGATGACATGGACGCACTCGATGAAGCTCGGGACATCGCACTCGCAAGATCCACCGTCTATCAGCAGGTGCTGCGCAACTACCACAGTTGCCGCATCCGTAGCAGATCTTTCGTGGAAGGAGACTTGGTGCTAGGACTCAAGCAAGAAAGCCACCACAAGCTCTCTCCCCCTTGGGAGGGACCCTACATAATACACAAAGTCATCATGGGAGGCGCGTACCGATTGAAAGACCCAGAGATAGGCATCGTCTACTCCAACCCGTGGAATGTCGCGCACTTGCGCAAATTCTACCCTTAGGAAGTTATTTTCCTTCACAAATAAGGCTGTTTAAAGCCATGGTGTAAATCGAACAAATACATGGCTTCTCAGCCATCGAAATAAAGAATCTTTGATTCCTAGTTTCCTTATTCTGTCGACTACTCAAACACATGCTAAACATGGTCACATCCCAACACAAGGGGGCTACGCCAAACTAGCATAACAAGAAAAACAGTGTTTTCACAAAACACACTCATTTACAAAGAGTACAAGGTATACACACCTTAACAAACTCACAAATACAAGGTACATACACCTTAAAAAGTCACTAACAACACAGTCCTAATGACGACTCGCACTCTCTCGGAGTAATCGCTCCGTCTCAGCAGCAGTCAATCGAATAATACGCTCAGAAGCAGGCCGTACTACTTCATAATGGGGATCAAAATCCACTATAATCCCTTCGATACGAGGCAGCTGCGCAACATAATTGAAGTTCACATTGGGGTGCCAAAGCCGCACGAAGGCCAAGGCAACCTGAGCTCCAAAAACTAACTGATGGCGCACCCACTCGCTAACATCTTCGACTCGATGAAATTTCCTCGGTAGCGCACTCAGTAGATCAAGAACAAGATCCAGTGATTATAAAGTCTGATACACCAATTTCAGCGCCTCCCGACACGACGCGACAAATATTGGACTTGGCGCACCCGATACTGAAGAGTCGCCATGATAAAAACCAGTGCTTCGATCGGACCAAAAGTTGCAGGCGTGGATATTCGAACTACCGGATTCGCAAGCAATCCGATTATTCACCCATTGCCCTTTAGGTCCCGTGTCAGTCTCAATGCCTGCAAACACGAAGGAAACGTCAGAAGAAACCAAAATCAAATCGACTCGGGGGCTTGAAGAACCTACATAGAAAATACCTCACAACATTGGCCAATTCCTCCATGACAAATTGCTCGTTCAACAGAAAGTTTCTGATTGGACTTATCCACATCTGCGACACCTTGCAAGGCCTTCAATTTTCGCTCATCGTCCGCAACACGACCACGAAGAGAAGCGGCCATACCTGCATCTGTCAAAAAAGACACATCGGGAACCTTAGGAGCACTCAAAGATCCAGGGCCGGCCTCAACCACCTGAAAGAAGAAGGGCAAGGTGCAAACTTACACTCGACAGTTTCATCAAAAAAAAATTCAAGGTGCCCGGGGGCTACTCCCATCGGGAGAGGACGGAGTAAAGCAAAAGCAATTTCACCCAACACTCCAAATTCCCATATTTAGAAAACAAACACACGGTACTTCAAGTACAAACATAGGTTCATTACAGATTGGAAAGAAAAAAAGCAAGAACGCTCTCTACCCTAATGAATATTGGATTTGCCAGATATAGCTTTGCTCGCAACAGGTTTTGTGCTGCGACCGCGAGACATTAGCTCTGACAGCATCCTGGCTAACTTCTCAGCGCGAGCGGCAAAATGTTTGATCGCTACTTTTTGCCCGCATTGTCCTTGGGAGGCTCCGACTACATATTCTCCAAGTCGCCCTTGATGCTATTCGCCAAGGCAATCTGGATGGCCGTCTTCGCACCACACCCGGTTTGAGCAAGAGTATACTCGTGAAGAGGATCGTCCTCGCCAAGGAAAACCTGTAAAAGTCCTTACAGAGTCGAAGGAGTTTCTTCCCCTAAAATAGTTGCTTGTGCAGCAAAGATGGGACCTGCGAAGCCTCGCGAATGACGGAAGCAGCCTTCGTCCCGTGCCCTTCCAATTGGCTACAGATATCCATCAGTGCATCGACCCTAACTCGGCCAGGGATCGCTAGAGAAACTCCGAGCGCATCTACAAAGCTGAAGAAAGTGTGAAATCAAAAGAAACACCAAAAACGGACAACATCAACGAAGATTGGCGAGTGGCATACCTCACAAAGATTTAGCTATGGGACAAAGGATATCAGACAGCTCATTGTCATGAGACTGGCCTTCCTCCTCTAGCTTCTTCATGTCCTCCTGAGACTTCGCGAGTTGATCGGCGGCCTCTTTTCGAGCGGACTCCAGCTCCTTCTCGTGGCCCTTCGCTCGATCACAAGCCTCAGCCCTCTCGGTGCTGGCGCGGGTAGCCTCGTCTGAAGAGCAAAACAGACGCACTACGAATAGAGAAGACAAAGAACGGAACCGTGCCACTCACGACATTTAAGAAACTCACCTGTCAAAGACTGAAGATCCTGAAGGAGTTGTTCACGCCCCCGACGAAGAGCGACGTATTAAGTTTCTGCAGCCGCAAGGCGACGCCCGAAAATGGCCAAAGATTCGAAGATAGCCTGCAAAAAGATAAACGCAAAATCAGTACAAATGCTGCTTGAGTATATTCCCGATTGTAAACAGTTGACCATAGACTCGAAGGCTAGTCCCACCAGGAGCACTGCTGTGCACCTGATAAAGACAGACAAGCCGAGACCATGATGAAATTACTTGAGTCTTTAACCGACTATAAACAGTCGACTATAGACTCAGGGGCTACTCCCATCGGGAGCACTGACGTGCACCCGATGGAGAGAAAACTACTCACAGAAAATCCTATTACCTTTCCATTTGGAGTCGACAACGAATTAGGTGAACTACCCGAAGCTTCATGTCTCGCAGACGCTTCGGGATCCTTCAGCTGATCACCCACGAAGCTGGGCGGAGCACAGTCGGAATTCGTTGCTGATTTGGCAGGAATCAAAGGCTTTGGAGGAGGATACGAAGCTCGTGGAGGCGGACTCGAAGCCTTGAAAGGTTCCTTATCGCCTCCATTCTTCTTGGAGGACTGAGCTGAAGAAGCAAACTCATCCCTACTGACCATCACGCATCTAAACATATGTTAAGAAAGGACAAAAGAGAAGAAACTCAACACTAGTACGGCAAGAAGCTCACTCATCGTCTTCGTTGTTGAAGGCATCCAAATCCCACGCAGTAGGGACCTTCGGCTGCTGGGATAAAGGCAGAAGCGTGTTCAAAGGAGTCGTGGAGTGAACCACTGGGGGATCAACCTCCTTGACCACTTCTTGACTTAAAGAAGCATCCTTGGAGGTCACCTCATCTTCCTCGCGTCTGTGGCGCTTACGGGGAATGAGTTGAAAACTCTCGTCTTCTTCCTCCTCCACAACCTCTTCCAAATCTTTGCTCGACTCTGCACCCGTGATGCTAGTCTTGAGAGGAGCATCGAGGTTGCTCGCGAGCAAATCTGAGGCTCCACCATCCATCCCGGGAAGTGGCGGGTAGAACATCTCTACATCCTGGTTCTAGAGAAGAAGAGAAGACCCGATCAGAAGCGTACTCGAAATAATTAAAACAACACGAAGAGAAAACAAAAAACTCACTTTAGTCGGAGGATTCCCGGAGTCGAAGGCATCAACGGGGGAAGCAGTGAATTTCTCTCCCTTCTTCAGGCTGGTGATGCCGGTGAGCTTCGTCTTGAATTCATCCTTTGAGAGGTCATCATCACGAGTGCAGCTCGGATCGGATGTACCCGAGTACTCCCATAGGGTATTAGGGCGATTTTGTAGTGGCCGCAGCCTCCGGAGCAAGAAGACACTTGCCAAATACATACCATTGATCCAAGGCCCCTTTTCTTTCATGCGAAGTTCTGCGACTTGCTTCAACAGAGGCGCAGTGACTTTGACTTCCTCGGGTGACATGGAGTGGCTCCAGGATTTCCTCCTCTTCAAAGTGGAGAAAGGCTTGAACTCGGGCACACCGTTCACATCAGTACCGTGGACGTCGAACCATTTCGACACCATCCCTGGGCCGACTCGATGAACTTCATCTCAAAGTAAGGGAAATTTTTGTTGGTCTAGATTCTGACGCCACCAGTCGCCAACGGTTCCCCGGGTTTCTTCTCACCTGCGGGCCTCTTCTCCCGGTGAATCTTCACCGAGAAGATCTTCCTCCACAACCCCTAATGCGGGCGAACGCCGAGGAAGCACTCGCACATCACGATGAAGCACGAGATGTGCTGCACCGCGTTCGGTGGGAAGTCATGGAGCTGGATGCCATAGATGTACATCAGCCCACGAAGAAATGGGTGAAGGGGGAAATATAGACCTCGCGCGATGTGCTCCGAAAACGCATAACACTCGTTGACTCAGGGGCTCAGAATGTTTTCCTCCTTCCCGGGCTGGCGCCCGCGATTCAAATCTTCAGGAGGGATCAATCCCTCCTTCTGCATCTGGATGATGCTCTTCGTCGTTAGATTCCACAAGCGCCATTCGTTGGTCTTCTTTTGGGGAGCCGACAAGGCGGCACCCCCGTCCTTGATCGACGCTGCTGGAGCAGCACACTTGCTCCTTCCGCCACCGGCCATGGAGGTTCTTCGCACGAGACATAAGGTGGAAAGGGGCGCCGGAGGAAGAAGATGGGGAAAGCGAAGGGGGAAAAGTAATTCTCCCTGTAGGCCCCATTTTATACTGCAGCCAGGTCATCTCGTGGCGTCGATCTTCCCCAAAGAAGGGCACGTGGCGGCAATCCCGGCTGCCACGCGTCGCGTGAAAACTAAACACCGAGGTGCAGTTGCCCTGCACGATCTTTAAAGCTGATGATGCGTGATTAACTGCGCACTAGGCGGGAAAATCGGCGCACGACGACTGGTTTCCGGTCAAAAAGCTGGCATGGTGGGCCCACCATGTCTTGCCCCACTACACCACGTCCCATCGGGAGCAGACGAGTGCTTCATGACGTCACCAAAACTTCAGCACACAAAATCACTTTCGTATAAGCTCGGAAAAGAGAAGGCTCGCCTCGCTCCAGGATTGCAGAAACGGTGGCACTCACCGCTTTACAAGTCGATGGAACAGGACTCGCCATACCACAAAAGTAAAATTGCGAGTGGACGTTCCCTTCCACAATAAAAATCGCGACTCCAATGTATAAACACATCGCGTCTTGTTTTCAAACCCTGGGTCGTTCAGACATCGCGGCACGGTTGGATGCCACATTATACGAATGCGAAGGTAAGACCCAAGGATTCGTCCTTTGGGCTCGGAATCACACTCATGCTTAGTCCGCCGACAATTTTCTGTGCTAGCGGCACGATGAAAAATCCTAGCGGACACGCTGGGTACCCCTTTTAAGTTTAACTTCGACTCGATAAGTCCTCCGCGGCCCGGTTGTAACAATCACCTATCCGAATTCGAGCCGGAGGACTCGTGTCCGCATATGCCAGATCTGCTTTTGCCCAAGAGCAATTAATTGGTCCCGATCCGTCGAGTGAACCAAGCCACTGAGCCACATCCTTCTGCAAAAAAGCCAACATACGGCATGCTCAACAGCTCGATACTTGAGTCTTGTCCACACAGGATTAACACATCCTTCATAAACCCTAGGCTACTCAGCCACAAGAATCCAAACAAGCTTTGACTGCTTACCCGACTCTTCCGAGTCGAATAAACACTCGGGGCTACTGACGTGGGGATGCCTCCTGAGTCTCCCTAATAGGCCTATCCGTTCTACGCTAACCTTCCCTAAGCGACGTGGACCTCGGGTTTGGTCGGAGAAATACAAAGTTTTTTTTTCGTAAATATGTAGTTTGCGACAATAATTTTGAGACGGAGGTAGTAGTACTACGTGAACAAGTCCTTGATTCCGGTATGCGCTGACTCTTGGGCCTGCTTTTCTAGCCCATGATCGTACAGTTTAGCTTCTATGGTGAGGCCGAAGCCGATTACAGAAAAGGGTGAGGGCGAAGCCCTGTCGCACGGATTTGTAAGAGAGAGCAAGCCCACAGCCACGCAACGACGCGCTGGAGACAATTCTTATTTTCTGGAGCTTTTAGTCCCACATTGTGGAGCCTTGCACGTCGGTCCCAGCTTAAATTAGAGACGGCTAGAGAGCAGGCGTGCTAAGCGAAAGCACATAATTATAACACAGCTTTGCTTGTGCATGTGCGGTCCGTACATTGTAGCAACAACCCAAAATGTTAGTCATTGTTAGTTCGATCAGCCGTTGCCTGCTTTACTCGATTGGTAGGTTGGCAGATCAACATTGCAGCGTATGACATATGCGCCTGGTAACCTTTTTTTTTAGCCACTCGATTAATTTAAGATAGAAAGATTGTTTTTTAAATTCCAACTAGCTAAATACCCGTGCGTTGCAACAGGAAGAAAAAATGTGAGTCACGGACGCACAAACAGTAAGCTTTTAACCAAAAACTAAAATGACCAAAAAAAAAAATCTAGTTAAATACCCTATATGTTAGAGAAGACACAGGTTACCACATGTATAGAAAATACTTATACATGGTTGTCTCCTTTCTTACTTCAACCCCTTAAATATTGTAACCTTATATTCCTTGTCGTTTCATTGATAATGAACTCATGGTTCCCGCTATCACTAAAGACTTGAAATGTTCATGCCAAATTACATACATGGGCATGCACTAACTCTATGCAGAGATATCAATTAATTCAAAATCTCTTTAAATAATTTAAGGTATCTAACAACGAAACATAATTTAATTTTATGAGAAAGGAAAACTGAGGCGTTAGAAATATGAATTTGAGTAGCTAAAATACATTTTTATATTATTCTGTAACTTTAGTGTAATAATTAGAATTCTTGTGGATGTTACTATAAAAAAAGTTAAAATTACTAAACTGACCTCATCAAGCATGACTGTTTGATTCTTACAGACATAAAATCTTCAGCTATTTTAACATTGGTAGATTAATTGTAGTTTTAGCCAAGAGAAGAAAAAAGGGAGAAGTTTGGATATAATATTTAATAGATTAAAAAAATACGCGATGGAAACATCCGAGGAAGAAAAATATAGACGTGAATCTATTTTGAATATAATAATAGAGGAATTATTGTATTTTGAAAAATTATTGGATGAAATACTCGACTCGACTTGTTGATGAAAGACATGAAAAGATATAAATTTGTAGATAAAATATTTGCGCCTAGCATGATAGCTGTTCTTAAAAATTGACCAATTTTTTTGATGCAGTGTTTTCTAAGTTAGATAAAACAAAAACTATATTGAAAGAAATAAATGTAGAGATCATATTTCATATTTCAAAGGTTCTAATGGTTCACATCATTCGAATATGACAACTCATGATAAAAGTTATGCTTGAAATATTATTTTGCACTGACTCATTAAAAACAGAAATGTTTTGTTGCATCATCCCAGAAGATTTTCCTAGTCCCTGGTTTAGTTTTGAAATATCAGGTTCTCGAATTAAATCCCTGCCGGTACCAGCTCGCTCTGACACTATAGAATAACATATTTCAGCAGCAAAGCTACTCTAGAATGAATAGTGATATCCTTGAAATGTTTGAGACATTGTATTTTCACGTTGCAAAGGCCATGTATAAATCATAACAGAGCAAATTGAAGGGTAACATAGAAGGGCAAAGACTCTTATTCTATTGTGCGAAAGTTGGACAGTGCATCTCCAAAGATAGGCATAGAAGCCCCTAGAACAGTTGATCTGTTAAGATGAACTTCTGGAGTTCATGAGCAATCAGTTTTAAGTATGGCAAGTATCTCAAACTACATAAAGCTTCAGGAACATTCATTGTCAATTTGGTAGAATAAAGGCATAACTCCTTCAGACCCCAAAGTGAAGCTACAAACTGAGGCAATACTGCTGAGTGCCTGAGTCGCAATGTAATTTCAGAGACATAAAGTAGCATGGTCCTTATAAGGAATTCAAATAGTATTCAGAGCATCCGTCGGAACGAGGCGTTGAAGAACAGGAGCAGAGAGTTCTGACTGGCCTCATTAACACCAGTTCAATCAGTGCTACCTTAGAGTGACTCGCACCAAATCTTCAACTTACTCAATTTTCCTATAACCCGTAAGATGCAGGAATCCTTCACTTCCATCTGAACAAATTCCGCTAGCGGTTGTAAGTTACTTTTTCGTTTGGAGAGAAACTCCTGTACTTCACTCTATGGCTTGACTATATATATCTAGAAGCTAAGACTTCCCAAATGATAAGCGAATTAAAGACAACAACTGGAAGACTTGTAGATGCAGTATCTCTACCGTTGTTCTCCACTGCATGTAGAAATGATACCAAATATTTCAGTTTTGCAGTGCCCTTGGAATTCGGGGCTTAAATATCATATAAGCACCAGGTTGCAATACAGTTTCAGGCTCTGCTATCAACATCTGTAGGATAGCGATGAAGGAAACAAATTCGACTGATGTATATGGGTTGTATCATGAGCTTCCGTCACCAAGCACCCGCCCGTGTTGTCGCCCCGTATGGCGAGAGAAACTCTTGCCGGACAACTGGGCTGGCGGGTCCCACGGGAGGGTTTTGCCGGCATAAGTTCCATCACCGGCCATCTCGCCATAGGATGGTAAGCCGACGCAACGTCTATTCCCGGACATCTCGCCGCGGAAGGTTAAGCTGGAGGAGGGAAATCCAGCGAGGTCCATCTCGCCACAGGAGGGTCAGCCGCCGGGCCGACCTCGAGCAGCACGGCGCAGTGCGAGGCGTGAAGACAATGAGAAATAGTGTGAGGAAGACTGCGCACATGGTTTGCGTTTCTCGCGTGGGGAGGATTCGGAATTCCGCCGGCGGCTGCTGGTCGCTGCCTCGCTGTCGCTCAGAGACGGGAGTAGAAAGGGGATCCATTGGACGCGATGCGCGTTGATCAAGGGGCTCTCACGTGTGTGCGAACCAAAGAAAGGACAAGAAAGTGCTACCAGTTCGGTAAGAACTCTTTCTGATTACGGTGGCCTGCTGGGTCACGTGGTTAGTCCGTCCACGGGAACACAGACGAGGTACGACGTACCACGGATAGACGGACGAAAGAGAAATTTAAGAGCTATTATATAGTAGAGAGAGATTAGCTTTGGAGTTCTTCGACGCATAAAAAAAGCTGCAAAATGTGAAAGGCTGAAGTAGGCAACCAGTACTGTCTGTCGAGTTTCTTGGATTTGCTGCGCTACATTTACATAGTCGCTACTACTACCGGTTGTGCTCCTAAATTAAAGATCAAATATCTATCACATGGATTCGTTCTTTTCCTTGCAATTGGAATTCATGTTTTTAAGATATAAACATGACAATATCCATATGGTGAGCTGTTAGTTGTGAACGGCACTGCTCAGCTAGCTGAAGCCATTCTTCAGACTGTCGAACATCATTCATCATAAAGGATATGATGGCCATTGGAGTGCAGGGTGAACGATGCGCTCATCACCCTGCTCCCAAAGAAGGATGGGGCAGTGGACATCGGCGATTTTCGGCCGATAAGCCTTGTCTATAGTTTCGCTAAACTGATCTCGTAGACCATGGCTGTGCGCCTTGCAAAACCGCTGCCCGTTCTAGTGGACTGTGTGCAGAGCGCCTTCGTCAAAGGGCGAACGATCCAGGACAATTTTTTCATGGTGAAGCATTCCATTCGGGCCCTCCACCGGCGTCGCGCCGGCGTTGATGCTTAAGCTACATGTGGCTAAGGCTTTTGATTCCGTTGCTTGGCCTTTCCTCATTGAGGTCCTGCAACACAGGGGCTTCGGGCCCAGGTGGATTTCTCGGGTGGCGAGGATGTTATCTTCTTCTTCCATGAGAGTTTTGGTTAGTGGTCTTGCCAGCGACAAATTCAGGCATGGCAGGGGACTCAGACAAGGTGACCCGAGCTCCCCTATGTTCTTCATCCTTGTTTTCGACGTGCTCAATGCAGTGTCCCGGCTCGCGGAAGAGCGGGGCATTTTCTCCCCCCGGCGAATGTGGGTGTGAGACACCGTTTATCCCTTTTTGCTGATGATGTCATCCTGTTCATCAAACCTTGCGTAGAGGAAGCGCGCGCTGCTGTCAGCCTCCTGAACATCTTCGGCATCGCCTCCGTCTTGCGCTGCAACCTGGCTAAGAGCTCTGTCTCTCCCATTCGTTGTGATGGGATCGACCTGGAGCCTATTTTGGAGGCCCTGGGCTGCCCGGTCCGGGATTTTCCCATCCGCTACCTTGGGCTGCCTCTTTCGATTGGGCGCCCCTCAAAGACGGACCTGCAGCCTCTCGTGGATTGTGTCGCGGGATATGTGCCTACCTGGAAGGCCTCGCTATTGCACAAGAGCGGAGGGCTGATTCTGCTGGATGCCACGCTCACCGCGACCCTAGTGTACCACATGCTCAGCCTCGACCTCCCGCCATGGTTTTTCAACTGCATTGACAAGCTTCCTCGTGGATTCTTTTGGTCTGCGTCCACTGAAGCTCAGCACGGGCAATGTCGGGTGGATTGGTGCACTGTGTGCCTGCCGAAAGCTTTGGGAGGGCTTGGTGTCAAGGATTTGCGTGTCCTCAACCATGCCCTCCGGGCACGCTGGCGGTGGCTGCATCAGGTGGACACGACCAAGCCCTCGCACAACCTGGAGTTCCAGCTCGCCCCGGAGGCCGAGGCCATATGTGCCACCGGCACTTGTTGCGACCTGGGCAACGGACGCCAGCTGCGGTTTTGGCACGACCGCTGGCTCGAGGGCCGCTCCGTGCAGCAGATTGCCCCCGCTCTCATGCAGTTCATGAGCCCGGCGGATCGGGGCCTTTGTGTGGCGGATGCTCTACAGAACAACCGCTGGATGGCGGGCATTAGAGGTGTGCCATCTATTCCGGCCATCGCCGAATATCTTGACCTCTGGGAGCTGATCCAGGGTGTCGCGCTCACTGATGAGGCGGACAAGTTCGTGTGGAGACTCACCGCGAACGGCGCCTATTCCGCTAAGTCGGCGTACTTGGCCTTCTTCTTGGGGAGGACGCGGTTTCCGTGCGCAGTTGAGCTTTGGTCATCAGGCCCCCCCTTCGCCACAAGCTGCATGTCTGGTTCACTCTTAGGGACCGCCTGTGGACGGCGGACAGGTTGGCTCGCCGCGGTCTAGAACACCCCGCGGAATGCCTGCTCTGCTGCCAGCACATGGAGACCGTAGAGCACCTTACCCTGCAGTGCTCCATGCTCCTCCCGTACCGTTTGCATCGCTTCACTCCCACCTCACAATCGGTCCTCGTGACTTGGTGGCCTGAGGTGGCCGCTGCCGTTCCGCGCCGGAAGAGGAAGGAGATCAACTCCTTGATCGTCCTGATTGCTCGTTGCTGATGGCTGGAACGGAACAGTAGGGTCTTTGACAAGTTTGTGACCCTGCCTTGGGGAGTCTGTAGTAAGATTAGGAGTGAGTTTGAGCTCTGGCGCAAGGCCAAGCTTTGTGGCGTGGATGTAGGAGATCGAGTAGTCCGTTTCTTTTCTCGTTTTGTGGGTGGCGCCTAAAGGTGGGTTGGGCTCGATCTGTGACCCCCTCCTACCTTGGGTACCAATCTTGTAACGTTTCTGTCTCTCTCTTAATACAGAAGACACGCAACCCTCGTGCGTGTTCTTGAAAAGAAACTTCCGCGAGCACAAATACAGAATGTAGCACGAAACAACGCAAAAACGTCATGATGGCTTCCTCGTATACAACAGGATATACGTTAGCTGAACACAGGAACTTCATCAGAGACCCGTTATGTGAACAAAATGCCATCTATCTGCCACCTACTGTCGTATCCTTTTTTTTAATGGATGCAGAGCTCATGTTAACATCACTGGGGGACCGAATTTTGCCTTGGTTACAAGCTCAGATATCCTACGACGCTCCATCATCAAGGAACTTCCAAATCTCAATATTACGTGGTTAGCAAGCCAAAAAATTGATACAGCAGTATACACCCTGTAACATGTTTACTCTACAATAAATACCTTGTAAGATATCACATCATAAGGCCTGGTTTGTACTGTACCGCAGATACCACTGGAAGTACTCACTGATAGCAAGCAGACATGTTTATGACAAACAAAGAAGAAAGACGCTAGCAATCACAAACGAAGAAATGATCTAAAGGATGACAAGAATCTCAAATCGTGACCTAAGAAAGAGACCTAATCTACCGCGCGCGCAGCAGCCTAGCCCAACTAAGCCATCCACGTCCGAAGGACACCGCCGCCAGACGCGCCTCCGACGAGGAATTGCGGGAGTAGAAGATCGTCATTGAGCCCGCTGCTTTTCCATTGAGCCCACCCCGACGTGAAGATCACCTCGGTATGCCTCTTCGTCCCCTTTGGCCTATAGTATAGCGACGCCATGCACGCCCGTGTTTTCTGACGGCCGCACGCCATGAATTCCAGCGTCTCTCCGGTGGCTAGCACCGCCCGGCCGCGCGAGATAGATCTCCACCGTAAGAATAGATCCTAGGGTTAATATTAGATCTTTTAACCGAAGCAGTATTTCAAATCGCGATCATCCATCGCGACTTAGATCCAGGGGCCCTCGTTAGCGATCCGCGCAAAAAGGTATCGTCCAATTAGAGAGCTCCGTTTAGGTTAGTTGGATCGACCTTTTAAAAAAACATAAATATGTGCAAACTCGTAAAATCCATAACTTTTACTCTGTAACTCCAAATTAAATAATTTTGTACCGTTTGAAGTCAGCAAGATTAGTAGAACACAATGGGGCAATTAAATTTATTTTTGACACGTGCACAAACTTGTTATTCACATATATTTATATTACTTATTTTGCTCATAACTTTAGTTTTATAACTACTTTTTGAGTATATCCAATTGTCCTAGTTCTGTATTGTTATAATCTATCCAGAGAATGGAAAATAACAACATTTAGACCACTTCCATAACAGAAGTTTTTGTATTTGGTTTATAGGCCTTTATAAGGCATTAAATTTTTTTATCTATATATTTTTTACTTATTTTGTTTTCCTAAGTTCTTAAACATGTTATTAGCGAACAACATTTTGACTCTCATACATAACCATTATGGTGTTTGTGCATTTTTCATCATTGCATATCATGCATACATGTCTATGTAATGTTTTCTTTAGTGTTTGTTTATGTGTTGTTATTTTGTTTGTTTAGATTGTGAGGAGGACCAATTCTACAATTGTGGTTGTTGATCCTACTCTTAATGCTGCAAAGGAAAGTGACACTCCATCCTTTCCCATATTTTCACTATGCATTAGTGGATTTGAGCAGTATGCATGCTAGGATCTTTTCATAAAGTATTATGCTATGCTATATCCTAGTAGTGTGTAGCCACCCCTTAAACCTAGTTATTTGGATGCCATGAAGATTTAGTTTATGCTTAGCCATGATTCTATAAAAGTTCGTACTAGTTGTCGATGAAAAATCCTAAGTTATAAACCAAATGAACTACCCGGGTGGATTGGTTGTTATGGATGATGAGCGTTGGGTGTCTCCTCCGGGGAAATACCTGAGGTGTTCACTTGAGGAATGCCACCCAGGAACAAAGTTATTATGATGTCCCCCAAGTTTAGATTGCTTCTAATGCAGCTTTTCAACATATGAGCTCTGTCTTGATCAACTAAGTTGTGAGAGTTTAGCCCAGGCTTGACAAGCAGATGTAGCATAATTGTAGTTGGAACGGGTCTTGCCGGTGGGCTGAACTTCTTCTTCTGAAAGATATCGTCTCAATCTTCTCCTTTCCATGATGCACTCCAAGTGTATAGGAAGTTTGTGCTAATTGAAGACTAAGGGTGAAAGTGCTCAACCTCTTCAGAGTGACAAACTAAGATCTTAGCCATGTCCCCGATTATGGACAACTTCGAGCAGATGGACAAGGATGGACGGGAGAATAACCTCACTGTTTTCTATAAGTAAAATTTGACTAAGTGAACATTTGTAGTGGTTCTTGGATACTAATTCAATGTTGCCACCCTTTGAAAAGAGAAAGGATTTTATAAAAGAGATTGGAGAAAATTGGCATTTTGCAAATAGCCTAAAAACTCCACCTAGCCAAAACATCCATGTAGTATTAGACTTGCCATTTTATATCCACCAAAGGTGTCATTTTCCAGTACATCAAATTGTACCGACCTCCTTTGGGGGCTGTATATTCCAACGTGCAGGTTATTCTAATGAAGAATGAAGTTGTTTGTGGACTCGAGTCTACACCCAACATGTTTGCGCGTGGCACATGCTTGAACATGGAGGATCATTGTTTCTTTGTTTCTGTTGCTTGATCTCTGAGTTTTAGCTAGCCTATAAGGCTATGCACCTTGTAATAAGTTGTATTTGGGTATTCTGGATCTCGTTGTAATATTTGACTCTTATGCAATGACACTTTAAGTTTTGTCATGTGGTGCCAGCATTGATCCAAGGACTAGCACATAACACATATATTCTACCTTTACTAAAAGGTGGGATGCTACAAAATGGTATGAGAGCAAAGTGTTGCTTGTAGGTTCGAGCCCCTAGGTTTGGAAACCCCCTTTTTTTATCATGCTATTATCTCCTTAGCGTATTTTGGATCCTAGCGGCATAGTGAGATGAAGCGACTGATGGTGCAGGGCTTGCACTCGTTGGGAAACCCCAAGTGTAAGGTCTGAATACTGCAACAACAAGTTTTTCTTCAGAAATAAAACAAGGTTGAATCGACCAGTAGGAGAAAGAAATCACTTTCTAAAGGTTGATGCAGCTGATGTGGCAGGGCGCACTACCGGTTCAGAAGCAACATGGAACCTACACAAAACAATCAAATCACTTTGACCTAACGAAGGAGTGAGGTTGTCAATCTCACCTGTTTTGCTGAAAACAAAGATGTTAAAAGTATGATGTGAAAAATAGTACTTGTTTGCAGTAGATGAAAAGAGAACAACGGTGGCAGTAGGAAAACAGTAGGAACAATATGAAAATAGTGATTGCAGTGGTTGTATTATCAGTATAAAGGAAATGGACCGGGGTCCACAATTCACTAGTGGTGTCTCTTCAAAATAGATAGATAGCATGTTGGATAAACAAATTACACCTGGGCAATTGACAGATATAAAGGCTGCACCGTAGTGCATATGCATGACACGATGATTACTATGTGGTTCATGTGGGCATTACAACAAGATACATAGACCGTTATCCAACTGCATCTATGACTAAAAATCCACCCTTAGAATGTCATCCAAGAAAACCTTGGGTATTAAGTTGCAAGCAACAGATAATTGCATTAAGAAAAGTGTGTAATGTAAAAAATGTAAACTTCGTTGTTTTCTACCTAGTGGCAACAGCACACCCCCACCCATTTACGTTCCTGTCACTCGAGCATGACTGAAAGGGAGGCATGAACCCACTATCGAGCATAAATACTCCCTCTTGGAGTTACAAGCATCTACTTGGACAGAGCATCTACTAGCAACGGAGAGCATGCAAGATCATAAATAAAATACACATGAAAAGAACATGATAGATTGATAATCATTGGACATAACACTCAATATTCAACGGATCCCAGCAAACACAACATGTAGCATTACAATAAGATGATCTTGATCATGTTAGGCAGATCACAAGATCTAAACATGAGGAATAAAGAGGAGAGAACAACAATCTAGCTACTTCTATGGACCCGTATGATGCAGCCCACCGTATTCAACCAAGCACAACATCGATACACAACAAGGTGAACTCACTCATATCTCCGTAAGTTTCCGGTGACTTGGTGAACGGTGCGCTACCTCGTGAAATACCCCTCTACATGCATAGGTGGGATCACACCATGGAACCCAAGACGGTGCCCAAGATGGTCAAGAACATATCCAAGACGGTGCCCATGAAGCTAGGAAGGAAGTGGGTGAAGACGGCGTCAAGATCGGAGCTCCGAGGAGCAAGAACGGAGGGAAACAGGGTCCCCGGCCTCAACCCCGGCCAGGCCGGCCTCCCCTGGCCTCAGGATGGCCTCCTCTTCCCACCCTGGCCTCAGGCCGGCCACCAGCCCGAAGGAGCCGACCTCCCACCCTGGCCTCAGGCCGGGCTCCCCTGGCCTCAGGCCGGCCACCAGCCCGAGGGCTCCGGCCTCCACCCCGGCCTCAGGTCGGCCCCCAGGTCGGCTGCCCCAGGCTGGCGCTGCCTCCCAGGCCGGCCCCCCTGTTTTGTGCGGAAATGCACCGTTTTCCCCCGTTTTCACCCACCTACGCTCCTATGCTATATAAGGGACTCCGGTGGCTAGATCTAGGGTTTAGGGATGCTTTGAGAACTTCGGGCTATGCCCTTGTATCCCTCTTGTGAGGTGACTCCTCTTACGAGGCTACTCCTATGATGTGTATCTAGGACCGTATCAAGAGTCACCACAACTACTTATCCTTTCCCTTCGTGGATTCCGTTAAGAGTTGCCAATCTCCCTCTCGTAGATCCTTGAGGTTCTATTGGTGTGGTGGACCGGGCCACGGGTGTAAACCGGTATTAATCAAGGTGAGTTCAGTTGGATCGATCGTTCCGTAGGCGACCCTCGGGGTTTAGTTGACGGGAGGTTTGGGATCTTTCGGTTCTCGCTATTTATCCCCCTTTGTGTTTCCCCGCGTTTGCCCATGATTCCCCCCTCGATTCCCCATATCGTGTTCTTCGTGTTCTTCGCGTTCTTCACTCGTTCTTGTCGTTCTTCGTCGATTCATGAAGATCGGGCCAACTTAGAGGTCAACACCTCATCATCTGGTATCCAGAGCTAGGTTGACACAATCCGACCCCACCCCCTCCCCATCCACCAATTTTTCTTTTATCCACCATAAATTCGAAAATTTGACCAAAAATAGCCAAAAGGGATTTCGAACGATCTCTCAATTTGTTGAGTTTTTCGTGGTTTTGATTCATAGATTTGTTGCCAAATACCATTCCCCACCTTTCTATTCATCCACATTTCTCGAATTTGTCCAAAAAATTTCTTGATTTGAGAGGAATTTCGAAATTGAGAAACACAGAAAATTCCTGCTTTTCTATTCTTGGACAGATTTTGTATCTTGTTTTTCTTTGTCGTCGTTGCTCCGATTTGAGTGAGGCAAGTTCCTATGCGTCGCCATCGACATCGCCTACACATCTACATCAACGGATCCACACGACATCGACATGCACCGGCCGCAAGTTTGAGATCATCCACCGCATAGGTATAACTTGCTTCCGCTTGAACTAACCACTTCCCTTGTGTACCTTACCCACTTGGACTAGCTCTTTTACATCGCTTGGCATCGCATTAGTGGCACCGAGAGTGCGAGTTTTGCGCTTGTGAGAGAATAGCTTCGAGTAGGCATTGGCATTTGGGAATCATCTCCGCATCATCATCCATCAAAAAGCGAAAAATCAAAAAAAAAAGGAGAAAGAGCAAAAGAAGCAAAAAGAGCCAAAAGAAACAAAGATCGATGCCAATTGCTATCATTTGTAGGAACGTTTAGCTTCGAGTTGCAAGAGAGAAGAGAGTGAACGGTTGCCACATTGCGAATCTTGTTGCCTCTAATTAATTGCGGTTTGAGCTAGCGTCCTCCTTGCGTTGGTGTGGCATTGAGCTTAGTCTTCGATAGGTACATTTCGTCTCCGCTCGTCCATTGGCAGCACTAACCCCATTTATCTCTTGTGTGTGTGTATGTGTTTCTTTTTAGTTTCCACCATATCATTTTCCTCCACTAGGATTGGTTTTCAAGCTAACTTTTCTTTGGTTCTTCTCCATGTTTTACAACATACTTTTCTTTGGATTTGTCGTTTTTCCTCACCACTTTCTAACCCATTTGCCTTCATATAGCGTGTGTGTTGTCGTTTGCGGTTTTCTTTCGATCTTTTTGGACTCACTTTTGACTTACCGCCCTACACCTAGGCTCGTCCACTAGCCTCAATACGACCAAAAAAGGTAACGATGGGTAAGTGTGACATGCATTTCATCATATCACCCTTGTGTGCTTGTTGAGATGGCTAGGGAAGGAGTATTCACAAGACCGAGCTCGGAAGATCAAGGAACCTCTTTCTTCAACAACATTGGCTACCACAACTTCGTCAACCGCCATGAACACTTTCGGCTTTGCCAACTTGCTCGTGATGGATTGGAGCGTTTGAACCATCAACTTCAAGCTCATCATTCTCGATTCAATGATCACATGGAGAGTATTGAAGGCAAAGTGACCATCCTCGCCAACCGCCATGGATCATCATCAACCTCCAAGCCACGACGCAAGAGCAAGTCTCCACATGATCATCACCACGCTCATCACCAAGACCGTCGACATGATCATCACCGCCATATGAGAGAGTGCTATACCCACCTCACCGCGTCCTCCACCACAAGCTCGGCGACGACATTGGTTAGAGCATTGCTCGCCATCACCACTACCTCGACCTCGACACCGACAAGGCCGTGGTGACCCTCTTCAAGATCACCCTCTACGACCGGATATTCTTAATCACCCACCTTCTCCAAGATCGCCTCATGACATTGGTCTACATGGCTTCGTGGATGGTGCTCGCCCACATTCAAGGCTTCCAAGTCAAAATGTGTGTCACCACCACAATGACCACCAAGACCAAGGACATTATCAAGAAGGTGCCCTCGACATGGCTTCTAGTGAATGCCTCCCACAACTCCACCACCATGACCACCGGCGCCATCCTCTCCATCATGACCGCCATCGCCAAACCAACGAGGATGATCCACATGAGCTTCCATCGCCTATCTTTGATGAAGACCCACATGAGAGACTTCCTCAACTCCAAGCAAGTGAGAATGCTCCGTATGGCTTGTCTTTCCCCATCTTTGAGGAAGACCCCAATGAGCGTCCACTTCGACATCAACCAAGTGGGATTGCTCAACTTGCTACTTCACTTCCCATCTTTGATGAGGACCCCTATGAGCACAACCATCAACAACAACCAAGTGGGCACGCTACAAATGATATCTCACTTCCTCTCTTTGATGAAGACCCCAATGAGTGCCCACTTCGACCTCAACAAAGCGCGAATGCTACCCATGATCTCTTATTTCCCATGTTTGATGAGGAACCTCTTGAGCGACCACGTCAACAACAATCAAGTGAAGATGCTCCAAGCGACCTCTCACTTCCTATTTTTGATGAGGACCCACATGAGCGACCTCGCCAACAACAAGCAAATGGAGATGCTTTCCATGATTCTTCTCCTCCCATATTGGATGAAGCACCGCATCACCTTGACCAAGAAATTCCACCGCATCATCAAGGCCATGAAGACAAAAACTTGAGCGCCCTTTGCCTCAATGTTACAAGGTTCAAGGACCATGAGCGTCATCACCAACATGAGGAATGGGAACCTCCACCTCATCATCACCAACATTGTGCTTTCTATTTGCACCCCGCCTTCGACAAGGATCAAGAACATCCTCTCCATGGACACTATGATACCACTACCTCATCAAGGCAAGAGGCGAGAGATACTTCTGCACCAACACACAACCACAACTTCCATGAGAGGCCTACTTTGAGGAAGGACTATGGACTTCATGATGAAACACATGAGCAAGGCCTACAACGCCATATATGCCATGATCATCTTCCTTCTTCAACACATGAGGCGAGATTCACTTCACCACCGACATCATTACTCATTAACCTTGAGCGACATTCTATGAGGATGAACAATGACCTTCATGATCAAGGGCATGAGTTTCCTTAATCGCCACAAGCGCGTCAACAACATCAAGAGTGCGAAGCTATTCCAACCATGACACAATATCATCATCACCATGCGCATGAGGATACCACTCTACCACTCTATGATGAAGACGTTGATTCATGTGACATTGTCAAAGAGGCTCATACCTTGCCATCATCTCTAAGGCATTCTTCTTCTTCGTCTCCAATGACACAAGTGACAACTCCGACCATCCACAAGAGAGCTCCCAATGCTACCAATGAGATGATCATGGTTGCCAACCAAAATGGTGACCATGCCTATATGAGTGAAGGCCAATACTATGCCTTGCACCAACTAGCTCTCAATTCCTTGGACATGCCCACCAATGGTGACAAAAGCGTCTATTGCAACGAGGCCAAGAATTCATCGCGAGTGATGACACGAGTTCTTCAAGTCTATCCTCAAGATAATGACCGAAGATGCAACCTCTCTAGAGCCGGCGTCAATGGCACATCTATCATTGATGGAGGTACCGACGAATTGGGTGACACACTCCCCTTGACTTCAAAGCAACTCATTCCAACCTCCACAAGGCCACGCTCAAGCCACCATTCTAGCCAAGGATATCATCATCATCATCATCATCATCATCATCATTATCAACCACTTGAGGATGCTACAAGGCATGGCTTACACTACCACATCACGGAGATGATGGAGCCTTCTTCAACACAAGCCATGACCCTACCTCCTCCTCCAAGAAAGCCACCCTTTCCACACTTGGAGATCAATCCAAGAGATGAGATGTTCGTGTCCTCCTCGCCACATGCTATGACACTACCGACTCCAAGCAATGCAACGACTTCGACAAAGTGCGCACACCTCTTGTGCCAAGACTTTGGAGCCTTCTAGTGTCCCCTCTCAAGATTCTAGTGAGATGAGTGGTGAGAGAGAGATCCACCATCACGTGAGTGAGAGCCACAAGCCCATCATGAGTGCAAAAAGCATGAGTGTTCTTAGAGGCATCGCCATGATAGCCACCAAACGTGAGATGAGAGTTGAGAGCAAAACCCCATGTGTGCTTATCGACACTAACTGCTTACCACATTTATCTCCATCTTTGTTGTCTATTTTGCAAAGATTTGGTGACCCTATCAAGCATCCTCAACCTCATGGACTATTCACCACACAAGGCTCTCCATGTCGCATGAACATCAACACCGACTTGAAGATTTGGAAGGAGCCCATTCCGCTCGTCATGATCCACATGGAGATTGACAAGAGCTTCTACGACAAGGCATTCTCCATCCACACTCCTCAAGTCAAGATCTACACGACGCTTCACAAGAACTTCACCGACAACGACTTCTACGCCTACACACCACACGTCAAGAGGTGCATGGAGTTCAACAAGCACTTCAACGACAACACCTTCTACGCCTACATCCCACTTGTCATGATGTGCATGGAGTTCGACAAGCGCATCAACGACAGCGACTTCTATGCCTACATCCCTCATGTCAAGATGCACTTGGAGTTCGACAAGCGCGTCAACGACAATGACTACCACGACTACACACCAACCACCACGATGCACATGTACTTTGACACGAGCATCAACAACAACGCAACCCATGGAGCGGCATGCAACCAATGCGTCAAGTTCATCTACACTCTACCACTTCCGCAAGAAATGGACCAACCACCCATTGAGCTCTTCAACGACGGCTACATCTCTTTTCAAGCTCATCCTCATCGACCCATTGAGGACCATGTCAAGATCGTCATCACCTTTGTACTACACCCTCCACGAGCATACCTTGGAATGATCTTCGATAAGAGGCTCAACTTCAACGACTACACCGCCTCGCAAGGTCTTCTTGACCAAACCAAGGACGACCACTTCAACATCGTCACCGCTTTTGGAACACCCCCACTACGAGCCTACCGTCACAAGATCTTCGACAAGCGGCTCAACTTCAACGACATCTTCGTCATCAACATTACTTCTCCCGCTCACAAATGGATGGAACGAGAGTCGAGGACGACTCTTCTTCAAGGGGGGGGGACATGATGCATCCCACCGTATTCAACCAAGCACAACATCGATACACAACAAGGTGAACTCACTCCTATCTCCGTATGTTTCTGGTGACTTGGTGAGCGGTGCGCTACCTCATGAAATACCCCTCTACATGCATAGGTGGGATCACACCATGGAACCCAAGACAGTGCCCAAGATTCTCAAGAACATATCCAAGACGGTGCCCATGAAGCTAGGAAGGAAGTGGGTGAAGACGACGTCAAGATCGAAGCTCCGAGGAAGAAGAACGGAGGGGAACGGGGTCCCCGGCCTTAACCCCGGCCAGGCCGGCCTCCCCTGGCCTCAGGCCGGCCTCCCCTGGCCTCAAGCCAGCCACCAGCCCGAGGGCTCTGGCCTCCACCCCAGCCTCAGGCCGGCCCCCCTGTTTTGTGCGGAAATGCACCGTTTTCGCCCGTTTTCACCCCAGCTACCCCCTAGGCTATATAAGGGACTCCGGTGGCTAGATCTAGGGTTTAGGGATGATTTGAGAACTTCGGGCTATGCCCTTGTATCCCTGTTGTGAGGTGACTCCTCTTACGAGGCTACTCCTATGATGTGTATCTAGGACCGTATCAAGATTCACCACAACTACGTATCCTTTCCCTTCGTGGATTCCGTTAAGAGTTGCCAATATCCCTCTCGTAGATCCTTGAGGTTATATTGGCGTGGTGGACCGGGCCACGGGTGTAAACCGGTATTAATCAAGGTGAGTTCAGTTGGATCGATCATTCCGTAGGCGACCCTCGGGGTTTAGTTGACGGGAGGTTTGGGATCTTTCCATTCTCTCTATTTATCCCCCTTTGTGTTTCCCCGCGTTTTCCCACGATTCCCCCTCAATTCCCCATCTCGTGTTCTTCGTGTTCTTCGCGTTCTTCACTCGTTCTTGTCGTTCTTCGTCGATTCGTGAAGATCGGGCGAACTTAGAGGTCAACACCTCATCACCGTAGTCTAAGTATGAACTACTCACACATCATTCCGGAGGCGTGCATGGTGGTGTAGAGCTGTCTGGTGATGATTCCCCCTCCTGGCAGGGTGCCAAAGAGAGCTACAGAACCCTCCCGAACTAGGCTTGCCGATGACGGCGGATGTGCATGTTTTTGGTGGAAAAGGCTCTCGTATTTAGGGTTAACCTCCCGATAGGTATAAATAGGCGAGAGGGCAACGTTGGTGGGCGGCCAGGGGGCCCACACCACCCTTGGGCGCGGCCCGGGGTCACCGCCCTATGTTGTGGGGCCCATGTGGCCCCCATACAAGTCCCCTCCGGACTCCGTGTGCGTGACATATTTCTAAGACTTTCGGGCTTCGAATCGTCCAATTCCGAGAATATTTGCAGAACAATTTTTTTGAAACTAAAAACAACAGAAAACAGGAACTGGCTCTGTCGCATCTTTTCAGTAGGTTAGTCCCGGAAAATCGATAAAAAGGGCATAAAGTGTTAAGGAAACATGTAGCATATAATATAAAAACAACATGGAACATCAGAAATTCTGGATACGTTTATGACGTATCAGCGACCCAGAAAAGCATTACGTGTCCATGGACACAAGACCTGTTCCCTAATTTGCTTGCGGGTGCCAGTCCTTCTCACTATAGTGAATATCCAATTTACAACAAGTTGTTAATAACCCACCGATCACCATAGAGAAAGTTTAATATTTTCTAACTATTTACACAGTTCATTATCTAGTACTTCTTTACCTTATGTATTAAAACTTATATTCTTTTACTCTTATGACGTAAAGATGGAGAGCTTCAGCTTTGACACTTCCTAGGACTTCAAGAACACTCGCTTTGGAGTCTATGTTCTCGAGATAGTCACACTACTGGCGCTGCCCACACCCACCATCAGAGGAAAACATATGAACAAGTTTAGCAAGGAAGGTTGTTGGGGAGTCAGACTTCTTCAACCCGGACGCCAGAACAAGCCCAAGACCAAAGACATCACGATCAAGGTGGTCAGCGACTCCATCGAGAAAGGCCTCAACCTCGTCATGCATGAGCTAATATGGCGTCTCTGTGGGAAGCATTATCGGGAGCTGAAGAATCACTACTCTTTTTCTCTGGGAAGACGTAATGAAGATGGGGATCCTTACATCTTAGCCCCGGAGACCAAAGCAAACCCCTACGCAAGTATCTTCAGAACTTAGAGAATCATGTCAAGGATCTTGAGGAGGACATGTACAATGAGATGCTGAAGAATGACGAGCTACTCGACCAACTCAAGGAGACAGAAGAGAAGACCAAGACTCGGGAGGAGGTGGACAACACTCAAGATGAGAAGCTCATGGCTCAAGACAAGAAACACCTAAGTCAAGAAAATAGGATCAAGGCGAAGAACCTAGAGATTAGGAACCTGAAGGCGGAGTTAGAAAGCAACGACATGTGCTTAGAGGCTGACTATGAGTTGATAGGAAAGATAGACGGCGAGAAGAGAAAGTTGCAGGAGACGAATGACGCCCTATAGAAGGAAGTGGAGAAACTCAAGGAAATTCTCACAGGGGAAGGAATCACGATTGAAGAAGTTGAAGAGGAAGAAGACGTCATGACTTAAGATTAGACTTATTAGTTTGACCACCATGATGCTATTTGCGTTTTTTGACCTTCGTAAGTATTGACCTATCAGTTTGTGGTATGGCAATACTAGAGTGTTTGAGTTGCAAACCAAGTATTGATCAAGTAGTGGAGACAGAGACAATAGTCCCGACCGCTGAGAGGCTTTAGTCCCGGTTGGCCAACCGGGACTTGACAGGCGGGACCAAAGGCAAAACCTTTAGTCCCGGACCTGCTAGGGCCAGGACCAATGTCCCTCCACTTGGCTGCCGCATAACGCGATGTGGGCACACCCTTTAGTCCCGGCCCGTATAACGGACCGAGACTACTGATTCTCTACCGCGGCAGAAAATTGGCCACTTTCTGTGCCGCGGCAGAGAATTCATTTTTTTCTTTCTTCATTTATCTACGCTGCTAAATATATACCGTAAAAATTACCGGGACTAGAGCCCGTCTATTCTATTGAGCATATAAGATCACTTGTATTACGGCTGAGCATACAAACATATACAACTTTGATATAGTTACATGGAGATCACACAATTACTGGGACTAGTGCCCGTCTGTTCGATTACACGGGGATCATCAGTACTAGGAGCGACGACTATTTACTCTAAATAGTACGGCATCGTCTATCATATCTTTCATCATAAAACCCGCTAGCTCCTCTACAATTCCTATTAGGCGTTGCTCTAGTAGTAAACTATGCCGCATGGCTGCGAACTATATATCAATGGGAGATCAATATGAATATCAATCATGATAACAAAATGTGACAGTAATAAAATAAATTTGTGGATGTATTTCCTACGTTGACTCTATAACCTCTCTGTTCTGCGGTAAAAGTGCGAATGAACTCACAAACATAGTATCCACATAGATGCGTCCCCGGTGGCTGCTATGCGCACTTTACGAGAAGAGAACTCAATCAACATAATAATCTATCATCATAACTGTATTGAAAAACTAGAAGTGAAAAGATGCGCAACCCTATCTCATACTACTAACCGAGGCCCTCTTAAACGTCAGCTCCTCATAAGAGATATACTTTTCCACACTTCTGAACTGCTTCCCAACCCTGCCCGGCAAGGAAAATGAATGAATGAGTTATTCATTACTTGATATCTGAGGACATCATCGAAAGAGACCGGTATAGAGCGAGAATGATTGAAATTACCTCTGTAGCATGTCCTGCATGCTGCAGATGCGTTCCATGTCTCTCGTTAATAGGTCAGTAACTCATATAATACACACTCAACATCGAGTGAGAGAAAAATTAAATGGACACACAACAGATAAGACCCTCACCTAAAGTTTTAAGGTAACAATATGTGCTCAGAGAATTGTTGCTCCGTTAGAAACCTTCAAATGTTTCTTGCCTTCTAGTCGATCTTGCTCGTTAGCGTCTCTATATGTACTTTATCTGGGTCAATGAACCCAACATTAAAGATCTTCCTATTTTTACGGTCCTCGATATCTATTCTGCATAATAGAGTAAAAAGGGTACAATGAGGATAATTACATGCAATGAACTGAACAATTGAAATAACTGAACAACTTATATGTAGACAATGAATCTAGCAACTTATAGACAATAGAAACTCATGAGAGATTTTTCGAGGGCTTAAAAATTGTACATCTGGAAGAGTTCTTCTAATTCAACATGGATCTCCTCGGGTCGGAAGTAGTACTCCCGTGGGAATTTTCCAGGATAAACTTTTGTTTCCCGGATCTCAAGTACCATTCATGCAAATTACGCATATGTGTTGGCAGTTGTTGCAACTTTTGTTTGCTGACCAAAGGCTTCCTTGGGACATATGTAGGCTTAGGGGCTACAACAGCCTTGGGTAACTTGTCGTCTTGGGAACCTAGCACGTCAGCAACACTCAGACCCATCTCGGCCGCCCACTTCTTGGCTTCTTCCATCTTTATCTGAACACCTTTAGACCTATCACATAACACCATGAGGGGTGGGTTCGATTGTTTGGCCTATTGTCCGAGCTGTGGAACGTCTAATCTTTTACCGCTTGCTTTTTTAGTTGATTTGGTACCGCTCGATCTTCAAATTTCTTTGCTCTTGCTCACCTCATTCTTAAGAGTGCGTAGATAGTCATATGGATTATGGTGAAGGTCATATTGAGATTTTGTTCCCAGAAAATCAGCTGCATATTGTTTCTGCTTCTCGATGTATACCGGGCGGGGCTCGGGTTTCTTCTTTTGCAACTGCGCATCTTTATGGGCCTTTGCGATTGCAGCGTTTTTCTCGTCAGTAAGATCGTAAGGTATGATTGCAAGATTCGGATGAGGTACCTTTGGTGGAGTGATAGTTTTCGCTTTGGGCTCCGTCGGTTAGAACTCATCAACGGAGCATTTTCGGCATGTTTCCGCTTAGTTTCCTTAGCGGGCGGCGGCAGCGAAGACGGCCGACCCAAGTCTGGCACCGGAGATCGAGATGGACTCTCGCTGTGGTGGGAGTAGTAATGGGGCGAGCTTCTTGGAGGTGATGGAGTTGTAGGTGACCTACGACGACTCGGAGGCGGTGTTTTTATTGGCGCCGAGCCTGGAAGCTTGATGTAGTTCTTGTCCCATAAAATGATGCTACCCAGTACTTCTCCGAGTGTCCTCCCATCTTTAGGCCTAGGGATGTCAAGCTCTAGATCATTAAACCCCGTTACGATCTCATCCACCCCGACTTTAGCATAGCCAGCTGGAATCTCACGGCCATGCTAGCGTGCGTCAGGTGGACATTGTAAAGCATATCCGACAGCCACCTTCATGGATATGTTCTCTAGTTTCTGATGGAGCTCACAAGATACTGAATCGTTGATTCCATCCACGGGTTAGACATAACCGCCCTCTATCCTCCGTGCTTCGTGATCCTGGACCTCCGAGTCAGCCATGCTACTTTTGCGTTGAGATGGGTCGTTGATAAGATCGACTGCAGGATCTTGCATCCGCACTACTCCTTTTGGTTCATCGATCTGCTGCTGGTGGTGGTTAATTCTATCAACCAGCTGGTTCAAATTCTCTCCCACCTCCTCTTTCTGTCGCTCCGTATCTCTCGCTCGGCTTCTATATGTTTCTATGTCTTTAGAAAACACAAGCCACCACAGAGTCTTGCCAAGGCCTCGTGCTCGTCCTCTGTGTTCGTCATTCCCGCGGACCAGTGTCAACAAGTATTTCTCTCTATCGGGGTGGAAGTTTAACTTACCCTTTTTAATTTCTTTCACCACCTTCTTCCAAATTTCCCTGGGTACCCTAATGCGGTCACTGCAAACCAGATCCCCCGTTGTTTCGTCGTATGAACCCCCATGCGCGAGGAACCAATTTCTTGCCCTCAATTCCCATTCTTCATGAATCGGTTCAGGAGTGATCCCTTTATCAAGTAGATCTTGCTCTTTTCTATCCCACTTTGGCATGGCTGTCTCGTAACCCCCATGCCCCCAAGTTATGGTGATATTTCTTCTTATCAGCATTTATCTTGTTATTTTTGGACAGGGCCTTGGCATCTTCCGACTCCTTGTACTTCTTAAATGCTTCCCACTAATTCGCCTGCTTCGCTAGATAGCCTTCGAATACTGGAGCAGTATTTTTTCTTCTGATAGTCTTGACATAATCTTTTCTTCCACACCCGGAAGAGTTCGGCCGTATTCTTGGGAGCCCACTGCTTGACTTTCTCCCTCAATTTTGCACTGTCGGCAGGATCCTCACATTCCGGCAGGGTGAAATGTAACATGAGGGAATTACAAAGACCATCTCTGTACCTGTCGGCGACATAGTACCTATCGTTCGCCCCTCTGCGCTTATTCCACCCTCGAACGGTGATCGGGACGCTATCCCTAATCAGAATTCCGCATTGTTTCTTGAATACATCGACAATATTCTTTGGTTCCTTTGATTCGCCAATAGGGGCTATGACCTCAAATGTATAATGCGTAGATGCGGCCAACTTTGTACTCGTCCCTCATTTGGAAGATTTGCTCGATGTGGAGGCCTAAGAGAGAAAAGAAATTCGTCAAATATATCTATATATATACACACACAACTGAAGTGCAATGCATCTACTGATCGCCGAACTTCATATATATACCTCTCCGAACTTGGTTAAGGTTCCACCAGCTTCTCCATTATCGGAGCGATCGCCTTCTCCATCATCGGAGCAATCGCCTTCTCCATCATCGGTGCCGCCGCTCCATCTTCTCGCTCGACCTCCATTCCATCCCCGGAGGGGTTCAAATACGATGAAGGAGATTCGGCTGGATCAGCATGTGGGGCCTCGTGGATAATATCATCAATGATTTGTTCCTGTGCTAGGTATCTATGGATTGGACTAGGTGGATCCATAGTTTCTGCAAAATGCACACACAATATTAGAGCCATATAGTTTATCTTTTATTTTCACCCAAAACTAATATGATAACTCTAATACATAGCTAGGGTCCATTTTTATTCAACCACTAGAATAATCCAGTTACATAGCTAGGGTCCATTTTCCACTAGAACCCCATTACATCACAATTAATAACACCGATATATCTCACATGAATGCATAAACCTATTGACCTTACTACGATCTGAACCGCGAGGTGCCGAGCCGCCGGCCCTACGCACCCAAAGATAAGGAACCCTCACAGGGTCGTAACTGACGTGATACGGAACCCTCCGAACAAACGACCATGTATTGCTAAGCTAGGTATCTAGAAAATACATGTAGCGCGGGACGTGCTCGTCCTCCTCCCTGAAAGAGCCACGTACCACCCCGGTACCCCCTCGGACGCCGGCTCCTTCTGCACCGCGCGTGGCCCATGCGAGTGCCACCACAGAAGATCTGGGTCAGCGACGTCACCCGGTTTCCTCACCAAGCTGCGTCTACCAGATGCTAGCATTTCCCAGTGCCAGCCCGGCGGAGCCCAGTCCCGGACATCGCCCCTGGGGTCCAATACAGACATCGTAGCCGAGAACAACAAACTAGAAACACAATTATAATTAAAACTAATTCTAAAAAAAAGGTTATACTAATTGTAACATGAAAACACTCTAACATCAACCATGCCGTATTTTGAAAAGACCTCATTATATACCCTTGAGGAAAACACCAACCATCGTTGCTGCTTGAGATTCAGCTCTGGTTAGTGGATTTATAGCTCAGGCTCGATATGTTTGAGCGAAGAGATTGCACCGGTTACAATTGACATACCTTTACTGGATTCTCAAGGTATCGACTACAATGTATAGCTCAAAAAGATGAGAGAGATTGCAGAACTCATGTATTAGCAACTTATGAAAGACGGTTGCACCTACATGAATTACTTGCAACAGAACACATCAGAGTCCTTGTTGGGAGGATGATTGCAAAGATAAACTTCTTCTCTTTCGCGAATGATCACTCAGTGGCTGGGTGTGGATGCAAACTTCTTAAAATAAATGGAGGTAACAACCTACCATGTCAAGAATAATCCGCACATGCATGACCGACTTGGAATTATACCTGAAGAAACCAGAAAACTTTACTCGGGTCCATGGCGACAACTTTCAACATAAGCACATGAACCAGAGAAAGTCATTCGAACATCGAGAACACAACCTTCATGATGACACAAAGATGGTTCTCAAAAGTTTCCAACATTAATGCCAATTGTTCAACATGAACCTCATTAAGCATGGAGAAAACAAGGATGTAATCGTTGGGTTCAACAACACCCTTATCAAACACTCCAAGGGGAAGGGTTCATATGATCTATGATCAAGGCAAAATATCGGTCAGACTAATGGACATGAAGGTGTACTCGGGAAAAATACCATGAGTGAGAACCCTACCAAGATAATACTTGGATCTGAACTTGATCTGACGATAGCCCAAATCAAATCAAGGTTAGGATGACAGCATGTCCATTAAGGAGATACTATCATGCTTCAACACAAAGGAAACTAGACATTCCTTAACAAAGGATCAAGTTAGGTGGAGCTTTTGCCTTTCAACTCTCCAAGTTATTGTTTAAGCTCAACCAACTAGTCTAGGATATCCAGCAGAATTCTTGGAGAAAGGAGTAGTTCAAATACCCCTTGTGTAGACATCACGGTCAGGTAAAACCTGGTGATACTTCTAGAAACATAACCAGAATATCACAACCCACCGGCATATCTTAGAGTTCGAAAGGGATCTTTCTTGTCAAAGCAACCGATATGGTCTTGAGAGCTTTGGTGTGAACCTAACTCTTTGACCAGGAATGTGCACCAGAATGAACAGATTTGGTAACACGGTCAACTTCAAATAGATGCTGGAATACCAGTAGTGCTAAGAAGGATAGAGATGTTTCTCAAACTTTTCAAAGTAATAAGAATTGGTAGGAATATCTGATACACATGTCGATGAACAGACCCATCATTTTCAAGCATTCAAACTTGGAGAAAGGGTGAGTGAAGACGTCTAAGAGCATCACTTCATCAATAAGGCCATGAAACTCAACACAACCTCCTGATAAAAGATTGTGATACTCGAAGGTGGAACAGAACAGAAGCTAATGAAACTTCTTTATTCTGTGGATTAGAAAGCTTTGACCTGGTTTTAGAGATGAACGAGGTACTGGAGTTTGTTTCTCCCGATATTCCAAGGTGGAATATTCTGGCAGAACACCAGAGCAAATGCATTGGAAGAACCCAACACACGTATGCAACTTGGTATCCAAAACAACGGACAAAGTTTAGGAAGCAACTAAAGATTGGAACGTGCTCCGAAGAATCCAGAGATCACAACGAACGCACAGGGTAATACTCATTTGTAGAACCCATGCCGAAAGATTGGTATAGCTGAATCAAACCAAAGATATGAGAATCATGAAGAACACTCTTGTTGTGACTCCTTTTGATTCCAAAGAAAACCTATGGCTATGAGAGTTGGAATTGCCTAAACACCCTGAGGTGGAACAGATTCCTCAAGATCCAAAGAAACAGAACTTGGGTTAAAGGTCAGCATCCTGTACTGATAGCGTGAGCATTACATGGTTAAGAAACCACATGACTCAACTCACCGCAATTCAGCACATTCTGGGACCTTCGGTTCAAGTCCAAAGGCTATAAACTTAGAGAAAGGAATAACTGATATCTTAGTGCCTTGAAGAACACTACGAATAGCAATGATGAAGTATCTTCCAGAAACCATACGTAGCTCCGGAAGTATCTGATCAAAAGACAAGAAATACATTCGAGATGAAAAGGAAATCTCGAGGTTCAGGATTTGAAACACTAGAACATGGTAATGTGGAATCCACATGGGCATGAGATATTATGATGGAAAGCAAATCTCCCATATTAAGAGATAACTGAATATGGAACACACACGACTCTAGACACTTTAACACTAGGTCAACTTGGGTAAAAGACATCCTTGCCAAAGAAGGCACCTGAGTTTTGAATGACTAGAAGAGATAGCAAAACCTTTTCAAATCAAAACAGGTAAGGTGACCCGGAGTTAGAGCGATACCAGATAAGGAGTAAAAAGAATCCTAAGAAGGTTTTCTCAATCTATTTGGAGTTTTCAAATAGTTTTCACAAACTCTAGACTCAACATCGACCAAGAAGTAAGGTTTTCCTACAGGCAGTCCTGCTCTGATACCACTTTTGTCAGACCCCGGACCCAGAGATATACATACTGCTATGTGCTCCTAGCCATGGACTCATAAGGGCTTCAGGGTTACCAGCCCCGGCCGCAACAAACAATGGCAGGAAGACCGGATTCATCGGCACGTAGTCCGGATCCCCGGTCTACTACTCCTTGTATCCATGCTAGTCATAACCAATTATGCATACCCAATCGTCCACGAGTCGGATGAAACTGAAGGAACGGGACCAAAGTTATACATAGCTGCTATGTGTCCAGAAAGTGCAACAACAATCGAGGGTTACTGGGGTTACCTCGCCCCAGGCTGAATCACATCGGCAGGCGGGCTCGGACATGGATCATCGGCTCCACAACCACTCGACTGCGACAACTATGCAGGCATAGCTAAAACTGTATAAAAATGGGCTCGAAACCAACAACCGATCAAAGCAGCACTCTAGACATGAAAGTTGTATTAAACAGATACTACTAGAGTATAGCTTTACAAACAGAGGTCACATGACCCAACATTACATCAGACAACGGAAGGCAAATTATGTTGCTAATCAACAAGAACCAAAAAGGCCTAAGAGGCCGCAACATAAGGCGACTTCCCAGCCCATAGATTCCAGGGTGCTACCTGGGAACCCCAAACTACTCGTCGATGTCCACGTTGAAACACCACCGAACTGAGGAACTCCACCTGAACCAAGTTGAAGCAAACATGAGTACGGGAGGTACTCAACAAGAATTAGTTAACCTATTATATATCTGCTTCTTTTAGAAAGAGTTATGAAGATTTTTTTTTTGCGTAAAGCCATCTTTGTTTTCCAAGTTGAGGGAGGAATAGCACGTCGCATGGAGTATTTTGAAAAAAGATGAGAAAACTACTCAACTACTAAGATCATCATCTTTTTAATCCACCAAAACATATCAGCACCTCGTGCTTCAAAGATCACCACCTCAAGTTGTTCCGGTAACTCATGTTACAAGGTAACCCCTCTCGGCATCTCCGAGGAGGCATCCTTCATTCGTTATCAACAAGTTTTAGTCATTCCGTTCAAGTTATCTATGATCAAAGAATCCGTCACCAAGTCGTCCTTAACCGCGTACACGACTTTTCGAAAAGATTTAACCCTGCAGGGGTGTACAACTTTAACCACACGTACCAACCAACTCTTAATGCCAGAATGTTGGCACTATTCCGGGAAGTGACGGCAGATGGAGGTTCAACACGACCTTTCCCTTGCTTCGCCTATTCCATGAGTCGCTCCGAGTAGAGGTGGTCCGCCAATAGGGAGTGGCCATCTCTTGCCGGGTCAATATCGTCGTGAGCGGTGGTTCAACTTATGTCTCACCACAGGCTGTTACACCGCCACGTCTGTCGAATCTGCATCTCAACAAGTCCCTCGGGTGAACCCATAGGGTTTCGGTTAGGAGAACGTGTAGGTGCTAGTGACAATCGTCGGCTAGACAGGGGACACGATTTACCCAGGTTCGGGGCCCTCGTAGAGGTAAAACCCTTACTCCTGCCTCTGTCGATCTGTATTAACGAGTAGATCGGTTACCATGGGGGGTTACTCAAGTCGAGAATATGATCTCAATCTCAAGGCTTGATGGTGCAGTATTGCTTGGCCCCTCTCCTGTGGTTCTCTTGGCCTTATATAGGTGGCCCGGTCTCAAACCGTACCCGTAGAGGATTCGAACTCTAACCTAAAGTTGGTTACAAGTTTCCTAACTTGACCCGCAAGGCTTTGCGGGTGGGCTCTAAGTGGGCCTTCTAGAGTAATCCTTGACGCTTCCTTTGGAGCTTGGGCCGTGGGCCTGACACCGGGTAGGCTCATCCGACAGGCCTAGGATCCATCCCTTCGTCAGTAGCCCCCGAGCGTTTACTCGACTGAGAATCCGTCGGGTGGACGCTCAGAACTTATCTTGATTTCCTTTCGGCTGGTGGTTTTGATCGTTTGAAGAGGATATGTATCTTGTATGAGATGCATTTCTTGTACTCGAGTATCGAGAAAATAGAGTGCCTGTGTATTCGGCTGTTTGCGCAGAAGGATGTGGCTCAGTTTCTTGGCTCTCCCGAAAGCTCGGGGCCAATTAATTGCATCTAGGGCAAAAACAGTTCTGGCCTACACAGATTCAAGACCTCCGACTCGAATCCGGTGAGGTGATCATTGCGACTGGGCCGTAGAGGTCTTACCGAGTCAAACTTAACCTAATTGGGTACTCGGCGCGTCCGCTAGGATTTTTCTTCGTGTTGTTGACACGGAATTTACCGGAGGACGCAGCTTGAGTGCGCTTCCAGGCCCTCAAGAAAGATCTTTTGGGTCTTACCTTCGTATTCGGAAGAAATACGACATCTAGATGTGCCTAGTAGGCTGAACAATCCAGGAGATTGATGTGGGTACATCGTATAATAGAGTGGCAGTAACTACGCACTCAAAGTTTTATCCAGGGATGTTTCGATTGAGGACTTCTCCCTTGATTTTGTGCACAAAGTTTTTTGTGCTTTGAAGTCTTATTTCCATACAAAAGAGTTTTCGTGTTTGGAGCCCTATGCGAAGGAATTTTCGCGTCTTGATTTGCTCATACGAAGTTTATTTCGCGTTTGAGGCTTTATGCGAGGGAATTTTCGCGTCTTAATTTGCTCATACGAAGTTTATTTCGTGTTTGAGGCTTTATGCGAATGATTTTTCGCGTTTTGATTTGCTCATACGAAGTTTATCCGAAGAAATTCTGAGCTTGATGATGTGCGCTATGACGTCACAGCGCACTTTATCCTCCCGATGGGACGTGACGGAGCGAGAGCAGAGGCGCTGGCCCACCATGTCAGCTTTTTGACGGAAATGAGACGTCGTTCCCGGTTTTTACGCGAACTGCGCGCAGTAATTGCGCACGATCTTCTGTTAAGATCGTGGCACGAAACAACGTTCACCGCCGTTTCGTTTCGGCTTCACGCGTGGCTGCCGTGATGAGCGCCACGTCGCTCGATGAACGGCCACGATTAGATGACACCGTGTATAAATACGGCCCTTGGGTGAAAAGTGAAAAATTCCCATCATTCGTCTCCAGCTTTCACCTTCCTAGCCTTCGTCTTCCTCGCGCCCCTTCTCTGTCCTCAAGCTTGCACCAGCGCTCTTGGCGGGAGGCAAGAAACGAAGTGCCGTTGTTTCCTCCTCGCAAGCACCCGAGGATGCCCCTGTGGTTCCTGCTCCCCGCTCTGTCGACTGGCGATCCGCCAACACCACGCAGAAGAGCATCAAGGAGATGCAAAGGGAGGGATTGCTGCCTGCCGACGCCGAGAAACGAGTTCGCCTCGGCAAAAAGGAAGAGGTACCAAACCCCCGCGCGAACGAACGCGTGATCTTCGCGGATAACGTTTCGCGCGGGCTCTCCTTCCCCCTCCATCCTTTCCTCGCGGCATTGCTGTATGTCTATGGCATACAGCTCCACGATCTTCCTCCAAATGCGGTGCAACACATCTCGTGCTTCATCGTTGTTTGCGAGTGCTTCCTGGGCATCCACCCATACTGGGGCCTTTGGAAGGCCCTCTGCAAGGTGTGGGTCTTCCGCGAAAAATCGCGGGTAGAGACTGAGCCCGGAGAGCCGCTGCGCACCGGCGGCTTTGGAATCCAGGCAAAATCGAACAACTGCTACTTCGAGACGCACTTCGTCGACTCCGCGCAAGGATGGAGGAAGAAGTGGTTCTACGTCGTAGACAACAGCGTGGGTGGAGCTCATGAGTTCCACCCGTTTGTTGTCCTGAAGCGGCAGAAGTCCTGGGTGCACAAGCTTTCAGTCGAAGAAACCCGAATCGTCGCCCCGCTACTCGCCAAGGTGATCGCCCTTCGTGACCAAACCGCAGGAGTTGTGCTGAACGACTTGCACCTGGCGAGCGTGTTCCTCAAGCGTAGGATCCAGCCTCTGCAGGAGAGGCCCTCCACGATGTGGGAGTACCAGGGTGTTGAAGACCCCAGCCGCGTGAGTCGTGAAGAACTTTCGAATGTTGAATTCGAGAAGATGATCACGGCCATCACAAGTTTGAAAGTGGGCGAGACCTTCCCTGACTGCCCTGTCGCAGCTTTTGAGGCTTCGAGACCTCCTCCATCCGAAGTAAGTTCAAATTTTTCCTTGTCTTAGTCCTTTTTCTTGCTCGAAAGTTTATTTACTGAATTTGTTCTTCCTTTTCTTCTTCCGTTTTCTTCTTGTAGAGTTTACCGGTGGTCACTTGCTGCCTGCCAGTCTCCGGTGAAGAAGCCTCGGACTTGTTGGCGAGCAACCTGGATGTCCCTATCGATACCAGCGTTGTCGATGTCGATTCGAGTTCTGAGCATGATTCCTCGGATGACGTGGAAGAATCGGGTAGCAATCTCCGCCACCGCAAAAAACGCCGAGCGGGAGACGATGAGGCCACCTCAAAGGATAATTCCTTGGGTGGGTGATCTGAGAAAGAGCCTCTCATCGTGTCTCCGCTAAGTGTGCGTGCTCCTTCTGCTCCTCAGCCGAAGATCCAGACCGCCTAGAACGCGGATATGCTAGACGATGAAGATGACGAGGAATTTTTTTCTTCTTCGTTCTAGTCGAACGTTCCCTTTTTGTTTCTTCTGGCACTTATTGTTTTCCTTCAGGACAGGCTCCAATCCATCAGCCCCGTCCGGTTCGCCTCTTCCCTTCCTCTCGAGAAAAGGAAAGAAGCTGCTGCTGCGGGTGGGACCCCAGCTGTCGGGGCCGTCCAGAATTCGCCTAGTCCAGCCCCCACAGCTGCGGCTATGGAATATAGGATCCCTAGCTTTGCAGTTGGGGCCTCGACTTCGAAAGAAGTGTCAGGTAGCTCGGCTGATCCTCTCTGCATTGCTCAAGGCCAGGTAAATTTTGCTATTTTCTTTTGCATCTTGTACTTTGTTTGTTCGGGATTTTTATCGGGTGCACGGCAGTGCTCCCGATGGGAGTAGCCCCCGAGGCTGTAGTTAATCGCTTGCGATTGGCTATAGGCTCAAGAACTTAAGCTCTTTTCTTCTCTTCATTTTATCGGGTGCACGGCAGTGCTCCCAATGGGAGTAGCCCCCAAGGCTATACTCGATTGTTTGCAGTCGTGTATAGGCTCAATCTTCTCCTCTCTGACTCTTTCATCTTCATGTTTTTGCAGTCTCTTCTCGACTCCCTTGCAGCCATTGGCCGTCGCGTTATCTCGGCTGAGACAGATTGCGTGACCCTTCTGGCAGATCCTGACCGACTCGTCTCGGAAAACGAGCTTCTTCGAGGTAAGTTTATCTACTCCTTCTATCCAATCTTCTCGCTCATGCGAATTCCTTTGTGTTTAAATTTATCGCTGTGCAGCTCAAGCTGAAGTGCTGAAGGCCGAGAAGATGGACGCTGCCACTCGGGTAAGCACCCTGGAGCTCAGTTGGAAGCTGCTCGAAAGGAACTTGAATCCTCTCGCAAGCAGTCGACTGACCTCGAGGGAAAGCTTGCGGATGCCCAGGACGCCCTGAAGAAATTGGAGGAAGCTGGCACCAAGCAGGACAACGATCTTGTTGACTTCCTTCGCCCTCTGGCCCAGCGTTTCACAGATAAATTGCACTTATCCTTTGTTATTCTTCGACTTGCTGGTAAGTTCTTTGGATTTTAACGTTTCTTTCTGCAGATCTTCTTGGCGTTGCGCTGGAGCTTCCCGGGGTTCAACGGGTGGACGCCCTGACAGATTCCTGCGCTCAGCTTCGAAGGCATGCTAGCAGGATTTGCGCCCTGATTGGCGATGCCACTCGAGTGTTGATGCAGCTTCACGGGCCTCTTCTGGTCGACGCTGTGGTTCCGCCCACGCTGGATGGTCTCCTGAAGGTTTTCCTGGAGGGCGATCTCCTTCAGGCCTACTCAGTTGCTCAGTCAGAGTTCGGGGCGAAGACTGCTATCCAGTTTGCACTGGCGCACGGAGTCGCAGGCTTGGAGGAGGTGTATTCGAACCTTACCGTCGATGCTACTACGGGCAAAAAGGTAGCGCTTCGTCCTTTTGGCGATCCTGCTGGAGTCCTTGCCCGGAAGTTATCTGATTTGATCGCCCGTGCTAGTCGCAGGGGGCAATCTGCCGCAAGTGGCAGCACTTCTGCAGTTCCTTAGGATAGTTTTTTCGTAGTTTGTGTTTCCGATGTAATGAACCTTGGGATGTATTCCCGTATTCTCTCTTTAATCGAAATGTTCTTTTGATATCTGAGATGCTTCCTGTGATTGATTGTCATGAGTTCCTCCCGATGGGAGTAGCCCCCGAGCACCTGTTGAATAGGTGGTTTTATTTCTCGAACAGAGCATCTTATTCCTTAACTTTTCTTATCTTCTTCCAGGTAACCGGAGTTGTTGCGGAGTCTTCGAGTGGATCTGCTGCCCAAGTAGATCCTCTTATTGCTGCTGTTGGCACTTTTGCTGGCCGCCGTGACCGGGTCGCGGATGGTGAACACAAGCTAAAAGCCTTGCGTGGGGTGGCTGATGTAGCCAAGTCCAAACAGAAACTTGCGATTGAACGTGAGCAGCTTGTGATGGATGAATTGGCGGCCATTGCCAAGGATTTGCTCTGTAAGTATCTCAGCCCCCTAATACTTCGTGTCTTTTTCCTTTCTTTGACTCTGTAGCTTTCCTTGCAGTTGTTCAGCCTGACGATCGGTGTGAAAAGCATTGGGTAGAAAACCATATTGTTCACGAAGCCGGTAGTTCAAAACCCCATGCAAATAACTTTTGGTCCGACCGCAGTCGAGGCTTTGTGCTGGCTACTTTGAAGTATCGTGTGAGCCAGGCGAAGATACTCGTTGACCGCTGTCACGAGGGCTTGATAGCTTTGAATGGCGCTTTTTATCCCTTGGAAAGGGGTCCAGAAGATTTGAGCCAGCTACTCAAAACTTTTGGTCAAGTAGGCGAAATTCGGGAGTGCGTCCGTCAACAGTTGATCTGCGGGTCGTTAGTAGGACTCTCGTTTGTTCGATTATGGCATCCCGAGGTTAATTTCCACTCCGTTGCCAAGCTCCCAAATGTTCCAGTCAATATGACATCTTATTATACAGTCGTTCGACCTGCTGCAGAAGAGATTATTCGACTGACCTCTGATGAGGTTAATCCGGTCTTGGCCGAAGAAACTGCTCGTCACCATATGTAATTGTAGGATGTATGTATCCTGTTAATCATGTATAGTTGTTTTTAAATTTTATAAGGTGCCAACCTTGTTTGTACTCTTGTATTTGTAAATGATGCTAAGTTAGGCGTAGCCCCCGTGTGTTTGGGGTGTATACCTGTTTTTAGCATGTAAAAATCTACGACTTGAGAAACCATGATTGAGAAACCATGTATATTATTAATATGACTGAGAAGTCATGTATTATCTTCGAGCTACAGCATGGCTAGTATAGCCTTATTTTGTCGGGTAGAATAATCTAAGGATAGAATTTGCGGAGGTGAGCAACATTCCATGGATTGGAGTAGATGCCCCCAGTCTCGGGGTTCTTCAGTCGATATGCGCCACCAGGGATAACTTTGTGTATTATGAGGGGTCCTTCCAACTGTGGCTCGAGCTTGTGTCCTTCTTTCTGCTTGAGTCGCAGCACCAAATCTTCTACCACGAAGGCTCTATGGCGTATACGGCGGTTGTGGTAGTTGCGTAGCGACTGTTGATATACCGCGGATCTTGCGAGTGCAATGTCGCGTATCTCGTCGAGTGCATCCACATCTTCCGCAAGTGCCCTGTTAGAGGTTTCTTCGCTGTAAGTGACGACTCGTGGGGCGCTGAACTTGACATCTTCGGGAAGGACTGCTTCAGCTCCGTATACCATGAAAAATGGTGTGTATTTTGTTGATCGATTTGGGGTCGTGCGGAGGCTCCATAATACAAAGGGTAACTCTTCTGCCCAGTGTCCTGCCGCTGGGTGCAGTCGATCTAGTAGCGGTTTCTTTATTCCAGCCGAGACCAATCTGTTGGATCGCTCGACTTGACCATTGGTTTGCGGGTGAGCCACAGATGCGAAACTGAGGGTGATGCCCTTTTCCTCGCAGAACTGCTCTGTTTCCTTTGCTGTAAAATTGCTTCCATTGTCGGTGATGATGTTGTGTGGTATCCCAAATCTGCACACGATGGAGTCGAGGAATTTGACGATGCATTGAGCGCTAGCCGAGGTGACTGGCATGGCCTCAATCCACTTTGTAAATTTGTCGACTGCAACTAGTAAGTGCGTGTAACCTCCTGGTGTTGATTTTTTCAGTGGTCCTACCACGTCTAGCCCCCATTGTGCAAAGGGACAGGCGATTGGGATCATGTGAAGCTCAGTGGCAGGGGCGTGCGGCTTGGACGCAAATCTTTGCGATGCGTTGCATTTATCGACTAGGTCCTTTGCGTCCCTGGCTGCTGTGTGCCAGTAGAACCCTGCGCGAAAAGCTTTACCCACGATCGCCTTCTAGCTAGCATGGTGTCCGCAATCTCCTTGGTGTATATATCGTAGTAGTTCCTTGCCGTCCTCGGGCGCTATGCATCTTTGTATTATTCCTGATATGCTCTGCTTGTATAGTTCTCCATTGAGTACTCGAAAAGCTTTGCTGCGTCGCACTATCTGTATAGCCTCGCAAATATCTGCTGGGAGCTGTTTGTTGGACAAGTATTCGAGGTATTTCTGCGTCCAGACTGGTTCGACCATAAAACCTTGTCTTGAGATGTTGTGGGTGAGCTCAATCATAGCAGTTTGCGGGCTGACCTTTGTCTCCAATGTCGCGGGTGCCTCTGCTGATTTTTTGACTTTGACTGAGCGCTTGATCATCCTTTCGAAGTATATTTCGGGCGGTATGGGTGTGTTTGTAGAACCCATGTTCGCCAATTTATCTGCTTCTTCGTTGCTGGATCGCGCAATGTGCTTTAGTTTGCACCCTTGGAAACTTCCTTCGAGTAGATTGTACATATCTCGATAGGCAACCATGTTTTCTGCAATGTCTTCGCACTCTTTCATTGTCTGCTGCACTATGAGGTTTGAATTTCCACAGATCATTAGTCGGGTTGCTCCACAGGCAATTGCCATCTTCATGCCATGGAGGAGACCCTCGTACTCTGCATCATTATTTGACGCGGGGTCGTCGGGTGGAAAGTCCAATCGAAGGACGTATTGTAACTTGTCACCTCTCGGGGATATCAGGACTACCCCAGCTCCGGCTCCTTCGTTTCTCTTTGATCCATCGAAATACATTATCCAGCTGCTTATATACTCTGGAGGGCCTGGCGTTTGTAGTTCTGTCCACTCGCTTAGGAACTCCATGAGCACTTGTGATTTGATAGACTTGCGACCTGCGTATATGATGTCCCAGGCGCCGAGCTCGATACTCCACTTCGCAATTCTTCCTGATGCCATTGGGTTATTCATGATAGTACCCAGTGATGCGTCGTTTACCACCATGACGGTGTGTTCCTGGAAGTAGTGTTTGAGCTTTCGGGCTGTGAGCACCACACCGTACGCGAGCTTCTGGTAATGGGGATATCTCTGTTTGCAGGGCGAAAGCACTTCGCTGATGTAATATATTGGCCTTTGGATACCAAACGCCTTGCCGTCCTCCGGCCGCTCGACCATGATCGCTGTGCTGATGACCTGATTTGTCGCGGCTAGGTATAGGAACAGTGGCTCCCGTTCTTGCGGTGTTGCCAGGACGCGCCTGCTCTGCAATGCTCGCTTGAGGTCTGCGAAGGCTTTCTGTGCTTCGGGTGTCCACTCGAACTTATCCGTTTTCTTCAGTAACTTGTAGAAAGGTAATGCTTGCTCGCCTAGCCTTGCAATGAATCTGCTTAGGACGGCTAGTCGTCCCGCGAGCTGCTGCACACCACGGAGATTGGTTGGCTCCTTCATTGTCAGGATTGTTTGGATTTTCTCCGGTTAGCTTCAATCCTTCGATCGGAGACCAGGTACCCGAGAAGTTGTCCTGCAGGGACGCCAAAGACACACTTGGTCGGGTTGAGCTTGATTCGGTATGCGTTCAACTCGTCGAATGTTTCTCTAATATCGTCGAGAAGTGTATCTTCCACTCGAGTCTTGATGACGATGTCGTCAACGTACACTTGTACGTTCTTGCCAATGAGCTTGGTGAGGCATTTTTGTATGCAGCGCTGATATGTTGCGCCCGTGTTCTTCAGCCCGAAGGGCATTGTCGTGTAGCAGTAAACAACGTGGGGTGTTATAAACGCCGTCTTCTCCTCGTCCTCCTTCTTCATCCTGATCTGATTATAAGCCTGAGTAGGCGTCCAAGAAAGAGAGGCGTTGGCAACCTGCTGTAGGGTCCACGATCTGATCGATTCGTGGCAGGGGAAAGTTACCCTTGGGGCAGTGTTTATTCAACAACGTATAGTCGATGCACACACAAAGGATGTTGGTATTTTTCTTCGGGACCAGCACCGGGTTTGCTAACCAGGTGGAAATTTTTATCTCGCGAATAAACTTTGCTGCGAGTAGTCTGTTTACTTTTTCTCCGAGCGCTTTTTGTTTGGGCTCCGAGAACCTTCGGGTAGTCTGCTTTATAGGTTTGGCGTCTTTGAATACTTCGAGTGAGTGCTTGGCGAACTCCCTGGGTATCCCCGGCATATCTGAAGGCTGCCAGGCGAAAATTTCCCAGTACTCATGGAGGAGCTCGACGAGCGCGCCTTCCTATGCTGGCGAGAGGGTGGTGGACACCATCGCCGTCTTCGCAGAATCCGTCGGGTGTACTTGATGCTTGCGGGTACCGCTATTTATGTTGAACTCGAGCTCTGGAGCGTTCTTCTTGGTGAGAGGCATCACGGAGTGATCCGTGGTTTTTGCTATCTCCTCTAGTTCTTCCTGCATCCCGAAAGATTGGGCGATCTTGTTGAATTCGATGTCGCATTTATTGGATTTTTGGAAATCGCCGTCGATGGTGATTGTGCCAGATTCTCCAGGCAATTCGATCTTCAAGTATGCGTAGTGAGGTACTGCCATGAATCTGGCGAACGCCGTTCGACCAAGAATGGCGTGGTACTGTGAGGGCCAATCGATGATTCGAAATCAATAAATTCTCGCCTATAATTACTTTGGTTGCCCAACACCACCTCCATGTTGATTCTTCTGAGTGGACGGACTGCTTTCCCTGGAACTATCCCGTGGAAGGATGTCTCTGATTCTGCGAGTCCATCCAAATTCTTGTTCATACGACGGAGCGTGTCTGCATAGATGATGTTGATGCCTCTGCCCCCGTCCATGAACACGCGAGTCAGCTCATAATTGCCAATTTGCGCCTGTATGACTAGTGCGGCGTGTCCTGGTCGATAGACTCGCGGAGGGTGGTCTTCCTTTGAGAAAGTTATTGGTTGTTCTGCCATCTTCAGATACTCGGTTCTTGTAGGTGGGGTTTGCACAGCCATGCATAACTGTCGAGTGTTTGTCTTCTGAGCCCTGCGCGATGGATAGACCTTTTGTATCATGCCTAAGAGTCCCGCTGGGTTCGGGTATCCATTGGCTACTTGATTTGGGGCGGGTGGCGCTGGTAGCGCGGCTAGCACCGTGTTTTGGTTTCCTGCTAGGGGCAGGGCTTGCGGCTGTTGAAATCCTTGAGCTCCTCCTCCAGGAAGCTGCGGGTAAACCTGATTAATTGCTGCTTTATTTTTCTTCAGGAGGGCCTCATGGATATCAATGAACTTTCGGCAGTCCTTGAGAAGGTGTGTTGCCTTAGTTTTGCTGGTGCGCTTATCTGTAAATAGATTTAGCATGCAGTAACCGTCGAGGTCCTCCTCGGGGGTTTTGTCTTCCTGCTTTGGCTTCCACTCGCGTTTTCCACGATATCCGCTATCGCGATTTTTTGTAAACTCCGCTGCCACGAATTCTACTCGATCATCGTGGTTGTAATTCTTTCTTCTTTTCTTTCGACTATGACGATCGTCATCGCGTGCCGGGGATGAATCTTTCTCGTTGCGCATTGCGTCTTCACCGTTTGCCCATCTGTCGGCTATGGCCATCAACTCTCCCATGGTCTTGGGTGCGAGTCATCCCAGTTCTTCCCTGAAAGAGGTTCGTTGTGCTCCCTTTGCAAATGCTTCAACCGTGACTTCTTCTGATATATTTTCCGCCGTGTTCCTAAGTGTGGTCCATCGCTGAATATATTCGCGAGTAGACTCGCCACTTTTCTGCTTGCAAGCTCGTAGCTCCTCGATGGTCGCCGGTCTTTTGTATGTTGCCTAGAAATTTTTGCAGAAATCGAGGTTTAGGTCGTCCCAAGATCTGTAACATGCCCTCGGCCTTCCTTCGAGCCAGCTGCGGGCAGCACCAACTAGGTGTAAGTTGAGGTACTGCGTAGCTGTGTTTTTGTTCCCACGTTGGCATTTTACTGTTGTGAGGTAATCTGATAACTAGGCCAAAGGCTCTTGCGAACCATCGTATTCTCTTCCGTGGATAGCTTAAATCTTTTGGGTAGTGGCGCCTCGCGGATGCTGCGGGCAAAGCATAGGGCTCCGCAGACTTCGTCGTCAGAGGATGTAGATGGGGAGCACGCACGGTTTCTGGCCGCCCGACCTTTATCAACCTTGCGCTGGGAGATGTCCGATCTCGCGTTGTATCCGGGTTTGTCGCGATTGACGTCTCCTCTCGGTTCCTTGTTGCGATGTCGCGAGCGGCTTCAGTCTCGATCTTTTCGCAGGCTGCGATCTCTATCCCTCCGCGGGATGCGGTCCCGACCTCTTCGCGGGCTGCGGTTGCGGCCTTGACCCCTCGGGCTGCTATCGCTGCCACTCGGGCTATCTCCTCCTCGTCGAGCTTCTTTCACTCGTGCCCGACGGGGTGATTTTTCCTTGGCAGGTGATATGCCCCTATGTCCACGGGGTGCTTCCTTGTCCTTTTGTGTGGCTGCTTCTCTACGATCGTAGGAGGCGAGTTTTGCGGCTGCCATGCCTAATCCTTTCCGCACCCGCTTGTATTGTTCAGCGCGGGGGTCGTTTTCCCCTGGTTGATTTATTTGCATGTAGGTGGCTGCGTCTAGCACTGCGGCTGCGGGAGTTTGCGGATGGATGTTTCCGTCCTCGTCCACGCGCCTGAGTGATTTGCTGATTCCGCTCAAGGACTCGCCATCCATGGTCGCGGTTCTTGAGGCGCGTCCCTTCTTCTAGGGGCGGTTCCCGACAGAAGACGTTAGAGACAGCTCAGCTCGGCGTTGACTTGACTCATCTGCCAATCTTTTCCGTGTGGCCAGATCTTCCCGAGCTTCTTTGATAGCAGTGGTCGCTCTCACTAGATGATAGTGGTAGGCGATCATGTCTTCGTGTGAGACTCCGGCCGCAGGTGGTTTGCTTGTGCGGATAACCTCCTTTGCTCGGAGCCAGGCCTCTCGCGATACGTTGATCTCAGCGCGTTCCCTTGCGCTTTGTTCAGTTTCTGCGGGTGGCTGTTCCGATCCTGCCATGCAGACCTGCGCCATATGTGGCTTGTTAGTCCTAGGCGTAACTTGGAAGGTCTTCCTGACCCGAGAGGGTTCCTCTGTAGAGAGGGTATGGAAATTGCTGGTGTTGAGGCGGATGGACTCGCTAATTTTCGCCAATTAGGGTCGTGAATTGACAGCTCCTGGGCTGGAAATTGACTCAGATCCCGATTCCTCAGGGAAGTAAAGGATCCCATCTTTGTTGGTGTAGAACTTGAAGCTCCCGGACGTCAAGGTGACGCTTTTCTCCAGATCGTTGAATTCCGAGCGTGATTCCGGCGAGTGAGATCCGAATCGGGTTGGCCGGAGTCGAAGTCGAAGGTTTCCAACGTGAGTTGGTCGTCGATGAAGCCGAAGATGCCGGAGATCCAGCGCCCACCGTTCCCACAGACGGCGCCAATTGTCGAATCTGCATCTCAACAAGTCCCTCGGGTGAACCCATAGGGTTTCGATTAGGAGAACGTGTAGGCGCTGGTGACAATGGTCGGCTAGACAGGGGACACGATTTACCCAGGTTCGGGGCCCTCGTAGAGGTAAAACCCTTACTCCTGCCTCTGTCGATCTGTATTAACGAGTAGATCGGTTACAATGGGGGGTTGCTCAAGTCGAGAATATGATCTCGATCTCAAGGCTTTATGGTGCGGTATTGCTTGGCCCCTCTCATGTGGTTCTCCTGACCTTATATAGGTGGCCATGTCTCAAACCGTACCCGGTGAGGATTCGAACTCTAACCTAAAGTCGGTTACAAGTTTCCTAACTTGACCCGCAAGGCCTTGCGGGTGGGCTCCAAGTGGGCCTTCTAGAGTAATCCTTGACGCTTCCTTTGGAGCTTGGTCCGTGGGCCTGACAACGGGTAGGGTCATCCGACAGGCCTAGGATCCATCCCTTCGTCAACGTCCTAGTTTTGTAAACGTTTTTAACATCCCCGCAAATCCAAATGGAAAGCCCGAACTAGGAAACTTATGGAACAAACTAGGCAAGTTGAGACCGAGGGGAATATAAGCCTCGTGCGGATGCACGCTTAGTCTTGGCTCGAAGACAAGAACTCTCTCCTAGGGGCATGAACAAGCCAACCACCACAGATCCTCTATGGTCTCGTCATCCACACCTGTAAATCATGTTAATCAAATATCTCTTAACTTACCACTACTTCCTGCCATACTAGATTATTTCGTAACTCTGCTTCATCAACCAGATAGAGCAGAGATAACATGCATGTATGACTAAGCACAGCATATTTCAGGCTTTGGCGAAGCACACAAGCGAACCTATAGCTGCTAGGAGTAGTGGATCAGGATAATTAGGCTATGCATGATATAGGACAACTCTAACTACTGACACAAGATACATTGGAATCGAATGCATTGTACGAGAGTCAAAAAGTCTTTCGAAACCATATATGGGCAGATAAGAGGTTATGCATGCCTTGCTTCAAGAAAACCAGAGAAAGTCTTCAGGAATAAGTGCTTGACTTGTCGGTTAGGATCAAGTATTCTTCATTGGATTTGTTGGCCTTCTCTTCGGAGTCACGTTCTACCGAGGGGGAACAAACACCGAAACAAGAAGAACAACAATCAACACATGGCAACGATGCAATGCGCAATATGTATGCATGAGCAAGTTAATGCACTTAAAGAAGCCCTAAACATGTTCTTTGGGTTGCTGGGGTTCATATGGAAATTATGCGATTAAGTTGAAATTAGCCCCGAAATGGACCTCGAAGGGGTTTCGGGCGATCTTGGAAGTGAGTACAATTTTAATTGCTCAAATGGGTCTGAAAACATCATAACTAGGTTGCATTTTTCATTTTGAGCAATTTGGTATATAACTTTTATTTTTCTAATTTTATTGAATAAAAACTTATTTTTCCATTTTTAAATGAATTAAAAAACATTAAATAATGCTCATTTTTCAACTTTGTCAAAACATGCTTGAAAATGGCATAAAAAGCTAGATTATATTTTTCTGAACAGAGCCATATTTTTATTTTATTTTTCTAATTAACAGAAGAAAACTTATTCATTTTTCTATTCTTAATCATTTTCAATAATTATAAAAGGGGAGGGCCCACGTGTCAAATCAAAAGACGTTTTCTAAAAACAGTTTAAACCTGACAGGGCTGGCCCGCAGTGAGGTCACGCTGACGTCACTGTCACGCCAGCGGCTGGCCGGCGGCTCTGCTCCTATTGAAATCCGGCGAACCACCGCACGATTGCAGAGGCGGACTAGCGCGTAAGGGAGTGGACCACGCGGGAGCCTACTGGGCGGCGGAGGTGACCAAATGGTCACCGGAGAAGCTCCGGCGACCACCTTCTGCGACCGTGAGCGGCGGCGCTCGGCGTCCCGACTAAACAGAGGGGAAGGGGAAAGATGGAGGGGTCCTGGAGGACCCTCAGCTCACCAGGAACACGTCGGTGAGGTTGGTTGGGCGAGGCGGGGCCGGAGTGGGCGGCGCCGTGCAGAAACGATGGCGGCCGGCCGTGGAGAAGATGGCCCGATTCGCGCGGTAGAGGGCATCCCGGCAAGCGAGGGTGGACATGGAGGCATAGCAGATCGAGGCGCTCCTCCAGAGCCTCTCGGTTGAGCTCGAGGCGGCGCACAGCGACGGCGCCATGAGGGCCAAGAAAGCTAGGGTTTCGGCCGGGTTCGGGTTCTTCTGCGGAAAAACAGAGAGAGGGAGAGGGGGGTTTCTGGGGAGAAGGCTACGATCTAGACGCCTCCTGAGCGTTATCCATAGCGAGGGAAAGGAGAAGGAGGTGGCGATTCAACGCGGACGCGGCCTCCACGCAGCTGCTCCTACTGTCAAAGGTTGAAGAAGGCCGATTTACGCAAACCCCCTGGGAAAACAGATTTTTACGAATAGGTCCTTTTCACCTTAAAACAGAACCAAGAGCAAGTTTTGAGGGCCTTTTTGTGAAGTAAAAATTTCACAAAAATAACTTTTGGAAAGCTCTTCAAATTTTCCACATTTCCATCACATGTTTAATTAATTTTTAAAAACTTTTCAGAACAACTTTGTGGCTTGCTTGGTTAAGTGATTTTTGTCATTTCACTTGTTATTTTCAAATGCAAAATTTTGACCAACATTTTCCATGCATGTATGCCATGTACACAACACACAAAGCCTATCTTAGCAAAAGAGGGATGTTACAACAATTGACACCGTTTGTGGGAACGGCAAGCGCTGGATCCACGGCTTCGCCTGTCTCATCTGCATCGGGCCTCAACCGGAGCTCGGAATCATCAGCTCCGATGGAGTCGATCTGTTTCGGGTCATTAATCTACACTCCCCACTCACTGGCTTCTCGCCCGGTGTTTAGCGGTCTCCGGGAGGGCGTCAAGCTGACATTCGGCAACCTCCACTTCCGCTCCAGCAAAGAGAGAATACCGCGCTTCGCCGACTCTTTGACACCCGTGAATCTGACGCTGAGTCGATCTCGAGTACGACGACCCCGGCATAGCCACTCGCCGACTCGGACTTCTGCTCAGAGTCGAGCCTCGACTTGGTCCACCCCAAAAACCTCGACTTCCACTCCATAGCCGCCGAAGAACTCACTGATCTCGACGGCGACTACTGGCTCACCTCGAAGACTTGCGAGCCTTACTTGGCCCACGTCTGCATGGCCGGCCCAGAGGAAGAGCCTGCCAAAATGGCGGCTAGCATGGCGGAGAGACAGTCCATCAACGTCTCACGAGGGGCCTGACTCAAGGAAAAAAGAGCGGTGCAAGCAAACCTCACGCTGGAACTCGGAGTCACTCAAGAAGATCTGACGAACTATCACTACTTCCTGTCAAAAAAACCAAGAGGTGATAAGGGAAAATCGGGAACACGACGTCCGCAAGTGCGCGACAGAGGCTTCAAGTGCCTGCAGGGCAGAGTTGTCTAGAACTCACGAGTCAACGGGAAACCAGCCGCCTAGAAGAGAAAAGTATGTCTCGAAAACCGCACGCATGGACTAAGAGTGTATCAGGGAACCTCCAAAACTTTCGAGTCCTCGTTCATGACCGTCGACAAAGACGGAAACGTGCTTCTCACAACCCCGCAGTCGCGGTCCTCGCTGCCACAACATACCTGCGGGTAATCCAACCGCCGGAAAATGATCCCCGCGCAGAACATCATCGCCAAGCAATCAGAGGGCTGAGTATGGCTGGAGCAGCAATTAATGCCAAAACTCACAAGAAAGCGGCCGCTCCGGAAGCCGTGACACCTCGAGCGGACAGATCACCATGCCGTCGTGAGAATACACCGCCAAGAGGAAGAAACGAGGAGTCCCCTCGCCGTCATCGGAACAGGGAATCGGGGTGCCACGACGATGGTTCGCGGCACCGCAATGACAGCCCGCGACACCGTGACGACCACACGAGACATCGCGAAGAAGAACCGAGAAGGCACAGTGAAGAGCCGTGACAACGCAGCGAGGATTTGCGACACCGCAGCAGGGAGCCACATCGCGATGATAGCCACGATCTTACAATGCACAACGCGCAAAGTGTCATCACTCAAAATAAGGTTGATAGGGCCGGCGCACGTAGTTATTGCGCGCGCTCATCGTCCAAGTCCGACGAGGAGGCCTGCGGTGCACTTTGCTTCATTCACGACATCCGAGAAGCGCAGATGCCTAAGAAATTCAAGCTCATTTCATAGGTCCCGAAGTACGATGGTTCCCAAGAACCCACGACTTGGCTGTCAGACTACCTGGCCGCAATCAAATGCTAACGGGGAAACAAGGTGAAGGCTATGCAGTACTTGAACCTGCATCTTGTCGGGTCCGCCGAAAGCTGGATCGAAAGCAGACCACGCACTTGCTACAGATCTTGGGACGATCTCACTCGCGACTTCGAGAGAAACTTCCAGGCAACATACAAGAGGCCTGCATATATCGAGGAGCTGCGAGCCTACAAGCAAAAGAGAGGTGAAACCACTCACGAATACATCCAGAGGTGGACCACGCTCATAAATATAGTTGGAAATATATCAGAGGAGGCGGCAGTCGAAGCATCTTGAGAGGTGCGCGACGGGCGACCTTTTAAGAAGAACTGGGAGGTTGCACACCCAAAATCATCAGCGAGCTGATGACGATAGCGGACAAATGGCCAACACAGAATACTCTCCGCGCAACGAAAGGACCACCTCACCCGCACACGACAATGACCCCAACAGCGATAGCCGCTGGAAAAAGAGGAACCGATAGTAGGATCAAGCGGAGTTCGTTGCGGCCGAGTTCAGCAGAAGTTGCGATGGAGGATCCCGCGGAAATCGCGAGTGGAGGCCGAAGACAGATGACATGTCACCCGAAGTGGACCTTAACGGGTACTGCTCCCTGCACCTCTTCACAGACAATCACGTGGGAAAGCTCAATGCCACCCATCTCCTCAAGGTGTGCCGAAAGTTCATAAACATCCACAAAGCCTACTCGAAGAAGCATCAAATTTCCACAAGCTAGGGGTACACGCAAGTACCTGAGAGCGGTGCAGTCGCACAAAACGCCACCACCACCACCACCACCACCAGCAGCATAGCCCACCATGGCAATGGTGACACGGCAGCAGCCAATCGCGAACCCAACAGCCGCGAACCCGACAGCCAATGGATTCCTGCTCGCTCACGGAACCCTAGGCATGATACAGAAGGTCTGCCCATCTTGATGCGTCCAGAAGACAAACACTCGCCATGTTAACATGGCAGTGAAAGCACCACCATCCAAGACAGAGTACCTCAAGATGTCTGAGCACCTCATCACCTTTTGTAGGGAGGACCACACACCCTGAGTGTACCGACTAGGACATGCAGCGCTCGTCATCCAGACGCAGATAGTCAACTACAACCTATCCAGAGTGTTCATGTATGGAGGTAGTGGGATCAACATCATATATGCGTACACACTCCGCAAAATGGACATGAACCTGGAAGGGCTCGCAGAGTCAGAAACCTCATTCCACAACATAGTGCCAGGCAAGCCAGTCTGGCCACTCGGCTCGATAACTATGGAGCTAGCCCATGGCGACCCGAGAAATTATAGACGAGAATTCATCGACTTTGAGGTAGTCGACTGACCATACCAGTACCATGCCATTCTCGGTTGAACCGCATTCGCGAGATTCATGGCAGTACCACACTATGCCTACCTCAAGTTGAAGCTCCGAGGGCAGTACAGGACAATTACCGTGAACGAAGACTTCCATAAGTCGGACAAGTGCGACATTGATTTTCAAGAGATCGCGAAATCCTTCAGGATGCAGGAGGAGCTGGCAGAACTAGCAAAAACCACAGACAACTCCATGCTGCCATTGACAAAGAGGAATGCTCCATACCTCCAGTTCAATCCAAGCAACGACCCCCAAAAGCATCAAGTCCACCCGACATAGCCAGCAATGACGGCGATAGTCTCGACAAGCCTTTCCTCTGCATAGGAAAGCGCGCTTGTCAAACTTCTTCATGCCTGGAAGCCATCCGACATGCCACGTATACCCAGGGAGTTTTCCGAGCACTCACTAGAAGTGTTTAAAGGCACCAAACGAGTCAAGCAGACCACTTGCCGCTTCTCCGAGCCAAAGAGCCTCACACTCGGAGAGGATGTAAATCGACAACTCGCAGCAAAGTTCATAAGGGAGATCAAGATTTCCACCTGGTTAGCAAACCCGGTGCTGGTCCCGAAGAAAAACACCAACATCCATTGCAAGTGAATCAAGTACATGTCGTTGAATAAAAACTGCCACAAGGATAACTTCCCGCTCCCGTCAGGCTGTCAAAGCCTCTCCTTCCTCTACGCCTACTCGGGCTATAATCAGATCAGGATAAAAAAAGGAAGACGAGGAAAAGAAAGCATTCATCACACCATACGGTGTATACTGCTACACAACCATGCCCTTCGGGCTCAAGAACACAGTCGCTACATACCAGCGCTGCATGAAGAAGTGTCTCGCCAAACTAATCAGTAAGAACGTCCAGATGTACGTGGATGATATAGTCATCAAGACTTGAGTGGAGGACACACTCCTCCAGGATATCAAGGAACCTTCGACGCCCTCAACGAGTACAGAATCAAGCTCAACCTGACAAAGTGCATTTTCGGCGTACCCGTGGGGCAGCTACTCGGTTACATGGTGTCAGCTCGAGGAATAGAAGCCAACCCGGAGAAAATTCAAGCCATCCTAATGATGAAAGAACCAACATACCTCTGAGGCATCCAACAGCTAGTAGGGCAGTTGGCAGCACTCAGCAGATTCATCGCAAGGCTGGGTGAGAAGGCCCTTCCTTTCTACAAACTGTTGAAGAAGACAGATAACGTCGAGTGGACACCGGAAGCAAAGAAAGCATTCAAAGACCGGAAAAGATCACCGTCGAGCAGGAAAGTACTGGCCATCCCCGAAGAAAGAGAGCCCCTGTACTTGTACCTGTCCGCAACTAATCAAGTGGTCAACACAGTAATCGTGGTAGAGCGACCCGAAGACGGGAAGACGCATGGAGTACAAAGGCCAATCTACTACCTCAGCAAAGTACTCTCACCATGCAAAACAATGATACCCACATTACAAGAAGCTAGTATATGGGGTTGTCTTCACACCTCGAAAGCTCAAGAAAACTTCCAGGAGCACATCGTAATGGCGCTAAAAGACGCACACACGCGTGATGCCCTCAAATCACAGATAGTCGCAGATTTCCTCTCGGAATGGACGGAATTGCAAACCCCAGGACCTCCCGAGTACTCCAGCTCATGGATCATGTACTTCGACGGGTCCAAAAGGAATGAAGGCGTGGGAGCCAAAGTCGTACTGATATTACTGAGAGGGGACAAGATCTTGTATGTCCTACGGCTCAACTTCCCGCCAGATGACACAACATCCAACAACAACGCCAAGTACGCAACACTTCTACACGGAATGAAGATGGCCTTGGCCCGCGGATCCACTCGATTAATAATTTACAGAGACTCTAATCTCATAGTGAAACAAACAACGAAGGAGTGCAACGCAATTGCAGATAACATGATCGCATATCGCTACATGTACAACCTGCTTGAAGGAAGCTTCAAAGGCTGCGAGTTGAGACACATCACACGATCGAGCAATGAAGAGGCAGACAAACTGGCGAACATCGGGTCGACAAATGCACCGATACCACCAGGGTTTACCTAGAAAGAATCAACAATAGATCCATCAAGCTTAATAAACTACCAGAGACATCCGCAGAGATTCTATCAGTAATTGGCGGACAAAGTGCACTTATAGCTGCAATACACCACATCTCGAGGCAAGTCTTCTTGGTCGAGCCAGTTTGGAAGCATAAGTACCTGGATTATATGTTTCGACAGCAGCTTCCAGCAGATGTATCCGAGGCAAGGCAAATAGCACTACGCAGCAAATCGTTTCCGGTGATAAACGGCGAGTTGTACAAGCAAAGTATCTCGGGAACCCTCCGGTGCTGCATCGCACCGGAAGATGGGAAGGAACTTCTCCAAGACATACATCAAGGAGATTGCAGGCATCATGCTAGCTGGAGAGACATTTTGGGGAAAAGCCTTTCGAGCGGGTTTCTATTGGATTACTACAGCAAGAGACGCAAAGGACCTAGTCGAAAGGTGTGACGCCTGCTAGCGATTCACGCCCAAGGCGCACATGCCAGCAATAGAACTAAACATGATTCCATTGTCGTGGCCCTTTTCTCAATGGGGGCTCGACATCATTGGGCCACTACACATGTCAACACCCAGAGGATACACCCATCTGCTAGTGGCAGTCGAGAAATTCACAAAATGGATAGAATATGTTCCAGTAACGTCCCGAGCCGCAAACTGTGCCGTAAAATTCCTCAACTTCATCATCTACAGATTCAGTGTCCCCCACAACATCATCACAGACAACGGGTCCAACTTCACATCCAAAGAAACTAAAGTCTTCTGCAAGGAAAAAGGAATAACTCTAAGTTACGCCTACGTGGCGCATCCACCGACCAACGGCCAGGTCGAAAGATTTAACGGCTTAGTTTCGAGTGGCTTGAAGAAGCGACTACTGTCTCGATTGGACGACGCAGCAGGACGCTGGGAAGAGGAGCTACCATCTATGGAATTGAGCCTGAGAACAACTCCGAACAGATCAACACAGTACACACCGTTTTGCATAGTTTACGGCGCAGAAGCGGTGCTTCCCGAAGATATCCGATTCAGTGCACCAAGAGTCGTCTCCTACAACGAAGAAGCCTCAAACTCAGCACTCGCCGATGACATGGACGCACTCGATGAAGCTCGGGACATCGCACTCGCAAGATCCACCGTCTATCAGCAGGTGCTGCGCAACTACCACAGTTGCCGCATCCGTAGCAGATCTTTCGTGGAAGGAGACTTGGTGCTAGGACTCAAGCAAGAAAGCCACCACAAGCTCTCTCCCCCTTGGGAGGGACCCTACATAATACACAAAGTCATCATGGGAGGCGCGTACCGATTGAAAGACCCAGAGATAGGCATCGTCTACTCCAACCCGTGGAATGTCGCGCACTTGCGCAAATTCTACCCTTAGGAAGTTATTTTCCTTCACAAATAAGGCTGTTTAAAGCCATGGTGTAAATCGAACAAATACATGGCTTCTCAGCAATCGAAATAAAGAATCTTTGATTCCTAGTTTCCTTATTCTGTCGACTACTCAAACACATGCTAAACATGGTCACATCCCAACACAAGGGGGCTACGCCAAACTAGCATAACAAGAAAAACAGTGTATTCACAAAACACACTCATTTACAAAGAGTACAAGGTATACACACCTTAACAAACTCACAAATACAAGGTACATACACCTTAAAAAGTCACTAACAACACAGTCCTAATGACGACTCGCACTCTCTCGGAGTAATCGCTCCGTCTCAGCAGCAGTCAATCGAATAATACGCTCAGAAGCAGGCCGTACTACTTCATAATGGGGATCAAAATCCACTATAATCCCTTCGATACGAGGCAGCTGCGCAACATAATTGAAGTTCACATTGGGGTGCCAAAGCCGCACGAAGGCCAAGGCAACCTGAGCTCCAAAAACTAACCGATGGCGCACCCACTCGCTAACATCTTCGACTCGATGAAATTTCCTCGGTAGCGCACTCAGTAGATCAAGAACAAGATCCAGTGATTATAAAGTCTGATACACCAATTTCAGCGCCTCCCGACACGACGCTACAAATATTGGACTTGGCGCACCCGATACTGAAGAGTCGCCATGATAAAAACCAGTGCTTCGATCGGACCAAAAGTTGCAGGCGTGGATATTCGAACTACCGGATTCGCAAGCAATCCGATTATTCACCCATTGCCCTTTAGGTCCCGTGTCAGTCTCAATGCCTGCAAACACGAAGGAAACGTTAGAAGAAACAAAAATCAAATCGACTCGGGGGCTTGAAGAACCTACATAGAAAATACCTCACAACATTGGCCAATTCCTCCATGACAAATTGCTCGTTCAACATAAAGTTTCTGATTGGACTTATCCACATCTGCGACACCTTGCAAGGCCTTCAATTTTCGCTCATCGTCCGCAACACGACCACGAAGAGAAGCGGCCATACCTGCATCTGTCAAAAAAGACACATCGGGAACCTTAGGAGCACTCAAAGATCCAGGGCCGGCCTCAACCACCTGAAAGAAGAAGGGCAAGGTGCAAACTTACACTCGACAGTTTCATCAAAAAAAAATTCAAGGTGCCCGGGGGCTACTCCCATCGGGAGAGGACGGAGTAAAGCAAAAGCAATTTCATCCAACACTCCAAATTCCCATATTTAGAAAACAAACACACGGTACTTCAGGCACAAACATAGGTTCATTACAGATTGGAAAGAAAAAAAGCAAGAACGCTCTCTACCCTAATGAATATTGGATTTGCCAGATATAGCTTTGCTCGCAACAGGTTTTGTGCTGCGACCGCGAGACATTAGCTCTGACAGCATCCTGGCTAACTTCTCAGCGCGAGCGGCAAAATGTTTGATCGCTACTTTTTGCCCGCATTGTCCTTGGGAGGCTCCGACTACATATTCTCCAAGTTGCCCTCGATGCTATTCGCCAAGGCAATCTGGATGGCCGTCTTCGCACCACACCCGGTTTGAGCAAGAGTATACTCGTGAAGAGGATCGTCCTCGCCAAGGAAAACCTGTAAAAGTCCTTACAGAGTCGAAGGAGTTTCTTCCCCTAAAATAGTTGCTTGTGCAGCAAAGATGGGACCTGCGAAGCCTCGCGAATGACGGAAGCAGCCTTCGTCCCGTGCCCTTCCAATTGGCTACAGATATCCATCAGTGCATCGACCCTAACTCGGCCAGGGATCGCTAGAGAAACTCCGAGCGCATCTACAAAGCTGAAGAAAGTGTGAAATCAAAAGAAACACCAAAAACGGACAACATCAACGAAGATTGGCGAGTGGCATACCTCACAAAGATTTAGCTATGGGACAAAGGATATCAGACAGCTCATTGTCATGAGACTGGCCTTCCTCCTCTAGCTTCTTCATGTCCTCCTGAGACTTCGCGAGTTGATCGGCGGCCTCTTTTCGAGCGGACTCCAGCTCCTTCTCGTGGCCCTTCGCTCGATCACAAGCCTCAGCCCTCTCGGTGCTGGCGCGGGTAGCCTCGTCTGAAGAGCAAAACAGACGCACTACGAATAGAGAAGACAAAGAACGGAACCGTGCCACTCACGACATTTAAGAAACTCACCTGTCAAAGACTGAAGATCCTGAAGGAGTTGTTCACGCCCCCGACGAAGAGCGACGTATTAAGTTTCTGCAGCCGCAAGGCGACGCCCGAAAATGGCCAAAGATTCGAAGATAGCCTGCAAAAAGATAAACGCAAAATCAGTACAAATGCTGCTTGAGTATATTCCCGATTGTAAACAGTTGACCATAGACTCGAAGGCTAGTCCCACCAGGAGCACTGCTGTGCACCTGATAAAGACAGACAAGCCGAGACCATGATGAAATTACTTGAGTCTTTAACCGACTATAAACAGTCGACTATAGACTCAGGGGCTACTCCCATCGGGAGCACTGACGTGCACCCGATGGAGAGAAAACTACTCACAGAAAATCCTATTACCTTTCCATTTGGAGTCGACAACGAATTAGGTGAACTACCCGAAGCTTCATGTCTCGCAGACGCTTCGGGATCCTTCAGCTGATCACCCACGAAGCTGGGCGGAGCACAGTCGGAATCCGTTGCTGATTTGGCAGGAATCAAAGGCTTTGGAGGAGGATACGAAGCTCGTGGAGGCGGACTCGAAGCCTTGAAAGGTTCCTTATCGCCTCCATTCTTCTTGGAGGACTGAGCTGAAGAAGCAAACTCATCCCTACTGACCATCACGCATCTAAACATATGTTAAGAAAGGACAAAAGAGAAGAAACTCAACACTAGTACGGCAAGAAGCTCACTCATCGTCTTCGTTGTTGAAGGCATCCAAATCCCACGCAGTAGGGACCTTCGGCTGCTGGGATAAAGGCAGAAGCGTGTTCAAAGGAGTCGTGGAGTGAACCACTGGGGGATCAACCTCCTTGACCACTTCTTGATTTAAAGAAGCATCCTTGGAGGTCACCTCATCTTCCTCGCGTCTGTGGCGCTTACGGGGAATGAGTTGAAAACTCTCGTCTTCTTCCTCCTCCACAACCTCTTCCAAATCTTTGCTCGACTCTGCACCCGTGATGCTAGTCTTGAGAGGAGCATCGAGGTTGCTCGCGAGCAAATCTGAGGCTCCACCATCCATCCCGGGAAGTGGCGGGTAGAACATCTCTACATCCTGGTTCTAGAGAAGAAGAGAAGACCCGATCAGAAGCGTACTCGAAATAATTAAAACAACACGAAGAGAAAACAAAAAACTCACTTTAGTCGGAGGATTCCCGGAGTCGAAGGCATCAACGGGGGAAGCAGTGAATTTCTCTCCCTTCTTCAGGCTGGTGATGCCGGTGAGCTTCGTCTTGAATTCATCCTTTGAGAGGTCATCATCACGAGTGCAGCTCGGATCGGATGTACCCGAGTACTCCCATAGGGTATTAGGGCGATTTTGTAGTGGCCGCAGCCTCCGGAGCAAGAAGACACTTGCCAAATACATACCATTGATCCAAGGCCCCTTTTCTTTCATGCGAAGTTCTGCGACTTGCTTCAACAGAGGCGCCGTGACTTTGACTTCCTCGGGTGACATGGAGTGGCTCCAGGATTTCCTCCTCTTCAAAGTGGAGAAAGGCTTGAACTCGGGCACACCGTTCACATCAGTACCGTGGACGTCGAACCATTTCGACACCATCCCTGGGCCGACTCGATGAACTTCATCTCAAAGTAAGGGAAATTTTTGTTGGTCTAGATTCTGACGCCACCAGTCGCCAACGGTTCCCCGAGTTTCTTCTCACCTGCGGGCCTCTTCTCCCGGTGAATCTTCACCGAGAAGATCTTCCTCCACAACCCCTAATGCGGGCGAACGCCGAGGAAGCACTCGCACATCACGATGAAGCACGAGATGTGCTGCACCGCGTTCGGTGGGAAGTCATGGAGCTGGATGCCATAGATGTACATCAGCCCACGAAGAAATGGGTGAAGGGGGAAATATAGACCTCGCACGATGTGCTCCCAAAACGCATAACACTCGTTGACTCGGGGGCTCAGAATGTTTTCCTCCTTCCCGGGCTGGCGCCCGCGATTCAAATCTTCAGGAGGGATCAATCCCTCTTTCTGCATCTGGATGATGCTCTTCGTCGTTAGATTCCACAAGCGCCATTCGTTGGTCTTCTTTTGGGGAGCCGACGAGGCGGCACCCCCGTCCTTGATCGACGCTGCTGGAGCAGCACACTTGCTCCTTCCGCCACCGGCCATGGAGGTTCTTCGCACGAGACATAAGGTGGAAAGGGGCGCCGGAGGAAGAAGATGGGGAAAGCGAAGGGGGGAAAGTAATTCTCCCTGTAGGCCCCATTTTATACTGCAGCCAGGTCATCTCGTGGCGTCGATCTTCCCCAAAGAAGGGCACGTGGCGGCAATCCCGGCTGCCACGCGTCGCGTGAAAACTAAACACCGAGGTGCAGTTGCCCTGCACGATCTTTAAAGCTGATGATGTGTGATTAACTGCGCACTAGGCGGGAAAATCGGCGCACGACAACTGGTTTCCGGTCAAAAAGCTGGCATGGTGGGCCCACCATGTCTTGCCCCACTACACCACGTCCCATCGGGAGCAGACGAGTGCTTCATGACGTCACCAAAACTTCAGCACACAAAATCACTTTCGTATAAGCTCGGAAAAGAGAAGGCTCGCCTCGCTCCAGGATTGCAGAAACGGTGGCACTCACCGCTTTACAAGTCGATGGAACAGGACTCGCCATACCACAAAAGTAAAATTGCGAGTGGACGTTCCCTTCCACAATAAAAATCGCGACTCCAATGTATAAACACATCGCGTCTTGTTTTCAAACCCTGGGTCGTTCAGACATCGCGGCACGGTTGGATGCCACATTATACGAATGCGAAGGTAAGACCCAAGGATTCGTCCTTTGGGCTCGGAATCACACTCATGCTTAGTCCGCCGACAATTTTCTGTGCTAGCGGCACGATGAAAAATCCTAGCGGACACGCTGGGTACCCCTTTTAAGTTTAACTTCGACTCGATAAGTCCTCCGTGGCCCGGTTGTAACAATCACCTATCCGAATTCGAGCCGGAGGACTCGTGTCCGCATATGCCAGATCTGCTTTTGCCCAAGAGCAATTAATTGGTCCCGATCCGTCGAGTGAACCAAGCCACTGAGCCACATCCTTCTGCAAAAAAACCAACATACGGCATGCTCAACAGCTCGATACTTGAGTCTTGTCCACACAGGATTAACACATCCTTCATAAACCCTAGGCTACTCAGCCACAAGAATCCAAACAAGCTTTGACTGTTTACCCGACTCTTCCGAGTCGAATAAACACTCGGGGCTACTGACGTGGGGATGCCTCCTGAGTCTCCCTAATAGGCCTATCCGTTCTACGCTAACCTTCCCTAAGCGACGTGGACCTCGGGTTTGGTCGGAGAAATACAAAGTTTTTTTTTCGTAAATATGTAGTTTGCGACAATAATTTTGAGACGGAGGTAGTAGTACTACGTGAACAAGTCCTTGATTCCGGTATGCGCTGACTCGTGGGCCTGCTTTTCTAGCCCATGATCGTACAGTTTAGCTTCTATGGTGAGGCCGAAGCCGATTACAGAAAAGGGTGAGGGCGAAGCCCTGTCGCACGGATTTGTAAGAGAGAGCAAGCCCACAGCCACGCAACGACGCGCTGGAGACAATTCTCATTTTCTGGAGCTTTTAGTCCCACATTGTGGAGCCTTGCACGTCCGTCCCAGCTTAAATTAGAGACGGCTAGAGAGCAGGCGTGCTAAGCGAAAGCACATAATTTATAACACAGCTTTGCTTGTGCATGTGCGGTCCGTACATTGTAGTAACAACCCAAATGTTAGTCATTGTTAGTTCGATCAGCCGTTGCCTGCTTTACTCGATTGGTAGGTTGGCAGATCAACATTGCAGCGTATGACATATGCGCCTGGTAACCTTTTTTTTTAGCCACTCGATTAATTTAAGATAGAAAGATTGTTTTTTAAATTCCAACTAGCTAAATACCCGTGCGTTGCAACAGGAAGAAAAAATGTGAGTCACGGACGCACAAACAGTAAGCTTTTAACCAAAAACTAAAATGACAAAAAAAAAAAATCTAGTTAAATACCCTATATGTTAGAGAAGACACAGGTTACCACATGTATAGAAAATACTTATACATGGTTGTCTCCTTTCTTACTTCAACCCCTTAAATATTGTAACCTTATATTCCTTGTCGTTTCATTGATAATGAACTCATGGTTCCCGCTATCACTAAAGACTTGAAATGTTCATGCCAAATTACATACATGGACATGCACTAACTCTATGCAGAGATATCAATTAATTCAAAATCTCTTTAAATAATTTAAGGTATCTAACAACGAAACATAATTTAATTTTATGAGAAAGGAAAACTGAGGCGTTAGAAATATGAATTTGAGTAGCTAAAATACATTTTTATATTATTCTGTAACTTTAGTGTAATAATTAGAATTCTTGTGGATGTTACTATAAAAAAAGTTAAAATTACTAAACTGACCTCATCAAGCATGACTGTTTGATTCTTACAGACATAAAATCTTCAGCTATTTTAACATTGGTAGATTAATTGTAGTTTTAGCCAAGAGAAGAAAAAAGGGAGAAGTTTGGATATAATATTTAATAGATTAAAAAAATACGCGATGGAAACATCCGAGGAAGAAAAATATAGACGTGAATCTATTTTGAATATAATAATAGAGGAATTATTGTATTTTGAAAAATTATTGGATGAAATACTCGACTCGACTTGTTGATGAAAGACATGAAAAGATATAAATTTGTAGATAAAATATTTGCGCCTAGCATGATAGCTGTTCTTAAAAATTGACCAATTTTTTTGATGCAGTGTTTTCTAAGTTAGATAAAACAAAAACTATATTGAAAGAAATAAATGTAGAGATCATATTTCATATTTCAAAGGTTCTAATGGTTCACATCATTCGAATATGACAACTCATGATAAAAGTTATGCTTGAAATATTATTTTGCACTGACTCATTAAAAACAGAAATGTTTTGTTGCATCATCCCAGAAGATTTTCCTAGTCCCTGGTTTAGTTTTGAAATATCAGGTTCTCGAATTAAATCCCTGCCGGTACCAGCTCGCTCTGACACTATAGAATAACATATTTCAGCAGCAAAGCTACTCTAGAATGAATAGTGATATCCTTGAGATGTTTGAGACATTGTATTTTCACGTTGCAAAGGCCATGTATAAATCATAACAGAGCAAATTGAAGGGTAACATAGAAGGGCAAAGACTCTTATTCTATTGTGCGAAAGTTGGACAGTGCATCTCCAAAGATAGGCATAGAAGCCCCTAGAACAGTTGATCTGTTAAGATGAACTTCTGGAGTTCATGAGCAATCAGTTTTAAGTATCGCAAGTATCTCAAACTACATAAAGCTTCAGGAACATTCATTGTCAATTTGGTAGAATAAAGGCATAACTCCTTCAGACCCCAAAGTGAAGCTACAAACTGAGGCAATACTGCTGAGTGCCTGAGTCGCAATGTAATTTTAGAGACATAAAGTAGCATGGTCCTTATAAGGAATTCAAATAGTATTCAGAGCATCCGTCGGAACGAGGCGTTGAAGAACAGGAGCAGAGAGTTCTGACTGGCCTCATTAACACCAGTTCAATCAGTGCTACCTTAGAGTGACTCGCACCAAATCTTCAACTTACTCAATTTTCCTATAACCCGTAAGATGCAGGAATCCTTCACTTCCATCTGAACAAATTCCGCTAGCGGTTGTAAGTTACTTTTTCGTTTGGAGAGAAACTCCTGTACTTCACTCTATGGCTTGACTATATATATCTAGAAGCTATGACTTCCCAAATGATAAGCGAATTAAAGACAACAACTGGAAGACTTGTAGATGCAGTATCTCTACCGTTGTTCTCCACTGCATGTAGAAATGATACCAAATATTTCAGTTTTGCAGTGCCCTTGGAATTCGGGGCTTAAATATCATATAAGCACCAGGTTGCAATACAGTTTCAGGCTCTGCTATCAACATCTGTAGGATAGCGATGAAGGAAACAAATTCGACTGATGTATATGGGTTGTATCATGAGCTTCCGTCACCAAGCACCCGCCCGTGTTGTCGCCCCGTATGGCGAGAGAAACTCTTGCCGGACAACTGGGCTGGCGGGTCCCACGGGAGGGTTTTGCCGGCATAAGTTCCATCACCGGCCATCTCGCCATAGGATGGTAAGCCGACGCAACGTCTATTCCCGGACATCTCGCCGCGGAAGGTTAAGCTGGAGGAGGGAAATCCAGCGAGGTCCATCTCGCCACAGGAGGGTCAGCCGCCGGGCCGACCTCGAGCAGCACGGCGCAGTGCGAGGCGTGAAGACAATGAGAAATAGTGTGAGGAAGACTGCGCACATGGTTTGCGTTTCTCGCGTGGGGAGGATTCGGAATTCCGCCGGCGGCTGCTGGTCGCTGCCTCGCTGTCGCTCAGAGACGGGAGTAGAAAGGGGATCCATTGGACGCGATGCGCGTTGATCAAGGGGCTCTCACGTGTGTGCGAACCAAAGAAAGGACAAGAAAGTGCTACCAGTTCGGTAAGAACTCTTTCTGATTACGGTGGCCTGCTGGGTCACGTGGTTAGTCCGTCCACGGGAACACAGACGAGGTACGACGTACCACGGATAGACGGACGAAAGAGAAATTTAAGAGCTATTATATAGTAGAGAGAGATTAGCTTTGGAGTTCTTGGACGCATAAAAAAAGCTGCAAAATGTAAAAGGCTGAAGTAGGCAACCAGTACTGTCTGTTGAGTTTCTTGGATTTGCTGCGCTACATTTACATACTCGCTACTACCGGTTGTGCTCCTAAATTAAAGATCAAATATCTATCACATGGATTCGTTCTTTTCTTTGCAATCGGAATTCATGTTTTTAAGATATAAACATGACAATATCCATATGGTGAGCTGTTAGTTGTGAACGGCACTGCTCAGCTAGCTGAAGCCATTCTTCAGACTGTCGAACATCATTCATCATAAAGGATATGATGGCCATTGGAGTGCAGGGTGAACGATGCGCTCATCACCCTGCTCCCAAAGAAGGATGGGGCAGTGGACATCGGCGATTTTCGGCCGATAAGCCTTGTCCATATTTTCGCTAAACTGATCTCGAAGATTATGGCTGTGCGCCTTGCAAAACCGCTGCCCATTCTAGTGGACTGTGTGCAGAGCGCCTTCGTCAAAGGGCGAACGATGCAGGACAATTTTTTCATGGTGAAGCATTCCATTCAGGCCCTCCACCGGCGTCGCGCCGGCGTTGATGCTTAAGCTACATGTGGCTAAGGCTTTTGATTCCGTTGCTTGGCCTTTCCTCATTGAGGTCCTGCAACACAGGGGCTTCGGGCCCAGGTGGATTTCTCGGGTGGCGAGGATGTTATCTTCTTCTTCCACGAGAGTTTTGGTTAATGGTCTTGCTGGCGACAAATTCTGGCACGGCAGGGGACTCAGACAAGGTGACCCGAGCTCCCATATGTTCTTCATCCTTGTTTTCGACGTGCTCAATGCAGTGTTTCGACTCGCGGAACAGCGGGGCATTTTCTCCCCCCGGCAAATGTGGGTGTGAGACACCGTTTATCCCTTTTTGCTGATGATGTCATCCTGTTCATCAAACCTTGCGTAGAGGAAGCCATGGTTTTGGTTACCGGTCGGGAAATCCGGTAACCGCCCGGTAACCGGAGATCCCGACCACCCTCGGGAAATGCTCATACCGGTCAAAAAATCCCAATTTTTTTGAAAATTTTGAATTTTAGCAAAACCCCTCGGTAAATGGTTATATTGGGAATCAATTTTTTCGAATTTTCAAATTATGGTTTTCAAATTCGTCCGGTAACCGGTCGGGATTTTCCGGTAACCGCGGTAACCGGTAATCCCGACCCCCCTCGGGAAATTTTTCCTACCGGGAACCAAAACCTTGGAGGAAGCGCACGCTGCTGTCAGCGTCCTGAACATCTTCGGCATCGCCTCCGTCTTGCACTGCAACCTGGCTAAGAGCTCTGTCTCTCCCATTCGTTGTGATGGGATCTACCTGGAGCCTATTTTGGAGGCCTTGGGCTGCCCGGTCCGGGATTTTCCCATCCGCTACCTTGGGCTGCCTCTTTCGATTGGGCGCCCCTCAAAGACGGACCTGCAGCCTCTCGTGGATTGTGTCGCGGGATATGTGCCTACCTGGAAGGCCTCGGTATTGCACAAGAGCGGACGGCTGATTCTGCTGGATGCCACGCTCACCGCGACCCTAGTGTACCACATACTTAGCCTCGACCTCCCGCCATGGTGTTTCAACTGCATTGACAAGCTTCCTCGTGGATTCTTTTGTTCTGCGTCCACTGAAGCTCAGCACGGGCAATGTCGGGTGGCTTGGTGCACTGTGTGCCTGCCGAAAACTTTGGGAGGGCTTGGTGTCAAGGATTTGCGTGTCCTCAACCATGCCCTCCGGGCACGCTGGCGGTAGCTGCATTAGGTGGACACGACCAAGCCCTCGCACAACCTGGAGTTCCAGCTCGCCCCGGAGGCCGAGGCCATATGTGCCACCGGCACTTGTTGCGACCTGGGCAACGGACGCCAGCTGCGGTTTTGGCACGACCGCTGGCTCGAGGGACGCTCCTTGCAGCAGATTGCCCCCGCCCTCATGCAGTTCATGAGCCCGGCGGATCGGGGCCTTTGTGTGGCGGATGCTCTGCAGAACAACCGCTGGATGGCGGGCATTAGAGGTGCGCCATCTATTCCGGCCATCGCCGAATATCTTGACCTCTGGGAGCTGATCCAGGGTGTCGCGCTCACTGACGAGGCGGACAAGTTCCTGTGGAGACTCACCGCGAACGGCGCCTATTCCGCTAAGTCGGCGTACTTGGCCTTCTTCTTGGGGAGGACGCGGTTTCCGTGCGCAGTTGAGCTTTGGTCATCAGGCCCCCCCCTTCGCCCCAAGCTGCATGTCTGGTTCACTCTTAGGGACCGCCTGTGGACGGCGGACAGGTTGGCTCGCCGCGGTCTAGAACACCCCGCGGAATGCCCGCTCTGATGCCAGCACATGGAGACCGTAGAGAACCTTACCCTGCAGTGCTCCTTCTCGCGCAAAGTTTGGTACTCCATGCTCCTCCCGTACCGTTTGCATCGCTTCACTCCCACCTCACAATCGGTCCTCGTGACTTGGTGGCCTGAGGTGGCCGCTGCCGTTCCGCGCCGGAAGAGGAAGGAGATCAACACCTTGATCGTCCTGATTGCTCGTTGCTGATGGCTGGAACGGAACAGTAGGGTCTTTGACAAGTTTGTGACCCTGCCTTGGGGAGTCTGTAGTAAGATTAGGAGTGAGTTTGAGCTTTGGCGCAAGGCCAAGCTTTGTGGCGTGGACATAGGAGATCGCGAGTAGTCTGTTTCTTTTCTCGTTTTGTGGGTGGCGCCTAAAGGTGGGTTGGGCTCGATCTATGACCCCCTCCTACCTTGGATACCAATCTTGTAACGTTTCTGTCTCTCTTAATACAGAAGACACGCAACCCTCGTGCGTGTTCTTGAAAAGAAACTTCTGCGAGCACAAATACAGAATGTAGCACGAAACAACGCAAAAACGTCATGATGGCTTCCTCGTATACAACAGGATATACGTTAGCTGAACACAGGAACTTCATCAGAGACCCGTTATGTGAACAAAATGCCATCTATCTGCCACCTACTGTCGTATCCTTTTTTTTAGTGGATGCAGAGCTCATGTTAACATCACTGGGGGACCGAATTTTGCCTTGGTTACAAGCTCAGATATCCTACGACGCTCCATCATCAAGAAACTTCCAAATCTCAATATTACGTGGTTAGCAAGCCAAAAAATTGATACAGCAGTATACACCCTGTAACATGTTTACTCTACAATAAATACCTTGTAAGATATCACATCATAAGGCCTGGTTTGTACCGTACCGCAGATACCACTGGAAGTACTCACTGATAGCAAGCAGACATGTTTATGACAAACAAAGAAGAAAGACGCTAGCAATCACAAACGAAGAAATGATCTAAAGGATGACAAGAATCTCAAATCGTGACCTAAGAAAGAGACCTAATCTACCGCGCGCGCAGCAGCCCAGCCCAACTAAGCCATCCACGTCCGAAGGACACCACCGCTAGACGCGCCTCCGACGAGGAATTGCGGGAGTAGAAGATCGTCATTGAGCCCGCTGCTTTGCCATTGAGCCCACCCCGACGTGAAGATCACCTCGGTATGCCTCATCGTCCCCTTTGGCCTATAGTATAGCGACGCCATGCACGCCCGTGTTTTTTGACGGCCGCACGCCATGAATTCCAGCGTGTCTCCGGTGGCTAGCACCGCCCGGCCGCGCGGGCTAGATCTCCACCGTAAGAATAGATCCTAGGGTTAATATTAGATCTTTTAACCGAAGCAGTATTTCAAATCGCGATCGTCCATCGTGGCTTAGATACAGGGGCCCTCGTTAGCGATCCGCGCAAAAAGGTATCGTCCAATTAGAGAGCTCCGTTTAGGTGTAGTTGGATCGACCTTTAAAAAAAACATAAATATGTGCAAACTTGTAAAATCCATAACTTTTGCTCTGTAACTCCAAATTAAATAATTTTGTACCTTTTGAAGTCAGCAAGATTAGTAGAACACAATGGGGCAATTAAATTTATTTTTGACACGTGCACAAACTTGTTATTCACAGATATTTATATTAATTATTTTGCTCATAACTTTAGTTTTATAACTACTTTTGGAGTATATCCAATTGTCCTAGTTCTGTATTGTTATACTCTATCCAGAGAATGGAAAATAACAACATTTAGACCACTTCCATAACAGAAGTTTTTGTATTTGGTTTATAGGCCTTTATAAGGCATTAAATATTTTTTATCTATATTTTTTTCTACTTATTTTGTTTTCCTAAGTTCTTAAACATGTTATTAGAGAACAACATTTTGACTCTCATACATAACAATTGTGGTGTTTGTGCATTTTTCATCATTACATATCATGCATACATGTCTATGTAATGTTTTCTTTAGTGTTTGTTTATGTGTTGTTATTTTGTTTGTTTAGATTGTGAGGAGGAGCAATTCTACAATTGTGGTTGTTGATCCTACTCTTAATGCTGCCAAGGACAGTGACACTCCATCCTTTCCCATATTTTCACTATGCATTAGTGGATTTGAGCAGTATGCATGCTAGGATCTTTTCATAAAGTATTATGCTATGCTATATCCTACTAGTGTGTAGCCACCCCTTAAACCTAGTTATTTGGATGCCATCAAGATTTAGTTTATGCTTAGCCATGATTCTATAAAAGTTCGTACTAGTTGTCGATGAAAAATTCTAAGTTATAAACCAAATGAACTACCCGGGTGGATTGGTTGTTATGGATGATGAGCGTTGAGTGTCTCCTCCGGGGAAATACCTGAGGTGTTCACTTGAGGAATGCCACCCAGGAACAAAGTTATTATGATGTCCCCTAAGTTTAGATTGCTTCTAATGCAGCCTTTCAACATATGAGCTCTGTCTTGATCAACTAAGTTGTGAGAGTTTAGCCCAGGCTTGACAAGCAGATGTAGCATAATTGTAGTTGGAACGGGTCTTGCCGGTGGGCTGAACTTCTTCTTCTGAAAGATCTCGTCTCAATTTACTCCTTTCCATGATGCACTCCAAGTGTATAGGATGTTTGTGCTAATTGAAGACTAAGGGTGAAAGTGCTCAACCTCTGCAGAGTGACAAACTAAGATCTTAGCCATGTCCCCGATTATGGACAACTTCGAGCAGATGGACAAGGATGGACGGGAGACTAACCTCACTATTTTATATAAGTAAAATTTGACTAAGTGAACATTTGTAGTGGTGCTTGGATACTAATTCAATGTTGCCACCCTTTGAAAAGAGAAAGGATTTTATAAAAGAGATTGGAGAAAATTGGCATTTTGCAAATAGCCTAAAAACTCCACCTAGCCAAAATATCCATGTAGTATTAGACTTGCCATTTTATATCCACCAAAGGTGTCATTTTCCAGTACATCAAATTGTACCGACCTCCTTTGGGGGCTGCATATTCCAACGTGCAGGTTATTCTGATGAAGAATGAAGTTGTTTGTGGACTCGAGTCTACACCCAACATGTCTGCGCGTGGCGCATGCTTGAATATGGAGGATCATTGTTTCTTTGTTTCTGTTGCTTGATCTCTGAGTTTTAGCTAGCCTATAAGGCTATGCACCTTCTAATAAGTTGTATTTGGATATTCTGGATCTCGTTGTAATATTTGACTCTTATGCAATGACACTTTATGTTTTGTCATGTGGTGCCAGCATTGATCCAGGGACTAGCACATAACACATATATTCTACCTTTACTAAAAGGTGGGATGCTACAAAATGGTATGAGAGCAAAGTGTTACCTGTAGGTTCGAGCCCCTAGGTTTGGAAACCCCCTTTTTATCATGCTATTATCTCCTTAGCGTATTTTGGATCCTAGCGGCATAGTGAGATGAAGCGACTTATGGTGCAGGGCTTGCACTCGTTGGGAAACCCCAAGTGTAAGGTCTGAATACTGCAACATCAAGTTTTTCTTCAGAAATAAACCAAGGTTGAATCGACCAGTAGGAGAAAGAAATCACTTTCTAAAGGTTGATGCAGCTGGTGTGGCAGGGCGCACTACCGGTTCGGAAGCAACATGGAACCTACACAAAACAATCAAATCACTTTGCCCCAACGAAGCAGTGAGGTTGTCAATCTCACCGGTTTTGCTGAAAACAAAGATGTTAAAAGTATGGTGTGGAAAATAGTACTTGTTTGCAGTAGATGAAAAGAGAACAACGGTGGCAGTAGGAAAATAGTAGGAACAATATGAAAATAGTGATTTTAGTGGTTGTATTATCAGTATAAAGGAAATGGACCGGGATCCACAGTTCACTAGTGGTGTCTCTTCAAAATAGATAGATAGCATGTTGGATAAACAAATTACACCTGGGCAATTGACAGATATAAAGGCTGCACCGTAGTGCATATGCATGACATGATGATTACTATGTGGTTCATGTGGGCATTACAATAAGATACATAGACCGTTATCCAACTGCATCTATGACTAAAAATCCACCCTTAGAATGTCATCCAAGCAAACCTTGGGTATTAAGTTGCAAGCAACAGATAATTGCATTAAGAAAAGTGCGTAATGTAAAAATGTAAACTTCGTTGTTTTCTACCTAGTGGAAACAGCACACCCCCACCCATTTACGTTCCTGTCACTCGAGCATGACTGAAAGGGAGGCATGAACCCACTATCGAGCATAAATACTACCTCTTGGAGTTACAAACATCTACTTGGACAGAGCATCTACTAGAAACGGAGAGCATGCAAGATCATAAATAAAATACACATGAAAAGAACATGATAGATTGATAATCATTGGACATAACACTCAATATTCATCGGATCCTAGCAAACACAACATGTAGCATTACAATAAGATGATCTTGATCATGTTAGGCAGCTCACAAGATCTAAACACGAGGAATAAAGAGGAGAAAACAACCATCTAGCTACTTCTATGGACCCGTATGATGCAGCCCACCGTATTCAACCAAGCACAACATCGATACACAACAAGGTGAACTCACTCATATCTCCGTATGTTTCCGGTGACTTGGTGAACGGTGCGCTACCTCGTGAAATACCCCTCTACATGCATAGGTGGGATCACACCATGGAACCCAAGACGGTGCCCAAGATGGTCAAGAACATATCCAAGACGGTGCCCATGAAGCTAGGAAGGAAGTGGGTGAAGACGGCGTCAAGATCGGAGCTCCTTGGAGGAAGAACGGAGGGAAACAGGGTCCCCGGCCTCAACCCCGGCCAGGCCGGCCTCCCCTGGCCTCAGGATGGCCTCCTCTTCCCACCCTGGCCTCAGGCCGGCCACCAGCCCGAAGGAGCCGACCTCCCACCCTGGCCTCAGGCCGGCCACCAGCCCGAGGGCTCCGGCCTCCACCCCGGCCTCAGGTCGGCCCCCAGGCCGGCTGCCCCAGGCTGGCGCTGCCTCCCAGGCCGCCCCCCCCTGTTTTGTGCGGAAATGCACCGTTTTCCCCCATTTTCACCCACCTACGCCCCTATGCTATATAAGGGACTCCGGTGGCTAGATCTAGGGTTTAGGGATGATTTGAGAACTTCGGGCTATGCCCTTGTATCCCTCTTGTGAGGTGACTCCTCTGATGAGGCTACTCCTATGATGTGTATCTAGGACCGTATCAAGATTCACCACAACTACTTATCCTTTCCCTTCGTGGATTCCGTTAAGAGTTGCCAATCTCCCTCTCGTAGATCCTTGAGGTTCTATTGGTGTGGTGGACCGGGCCACGGGTGTAAACCGGTATTAATCAAGTTGAGTTCAGTTGGATCGATCGTTCCGTAGGCGAACCTCGGGGTTTAGTTGACGGGAGGTTTGGGATCTTTCGGTTCTCGCTATTTATCCCCCTTTGTGTTTCCCCGCGTTTGCCCAGGATTCCCCCTCGATTCCCCATATCGTGTTCTTCGTGTTCTTCGCGTTCTTCACTCGTTCTTGTCGTTCTTCGTCGATTCATGAAGATCGGGCCAACTTAGAGGTCAACACCTCATCATTTGGTATCCAGAGCTAGGTTGACATAAATCCGACACCCCACCCCCTCCCCATCCACCAATTTTTCTTCTATCCACCATAAATTCGAAAATTTGACCAAAAATAGCCAAAAGGGATTTCGAACGATCTCTCGATTTGTTGAGTTTTTCGTGGTTTTGATTCATAGATTTGTTCCCAAAGACCATTCCCCACCTTTCTCTTCAGCCACATTTCTCGAATTTGTCCAAAAAATTTCTTTATTTGAGAGGAATTTCGAAATTGAGAAAAATCACAGAAAATTCCTGCTTTTCTATTCTTGGAAAGATTTTGTATCTTGTTTTTCTTTGTTGGCGTTGCTCCGATTTGAGTGAGGCAAGTTCCTACGCGTCGCCAGCGACATCGCCTACGCATCTACATCAACGGATCCACACGACCTCGACATCCACCGGCCGCAAGTTCGAGATCATCCACCGCATAGGTATAACTCGCTTCCGCTTGAACGAACCACTTCCCTTGTGTACCTTACCCACTTGGACTAGCTCTTTTACTTCGCTTGGCATCGCATTAGTGGCACCGATAGTGCGAGTTTTGCGCTTGTGAGAGAATAGCTTCGAGTAGGCATTGGCATTTGGGAATCATCTCCGCATCATCATCCATCAAAAAGCGAAAAAAAAGGAGAAAGAGCAAAAGAAGCAAAAAGAGCCAAAAGAAACAAAGATCGATGCCAATTGCTATCATTTGTAGGAACGTTTAGCTTCGAGTTGCAAGAGAGAAGAGAGTGAACGGTTGCCATATTGCGAATCTTGTTGCCTCTAATTAATTGCGGTTTGAGCTAGCGTCCTCCTTGCGTTGGTGTGGCATTGAGCTTAGTCTTCGATAGGTACATTTCGTCTCCGCTCGTCCATTGGCCGCACTAACCCCATTTATCGCTTGTGTGTGTGTATGTGTTCCTTTTTAGTTTCCACCATATCATTTTCCTCCACTAGGATTGGTTTTCGTGCTAACTTTTCTTTGGTTCTTCTCCATGTTTTACAACATACTTTTCTTTGGATTTGTCGTTTTTCCTCACCACTTTCTAACCCATTTGCCTTCCACATATAGCGTGTGTGTTGTCGTTTGCGGTTTTCTTTCGATCTTTTTGGACTCACTTTTGACTTACCGCCCTACACCTAGGCTCGTCCACTAGCCTCAATACGACCAAAAAAGGTAACGTTGGGTAAGTGTGACATCCATTTCATCATATCACCCTTGTGTGCTTGTTGAGATGGCTAGGGAAGGAGTATTCACAAGGCCGAGCTCGGAAGATCAAGGAACCTCTTTCTTCAACAACATTGGCTACCACAACTTCGTCAACTGCCATGAACACTTTCGGCTTTGCCAACTTGCTCGTGATGGATTGGAGCGTTTGAACCATCAACTTCAAGCTCATCATTCTTGATTCAATGATCACATGGCGAGTATTGAAGGCAAAGTGACCATCCTCGCCAACCGCCATGGATCATCATCGACCTCCAAGCCACGACGCAAGAGCAAGTCTCCACATGATCATCACCACGCTCATCACCAAGACTGTCGCCATGATCATCACCGCCATATGGGAGAGAGTGCTATACCCACCTCACCGCATCCTCCACCACAAGCTCCGCGACGACATTGGTTCGAGCATTGCTCGCCATCACCACTACCTCAACCTCGACACCGACAAGGCCGTGGTGACCCTCTTCAAGATCACCCTCTACAACCGGATATTCTTCATCACCCACCTTCTCCAAGCTCGACTCATGACATTGGTATACATGGCTTCGTGGATGGTGCTCGCCCACATTCAAGGCTTCCAAGTCAAAATGTGTTTCACCACCACAATGACCACCAAGACCAAGGCCATTATCAAGAAGGTGCCCTCGACATGGCTTCTAGTGAATGCCTCCCACAACTCCACCACCATGACCACCGGCGCCATCCTCTCCATCATGACCGCCATCGCCAAACCAACGAGGATGACCCACATGAGCTTCCATCGCCTATCTTTGATGAAGACCCACATGAGAGACTTCCTCAACTCCAAGCAAGTGAGAATGCTCCGTATGGCTTGTCTTTCCCCATCTTTGAGGAAGACCCCAATGAGCGTCCACTTCGACATGAACCAAGTGGGATTGCTCAACTTGCTACTTCACTTCCCATCTTTGATGAGGACCCCTATGAGCACAACCATCAAAAACAACCAAGTGGGCATTGTCGTGGTGGTGTCACGGCAGATGCCATAGGATGGCTAAAGTTGTGGGGACGATGGACGCTGGAGGTATTCGGGGAGGGATCACGCGACGAGTAGACGCGTGAGGTAAGAACAACACACTGCAAACAACAAGATCTACCCAGGTTCAGGGCCCTCGTGAGGAGGTAAAACCCCTACTCCTGCCTTTCTATGTGTATTATGATGTTTCTCCGAGTAGCCAAAGTACAAATGATATCTCAACCGAGTAGCCTCTCACTCCTCTCCGAGTAGAGCTAGGTCAAGAACTTAGGGTTTCTAGGATGAGAGCGTCGTAAGTGATAGCGTATGAGCCGTCCCTCGCGCAGGAGGCGGATGGGCACCTTATATACACGATGCCCAGCCGGATACGTCCAAATACGAACAAGTGTCGACATAGTGTCCACACCGTCCTTCTTCCGAGTTCCCGCTGACAGCTTTTGCTCCCTGCCTTGGCTTCATCCGGAAAGTCGTTGGGCAAAAGTAGGGGACAGGCGGCTAACACTGTACCTAGGCACAGAGTAGACCCCCCATACCCTGCCACAGCATGCTCCCATGCTGTCACTGTCAGGCACGTCGTCCCCAAATGAACAGTAGTTCGCATACCGCCAAGTACGGACACAGGATACGCGGGATCCTGTGTCAGAACGGCTCCTTTGACTTTCTGGCCGGGTAGGTTCCCGCCAATTGTTCCCGCCAATTGTACTCGGGTCAACCTTCTACCCGAAAGGATAGAACTTGCCTGATTTCTCCTTCTGGTCATCTTGAGGTGAGACCGAGTAGCAGTCAACCGGGTAGCGAGTACCAGGTAGTCGGCTACTCGACCAAACCTCCCTTCTGTAAACCGCCTTTACCACCTGTCTTTACCCTACTCGGGGGTAACCCCCCGACAGCAGTCCCCGAAGCTGGTTGAGTCTTGCGAACTTGTTCACTAGGCTCATCCAGCTTAAAAACCAATCTTTGCATCTCAGCCCTTGAACCTCAAGATGCCGAGAAGAACCTCCGAGTAGCTGTCTAGAAAGTACCTTGACTGTTCTCTCTTCTGAGTATCACTTGCTTTCTACTCTGTAGCCGAGTAAAAAGACTCATGGAAAGCACTTTGGGTTTCCTCTCTTCCAAGTATCACTTGCTTCCTACTCAGTAACCGAGTAAAAAGACTTAGAGAATTTTCTGGAATCGAGCCGTTGCGGCACAGAGCACAATCCAGCCCTTCGCGCAGCAACTGCCCACGTGTCAAGCATCCAAGACCTTGTCGTTTCGTTGCCCAGGACACGACCTGCCACGCGTCCAGTTTTCACGCAGTGGGCCCACCGGCCGTCGTGTCCCATCAAGTGTAGTTATGGGCCACGATTCGGTGATGGGATCCAATGCGGCCGTTACGCGCGCAACCTGCGCTTGTGTGCGTTTCTAACCGGCCACAGGACCCACCACACGCCACGATCGATCCCACTCCCACGATGGTAACGGAATATCCGCAGAGGAGGTATAAATACCTCCCGGGCAATTTCCTTTTCCCCTTCCTCTCACTTTTCCTCCTTCGTCTCCTGCGCTTCTCCGCCTCCGTGCTCTCCGCCGCCGCGCAAGCTCTCGCGCCGCCGCGAAACCAATCTCTCCACCAAACACCTCGCACTCTCCCCACCCGCAGCAATGGCCAAGGCTGGCTGGGCCGGTTCCTCCGTCACGGCTGAGGACTGCGCGTGGCTCGTCAACACCCGGCGGGTGCCTCCCGGCGTGGAGTGCCGGGCTCCAGGCAGCGAGCTCGTGCCTACTCCGCGGGAGGGAGAGCGGGTGGTCTTCCTGTCGCACTTCGAGCGCGGCTTCGGACTGCCCGCCTCCGACTTCCTCAGAAACTTCCTCAACCATTTCGGCATCCAGATGCATCATCTTCCCCCCCAACGCCGTCGTCTTCCTCGCCTACCACGCCGTGGTCTGCGAGGCCTTCCTCGGCGTCCGGCCCACCTGGGAGACGTGGCTCAGGTATTTCCACCTGCGCCAGCAGTCTACCGGGAAGAAGGACTCCGCGGGCAACGCCCGCGCCACGGACACCGGCTGCGCCATGATGGTGCAGCGGTCCGGGACGAACCACCCCCGCGTCAAGGGGCTGGACTCCGTCAAGCTCTGGCAGAAGACCTTCTTGTACGTCAAGAATGTCGCCGCAGCAGAAGGAGCCCGACTAGACGACCGCATCAACCTGCCGATTTGGAGCAACCGTGCTCCAATCGGCTTGTACTGGAAGGACAAGCCCGTCAACGACGACGACGCCATCGAGATGGAAGATCGCCTCAGCTGGTTGAAGGCGCAAGGCCTCAAGAATGACGATCCAGTGGCGTGCTGGATCCAGCGCCGAGTGCTGCCCTTGCAGGAGCGCAGCCATCTCATGTGCTACATGGGAGGCCCCCGCGACTGCACCAGGACCACCACCGTCGAGATCGACAACATAGATGTTCCTCTGCATGCCAGGAACATCATGACGACAAGCCTCGGCGACCACTGGCAGTACGGGTTCACCCCGTACAGCCGTACCAAGCCGATTGAGCGGGTACGTTATTCTTTCTCTGCACTATTTTCCGATTAGACAGGTCCTTCCCTTGCCGCGTGTAGCGATCTCCTTCTGCATCGAGTAGGATACTTTAGCCGGGTTGCGTAGGCTTAATGTGCTTCGTGCTTGCACGCCTCGCCGGGTAGCCTACTCGAGATTAACTCCTAGGCTTGATGTGCTTTAGACCTGCACGCCCTTCCGAGTAGTTCCCTCCCGCAACCAGGCTTAGGCTTAGTATGCTTTGTGTTTGCACGCCTATTCGAGTAGAATACTTAGCACATTGCCTAGGCTTTGTGTGCTTTGTACTTGCACGCCCATCCGGGTAGAATTTCTTCCTGGTACTCGGCCAGTCTGTGATCTTTTTCTGTTTTTCAGGTTCTCACGCGCCAGCTCATCGAAAGCAACGACATCTTCGAGAGCAACTGGACTGCTGATCGTGAGGAGGACGACGTGCCTTCTCACGATGCCGCGGAGCAGTCCAACCCCTCTCGCTCCCCCGTTGCTGACAAGCGGGATGCTCTCCGCACCTGGTCCGATGAGGACTTCGATGGTAAGTCCATTTTCAATTTGATTGCTTCCGAGAAGGACCAATCCCTTGATTGCTGTTTCTGACTCCTTCCCATTTCCTTTGCATTCTCAGATGAAGGTGCCGTGGAGAAGGATGGCGAGGACGAAGGCGAGAACGAGGATGCGGCGCCCCTAGCTGCCAAGCCTCTGTCCGTCGCCGCTCCTGATATCCGAAAACGGACCGGCAGTGAGGCACCAGCACCTCCTGCCAAGAGGAAGAAGCCCACCGAGAAGAAGGTGGCTGTGAAGAGGTCCAGGCGGGAGCTCAAGTCGACCACCGCGTAAGCCCTTTTCCCGGTTGCTTCCCTTCTCACGCTGTTCTATTCTCCTCGGATCTTTTCTAACTTTTGGTTTCTTTCCACTCTTCAGACCTCCCATGAACGCGGACGCAGCTCTCGCGTCCGGCCAAGCCCAGGAAACTCCAGTGCCTCTCATCAATCTGGATGATGACGAGGACAACACCGCCAATGCTGCTGCTGCCAATCCGCAAGCCACAGATGCACCAAGAGCAGCGAGCGAAATAGCAGCACAGGACGCTACCGTCCGCCAAGAACGACCCCCCTCTCCTCCGGCTAGCAATGCCGAGGAGAACCAGGATCAAGATATGCAAGACAGCGCCGCCGAGGAGCGGCCAGAAGTAGAGCCAACGCAGCCAACCACAGGGGCTGCCGCACAAGATCAACTCGCCACAGAGCAGCGAGTGGAAGCCACCACCGCCATGGTCGCCACCCCAACCAGTGCCGATCCACTGAGCGATGTGCAGCAAGGTGATGCACCGAGCAGATCCCTGCCAGGAGCCGCCCAGGGCGATGGATCTGCGGCGCCACCCACCGCACAAGGCCCTACACCGCCCGGCTCCTCCTTGCCTCCGCAGCCCAAGGATGCGCCTAACTCCCCTGCCGGGCGAGTAACCAGGCAGCAAGCCGCCTTGGACGCTCTGAGGAGCGAAGTGGACCGAAGGGCAGCTGAGAAAGAAGCTGCGGAGAAGGCCAAGGCGGAGAGAGAAGCCGCCAAGAAGGCCAAGGCAGAGAAGGAAGCCGCCGAGAAGGCGAAGGCCATAGCTGCCGGGAAGAAGGTCGTAGACCCCGAGAAGCTGCGGGCCGAGAAGGAGAGGGCGAAGAAGCGAGCCAGAGACCAAGTGCCACCACCAACCTCTGGTGGGGCACTCGTGATCCGCGAGTCCGGCCCAATTCCCGCCGCGCTCTCGGCGGACGCTCGCGCCGCTGGCCAGCCATGCTACCCGGAATATATGATTGAGGTGAGCCACCAGCACTCAATCGGCTTCCCTCCTCAGGACAAAGCCTTAGCTATCCAGCACGGAAGGAAGGCCGTTGCTATGAACTCCCCTCCTCCAGATCCAAGCCAACAACAGACTGCAAACATTACTTCTCGCGGAGTCCAAGACAAGCCTATAACATCCAAAGGCCTTGAGCAGGTACTGGACACAGTCGGCTTCATCGACGCAAAATGGGACAGCAAGGTTCTCGGCGTGGAGAAGTGGCATGGTCTCTCCCTTGGCGGCCTTGACCACATGCGCGTGGATTGGAACAAGGTCGACTTGGGACACAAGCCCATGACCGTCTCCACCGAGACCGCGACCCTCGCCGCCAAGATGTTCCTGCATCGCAAGAACGCCGAGGACGTCGAGCAGGCCTACGCAGTAAGTTCTCCTTATCCTTTCCAAGTTGAATTTTCCGAGTTGAATTTGCTTCTCTTTCATTCGCCTTTCTGTTTCTTTCCATCACTCCCAGTCCCCGAGATTCTAGCCGAGTAGGTGGATACTCTCCGAGTAGCCTCCTACTCGGGTTGAATCTTATCTGCTTTAACTAACTTTCTTCTTCTTCTCGCTTCTCAGGACAGCGTCCTGAAACGGACTAACCTGTACCGCAATCTCCTCTGGAACCATTCCATCGCCAGGCGGCGCATTGCTGCTTTGGAGAAGGAGAAGGCAGCTGCAGAGGCAGCCAGCAAAGATGCCAATGCTAGCACTCAGCAGCTGGCCGAAGTGCAAGGTACACTCTTAGCTGTGCGATTCGTGCGTTTTGTGTTTACGCTCGCTTATGCTTTCTATTGTGCTAACTTTTCTTCTCTGCAGAGAAACTGAAGGGCCTCGCCGAGGAGCACAGCAAATGCCGTGCTTTCGTGCAAAACGCCGAAGCCACCATTAAAAGGCTTGATGGTAAGTTTGTCGTCCACTTGGCTTAGTCTTGAATTCATGTCTTCATTGCTTCTCGTACTGATCTGTCTGGCTCTTCGCAGAAGATCACAAGGTGTTTGCCGCAGCACACCGAGAATGCGTCCAACCTGACGAGTTGAAGCACGAGCTATCCAAGCAAGCTGGTGTGTTGCTGGACCACCACGCCAGCGAGACCGAGAAGCTTCAACTTCAACTGCAACGGGCACTCCAGGATGCCATCAACATCGGCGGCGAGAGAGATCGAGCCATCGCCGAGAAGGCCAAGGCCGAGGGCACTTTCCGAGCCAAGGAAAGGGCCCTCGAGCAGGAATGCGAGACCTTGAAGAAGGCCAACGCAGATCTCTTCGCCCAGATGAACAGCTTGCGCATGATCCAGGAAAGGCATATCTCCAACGAAGAAACTTGGAAGAAGAAGCTGCAGCAGCTGCGCAACGAGCTACCTGGTAAGTCTTTTCTTCACTGCTCCTCTTCTTCTCGGTTGCATATCTTCTCGGATTTTCCCCTACTCGGCCATTCCCTTCCTGGTTTTGAAGTTTCCCTTTTCTCTTTCAGCGATCTGGCCGCATCTCGACTCTCCAACTGAGCCTTCACTGGCCAAGATCAGAGCTGCTCGCCTTGCGAAAGGTGAGGCAGCAGATCCCAGGGCCGAGATCGAGGACAGCCTGCTGGTGCTCAAGGGCTACTTCGAGCAGCTGGCAGGCTTCGGAACGGATCTGATGCACGAGGGCTTCGAACTGCACAAGCTTTTCTGGCCCAACGATCCTCCGCCCAAGTCCATGAAGGGCCTTGCGCTCAAGCTGAAGAACGTGAAGAAGGAGCTGAAGAAGTGGCGCGCTTCGGGAGCCCGTGCCGGTGCGGATGTGATGCTTCTCTGCATCTCATCCTCGTACGAGAACCTAAACATGGAGCTCATCCGCGGGAAGCGCAATGACTCCAAGTGGGAGCTGGATCCCGGCTGCGTGGCTACTCGCAAGCAGGTTGCCTACGAGGTCGCGGAGTATGCCGAGACGGAGACATACATTGATGGCCTCCCCGAGCCCGACACCGACGATGAAGTCGAAGGGGAAGGCGATGAAGAAGACGACTCCGACCTGGAAGGCTTCTTCGACTCTCCCGAGGGCAAGGCCGGGAAGCGGAAAGGCGCGGCCGTCTCGAGCAGCGACGAGGAGGTTGAGCACATCGAGACTGCTCAACTCGAATTCGGCACCTCCTCCGGCGCTGCTCTTGACGACACGGTGCCCCCTCCTGGCCAGGCTGCAGGCTCCTCCTCGGCTCCTGATCCCGTCTCGGTGGCCACGGCCACTTCCGAGCAGGCAGCCACCCAGCAAGCTGCCGGGATGACGGAATCCGCCACCGCGACTGCCTCTGAAGAAGCAGCAGCCAAGGCCAGCGCCGAGAACATCGCTTCCTCTTCATAGATCCACCTGCAATCTTTTTCACTTTGACTATTTATCAGATCCCCGGGATGCCGGGAGCAAATGTCATATACTCTCTTTGTTGTGCTTGCTACACATTTTTTATACCCACTTTGTTATTTCAATGTTAATCAAGTTTGAGCAATACTGGCTCAATGCCGAGTTGTGTTTCCATGCGAGTCCCCGAGTAGCATTTCTTATTCACCCTGTCCTTTCATCTTTGCTCTACCCGCGACTTGTCGCTTGTTTGGTATTCGAGTCACAAGAGTCGAGTAGCAGGGTTGCAAATACTTAGCCGCCAGAAACAATCATGATAACGCAGCCCAACACTTAGCCGAGAAGACGAAAACAAGGAATAACAGTAACAAACAGTCTACTCGGTTCCTGCACTCTTTCTTCCTTAGTGATTTTCGTGTGCTCATTGACCCTTTGCTTGTTCTCTTGCTTGCCATGAAGCCGGGTTTCGGACAACAGCAAAGTCGAAGAGTTGGCATATAGGTTTAAACACAGTACTCAATACACTTATGAGTTCTAAAGTGGAGCAACCGAGTAGGCGAACAGTAAAGCCGAGTAAGAAAAACACTTAGAGCAAATTTGGACGAGGGCAGTCCCCGAGAACAATTTCAGATTGCAGAATAGAATTTCAACTCGGATAAGAGGGTACATACACAGCTTTGCTTACGAATGAAAGCGACGAAGTAGAGCTACATTCCAAGGACGCTTGGTTTCCTCTCCAGCTTTATCTGCCCTGTTCGCCTGTGATGGGCGCACATCTACAAGGTAGTACGCATCATTGTGCAGCGCTTTGCTCACAATAAAAGGCCCTTCCCAGGGAGGAGACAACTTGTGCATCCCGGCTGTGCGCTGCACAAGCCTAAGGACCATGTCTCCTTCTCGGAAAACCCTTGGGTTCACCTTTCGGCTATGATAACGCCGCAGGTTTTGCTGGTAGATAGCCGAACGTGACAGAGTCAGCTCTCTTGCTTCTTCAAGCAGGTCAACGTCGTCTTCTCGAGCTTCTCTCGCCTCCACCTCAGTGTAGAGGGCTACTCGGGGGGAGTCATGCTCTAAGTCTATTGGCAACACGGCCTCAGCCCCGTATACCAAGAAGAATGGCGTGTAGCCGGTTGACCGGTTAGGGGTAGTCCTTAGACTCCACAACACCGCTGGCAACTCTTCTAGCCAACACCCAGGTGTTTTCAGCAACGGCTCGATCAACCTTGGCTTTATGCCTGCCAGTACCATTCCATTTGCTCTCTCAACTTGCCCATTGGAGGCAGGGTGCGCGACTGACGCAACGTCTAGTCGGATATGCTTATCTCTGCAAAATCGCATCATTGCCCCCTCTGCGAAGTTGGTGCCGTTGTCGGTGATGATACTGTGCGGGTAGCCGTATCTCATGATCACATCCTTCACAAACTTCACGGCTGTGACTCCATCACACTTCCGAATAGGTTTCACCTCAATCCACTTGGTGAACTTGTCCACCATGACCAAAATATGTGTCATGTTGCCTTTAGCCGGCTTGAAGGGCCCAACCATATCCAAGCACCAAACAGCAAATGGCCATGTGATAGGAATTGTTTTCAACTCGGAAGCAGGCATGTGAATCTTACTTGCAAACATCTGGCAGCCGTTGCACTTCCTCACGATCTCTTCAGCTTGCTGCAGCGCAGTGAGCCAGTAAAAGCCATGCCGAAAAGCTTTCTTGACCAAAGCCCGAGAAGAGGCGTGGTGCCCGCATTCCCCTTGATGTATCTCCACCAATATTTCTTCTCCTTCTTCTGGACTCACACACCGTTGCAGCACACCAGTGGCACTTCTTTTATGCAGCACATCTTGGACTATAGTGTAGCCCTTGGACTTTCTCTGAATCTGCCTCGCAGTCACTTCATCTTCAGGCAAAGCACCGTCCCTTAGAAAGGATAATATGGGCATAGCCCAACTCGGTGTCTCCCGTATGGGAAACACTGGTTCGTCCAGTTCCATTGGGACAGGCTCTTGCGGTTGCACAGGAGGAGTAGGAGTGCTTCTTTGCAGCCCGGACCGATTGGCGAGAACTTCTTCAATGAATGCAACAGCTTCTGGGTTGAGGGCAGCAGTCCCCGAGTACTGAGCGACAGTCCCCGAGTAGGGAGCGACAGTCCCCGAGTAGGGAGCGGCAGTCCCCGAGTAGGGAGCGGCAGTCCCCGAGTAGGGAGCGACAGTCCCCGAGTACTGAGCGACAGTCCCCGAGTAGGGAACGGCAGTCCCCGGGTTTCCTGCAGCACTCTCCCAGTCAATTTCCATTGGGTCAGATTCTTCATTTGGCAGAGAAGGAACAAAGATGGATTCCGAGTTGGGGGAAGGCTTGATGGAAGGCTTCCTCAGGTGCTCCAAGGCAATCCCTGCTGGGATGGACTGCCGAGAAGATCCCAACTTGGACAGCTCATCTGCTGCTTCGTTCTCTGCTCGGTGAATGTGCTGGAACTCACAGCCTTCGAAGAATCCAGTCATAGACTGTACCAGGAAGCGATACGATGCCATATTGGCATCCAAAGCATCCCAAGTACCCGAAACCTGCTGCACCACCAGATCTGAATCGCCATAGCAGATAATGCGCTGCACACCAACCTCCTTAGGCTACTCGCAGACCATGCACCACTGCCTCGTACTCGGCTACATTGTTGGATGCCTTGAAGTGAATTTGCAGCACATACTTGAGTTGATCCCGCTTGGGTGATGTAAGCACAACACCAGCGCCAAGGCCTTCTTTCACCTTTGAGCCATCAAAGTGCATCCTCCAATAATTGGAGACTGGAGCAGGAGGCTCATACTGCATCTCGGCCCAGTCCACAAGAAACTCTGCTAGGACCTGAGACTTGATTGCTTCTCTTCTCGCATACGCGGGAGCGTACGCGGCTAGCTCAATCGCCCACTTGGCCACTCTGCCACTCGCCTCCTTGTTACCCATGATATCCGAGATGGGAGCTGAACTCACAACAGTGACAGGGTGCTCCTGGAAATAATGCTTCAGCTTCCTTGCGCCCAGGTACACACCATATGTCATCTTCTGATAGTGCGGATAGTTTTGCTTGGAACTGGACAACACTTCACTGAGATAATAGACTGGGCGCTGCACACTCTTGCCTTCTTCTTCTCGCTCCACCACAATCACCACACTGACTACTCGGTTAGTCGCAGCAATGTACAACAGCATAGGCTCCTTGGGTAGCGGACTAGCCAAGACGGGAGCAGTAGCCAGCATTGCTTTCAGCTCATTGAATGCCACGCCCGCCTGCGGAGTCCAGGCAAACTTGTCACTTTTCTTCATCAGCTGGTACAGAGGCAAAGCCTTCTCGCCCATCCGGCCCAAGAAACGGCTCAAGGATGCTAAACAACCCGTGAACTTCTGCACATCTTTCAATGATCTCGGCAAAGACATGCTCTCAATGGCTTTTATCTTTGAAGGGTTAGCTTCAATGCCACGGCTAGAAACCAGAAATCCGAGTAGCTTTCCAGCCGGTACACCAAAGGTGCACTTACTCGGATTCAGTTTCATTTTGTACTTGCGTAGGTTAGCAAAGGTTTCCTCCAGGTCGGCAAGCAGAGTATGTGTTTTATTCGTTTTGATGACAATGTCATCTACGTACACCTGCACATTCTTGCCGAGCTGGTTATGCAAGCATTTCTGCATGCATCTCTGATAGGTTGCACCCGCATTCCTCAAGCCAAAACACATGACACGATAGCAATAAGCCCCGTACGGGGTAATGAAAGCAGTCTTTATTTGATCAGCAGGGTTAAGTGCAATCTGGTGGAAACCAGAGTAAGCATCAATGAAAGACAGCAGTTCACAGCCAGCAGTGGAATCGATCACCTGATCGATGCGGGGTAGCGGGAAAGGATCCTTGGGGCACGCCTTGTTCAAGTCGGTGTAGTCGACGCACATGCGCCATGCGGTGGCGGCCTTGGGATCCTCCTTCTTCTTCTCGACCATGACCGGGTTGGCTAACCAATCCGGATGCAGCACCTCCATGATGAAGTTACTTATCAGCAGCTTGGTGATCTGATCACCGATGGCCTTCCTCCTCTCATCTCCGAAGCGGCGCATAGCCTGCTTCACGGGCTTGGCGTCAGGACGCACGTGCAAAGAGTGCTCAACCAACTCCCTCGGGACTCCTGGTAAATCTTCATTGGTCCAGGCAAAAACATCCCGATTCTCACGGAGGAAGTGGATGAGCTCGCTTTCCTATTTCTCCGCCAACCCGGAGCCAATAATGGCTTCGCGGTCGGGGAACTCAGGGTCGACCTGAATCTTCTTCGTCTCCTTGGCAGCCTGGAAGGCAGTGCCCTGCTGGATACTCGGCACACCTTGTGCGCCAGCCTGCGCGGACTGAGCCATAGCCACCACCTCGTACATCTTCCTCTTCTCGGCGGCAATCACCATTGACTCCGCCAACTGGGAACCAGCAGAGGCACACTCAATGGATTTCTTGTAATCCCCCGAGATGGTGATGATGCCATTAGGACCGGGGATCTTCATCTTCAGGTAAGCCACATGGGTGGAGGCCATGAACTTGCTCAGAGCCGGCCTGCCGAGTAGAGCGTGATACGGGCTCCGATGGTCCACCACCTCGAACTGCAGGCGCTCTGTGCGACAGTTCTCCCGAGTACCGAATAGCACATCAATCCACACTCGGCCAATCGGGTTGCATGAGACCCCGGGCACGATGCCATGGAATGTGGTCTTGCTAGGCAGCATCATGTTCTCGGCCATGCCAAGCTTCTCGAGTGTATCCCTGTACACAATGTTGATGCTGCTGCCGTTGTCGATCAGCACCTTGCTGAACCTCACATTCTTCATGGTACCCAAGAAAGTAGGATCCAGCACCAAGGCATAGCTACCCGGATTGGGCATCACCTTAGGATGATCTGCTCGGGACCACCGGATCTCCTTGTCGCACCAGTACATGTAGTGAGGAACAGCAGGAATCACTGCACTGACCTCCATGGCCCGCCTGTGCTGCGACTGCTTGTCGTCAGGCTCCGAAGTGAAGATCATGTAGCTCTCATGGTGCTCTTGGTACTGATTGGAGCCATTGCCCCCATTGTTGCCATTGTTGTTGTTGCCCTGGTAGTTGTTGTTGTTGCCTCTGTTGTTGTTGTTGTTGCGGTTGTAGTTGTTGTTGTTGTTGTTGTTGTTGTTGCGGTATCGCTCGTTGTTGAAGTACTGGTTGGCTCCTAAAGCCACCTGGTTGACGTTCTCTCTTCTCGGGTACACTGGCGGCCGAGCTGCAGGTGCACGAGCAGGCTGCACATTGTCATTGGCATTGACTGCTGGCAGGGGAGGAGGAGGAGGCAAGCCATCACTCTTGATTGCCTCCCACCACTCGCACTGCCGAGTAGTGTGGTTAGCAGGCCTCGATGGATGGTGGGTGTGAAAGCTGCATGGGCCATCCTTCATGTCATCGAAGACAAACTTCTTCGGCTGCTCGGAGTTCCCGCTACCCGACTGGGATCCGCGAAATGGCTTCTTGTTGCCTTGGCCCTGGTTCTGGTTTTGCCCGTAGGCTCCAGCAGGTTTTTGCCTCTGGCCACCACTGCCTCCAATGTTCACTGCATTGACCTCCTCGGGATCATACCGGTTGTCAACCCGGCGCTTGTTGCGGAACTCGTTGCGCTTGCTGCCGTTGAAGTTTCTTCTCGGCTCAGAGGAGTCCATCAGTGGCTGAGTAGGATCACCGAGTGCGTACTGATCCGCAATCTTGATGGTCTCGGCCAGGGTGTTCGGCATCTCTCTCTGCAGTCTCTGCCAAAGCATGCTGCCATGTCGGCAACCCTGCGCAAACCAAGTGATGGCCTGAGCTTCATTCACACCCTCACAGGTGTTCCTCAAGGTGCTCCACCGAGTAAGATACTCGCGGTCAGTCTCGTCTTCTCGCTGCTTGCAGGCTGACAGCTGCTGTGGCCTATTCGGCCTCTTGTATGTACTCGTGAAGTTGCTGATGAATGCATCCGAGAAGTCCAGCCAGCAGTTAATGCTGTTCTTGGGCAGGTTGTTGAGCCAAGTACGGGCTGGACCCTCTAGCATTTGCGGCACATAGCGCACCGCCCATCTCCTGTTACCATTCGCGATGTGGACCGCGGTAACATAATCATTGAGCCAATCTTCAGGCTTGGTGCTACCATTGTAGCTCTTGGTGCCCCTTGCAAGCTGGAAGCCCTTCACGGACGGCTCATTCATGATGCGCGGGCCAAAGCACTCGGGGCCAGGAGGACCCGTGCTCTCCAGCCGCGCCGACAAGCTGATTCGGTCCAACTGATGCCTTGCATCTCCAACCGCCAACACACGGTCACCAACACGATCACGAATATCATAGCCGGCCATCTCCATGGCCGAGTTGCCATCATCATACCTGTCCACCTGCACTGCCGCAGGCTGCTCCACCGGGTTGATGACTTGCGCCGCAGCACGCGGCTGCTGCCTCTGCCGAGTAGGCTGAGCTCCAGGTTGCCGAGAAGTACCCGGACGCGCGGCTTCTCGGACACGGCTTTGAGCTTGATGGGCTTGAGAGCCTGCTCTTGCAGCATTGTGTTCCTGCCCGGGCTGCTGCGGCACAGTAATCTGTCTCGCGGCAGCAGCCGGGTCATACACCTGCATCTGCCTGTCTCTGCCCGAGCGGCCGCTGCGGCTTTTCTCGCGGCTGGGATGCGGAGATGAGGCCTGATCGTTAGATCTAGCCGCGTGCGAATGCACCATCTGCGAAGCCCCAGCCCCAGGATTGGCCTTCCGGAACTCCTCGTTCTGCCTAGCAGCCTCCAACACTAACTCATTGAGCCTTTCTTGCTGCCTAACACGCGCATCGCCGTCTAGACGAGGCAACTCGGCAGCAACCGCCTCTGCAGCTCTAAGGGTTTTGGCGGGTGTGCTATATCTGGGCCTGGTGGAGGTGTTTTCGGTGGCGGACTGAGCGGGAGCCTCTACAACCGTGGCCATCTCGGCACCAAGGTTACGACAAGTAGCACCTACTCTGCTAGGCCTCCTAGCAACCGGCGTGAAACCATGAGCCCTATTGTACTCAAGCTGATCTAGACTCAGCTCTAACCTCACCTTGTCCAACTCCGCCTGCTCGGCGAGCAGCTCCAAGCGTTGCCGCTCGAGCTGCTCCCTCATGGCCAGGAGCTCGACGTCGGTGGAGGTTGGCATGCCAAGCCGCGCAGCAGATGCGGGGATGGCCGCAGAAGTGGAGGGTGGCATGTTGCTCTCCTTCTCGTAGGGCCGGTGTACCCTGCCACCAGCCGGTACGTCCACCTCCTCGACGACGGCCGCAGCGCCAGTAGCGGCTGCGCCGGCGTTTGCCGTCAAGCCCGTCACCAGCACCTCAGCGCAGTTCACAGAGCGAGACGCGGGCCTTCCGCGAGCAGCAATTACCGCGGGAGGATCCTCCGCGTCTTGCACCTGCTCAGGATACGCATGGTCGACGACGGTGGCGATGTAGACGAGATGAGAGCCGAAGGAGACCACCGAGCCGCCCTCCGGCATGGCCTTGCCGCCGAAACAGCCGGCGTTGTCGATGACGAAGTCGAAGGAGCCGAATCTGTGGACAAGGCCACAGACCACGCGCTCCACGGAAGAAGATCCCGTCCGAACAGTAACTCCAGCCAGCGCCGCTGCTTGCCCCACGGTGGGCGCCAACTGTCGTGGTGGTGTCACGGCAGATGCCATAGGATGGCTAAAGTTGTGGGGACGATGGACGCTGGAGGTATTCGGGGAGGGATCACGCGACGAGTAGACGCGTGAGGTAAGAACAACACACTGCAAACAACAAGATCTACCCAGGTTCAGGGCCCTCGTGAGGAGGTAAAACCCCTACTCCTGCCTTTCTATGTGTATTATGATGTTTCTCCGAGTAGCCAAAGTACAAATGATATCTCAACCGAGTAGCCTCTCACTCCTCTCCGAGTAGAGCTAGGTCAAGAACTTAGGGTTTCTAGGATGAGAGCGTCGTAAGTGATAGCGTATGAGCCGTCCCTCGCGCAGGAGGCGGATGGGCACCTTATATACACGATGCCCAGCCGGATACGTCCAAATACGAACAAGTGTCGACATAGTGTCCACACCGTCCTTCTTCCGAGTTCCCGCTGACAGCTTTTGCTCCCTGCCTTGGCTTCATCCGGAAAGTCGTTGGGCAAAAGTAGGGGACAGGCGGCTAACACTGTACCTAGGCACAGAGTAGACCCCCCATACCCTGCCACAGCATGCTCCCATGCTGTCACTGTCAGGCACGTCGTCCCCAAATGAACAGTAGTTCGCATACCGCCAAGTACGGACACAGGATACGCGGGATCCTGTGTCAGAACGGCTCCTTTGACTTTCTGGCCGGGTAGGTTCCCGCCAATTGTTCCCGCCAATTGTACTCGGGTCAACCTTCTACCCGAAAGGATAGAACTTGCCTGATTTCTCCTTCTGGTCATCTTGAGGTGAGACCGAGTAGCAGTCAACCGGGTAGCGAGTACCAGGTAGTCGGCTACTCGACCAAACCTCCCTTCTGTAAACCGCCTTTACCACCTGTCTTTACCCTACTCGGGGGTAACCCCCCGACAGGCATGCTACAAATGATATCTCACTTCCTCTCTTTGATGAAGACCCCAATGAGTGCCCACTTAGACCTCAACTAAGCGCGGATGCTACCCATGATCTCTTATTTCCCATGTTTGATGAGGAACCTCTTGAGCGACCACGTCAACAACAATCAGGTGAATATGCTCCAGCGACCTCTCACTTCCTATTTTTTATGATGACCCACATGAGCGAACTCGCCAACAACAAGCAAATGGAGATGCTTTCCATGATTCTTCTCCTCCCATATTGGATGAAGCACCGCATCACCTTGACCAAGAAATTTCACCGCATCATCAAGGCCATGAAGACAAAAACTTGAGCGCCCTTTTCCTCAATGTTACAAGGTTCAAGGACCATGAGTGTCATCACCAACATGAGGAATGGGAACCTCCACCTCATCATCACCAGCATTGTGCTTTCTATTCGCACCCCGCCTTCGACAAGGATCAAGAACATCCTCGCCATGGACATTATGATACCACTACCTCATCAAGGCAAGAGGCGAGAGAAACTTCTCCACCAACACACAACCACAACTTCCATGAGCGGCCTACTTTGAGGAAGGACTATGGACTTCATGATGAAACACATGAGCAAGGCCTACAACGCCATATATGCCATGATCATCTTCCTTCTTCAACACATGAGGCGAGATTCACTTCACCACCGACATCATTACTCATTCACCTTGAGGGACATTCTATGAGGATGAACAATGACCTTCATGATCAAGGGCATGCGTTTCCTTAATCGCCACAAGCGCGACAACAACATCAAGAGTGCGAAGCTATTCCTCCCATGACACAAGATCATCATCACCATGCGCATGAGGATACCACTCTACCACTCTATGATGAAGACGTTGATGCATGTGACATTGTCAAAGAGGCTCATCCCTTGCCATCATCTCTAAGGCATTCTTCTTCTTCGCCTCCAATGACACAAGTGACAACTCCGACCATCCACAAGAGAGCTCCCAATGCTACCAATGAGATGATCATGGTTGCCAACCAAAATGGTGACCATGCCTACATGAGTGAAGGCCAATACTATGCCTTGCACCAACTAGCTCTCAATTCCTTGGACATGCCCACCAATGGTGACGAAAGCGTCTATTGCAACGAGGCCAAGAATTCATCGCGAGTGATGACACGAGTTCTTCAAGTCTATCCTCAAGATAATGACCAAAGATGCAACCTCTCTAGAGCCAGCGTCAATGGCACATCTATCATTGATGGAGGTACCGACGAATTGGGTGACACACTCCCCTTGACTTCAAAGAAACTCATTCCAACCTCCATAAGGCCACGCTCAAGCCACCATTCTAGCCAAGGATATCATCATCACCATCATCATCATTATCAACCACTTGAGGATGCTACAAGGCATGGCTTACACTACCACATCACGGAGATGATGGATCCTTCTTCGACACAAGCCATGACCCTACCTCCTCCTCCAAGAAAGCCACCCTTTCCACACTTGGAGATCAATCCAAGAGATGAGATGTTCGTGTCCTCCTCGCCACATGCTATGACACTAACGACTCCAAGCAATGCAACGACTTCGACAAAGTGCGCACACCTCTTGTGCCAAGACTTTGGAGCCTTCTAGTGTCCCCTCTCAAGATTCTAGTGAGATGAGTGGTGAGAGAGAGATCCACCATCACGTGAGTGAGAGCCACAAGCCCATCACGAGTGCAAAAAGCATGAGTGTTCTTAGAGGCATCGCCATGATAGCCACCAAACGTGAGATGAGAGTTGAGAGCAAAACCCCATGTGTGCTTATCGACACTAACTGCTTACCAACTTTATCTCCATCTTTGTTGTCTATTTTGCAAAGATTTGGTGACCCTATCAAGCATCCTCAACCTCATGGACTATTCACCACACAAGGCTCTCCATGTCGCATGAACATCGACACCGACTTGAAGATTTGGAAGGAGCCCATTCCGCTCGTCATGATCCACATGGAGATTGACAAGAGCTTCTACGACAAGGCATTCTCCATCCACACTCCTCAAGTCAAGATCTACACGACGCTTCACAAGCACTTCACCGACAACGACTTCTACGCCTACACACCACACGTCAAGAGGTGCATGGAGTTCAACAAGCACTTCAACGACAACACCTTCTACGCCTACATCCCACTTGCCATGATGTGCATGGAGTTCGACAAGCGCATCGACGACAACGACTTCTATGCCTACATCCCTCATGTCAAGATGCACTTGGAGTTCGACAAGCGTGTCAACGACAATGACTACCACGACTACACACCAACCACCACGATGTACATGTATTTCGACACGAGCATCAACAACAACGCAACCCATGGAGCGGCGTGCAACCAATGCGTCAAGTTCATCTACACTCTACCGCTTCCGCAAGCAATGGACCAACCACCCCTTGAGCTCTTCGACGACGGCTACATCTCTTTTCAAGCTCATCCTCATCCACCCATGGAGTACCATGTCAAGATCGTCATCACCTTTGGACTACACCCTCCACGATCATACCTTGGCATGATCTTCGATAAGAGGCTCAACTTCAACGACTACACCACCTCGCAAGGTCTTCTTCACCAAACCAAGGATGACCACTTCAACATCGTCACCGCTTTTGGACCACCCCCACTACGAGCCTACCGTCACAAGATCTTCGACAAGCGGCTCAACTTCAACGACATCTTGGTCGTCAACATTCCTTCTCCCGCTCACAAATGGATGGAACGAGAGTCGAGGACGACTCTTCTTCAAGGGGGGGGGGGAGATGATGCAGCCCACCGTATTCAACCAAGCACAACATCGATACACAACAAGGTGAACTCACTCCTATCTTCATATGTTTCCGGTGACTTGGCGAACGGTGCGCTACCTCATGAAATACCCCTCTACATGCATAGGTGGGATCACACCATGGAACCCAAGACGGTGCCCAAGATTATCACGAACATATCCAAGACGGTGCCCATGAAGCTAGGAAGGAAGTGGGTGAAGACGGCGTCAAGATCGGAGCTCCGAGGAAGAAGAACGGAGGGAAACGGGGTCCCTGGCCTCAACCCCGGCCAGGACGGCCTCCCCTGGCCTAAAGCCGGCCACCAGCCCGAGGGCTCCGGCCTCCACCCCGGCCTCAGGCCAGCCCCCAGGCCTGCTGCCCCAGGCTGGGCGCTGCCTCCCACCCCGGCATCACAGGCCGGCCAGGCCGGCCTCACAGGCCGCCCCCCTGTTTTGTGCGGAAATGCACCGTTTTCGCCCGTTTTCACCCCACCTACCCCTCTAGGCTATATAAGGGACTCCGGTGGCTAGATCTAGGGTTTAGGGATGATTTGAGAACTTCGGGCTATGCCCTTGTATCCCTGTTGTGAGGTGACTCCTCTTACAAGGCTACTCCTATGATGTGTATCTAGGACCGTATCAAGATTCACCACAACTACTTATCCTTTCCCTTGGTGGATTCCGTTAAGAGTTGCCAATCTCCCTCTCGTAGATCCTTGAGGTTCTATTGGCGTGGTGGACCGGGCCACGGGTGTAAACCGGTATTAATCAAGGTGAGTTCAGTTGGATCGATCATTCCGTAGGCGACCCTCGGGGTTTAGTTGACGGGAGGTTTGGGATCTTTCGGTTCTCTCTATTTACCCCCTTTGTGTTTCCCCGCGTTTTCCCACAATTCCCCCTCGATTCCCCATCTCGTGTTCTTCGTGTTCTTTGCGTTCTTCACTCGTTCTTGTCGTTCTTCGTCGATTCGTGAAGATCGGGCCAGCTTAGAGGTCAACACCTCATCACCGTAGTCTAAGTATGAACTACTCACACATCATTCCGGAGGGGTGCATGGTGGTGTAGAGCCGTCTGGTGATGATTCCCCCTCCTGGCAGGGTGCCGGGAGAGCTACAGAACCCTCCCGAACTAGGCTTGCCGATGACGGCGGCTGTGCATGTTTTTGGTGGAAAAGGCTCTCGTATTTAGAGTTAACCTCCCGATAGGTATAAATAGGCGAGAGGGCAACGTTGGTGGGCGGCCAGGGGGCCCACACCACCCTTGGGCGCGGCCGGGGGGCACCGCCCTATGTTGTGGGGCCCACGTGGCCCCCCTATAAGTCCGCTCCGGATTCCGTGTGCGTGACATATTTCTAAGACTTCCGGGCTTTGAATCGTCCAATTCCGAGAATATTTGCAGAACAAATTTTTTTTAAACTAAAAACAACAGAAAACAGGAACTGGCTCTGTCGCATCTTTTCAATAGGTTAGTACCGGAAAATCGATAAAAAGGGCATAAAGTGTAAAGGAAACATGTAGCATATAGTATAAAAACAACATGGAACATCATAAATTCTGGATACGTTTATGACGTATCAGCGACCCAGAAAAGCATTACGTGTCCATGGACACAAGACCTGTTCCCTGATTTGCTTGCGGGTGCCAGTCCTTCTCAGTATAGTGAATATCCAATTTACAACAAGTTGTTAATAACCCAGTGATCACCATAGAGAAAGTTTAATATTTTCTAACTATTTACACAGTTCATTACCTAGTACTTCTTTACCTTATGTATTAAAACTTATATTATTTTACTCTTATGACGTAAAGATGGAGAGCTTCAGCTTCGACACTTCCTAGGACTTCAAGAACACTCGCTTTGGAGGCTATGTTCTCGAGATAGTCACACTACTCGCGCTGCCCACACCCACCATCAGAGGAAAACATATGAACAAGTTTAGCAAGGAAGGTTGTTGGGGAGTCAGACTTCATCAACCCGGATGCCAGAACAAGCCCAAGACCAAAGACATCACGATCAAGGTGGTCAGTGACTCCATGGAGAAAGGCCTGAACCTCGTCATGGATGAGCTAATATGGCGTCTCTGTGGGAAGCATTATCGGGAGCTGAAGAATCACTACTCTTTTTCTCTGGAAAGACGTAATGAAGATGGAGATCCTTAGATCTTAGCCCCGGAGACCAAAGCAAACCCCTACGCAAGTATCTTCAGAACTTAGAGAATCATGTCAAGGATCTTGAGGAGGACATGTACAATGAGATGTTGAAGAATGACGAGCTACTCGAACAACTCAAGGAGACAGAAGAGAAGACCAAGACTCAGGAGGAGGTGGATTACACTCAAGATGAGAAGGTCATGGCTCAAGACAAGAAACACCGCAGTCAAGAAAATAGGATCAAGGCGAAGAACCTAGAGATTAGGAACCTGAAGGCGGAGTTAACAAGCAACGACATGTGCTTAGAGGCTGACTATGAGTTGATAGGAAAGATAGACAGCGAGAAGAGAAAGTTGCAGGAGACGAATGACGCCCTATAGAAGGAAGTGGAGAAACTCAAGGAAATTCTCGCAGGGGAAGGAATCACGATTGAAGAAGTTGAAGAGGAAGAAGACGTCATGACTAAAGATTAGACTTATTAGTTTGACCACCATGATGCTATTTGCGTTTTTTGACCTTAGTAAGTATTGACCTATCAGTTTGTGGTACGGCAATACTGGAGTGTTTGAGTTGCAAACCAAGTATTGATCAAGTAGTGGAGACAGAGCCAATAGTCCCGACCGCTGAGAGGATTTAGTCCCGGTTGGCCAACCGGGACTTGCAAGGCGGGACCAAAGGCAAAACCTTTAGTCCCGGACCTGCTAGGGCCAGGACCAATGTCCCTCCACTTGGCTGCCGCATAACGCGATGTGGGCACACCCTTTAGTCCCGGCCCGTATAACGGACCGAGACTACTGATTCTCTACCGCGGCAGAAAATTGGCCACTTTCTGTGTGGCGGCAGAGAATTCATTTTTTTCTTTCTTCATTTATCTACGTTGCTAAATATATACCGTAAAAATTACCGGGACTAGAGCCCGTCTATTCTATTGAGCATATAAGATCACTTGTATTACAGCTGAGCATACAAACATATACAACTTTGATATAGTTACATGGAGATCACACAATTACCGGGACTAGTGCCCGTCTATTCAATTACACGGGGATCATCAGTACTAGGAGCGACGACTATTTACTCTAAATAGTACGGAATCGTCTATCATATCTTTCATCATAAAACCCGCCAGCTCCTCTACAATTCCTATTAGGCGTTGCTTTGGTAGTAAACTATGCCGCATGGCTGCGAACTATATATCAATAGGAGATCAATATGAATATCAATCATGATAACAAAAAGTGACAGTAATAAAATAAATTTGTGGATGTAATTCTTACGTTGACTCTATAACCTCTCTGTTCTGCGGTAAAAGTGCGAATGAACTCACAAACATACTATCCACATAGATGCGTCCCCGGTGGCTGCTATGCGCACTTTACGAGAAGAGAACTCAATCAACATAATAATCTATCATCATAACTGTATTGAAAAACTAGAAGTGAAAAGATGCGCAACCCTATCTCATACTACTAACCGAGGCCCTCTTAAACGTCAGCTCCTCATGAGAGATATACTTTTCCACACTTCTGAACTGCTTCCCAACCCTGCCCGACAAGGAAAATGAATGAATGCGTTATTCATTACTCGATATCTGAGGACATCATCGAAAGAGACCGATATAGAGCGAGAATGATTGAAATTACCTTTGTAGCATGTCCTGCATGCTGCAGAACCGTTCCATGTCTCTCGTTAATAGGTCAGTAACTCATCTAATACACACTCAACATCGAGTGAGAGAAAAAGTAAATGGACACACAACAGATAATACCCTCACCTAAAGTTTTAAGGTAACAATATGTGCTCAGAGAATTGTTGCTTCGTTAGAAACCTTCAAATGTTTCTTGCCTTCTAGTCGATCTTGCTCGTTAGCGTCTCTATATGTACTTTATCTGGGTCAATGAACCCAACATTAAAGATCTTCCTATTTTTACAGTCCTCGATATTTATTCTGCATAATAGAGTAAAAAGGGTACAATGAGGATAATTACATGCAATGAAATGAACAACTTATATGTAGACAATGAATCTAGCAACTTATAGACAATAGAAACTCATGAGAGATTTTTCGAGGGCTTAAAAATTGTACGTCTGGAAGAGTTCTTCTAATTCGACATGGATCTCCTCGGGTCGGAAGTAGTACTCACGTGGGAATTTTTCCAGGATAAATTTTTGTTCCCCGGATCTCAAGTACCATTCATGCAAATTACGCATATGTGTTGGCAGTTGTTGCAACTTTTGTTTGCTGACCAAAGGCTTCCTTGGGAAATATGTAGGCTTAGGGGCTACAACAGCCTTGGGTAACTTGTCGTCTTGGGAACCTAGCACGTCAGCAACACTCAGACCCATCTCGAACGGCCACTTCTTGGCTTCTTGCATATTTATCTGCACACCTTTAGACCTATCACATAACACCATGAGGGATGGGGTCGATTGTTTGGCCTATTGTCCGAGCTGTGGAACGTCTAATCTTTTACCGCTTGCTTTTTTAGTTGATTTGGTACCGCTCGCTCTTCAACTTTCTTTGCTCTTGCTCACCTCATTCTGAAGAGTGCGTAGATAGTCATATGGATTATGGTGAAGGTCATATTGAGATTTTGTTCTCAGAAAATCAGCTGCATATTGTTTCTGCTTCTCGATGTATACCGGGCGGGGCTCGGGTTTCTTCTTTTGCAACTACACATCTTTATGGGCCTTTACGATTGCAGCGTTTTTATCGTTAGTAAGATCCTAAGGTATGATTGCAAGATTCGGATGAGGTACCTTTGGTGGAGTGATAGTTTTCTCTTTGGGCTCCGTCGGTTAGAACTCATCAACAGAGCATTTTCTGCATGCTTCCGCTTAGTTTCCTTAGCGGGCGGCGGCGGCAAAGACGGACGACCCAAGTCTGGCACTGGAGATCGAGATGGACTCTTGCTGTGGTGGGAGTAGTAATGGGGCGAGCTTCTTGGAGGTGATGGAGTTGTAGGTGACCTACGACGACTCGGAGGCGGTGTTTTTATTGGCGACGCGCCTGAAAGCTTGATGTAGTTCTTGTCCCATAAAATGATGCTACCCAGTACTTCTCCAAGTGTCCTCCCATCTTTAGGCCTAGGGATGTGAAGCTCTAGATCATTAAACCCTGTTACGATCTCATCCACCCCGACTTTAGCATAGCCAGCTGGAATCTCACGGCCATGCCAGCGTGCGTGAGGTGGACAATGTAAAGCATATCCGACAGCCACCTTCATGGATATGTTCTCTAGTTTCTGATGGAGCTCACAAGATACTGAATCATTGATTCCATCCACGGGGTAGACATAACCGCCCTCTATCCTCCGTGCTTTGTGATCCTGGACCTCCGAGTCAGCCATGCTACTTTTGCGCTGAGATGGGTCGTTGATAAGATCGACTGCAGGATCTTGCATCCGCACTACTCCTTTTGGTTCATCGATCTGCTGGTGGTGGTGGTTAATTCTATCAACCAGCTGGTTCAAATTCTCTCCCACCTCCTCTTGTTGTCACTCATTTTCTCTCGCTCGGCTTATATATGTTTCTATGTCTTTGGCAAACAGAAGCCACCATAGAGTCTTGCCAAGGCCTCGTGTTCGTCCTCTGTGTTCGTCATTCCCACGGATCAGTGTCAACAAGTATTTCTCTCTATCGGGGTGGAAGTTTAACTTACCCTTTTTAATTTCTTTCACCACCTTCTTCCAAATTTCCCTGGGTACCCTAATTCGGTCACTTCAAACCAGATCCCCCATTGTTTCGTCGTATGAACCCCCATGCGCGAGGAACCAATTTCTTGCCCTGAATTCCCATTCTTCATGAATCGGTTCAGGGGTGATCCCTTTATCAAGTAGCTCTTGCTCTTTTCTATCCCACTTTGGCATGGCTGTCTCGTAGCCCCCATGCCCCCAAGTTATGGTGATATTTCTTCTTATCAGCATTTATCTTGTTATTTTTGGACAGGGCCTTGGCATCTTCCGACTCCTTGTACTTCTTAAATGCTTCCCACTAATTCGCCTGCTTCGCTAGATAGCCTTCGAATACTGGAGCAGTCTTTTTTCTTCTGATAGTCTTGACATAATATTTTCTTCCACACCCGGAAGAGTTCGGTCGTCTTCTTGGGAGCCCACTGCTTGACTTTCTCCCTCAATTTTGCACTGTCGGCAGGATCCTCACATTCCGGCAGGGTGAAATGTAACACGTGGTCATTACAAAGACCATCTCTGTACCTGTCAGCGACATAGTCACTATCGTTCGCCCCTCTGCGCTTATTCCACCCTCGAACGGTGATCGGGACGCTATCCCTAATCAGAATTCCGCATTGTTTCTTGAATACATCGTCAACCTTCTTTGGTTCCTTTGATTCGCCAATAGGGGCTATGACCTCAAATGTATAATGCGTAGATGCGGCCAACTTTGTACTCGTCCCTCATTTGGAAGATTTGCTCGATGTGGAGGCCTAAGAGAGAAAAGAAATTCGTCAAATATATAAATATATATATATATATATATACACACACACACACACACACACAACTGAAGTGTAATGCATCTACTGATCGCCGGACTTCATATATATACCTCTCCGAACTTGGTTAAGGTTCCACCGGCTTCTCCATTATCGGAGCGATCGCCTTCTCCATCATCGGAGCAATCGCCTTCTCCATCATCGGAGCCGCCGCTCCATCTTCTCGCTCGACCTCCATTCCATCCCCGGAGGGGTTCAAATACGATGAAGGAGATTCGGCTGGATCAGCATGTGGGGCCTCGTGGATAATATCCTCAATGATTTGTTCATGTGCTAGGTCTCTATGGATTGGACTAGGTGGATCCATAGTTTCTGCAAAATGCACGCACAATATTAGAGCCATATAGTTTATCTTTTATTTTCACCCAAAACTAATATGATAACTCTAATACATAGCTAGGGTCCATTTTTATTCAACCACTAGAATAATCCAGTTACATAGCTAGGGTCCATTTTCCACTAGAACCGCATTACATCACAATTAATAACACCGATATATCTCACATGAATGCATAAACCTATTAACCTAACTACGATCTGAACCGCGAGGTGCCGAGCCGCCGGCGCTACGCACCCAAAGATAAGGAACCCTCACAGGGTCGTAACTGACGTGATACAGAACCCTCCGAACAAACGACCATGTATTGCTAAGCTAGTATCTAGAAAATACATGTAGCGCGGGACGTGCTCGTCCTCCTCCCTGATACAGCCACATACCACCCCCGGCACCCCCTCGGACGCCGGCTCCTTCTGCACCGCGCGTGGCCCACGCGAGTGCCACCACAGAAGATCTGGGTCAGCGACGTCACCTGGATTCCTCACCAAGATGCGTCTACCAGATGCTAGCATTTCCCAGTGCCAGCCCGGCGGAGCCCAGTCCCGGACATCGCCCCTGGGGTCCAATAGAGACATCGTAGCCGAGAATAAGAAACTAGAAACACAATTATAATTAAAACTAATTCTAAAAAAAAGGTTATACTAATTGTAAGATGAAAACACTCTACCAATAAAAAAATCTATATTTAACACTAACACACTAATCCTAAGTACTAAAATTGAAAACACTAATCCTAAGTCCTAAAATTACCGCTAACTTTTAATCCTAAGTACTAAAATTAAACTTTTGCACTAAAACACTAATACTAAAACTAAACTACTACTAAAAATTAAAACACTAATACTAAGTCCTAAGTCCTAAAATTACCGCTAACTTTTAATCCTAAGTCTTAAATTAAACTTTGCACTAAAAAACTAATACTAAAATTAAACTAGTACAAAATTTTAAAATAATAATAATAAGTCCTAAAATTGCCGCTAACTTTTAATCCTAGGTCCTAAAATTTAACTTTTACACTAAAACACTAATATTAAAATTAAACTAGTACTAAAATTTAAAACACTAATACTAATGCTAACTTTTAATCCTAACTTTTAGTCCAAAGTCCTAAAACTTAACTAGTACTAAATTTACTAAACATACTAATACACTAATACAATATACTAGTACACTGATATAATCTAATACACTAATATGATATAATACACTAATACAATATATTGTACAACACACTCAAAAAATACAGAAAAAGGATGACATCAGCATGAGACGTACACTCTCCGGCCTAGAGCACTCACCACCGGTGTTTTCGCGCGTGGAAGACGGCAGTGGGCACGCTGGCGACGGCGACGTGCACGTGGGGCGGCTCCGGCGAGGCGGCGGCGCTTCGTGCGGTGGTGGCCGGCGTCCGTGTGTCCGTGTGTGGTCATGCGGTGGCGGCGCTCCGACGTCGTTCTGCATCTCCGATCGATCGCCCTGCCCCTGCTCCTCGTTCTGAAACTGCTAAGGACGGGGGCAGTGCCTATAGATATACCCCCACCTTTAGTCCCGGTTCGTGGCACAGACCGTGACTAAATGGGGTCTTTAGTCTTGGATCGTGGCCCAGGGCGAGACTAAGGGGGGTTCCACGGGCTAGGACTAAAGGGTCAAACATTTGCGCGAAAAACGGCGGAGCGGCTCCGACCAATCAGAGCGCACCGTTTGCTCTGCCACGGATCGATCACTTTTCTTTTTTTGTTTTAAATTAAAACAAAATTGATCTAAAACTTCAAAAATTCATAAATTCTGTTATGTAATTTCAAATTAGGTGATCTTGGACTTTTTGAAATCTGCATAATGTGTAGATTAATCTCGGCTAAGTATATTTGAATTTTGTAACGTTCACTCACATGTTATTTGCAGATCTATTAAAATCACTATTTTGGACAAATCTTTTACTCTAAAAATCCTTTTAGGGTGAATACAATTTTTACGGCTTTGTTTTGATGTCACCTATCTAGTAGAAACAAAAGAAATTCTTGAAAAAAAATTATGCCATGGATTTGAATATAACACCCGTCATTTGGCCCGAAACCCTAGAATGTTCAGAGGAGATGACTCATATCCGTGAACACATTTTCAATACAACCCTCATATTTCAATTTTATTATTTTTGGTTCATACTAGGACATATATTATGACACCACACGTAGGTCTTGCATCCTTTGGGGTTTTTGTTTTTGAATTTTTTTGAATTTTCTAGGCCCATTTTAGGGAAAAGTCAAGACGGCAGGCATGACCCTTCGTAGCCAGGGGTTGAATATTGAGAAAATCTTGGTGTATTGTGTACCTAAAAATGATTTTTGGCAAAAATCACGAGCAAACTACGAGCACGTGTAGTTCAATATTGACCCTATTTCAATTGAATCGAAAGAAACTTGTGTATTTAAAAGAGATGGATACGAACCTTTTCATGGGAAACGAATTGTTTATTTGTGCATATAAAATGGTCTAGTATTTAAAAAAGTTCAGCCCCCAAGTTTTGCAACATATTTGTGGTAGTCCTTCACAAAAAAACCATTATTGACACTTGGAAAATGGAAAATGTTTTTTTGTTCGATGAAAAGGAAAACTTCCCTCGTCAACATTGTCCGTGCTTCGAAGATGCATGTTGTGTTGAAGATGGGCACATTAAAAAAACTATGCCATGGATTTGGACATAACACCTGTCATTGGGCCCGAAACCTTAGAATGTTCGGAGGAGATAGCTCATATGAGTGAAGAAATTTTCAACACAACCGTCGTATTCCAAGTTTATTATTTTTGGTTCATACTAGGACATATGTAATGACACCAGGCGATGGTCTTGCATCATTTTGGGTTTTTTTTTGAATTTTATGGAATTTTCTAAGCCGTTTTTGGGAAAAGTGAAGACGACGGGCATGATCGTTCGTAGCCAGGGGGTGAATATTGAGAAACTCTTGGTGTATCTCTGATGAAGTAGGTAGTTATGTACCTAAACATGATTTTTGCCAAAAATAAACATGAGAAAACTACGAGGCATCTGTAGTTCAAATTTGACCGAGTCGAGCTAAATCGGCAGAAACTTGTGTTTTTCAACAGAGGTGGATACAAACCTTTTCATGGGAAACAAATTGGTTATTTGTGCATATAACATGGTCTAGTATTTTTTTTAAATGCAGCTCCCAAGTTTTGCAACATATTTTTGGTAAGTCTTTCACAAAAAACCATTTTTTACACTAGGAAAATGGAAAATGGTTTTTTTATTCGATGAAAAGGAAAACTTCCTCCATTAACATTGTCGTGCTTCCAAGATGCATATTTATGTGGAATATGGGAAAATTAAAACAAACTATGCCATGGATTTTGACATAACACCCGTCATTTGACCCGAAACCCTAGAATGTTGAGAGATAGAACAAAACTGGGAACTGAGAGGGTTGTATCAGACCTTTTATGTCGAATATAGAACAAAACAACCGGTATCACCAGCATACATCCTGAGTGTGGAACAGAAGAAGTTGTATCGCCAGCATACAACCCAACTGTGTATTGAAAACTCAGAACAAGTTGTATCAAACTTTTATGTTGGAGATAGAACAAAACAATCGGTATCGCTAGCATATAGCCCGACCGTGGCTCGTGAGTGGATATATGCATATCAAATGCACGGTCCGATTTCTGCTGGCGAATCCACATTCAGTTCATCTTGATGAACTAAACGATGTATGCAGGGAATCCGAGAGGTGGGCTATATATAGGGTCGTGTGGCTCACAAAGTGATTGTGTTAGTTTTGATCCAATGTTTCACAAGATCTCGAAAGAAACACACACCTGATCCAATGGCTCACAAGTGCTCGAAAAAATACACCCCTGATCCAACGACTCACAAGAGCTCGAAAGAAACATACCCCTGATCCAACGGCTCACAAGCGCTCGAAAGAAACACATGATCCATGTGACTCATCCTGATTGGTGGGATTGAGACGCTGCAGAGCTCCTCTCCGACTAAACCCTAACCATTTAGTCCCGTTCGGTAAAACAGACCGGGACTAAAGGTCTGTTTCTTCCTGCCTTAATCGACATTTCAAGTTTTATACATTACTACACATCACCATGGATAATTCCAAGTTAAATTAATACATTGCTACACATAACCAACATCCCTATCTATTGATTCTGTTTTCTTCTGCGCCGTAGCCATGGAGAGTCTTCATCATTTAACATGATACGTGGGTCATTTCTCACTGTGAAGGGTGGAATTTCATGAAACTTATTATAATCTACTGACATGTCTGTCTTCTCATCTATTCCCATGATGATTCTTTTCCCTGAAAGAACAATGCGGCGCTTTGGCTAATCGGATGATGTATTGTTTTGATGATTTCTTTCTCTCGGTTTGGTAGACATCTCCTTCACATAGAAAACCCAAGCCACATCATTGGCTAGGACTAATGGTTCCTCCATGTACGCAAGATTGTTTAGATCCACTGTTGTCATGCCGTAGTTTTGGTCTACATCTACCCCGCCTCCTATCAGCTTGACCCATTTGCACCGAAACAAAGGGACCTTAAAAGCAGGTCCATATTCAAGTTCCCATATCTCCTCTATGTACCTATAATATGTGTACTTCTGCCGATTGTTGTCTGTTGCATCAAATCGGACACCACTATTTTGGTTGGTGCTTTTTTTTATCTTGGGCGATGGTGTAAAATGTATTCCCATTTATCTCGTACCCTTGGAAAGTACATATAGTCTAAGATGGTGACCTGGCCAACAAGTACGTATGATCTCCAATATTGGTGTTATTCATGAGATGTGTCTGCAACCAACTCGCGAAAGTCGCCTCGTGTTTTCCTTTAATCTAGGAGTCAGCCTTCCCCGGGTTTTCGGAGCGTAGAATATTCTTGTGTTTATCGATATATGGAGCCACAACGGTGGAATTGTGTAGTGTTCTTGAGTGAAAGAATGCCCCGTTGCTTTCCTTCCTAGTGTGCCTTCTCCGGTCAGCCTACCCTCATACCGAGATTCAGGAACACCAATCGGCTTAAGGTGAGGAAAAAAGTCAACACAAAACTCAATGAACTCTTATGTCCCATAGCCCTTGGAGATGCTTACTTCTGTCCTAGCACGATTATGAACATATGTCTTCAAGACTCCCATGAACCTCTCAAAGGTGAACATATAGTGTAGAAACACAGGACCGAGAATTCTAATCTCTTCGACTAGGTGAACTAGGAGGTGCATCATAATATTGAAGAAGGATAGCGGGAACAACAACTTGAAAGAGACCATACATTGGACCACATCAATCTGTAACCCTGATAGAATTTCTTGATTGATTACCTTCTGAGAAGTTGCATTGTGGAATGCACACATCTTCACAATGGCCAGTCGAACATTTTCCAGTAGAATTCCCCTCAATGCAACTGGAAGCAATTGTGTCATAAGTACGTGGCAGTCATGAGACTTCAGGTTATGGATTTTTTTCGCTTTCATATTTATTATTCCCTTTATATTCACGAAAATCCAGACAGGACCTTGATAATTAAAAGGACTTCAAAAAAGATTTCCTTCTCTTCCTTCGTAAGAGCATAGCTGGCAGGCCCTTGAAACTGCCCTGGATGCATGCCATCTTGTCCTTTATGAGTTCCTGGTCCTCCCGTGCTTGTGTATCTTTTGACTTCCCATACAATCCTAGAAATCTTAGAATATTCACACAAAGATTCTTCGTCAGGTGCATCAGGTCGATTCAGACCGGACCTCATGGACTTCCCAGTAGGGTAGGTCACAAAATATAGATTTATCCTTCCACATGGGTGCACGCTTATCACCGTTGTTTGGAACAGGTTGTCTGCCAAGACCCTTTCCAAAGATTACATTTAAATCCTTGACCATACCAAATACTTCAGCACCAGTACGGGAGGCAGGTTTCGTCCGGGTTTCTGCCTTGCCATCGAAATTCTTGCCTTTTTTCCTTAAGGAATGCCTGGGCTGAAGAAAAGGATGGTTGTACGGGTACACATTCTTCCTACATTTATCCAGATATATACTTTCTGTCTGATCCAAACAGTGTGTGCTTGCATTGTATCCCTTGTTCGTCTTACCTGAAATGTTACTAAGAGCTGGACAATCATTAATGGTTACGAAAAGCAACGCTTGTAGGTCAAATAGCTCTTGTTTTTGCTCATCCCACACACTTACACCTGGTTTGGCCCACAACTGCAAAAGTTCATCGACTAATGGCCTTAGGTACACATCAATGTCGTTCTCGGTTTGCTTCGGGCCTTGGATGAGCACTGTCATCATAATGAACTTCCACTTCATGCACAACCAAGGAGGAAGGTTGTAGATACATAGACTCACGGGCCAGGTGGTGTGACTGCAGCTCTGCTCCCCAAAAGGATTCATGGCATCTATACTTAGACCAAACCATAAGATCCTTGCTTCACCTGCAAAGTCCTTGAACTCTCTCTCGATTTTTCTCCACTGCCGACCATCAGCTGGGTGCCTCAACTTGTCGTATTTCATAAGGTCTTCCATGTGCCATCGCAACATCTTGGCATGCTCTTTGTTTTTGAAGAAACATTTCAACCGTGGTATTATAGGATCATACCACATAACCTTCGCAGGAACCCTCTTCCTAGGATGCTCGCCCTGAACATCACCAGGGTCATCTTTTGTGATCTTATACTGCAATCCATTGCATACAGGGCATTTATCCATATTCTCGTACTTCCCACCACGGTAGAGGATGCAGTCATTTGGGCATGCATGTATCTTCTGCACGTCTAATCCTAGAGGGCAAACAATCTTCTTTGCTTCGTACGTGCTAGCAGGCAATTCATTATTTCTTGGAAGCATGTTCTTCAGTAGCACCAGCAATTTTTCAAATGACGAGTCAACCACACCGGTCTCTGCCTTCCACTTCACCAATTCCAGTGTGCTACCCAGCTTTTTCTGGCCATCTTCGCAAGTTGGATACAACAATTTGTTATGATCCTCCAACATCTGATGGAACTGCAACCTCTCCTTTTCTGTGTCGCATCCTCTCCTTGCATCAGAAGTGACCCGACCAAGATCATAAGTGGGCTCATCTGGTGACTGTTCTGCACCCCCTTCTTCTTCATTGTCTTCCATTGCGGTATCGGCGTATCAAGGGAACATAGATAGGTAGTTATCATCAGCGTTCTCTTCTTCATCGCCGTCTTCCATCATAACCCCTCTTTCTCCATGCTTGGTCCAAACATTATAGCCGGACAAGAAACCGAACCAAAGCAGGTGGCTCTGAATGACTCTTGAGGAAGTGTGATCCTTCTCATTCCGACAATCAACACATGGACAAATCATAAAGCCATCCCTCCGCTTGTTTGCCTCGGACGCAAGGCAAAAAGAACACACGCCTTATTTGTAAGCGATAAGAGCGTCGGTCACTGGACATCCATGGATGGCTGCATCATAGAACAATATATCAAACGCAACCACGACGCTAAAATTAGTACCGCGTGGTCTAAACGAGAATATAGTTGCTAACCTTTTAGGACACTTGGGAATAAAGAGGAGGAAGCTTAAGTGTGCCTTGGGGACCTGATATCATGTTTGTCTTGTGTGAAAAGAAGTGGGTATCGCTCTAACAGGCATTTGACCGAACACCTCTAGTGCATATGAATAAAAAAATCGCACAAACCATACCACCTCCCACCAGGAAAAAAAACAAGAGAGAGGGGGGAGGGGCTTCCATATATATAGGTATGGACCAATAGCCCCGTTTCGAGATACAAACCGGGACTAAATGGGGGAGGAGGGAAGAGGCTCATAGCCCTGTAGTCCCGGTTTGTATCCCAAACGGGGACTAAAGGGTCCTAACAGGCTGGGACTAAAGGCTGCCGTGGGCTGAGCCGTTTTAGGGGCGACATGTCCGTACCTTTAGTCCTGGACCATACGAAAGGCCCCTTTTCCACTAGTAAGGGAAATCGTTGTTGGTCTATATCTTCACAAAGATGGTCATCCTCGATAACCCCCAGTGAGGGAGAATGCCGAGGAAGCACTCGCACAACACGATGAAGCACGAGATGTGCTGCACCGCATTCGGCGGGAAGTCGTCGAGTTGGATGCCATAGATGTACAACAGCTCACGAAGAAATGGGTGAAGGGGGAAGATAGAACTCGCGCGATGTGCTCTGAAAACACAACACACTCGTTGACTCGGGGGCTCGAAACGTCTTCCTCCTTCTTGGCCTAGCGCCCGCAATTCAAATCTTCAGGAGGGATCAATCCCTCCTTCTGCATTTGGATGATTCTCTTCCACGCCACATTCTGTGAGCGTCATTCGCTGGTCTTCTTTTGGGGAGCCAACGAGGCGATGCCCCTGTGCTTGATCTATGTTTGGTACGTCCATTTTTCATAACTATGTTATATCATAATTTACTGCTATTCATCGATATATTTCATATAATGATGCATTACTTTTGTTATTTAATATATTTTGCATGTTTTACAATCATTGGAGAATAATTCACCAGGACCAGATATCAGCTGGAAAAAGCACCATCGAGATACCATATCTCTGAAGACCATAAGAAGAAGGGGGACATGGGGAAGTTCCTATTTCACCATAAGCGGAGCCAGCCAGAAGGGGAGCTAGAGGGGGCCACATAGTGCCCACACCATGTGGTAGCGTGCCCCTCTTGGCCACGTCGCCAGGTGGTGTGGACACCCTGGCCCACCTATGGCAGAGCCCTTTTGCGTACTTAATACCTAGGGAACCCTAAGACCTTTAGAACCATCGAGAAAATATTCCTCCGCCTCCTCGGGGCGGAAAACAACAGAGAGTGTCCGGGGGCTACCCCAGAGTAGGGGCAAGACTGGTGATAAAACAGAGGTAAAAGTACCGTTGGCCGAGTAGGGCGGCTACCCGGGTATCTTCTATCCGGTAGACACTATTAGGTCATAGGCATTGAAGGCCAAGAGAAGATAAGGAGAGAGATTGTGATCGTCCGGGTAGCAATCAAGTGGTCCGAGTAGATGGGCTGCATTCCTACTCGGGCAATAAGTCAATGGAGCCGTTCTGACGAGATCTCGCGTATCCCGCAGCCGTACAGGCGTGCGGTTGTGACGCCCCGGGATCGGGCACTATGCAGATTTCAGCATTCCCGCCAAATCCGCATGATAACCGATTCCAGGTTGCCACTTATGATAACATTACAACAGTTCACGAATATTCCACAATTACAACAGAAACAGATCGATACAAGATGACTCAAACTGGTCAAGGATACAACTGATACATTACAAAGATCCAAATAACAGCGGAAGAAACAACATAGCGTCCGACTACGGACAAGATACAAATTGGACTAAGAGTCCTGAAGATAACCGAGAGCGTCCATTCCCTGCCCAGGCCAAGCCGGAGGGATTCCCAAGCTAACGTCGTCAGACTTCAAACCTGTTGACTGCAAGTTGGAATTTGCAGCCACGAAAGAGATTCGTGGGTCAGTACGGTTAAGTACTGGCAAGTGGATAAACCATACTCACAAGATACCGGCGTAACCAGTCATCACAAGATACAAATACTTTGGGATCAACGGAAAGGAAGGGATTATTGCAAATAAGCGGCAGCGGGCTGCACTAACCAACTACAGAGACTCACTACAACATCCGGCTAAAAGAGGGGGATAAGATAGCGTATCGTAACCAACTACAACTACTCACCAAACAATACCCATCCAATGTCACCCCCTACTAAGGAAGCAACCCAAGGATAACTCACACGGTTGGATTAATGATGGATCAAGTTATTGTGTCAATAAGACTATTACTAGTCAAGTTATTATCATTAGGTGTAAGTTGTCTGAGTACTTGTTAGCCAGTACTTTCACCAAGTAATCCATAACCGCGGAAAACACGGCTTCTCGAGAAGATTTATCCCTGCAGGGTGTGCTCCAGTACCCGTACACACTCAAGCCACCAACTAAAACTCAGGTTGGCTTGACACGACCCAAACCATCTCTACAACCCATCCTAGGAGCCACGGAGCTATAAGGTCCCAGCCACGCAGCCGAATACTCAGCGCAGGTGTGCAAAACTCCCGCAGGACACAACACCCCGGCACTACAGGCCTCGCCCTATATGCATCATCATCATAACCAGTAACCATGGGGGCGCCTCCCATTATGCAAAGGAGCAAATGGAACACCCGAACTAAGTGTGGCTCTTCGGACAAGCTGCAGATCAGGTCTAAGTCGAGGGGGGTCCCATACTACCACCCGGATGCGGTGAGCACGCTCATCATGGATCAGTAGACAAGACTCTTTCCTAGTTTCGACACTAGCAGGCCTCAAAACCCTAACCCGGGCCTCCTGCCGGTGCCTTATCATCAAATTATTATTACCCCAGACATTAACATGTTGTTGAGTGAATTTAAACCCAACTATCAAACTAAACAGGTGATACGACAAAGGATAACAAGACTCGAGCACAAACAAATCTAAGCATGCAACTACGACACGAGGGCCAACAGGGTAAACAAACAACAGTTAATAGGAAGTGGAAGGAAGGCTATATCATGGCTGCAAGGTAAACAATATAATAGGATCGAGACACAAGCATCGTACAACAGGCTAGAATAAGAACAACGGAAAGCATCGGTAACAAGTGATGAAAGGCAGCCATTTGGCAGCAAGTGAGTATACTTGCCTGAGATCCCGCAAGGTAGCAGAACTTGTCGTTGCTCACATCATCTCAACGTCCTATCCGCGAAGAAGCAACGAACCTTGAACAAACACCGGATGCAAAAATTACTACTACGGCAAAAGATCCAGCATGATCAAGATATGGATGCATGACAGGTTTAAAGATGCATCAAAGTAAACTAGTTGACAAGATAAACAAATTTAAATGGACCCATATGCAATTTGAGTTGCATATGAAAAGCCCATGAGTTATGGTTGAAACAATTGTTTTACAACTAATCAACAGGTAAAGGTGGATTAGCATGATGCATGGATGAGGAAAACAACAAAATAACAACAATAGAATCAAATAGAAATAAGGTTACCAAGTTTAGAAATTCATTTATTAAGTTATGAAATTTTGGTTACTTAAAGGTGTTATACAAGCATTTGTTGTTTTCACCCATTTAAATTGTTCAAAATAGATAACAAAGTTTATATTTGAAAAGAACACAAGATTTTGGGTGGATTACATGTTTCACTTGTTGAAAAGGATTTCAAATAAATTATTTAGGAATTAAACAAGTTTAAGCAAGAATTAAATGAATTTAATTCAAGCATGAACTTATTTGAATTTTTATTTGTTCAAAACATTAAGTGAGATTCATATTTGAAAAGGTTATGCTTTTATGGTTTGAAAACATATTTTATATGTCCCAAAAGAATTTGTTTTGGTCAAGTTATGAATTTAACAATATTAAATGAATTAAATAAGGTTTAAATTATTTAACCACTTTTAATTATTCAAAACATGAAACAAAATTTATATTTGGAAAGGTGGTTTAATTTTGCATGGAAAACATATTTCATTTGTGGAAATTGGATTTAAAATGAGCAAGTTATTATTTTGGCAATTTTAAATGCATTAAACAAGAAACAGTTGTTTTCAGCAGTTTAAATTATTCAAAGCAGCAAACAAAATTTATATTTGGAAAGTACATCAAAAGTTGATTGGAAAACATATTTAGTTTGTGGAATTTGGAATTTTTATGAACAAGTTATGAATTTTGCAAGTTTAAGTGAATTTGACAAGTTTTCAAATTTTGCACCAATTTCAAATATTCAAAACAGTAAACAAATTTTATATTTGGATAGATCATTCAATTTGGGACAGAAAACATATTTAAAAGTTAAAATTGGAGTTGGGATGAATTTCTTATGCAATTTACAAAATTGGGTGGAATTCTGCCATTTTTAGGGAACCAGGGGCTTAGAAATAATTTTGCAGGGGTCTAGATTAAATACCAGGGGCCTAGGTGTGATTTCTGACAATTTCTGTGACCAAACACATGTAAAATAAAAGGTGGGTTTTTTAATGTGGGAGGGGGGATTCGATCCCCCCACCTCTTGCTGCGCGCACAGGGAACCAACCAACTATGCTGTGCGCTGATTTGTGTGGAAAGGGGGTACGGGGGGGTATGAGGTATAGTGTGCGGGTGTTAGCTGAATTTTAACTGAACTCGATCGGTTCTGTTCTGTACCACGACGGAAACAACAGCAGGGCAGCGATCGGAACACGATGGCTCGCCGGAGAACCACGTCGAGGCCTAGCGGGATGGCCAGCGCGAAGGCTGGCCACAGAGCAAGGAGGGAGGAGGGGCCCTAGGGCGAGAGGTGGGGCCTCACCTCGGTGAACGGATGACGCGGGGAAGGCCCGGGTCGAAGATGCAGACAAGGGCGACGACGCCTGACGGCCGGGGAAGGCGGCGGCAAACGACGACGTCGCCGTGCCCTGGTGGCGCCATGACCCCGACGAAGGGGCGCCGCCTGGAGCTGGTTGTGCCCCGGTTCCATTCCCACCGGAACCGGGGCCCATCGAGAGGGGAGACCGCGGCGCCATGCCTCCGAAGTTCCGGCCATGGCAGCTGTTCGCCGGTTTTCAGAGATGTACAGAGGAGCAGAAGGTAGGGGAGACAGTGGAGATGGGAGATCGGCGGCTGGAGGAGGAAGGAGTAGAGAGCTTCTAGGGTTCCAGGAGGGAGGGGAATATATGGAGGGGAAAAGTGTGGCCGGGGTGGAGGGGAAAGGGAGCTGCCCATGTGCTCTGTCGCTGCTTTTTCAGAACGAGAGGAAGGGGCAGGTGGGAGAAGACGACAGAAAGGAGGGGAGGGGTACTGGGCCAGAAAAGATAATGGGCTGGGGAGAAAGAAAAGGATGGGGTGGGCTTGGTCTGTCTCTCTCCATTGGATTTTTGCTTTTGATTTTCCTTATGAACATTTTTTGTAAAGGATTAAAGAGGAAAGGGAGATAGAATTTGGAGGGGTTTATTAATTATTTTTATTACTTTCAAAACAGAAAATGAAAGCAAATGTTAGTATTATTTTTCACAATTTGAAAGTTTTAATTTGATTAAAAAAAACAAATAGTTAGTTGAATTTCAGATAATGTTTGGATTTGGGAATTTTGGAAATAACAATTCTATTTAATAAGCTCAAGCAATTAAAGATTATTGAATTTAATAGTTGGCAACAATTTTAATGTTTAAACCACAATTTGAATCGTGTCAATTATGATTTGACTTGAAATTTTAATTAGTCATTAGGGTGTTTGATAAAAGGGAATTTTTATTTAGCAGGCAGTTTTAAACAAATTCAACTTCAACTTATTGTAAACAAATTGAGTTGCAACTTCCAATTGAAATTTTTAGACATATGTGAAAGTTTAATTGTTTTGAATTTTCAGTTGTGATGCAAACATGGTGCAATGCAATGTGATGCATGTGATGCAAGCAAAACAAACAGGTAACACCCCAGGTGTTACAGCGGTTCAACTTACGGAGCGCGTGATTATCCGTGCTACGGCATGGCTACAGTGAGATAGGTGCCCGTCATGCCCTGTTACTGACAGAGGGGACAAGACGTGTCGGGGGGGCCTACTCTGTGTTACTGACAGGGTGGACAGGTCCTGTCAGCCGGACGGCGCGGCGACTTCTCGCACCTGCGTCAGCGAGAAACCGGAGGCGTGCTCCGCGCCACTGTGGAGATGTATCGTCATTGTAACTTTTAATCTTTGTTTACCCGGCTGGGCACCAGTATATAAGGTGCCCAACCCCCTCCTGCGCGAGGGACGTTACGCGAGAGAGCATTTATTGCACGAGCAAGTGTTAGCTATAGAGAGAGTAGAGAGTGGCTACTCGGCTGAGAGGCAACTTTATACTGTGGCTACTCGGATATCATACATACAGAGAGATAGGCAGGAGTAGGGGTGTTACCTCCACACGAGGGCCCCGAACCTGGGTAGTTCTTGGTGTTTGCAGTGTTTCCTGAGCGCGTCTACTCGACGTGCGTTCCATCTCCGAATACCTACAGCGTCCATCGGACCCAACACTTTAGCAATCCCATGGCATCTGTCTTTACTCATCCACGACAGAGAGAGAAAAGCTCTCTGGTAGGGATAAATCTGCTGGGGAAATTCCTCCCCGGAGAGGGGAAATCATCGCCATCGTCACCGTCATCGCTCCCGGCATCATCAAGATCATTATCGTCATTGTCATCACCACCATCACAATCATCGTCATCGTCATCACCACCAGCACCATAATCCTCACCATCCACCTCCGTCCCGCTGTAACAATTAGGGTTCTATATCATTGTTCTTCACTAGATCTCTCTCCCGGTGTGGATTACTTGTTTGTAGTTAATGCTTATGATATTTATCGGTGTTTGCACTTTATGACCAGATTGTTATTCATCATTATATCACCTCTTATCATGATCCGTATTGTTGTGGGATAATCACGGCAGACGTTACCAGGGGTAACTTATCTTGGGGCAAATCGACTCTGGTGTTTGGGAGAGGGTTTAGCTCAGGGGAAATCATGCTAATAATCGATCTGGTAGCTCTAGCAATCAAGTCGTCGAGTCTCCGATCTAGGGTTACAATCTCAACTCTCGTATCACAGGGGAACTCGAATATCGGGTAAAAGCTCGTGTCGTCTCTGAGCCTAGGAGCCGGTTTATATCTTACCCGGCCCCCTAGATTCCTATCCAAGGCACACTCGGAGTCCTACCCAGTCACCGCATACAAACCCTTGATTTCCTTATCGTAACCCACAAGCTGGATTACGAGGCCTACACTACTTCTTGGGCCTTCTAGAAGCTCCTTTTCCTTGAGCCGGGTCTTGCGCGGTTCCCTTTGGGCCGAGTTACACCTTGGCATGGGCCTACCGGGTTATCATCCCTCCATCAGTAGTCCCCAGAATAGCTTGGGCTTCGCGGGATCAACCATGAAGCGCACGCTATTCCCTGCAAAATAACAAACATACAAGTTCACAAAATACCGGCTTAGAATGCTTTGATAATAGCTAGGCCTAACTCTGTAGGTGGTCCATATTGTAACCCGACTTTCCCCGAATATAGCACTGTTTTCCCGGGTCAACACTCCGAGAAAACATACAAGACCCGGCTCGCACCACTTGCCAGTCAGTCCGAATATCTCGCTCGTAATCTATTCCAATCCTTTCCGGATTTCCCGTAACGAGAGCCTTTAATGCCTATCCCAAAAAATCCGGTTAGGTATCTTTTTTCTGAAATTTTGGCTCCCGCCGCTTAGACCTAGGGCATCGTCCACCCCGCGCCTATAAGTAGGTGTCCAGGGGGTAACCCTAGGCCCAGTACTCCATTTCCCCCATCTCTTCGTTTCGACCTCATCTCGGCGCCCTCTTGTTCGAGCTCAAGACCGCGCCGCCACGGCATCCACGGGCACGTTAGCGGAGACGAGCCGCCACCGTCCGCGCACTGCACCAGCCACCGCAGGGCCGCCGTTGACCTCCACCGCCGCGCCCTCGAGCAGCTCACCGGAAGGCCTAAAGGACCACAGCCACTGCGCCATCTGCCGCCGCCGCGCTCTCCTCCAGATCCCACCGGTAAGCGATCTTTCTCCATAAATTTCACCCTTAGCTTAGATCGAATAGATTGGATCGGGTTCCGCCCCTAGATGCGTTTCTTGTATCTTGCTAGTTGAACACTTCACCTCGTTATTCCACAATCGGCACTAGTTCTAGATTCGATTGCACACCTCACAGTGCACCTCCAACATCCGTAGTCACAAATCTCCTCGCAAATTTTTCCGCCTAGATCCAATCTGCCGAAATTTCTTCGCAAGTGTTCTTCAGAGAGTCGGATAATGATCATTTTCCGGGTCTCAAGTCACTTATACTTTGCATTTTGTCTCCTGTTTTTAGATTACGCCCATGGCACCGAAAGCCAGCACGAAGACGAAGGGGAAACAGCCGGCTAAGGCGAAGCCGAGTCAGTCTATCTCTGCCAATTGGGCGAGATCCACTGTGACCAAGGCCAAATTGGACGAGCTCACAGAGTCGGGCGTTCTCCCCGCCCGGGAAGATATCCACTGGCACGTCCCTGGGGAAGAGACTCGGCCCACTCCGGGTATAGACGAGGTAATATGCTTCGTAGAACACGTGATCCGGGGCTTCCGTCCCCCGGGTCACCCCTTCTTCCGCGAATTGCTGAACCACTATGGTCTCCGAGTATTTGATATAGGACCCAATTCCATGCTCACCATTACCCATTTCATAGTCTTGTGCGAGTCATACCTTTGCATTCCTCCAAACCTCGCTCTCTTTCTAGAACTATTCCAGTGCAAACCGTGCCGCGAGAGCGGCGACGGGGCCCTCCTGGTTTGCGGGGGGGGGGGGGGGGTTCTATCCAAAGAAGAAAGAATTCCTTGATGCCGACTTTAAGCCTTAACTCCCATGTCAAACATTGGCAAAAGTCCTATTTCTATTGCCAGGACACCTCCTCACCCGGCGAAAAGACATTGCCGGGTTTCTCCGAAAATCTGCTCACACTTTCCGACAACATTAGCTCTTATGCCTCTGAGTCGGATCGGAAATCTATTCATCCCCTCCTCGCCAAACTTGCTGTTCTCTCGGCCCAAGGCCTTCTTGGGCTTAACTTAGTCAAAACTTGGGTAACTTTCCGGATTCAGCCCAACGCCGTCCGACCCAAACTCATGTGTAACTACTCTGGGCATACCACAGATTCCCTTCGTTACTCGATGAGGAATTACCCGGCCGCGGACGCGAACAAGATAATCAAGAATTTCTTGACCGAGAAGATGGAGGTGATCCGGACTATAGCTGGCCTAGACCCCTACACACGGGATAACCCGGCTCCAGCGGTAAAATCCGGCCCTTACTCTTTATCTGACTGACATTTTTTCTAATATAATCACTAACTTTTATCACTGTACTTTTACCTCAGGAGGATAGCCCTTTCTGGAAGATTGAGACCCCGCCTCCTTCCGAGAACTCAGAGGAGAACGAGGAGCCGGCTGACTCGGACGAAGGTAATATCCGGGTTTACTCATTTCCATTTCTATTGACTTTACTTTTCCAACTTGTTTTCCTTTTCCAACAATATGCTATGCTTTCCAGGGTTAGAGGATGAGGAGGAGACTCAGTCGGACGAAAGTGAGGCTGAGCCGGACGTTGAAGTTGGAGCTAAGAGGAAGCCCCGAAGGGTAGTATTCAAGGTTCCGTATTCCACTATCACCTCCAAACCATATTCATTCGCTAACATATGCGAGCTTAACCAACGCTTGTCCAATTCGCCACACTTGAAGGAACCCGCTCCAGTCAAGCGCAGGGTAACCCGGAACTCCCCGGGTGATGACCCTCTCAACCCGGGTATCCCTTCGTCCCCAGCTCGCCGTGCCGGTATTCCCCAGACCCATCCTTCCGATTCTCCTCGAAAACATCCTTCTCCCAATCATCCACTAGCTGGACAATTCTGGGTCTTACTTTCGAACCCCTTGACAGCCTCCTCCGGGTCTAGCAACGATCTTCCGGCGGATTTCTTCGTGAACACCGGGTAAGCTATCTTTCTTGCTATTCGATATAGCAAAACTTTCCATAAGTTTCATTCATCATGTACTAAGTGCTCCTTTTATTTTCCTCAGATCCAAGGTCACCACCAGCGACCCGGACGATATGGACGTGGACAACCCGGAAATGGAGGATCCGCTAGATACAGTGAAGGCCGCGGTTGGCGGCGCTGAAGAAGAAGAAGTAGTCCTGCTGAAAGATCCGGCCGAGCAGGAGGCCGAGTATCCGATCCCCTCACACACACCCGGGGATGACGACGTCGTGATCCTGGGCACAGGGAGGAGTGATCCCACTGCCAACACCCAGACGACCCGGGTGCCCACCCCTAAGAAGGAGAGAACCCCGCCCCAGGATCCCGGTTCTTCCAAGCTGGAGCTCGGCAACCTCTCCTATGAAGAAATGATGGACGCGCTCTTTGCTTTGAAGACCACCGAGCGAGATATCCTAGAGGCCATGGCTGCTGAGCACCAGGTAATCCTGATCAACATTGTGCATATACTCATCTAGTCCCCAAGTTCCGAGTTTAACTTGGCATAGTTTACTCGGTACTTCCCTTTATATCCGGCTGTTTCTTATATCCGACTAATCTTTCCTTTTCCTTTATTCGTAGGAGATGTTGGCCAAAACCAATCAGCTTCTTGAGACCGAGACAAATCTGCGGGCAGAACTTGAGATTGAAGTAGAGAACCTTGATAAAGATGTAAAAAGGTATAAGAAGAAATGCCACAATGCCGAAAATACGTTGAAGAAGCTCTCTGCTCAAATTGCCGATACTTATCGCGCTCTTCTTGGTAAAGATCTATAACTCGCTAATTATAACCCGGGTTTTCCATTACGCACGATACCCGGGTGTTACTGCTTTAACCTTTTCTGTTTATACTGCAGGTCCGGGTGATGCTGCCCCAGACGAAGATGACATTGAGAAGCTGAAGACACTGAAAGGCGTTATCCGGCAGTTTTCTGCCGGCACCAAGTGGATTCTGGAGGCTGTGCAGTGGCCGGCTACGGGCTATTGTGGCTTGGACACTTTGCTGGAAGCGTGCTCCACTATCCCCGGGTGGATCGACCTCTGGAAGCATTCTTCATGCCGTGTTGGGGTAACCCGCGGGGTTATGCTGGCCAAGGCTTATTTTCCCAAGCTTGAGCCGGCAAAACTCGTGGCCGGGTTTCCCGAGTGCAACCTCGACGGCTCCAAATTTTCCGCCAAGAATTTTAAAGCTATCCAAACTGAGGTGCATCACTCGGCGAGCACGATCGCCGACAGTCTGGAGCTAAACAGGATTGTTACGCCTTATGATGCTGAGGATAAGCCGATCAAAGAGGATCTTCCCAAGCCCTTTGATATGCTGGAGAAGTGGAAGGCGGAATCTGCCAAGAAGAGGGAGTAAGCTGCGAAGAGAAAGGCGGAGGCCGACACTGGGCCTTCCTCCTCTACACCGGCTGTCCGTCCACCAGCTCGCGCCGACTCTGCTGCCAATCCAGGTAAAGGTGATGAGAAGACCGCTGAAGAGCAAACCCATGACCCGGCTGCCAAGGACAACGTTGAAGACTTGGCGAAGGACGCCGAGTGAAGTTCACTTTTCGCTGCCTCAAACACTTTATTCGGCCAATGGGCATCTAAAACAATTATTATTTTAATAGTGCGCCTGTGCACTTTTCGATACTACTCCCTCGGTTTGTAATACGCTAAAACCTTAATAGCTTTTGTGGCCCTTCTGGCCTTTTGCATGGATTTGATATTTACTAGCTTTAAACTTTCGTTGTTGGTTTTCCGACTTTCGCTATTTTTCCTTTTGTGAGACTCGGTTTCCGGGTCTCGGGGGTTTTGACAAGTGGATTTTTTCTAAGTCCCCAAGTCCCCAAGACTCGGATATTTGGGTTTTAAAGCTTAATAGCTAGACAATTTGTTACTTTTTTCAAATTCCCAATCCCCAAGGCCCGAATTTCTGAGTCTAGGGGTTTGGAGTTTTCAAAAGTGCAAATTGTTTCTGCGAAGGCCCAAACCCTAGAGTTACTCACATAGGTTTGAAGTTATGCTTAATATATTGCGAGTTTCCTGCTGTTAACCTTGTACTCTGCATAACTTGTGGTTTGGATGACCCTTTTGATCCTCTTTGCTGTAAGCCGGCTTTCGCGTGGATAATCAATGCTGCTATAACTGTATAAAAACAGGGTTAGGCAAGTCCCCATGAGCATCATGACTGATTGTAATTAAACGCTAGCAAAGCATGCCACGTTCTTGCGAGTCACATCAAGCTTAAGCAAGAGAAATCAAGAGAATTTGGCTCTGTTGTCCGGTTATAAGATTGTAACCGTACTTATTCTAAGTAATCGGTCCTTATAACTTAATGGCATCGTGGCCGGGTCTTTGAGTTTGCAACTGTGCTATTCAAGCAATCAGCCCCGAAGACCTATATATGTAATCTTTAGAAAACTACTTTACTTATAAACAAAGGACTAATACTTACCTGAAAACATCAAAGACAGAAAGCAAAAACAGGAACACGAAAAACTTAACAAAAAACGCATAAGAAAGAAACAACATCGTAGTTTAACCATCTCTTTATTGATATGAGAAAAGTTAGGTCAGCAAGCCGCCTCATTAAAAACCCTCCAGTCCCCTTAGGTACCCTGGATAGGAAAAGAGTGTGTCTGAAACCTGCTGCCTGTTACATCGTGTAGTTCCACTTGTAAGCCTAGTCTAGTCTAGGTATAGTAGGGACGTAGCTGAGCCACGTTCCATGGTCTTTCCCTCTCTTACATAGATGAAGTGGTATGAGCGGTGTCATTGACGATATCCGACTCTTCCCTTGCATCTACCAAGTAATATGATCCATTGTGCAAGTTCCGGCTTACGATGAACGGTCCTTCCCATGGTGGAGATAGCTTATGTTTTCCTTCCTTTGACTGTACCAGGTGCAACACTAGGTCTCCTTCCTGGAAGACCCGGGTTTTGACTCGCCGGCTGTGATACCTTCTCAGATCCTGCTGATATATGGCTGATCTCTCCAAAGCTTGTTCTCTGTGTTCTTCTAGCATATCCACGGCGTCCTGCCGGGTCTTCTCGTTCTCTACCTCGATGTAAGCCGACACTCGGAGCGAGTCATGAATAATATCACTCGGCCACACTGCTTCTGCACCATAAACCATGAAAAACGGGGTCATCTGAGTAGATCTGTTAGGTGTGGTGTTAATTCCCCAAACCACTGATGGTAACTCTTCCACCCATGCTCCAGCAGCTCTGATGCACGGGACCCGCAGCCGTGGCTTTAACCCACGAAGTAATTCCTTGTTTGCCCTTTCCACTTGTCCATTAGCTTGTGGATGGGCTACTGATGCTATGTCAAGCCGGATACCATTGTTCCTGCAGAATTTTTCCATCTCACCAAGGGACATGTTGGTTCCATTATCTGTTATTATGCTGTGAGGATACCCAAACCTGTATATGATTCTTTTTAAGAACCTGACTGCTGTGATTGCTTCGCAATTGGTAACTGGCATAACTTCAACCCACTTTGTAAATTTATCGATGGCTACTAAAAGATGGGTCTTTTTGCAGGGTGACATGTGAAAGGGGCCCACCATGTCCATGCCCCAAACATCGAATGGCCAGGTTAATGGGATTGTTTGCAACTCCATAGCCGGGACATGGATTTGGCGAGCGTACCTTTGACATCCGTCGCACCTTGCCACCAAGCGCTCCGCGTCTGCTAAGGCTGTGAGCCAAAAGAAACCGTGTCGATATGCTTTGGCCACGAGGGATCTTGTGGATGCAAGATGCCCACAATCACCTTCATGGATCTCTTTCAGAATCTGCCGGCCTTCTTCTGGTGCTACACAGCGTAAAAAGACTCCTGCTGCACTCCGTTTGTATAACTCGCCATTGATGATGGAATAGCCCTTTGCTCGTCTGAGAATTTGCCTTGCTAAAACTTCCTGCGATGGTAACTAGCCCCGTGTTAGATAAGCTAAAAACGGCTCTGTCCACTCGGGAACAGCACGCACCGTGGCCACGAGCTCCAAATCTGGGGCTTGGTTAGCCACCTCTTCCTCAGACTCTGTTTTAACAGATGGCCGCCATAACTCGTCCAGGAAAACATTGGGTGGAACCGGCTCTCTGCGCGAGCTGAGTCTTGCGAGTGCATCTGCTGCCTTGTTCTTTCGCCTGTCAATATGCTCCACCTCATACCCGGAAAAACACCCGGCAACCCTGTCCACCTCTCTGCGATATGCTGCCATAGTTGCATCCTTCCTATCCCAGGTTCCTGAGACCTGCTGCACCACAAGATCCGAATTTCCATAGCACCGTATCCGCCTGATGTTCATCTCCTTGGCTATTCTCAATCCGTGTAATAATGCCTCATACTCGGCCACGTTGTTGGAGCAATCAAAGTGAATTTGCAACATGTAGCTCAGCTTATCTCCTTTGGGCGATGTAAGTACCACCCCAGCTCCTGATCCCTCGTACTGCTTAGAACCATCAAAGTGCATCACCCAAGACTCGGAACTTGGTGTCATTGTTGGCATGCCTGTGTGAGTCCAATCATTGATGAAATCAACTAAAGCTTGGGATTTGATTGCTGACCTAGGCTCGTAGTTGATGTGATAATCTCCCATCTCGATGGCCCACTTGGCTATTCTACCTGTTGCATCTGAGTTTCTGATAATATCCGACATTGGTATAGAGCTAACCACTGTTATGGTGTGTTCCTGAAAATACGGTTTCAATTTCCGGCTGGCCATGAAGACCCCGAAAACCAACTTCTGCCAATGTGGGTAACGCTGCTTTGCTTCCGATAATACCTCGCTTACGTAATAAACTGGCCTCTGTACCGGGTGATCTTTTCCATCCTCTTTACGCTCAACAACAACCACTGCGCTAACCGCCCGGGGCCCGGCCGCAATATATAGTAACATGGGCTCCTTAGGACCCGGAGCTGCTAAGACTGGTGCCTCAGATAATTGCTTCTTTAGTGCCTCGAACGCCTCATCCGCCTCTTGGTCCCAAACGAACTTGTCGGATTTCCTCAAGAGCCGGTATAAGGGAATTGCCTTCTCTCCAAGCCTGGATATGAACCGGCTTAATGCTGCTACGCACCCTATAAGTTTTTGAACATGCTTCAAATTTTCCGGTTTTTACAGACTCTTGATAGCTTTGATCTTGTCCGGGTTTGCCTCGATTCCTCTCTCGGAAACAATGAATCCGAGCAATTTTCCTGCTGGAACTCCAAACACGCACTTTGTAGGGTTAAGTTTCATTTGATACCTTCTCAAATTCTTGAACGTTTCCTTTAGATCATCAATAAATGTTTCCGCTTTCCTGGTCTTGATCACCACATCATCCACATAGGCATGAACGTTGCGTCCAATCTGATCCTCAAAGCACTTCTGAATGCATCTCTGGTAAGTTGCACCAGCGTTCTTTAGCCCAAAAGTCATGGTTTTGTAACAGAAAGCCCCAAAGGGGGTTATGAACGATGTTTTCTCCCAATCTTCCTTCTTGAGCTTGATCTGATGATACCCGGAGTACGCGTCCAGGAAATATAATAGGTCACTTCCAGCCACTGCATCTATGATCTGATCTATCCTTGGATGGGCAAATGGATCCTTTGGGCAATGCTTGTTGAGACTCGTGTAATCTATGCACATCCTCCACTCGTTACTCTTTTTCAGAACTAGAACCGGATTTGCCAACCAATCCAGGTGGAATACCTCCATGATAAAGTCGGCTGCCAATAGCCGGGCAATTTCTTCTCCTATAGCTTTTCTTCTCTCCTCATTCATTTTTCTCAGGCCCTGCTTCACAGGCCGGGACTTAGGATCAACATGCAAACTGTGCTCAGCTAACTCGGTCGGGATACCCGGCATATCACTGGGCGTCCAAGCGAAAACATCTTGATTTCCGCGAATGAATTCAATGAGTGCCTCTTCTTGCTTATTGTCTAGGTTAGATCCTATGGCAAATTGCTTGGAGGGATCACCTTCAACAAAAGCCACCATCTTTGTGTCCTGTGCTGCCTTGAACTTTGCTCTCTCATCCTCCGTACTCGGCCTCTTCAATGCTGTTCTATCATCTGGGTCTACTTGAGACCGGTAATACTTGAGATCTTCCTTTCTGCAAGCCTGTTCCGCCATTGCCGTGTCTCCTTCGTCACACTCAGCTGCTATAACCCGGCTCCCATGTATGGTGATGGTTTGCTTGGGACCTGGGATCTTTAGCTGTAGGTATACGTAACACGGCCTGGCCATGAACTTGGCGTAAGCCGGCCTTCCAAACAGCGCGTGATAGGGGCTGCGCAACTTTACCACCTCGAACGTGAGCCACTCCACTCGGAAATTATCCTTTGATTCTCCAAAAGCGACCTCCAATGTAATCTTCCCCTCGGGGCACGCCGAGTGACCCGGCACAATCCCATGAAAGACTGTAGAACTTTTCTGTAACTGGGACTCCTTGAGACCCATGCGTAGGAAAGTTTCCCAATATAGGATATTGATGCTGCTTCCGCCATCCATTAGCACCTTTTTCAACTCATAACCATTAACCTGTGGTGCAACCACCAATGCTAAGACACCCGGATGTTCTATTCTTTCCGGGTGATCCCTTCTGCTCCATGTTACCTCTTGATCCGACCATCTCAAGTACCTCGGAACAGCTGAAGAAACCGAGTTTACTGCCTTTTTGAGTATCTTTCTATCCTTGTTAGAAGTTCCTATGGTGTGCACGTGGTACTGCCCCAGCTGCTTGGGGTTAGCTTGGAAGCCTCCCGCGCCTCCTTGGTTGTGATTGCCGCCTCCTGGGTTGCCTGCTGGGGGTGGGCCGTTGCCCGGGTTTCCAACCGGACCCGGTCCTGCTCCCCGGCCTGCACCTCGCATTGCCTTTTGTATTTCCTCATTCTTCCACCTTTGTAGATCTACGCACTGCTCCAACGAATAATTAGCCGGCATGCCGTTCCTGCTATGGCGCGGACAGGGCATCCCGAAGGCCTCTATATGGTTAGCCGGCCTTGGCGGTCCTTGGTAATTTCCTCCATTAAAGTTTCCTTCGTTGAAATTTCCTTCTGCTCTGGGTCTTGAAAACCCGGCCTCTGTGTTGGCGACAAACTCGGAACTTCCCTCATACGGGCGCTTGTTCTGGTTGTTTCCATTATTTCCTCCATTGTTACCCGGCGCAGATCCATTGCCGGGTCTTCCACTGTTGCTTGCGTTAGCTTTTGCTTTCTTATCATCAACATCCTCCTCTGTGGTATCCGTGGCAGCGTGCTTGTTGCACGCGTCCATCAACTCTTCCATAGTAACCTCTGAAGCATTCCGACTAGATTTCATGCGCGTCAGCTTTTGCACTAAGGGTATATACTTGCATGTTTTCGCCATAGCCTGTAATGCATCCTTTGGTTGAATATCTGTGGACGAGTGGAGTATTTCCATGACCCGGCGCACCCAACTGCGTGCCGACTCTCCCTTCTTCTGGACACATCGCTCTAAATCATCAATTGTGAACAACTTCCTGCACGTTCCATGAAAGTGCTTGACAAAAGCCGTTTTCAGCTCGCTCCAAGAATTGATGGACTTTTCGGGTAGATTACTGAACCATAATTTTGCTGCTCCCTCTGACATCATCAGGTACATAAACTTGGCTTGAAGATTTTCAGATGCGTTACGAATCGACATGGCCATCTCATAACTACTCAGCCAGTTTTCTGGATCCATGGTTGGCTCGTAATTGACCACTTTACCCGGTTCCTTGAACTTATCCGGGTAAGCCTCGGCTCTGATGGCATCCGACAAACACTTGGGCCCGGCTAAATTTGCTGGTGCTGGCCTCACCCGGAAAATGTGCGATCCGACTGCTGGTGCGGCGGGGGGTGCAATCGCTACCGGCCCTCGTACCGCAGACCCGGCTGTTGCGCGCCTGGCTCGAGAACTGTCCACGATAGCTTGCGCCGCTGATACTGCAGGTGTGGCTGGTCTACGGGGAGGAGGCGGCATTTGCTGCTTCTCTGCCCTCCGCCGTGCTGAGCTCGTCTGAATATTACCGGTATTTCCATTATGCCGGCTAACATACGGAGTTCCATGCATTCCACTCCTGTTATCCAGGTAATTGGCTTGCTGAGCCACTGCTGTGCGCAACAGATCTATCGCTCGCCGGGTCTCCTCCGCATGGGGTGACTCTCTTACGGGGATATGATCCAAAGCCAATGTTGTTGCATACACATTGTCCATGGGATTATTGAAGTGACCTGGTGGAGTATGAAATTGTGGTGGTAGTGGTGGTGGTGTTGTATTGCCAACGGCGATCCCTGTGGGTAACCCGGCTTGTACGTTGCCGGCTGTCCTCCCAAGGTTGCATGCTGATGTCCGGTTTCCTGATTCACAGCCGGAATTGGTTGATCCTGGGGTGTGATAAACAGCGCGGCCGGGTTTAAAGTTCCTCCCGTTCCCGGTAATCTCGTTTGGTATCTCTGATTGTGCATCCTGGTCGAGTGAACCTGGAGCCGGTTTTCCAATGCTTCCAGCTCGCGCTGGCGCGCTGCTATCCCCTGTCTTTCAGCTTCCATATATCTCCTCTGCTGATCCAATGCACGGCGGGCCACATCCAGATCCGCAGCGCGTGCCGCCGTGTTTTCCGGGGTTATCACCGTTGCTAGCACCGTGGGATCCAAGATTAGATTATTGTTGAACAGAGCCGGATTTCGCGGATTCGAGGTCCCTGCTCCTGGCGTTCTGTTGGTCATAAACCCAAACATGTTTCGTTGCAATTCGCTTTCCGGGGTATTACTGGTGACTGAAGTGGACTCTCCGTCAACCCGGGCTATGACCGGGTTTCCATCAACCGGATTCTGTTGCTGAGCCAGCGCTCGCGTCGCTCCGACCGCGGCCGTAGTCGCGTCCCCCTGATTAAGGTTGGTTGCAGGGGCCGTGTAGACCGCGACCTGGCGCGCGATGCCTGGTGTAGATTCATACTCTTCCTCATCACAGCTATCCTCTTCGTACCGATCCTCGAGCAGGTGCAGGATAGACTCGGTATCATCCTCCCTCGTGACCCGGCCACGCGGGGTCCATGCCGGCTCCTCCGGCTGTTCCCTCTTCGTGGTGGGGTCTTCTATCGGATCGATCGTCCCGACCGACTCTTCCCCATCCGACTGAACGCAGGTCGCTCCTCCCGACACGAAATCATATTCAACATTATCAGGAATTGAACCGGACGTACGTACCATGCCGACGAAGACGTTGACCCGGCCAATTGTGACGATAGATCCGGCATCCAGCAAATCCGACTCTGGCCCCGAGCCAAAATCGTCCACCATCTTCTCTCCTTCGGGGTTGGTGTAGATCTCGTCGATGACGAGGTTCTTCATGTTCTCCCGAGCTTCTCCCGTGATGTAAACACCCTTGGACGTAGGCCCCACGGTGGGCGCCAACTGTCATGGGATAATCACGGCAGACGTTACCAGGGGTAACTTATCTTGGGGCAAATCGACTCTGGTGTTTGGGAGAGGGTTTAGCTCAGGGGAAATCATGCTAATAATCGGTCTGGTAGCTCTGGCAATCAAGTCGCCGAGTCTCCGATCTAGGGCTACAATCTCAACTCTCGTATTACAGGGGAACTCGAATATCGGGTAAAAGCTCGTGTCGTCTCTGAGCCTAGGAGCCGGTTTATATCTTACCCGGCCCCCTAGCTTCCTATCCAAGGCACACTCGGAGTCCTACCCAGTCACCGCATACAAACCCTTGATTTCCTTATCGTAACCCACAAGCCGAATTACGAGGCCTACACTACTTCTTGGGCCTTCTAGAAGCTCCTTTTCCTTGAGTCGGGTCTTGCGCGGTTCCCTTTGGGCCGAGTTACACCTTGGCATGGGCCTACCGGGTTATCATCCCTCCATCACGTATGATGTCTTGTGAGTAGTTTGTTTAGTTCTTGAGGACATGGGAGAAGTAAAGATGTTAGCAGTGGAATTGTGTTGAAGTAATATGTAATGGTTTGATATTTAAGTTGTGGTGCTATTCTTATAGTGGTGTCATATGAACGTCGACTACATGACACTTCACCTTTATGGGCCTAGAGGTATGCATTGTGTATTTGGATATTGATTGTGGGGTTGCCGGAGTGACAGAAACCTAAACCCCCGTTAGGAAACCAATGCACGAGGGAGTGTAGGATCCTAGAGTTTAAGGTTGTGGTTATATTGATCTTAATTACTTTCTTGTAGTTGCAGATGCTTGCAAGGGGTATAATCACAACTATGATTAGTCCTAGTAGGGCGGTGCATTAGCATAGGTTCACCCACACAATACCTATCAAAAAAATAAACATTAATCAACTGTATGAAGCAAAAGCACTTGACGAAATTCCAATGTGTCCTCGAGAACGTTTAGTCATCATAAGTAAACCAACATGCTTGTCCTTTTCTCTTAAAAGGATTGGGCCACTTGCTTCAATTATTATTACTGTCTTTTATTTATTCGCACTTTATTTATCTGCTAAATCAAAACCCCCCAGAAAATTTGTTTGCAAGTATTTACACTGAAACCTTTATCCAACCCGCTTGTCAACACCTTCCGCACCTCGTTGGGTTCGACACACTTATTTATCGAAAGTACTAAGATACACCCTCTATATTTCTGGGTCATCAAGACTATTTTATGGAGCCGTTGCCGGGGAGTGAAGCGCTATTGGTAAGAGAAACTTTTACCATGAGTGTTGTTTTTATTTCTGTCTGCTGCTTTATTTATTATGGAGAGATCTCCATTTGATTCCCTATTTGGGAGTACTACTGCCACTGTTAGGGTAGTAGATGACCCGATGTATCCTCAATTAGATCTTTTTAAAATACCTATGAAAACTATTGAACGTGTTATGGATAACTGCTATTTTGGAGATGGAACTGTCCATCCAGGTGATCATTTATTCTTTATAAATGAATTATGCGAGTTGTTCTGGTGTGCAGGTATTTCAATGGACCAAGTTAAGAGGAAGTTATCTCTTTATGACTGAAGGGAAGAACTGCGGAATGGTTTCAAATGCTGAAGAATGGTCGATCTATTGGATGGGAGGAAATTGCACCTCTCTTTTATTCTAAATTCTATCCTCCCGGTGAGGTTCATAAGGATCGGAATCAAATATATAATTTCTTTCCTCATGATGGAGAGATTATTTTCCAAGCATGGCGGAGATTGAAGTTACTAATGCTCAAATGTCCCATCATGAGTTCCCCGGTAATACTATTATTAATAATTTGTATGCAAGGCTTTCTCTTCATGACAAGGATTTACTGGATGCTTCTTGTTCCGGATCATTTACACGTATGAAAGGAGAAGCTAAATGGGATCTTCTTGATCATATTCAGGAAAATACTGAAGGATGGGAGAATGACAAAGGAAGAACGTCGGTTATAAATTATGATTATGAATGCATTAAATCTTTTATGAGAACCGATGATTTTCATAATGTTAGTGCTATTTATGGCCTCGACTCTCAAATCTTTGCAAACTGTTTTAAGGATTTTGCCTCTTATCTTGATATTCCCAAAAAGGAATGGACCAAGTAACGTGCACCTTATAAAGATACTGCTAATTGTGTTCCTGCTAGAAATATAGAAGTTCATACTGTTAATCCTCATGTGCCTGAACCTTATATTAGAAAACGCCTTTCGCTGCTAAGGTAAAGGAACATTCTATTATAGCTAGTGTGGTTAACAAAAGTACAAAGAAATATATAGAACCTGGTGAACAAATAACTGTTGAACCTACAGTAGCAATAGTAAAGGACCTTGTCACTGAAAATGTAGAAGATGGACACATTATCTTCTGTGAAGATGCTTCTAATATTGTTTCACATCCTAGTAGATCTAGGAAAACCAGTGTTCCTGTGATTTCTGTTAGGATAGGTGATCATTGCTATTATGGTTTATGTGGAATTGGTGCAAGTTCAAGTGATATTCCTTATGATCTTTATAGAGAAATCATGCATGAAATTGGTTCTTGTGAACTTGAAGAAGTTGATGTCGTTATTCAGCTTGCTAATAGACAAATTGTCTCTCCAATTGGTATTGTTAGAGATTTAGAAGTTTTATGTGGTAAAACTAAATATCCTGCTGATTTTCTAGTACTTGGTGCAGCCGCTAGTAAAAATTGTCCTATCATTTTTGGTAGATCTTTCTTTAGCACTTGTGGTGCCGTTATAGATTGTAAGAAGTAGAAAACATTAAATAAATTTGATGGAAAATCTTACGAGTTCAAGTTTTTAAAATTTGCTAGAGCTCCTTATGAAATTGAATTTCCTAATGAAGATTTTAAAGTTGAACAACTTGCCTCGATTGCTCTTTCTCCTAACAATACATTACAACAATACATGGAGGACCACGAAAGTGAGGTCTTTATGGAAGAAATAAATGAGATTGACGGTATTCTTCTTCGTCAACCAGCGATGCTGAAACAGAATTTACCTGTGTTCGACTTGGGTACCACACTACCACCCAAGGAGGATCCTGTTTTTGCTTAAAAACCTTTACCTGATGATCCTAAATATGCTTATATTGATGATAGGAAAAACATATCCTGTTATTATTAGTTCTAAACTTTTAGGTAAAGAACAGGAAAGGTTATTGGAAATATTGAAGAAACACCGCAAAGCTATTGGATATACTCTGGTGATTTGAAAGGGATTTCCTCTGCTATATGTCAGTATGCTATTAATATAAAACCTGATGCAAAGCCGGTTGTTGAACATCAACGCCGTTTAATTCCTAAGATGAAGGAAGTGGTAAGAAATGAGGTATTAAAACTCCTTGATGCTTGTATTATTTATCCTATTGCTGATAGTAGATGGGTAAGTCCTGTGCATTGTGTCTCTAAGAATAGGAATTACTGTTGTGCCTAATGAAAATAATGAGCTTATTCCTCAAAGAGTAGTAGTTGGTTATAGTGCATTGAATTTGAAAAGTTAACAAAGTTACTCAGAAAGATCATTATCCTTTACCTTTTATTGATAAAATGTTAGAAAGGTTGTCTAAGAAAATTCATTTTTTCTTTCTTGATGGTTATTCTGGGTTTTCTCAAATTGCTGTTAGGAAACAAGATCAAGATAAAACAACTTTTACTTGTCCTTATGGAACATATGCTTATAGACGTATGCCTTTGGTTTGTGTAATGCTCCTGCTACGTTTCAAAGATGCATGTCTGCTATTTTTCATGGTTTTTGTGAAGAAATTGTGAAAATATTCATGGACAATTTCTTCGTCTTTGGAACTTCTTTTGATAACTTCTTACACAATCTTGATAAAGTTTTGTAGAGATGTGAGAAAACTAATCTTGTTCTTAATTGGGAGACATGCCACTTTATATTAAATAAAGGAATTGTTCTTGGACATAAAATTTCTGAAAGAGGTATTGAAGTTGACAGAGCTAAAGTTGAAGCAATTAAGAAAATGCCCTATCCTAGGGATGTCGAAGGTATTCGTAGTGTTCTTGGTCATGCTGGTTTCTATAGGAGGTTTATTAAAAATTTCTCTAAAATATCAAAACCTCTTACTAATCTCCTACAAAAACATGCACCTTTTGTTTTTGATGATCATTGCAAAGAAGCTTTTGAAACTCTAAAGAAGGCTTTAATTACTGCTCCTATTGTTCAACGACCTGATTGGAATTTACCCTTTGAAATTATGTGTGATGCTAGTGATTTTGCTGTAGGTGCTGAATTGGACAGCAAATAGATTAGAAGTTGAATGTTATTCATTATGCTAGTAAGACTCTTGATTCTTCTCAAAAGAATTATGCTACCACTGAAAAAGAGTTCCTAGCTGTAGTTTTTGCTTGTGATAAGTTTGGACCTTATATTGTTGATTCAAAATTTACTATTCATCTGATCATGTTGCTATTAAATACCTTATGGAAAAGAAACATGCTAAGTCTAGTCTTATTAGATGGGTGCTGGTTTTACAAGAATTTGATTTACATATTGTAGATAGAAAAGGTGTTGAAAATCCTGTTGCTGATAATTTTTCTAGATTGGAAAACATTGCTTATGACCCTATTCCCGTTAATGATAGTTTTCCAAATGAACAGTTGGCTGCAATAAAACTAAGCTCGCGAGATTGTCCTTGGTATGCAGATTATGCTACTTTATTGTTTCCAAGTATTATGCGAAGATGTGTTCCATAACACGAACAACGAGAGATATTGAGAAAATGTCATGGTAGTGCTTATGTAGGACATCACATTAGAGATAGAACCGCACATAAGGTTCTACAATCAGGTTTTTATTGGCCTACTCTTTTGAAAGATGCACGAAAGTTGATTTTATCTTGTGATGAATGTCAAAGAGTTGGTAATATTTCTAAACGTAATGAAATGCCTATGAATTATTCTCTTGTTATTGAACCTTTTGACTGTTGGGTTTTTGAATTTATGGGTCCGTTTCCTCCTTCTAATGGTTATACTCATATACTTGTTGCAGTTGATTATATTACTAAATGGGTAGAGGATATAACTATAAAGAGTGTTGATGGTGAAACTTCATTAAAAATGCTTAAAGATTTTATTTTCCTAGGTTTGGTGTGCCTAGATATCTTATGACTGATGGACGTTCTCATTTTTTTCATGGTGGTTTTAGAAAAACTGTTGGGGGGATAAGTAAGGAGGAGCCTTACTGTTCACCCACATGAACCGGATTCTCTTTATGCCGGTTTATTTTGCCTTTTACAGTTTATATTGAGAGGAGCTGGCTTAGTGCCATCCAGCAGAACGAGACCCGAGTCACCTTAAGTGTAACCCGGAAAGAAGGGAGAACCAGCCCATGTTCTGGTTCTAGAGACCCGGAGGCCCAAGACCTAAGGACTGGCCCATAGGCCGGATGGAGCGTCCGGGTTTTGGAATAAACCGGACAGGACGTTTGGACGCTTGATTAGTCTAGGACTCCGATCACGGGAACGACCCGGATCCCCTCGTCATCCGGGGCTCTCGTCCACTTTATAAGGCGAGGTCCTAGGACATAGAGAGATAAATTCTAAGTTGATAGCAAGGTAGCTCGAGACATCGAGAGCCGGAATCGCCCTTTGTAATCGAGACCTTGTTTCCCATAGTCAGAAAGCAGGAGTAGGTTTTACCCTCAATAGAGGGGCCGAACCAGGGTAAACTCGCGTCTCTCGTTTCCGCCTTAACCCTTTCGAAGCTTCGCTCTGTAGAAATGGCCGCACAATCTAGTTCTCAGATGAGGACACTTGCCGTGAAAACCCCACGACAGTTGGCGCCCACCGTGGGGCCAGCTCACGGAAGCGTCGTCTTTTCAGAAGGAGCCTTACCTGGAATCGAGAAGCTACTATAACCACGATACGTGGGGTCCCGAATTCGCCTTCGTGGAATCAGGATTTCGTGTTCCTTTTGGTGGGATCCACATTTTCATTGGGTACGTAGGAACGGCAAGCCCAGACCCAGACCAGTTGTTAGATTCGGTTTATGAAGAAGCTACGATGATACACTCCGATGGTGAATCCTCAGTTGGAAACAATGATGACCGTGATGAGACACGTTCTATCCACCAGCTCTTTGAAGATCGACTAGGTAGAGACCTTGAACCGGATCTGCAGAGTCTGACAAAAACGGCTCATCATGCAACCGTCTCCATGGCTGTACCAACACGACCTACGGAACCCAGGTATGATACCAGTGGAAATTTGATTACAAATATTACTTCAACTTCAAATCAGGTTCCAGGAGGACTGAGTGTTTCAGGTACAACACACATCGGTCCTACGTCAACTCCTATTGTGCCAATGGCAGCACCTCCAGCAAGACCTGGACTGGCGACCTCTAGGCCAGCAGAGCCGGTGATTGATTGAACAGAGCCCGCGCCCTATAACCCAAGGCCTGAGCTATGGATTCGTTGAACGAAATCCTAGCTACACCAATTACTCCGGAGAACTAGGCGCAACATAATGCAGAGATCAAGAGTCTACGACAGGAGATAAGTCACGCCCGTCGGGAGATTGAGACGGAGGTAACATGTATAAACAAAGCGCGGTCGGAAGTCCTAGAGGAGGCTACACGTCTGGAAAGAAAAGGGATTAACCTGAATTTCAGACAGAGGGAACTAGCCTCGATACATAGCAGACGTCACCATGCCAGGTTGAATAATGAATTTGGCACAGGACTAGGACCAACCAATCTTTAGAACTTATTCACGTCTCCACTTGGGACGCCCATCGTACCAAACCCGGCGGGGCCAGGTCATCCAATGAATCCGCCAGCTCTGCACGTCCCAGCTCAGCCAATGTGTTTACAACCACCCATCCAACTGCACAGTAACCCAGATCCTGCTCCGGTCTATCAACAGCCCCCTCCGGAGAGGTTTCATACGCCACAAGGTCATTTCAATAACCGAGTGGATAATATCTGGGAAGCCACAAAATTTTTGTCTCCAATCCCAGTCAATCCAAATGATCGCATAGGTGTCAAAGCCAGAAGAGCAATCGAGATGTTTCAAACAGCGGTGGTACATGAGATGAATTATAGCAATCAGGAGAGGATACATTCAACTCCCTATAATAGCAGGAACTCATTGCCAAGAAGTCATCATGGAAATTCACCGGTTCCGGCTGGCTCTAGTAACGTAAACCGGCCGCCACCCATTCCACCCAGGCAGACTATGTCTCATGCACATAGAGTCATAATTACAGGACATGGAGTCGTAGAATCGGAAAATAGGAATCTGGGTCATGTTCAGTTCCCCGTTTAGAATGCGATCATGAACCTAGCTCCGACTGGATCTTGTAGAATTGGAATCCAATGCCTTGGTCTGGCAATCAGGAATGAGAGAATACCAGGTGACTTTAACGGGTCCCGTAGAGTTGTAAACTATACCCCAGACATGGAACTTGCAGATTGGATAGAAGGGTATGAGATATTGGAAGTAAGTGATGCAGTGTGCGCACGATACTTGAGCGTAATGTTGGAGGGACCTGCAAAATCCTGGTTAAAAACTTTCCCGCTAATTCAATCAATAGCTGGCAAGAGTTAAAAGACCAGTTCATCAAAAATTTCCAAGGAACATGTAAGCGGCCGACAACTATTACTGATATGGAAAATTGCGTTCAGAGGGAAGGGGAGTCCGCTCAACATTGGTCACGGCGTGTTACAGAAATCATTCATTCATCCGTCGGACTCACAACCCAGCATGCGGTCATAGCCCTAGAGAGGAATTGCAGGTTTGATCCGTTAAAGCATAAGCTAGGGCGTATAAAGCGGTATGTTAGCGATTTGAGTCAGCTAATAGATGCTATGAACAAATATGCCGAGTCAATGCAGTGTCTCCTGCTTTCCCTAGATGGCTAACCTGGTCAGAACAACCCATAATCTGGAGTCGCGCAGATCATCCTCTATGCGTTGATAACCCTCGAAGTGTAGATCTGGTCTAGCTCCATAGGTAGGAGGATATAAGCTCGACAAGGTGTTGATGGATTGAGGAAGCAGCATAAATATACTTTATTATGAAACCTTCAAGAGGATGAACCTGCAAGAAAAACAACTTCAACCATCATCAACCATATTTCATGGGATCGTGCCTGGTAAGTTCGCGCAACCTATTGGAAAAATATATCTTGAAGTTGCTTTCAGAGTATTCGAGAATTAGAGGACAGAAATGTTGGCCTTCGAAGTTGTCAAATTCAAAAGTACGTATCATGTCCTATTTGGTAGGCCGGCTTACGCCAAATTCATGGCAAGACCCTGTTATGTTTATCTTAAGTTGAAGATGCCGGGTCCTCATGGAAACATTACTATCAACGGAGACAGAGACATAGCTTTGGAGTGTGAGGAATGTGATGCAACTTATGCAGAAACAGCTTGTGCGGACAAGGAGTTGAAGTTGTATAAACTGCAAGTTGACCCAGAGGACATGACCTCGCTCAAGAAACCATCAGCTTAGTCCAAATTGAAGTTTTAAGTCTGCTCAAGATACTAAGTTGGTGGATTTTACCCCCGGTGACTCGTCTAAATAGTTCAGCGTGGGGGCTCATATGACTGATAAATAGGAAAGCGCGCTCATCAAGTTCCTCCGTGAGAATTGGGACATATTTCCGTGGAAACCTTCTGACATTCCAGGTGTACCAAGGGAACTTGCTGAGCAAAGTTTGAATGTGGATTCTAACCTGAAACCTATTCGTCAGTTCCTCTGTCATTTCAACAACGAGAGAAGAAAAGCAATTGGAGAAGAAATAGCCAGACTTCTGGCAGAAGGCTTTATAGTGGAAGTATTACATCCAAAATGGTTAGCCAATCCGTTTCTAGTCTTAAAGAAAAATGGAACCTGGAGAATGTGCATAGACTACACAGACCTGAACAAAGCATTTCCTAAGGACCCGTTTGCCTTACCCTGCATTGATCAGATTATAGACTCTACGACTGGTTGCGAAGTGCTATGTTTCCTGGACTCTTATTCAAGTTACCATCAAATCAAAATGAAAAAGATATTCAAGAAAAGACCTCGTTCATCACACCCTTCGAAGCCTTTTTTATACATCAATGTCCTTTGGGTTGAAAAATGCAGGAGCAACCTATCAAAGGTGCACCCAGAATTGGTTAGAGAAGCAGATCGGGCGTAACGTGCACGCTTATGTGGATGATATCGTTGTCAAGTGTAAAAAAGGTGATACCATGATCTCGGACCTAGAAGAAACATTTGCGAGCTTACGGAGATACCAGATGAAGTTAAACCCAACAAAGTGTGTTTTTGGAGTATCAGCTGGGAAATTACTAGGTATCATTATTTCAGAGAGAGGGATAGAAGAAAACCTGGAAAAAATTCAGGCCATACATAACCTGAAAAAATCGGTTTGCCTAAAAGATGTTTAGAAGCTGACATGTTGTGTCGTCGCCCTGAGCAGGTTTATAAGCATGCTAGGTGAAAAAGCTATACCTCTATACAGGCTCTTGAAGAAAACTGACAAGTTTGTTTGGAACCAAGTAGCTGATGATGCTCTAGAAGCTCTGAAAAAGCAACTTTCTCAGGCTCCTATATTAGCATCACCTGAGAAAAAGGAACCTATGCTGCTACACATCGCTGCTAACAACAGGGATGTGAGTGCAGTCGTGGTCATTGGAACATAAGTTAAAAGGAAAGGAGGGTCTTGTTCAGAGACCGGTTTATTATGTCAGCGAGGTCTTGACAGAGTCAAAGCAACGATAGGCACATTGGCAGAAACTGGTTTTCGGAGTGTTCATGGCAAGCCGTAAACTGAAACATTATTTTTCAGGACACCCCATTACAGTAGTCAGTTCAACACCATCATCCGACATCATCCAAAATAGAGAAGGAACCGGGCGGGTCGCAAAGTGGACAATTTGAGATGGGACCATATCACATCAAATATGAACCAAGAACCACAATCAAGTCCAATGCCCTAATCGAGTTTATAAATGACTAGACACAGTTGCAGGTACTGCCAGATAAACCAGAAACTAGATATTGGACCATGCATTTTGACGGGTCTCGACAACTGGAAGGATCAGGAGCTGGAGTGGTTTTGACGTCTTCAAGAGGTGAAAAATTCCGATACGTTTTACAAATTTTGTTTAAATGCACTAATAATGCGGCAGAGTATGAGGCTTTACTCCACGGGCTTCGAATTGCAAAGGAAATGAGCATAACCAGGATGCGTTGTCTGGGAGATTCAGACCTCGTTTCTCAACAAGTTACTAGATTATGGGATTCTAAAGACCCAATTGTGACATCTTACAGACAAGCAGTTACCCAGCTAGCTGGACATTTTGAAGGATATCAAGTCGATCATATTGAACGCCGTCTCAACGAAGTTGCAGACGCACTGTATCGTCTAGATTCTCAGAAGAAATAGGTTCCACCCAACGTTTTCCTGGATGAAATTCACAATCCATCGGTCAAAATTTCCCCAGAAGAAGACCTGGGGAACCCAGACCCGGAATCAGAACTCGTAGCGACTTTACATGCAATTCCAGAGTGGACCGAGCCATATCTGGCTTACCTCATGAGAGGTGAACTTCAACGGAACGAAGTTATGGCTCGACAGGTGATAATACGATCAAAGCCATACACAATCATTAATGGGGAGTTACATAAGCGAAGTGTAGAATGGTGTCAGATTTTGAACGAAATCCACTTAGGAGATTGCGGTCATCATGCAAGTTCCATGTCTCTAGTTAACAAAGTGTTCAGACATGGATTTTTTCTGGCTTAATGCAAATGCTGACGCAGAACGAATAGTCAGAACATATGAAGGCTGTCAGAGGTACGCAAGACAGGATCATAAGCCAGCCTAGGATTTATGTATGATTCCCATAATGTGGCCTTTCGCAGTTTAGGGACTAGACATGGTGGGACCTTTCAAAAAGTCATCTGATAAAAAGACTCACTTATTGGTTGCAGTTGATAAGTTCACAAAATGGGTAGAAGAAGAACCAAACAGTAAATGTGATGCAGTTAAAACAGTCAAGTTTTTGAAAAAATTAATTTTTAGATTTGGTTTCCCACACAGCAATATAACAGACAATGGGACCAATTTGTCTGAAGGAGAAATGCAAAAGTTTTGTGACCAGAACCATATCAGACTTGACCTCGCTTCAGTAGCACATCCACAGTCTAATGGACAGGCAGAACGAGCGAACCAAGATTTGCTAAAAGGTATCAAGCCTAGACTTCAAGTTCCATTAGAAAGAACCGCATGTTGCTGGGTTGAAGAATTACCTGCTGTCTTGTGGAGTATCTGGACTACACCAAATAGGTCAACTGGTTACACACCATTTTTTCTTATTTATGGGGCTGAGGCAGTTCTACCAAATGATATCAGTCATGACTCACCAAGAGTAACAGGTTAAGACTTGCTTGATGCTTTATAAGAAGCACACAAGCTTGCACAATTAAGGTCAGCTATATACCAACAGGACTTGCGTTGCTATCGTAGCCGCATGGTTAAAACTAAAAGTTTTCAGGAGGGAGACTTAGTGTTACGCCTGATCTAGAAAAAGGATGGCACGCACAAACTAAGCCCACCATGGGAAGGACCATTTGTGGTTAGTAAGAACCTGCATAACGGGTCATATTACCTTATCGATATGCGTGATGCTGATAAATCACGGACATCAGAGAAGGAAACTGGAAGGCCTTGGAAAATAGCTCAGTTGAGACCATATTATACATAGGATCATTGTAATCACTATGTTATTATTTAAATAAAAAGAAATTGCAGGTGTTAAAAAGATAAGGTATTGGAAGTTGTTTCGTGATAAAATTGCCCACATGAACCGGATTCTCTTTGTGCCGGTGTATGTTGCCTTTTCCGGTTTATATTGAGAGGAGCTGGGTGAGTGCCAGCCAGCAGAACAAGACCCGGGTCACCTCAAGTGTAACCTGAAAAGAAGGGAGAACCGGCCCATGTTCCGATTCTAGAGACCCGGAGGCCCAAGACCTAAGGTCTGGCCCATAGGCCGGACGGAGCGTCCGAGTTTTGGAATAAACCGGACGGGACGTTTGGACGCCGGGTTAGTCTAGGACCCCGATCACAGGAACGACCTGGATCCCCTTGTAACCCGGGGTTCTCGTCCACTTTATAAGGCGAGGTCCTAGGACGTAGAGAGACAGATTCTAAGTTGATAGCAAGGTAGCTCGAGACATAGAGAGCCGGAATCTCCCTTTGTAATCGAGACCTTGTTTCCCATAGTCAGAAAGCAGGAGTAGGTTTTACCCTGGGTAAACTCACATCTCTCGTTTCCGCCTTAACCCTTTCGAAGCTTCGCTAAGTAGCAATCACCTCACAATCTAGTTCTCAGATGAGGCCACTTGCCCTGAAAACCCCACGACAAAAACCATTTATAAATATGATGTTAATCATAGAATTGCCTCTGCTTATAATCCTCAAACAAGTGGGAAAGTAGAATTATCAAATAGATATATTAAATCTATCTTGCAAAAGACTGTTAATAAATCTAGGAAAAATTGGGCTAGTAAGTTAAATGATGCTTTATGGGCTTATAGAACTGCTTATAAAAATCCTATGGGTATGTCTCCTTATAAAATAGTTGGAAAATCTTGTCACTTGCCTTTAGAATTAGAACACAAAGCTTATTGGGCAGTGAAAGAACTAAATAGAGATTTTAAACTTGCCGGTAAGAAAAGAATGCTTGACTTGAGTTTAAAATGCTAGAATCTTTAAAGAGAAAGTTAAAAAATGGCATGATAGAATAATTCTTAAGAGATAGTTTCATGTTGGTGAGAAAGTTCTATTGGATATGTCTCGTCTCCGATTTTTTGCAGGCAAATTACTCTCGAGATGGGAAGGACCTTTTGTTATTGAAGAGGTGTACCATTCGGGTGCAGTCAAAATTGTTTCACTTAAAGACAATACTATGCAAGTCGTGAATGGGAAAAGACTTAAACATTATATCTCTGGAGATTCTTACGATGAATATGTGGATACTATTCAGGTGGTGACTCCTGAAGATTTCAGAAACTACAGAGTCCGTATTCGAATAGGTAACAGTTTTGGTAAGAAAAAGTTTGTGTTTTATCTTCCAACTTATACTTTTGCTGTTTTTGAAGGGAATATGCCCGAGAGGCAATAATAACGTGTTTATTATGTTATTCCTTGTTTATGATAGATGTTTATTTCTCATGCTATAATTGTATTAACCGGAAACATTGATACATGTGTGATTAATAAACAAACAATCGTTCCTAGTAAAGCCTCTCTTTTAATTAGCTCGTTGATTAACCGATGATCAAGGTTTCCTGATCATGAACATTGGATGTTGTTAATAACGCGGTCATGTCATTAGGAGAATGATGTGATGAACTTAGACCCTAACTAATTATAACAATATGATCAAGTCATTTAGTTTATAGTGTTATGTCTTGCATTCGGAGTAACCTTATTCCTTAGACCATGAGATCATTTTAATCACTAATACCAAAAGAGTACTTTGATGACATCAAATGTCACACCGTAAAGGGTGACTATAAAGGTGGCGTTAGGTATTCGGAAAGTGTTAGTTGAGGCTCATGGATCAATAGTGGGATTTGTCCATCCAAAATGATGGAGAGATATACTCTGGGCCCTCTCGGTGATATCACATCGACACCTCTTGCAAGCACGTGACTAGGTCACAAAGATGTCATATCACTGAACGAGTAAAAGATTACTTGTCAGTAATGAGATTGAACAAGGTATGGTTGATACCGATGATCGGATCTCGGACAAGTAAAATATCGCGAGACAAAGGGAATTAGTTACGACGTTGATGGTTCACATGATCACTAGATTCATCGTTGAATATATAGGAGTCATCACGGATCTCCTGATCCCGATGTTGATTATTGATCGGAGAGGAGTCTCGATCATGTCTATGTTATCCGCAAACCGTAGGGTGACACACTTAAGGTTCGATGGCGCATTTGAGAGGATATGGAATATCGAAGAATGTTTTGGACAACACCAAAATTGTTTCGGGGAAAATTGAAATAGTTCGAGGGGTTTTTCATCGAATGGTTGTTAAAATAATTAAGAAACGATTCAAGGTTCTATATGCAAATGTTTGTTAATATAACTAACAAATATAAATAAAGAAATAAAAAAGTTTTATTTATTTATTAAATAAAAACCTTTGGATTTTCTAAGTGGAAAATTATGGGAGCATGAGCGGGTGTGAGTGGGGCTTCCACTCACATGAAGAGGGACGAGGTGGGGGAACCACCATGGCTGGCCGCACCCCACCCTCGGGCTGCCTCCCCCTCCCCTATAAAATGAGGGTGAGGGCTCCTTTTCCTCACACACTTGTCCCACCTCTCTTCCTCTCCACCCGCTGCTCCATTCCATGGTCTCTGGCTTGGCAAGGCCCTGGCCGTGGGATTTTTCACCACCACCACGCTGTCGTGATGCTGGAGTTCTAGGGGATCCTCTACTTCCGCTGCCCCGCTGGATCGAGGGAACGGAGGTCTTCATCGAGCTGAACGTGTGACCGATCACGGAGGTACCGCCGAATTGCGGTGCACATCTTCTCACTCTCGGGATCGACGTGAGTACGACTATACCTACAATGAGATTGAATCTCGTAATGCTTAGAGTCTACGAGGGTACGTATCCTAAGACTCTTTCTCCCTGTTACCTGTCATCTCCTATATTAGATCTTGGCCCTTCGGGTTTATCTTGTGTAGGAAATTTTTTGTTTTCTATGCAACATACCCTTCAGTTTTTAGAAAATATGAAAAATAATGAACCAGAAAAAGGGTAGGAAACGGTGCCCGGGGGCACCACACCACATGGCGGCGCGGGCCCACCCCTGGCCGCGCCACCACATGTTGTGGGCGCCTTGGAGCACGTCTCCAACCCGTTTTCGCCCTGCACTTTCCTTTTGTTATGAAACTTTTCACTATATAATCCTCTGGATCCCCTGAGGTCCATATATCGTTTTCTCGTGGTGTTTTCATTTCAATCTGTTTCTGCCAGATTTCATCTTCAGACTTAGAGCCATGATGTCCTCTTCCGAACCTCCCAAGGACAAATTTTTTGTGAACATCGTCAACCCGTAGATGAATGAGTTGAAGATGCATCCCGAGGAATTGCTCCTCAAGGATGGGGTGGAAGAGATGGAGCAAGAAGATAGTTTGGAAGCTAGGATGGAAGAGATGGAGCAAGAAGTGTTTAGGTACAAGAAGACGACGGAGTGTGAAATGGACATCATCCACAGAATAAATGCAGAACTCATTGCCGAGCACAAGAGGGAGACTTCCAAGCTTCGGGAGGATTTCTTCTGGCTCTACAAGGCCACCAACAAATTACAAGCACAACTCTACGACATGCAGAATCAAAACTGTGAGTATGAGATCAGGTTTAAACGTATAAGTTCTATTGCCAGTTTCAGGATATTGGAGATCAAGTGATCATTTGTTGATGGGGAGACTTTACCTTGAAAGTCTGATGATGGGAAGCATTCACCATCACCACTGAAGGAGTAATTCATCATTGGTATTGGCACCCCCTTGGCTTGTTCCAAGCTTGGGGGAGTGCCGCGGTATCACACCTTTATCTTTCACCTTTTTACTTTTTAGTAGAGTCATATCATGAGTAGAGAAGTTATCATTTAGGATGGTTTGCAGTGTGGAACTATCTCTCCTTTCGTTGGTTATCTATGAATCCCTTGGTGTGAGTTTCCGTTATGAAATATTAATGAGAAGTTTTATCATTTACTTTCTGCACACCTTATTTTAGTTTGCAATTTCTGTTATATGATTGTACTTGTTGTTAGTATTGGTATCAATTTTGGAGCATCAAGTTAATCTATTTGGTTTTGGCAAACTTAGCATTGGTCAGTAGCAACAATACTTTGAGGCTTAAGTAGAAAAAAGGGAGATGCATGTAGATATATTATTCAATTATCTTTCTTTCTTGTTGGCTCATAAGCTTAGTATTCTTAAGTGAAGATCATTTGTACCTCCAAGGAAGATTGCATGATTGTTTATATCACATGTATATTTGTTTGTTTTCACTCAACTCTTATGATTTCTACTCAGCCTGGCTAGCCAAAAACCTATACTGAGAGGGAACGCTTCTCGTGCATCCAAACCTTGAACCAAAACCATGCCATTTGTGTCCACCATACCTACCTATATGTGATATTTAACCGCCACTTCAAGTAAATTGCTCACGTGCTACCTTTAAAACCTTCAAAATTATACCTGTTTTGTGCTCTGTTCTAGCTCATGAGGACGTGGGTAGACAGTATTTATTTCACTCATTGATTAGAATTTACATACCTGGAATAGTGACACATCCGCTTATCCAACTGCTAGAAGAGCTGGCAACGGGATGCCAACCCCAAACTTGGTTACTATAAATTATCTTCACTCCTTTTGCCCCTCATTTATCAGTTAAAACATGATTGTGTAAGAACAAGAGAAGAGGGATGATCTACTGACCCCAGTAGAAAGAACGTCCTTCAATGGGAGCTGCTCTTGTGAAGTCTAGTTAGCTTGTGACTTACTGTATTGTATGCTTGCTGATCCGTTGACATAGACATGCACCTCTCTCAAAATTGTTTTCATTACCTCTGTTTATCAAATAAAAAGCTCTACCACATGAGTTGATCCCTGCTTCCCTATGTGAAGGTCCTATCTTTTACTTTTATGTTGAGTCAGTAAACCTACTCCTTTCTGTCTTAAGAAAGAATTTGAGTTGTTGTGATTCAACCATCTATATGTTGATTTATTCAATCATGTCTTTTATCCTTCCTTGTTTAGTACACTGTTTTTATCTGAATGAATATTACATTGAAAGTTATCAATGACTGTAAGGAGACTATTATGATTGAGCATGAAAAACTCTGCAATATAAGATCTAGTATAAAGACTCTGATCGAAATATAAGTACACTGTAACATCCCAAGTATGAAAACTTACCCTTAGAATGTTTGTTTCTTGTTTATTAATGTTTTGCATCATGTCATCATACTCATTGCTTTTGGTTGCATTTGTTTAGCATTTGTTGTCATTTTGTTCCCATCTGTTTTCCTTTGTTTTCACTATTGAAATTCAAACAATATTTCAAATGCTTTGTTCATACTTGTTATGTTACAATTTTCCAACTAAAAAGTTCAATCAAAACAACCATTTGTTTCCATTAAACCATAAGGTTCAAACTATTTAAAATTATGGCTTTTAATAATTCACTTAATTCAAATGTTATTCAAATTCAAATTCAATTACAAACATCACCCAATTTGAAATTATGAAAATTACAAAATAATTCATCCACTTGCTTCAAAGAAACTTGAATTAAAAACTTATTTGCTCAAGTTCAATTATTTTCAATTAATATTAATCTCATTCAAATTTTAAACAAATTGCAAACAGCACTTAAATTCAAATCATTTTGAAAAAACAAAAGTTGCACTTTGTGCTGTTAACATAAATAAGTGATATAAAAATTTTGCCCTAATTTTTCTAAACCCAAAACTTATCTATTTCTTCCTATTTCATTTCAGCAAAAAAAACTAGGAGAACAAAAAAATAATAATAAAAGGAACAGAGAGAGGGGCAGTGGGCTGTGCCCCCCACGCAGGCCCAGCCCACCATTCTTCTCCCCCCGGCCCGATACCCCCTCGATCTTCTTCTCGCTGTACGGCAGCCATCCGGCGAGTCCACGTCGCCGCGGCAGCAACAGGAACGGCCACCGTGCGCCCTAGCCCCCTATAAACCTTCCCCGAGGACTCCCTGAGCGCTGCCCTAACCCTAGCCCCCACCTACCTCCCTCGCGCCGCTGTCGTTCTCCCTCTCTCTGTCGGAATTCCTCCACCTCTGAACCTCACCCGAGCTCCCCCTTCTGAACCCGCGATGATCGCCGACGGTAGCCTGCATATCCCCTCGGGCTAACCACGGGAACCAAGTTCCCTCGACTCCCTCTACCTCCTCCACATCTCCTCGCTGCCGGAGACCCACCGGAGAGCAGCCGCCGTCCGCGTTCCTGTCGCCGGCGCCGTTCGTCACCGAGCCTCTGCCTCACCTGCACGCGCCGGTGAGCACCACCCCTCTCCTCTCGTTTTTCTGCAGTTGCGCGAGCGTCAGCACCAGCACGCACGCGTCCACTCACCGCAGCAAGCACGGCAGCGAGCACTGCGGCAGCTCGCCGCCGGCCGTCGAGCCCCTGAAGTGTTTCAGTTAACGCCCTGCAGCGGAAAAGTTCAGTTAACGAAACTGAACCATAACTTACCTGCGTACCCCTTACCTGACAAAGAACAGAACACAGCGCAGTGGCACTGCACTGCGAGCGCGCACACCGCGGCCTGGGTTCGAGCCCTGCGCTCGCGAATAAAACCCCCAATTTTTTTCGCGCGAGCAGCTGACAGGCAGTGGCCACTCGTCAGTGGCCTGTGCTGCCACGCGTGCCTCCACGCGCTGCCACGGTGGACAGGGCCCCCTCGTCAGTGGCTAAGGCTAGCCACTGCGAGGTAGAAAAGGGTTTCTGCCCTTTTCATTTTAAATCAAGTCCTTTTATTTTTACAGATTGGTCCCTGTTTTTAAAATGCTAATAACTTTTAAATTCCAAATCCAAATAATGCAAATAAAATATTTTTACTGAACCAAATTAAATTCTCTACCTATTTAAACCATTTGTTTTCTGTTTGGAATATTTCAAATGCATTCAAATTTCAAATTCAAACAATTCATTTCAACTTTGGTTAAATTCATAACTAATTCAAACTTAATTCAAATAACACAAATAAAATATGTTTTCCATGCTATTTTGAACCCTCTATCCAAATATAAATTTTGTTTAATGTTTTGAATAATTAAAATTGCTTAAATAATTTAAACCTTGTTTAAATCATTTAAATTTGCTAAATTCATAACTTGCTCAAATTAAATTATTTTTGAACATATAAAATATGTTTTCAAACTAGAAAAGTATAAACTTTTCAAATATGAATTTGGTTTAATGTTTTGAACAAATAAAAATTCAAATAAATTCATACTTGAATTTAATTCATTTAAATCTTGTTTAACTTGTCTAATTCATAAATAATTCATCTTAATTCCTTTTTCAATAATGGAAACATGTATTCCACCTAAAATTTTGTGTACTTTCAAAATATGAATTTTGTTATTTGTTTTGAACAATTAAAATTGATGAAAACAACAAATGCTTGTGTAACACCTTTAAGGAACCAAAATTCCAAAACTTAATAAATAAAATTCCAACTTGGTAAACCTTATTCCAAATTGTTTCTATTGTTGTTATTTTTCTGTTTTCCTCATCCATGAATCATACTAATCCACTTCCACCTGTTGATTAGTTGTAAAACAATTATTTCAACCATAATTCATGGGCTTTCATATGCAACTCAAATTGCATGTGGGTCCATTTAATCATGTTGTTACCATGTCAACTAGTTTATTTTGATGCATCAATTAAATGGTCATGCATCATCCCATGATTGTGCATTATGCCATGTTATTGATTGTTTGTCTCTCTGCATTGTTTGTTTGCTTCTTCTCGAATAGACGACGACGTTGAGACAGACGAGCCTTACGACACCCTTCTGAGGATCTAGCTCAGTACCAGGCTGCTGAGTTTGCAGGCAAGTATTCACTCACATAAACCACTATGTTCCTTTCAACATTGGTTACCGATACTTTCCGTTGTCTATTCTGCTAGCCCTATGAATCGTTGCTTCTGTTATGAACCTATCACATGTTATCCTTTAACCCTGATATAGCCTCACCTCCACACATATAACCCCTTTGCTTGTTGCCCGTGTCTTACTAGCATGCTTAGGGTTATTTTGCTCGAGTTTGTTACCCATTACTTTCTGTTACTATATATCTATTATGTTCTGGGGCTCGCTGTTAAACAACAACCTGTTAATTTTGAGGTAATGCTAAATTGATGATAAGGCACCGACAGGAGGCCCGACGTGGTTTTGAGGCCTGCTAGTGTCGACCCTAATTAGGAAAAGGGTCTTGTCTACTGATCCATGATGAGCGCACTAACCGCATGTGGGAAGCGTGTATGGGCGCCCCCCTCAATTTGATTCGATCCGCATCTCGTCCAAATCGGCTCATTTAGTTCGGGTTTTCCATTTGCCGCATGCATATGCAGGTGCGAACCCTTTGTACCAGGGTGGAACTTTTGTAGTCGGCATTTAGGGAGACACGTTCTTAGAGTGCTATGAGGGTCCCCTTTTCTTCGTGGGGCTTGATTAGCCGTGCGCTCAATTGCACGGGGTTCTTTGGGCTTGATGCGAAGAAGAGTTGAGTTGTGTTGAGTGCCCCGCTTGGTGGGAGGCATTCCATCTGGCGGGTTATTCTTACGTGTACGGCCAAATTGGTGCACCCCTGCAGGGATAAATCTTCTCGAGAAGCCGTGTTTTCCGCGGTTATGGTTGACTTGGTGAAAGTACTGGCTAACAAGTACTCAGAACAACTTACACCTAACTAATGATAACTTGACTAGTAACAGTCTTATTGACACAACAACCTGAACCATCATTAATCCAACTGTGTGAGTTATCCTCGGATTGCTTCTTTGGATAAGGGGCGAGATCCAGGATGGGTTTGGTTGGAGTTAGTTGTTAGTTGGTTACGATACGCTATCTTATCTCCTTTCTGTTAGCCGGAAGTTGTAGTATGTTCTGTAGTTGGTTAGTGCAGCCAGCTGCCGCATCTTTTGTATCACCCCTTTCTTCCGTTGAACCCAAAGCATTTGTGCTTGATGTTGCGGGGTACACTTTGGTGAACTGTGAGTCTTGCTTGCCAGTACGTTTATGTACTGACCCCTTTGGGGCTGTGGTTTCCGCAGACTACGCTTACGAGGATCCCCGTGATGGCTACTACGTGGAGTTTGACGAGGCTGCTGACGAGTAGATAGCGGACCCGGGCAGGATCCGAGACATCATGGATGGGCTCCGTCTTTTCGTTTCCGGCTTCTAAAGCCTATTTGGATCTTGTCTGTACTCAGACATTCTGGATGCTTCCGCTGTGTTGTAATGATGATATGTTGGGACATGTGTCCTCTGGATGATTGTATTTGCTATCTCTGCTCTAGTGAGAGCTATTTGAAGCTTATTTCTATTTATTTGTGTCTTAGAGATATGTTGTGCTATCATTCTGTTAAACGCCGTTGACGTACCATGTGTGTATTGAAGGGTTCGTTGCATAGAAAACAAAAATTTTCCTACGCGAGAGACACCCGAAAGGCCAAGATCTAATCTAGAAGACGAAGTGCAACGGGCAACGAGAAGGTTAAGGAGAACACATACCCTCGAAGACTCAAAGTGGTACGAGATCAAATCTCGTTGTTGGCGTAGTCGTACTCACACCGATCCCGATAGCGAGAAGATGAGCACCGCAATCCGGCGGTGCATCCGTGATTGGTCACACGTACGGTTGATGACGACCTCCGTTCCCTCGTTCCAGCGGGGCGCGGAAGTAGAGGATCCCTCGGAACTCCAGCAGCACGACGGCGTGGTGGTGAAGAAGAATCCCACGGTCAGGGCTTCGCCAAGCCGGAGACCATGGAATGGAGCAGCGGGTGGAGGGAAATGGAAGTGGACAAGTGTGTGGAGGAGGGAGAGCTCTCACCCTCCTTTTATAGGAGAGGGGGAGGCAGCCCAAGGGGGGGTGCGGCCAGCCCATGGGGGTGCCCCCACCTCTTCCCTCATCATGTGAGTGGACACTCCACTCACCTCCACTCATTTTCCCATTATTTCCCACTTGGAAAATCCAAAGGTTTTCTTTAATAAATCAATAAAACATTTTTATTTCTTTATTTCAGCATTTGTTAATTCTATTAAAAAACATTTGCATAAAGCACCTCGAATCATTTGTTAATTCTATTAACAACCATTCGACGAAAAACCCCTTGAACTATTTCAATTTTCCCCGAAACAATTTCGGTGCTGTCCAAAATATTCTTCGATATTCCGTATCCTCTCAAATGCGTCATCGAACCTTAAGTGTGTCACCCTACGGTTCGCGAATAAGATAGACATGATCGAGACTCCTCTCCGATCAATAATCAACAGCGGGATCTGGAGATCCATGATGACTCCTATATATTCAACGATGACTCTCGTGATCGTGTGAACCAACAACGTCGTGAACTATTCCCTTTGTCTCGCGATATTTTACTTGTCCGAGATTCGATCATTGGTATCAACCATACCTTGTTCAATCTCGTTACCGACAAGTACTCTTTTCTCGTTCCCGTGATATAACATCCTTTGTGATCATATCACGTGCTTGCAAGCGGTTTCGATGTGATATCACCGAGAGGGCCCAGAGTATATCTCTCCGTCATTTGGATGGACAAATCCCACTCTTGATCCATGATCCTCAACTAATACTTTCCGAATACTCAACGACACCTTTATAGTCACCCTGTTACGGTGTGACGTTTGATGCCATCAAAGCACTCTTCCGGTATCAGTGATTGACATGATCTCATGGTATAAAGAATAAGTTACTTCGTGTGTTTGATATAACAATGTAAACTAAATGACTTGATCGCATTGCTATATTCTCTTTGGGTATATGTTCATCACATCATTCTTCTAATGACATGACCCCGTTATTACTAACATCCAATGTTCATGATCAGGAAACCTTGATCATCTATTAATCAACGAGCTAGTTAAAAGAGAGGCTTTACTAGGAACCATTGTTTGTTTATTAAGCACACATGTATCAACGTTTCCGGTTAATACAATTCTAGCATGAGAAATAAACATTCATCATAAACAAGGAATAAGATAATAACCATTTTATTATTGCCTCTCGGGCATATTCCCTTCAGTCTCCCACTTGCACTAGAGTCAATAATCTAGTCTGTAAGCACTTAACACATATGGCGTTCCAGTGTTATTACCATGCTTCGCATGTGGTAAACATTATCAAAAAGATCTGAACTGTTCAGGTCCTATTGTATTTGCATGTTCTTTGCGTCTACACGCATCACTCATTCTCTAATGAGATGGCTTTGTATATATACGGTCAATTTGTGAAAACTTAATTCCTCAGCTTAAACCGATGTCACTAACATTGTGAAAATGTAGCTTCATAGTGTTAGCATTCTTGGAAATTCACCAAGTTCCGGTGATACCTTAATTCCTCAGCTTAAACTGATGTTACTAACATTGTGAAAATGTAGCTTCATAGTTTCAGCATTCTTGGAAATTCACCAAGTTCAATAAAGAACTCCTTGACACAAAATACGCTTATAATCAGTTGTCAACACAACGATATACTTTAGCCTTTGTTGTAGTATTTGTCACAATATTTCAATTTTGAAACTCTTTCAAATCCAGCATGGAACTTTCTTCCATCCTATTGTGCTACCCTTCATCACATATTTTAATTGAGATAAAATTAGTTGAATAAATGACAAGACTATTAGTGTAACATATTACAACCAATATTTTGTCATTACTATATAGGAAAGCATATCCTTAGCATTTCTAAAATGACATAAGGATCTCTCCCACTGTTGTCTAATCATCATATGAATTATCCTGCTATAACATATTATAGCGTAGGACTCATCTGGTTGTGTACATAGCATGGAAACATGACTTAGAAATCTTAATTTCAATGATGCTCATCATGTGTCAAAACACATGAATCTTGCTCAATTATTTTCCATGTGACAAGAACTCCTTCTTATCATTTTTATATTGACTTACTTCAATATTTCATCTATGTAATTTGGCTTCAATCATATCAGGCGCTTCAATCCATCTCTTATAGATATCGAAGCCCAATATCTTCTAAGCCTTTCATCAATATGAAATCGAAAATCTTAACCGTGTTAATTTAAAATACATATTTTCCAATCAACCATATGTCATCTACATAAAGTATTGGAAATATGTCATAGCGCTCCCACTTAATTTCTTGTAACTCTACAAGCATCTTTATCATTCATGATGGAATCAAACTCTTTTGATAACTTCATTAAGCTAAAGAATTCAACTTCGCTATGCTTACTTCAACCATTGAAGTGTGCATACCTTTCTAGCAACCTTTTGAATTTTACAAAACTCTCAGACTGTGTCAAGTACACATCCTTGATAAAACTTCCTCGAGAGGAGAGTTGGTTTTGTTATTCAACTGCCATATCATAATATGTAACCTTTTGCTAGAACTATCCGCAAAGACTAAAGCATCACTACGGAAGATCGAAATCTTGTAGTAGTCAACTCTTTGAACTTCGTCGAAAACAACTTTTCGATAAGTATCCATGTCTTTGTCGCTATATAGACCCTTTTGCTATCGTTAGGCATCATGCCTATCGAAAGGACTACCAAGTCACATACTTGATATTCATACAAGGATACTATGGCGGATATGATGACTCATAGTCAATTTTACGAAGTCAGGGCCCATCATTTGCTTCCTTTATAAGGTTCAGGTCCTTTTGTTGTCAAAACAACACTTTACACTTAAACCACAAGTTGTTCTAAGTACAAAGTTTTTGGACTTTACTGGTACAGTTCGCAAACTCATTTGAAGTATCTACAACATTTGTAGTGTCTTCTACTTAGTCAAAATAGTAAACCCCAGAACAACTTCCAGTGCTGCGCTACTCTTGACATGATAACGAAGATTCTCTAACCTCGTTGAGTTTGTACTGTGCTCCCACTCACTTGTTTCGCAAGAACTACTTTCTCGAGAAATCAACCCTTTCTGACAAACAACATTTGTCTTTTGGTTCGGTGATAGGAGAAATACCCAATGTTTTATTTGGGATAACCTTATAAACATATATTTATCCTATTTTGGTTGTAAACATTTTACACATGCTATGCATACCAAAACTTAAGAAAAATGACAATTCGGGTCACTACCCAAACCATATCTTATATGTTGTCAATTTCAACGGATCATGATGGTGCTCTTTTGAGTGTAAAAGCGGTTGTCCTTAATGTATAAACTAAAAAATTATAATGGCAATTTTATTAATCTTACCATGTCAAACAGGGTTTGATTTTGTCTTTTGAATACTCCAATCTAATGCGGGGTATTCGAGAAGTATAAGTTGTAGAACAATTCTGCAACTTCTCAGATGTTTTGCTAAACTTGTAACTCAAACTTTATCCTTTATGATCCAATCATAAATACTTGATTATCTTGTTACATTGATTTTAACTTCATATAAACAACCTTTTGAACCAATTCAAAATGTCAAACTCTGTTCCCTTTAAATAGATATACTCACATATATACTTAAATCATCGACAGAATTTTATGAAGGAAAAATTAATCCACCATACATGACTACACATAATGGACTATATACATCAATATGTATAATCTCCACTAAATTAGTCGTCCATTCTACTTTGGCCTAAGAACGGAATTCTAGTCATCTTTTGGAAGAGGTCTCACAAGCGTCAATAAAATGACTCCGGAAGTCCATCAATATGGAGTTCCTTCATGTTTTCCTTTCCGATATGAACTAAAATGGTGGTGTCACAATTTAAGTGAAAATCTTTTACGTCTTGCAACGTTTAGCATTCAGTCTTATAGATGTTTACTTTACCAATATGATTTATATTAACATATCCATCAATTATTGAATATGGTCATCGTTTGAACAATCTCATTTGTTCTCACAAAAGACTAGAACAAAATAACAAATTATTAAGTTCTTCAAATAAATCTTGACTGGTTGGTTCGATACGACAATGAACACAATAACACTTCATTTATGTTCTTGTCATAATCGATTCCACATCTATTACTAGTTCCTTTTAGGCCCTTGTATTTCTTTCATTGCGTTGCTTTGTATGACAACTCATACCAACCAATGTGGTATCAAAATACCAAAAATACTTTGTTAACTAGTAATACATCTATAACTTGTATATCAAGTATATACTCCTGAGCTGGACTTTTCCAGTTATCTTCTTTTCTGCCATATATCTATTTGTAATTCTATTTTCAATATTCCCTTTCCTTTATAGAAGAATCATTCAACATCAAACAATGCTAGTCTTACTAGCTCATTTTCTTTGGCGTGTTAGTCATATACTATCACCCATTGAGTCACACTTTGAGTTTGATTGTTCTACTAATATCACCATATTAATAGCATTCTTCTAAATTCCACTCTTAGCAATTTCCAAGTAAGGTAAGCTACTTTACCCATACTTCTAATCCATCCCATCATAACAATTTTATGATTAAGTTACTATAGCTCGAAGGAAGGGATTTAGAGGACAATTTTGAGCGCCCAACTTCTTGGAATATTCAAATGCCTAGCGTCTTCAATCATTGCATATATTCAGATAATATAAGCAAACATTGTCACGCTAAATTTGCATATATTCAGATAATATAAGCAAACATTGTCACGCTAAATTATACTCAGTCATGTTGCCACAAATAAGTTTCTAGATATCAATATATCTTTCACTTGATTGTTTCTGAAAACAACTCTTTTTAGTTCCTAAATCACCTTGATCAACAAAACATTCTTTTGAAGATAAAGTAATACGGAAGCAACCATGACTCTGGATTCTAAGTAGGAATTATTTGCTCTCTAGATCAATTAATCATTAATCACATGGAGCTAGGTAGGAAATACCAAAAATCTACAATAGGACTCAATTTTAAATTTCACTAATACGGTACCAATCTTAAAAGGTATTTACCAGATCATAACAGTTATATCTCAATTAACAATCTAAGTGTAAGGTAGTTATGTGGATGCCAATGACTACAACAAGTTGTGCAAATTCACTTTGATTTGTTGTTCATGATAAATAAGTTCAAGCTAATTCAAATTAAGTCATGAACTCCCACTCAAAAACAACATCCCTCTTAGTCGTCTTTAGTGATTACACGAACCAAATTCACTACACCAAAACCGATCATCACGTGAGATGATGTAGCTTCAAAGGCGAACATCGACATGTTCATCATATCATCCATATGACTCATGCTTTACCTTTCGGTTACGTGTTCCGAGGCCATGTCTGTACATGCTAGGCTCGCCAAGTAGAACCGTAGTATTGCATGTGTTTCAAGGCCATGTCTGTACATGCTAGGCTTAAAAACACCCGTTGTATGCGAACGTTGAGTCTATCACACCCGATCATCACGTGGTGTCTCGAAACGACGAACTTTCTTAACGGTGCATACTTAAGGAAGAACACATTATTATCTTGATATTAAGTGAGAGGGATCATCTTATAATGCTACCGTCGCTATCTAAGCAAAACAAGATGCATAAAAGGATTAACATCACATGAAAGGATAACGTGATATGATATGGTCCTTCTTGCACTTGATCTCCATCATGTGCATTATGGTATGATCTCAATCATTCCACCGGCGTGGTACCAAGTACCACGGTACCCCAAACTTGATTGTCCATCAATAAGAAGACAACCATATGGATACCTTCCGGTATATCAATAATTTACAAAATAGATCATCTCATAATCAAATTTGTAATATTGACCATATCAATTCACATGCCCAGCAAAAACTAGTTAGACACTTCTAATTTATTTTTGCATATTTTACGTGGCTTAGGGCTTTCGAGGATAGAACCGTTCATACCTACGAACATCAACCACAACGTTGATAAACACATTTTTAACAACCCTTCATAGATTAGATCTTAACTATAGTAGGAGAAACAGACACCCGCAAGCCACTTATGCAATACAAGTTGCATGTCAGTTGTGGAACAAGTCTCATGTACGTGGACATGTAAGGTTAGTCCGGGCCGCTTCATCCCACTATGCCACTAAGATCATAAAATAGTCAAGGAGGTAATAACATGATCATCAACGCCCACATACACCTATGTGTTCTACCCGTACAAAACATCTACGCATAGATCCGGCTCTGATACCACTGAAGGGTTCGTTGCATAGAAAACAAAAAATTTCCTACGCGAGAGACACCCGAAAGGCCAAGATCTAATCTAGAAGACGAAGTGCAACGGGCAACGAGAAGGTTAAGGAGAACACATACCCTCGAAGACTCAAAGTGGTACGAGATCAAATCTCGTTGTTGGCGTAGTCGTACTCACACCGATCCCGATAGCGAGAAGATGAGCACCGCAATCCGGCGGTGCATCCGTGATTGGTCACACGTACGGTTGATGACGACCTCCGTTCCCTCGTTCCAGCGGGGCGCGGAAGTAGAGGATCCCTCGGAACTCCAGCAGCACGACGGCGTGGTGGTGAAGAAGAATCCCACGGTCAGGGCTTCGCCAAGCCGGAGACCATGGAATGGAGCAGCGGGTGGAGGGAAATGGAAGTGGACAAGTGTGTGGAGGAGGGAGAGCTCTCACCCTCCTTTTATAGGAGAGGGGGAGGCAGCCCAAGGGGGGGTGCGGCCAGCCCATGGGGGTGCCCCCACCTCTTCCCTCATCATGTGAGTGGACACTCCACTCACCTCCACTCATTTTCCCATTATTTCCCACTTGGAAAATCCAAAGGTTTTCTTTAATAAATCAATAAAACATTTTTATTTCTTTATTTCAGCATTTGTTAATTCTATTAACAAACATTTGCATAAAGCACCTCGAATCATTTGTTAATTCTATTAACAACCATTCGACGAAAAACCCCTTGAACTATTTCAATTTTCCCCGAAACAATTTCGGTGCTGTCCAAAATATTCTTCGATATTCCGTATCCTCTCAAATGCGTCATCGAACCTTAAGTGTGTCACCCTACGGTTCGCGAATAAGATAGACATGATCGAGACTCCTCTCCGATCAATAATCAATAGCGGGATCTGGAGATCCATGATGACTCCTATATATTCAACGATGACTCTCGTGATCGTGTGAACCAACAACGCCGTGAACTATTCCCTTTGTCTCGCGATATTTTACTTGTCCGAGATTCGATCATTGGTATCAACCATACCTTGTTCAATCTCGTTACCGACAAGTACTCTTTTCTCGTTCCCGTGATATAACATCCTTTGTGATCATATCACGTGCTTGCAAGCGGTTTCGATGTGATATCACCGAGAGGGCCCAGAGTATATCTCTCCGTCATTTGGATGGACAAATCCCACTCTTGATCCATGATCCTCAACTAATACTTTCCGAATACTCAACGACACCTTTATAGTCACCCTGTTACGGTGTGACGTTTGATGCCATCAAAGCACTCTTCCGGTATCAGTGATTGACATGATCTCATGGTATAAAGAATAAGTTACTTCGTGTGTTTGATATAACAATGTAAACTAAATGACTTGATCGCATTGCTATATTCTCTTTGGGTATATGTTCATCACATCATTCTTCTAATGACATGACCCCGTTATTAATAACATCCAATGTTCATGATCAGGAAACCTTGATCATCTATTAATCAACGAGCTAGTTAAAAGAGAGGCTTTACTAGGAACCATTGTTTGTTTATTAAGCACACATGTATCAACGTTTCCGGTTAATACAATTCTAGCATGAGAAATAAACATTCATCATAAACAAGGAATAAGATAATAACCATTTTATTATTGCCTCTCGGGCATATTCCCTTCATGTATGGTATGAAGTACGTCAATGGTAGTATCCTGATTTCTATGGGATGGTTTATGTAGACGATGAACTCGTAAGAGATGCGGGTGCCGGTAAGCCCCGTAATCCAATCAACTACTATTCAACGGAACTGCGAGTATCCTCTAGAAGTTCGGGTGCGACATACACTCTATTAATTGTTCTCGGACCAAGAGCAAATTTTGCCTTAACCAATTATGATTTTCTCTTTGCAGCTTTATTGTGACTCCCTCTACTAGTTTCAAGTTAAGTTATATGAGAGGAAGTTGCTATCTAGAATGACATGTGTATTGATAAATGTGATGCTTCTTGTCCATATTTTATTTATCGACCCTTCACTCCATAAACATGTCGTCATGTTTACTGAGTTCAGTTTCGCGCAGGGACAAGCGAGGTCTAAGCTTTGGGGAGTTGATACGTCCATTTTGATCACTATTTTATATCATAATTTATTGCTATTCATCGATATATTTCATATTATGATGCATTAGTTATGTTATTTCATCTCTTTTGCATGTTTTTAAAATTATTGGTGAATAATTCACTGGGAACAGAAATCAGCTGGAAAAAGCACCATCGATATACCATATCTTTAAAGACCATAAGAAGAAGGGGGACATCGGGAAGTTCCTATTTCACCAGAAGATGGAGCCAGCCAGTAGGGGAGCTAGAGGGGGCCACACATGGCCCACACCATGTGGTAGCGCGCGCCCCCTTGGTCGCGCCGCCAGGTGGTGTAGCCACCATGACACACCTCTGGCAGAGCCCTTTCACGTGATTCATCCCCAGGGAACCCTAAGACCTGGAAAACCATCAAGGAAATATTCCGTTGCCTCCTCGGGACAGAAAACAACAGAGAGAGAAAAGCTCTCTAGTAGGGGGAAATCCGCCAGGGAAATTCTTCCTCAAAGAGGGGAAATCATCGCCATCATCACCATCATCGCTCCGGGCATCATCAAGATCAGCATCTTCATCGTCATCACCACCAGCACCATCATCCTGACCATCCACCTCCGTCCTGCTATAACAATTAGGATTTTATATCGTTGTTCTTCAGTAGATCTCTCTCCAAGTGTAGATTACTTGTTTGTATTTGATGCTTATGAGGTTTATCGGTGTTTGTAGTTTATGACCAGACTGTTATTCATTCACTACTAGAGATTTGCTTATAGCAGCATATCCTACCACAGGAGAACACGAAAATCGATGCGCCTGGGCTACTTAGCGCAGGTGAACTGGTGCACTGTGCGCCTGGGGTAATTCTGTTACCCCAGGCGAACCAGTCCCAGAAGCGCCTGGGGTAAAGTGTGGCAGGGCCACCACCACCGCCCCCTGGCACTCTTTCTTTACCCCAGGCGAATAACATACCTGTTCGCCTGCGGTATAAGACATACCCCAGGCGAATTTTCACAGAAGCGCCTGGGGTAAAAAGAGGACTGGGGTAGCTCCCCTTAGCGCAGGCGCACCACATCTCTGTTCGCCTGGGATAAAAAAATGCCTGGGGTAGCACCCCTTAGCGCAGGCGCATTTCATGCCCTATTCGCCTGGGGTAACATTTGTCCTCAATAAGTGCGGCCAGCCACCCACCACCACCCCTGTCGTGGTGGTGTCACGGCAGATGCCATAGGATGGCTAAAGATGTGGGAACGATGGACGCTGGAGGTATTCGGGGAGGGATCACGCGACGAGTAGCCGCGTGAGGTAAGAACAACACACTGCAAACAACACGATCTACCCAGGTTCAGGGCCCTCGTGAGGAGGTAAAACCCCTACTCCTGCCTCTCTATATGTATTATGATGTTTCTCCGAGTAGCCACAGTACAAATGGTATCTCTACCGGGTAGCCTCTCACTCCTCTCCGAGTAGAGCTAGGTCAAGAACTTAGGGTTTCTAGGGTTCCCAAATGGGCGTGGAGCAAGATCTGAGAGCGTTCCCCGCGCAGGAGGCGGCTGGGCACCTTATATACACGATGCCCAGCCGGATACGTCCAAATACGAACAAGTGTCGACATAGTGTGCACACCGTCCTTCTTCCGGGTTCCCGCTGACAGCTTTGGTTCCTAACCTTGGCTTCATCCGGAAAGTCGTTGGGCAAAACTAGGGGACAGACTGGTATCACTGTACCTAGGCACAGAGTAGGCCCCCCTTATCCTGCCACAGCCTGCTTCCATGCTGTCACTGTCAGGCAGGCCGGCCCCAGATGAACAGTAGTTCGAATGCTGCCAAGTACGGACCCAGGATACGCGGGATCCTGTGTCAGAACGGCTCCTTTGACTTTCTGACCCGAGTAGGTTCCCGCCAATTGTTCGCGCCAATTGTACTCGGGTCAACCTTCTACTCGAAAGGATAGAACTTGCTTGATTTCTCCTTCTGGTCATCTTGAGGTGAGACCGAGTAGCAGTCGACCGGGTAGCGAGTACCAGGTAGTCGGCTACTCGACCAAACCTCTCTTCTGTAAGCTGCCTTTACCACTTGTCTTTACCCTACTCGGGGGTAACCCCCCGACAGCAGTCCCCGAAGCTGGTTGAGTCTTGCGAACTTGTTCACTTGGCTCAGCCAGCTTAAAACCAATCTTTGCATTCATAGCCCTTGAACCTCAAGATGCCGAGTAAACGGCCTCCGAGTAGCACTCTGACAAGTATCTTCTGTCTCTTGTCTTCCGAGTAGCAAACTTCTTCTTCTTCTCGCCTCGACTAGCAGTCATAGTCTGTACCGAGTAGATTACTTAGCGGAACTGTATAGGCTTAGTGTGCTTTGTGCCTGCACGCCGTTCCGAGTAGAAGATTCGGTAAACTTACTTAGGCTTAGTGTGCTTTGTGTTTGCACGCCTGTTCGAGTAGAGCATTCGATAAGATTACCTAGGCTTAGTGTGCTTTGTGTTTGCACGCCCATCCGAGTAGAGCATTCGATAAGACTACCTAGGCTTAGTGTGCTTTGTGTTTGCACGCCCATCCGAGTAGAGCATTCGATAAGATTACCTAGGCTTAGTGTGCTTTGTGTTTGCACGCCCATCCGAGTAGGATACCATTCTGCTACTCGGCTAGCCAGTGACACTTTTCCGCTCTTCAGGTCCTCACATGCAAGCTTGAGGAGAGCTGCGAACGTTTCGAAGGGAACTGGTATCCTGACCGAGAGGAGGACGACCAGGCCTCCTTTGAGACCGCTGACCAGATCAACCTCCCCCGCTCCCCCACCATGGAGAAGCGGCACGTCTTCATCGACGGCCTCCCCGAGCCCGACACCGAAGTGGAGGAGGGCGAGGAAACAGACGAAGACACAGAGTTCGACTTGGACAGCTTCTTCGATTCGCCTAGAGGCAAGGCCGGGAAGGGGAAAAGAGTCGCCGTCGCGAGTAGCGATGAGGAGGCCGAGCATGCCGACACCGCTGCACTCGGATTCGGCACCTCATCAGGAGCCGCTCTCGACGACACGGTGCGCCCCCAAGGCCAAGCTTCAGGTCCGGTGGCTCCCGAGCATGACGTCGAGATGGAGCAAGCCGTCTCCGTCCTCCCGGATGTGACCAACACCAACACTGAGGAAGAAGCCGCGAAGGCCGCCGCTGCCAACTCGGAAACCGAAGCAACCAAGGCCACCACAGAAATTGCAGCAGCCAAGGCTAGCGCCGACAACGATACCTCCTCCATATGATTTCACCTGCACACTTTTTACTTGAACACTTATCAGATCCCCGGGATGCCGGGAGCATATGTACCAGACTTATTTATGTTTTTCTCTTGCTACTCAATTTTATTTCCACTTGTTGTCTTTGATTTGGTCATTTTGGGCAGCCCTGGCTCAATGCCGGGTTGCGTTTCCATGCGAGTCCCCGAGTTGCGTTTCTTATTCACCCTCTCCTTTCATCTCAGCTCTACCCGCAAATTATTGCTTTTTTGGTATTCGAGTCACAAGAGTCAAAGAGTAGGGCTGCAAATACTTAGCCGCTTAGAAACAATCATAGTAACGCAGCCCACCACTTGGCCGAAAAGACAATACATATAACAGAAGTAACAAATGCTCTACTCGGTTCCTGCACTTTTTTCTTCCTTAGCGTTTTTCCTGTGCTCATTGACCTTTTTGCTTGTTCTCTTGCTTGCCATGAAGCCGGGTTTCGGACAGCAGCAGAGTCGAAGAGTTGGCATATAGGTTTATACACAGTACTCAATACGCGTATGAGTTCTGAAGTGAAGCAACCGAGTAGACGAATAGTAAAGCCGAGTAAAAACTCTTAGAGCAATTTTGGACGAGGGCAGTCCCCGAGAACAATTTCAGATTGCAGAGTAGAATTTTAACTCGGGTAAGAGGGTACATACACATCTTTTGCTTACGAATGAAAACGGCGGAGTAAATCCTCCGAGTAGCACTCTAGAAAGTGCCTTGGTTCCCTCTCTTCCGAATAGGGCTAGCTCGACCTGATTTCTCCTGCAATCTTATGCTTCAAACATTCATCAGATCCCCGGGATGCCGGGTGCAAATGTATCAGACTCTTTATGCCGTTTGCTACTCATTTATATTCATGTTTGATTTTTAACTCAGTCAATTTGAGCAACTTTGGCTCGAATGCCGAGTTGCGTTACTATGCAAGTCCCCGAGTTGCATTTCTTATTCGCTCTTCCTTTTTATCTCAGCTCTTACCCGCAACTTGTTGCTTTTTTGGTATTCGAGTCACAAGAATTCAAAGTTGGAGTTGCAAATACTTAGCCACTTAGAAACACTCATAGTAACGCAGCCCACCACTTAGCCGAGAAGGAGTTAACAAGAAACAACAGTAAAAGGCATCCTACCCGGTTCCTGCACTTTTTCTTTCCTTAGTAATTTTTCTTGTGCTCATTGACCTTTTGCTTGTTCTCTTGCTTGCCATGAAGCCGGGTTTCGGACAGCAGCAGAGTCGAAGAGTTGGCATGTAGGTTTAAACACAGTACTAGATGTACTTTGTGAAATTTTAAGCGAAGCAACCGCGTGGACAAAAGTAAAGCCGGGTAGGAACACACAGAGCAAGTTTAGGCGAGGGCAGTCCCCGAGCTGAATTTCAGATTGCAGGGTAGAATTTTAACTCGGATAAGAGAATACATACCCATCTTTGCTCACGAATGAAAGCGATGAAGTAGGGCTACATTCCAAGGGCGCTTGGATTCCTCTCCGGCTTTATCTGCCCTGTTCGCCTGTGATGGACGCATGTCCACGAGATAATATGCATCGTTGTGCAGCGCTTTGCTCACAATGAAAGGCCCTTCCCATGGAGGAGACAACTTGTGCATCCCGGCTGTGCGTTGCACAAGCCTAAGGACCATGTCTCCTTCTCGGAAAACCCTTGGGTTCACCTTGTCTTCTGGCAGAGTACCGTCTTTTAGGAAGGATAATATGGGCACAGCCCAACCCGGTGTCTCCCGTATGGGAAACACTGGTTCGTCCAGTTCCATTGGGACAGGCACTTCTGGTTGCTCTTTACGGTTGGGAGCACTTCTCTGGAGCCCTGATCAATTGGCGAGAACTTCTTCAATGAATGCGACAGCCTCCGGGATTAAGGACAGCAGTCCCCGAGTATGGAGTGGCAGTCCCCGAGTAGGGAGCGGCAGTCCCCGAGTAGGGAACGACAGTCCCCGAGTAAGGAGCGGCCTGCCCCGAGTAGGGAACGGCAGTCCCCGAGTAGGGTAAAGGCAAGCAGCTCCAGGCGTTGCCGCTCGAGCTGCTCCCTCATGGCCAGGAGCTCGATGTCGGTGGGGGTTGGCATGCCAGGCCGCGTAGCCGACGCGGGAATGGCCGCAGACGTGGAAGGCGGCATGTTGCTCTCCTTCTCGTAGGGCCGATGATTCCTGCCACCAGCCGGCGGTTCGTCAACCTCCTCGACCACGGCCGCAGCGCCAGTAGCAGCTGCGCCGGTGTTTGCCGCCAAGCCCGTCACCAGCACCTCAGCGCAGTTCGCAGAGCGAGACGCGGGCCTTCCGCGAGCAGCGATCACCGCGGGAGGATCCTCTGCGTCATGCACCAGCTCAGGATACGCGCGGTTGGCGATGGTGGCGACGTAGACGAGGTGAGAGCCGAAGGAGACCACCGAGCCGCCCTCCGGCATGGCCATGCCGCCGAAACAGCCGGCGTTGTCGGTGACGAAGTCGAAGGAGCCGAATCTGTGGACAAGACCACAAACCACGCGCTCCGCTGAAGAAGATCCCGTCCGAACAGAAACTCCAACCAGCGCCACTGCTTGCCCCACGGTGGGCGCCAACTGTCGTGGTGGTGTCACGGCAGATGCCATAGGATGGCTAAAGATGTGGGAACGATGGACGCTGGAGGTATTCGGGGAGGGATCACGCGACGAGTAGCCGCGTGAGGTAAGAACAACACACTGCAAACAACACGATCTACCCAGGTTCAGGGCCCTCGTGAGGAGGTAAAACCCCTACTCCTGCCTCTCTATATGTATTATGATGTTTCTCCGAGTAGCCACAGTACAAATGGTATCTCTACCGGGTAGCCTCTCACTCCTCTCCGAGTAGAGCTAGGTCAAGAACTTAGGGTTTCTAGGGTTCCCAAATGGGCGTGGAGCAAGATCTGAGAGCGTTCCCCGCGCAGGAGGCGGCTGGGCACCTTATATACACGATGCCCAGCCGGATACGTCCAAATACGAACAAGTGTCGACATAGTGTGCACACCGTCCTTCTTCCGGGTTCCCGCTGACAGCTTTGGTTCCTAACCTTGGCTTCATCCGGAAAGTCGTTGGGCAAAACTAGGGGACAGACTGGTATCACTGTACCTAGACACAGAGTAGGCCCCCCTTATCCTGCACAGCCTGCTTCCATGCTGTCACTGTCAGGCAGGCCGGCCCCAGATGAACAGTAGTTCGAATGCTGCCAAGTACGGACCCAGGATACGCGGGATCCTGTGTCAGAACGGCTCCTTTGACTTTCTGACCCGAGTAGGTTCCCGCCAATTGTTCCCGCCAATTGTACTCGGGTCAACCTTCTACTCGAAAGGATAGAACTTGCTTGATTTCTCCTTCTGGTCATCTTGAGGTGAGACCGAGTAGCAGTCGACCGGGTAGCGAGTACCAGGTAGTCGGCTACTCGACCAAACCTCTCTTCTGTAAGCTGCCTTTACCACTTGTCTTTACCCTACTCGGGGGTAACCCCCCGACAACACCTATCCACCCCACTCACTCACTCACTAGTCCAAACTCGACCCATTAGTGCTCCTAGCTCAATCCCCCACACCCCTCCACCATTTTTAGCTAATTTAACCAATCATGTTTGTTATATTTTAGCTAGTATGCTACCCCACTTTCCCTCTTCCAAATATCTCCACTAGATCTACTAACCGGACACTAGATCTCACCACAAATGCACCACTAGCTACTTCTAGATATATCACTCTCTTATCGGCCGTCTCTCCGGTGATCTTCGACGTTGTCATCGCGTCTATATATTTTGCATTGTGTGTCATCTTAATAGGTGCGTGGGATTGGTTGGTGGATGAGAATTCGATCTCTTTTTCATTTTATTGTGTTGCCATGAGGATGAGTTGCCAATGTTTTGCCGAAATGTTGATTCATTTCCTTTTCGGCAAATTTCTGGCGCTCCGCGTTACACCTTTTGTAGGAAGGTCATGCCGAAATTTTCCGTGAAAACCGGATCTAGTTAATGAAACCTCTCTCTCTCTCTTGCATTTTGTAGCAATGGTCATTGCGATGAGGAAAAGCGTGGTGCATAGGTACGTGCGACGCGCGACCGCCGAGATGCATCGAAACAACCGCACCGAGATAGAGTGTCTGTGTCGGAAATGCAAGCTGGGGTCCTTGTTCAAACCAGATTCTGGTAATGTGGAGAAGCACCTGCTCAGGTATAGTTTCATGGAGGGCCACACTAAGTGAATGGATGATGATGAAGACGATGATCGCGTCGAGACCAATTGGGCGGCGACATGTGAAGATGATCAGGAGGAGTCTGAACATGGCAATGGAGAGGACGAAGAGGCCGCCGACGGAGACGACTATAATGAAGAAGAAGGAAGTCATGGTGATCAACAACATGAAGACGAGGACATGAACACTCCGCTAACTTCAGTCGTGCAGGACCCTCATGTTCAAGATCTTCTTCACAAGAACACGTCGACCGACGCCAGACGTAAATCTAAGATCACGCAACTAGAGATAGACTCTGTAACTCCGTTGTATGACGCAAGTCGCGGGGCGGAGGAGTCACGCTTGAGAGTAGCTCTGGATCTTCTAGAGATGAAGGCAAAACACGGATGGACCGACACAAGCATGGATGATCTTCTGCGATACCTGAAGACGCACTTACCTGAAGGGAACACATGTGCTAGTAGTCTACAGGAGGCCAAGAAAATCGTGTGCCCCCTCGATTTACCGCACACAAAATACCACGCTTGCGTCTGTGACTATATAATTTATCGTAACGAGCACGCGGATCAGATCAAATGTCCGATGTGCGGTGCTGATCGTGACAAGAGGGGGACTAAGAAAGCTCCTAGGAAAGTTGTGTGGTACTTTCCACTCATTCATCGTCTGCATCGGTACTTCGTGGACCCCAAGGAAGCAAAGCTCATGCGCTGGCACGAGGACAGAAAGAATGCGGTGCTGAGCGATCCAGAACGTGTTGAAAAACCAGTGCTAACACACCCTTCAGATGCACGTCAGTGGAAAGCATTAGACGCATTCGATGAAGAATTCGGGAACGACCCAAGAAACATCAGGCTTGGTGCGAGCACCGACGGTCTCAATCCGTTTGGCAACCAGAGCATCAAACATAGCACCTGGCCCGTGTTTGTATGGATGTACAACCTCCCCCCGTGGTTGTGTCTGAAGAGGAAGTACATACACATGAGTATGCTGATTCAAGGGCCGACCCAGCCAGGGAGCGATATCAACCTGTATCTCGAGCTATTAAAGGAGGAGCTAGACACGTTGTGGGAGGAAGGGGTGGAAACATGGGACGCCTTCAAAGAAGAAACTTTTCGTATGAGAGCCGCACTGATCACGACGGTGCAGGACTATCTCGGATACGGATACATTGCGTGTCAGGTGTGCCATGGACACAAGGCGTGTGTCAGGTGCATGGAATTTACCCCGTTTCTACAGCTACACAAGGATCCCGGATCTTCTAAAACCGTATACATGAGGCATCGAATGTGGCTACCACAGAACGACCCGTGGAGAAAGCGCGGAGACCTGTTCAACGGTAAATATGAGCTCGATCTACCTCCACGCAAGAGAAGAGGATAAGAGATCGATACTCTATTGAAGAATTGGAAAACGTGTCCTCCGTCGGGAAAGGTACAGAAGCGGAAGCGAGGAGAGAAGTGAAATAGAGGAGAGAAAAAGTGTCCTCCGCCAGAAGGACCGCTCTTGGGGGTATGGAAAAGGAGGTCCGTGTTTTGGGACTTGCGGTACTGGCCAATCCTCGGAGTGCCTCACTGCCTTGATATCATGCATATCACGAAGAATGTGTGTGAGAGCTTGCTTGGCACCCTGTTCAACATGCCAGATAGGACCAAAGACGGGCCAAAATCAAGATACGACCTGATGGTCCTGAATATCAGGAGCGAGCTTCACTTACCGCCTTCTACGCGTGAACAGACGAAGGAGGACGAGGATGAGCTGAAGGAGATGGACGACCGCAAGCGGAAAAGGGCTAAGCAACACAAAACTCACCGCCTGAAACCCTCTTGCTTCACTCTAAGCCCCGATGAGCTTGCGCAAATATTCACATGCCTCCGCGGAGTGAAATTTCCCTTAGGTTACGTGGGGCTGATAAGAAGATACCTAGACGCGGAGAAAAAAATCTTTAGCGGGATGAAGTCTCATGACTGTCACGTGATGATGACGCAGATACTTCCGTTTGCAATCAGAGGGATAATGGAACCGCACGTCCGTCAAACGCTCACTGGCCTCTGTAACTTTTTTGACGTCATCACTCGGAAGTCGATAAGCGTGAAGAAACTCGGAAGGCTGCAGGAAGAGATCGTCACCATCCTATGCGAGCTTGAGGTGTACTTCCCAGCTACCTTATTTGACATTATTGTACATCTATTGGTCCATATCGTGGACGATATCACCAATCTTGGGCCGGCATTCTTGCGCATCATGATGGCGTTAGAAAGAATGAACGGGATCATCAAATCATTCGTTCGTAACAGGGCACACCCGGATGGAAGCATCGTCCAGGGATTTCTCACCGAAGAATGCATCTCTTTCTGCAAGAATTTTCTAGGCAATGAGAAGCCAGCTGTTGGTTTGCCCGCAAACAAGCACCTTGACAGGTTCATGGGGGTAGGCCACAACACTGGAAAAATGGTAATGGACGCGGACTCCTGTGGTCGGAGAGCCGACTTTGATAGGGCCCACCTAGTAGTGTTACAACACATTGACGATGTCGACCCTTGGACAGAAGAGCACAAAACCGCGATAAAAAACAGTGCTCGCAGGCCGATGACGGAAGATGAGATATTTAGAGCACACAACTCCTCTTTCGCGACATGGTTCAAGAAGCAGATTGATGCCGATCCCCCGCCAACGACATGTCAGAAAGATAAAATTGTATTGGCCTTGTCATATGGCCCCGCGCCCAATCTGATGACTTATCAAGCATACGACATCAATGGGTACACATTCTACACGGAGGAAAGAGACAAAAGTAGAGACTATCAAAACTCGTCTATAACGATGGAATCTTACACGGGCGAAGAGATTAGAAGATACTACGGAAAGATCGAGGAAATCTGGGAGCTTGACTACGTTGGGGTAAAGCTGCCGATGTTCCATGTCAGATGGGCTACAAACGTCACGAAAGAAGACGAATATTTCACCACTATGTCGATGTCTGAAGCCAACAAACCCAAGTCCAAGATCCCCACCATGCAAAATGAGACTTGGGTATTGGCTAAGCACGTGGAGCAATGCTTCTTCATAACCGACCCGACAAAGCCTAGTCGTGTTGTCGTAAGGAGAGGAAAAAGGGCCCTCGTCGGAATGGATGGAGTCGCCGATGAGAAGGACTTCGACGGCTTAGTCGGAGACCCGATGATGGAAGAACCCGGTGAAGACGATGCACCATACACCACAAGAAGAAGCAGGACCACACTACCTAGGGCATGTCTTCCATTCACAATAAGAAGTCACGATATGGCGGTCACGTATTCAACATCGACCAAGAAAGGCAAAAGTAAGATTGTGACAAAAGGCTGAGAGAGGGAAATACTCGCGATATGTGCAATATAACATGCTAATAGCTACTATATGTACAATGTGTTTTCAGAGAGAAACACTTGCGGTATCTCGCTAAATCAATCTATTTACGCTCGATGCGACACTAAATATTTTTACATATGTTAACTTTCATATGTATGTAATTTTTAAGTGAAAAACAATGTGGGAGCCCATCTAATAGCATTCCTATTGCTCGATGTGTCCTGGGCCGGGGTGGTATGTGTAATTTAGAAAACCTTAGCACAGGCGCATCTGCGAGAATATGCGCCTGGGGTAAAAGGTATCACAGGCGCATATGAAAGAAAATGCGCCTGGGCTAAGGCTATGTGGGCCCGCGCAAAACAAAACAGTGGGAACTTTACCGCAGGCGCAGTTGATCAGAATTCGCCTGGGGTAATGCTATGTGGGCCCACGACATAACGAATCCCTTGGAACTTTACCGCAAGCGCGTTTGTTCAGAATTCGCCTGGGGTAAGCCTTAGCGCAGGCGCATTTTGCTTGTTATGCGCCTAGGGTAAGGTTCCACTGTGCTAACTACCGCGCGCCCACACTTCTTCCCTCTCTCTTGCAGAACAGATCGACACAACCAAGTCCCTCTCGATCCCCAATTCGAACGCCATCATCGTCTCCAATTCGCACGCCGCCGTCGTGGTTGTCGAGCAGCAGGAGGTGGAGGAGGAGCAGGTCGTACTCGAGAGCACGCAGGCCGTCGTCTTCCACGCCGTCGAGGAGCATTTCGAGGGCACGCAGGCCGTCGTCGTCCACGCCGTCGAGGAGCAGTTCGAGAGCACGCAGGCCGCCGTCGTCCACGCCGTCGAGGAGCAGTTCAAGGAGCCCTGTCGAGGAGCAGTTCAAGGGCGCCGTCGAGGAGCAGTTCGAGGAGCAGCAGGTCGTCCACGCCGTCCTCGCCCACGCCCACGCGTCCAGGTCAGCCCCCCTCTTCCAAGCCCCCCTCCCCCCTCTTCCACGCCCGCATGTTCTTCCCCATCCCTGCCCGGGCCCGCTCAATTTGGTTTAGGGTTCCAAACTGAAATTGTGTATGAAATTTGATCTGACAAAACTGAAATCACGGATTCGGTAGCGCAAGAGGAGAGGTTAGTTTAGGTTGTCATGACCTTTTCTTGTTCATAATGAGCATCTTGTGAAAAAATTGACGCATATGTATGCAGATGTGTAATATTTTGTAGATGATTTTCACTAACATTTGTTGGCTGCTGCTGTAAAAGAGATAGCCTCCTGTGATTCAATATGAAACGCCATATTTTGTAGATGATTTTCACTAACAAGGCAGACCTGCTTTGTAATTCAATATGAAACGCCATATCACTTGTGCTGCATTGAGGGATGATGGGTCCTAGACTTGTGCCCACTTATAAACCCAATCCGTAACTCAATAGCTTCAACATTCAAGCCACATGTTAGCAAAAGAATGTGGTGCTTTATTTTGGCATTGAGAAGTGAGGTAGCAATTGAGAAGGGAGGAAGCAAGGAGTAATTGTTGTTGTAGATGTCTGTGACTTAGTGGTAGTTTTTCTTCTGCTGTTACTGCCACCAGGTTTGTTAAGCAGTTGTAGCCATGCCTGGGGCCATCGCCACCCCTTTTGCTTGTTGTTCAGATGATGTACCCTAGCAAGATCTGAACCTAATTAAATCTTATACAGATATAATTTTCCACTTTGGAAAACTACGTGCTTCATTTTTAGTTACTGCTCGTGTGTGAATGATGAGGTATGATGGTTGAATCGGCGCGGTGCAGTCCACCGTTACAAACCCAGCGCTGCTACCTGAAACCTCGCCGCCTTGGACCACCATAAAACGATGCGCCCATTCCCTCCTTGCCTTCCCCTGATCGCGACGCCTACCTGCTGCACTTGTGTGCGTTCCTGAGGATCGCCACCGCGTCACGACGTGTGATTTGACCAGCGTGCTGATATAGGTTCAAAGTGGCATCTAGTCAGTGTACCGCAGACGAGAAGTCATTTTTACTACTCCCTATGTTCTTTTATGACACGTGAAATTGGGCCCAAAGCCCCAAATTGAGATGATGTTCTGAATGTTTCATAGTTGTGTGATTGAATTTGTCCTGATGGTACACACACATAGATTCCTTCCCTACATACTTTGCATACACACACTTTTTCCAGCTTAAACAGTTCACAAACCCTCACTAAGACCCACAAAATGATAGAAACATTACTGAATAATCTGAATAAACATGAACCACTCCTGCCAAATCCATGTATCACTAAAGGCATAGTAGAAGAGCATGTATTTTTATATGGTACGATTCCTGGGAGTTTGAAACTGAAACTGTACCTGGGCATGTATTTTTATATGGTACGATTCCTGGGAGTTTGAAACTGAAACTGTACCTGGGCATGTTTGAAACTGAAACTGTACCTGGGCATGTATTTATATGTTTGAAACTGAAACTGTACCTGGGCACTTTAAGTTTTAAAAGATGGCATTATGTTTGGTGCGATTCCTGGGATTTTTAAAAGATGGCATTATGTTTGTTGCCAGCAAGAAGCAAAAAATATGTTCCTGCTGCTAACTGCTGCTGCTGCTAACTGCTAACTGCTGCTGCTGCTAACTGCTGCCTAGGATGTATTTGCTGCTACCTGATGCTACCTGGGATGTTTTTGCTGCTACCTGATGCTACCTGGGATACTACCTGGGATGTTTTTGATTGCCAACCTGGCCATATGTGCATTCAATTTATGTTGCAGGTACATTGAGTGCCAATGTTTTGCCGGAACGTTGATTCAATTCCGTTCCGGCAAATTTCTGGGACTCCGGCATGACCATTTATAGCCGAGGTCATGCCGAATTTTTCCAGTGACTAACCTAGTATACGTTGTGTCTACTTCTAGCTAGGCATGTCTTCTTCTACTACGGATCCGGCTTAATTGGACCACTACATCCTTATGGCCAGAGAGTCGCAAGAGGATGAGAGAGCCAATGATGGCGGTGACGATCGGACATCTGACCAGCCCCCCGATGTCGAGCCCCACAATGATGACGGGCTCACCGGTGGCGAGGAGGCAACCACTGATAGTGGCGCCGGGGGTCCCTCAGGGAGCAGCACGACGGGAAAGATGCGTCGGCAGCGAGCTCCGAACAAGGTCGGCACCGTTCGAGAGAAATTCACGGAGGTGGATCCTTCCAGTGGCACGCCTGTGATGCCATTGGACCTTGTGAAGGGGTACTTTGTCGGACCCCAGACCCAGAGATATACAAACTGTCATGTGCTCCTAGCAATGGACCCACAAGGGCTTCAGGGTTACCAGCCCCGGCCGCAACAAACAACAGCAGGCAGACCGGATTCATCGGCACGTAGTCCGGATCCCCGGTCTACTACTTCTTGTGTCCATGCTATTCATAACCAGATATGTATACCCAAGCGTCCACGAGTCGGATGAAACTGAAGGAACGGGACCAAAGTTATACAGAGCTGCTATGTGTCCAGAAAGTGCAACAACAATCGAGGGTTACTGGGGTTACCTCGCCCCAGGCCGAATATCTTCGGCAGGCGGGCTCGGACATGGATCATCGGCTCCACAACCCCTCGACTGCGACAACTATGCAGGCATAGCCAAAACTGTATATCAACGGGCTCGAAACCAACAACCGATCAAAGCAACACTCTAGATATAAAAACTGTAATGAGCATGTATTACTAGAGTATAGCTTTACAACCAGAGGTCACATGACCCAACATTACATCAGACAACGGAAGGCAAGTTATGTTGCTAATCAACAAGAACCAAAAAGGCCTAAGAGGCCGCAACATAAGGCGACGTCCCAGCCCATAGATTCGAGGCTGCTACCTGGGAACCCCAAAACTACTCGTCGATGTCCACGCTGAAACACCACCGATGTGAGACCTTCACCTGAACCAAAATTAAGCAATCCTGAGTACTGGAGGTACTCAACAAGACTTAGTTAACCTATTATATATCTGCTAGTTTCATAAAGGGTTTTATGAAGGCTGTTTTGCATAAAGCAATGTTTGTTTTCCAAGTCGAGGAAGAATAGCACGTCTTATAGAATGTTTTCAAAACAGATGAGAAGCTCACTACTGTAATCACCATCTTTTGAATCCACCAACATCATTTCCCAGCATCTCACATGCTACGAGGATCACCCCTCTCGGCTTCTCCGAGGAGGCATCCTTCAAACACTACCTCCATGCTTTGTCAACATATTTTACGCCACGTTTAGGTTATCTATGGTCTTTGCCTTCACCAAGTCGTCCTTAACCGTGGACACGGCTTTTCGAAAAGATTGCCCTGCAGGGATGTACACTTTACCCACACGTACCAACCGACTCTTAACGCCACGCGGTAACGCTCTTCCCAAGGGAGCGCGGCAGAGGGTGGTTGGCCACGACCTTTACCTTACCCGACCCTATCAATGAGTCAACCGAAGACAGGGCCACCCCGTCAACAGGGAGTTGGCCATCCTCCTGACGGCACCTGTCTCTGTGAGGCGGGGTCAAGATACGTGTACGTCCATCACTTGGCCCCGGTCACGCCCTAGCGGAGCATTTTGTTTTCAAAACCGTTTAAAAGGTTTTATTTGCGGTGCCGAATGGAAATCTCAAACTACGTGACTCATGGATCTGGCCAAACAAGTTAGTTGGTCGAGCGCGGTTACTTAGACCCCGCGTGTGGTTGCACGCTCAGTCTTGGCTTCCGCTCGAGACCGTAATCATAGGGTTGGCGAGTATAGGACGAACAACCACTTCCCAAGTGGCCTCCCATACCAGCCTTAGTCAAATTATCCACACAAAGCTCATCTCACCACGTCATCATATCATACTAGGTTATCGCAGCTCTGATTCATCAACCGGATGGAGCAGAGGTAGCAAACATGTATGACTAAGCGAAGCATATATGAGGCTCTGGCGATGCGCACAAGCAAAACTATGGCGGCTAGGAGCAGTGGATCAGGATATTGAGGCAATGCAGTATGTAGGTGAACTATATCTACTAGCATCAAATAGTTTGGAATCGAATGCAAAGTACGAGATTCAAATGTTGTTCGAAAGCATATATGAGCAGATAAGAGGTTATGCTTGCCTTGCTTAAAAGAAAACCAAGTAGATAGATCTTCTGGATAAGTGCTTGACTTGTCGGTTAAGATCAAGTATTCGCCACTAGAGTTGTTGATCTTCTCTTCGGACAACGTTCTACCGCGATAAGAAGCAGAAACCAGAAAAGAAACAATCAACACATGGCATTGATGCAATGCGCAATATGTATGCATGACAAAGTTAATGCACTTGAATGAAAGACCTAAACAAGATCAAGGGTTTGCTACGGTTCATATGATGGTTAGGCATTTTGTCGGAAAACAGTCCCGAAATAGACCCCGGAGGGCAATTCGGGCAATACTAAAAGTGAGTGCAATTTTAATAGCTCAAATAGGTTTAAAAACATCATAAGTAGATTGCATTCATCATGTTGAGCATTTTGGTATATAACTTGTATTTTTCTGATTTTATTGATTAAAATCTTATTTTCTTTATTTTAGTTGATTTAATTGCATTTAAATAATGCCCAAAAATAAAGTTTGTCAAACATATATGAAAGTGGCATATTTGGTTTGGGAATATTTTTCTGAACACAACCATATATTTTTCATGTTTTTCTGAGTTATAGAAACTGAGATATTAATTATATCATTTGATGCGGAGGGTTACTCCTAGAGTGGCCCGATCTTCACGAATCGACGAAGAACACGAAGAACACGAGGAACTCGATGAACACACGAGGGGAAACGAGGGGGAAATCGAGGGCAAGGCAAACAAACACGAGGATAACTAGTAAGAACCGAAGAACCCCAAATCTACCGTCAACTAACCCCGAGGGCCGCCTACGGTACGATCGATTCAACTGAGCTCACCTTGATTGAAACCGCTTTACACCCGCAGCCGGTCCACTGCGCCAATAGAACCTCAAGATAATCGAGAGGAAGATTGGACAAGTACTTGATAGAAACCCCAAGGGAGAGATCAAGTAGTTGGATGATCCTTGATACAATCCTCGACGATGTCAGAGGGATGGTTCCTCAAAGAGGGATACACGAGAGCTGAGCTCCAAATGTTCTTAATTCAACTCTAACCCTAGATCTGAGAATGGGGGTGACTATATATAGTCTAGTGCCAAAGGGGGTAGGTGGGAGGATAAGAAAACAAGGCCCAAGGCCCGCAAGTGTCACGCAGTCCGCACAGTAGCGGAGGCTCCGGTGGTTTCCACCGGAGGTTCCGGTGGATGGAGCGGAGGCTCCGGTGGGGTCCGGTGGTGGCTCCGTGGTCACCCACCCGAAGGGGTTCCGCGCGCAGGTAGCACCGGAGGCTCCGGTGGCGAGTCGTGGAGCGGAGGCTCCGGTGGGAATACCGGAGGTTCCGTCCGGGTTCCGGTGGTGGCTCCGGTGGTGGCTCCGGTGGAAGCTCCGCCACTTTCCACCCGAAGGCCTTTTGGGCGGAGGCCACACCGGAGGTTCCGGTGGTGAGCGGGGAGCGGAGGCTCCGGTGGGAACACCGGAGGTTCCGCCGCCTGGAGTTTCCAGCCTTTGTCTCCTCGCGCTGGTTCTGCTCGTTCGGCTTCCGCGTCTTTTTGGGCACCCGTGGTGGACTTGTACCTGAGCACACAAAGTGTTGCGCCATGAGGTAGCGCACCATTCTCCACATGACCGAAAGCATGGAACGAGAGGAGCGAGTTCACCTTATCTTGGATGGCCTTTGCGCGTGATCTTGTCATCGGTGCACTTGGTGGAGTAGGGTGGGCTACATCATCTCCCCCCCCTTGAAAAAGAGTCGACCTCGACTCGGCGGCGTCTTCATCACTTGGGTATCCATGGAAGGGAGAGAGGTCCTTGACATTGAAGGAGTTGTGGACGAGGTACTTGGATTGCGGTAAGTCGAGCTTGTAGGCGTTGTTGTTGATGCGCTTGATGACCTTGAAGGGACCGTCACCGCTTGGCTTGAGCTTGGAGTTGCGCTCTTCGGGAAACCGGTCCTTGCGCAAGTGTAGCCACACGAGGTCACCTTCTTGGAACACCATGGGTTTCTTGTTCTTGTTCATGATAGAGGCTCGGTGCTCGGAATGCTTCTCAAGCGTAGCTCTTGTGGAGTCGTGTAGCTTCTTGATGTAGTCGGTGCGCTTGTCGATGTCCATGTTTGCTCGCTCTCGTAGAGGCAAAGGGAGTATGTCGAGGGCGGTGTTGGGGTTGAAGCCGTAGACGATCTCGAAAGGACTCTTCTTGGTAGCTTGATGGAGAGCACGGTTGTAGGCGAACTCGGCGTGTGGGATGCATTCCTCCCAATTCTTCAAGTTGGGCTTGATCAATGCTCGAAGTAGTGAAGAGAGTGTGCGGTTGACGACCTCGGTTTGTCCATCCGTTTGTGGATGATAGGCGGTGGAGAAGAGTAGCTTGACGCCGAGCTTGGCCATCAATGTCTTCCAAAAGTAGGAGGTGAACTTGACGTCGCGGTCCGAGACAATTGAAGTAGGTACACCATGTAAACGCACAATTTCCCTGAAAAACAAAGTAGCAACATGTGAAGCATCGTTGGTTCGGTTACAAGGAATGAAATGTGCCATCTTAGAGAAACGATCCACAACTACAAAGATTGAATCCATGTTGGTTTTAGTTCGTGGAAGGCCTAACACAAAGTCCATGCTAATATCACTCCAAGGTGCATGTGGGATAGGTAATGGCATGTAAAGACCATGAGGGTTGGAAGTGGACTTAGCTCGGAGGCATGTCGAACATCTCTTGACGTGTCTCTCAACGTGATGCTTCATCTTGGGCCAATAGTAGTTGGTGGAGAGCATTGCATAGGTCTTGTCGCGTCCAAAGTGTCCCATGAGGCCTCCTTCATGTGATTCCTTCAATAACAACAAACGAAGAGAAGACTCGGGGATACACAATTTGTTAGCCTTAAACAAGAAACCTTTGTGAAGATAGTAATCATCAAAACCTCGGTTAGGCAAGCACTTCTCAAATATAGGACCAAAGAAAGCATCGGAAGCATATAAGTCTTTGATTTCATCCAAACCAATCACATTGATGTCAAGACGTGTAAGAAGGCATTCTTTCCTAGACAAGGCATCGGCTACCACATTCTCTTTACCTTTCTTGTACTTAATGACATAAGGAAAAGATTCAATGAATTCAACCCACTTAGCATGCCTTTTGTTCAAATTGGTTTGGCTTTTTAAGTATTTCAATGATTCGTGATCGGAATGAATGACAAATTCTTTTGGCCAAAGGTAGTGTTGCCAAACTTCTAGCACTCTAACCAAAGCAAAGAGTTCCTTATCATAGATGGGGTAATTGAGTTTAGCACCATCAAGTTTTTCACTATGGTAAGCAACGGGGCGTCCGTTTTGCATGAGAACGCCACCAATTCCTATACCACTAGCATCACATTCAATCTCAAAAGTTTTCTCGAAATCCGGTAAGACAAGCAAAGGAGCTTCGGTTAGGCATTTCTTAAGTGTATCGAAAGCTTTTTGTTGCGCATTGCCCCAAACAAAAGGTACATTCTTTTTGGTAAGTTCATTCAAAGGGCAAGCAATAGTTGAAAAATCTTTGACAAAACGGCGATAGAAACCGGCAAGGCCATGAAAGCGCCTTATCTCACCCACGGAAGTAGGGTTGGGCCAATTCCTAATTGCCTCAATCTTCTTGTTATCTACTTCAATACCATTGGACGAGATCACAAAACCCAAGAAAACAAGCTTGTTGGTGCAAAAATTGCATTTGGAAAGATTGGCGAAAAGTTTTGCATTGCGAAGAGCCAACAATACTTGTGAAATATGATCAAGGTGATCTTCCAAAGATTTGCTATAAATGAGAATATCGTCGAAGTAAACCACAACAAATTTGCCAATGAAAGGACGTAGAACTTCATTCATGAGACGCATGAAGGTAGATGGGGCATTCGAAAGACCAAAGGGCATAACAAGCCATTCATACAAGCCAAGTTTTGTTTTAAAAGCCGTTTTCCATTCATCACCTATACTCATACGAATTTGATGGTAACCACTTTTAAGATCAATTTTGGAAAAGATAGTAGCACCACTCAATTCATCAAGCATGTCATCGAGCCTAGGAATAGGATGTCTATATCTAACGGTGATAGCATTGATAGGGCGACAATCCATACACATGCGGGAAGTAGAATCTTGCTTTGGAACAAGGATAACCGGCACGGCACAAGGGCTAAGGGATTCGCGAATAAAACCTTTTTCGAGTAGCTCTTGGATTTGGCGCTCAATCTCCTTAGTCTCCTCGGGATTGGTGCGGTAAGGAGCGCGGTTTGGAAGGGGCGCGCCCGGAATGAGGTCAATACGGTGCTCGATTCCTCGAATGGGAGGAAGGCCCGGAGGGAGCTCATCGGGAAAGACGTCTTCAAATTCCTGCAACAAAGGCAACAAAGATGGAGGTAGATTTGTCATGTCGTTAGTTTCAAATGCTTCCCCTTTGCACAATAGGACAAAGTGAAGTATGGTTGGGTCATCTCTTAGCGCTCGCATCTCACTTTTGGTGGCAAGTAAGGCAAGGCCTTTGGCATCACTCGGAATTTTTCCACTCATATTTGGCTTGTGGCTCTCACTCACTTTTTGGTGGATCACTCTCTCACCACTCATCTCACGAGATTTGAGCTCTTCTTGTCTACGTGCAAGAGTCTTGGCGTTGTCGGCGATCACTTGGCTAGGAGACATGGGACGAAGAACAAATGTCTTGTTATTCCACTTGAAGCTATAGTGATTGGTACGCCCATCATGGATAGCACTCTTGTCGTATTGCCAAGGTCGACCAAGAAGGAGATGACACACGGTCATAGGAACAACGTCACAATCTACCTTGTCTTCATAAGGACCAATCTTGAAAGTCACGGAGACCATGTGTTGAATCTTGAAGGTGCCGGAGTCACTAAGCCATTGGACATGGTATGGGTGAGGATGTTGTTTGTAAGGCAATTTGAGTTTGTCACAAAGCTCTTTGCTAGCCAAGTTGTGGCAACTTCCACCGTCGATGATAACCTTGATTGACTTGCCATCAATACCGGCTCTTGTTTGAAAGAGATTGCACCGTTGATCTTGCTCATCTTGAGGAGAAGAAGTGAGGACTCTTGTGACCACTAGGGATGGATTCTTGTCCTCATCGCAATACACACTTTCTTCCTCATCGTTGGATACGTCCAAAGGGTTGAGAGCAATTTGATGCAAGGCATAGTATTCGCCTTCGCTCATAGAATCACGTTCACCGTCTTGGTTGACAATCATGATCATCTTGTTGGAACATTCAAAGGACTTGTGTCCACTACCACCACACTTGAAGCAAGTAATAGTGCTTGACTTGACTTGAGGAGCACTTGAGGATGAGGTTGGAGGAGCTTGCTTCTTGAATGGATGGGAAGACTTGTTGGGAGCACTAGAGGCTCGCGTGTTGCTCTTGGTGGTAGTTGGAGGAGGAACTTGTGTCATTGTAGTTGAGGATGATGGTCTTGAGTTGAAGAAAGCCTTTTGCTTGCTATATTTGAGATCTTCCGCAATTTGGCGTTCCGCCTTGAGAGCTTGGTGGACAAGGGCCACAATGTTGTCATACGGTTGATACTCGACGATCTTCCTTATAGGATAGTTGAGGCCATTGAGGAAGCGGGCCATTGTTTGCTCTTGAGATTCTATCACATGAGCGCGGATCAAAGATGTCTCCATTTCCTTGTAGTACTCATCAACGGACTTCACACCTTGACGAAGTTCTTGAAGCTTCTTGAAGAGGTCACGCTTGTAGTGAGGAGGAACGAATCGAGCATGCATGAATTGCTTCATCTCATTCCAAGTGGCAATAGGAGCAACGCGATTGCGGACTCGTTCGGCTTGTAGACGATCCCACCATAAGAGTGCATAGCCTTCAAATTCCAAAGATGCTAGAGCAACCATCTTCTTGTCGGTGAAGTTGTGAATGCCGAAGATCTTGTCAACCTTGAGAGCCCAAGCAAGATAGTCTTCGGGATCATTCTCACCATTGAACTTTGGGACGTTGAAGCGGAGAGCACTCATGTTGTTGTCCTCTTGCGGACGATGGGGGCGCGCATGTTGGCGCTCATGGGGGTCTTCATCATACATGGGAGGTGAATCATCATAGGGGTCATCCTCATTGTCTTGGCGGTGGCGATCATGATGGGAAGGATGACGCCGGTGGTCATTAGGTGGTGGTGGTTGGTGGTGACGGAGCCTAGCTTCACGGCGTTCACTATCATCATTGCCATTGTGATGTTGTTGAGGACGTTCTTGTTCTTGGCGAGGTTGTTGAGGATGATCATGTTCTTGGCGGTCATTGTTGTTGGGACGCGCATGGCGCCTAGGTGGCCTTCGATGTTGACGAGCATCTTCCACGAAATCATTGTGGCCATAATCTTGAGCGTGGCCTTGTGGAGGTGGAGGATGATGGTGTTGTCGAAGGTCCGGGCGTTGCGGTTGTTGAAGAGGGTCACCACGGCCTTGGCGATGTCGAGGTGGTGGTGATGGCGAGCTATCCTCATACCGATTGCGTCGCGGAGGTTGTTGAGGTTGTGGAGGAGGTGGTGGTGGTTGTTGAGGTTGTCCACCCTCCTCCATGTTGTGGCGATCATGGCGATCGTGGCGATCATGGCGACGAGGTTGGTGAGGATCTTGATTGTGGTGGCTTGAGCGGCGAGACCTTGAGGACGATGATGAATGACGGCGATTGGCAATATTAGCCAAGTTGATGTTGATGCGCGTCATTTGATCATTCAATCGAGCCTCTTGCTCTTGGAGTCGACGCTCATAGCGTTGCAACCCGTCCTTGACGAGTTCGCGGAGTTGAAAGTGGTCATTGTGGGTGACGAAGTTGGCGTAGTCATTGTCGTTGTAGAATGGATTGCCTTCGTCTTCCGAGCTCGGACTTGTGAATACTCCTTCCCTAGCCATCTCAAAAGCACACACAAGGGTGATATTGAAGAAATGGACGCCTCACTTACCCAACGTTACCTTTCTTGGTCGTATTGAGGCTAGTGGACGAGCCTAGGTGTAGGGCGGTATGTCAAGAGCGAGTCCAAAAGATCGAAAGAAACCGCAAACGGCAACACACACACTTTATATGGAAGGCAAATAGGTTAGGAAAATGGCGAGGAAAAACGACCAAAACCGAAGAAAGGTTTGTTGTCAATCGTGGAGAAAATTCAAAGAAAAGTTAGCACAAAAACCAAACCTATAGGATGGAAATATGGTGGAACACACACACGCAAGGGAAAAATGGGGTTAGTGCGACCAATGGACGAGCGAAGAACGAAATGGCCCTAACGTAGACTAATGCTCAATGCCACACTAACTCAAGGAGGACGCTAGCTCAAACCGCAACGTTGAAAAGGCAACAAGATTCGCACCGTGGCAATCGGTCACTCTTTCTCTTTTGCGACGCAATGCTACACGTTCCTACAATGGAAAGCAATTGGCACCGATCCTTTTGCTTCTTTCTCTATTTTCTCTTCTTTTTTTTTTTTTTTTTTTTTTTTTTTTTGATTTTCTGTTTTTGATGGATTCCAAAGTGCCAATGCCTACTCGGTAGCTAATCTCTCACAAGCGCTAACCTCGCACTCTCGATGCCACAAATGCGATGCCAAGCGGTGTAAAAAGAACTAGTCCGATAGGTAAGTAACACAATGGGATGGGGTGGTGTAAGCGGAAGCAAGTTATACCTCTCTTTATTTGATGATCACGGACTTGCGGCCGTGGGGAAGTCGATGTCGTGGCGATCCGTTGATGTGGAAGCGTAGGTGATGTCGTGGGCGTCGCGTAGCAACTCGTTGCACTCAATTTGGATCACAAATGACAAAGAAAAACAAGTTCCAAAATCTGTCGGAGAATCGAAGGGCTGAAATTTCCTGAGTTTTGGGCTCAAATTCGAAATTCCCACAAAATCAAGAAAAATTTTGGGCGAAATTGGAAAAATTGGCTGAATAGAAAGTTGTGGAATGGTGTTTGGCAACAAATCTATGAAGGAAAACCACGAAAAACTCAACGAGTCAACAGATCGGTCAGATTCCCTTTTGGCTATTTTTTTTGAGGATTTTCGAAATTCTTGGTGGAAAAAGAAAAATTGGTGGATGGGGAGGGGTATGGGTGTCGGATTCGTGTCAACCTAGCTCTGGATACCAGATGATGCGGAGGGTTACTCCTAGAGTGGCCCGATCTTCACGAATCGACGAAGAACACGAAGAACACGAGGAACTCGATGAACACACGAGGGGAAACGAGGGGGAAATCGAGGGCAAGGCAAACAAACACGAGGATAACTAGTAAGAACCGAAGAACCCCAAATCTACCGTCAACTAACCCCGAGGGCCGCCTACGGTACGATCGATTCAACTGAGCTCACCTTGATTGAAACCGCTTTACACCCGCAGCCGGTCCACTGCGCCAATAGAACCTCAAGATAATCGAGAGGAAGATTGGACAAGTACTTGATAGAAACCCCAAGGGAGAGATCAAGTAGTTGGATGATCCTTGATACAATCCTCGACGATGTCAGAGGGATGGTTCCTCAAAGAGGGATACACGAGAGCTGAGCTCCAAATGTTCTTAATTCAACTCTAACCCTAGATCTGAGAATGGGGGTGACTATATATAGTCTAGTGCCAAAGGGGGTAGGTGGGAGGATAAGAAAACAAGGCCCAAGGCCCGCAAGTGTCACGCAGTCCGCACAGTAGCGGAGGCTCCGGTGGTTTCCACCGGAGGTTCCGGTGGATGGAGCGGAGGCTCCGGTGGGGTCCGGTGGTGGCTCCGTGGTCACCCACCCGAAGGGGTTCCGCGCGCAGGTAGCACCGGAGGCTCCGGTGGCGAGTCGTGGAGCGGAGGCTCCGGTGGGAATACCGGAGGTTCCGTCCGGGCTCCGGTGGTGGCTCCGGTGGAAGCTCCGCCACTTTCCTCCCGAAGGCCTTTTGGGCGGAGGCCACACCGGAGGTTCCGGTGGCGAGCGGGGAGCGGAGGCTCCGGTGGGAACACCGGAGGTTCCGCCGCCTGGAGTTTCCCGCCTTTGTCTCCTCGCGCTGGTCCTGCTCGTTCGGCTTCCGCGTCCTTTTGGGCAACCGTGGTGGACTTGTACCTGAGCACACAAAGTGTTGCGCCATGAGGTAGCGCACCATTCTCCACATGACCGAAAGCATGGAACGAGAGGAGCGAGTTCACCTTATCTTGGATGGCCTTTGCGCGTGATCTTGTCATCGGTGCACTTGGTGGAGTAGGGTGGGCTACATCATCATTTTAAATTATTTCTGTAATTATAAAAGTGGGCCCACGTGTCAATTTGAAATTTTCTTTTTAAATAAAACAAAACAGTTGACAGGTGGCCGTGGCTGAGGTCACGCTGACGTCAAGGTGACGTCAGCGGTGGCCGGCCGGAGACAAACGTGGTCGCCGGCGGCGAACCACGGCGCCCCAGCAAGCGTTCCTGGGCTCTCTGGATTCGCCTCGGCGAGACGCACGTGTAGGAGGTGGCGCCGCCCCGATTAGGCCACCGGCGGCGAGCCGCCGTGCTCAGGAAAGCGGCGGTGGCCACGGGCTCCGGCGAGTTCGCCGTTTCCGGAAGCGAGAAGGGACGAGGAGGGTTCTAAGGCGTAGAGGGGCTCACCGGGAGCGCGGGGGTGGCGAGTTTGAGGCCGGAGAGGAGGTGACGGCGACGAATCGCGGCGGGGAAGCTCCGCCGGCCGTGGGGAAGATGATGGATGGCGGCGGCGATTTAGGCCATCCCGGCCCGATTCCAGTTGCGAGGAGGGGCGGTGGAGGATGGCGACGGCGATGGGAAGCTCAACGGGGCGCGGGGAAGCTCCAATCACCGGCGGCGAGGGTGTCCGACGGGGCTAGGGTTTGCTCTGCGCGAGGGACAGAGAGAGGAGGAGGAAGATCGTGAGCGAGCGAGAGGAGGGAGAGAGGGAGATGGGGACGTCTCCCTGCGTCCTCGTCCGCGCGGAAAGGGAGCAGGACGTGGCAACGGCGACGCCCGCGGCGGCCACGCAGCTGCTTCCTGTCCCAACGAAGAAGACAAAGCGCATTTGCGAAAACCCCCTGGAAAAACTGTATTTTGCAGAGAGGTCATTTTCTTTTTTAAAACAGTACCCAAAAGCTGGTTTTGAGGGCCTTTTTGTGAAGCAAAAATTACACAAAAATAAGTTTTCAAAAGCTCTTCAAATTTCCAACAAAACCATACCTTAGTTTGTTCATTTTGAAAAACTTGGTAGAACAACTTTGTGGGTTGCTTGTTTAAGTGATTTTTGTCATTTCACTTGTTATAACAAATGCAAAAAAAAATTACCAAAGTTTTCCATGCATGTATGCCATGTACACAACACACAACGCAACTTTATTACAAAGTAGGGTTGTTACATACTTCCTCCAACTTGGCGCGATCCTTCGAGACGTCGTCAATGTCAACGAGCCGACTCTCAAGAAGAAGCCAACTCTGCGCGCCCGACTCATCTCGAGGCTGCACGCGCGGTACGAGTTCCCTCCCCCCTACAACAACGAGAATGTGAAGGGCAGCCTGGTGAACAAACTCGCCCTCACTAGATTCATCAAAGCCCTGAGCAATTACAAGACTATGGTGAGGGCGATTATTAGGGACGAGGAACCATTCGAAGAGATCCATCGCCACTTCCCGCGGATTACGCCCGATGACTTCAAGACTTTCCTAGATAACCAGTCGCTTGATTTCACTAAGAATCAAACGGAATGGGGGAATGACCTAGCGTCGAAGAACATCGGTCACCACAATCTCGGCTGTCGTGTCTACGACGGGAAGGAGCCAGTTTGGGCGAAAGAGGAACAGGCATACATTGAAAAAGGGATTGAGAACACTTACGCCAAGTATGCCCATGACCCGCAATTCCAGAAATTCATGAGGTCGAGGTACAGAAAAGTAACTCCGACCGGGGAACTTGTCTCGGACCCGAAGATGGTGGAGGGTGTTATTTTGGTCACGGACGATAGCATGAAGAATGTTGAGAAGCTAGTGGTAAGAAATTTACCATTTCATGCAACTCATCATCATCAAGTCCATGATTTCATTCTAGTACGAAACCATTTCTAAACCGTTCATATGTTACTTCTGCAGCTAGAAGAACAACAACTTGAATCTTCCTCGTCGCAGACGTCGACGGCCAAAGTCGCGTGGGATAAGCCTTTCATCAGGGGGGTACAACAAGGCAAAGAGCCAGGACCCTCTGAAAAGGCCGCACTTAGGCCGTATCACCGGCGGCGGACTTAATAAGAAGCACGCCAACTATGTCTTGGCTGAGCCCAGCACTAAGGAGTCGCGGGTGGCGAAGAAGAGCCAGTCGATCGAGGAGACGGAGGCGCTGAAGAAGAAGGTCCAGGACTTGGAAACAAACATGGAGAAGAAGATTGAGGAAAAGGTGGGGGAAAAGATGAATGCGCTCATCCCCCCCATATTTTAAAAACTATGTGGCTACATCGCCGGGGGCTCACAGGGGCCGTTACCGACGATCAACATACCGTCGATGTTGGTCGTGCCCGCCGCGGCCGCCGCCGGTGGTCCGTCGACGCCGGCCGTGCCTGTCGCCCCCGCCGTGCCCGACGCGCCTGCCCCCGATGGACCGTCGACCGTGTCCGGCGCGGCCACCACCCCGTTGCTCGACGAGCCCACCATCACCTGTGGTCCGTCGATGTTAGCCGAGCTCAATGCTCTCACGGTAAATTATTGACCGTCTCAAGCTGTAGCCAGTTCAATATAACCCTACTCTCTGACCTATCCATGCATGTTATCGCAGGCTGACGCGACGGGATGCACCTTCCTGCTAAAAGTGGGCAGCGAGTTGAAGGATGTTGCAAAGGGGGCATCTTGCAGCCACTATCCCGCAAGTACCACTGCAGAGATATACCGGCCAACGAGTTTCGGGTTCATGTCGATCTGGTGCTACCGGGATTCGATGACTTGTATTCTCCTAATCAACCCGCCGATGCCGACAGCGAGCTGAATCTCGGCCAACTGGACAATAAAATCTTGCTATGGCCGAAAGCCCTTATTCGGCTGAACACCACGTCAGGGTCGGCGCCAAGCCAAGGCATGACCGTCACCACTACACCTGTTGCGCCCGTGGCAAGCCAACAAGACAAGGTCCAACATGGCAATGTCCTCTCTCCACCTCCGGTGGATCCTCCTCCTCCCGAGCACGAGACGTCAAATGACGAGCAACATCACGAGCATGAGACCCATGATGACTACATGGATATTGAACTTGCTCCCATTGACGATTTCATAAATCAGTTGGATGGCGAGAAGCTGGTTCCTCCGGAGTTACCCACTAGAATTCTTGATATCCAGAAGAAGGTAGATGGCGAAGAGGGCGGTTCTTCTGAGTTACCCACCAGAAAACCGGATATCCAGAAGAAGCTAACCTATTCCCAAGAAACTCCCGAGGAGCAGACGGCCTTTACGGCTCCACAGCCTATGCTGGTTACCCCGAATACACTCTGTGCTACGGCCGAGGAGGCGGTAAAACAAAGCGGCACTCCCATCTGCTTGAGGCCGAAGAAGCAACGGAAGAGGCCGGCAGCCCAGAAGAAGAAAGGTGGTGCCTCCTCTAGTTGCCAGCCAGCTGCCGCTCGAGTCCTGGACCGTTTGCCGCCACCGTCCCGTGGAGGAAGGTGCATGAGATAGGTCAGCCGATGCTGCCGCCAGAGGTTGTCGCTGTCATGGGTGGTGACATGAGGACCATCCACGACGGGATTTTGTTCAAATAGAATGAACTTCTACGTGAGAAACATCCCTCCTACCCGCTATACGTGGTCAAGGTGCCCCGATCCGTGGGTTTTGTGGATACAAGTCCCGCGGAGGTGTTCTTCATCAGATACGAAGATATATTCAGGGTCTTCCACTTGGGAAAGCTCGACCGAAGCATTGTCCGCCTAGTATCGCTCAGCATGGCGCACGATATGGTCATGGAGAATACCCCGCACATCGCGATTATGGACCCCTACCACATGAATGAGGACTACTTGCGGTCACCTGCGGACCGGGTTGTTATCACGAACTTCATAACGGGGTTTTTGATAGATAACAAGGATAAGAACGCCATTATCATGCCATACTTTCCCAAGTAAGTAGTCCTCTCCGCTTCCCGTCGTTACATTCTTTCTAGAATCTCCTTAGTATTCCGATTCATGATATTGATGGCTTGTTCGAAATGTTCTGCACAGAAATGGAGGATGCGTACTCATCTTCATGGAACCGCATTGGTCGGTATGCACTTATCTCGATGCGGGTAGGGCGGTGCAGAAGGACTACAACGACATAAGAGATATTCTTAATAGTGCCCTCAACGGCTTCGCCGCCGAGTTAGGCAAGCCCCTAAAAAAGGAGAAAAAAGTACGAGGCGCCTACGTGTGCAACCACGTAACAAACTTCCCCTGCCTCAAGCAATCGGAGCAAGAATCCGGGTTGGAAGCTTGGTATGTCATCTTTCAGATGAGGGAGTACTTAAAGGATGCCCAAGAGGTCCAGCTACCAAGTCATCTCCGAGACCTGACCACAAAGATGGCCAACACCCCCGATGAATATGTGCGGGCTGAGTTCCGTCGCATCCAGCGGAGGATCTGCACGATACTCTCGTCGGATGTCATCACTCGGGGTGGCTTGTTCTTCCACGGCCACGCACCACCGAGCAACCGTGACATATAAGCACACCTACGAGAGCAACGTGACACCCGGACATTCAACACGCTAAAGGCGTTCGTCCGTTCCCGCCGAGACCATAGGATTGACAAAATGTTAGTATACACTTGCATCATATAACTTTTAGTCCTTTATTTTTTGTGTTTTATTCGTAAACCTTGATGCTTGTATTTTTTGATAGTTATTTGCGGTCTATTATCATTTTCGATGCTAAACTCGTATTTTTGTCCTATGCACAGATGACATGGTATGTTGTGTATGTCGGTAGGGTTCTCGGAGTCTACGACGACTGGGACCAATGCCGGAGACAGGTGCACGGTTTCAGCGGCAACGGCTACAAGGGGTACAAGACCATGGTGGAGGCGGAAGCTCGATACGCCACTTACCTAGCGAGAGAGAAGACGGAGAAGACGAGGGCCCGGATGACCACCTTCGCCATCGCCGTGCTTATACTCCTTGTACTCCTAGTGTTGATGCTACTTGTTGTTTTGCTTGTCTAGATAACTAAACTATCGATTTGTTTGAACTATCTCGCTTCGAGACTATTGTTCGAGACTATGTAATATTTGTTGAACTATGTGGTGATGATCGAGACTATTGTTCGAGACTATGTGTTGATGATCGAGAATATTTCTGTTATGAAACTTTATTCTGTCATCTTGCTGTCATTTTCATACTTATTTCTGTCAATTTCCTGTAATTCTGTTATTTTCGTTTCTTTTATTTTTTGACACAGCAAAACCATACCCCAGGCGAACAGCATATTGTACCCCAGGCGAATCTGTACCCCAGGCGCACAGTGCATGTTCGCCTCAAGTAAAAGGCTTACCCCAGGCGCACAAGGCCAATTTGCATGGGGTATGTCACGTTACCACGGGCGCATTTTGCAGTTCGCCTGGGGTAAGCCATTACCGCTGGCGATGTGGTCCCAGGCGAACTGAGATGCGCCTGTGGTAGGCCTTTTTGGTTTGCCTGCGGTAGCCTTTTCCCTAGTAGTGATTATTATATCACCTCTGATCATGATCCATATGATGTCTTGTGAGTAGTTTGTTTAGTTCTTGAGGACATGGGAGAAGTAAAGATGTCAGTAGTGGAATTGTGTTGAAGTAATATCTAATGGTTTGATATTTAAGTTGTGGTGCTATTCTTCTAGTGTTGTCATGTGAACGTCGACTACATGACACTTCCCTTCCAGAACAGAAATCGCGAGTGGACATTCCCTTCCAGGAAAAAAAATCGCGACTCCGATGTATAAACACACCGCGCCTCGTTTTGAAACCCCGGGTTGTTCAGCCATCGCGTCACGACTGGATGCCGCATTCTACGGATGCGATGGTAAGACCGAATGATTCGTCCTTTGGGCCCAGAATCGCACTCATGATGCGTCCTCCGACGGTTTTCTGTGTTAGCGGCATGATGAAAAATCCTAGTGGATGCGCCGGGTACCCTTTTTAAGGTTAAGTTCGGCTCGATAAGTCTTCTGCGGCCAAAGTTGCAACGATCGCCTATCCGGATTTGAGCCCGAGGACTCGAGTCTGCATAGGCCAGATCTGTTTTTTCCCAAGAGTAATTAGTTGGTCCCGATCAGTCGAGTGAACCAAGCGACTGAGCCGCATCCTTCTGCAAAAAAGCCAACATACGGCATACTCAACACCTTGATACTCGAGTCTTGTCCACACATTATTAACACATCCTTCATGAAGACTAGGCTACTCAGCAGCAAGAATCCAAACAAGCTTTGAGTGCTTACCCGACTCTTCCTAGTCGAATAAACTATCGGGGGCTACTGACATGGGGATGCCTCCCAAGTGTCCCTAACAGGCCTATCCGGTCTAGGCTAAGCATAAATTCCCATGACAAGGAACCGTCCTAACCTTCCAAAAGGCCCAACTGCGGCCCACCCGCAAGACTTGTGGGCCAAGGATTGGAAGAGCTACCGACTAGGGTTAGGGTTTGTAACCTATCCGGGTAAAGGATTCGAGACCCAGCCTCCTATAGAAAGGCTAGGAGAACCACCTGAAGAGGATCATCTAATCTTGACCTCCACCATAGGTGCTGCCTCTCTCTCGATCCAATCTCACGACTAGAGTGCCCGACATTGTAATCTGGCATCAATACAATCTAGACAAGCAGGAGTAGGTTTTTACCTCCTCGAGGGCCCCGAACCTGGGTAATCGTGCCCCTGTTAACCGTCGAGTCCGACATCGCCTAATCGTTTCCTACTATCAAACCCCCCATCATGCCATTCGGTGGATTTATTGATATGACTAATCAACATCGATCGACATGGATAGCTGACCCTCGAGGATGACTGTGTTTCCGTTGATGAAGACATTGGTGAGTTGAGGTCGCGGTGGATGAAGCAGGGGTCGTGGGTGTGGAGGTGGTCGAGGATCTATCGCGGAGGCTGCCAGAGTTGGAGACCTCAATGATAAAGATGGAATTTTGTCTCCACCTGTGGTAGTCGAAGCTTTCCTCCGGAGCTTGGCAGCGGTGAAGGCGACAAACACTGGAGTTGCTGGCAGTCCGGGTCCACTGTGTGCGGCCTCACCGGCAATGGATGCGGAGATTCGTCAGCACCTTGGACGAAAACTCCAATCTTGGACAGAGTTTTGTTGTGGGAGCAGAGCAAAGCAACGAGAATGGAGGTGGAGGGGAGCGCGGCGAGGAGAATGGAGTTGGGGGAGCGCGGCGGCGGCGCTCCGAATCTCAAGAGAGGGAGCCAGAGCGGAGGGAGAAAGGGGAGCCGGTGAGCGGCAAGGAGAATGAATGTGGTTTGAGTACGAAGCGACATGGACCTCAGGTTTGGTCGGAGAAATACAGAGGGGTTTTTCATCAATGGAGTATGTCGTTTGCGGCAATAATTTCGAGACGGAGGGAGTAGTACTACGTGAACAAGTCCTTGGTTCCCGTATGCGCTGACTCTTGGGCCTGCCTTTCTAGCCCATGATCGTACAGTTTAACTTCTATTTATAAGAGAGAGCAAGCCCACACACACACGCAACAATGCGCTGGAAACAATTCTTATTTCTGGAGCTTTTAGTCCCACATTGTGGAGCCTAGCACGTCCGTCCCAGTTTAAATTAGAGACGGACTAGATAGCAGGCGTGCTAAGCGAAAGCACATATTTAGTTCGATCTGCTGTTGCCTGCTTTACTCGATTAGGTTGGCAGATCAACATTGCAGCGTATGACATATGCGCCTGGCAACCCTTTTTTTTACCCACTCGATTAATTGGAAGTTAAGGCTCTATATTGTCCGTGTCAAGTTTCTTGGATTTTCTGCACTATATTTACGTACTGACTACTACCAGTTGTGCTCTTAAATTAAAGATCAAATATCTATGACATGGATTCGTTCTTTTCCTTGCAATGTGAATTCATGTTTTTAAGACATAAACGTGATAATTTTCCCATGGTGAGCTGTCAGTTGTTAACGGCATGCACTGCTCAGCTAGCTAGAAGCCATTCTTCAGACTGACGAATATCATTCATCATAAAGGATATGATGGCCATTGCGGTGCAGGAGTTCAGATCTGCAAGCACAAATATAAAATGTAGCACGAAACAACACAAAAAACGTCACGGAGACTTCCTCGTATAAGAACCTGCACTAAATACATGGGCACTCAAGGATGGGGCTTCGTTCCCCCTTTTTAAAAATAAATAAATAATGGCACTCAAGGCTCAACACAGAAACTTCTTCAGAGACCTGTTGTCTGAACAAAATGCCATCTATCTGCCAGCTACTGTCGCATTCGGAAGCAGAATCCTACGACGCTCCAATGGCTCCATCATGAAGAAACTTCCAAATTTCAATATTACTTGGTTATCAACCAAAAAAAATGATACTACAACAATTTACCTTGTATTAAGCTTTTTGGCCCAATTCACTTTTGCCATCACACACTCTATATTAGGAGTTGTTACTTTTTCCCTTTTTTCGAAAGAAAGATGGAGGCTTTTTTAATCGTTAAGCAAGATGTTTACAGGGATATTTTACTCCGAAGGAGGGCTAAACAACCACACATGGCGACCAATGCCTAGTGTAGTGGCTGTTAGAGTTATTTTCCTTATACATATAGGATTGTACTTAGCCACGTTGGGGCTTTTCCCAATAGTATAACATGCAACCGATCAACCCAACTCTGGCAATGATAGTTTCCTCCTCCCTCAAGACTTTCGACATGGTATCAGGAGCCCATCATCTTTCCCTCGTCTAGCCGCCGCCCGCCAGCCACCTTGCCGTCGATGCCACAGCCACGAACCTTCTCCTTCTATACAACCTTCCTCCCTCCCATCCGTAAACTCTAGCACATCCGATCTCCCCCTCTACAAAAACCCGACCCAATCTACAAAACCCTAGCTGATTCGTACCCTAGCTCGACATCCCTCTCTCCAGCAATGTCGACCTCGACAAATCCCTCTTCTTCCACCATCGGATCTCCACCCGCCAACAAGCTCACACGGGACAATTTTTTGTCATGGAAGGCGCAAGTCATGCCCTCTCTCCGAGGAGCCCGTGTCATGCCGCTTCTGGAAGGCAAGGATCAAGCTCCTCCCGAGTTCTTAGAGGGAAAAGATGTGGACAACAAGGACATCTCTGTTCCCAATACCTCTTATGATGCTTGGATCTTGAAGGATCAACGGGTTGTCAGTTTTCTGGTCAATTCTTTTCATGGGGATATTCTGGCACACCCATATGGTCTTGAACATGCAACTGAAATCTAGGGCGCCAACAACAACATTTTTTCAACTCAGTCCAAGGCTCGTGTCTCTTCTCTTCGTGGTGCTCTCACCAACACCAAGAAGCTTGACATGACGGCTTAACTGTTTATCACAAAGATGAAAGGATTTTCTTCTGAGTTTGCTACTGCGGGAAAACGAGAAGATGATGATGTGCTCAAGTATTATATACTTAATGGTCTCTATGGTACTTTAAATCCCCTAGTTGCCTCTATCAATGATGTTCCTTCGACAACACTCAATGATTTATTCTCTCAACTCTTGTCATATGAGTACCGTGAGAATATGCTCGTTGCTTCTGGTCAAGGTAGTGGCACCTTCTCTTCATCGGTTAATGCAGCTCCTCGGCTCCCTAGCTATGGTGGTGGATACCCAAAACTCCTCTTCTACCCGCACCCTCCCTGTATCAAATCCCACACATGACACCACCAAAAAACCCATACTCGACACCCCCACAAAATTATCCACCGCCACAAAACCCATACCAGACACCTCCATACCCGACACCACCCTCACCCTACCATCCGCCTCCTCCGTTTTTTCTATTGCACCTACACAACCCTACTATCCACCGCCTCCTACCTACTATCCTCCTCCACAAAACAACTAATATCAACCAAACCATCCCCCTCATCCTCAACCCATCCCTCAAGTGCGCCCTCCTCCGGCTCGGCCCTCTTTCCAGGCCGCTCAGATCCGCCACGTCGTCCCAAGGGGGGGGTGAAAAATGTGACCATGTTGATACTCCGTGGCAAGAGGGTGTTTTCTGTCGGATCTGCAAGAAAGAGGGTCATCTTGCAAATGATTGTTGGTGGCGTTATGGTGATGATAATGATGATGATGACACTCCCAATGAGACCAAAGGTGCTTATGGTGTTGAAACAAATTGGTATATGGACACTGGTGCCACTAATCACGTGACAGAACAACTCAACAAGCTTCAGGTTCATAACAATTATCATGGGCGTGATCAAGTTCACAATGCTAGTGGACAAGGTATGGACATTACACATATTGGTCATTCAGTTCTGCACACCCTGCATAGTTCCATACAACTTCGTGATATTTTGCATGTTCCTAGTTCCTCCATGAATTTACTTTATGCTCACAAAATTTCCCTTGATAACAATGCCTTTATAGAAATCCACCCTGACGTGGGGATGATTCCTGGACCTATCGTGTGAGCCTACCCGGTCCAAGGCCCAAGACCTAGGCCCAAAGAGAGGTGCTATCCCGCGGTTCTAGAAGGCCCAACAGAAGCCCAACCATAAGACTTGCGGGTCAAGAAGGGAAGCTTCGACCGACCTAAAACTAGGGTTTGTAACCCCCCCCCCCCCCCGGACACGGTTTGAGACCTAGCCACCTATAAAAAGTCTAGGAGAAGCACCGAGGGGGGGAGCCAATCTACTTTTGACCACCACAGCCTTGAGCTCAAAATCAGACTCTCGACTTAAGCACCCCCATTGTAACCGACCTACTGATAATACAGATCGCAAGAGTAGGATTAAGGGTTTTACCTCTACGATGGCCCCAAACCTGGGTAAATCGTGCCCCCTGTTAGCCGCGATTGTCACCAGCGCCTTTACGTTCTCTTAATCGAAACCCTACCGGATCATCCGAGGGACTTGTTGAGATGACTAATCGACAATTGCCGCCATCTGTGGGAACGGCAGGCGCTGGATCTACGACATCTTCGACATCGTCATTGCCAACCTTCAGCTGGAGCCCCGGAACATCGACTCCAACGGAGCCGGTCCGCTTCGGGTCGCTCATCTGCGCGCCCTACTCACCCTAATCGCGCCCGACGTTCAGGGGGTTGGAGAAGAGCGTCAGCTTGACGTTCGATAGCTTCCACTTCCACGCCAACAAGGCGGGGATCCTGCGCTTCCCCGAACAGATCGATCTCGGCGAATCGGACTTTGAGTCTGTCTCGAGCCCGGTGATCCTCGACTCGCCATCTGATGACGCTGGCCGCGACCTAGCGCCCAGTGGTAGCTCCATCCCTCGCAACACCCGCGGCTTCCACACCATCGCGACTAAGGAACCCTCCAGGTTCGGAGAAAGTTGTCGGCCCATGCCAACAAGGCGGGATCCTGCGCTTCCCCGAACAGATCTATCTCGGCGAATCTGGCCCAAGTCTGCATGGCAGGATCAACCGAACCGCCCACAGAAACTGAGACAAGTCGACAGGAGCGAGAGCGCATCAAAGTAACACGAGCCGCTTGGCTCAAAGCAAAAGCGGCGGTACAATCTGGCCAGCCGATAGAAGATGGACCTTCCCGAGAAGATCTAACCGCATACCACTACTACCTGGTGCGGACGAGTCGGCTGATCGCTGATGACCCACAAGTATAGGGATCACAACAGTCTTCGAGGGAAGTAAAACCCAAATTTATTGATTCGACACAAGGGGAGCCAAAGAATATTTGTGAGCCTTAACAAGTGAGTTGTCAATTCACTTGCACCTAAAAGTTGACTAGTTCGTAGTGGTTTATCAGTAGTAACAGTTTTATAGCAGCAACGGTAGTGAAATAACAACAACAGTAGTATGAAAACAGCAGCAGTGATGTTTGAAGTAAACAGCGGGATTAAATACTGTAGGAATAGGGATGGATGAACACGCGTTGCATGGATAATAAAGTTTCAAATAATAATCATGTCATGGGCATTGCAGATAAATATGATAAAGCATCCAAGTACTAAGTAGCCATAGGCATGTGTTCCGTAAATAGTCGTACATGCTCGCAATGAGAACTTGCACAACATCTTTTGTCCTACCAGCCCGTTTCAGCGGGGCCTCAAGGGAACTACTGGTAATTAAGCTGTTCCTTTTAATAGAACACTGGAGCAAAGCATTAACACTCCCTGAACACATGTGATCCTCACATCGCAGCTATCTCCTCCGGTTGTCCCAATTTCTGTCACTTCTAGGGCCTCGGGTTCCGGACAACAATATGTGTAAACAACTTGCAGGTATGATCAAGAAACAACAATTATCATCATGATTCAATAACATGTTCAGATCTGAGATCATGGTACTCGTGCCCAAAGTGGTAAGCATTAAGCATAACAAGTTGCAACAATGTCAATAGCACTAATAGAGGATACTAGGCACTATGCCCTAACAATCACGGCATTATTACATGAACGAACTCATCCAATCCCTACCATCCCTTTCCGCATACAGCGAGGAATTAATCACACATGGATGGACGAAACATGGATGGTCGATGGAGAGGCGTTGGTGATGACGGTGGTGATGATCTCCTCCAATTCCTCGTCCCGACGGGGTGCCAGAACAGGAACTTCTGATCCCCAAATCGAGCTTCTAGATGGCGGCGGCGCTCTGTTGTGTTTCTGTGGAATATGACAACCCCTCCTCGGGGTTTAGGGTTGGAGGCTACTTGTAGTCGAAAGGGGAGTCCGAGGGGGGCTTTGGGGGCCCACACCCTATGCTTGCGTGGCCAGGGGGACCCTATGCCAGGGGGGTGTGTCCACCCTGTGGCTCCTCTCTTGGCCCCCTTCTGGGCTCCGGGGGTCTTCCAGGGTGAAAACACCAATGGGCTCTTTTCTGGGCATTTTATCGACAGTTGATTTTTCTGCACAAAAACAAGACACCAAGGTAATTCTGCTGAAAACAACGTTAGTCCGTGTTAGTTGTATCCAATACACACAAGCTTAGAGGAAAACAATAAGAAAAGTGTTCAGAAAAGCTCCCCCAAGCTTAGCTTATTGCTTGTCGTCAAGCAATGTAGTGACAACTGAGTGCGATAAAAGACTTTTACTAACACATTTGTTTCGTATGATGTAAATATACTCACTATATGATCAGATACTTAGTTATGCTCATGATAAGATACATGCAAGATACTGTCACTTAATAACTATGCAAACCATGTAGAGACAACAACATATTAATAATAAACAACATGAAGCATAACTATTTGCAAGATTGAAGTATTCATAATAGGATCTGATAAAGTGGTATCTCTCTTGCCCTTAAGTGTGGGGGCAAAACACAAATGCCAGGGCACCTCTGAAGTTCAAGGGAAAAACAGAAGTAAAGATATCAAAGATGCAAGAATCAAGATTATACCACAATCAACTGTGCTTTGGGACAAACATATTGCACTAAGAATGATAATTATGCTCTCAAGAAAGTGCTCAAATAATTTGGCGGAGACTCAACATAAAAGTAAAAGAGAGGCCCTTCATAGAGGGAAGCAATGATCACTCATGTGCTAGAGCTTTTTATTTTGTTAAACAGAGATGTTGAAAACATTTTTAAGAATGGTGTATGCTTATGTCAATGAATGGTAAACAGACAATACAATACGTCACAAGCCAACTGGATTCACAAGAGCGGCTCCCATGGTGAAGGACGCAACTGTTGTAGAAGGTCATCCCTCTTTCTCTTTTGTTTACACAATTATTCTTTGACTGATAAATCAGGGGAAAAAATAGTGAATTTTTTTTGTATTAATTTGGGGCTGGGCACCCCGCTGCCAGCTCTTCTATCATTTGGATAAGCGGATGAAGCCACTAGTCTAGGGTGTGAAATCCAATCGACGAGTGAGATAAAGATTCTCTATTTACGTCCTCATGAGCTAAAACAATGGCACAAAACAGGAGCAATTTTTTTGAAGGTTTTAAAGGTAGCACATGAGCAATTTACTTTGGAGTGCGGGTTAAATACCACATATAGGTAGTATGGTGGACGCATTTGGCAAACTTTGGTTTTCAGGGATTTGGATGCACGAGTAGAGGTCATACTCAGTACAGGTGAAGGCTAGAAATAGACAGGGAGCAACAATCAAGAGAGAAACAACTATCATAATCATGTTTGCGACAAAGTAAAATTAACTGAGGCATAAAATTGATACTAGAACTCTGAGGCAAAATAAATCATCGAGGCTTATTGAATTTTTGTTTTCAGTCTTATCATGCGTGAGCATGTGCCAAGTCGATTGAAATGAAACAGTCAGAGGAGGCTACCACAATGTCATACTCTTCTTATGAATAGAACAATGCGAACAAATATTTATGCGACATGTCATTTACTATTAATAAATTGGAACAAAACATGAGAGAGCACTAACTATTAAGCAGCCATTAAGTCACATATATCTTATACGAACAAACTAAGCATGCTCACATAGATGGATATATGTACAAAAATGAAAGCAAATATAATTCATACCAGCCTCTCACCACACATGAATTGTCGTAGATCGTCATTATTGCTCTTCACTTGTGGCTCGAATAATATATAATGAAAACCAAGCTCCAATGGAATCACGGATGACTGTTGAACTCTGTAGCAAACTTTACAAAACCAAAGAACAACAACACATATTTTTGGTTTTTCAATTAAAGCACAAGCAAATGAGAACAAGCAAACAAAGCAAAAATCTTTTTGGTCTTTTTCGAAATAAAGCAAGAATAAAGGAAAGCAAACAAAACAAAATATTTTGGGGTTTTTGAATATTAAAATGCAACTAAAGAATAAAGCAAACCAACTAAAGAGACAAATAGAGAGAAACAACAGAAATATTTTTGGTATTTTTGTGTTTTGGAAAGCGAAAACAAAACAATAAAAACAAAAGAAATGAAAGAAACGAAAACAAGCGAAAGAAACAAAAACAAATGAAGGAAGCAAAAAGAAGCGAAAGACAAGAAAACATGGATATACAAAGAACCGACAGAACATGATATATAAATGAGCGTGATATCGGTATACCTCCCCCCAAGCTTAGGCTTTTGGGCTAAGTGGAGATCAATCACCAAGGGGACCATGAGGTACCGCCCCCGTAGTATGTCGAGGAGGAATTCTCCCCTTGATATGTGCTCGAGGATGCGCCGGTATACTGCGTGTTGCGGTCCTCGGGAGGTGCATCTCGCCTCTCCTACTGTCGGTAAAACTCCATGGTGCTGAGATGCTTGTCTATCTGCTCCTTGGAGAGCGACCATGGTGACATGTCAATCTTAAACAAAACAGGCTGCGGCAAAGTAACTTTCCGCTCTTCTCCATCCATATGAAAAACTCTATAGACTAAATGTTCAATGGTAGAGTTAGAAGTGACAAACTGATGGGATTTCATAGCAGCAAGGTTAGGCCAATGTGGAGCAATTATTTCATCATTAGGATCAATGGAAAAGTGCGAAGCAGCTGCGACACGTGTAGCAATAATGCTACCAAAAATAGGCCCATCAGTAGCAAGGCGGCGTGCAACAAGTGCACCAAGGTTATACTTTGTGCTACGGTTCAGCGCAGCATCAATGAAAGCAAGGTGGTAACTATAAATATTGCTAGTGTTATCCCTACCAAGGATACTAGTACCAATACAGTAAGCAAAGTATCTAAGAGAAGGAAGTTGAATGTTCCTTATCTTCCCACGTTGGGATGAGCGACTGTCATCGTTGGTGACTTCTTGATAAATCCCCTGGAGGTCTGCTGGTCTATCTTGAATCCTACTTGCTGCCCCGGTGGTGTTGGTACCTATAATAACACAAAAATCTCCCAAGGACAAAGAAAAAGGACTACCATATAGCTTGAATGCAACAGTTGGACCATATTGAGGGCTTTCATCCCTCATAAAGTTGGTGAGCCCAACTCTATCAATAAGCATAAGAAAATCATCTAAAAGACCTTCACTTCTAAAAAATGTATGGCAAGGAAAGCTAGATGGGTAAACGATACCATCATCTTCTGCATCGTCAATAGTTGACGCCATAACATCCTCATTATACGATGAACTCGCTGAAGTAGATGAGCGTGAGGGCCTTGTCCTTCTAGGAGCATCACTCCTAAATATCTCTCCAAAATTATAACTATCCATCTGTGAAATTTTTCAACAATCATCACAAAAATTAATTTCAAGAAACTATAAGGTGGAGACTACCATAGGGACTTATATGAGAGCTAAACATACATCAAAAATAAATTATTTCTACTCAAATTAAGCATGCAAACTCACAAAAGCTGTCACCTACAGTACTAGAATACTCAAGACACACTTCACTCAATAAAATTGTACTTGGACCATCGGAGGAGTCACATACCAAAGATCAAACACACCAAATATCAGCACAAATGATGGGCTGAAGAAGGAGATCGAAAATCTAGAGGAAGAACAACAAGAACACGGGTTCCAGGAAATGTTTTCAGCTTTGGGGGTGAAATAGAAGACTTTGGTAGTGGAGAGATTAAGTGGAGGGGCTGGCCGCGCCACCCTGTGATGTGCCTGACTGGTGGGTCCCCCTGGGGTCTCCCAGGTGGCTTTCTGCCTCATTTTTTACGTAAAAATTACTATAATTTTTTTGGAATTTTTCGAGAAACTTTATTTTTGAGGTATTTCCAGAATTTTAATAATTAATAAAAAACCGGGAAAACGAAAGTGAAAACGTGGAAAACAAAACCAAAACCAGAACTACAGAGGTTCTATGACACTATAATGGAAGAATATTTAAAGAAAACAAAGGTGGTAGTGGTAAAAACAAAAGTATGGGTGGTGAAAACATGCATATCCTCAGAAATCATAGTGAAAATATCAGGAAAACATGCATAAGGATGGTGGAAAACATGATTTTACTCAAGTAGCAATGTTATAACAGAAGTAAACATGGTGAAAACATAGTGGGGAAGGTGAAAACATAGTGAAAACAATGTCCTCTTCATTAAAAATCATTTAGTTAACAAGGGTGATCAAGTCTTGCTACCAGAATAATTTTCATATGAAGAAAAACTTTGCTAGACACTAAATAATTATGTTAGCCTCAACCTTGATAGGAATAGACCCAATCATAATTATTTCATATTCCTTTGGTGGCACTGGAATGGGACAATAAAATTCTCCAATCTTGATGGTCTCAATATTTTCAATTGAATTTAGACCATATTTCTTGTCAATCTTCTTAGGAAAATAAATAGTGTGCTCTTTATCATTAACATTAAAAGTAACCTTTCCTTGATTGCAATCAATAACAGCCCCTACAGTATTAAGAAAAGGTCTTCCAAGAATAATAGACATATTATCATCTTCAGGCATTTCCAACACAACAAAGTCAGTTAATATCAGACAATTATTAGCAACTTGAACAGGAACATCCTCACATATACCCGCAGGAATAGCAGTAGATTTATCATCCATTTGCAAAGATATATCATTTGGTATAATTTTTTCTAGGAGGAGTCTTTTCTAGAGAGTAAAACACATGACACGAACTCCAGCTCCCAGATCACACAAAGCAGTTCTAATATAAATATTTTTAATAGAACAGGGAATAGTTGGTATATCAGGATCTCCAAGTTTCTTAGGAACCTTGCCATTAAAAGAATAATTAGCAAGCATAGTTGAAATTTCCTCATTAGGAATTTTCCTTTTGTTATAAACAATATCTTTCATATATTTTGCATAAGGAGGCAATTTAATAGCGTCAGTTAAAGGAATTTGCAAGAACAAAGGTTTCATCCATTCACAAAACTTGTTATAGTGTTCTACTTCCTTAGATTTGTGTTTCTTATTAGGAAAAGGCATTGGATTTTTCACCCAAGGTTCTCTTTCATTACCATGTTTATTAGCAATAAAATCTTCCTTGGTGTACTTTGCAGTTTTAGCTTGCTTTTCAGGTTCAGCTACATGTTCTTCTTTATCAAAAGCATCATTCTTTTCATTACCACTTTCAGTTTCAGCATCCCAGACAGATATACTATTAGGATCTGTAGCAAGTTCAGAGGATTCTACAACACTTTTATGTTTCTTCTTCTTTTTCTTTTTAGTATGAATAACATCATTATTAGTTTGTTGAGAATCTTGTTCAATTCTTTTAGGATGTCCCTCAGGATATAAAGGATCTTGTGTAGCAATACCACTTCTAGTTCTTATTTCATAAGCATGTTTTTCTTTAGAAGCATTAACTAGCAAATCTTTTTGCACTTTAGCAAGTTGATCAATTTGAGTTTGAACCATTTGAAAATGTTTAACAAGCATTTTAACATCATTAGAGGTTCTTTCTATAATAGCATGCAAATCATTAATAGCTCTATAGTTTTCCATTAGGTGATTTTGCACTCTCATGTTAAAATTACCTTGCTTAATAACATAATTATCAAATTCATCTAAGCATTGATCAGGAGGTTTTCTATAGGGAATATCTCTACTATCAAAATATTGCAGAGAGTGTACATCAATGGGTGATGAGTGAGGGATTGGCTTACATAATTCTTCTATAGGTGGGAGATTATTCACATCTTCAGATTTAATACCCCTCTCTTTAAGAGATTTCTTGGCTTCTCTCCGTCTGTTCATCATTTAATTCAATCATTCCCCTCTTCTTGGATGTTGGTGTTGGTGTAGGTACTGGAGTAGGGGTCGGCTCAGGCTCAACCATAGTCCAATCATCATGATTTTTGCTTTTTAGTCATTAATTCCTCAGCTTCTTCTGGAGTTCTTTGCCGGAAAACACAGCCAGCACAACTATCTAGGTAAGTCCTAGATTCGGTTAGTCCATTATAGAATATATCAAGAAGTTTATTATCTTCTAGCTTATGCCCAGGTGTAGCGCTAACTAAAGAACCGAACCTTGTCCAAGATACATGCAATTTCTCCTCTTCCAATTGCTTGAAATTAATATATTTTGTAAAGCAACATTTTGAGCACTAGCAGGAAAATATTTTTGAAATAAAGCATTAGCCAAACCAATAGGGCTATCAATAGATCCAGGAGAGAAATTGTTAAACCAAGTTTTAGCTTCATCCTTTAATCAGAAAGGGAATATTTTAGCAACAAAGTAGCTACGTTTCTTTAGATCATCAGAGAATAAACTACTCAAATAGGAGAGCTCATTCATATGTTTCATAGCACTTTCATTTTCCACAAAAAGGTTATTTCTTAACAATAGATATATAAGATAAGTCAAGAGAGAAATCATAATCCTTATCCCTAATATTAATAGGAGAAGTGGCAAACTTAGCATCAGGAGATAATTTATATTTAACAGCACAACTTTCCAAAATACGTATAGCACCATCTTTATCCTTCATAGCATGTATTTCATCAATAAGATCATCACTAAGTTCAATATAGGCATCATCCAAATCATCACTAGGATTTTCTCTAAACTCAGGTGAAAAAGCAGGAGTGACAGGATTTTTATCAGGAGTTTCAGTGTTTGCAATATTTTTAGCTTTAGCAAGCGTAGCATCTAAGAAAGGAGCAAGAGAACCACTCTCATCAAGCACAGTAGAAGCATCATCAAAAGTATCAGAAGTATTTTCAGATTCAGCAGAAGTAGCATGTATAGCATGTGTATATGGTGGTGTAAGCAGCTTACTCATAACAGACGGTGAATCAAGAGCAACATAGGTGTTCAGAGTTGTACCTCTTCTTGTAGTGGATGGTAGTATAGGAACTCTTCCATCACGAGACTTACCCACGATAAATGATTGGAAGTAGATAATAGTACTCTCCGGTGAGCTCGCGAATAAAGCTATGCTCCCCGGCAACGGCACCAGAAAATAGTCTTGATGGCGCACAAATATAGGGGATCGCAACAGTCTTCGAGAGAAGTAAAACCCAAATTTATTGATTCGACACAAGGGGAGCCAAAGAATATTTGTGAGCCCTAACAAGTGAGTTTTCAATTCACTTGCACCTTAAAGTTGACTAGTTCGCAGTGGTTTATCAGTATTAATAGTTTTATAGCAGCAGTAGTAGTGAAATAACAACAACAGTAGTATGAAAACAGAGCAGTAATGTTTGAAGTGAACAGCAGGATTAAATACTGTAGGCATAGTGATGGATGAACGGGCGTTGCATGGATAAGAAATTTCAAATAATGATCATGTCATGGGCATTGCAGATAAATATGATAAAGCATCCAAGTACTAAGTAACCATAGGCATGTGTCCGTAAATAGTCGTACGTGCTCGCAATGAGAACTTGCACAACATCTTTTGTCCTACCAGCCCGTTTCAGCGAGGCCTCAACCGAATTACTGGTAATTAAGGTAATACTTTTAATATAACACCGGAGCAAAGCATTAACACTCCGTGAACACATGTGATCCTCACATCGCAGTAATCCCCTCCGGTTGTCCCAATTTCTGTCACTTCGGGGCCTCGGGTTCCGGACAATAATATGTGTAAACAACTTGAAGGTATGATCAAGAAACAATAATTATCATCATGATTCAATAACATGTTCAGAGCTGAGATCATGGCACTCGGGCCCAAAGTGGCAAGCATTAAGCATAACAAGTTGCAACAATGTCAATAGCACTAATATAGGATACTAGGCACTATGCCCTAACAATCACGGCATTATTACATGAATGAACTCATCCAATCCCTACCATCCCCTTAAGCCTACAGCGAGGAATTACTCACACATGGATGGGGGAAACATGGATGGTCGATGGAGAGGCGTTGTTTATGACAGTGGCGATGATCTCCTCCAATTCCCCGTCCTGATAGGGTGCCAGAACAGGAACTTCTGATCCCCAAATCGAGGTTCGGGATGGCGGTGGCGCTATGTTGTGTTTCTGTGGAATATGATGAACCCCCCTTGGATTTTAGGGTTGGAGGCTACTTGTAGTCGAAAGGGGAGTCCGAGAGGGGCTACGGGGGGCCCACACCCTATGCTGGCGCGGCCAGGGGGACCCACGCCAGGGGGGTGTGGCCACCCTGTGGCTCCTCTCCTGGCCCCCTTCTGGCTCCTAGGGTCTTCCGGGGTGAAAACACCAATGGGCTCTTTTCTGGGCATTTTACCGAAAGTTGATTTTTCTGCACAAAAACAAGACACCAAGGTAATTCTGCTGAAAATAGCGTTAGGTCGTGTTAGTTCTATCCAAAACACAAAACTGTTCAGAAAAGGAGATACGTTTTCGACGTATCAATCTCTGAAGCCCGTAAGAATCTGGATGCACGAAAGGAAGCGACGGACGCTTCAAGTGCGCGCCGCGCAACGCTCTCATGGACTCATTCGACCGGGAACCAACCCCCAAAGAAAAGATACGTCTCGAAGACTGCTGGCTTGGATCAGGAGTCCCTCAGTGGAATCAGCAAGTCACTCGAGACTTCTCTTATGCACGTTGATGAGGAGGGCAACGTACACCCGACGACCCCCGCCGCAGCACTCCTGGCAGCCGCCACGTACTTACAGGCGAACCAGTACCCGAAAATGACCCCCGCGCAGAGTAGCATCGACAAGTCCAGAAGGGGCTAGGTATGGCAGCCGCAAGGATCGCCGCCTCGGACCGCAGACACGCGACAACTCCGGAAGCTGACAAAACTCCTCGGGTAGACAAAACACCTCGCACACGCGGGAGCACGTCGCCAAGGAGGGGAGACAGGGAATCACCTCATCGCCCCCGGGGAAAAGAAGCCCGGTGCCGCGGCGACAGCCCGCGTAGAGACGATGATAACCCGCGAGATCGCGACCGCAGCCCACGGCACCACGGAAGCCGATCGTGACATCGCAGCAGAGAACCGCAGAAGGAGGACAATCGCGATCGGCCTGAATACGACGCGAGCGGAGACATCACGCAAAGCAAGGTTGATACGGCCCGAGCAATCAGGAACCGCACATGGTCGTTGTCCACCTCCTCTGACGAGGATGCCTGCAGCGCTATGTGCTTCACCCGCGACATCCGCGAGGCGCTGATGCCCAAGAGATTCAAACTTATGACGGAGGTCCCAAAGTACGACGGCTCGCAAGAGCCCAAGTCATGGCTGTCAGACTACCTCATCGCAGTAAAATGACAACGTGGGAACAAGACAACGGCTATGCAGTACCTAAACCTACACCTCGTAGGGGGTGCCCGCAGCTGGCTCGAAGGAAGGCCGCGCACACACTACGGATCTTGGGACGATCTCGTCTACGACTTCCGTAAGAACTTACAGGCGACATATAAACGGCCAGCATCTATCGAGGATCTGCGGGCTTGCAAGCAAAAGAGCGGCGAGTCTACCAGCGATTATATCCAGATGTGGACTACGCTTAAAAACACGGAGGGAAACATTTTGGAGGAGGTCGCAGTCGAGGCTTTCACCAAAGGTGCTTGACGTCCCGCCTTCCGAGAGGAACTGGGACGAGCTGCGCCCAAAACTATTGGAGAACTGATGGCAATAGCCGACAGATGGGCCAATGGCGAAGAATCCCTGCGCAACGAGAAAGCATCTTCACCCGCGCCTGAGGAGGATCGCAACGGCGACCGCCGAAGAAGAAGAGGAAATACTAAGACCATATGATCGAGAAGAACTGGTAGCAGCGGAGTTCACAAGAAATCGCGACTGCAGGCCCCGCGGAAATGACGACCGAAACCAAAGCCAGACGTAAAACTCCCGAGGAAGACCTTGACGGATACTGTATGCTACATCTATTCACATATAAGCGCGCGGGCAAAACCAAGGCAACTCATCTCCTCAAAGACCGCCAAAAGTTCCAGGACATCCATGAGGCTTACACAAAGAAGCACAGGGCCGCCATTAACCAGGGATACCCGCATCTGCCGGGAGGATACCAACCACCACCCCTGCCACCACCCACAGGACTCCAGAACGTGGCACTAGCCGCGCTACAAGCGCCGCCCGCCGCAAACCAGGGAGCCAACTGGTACCCAAACCCACAAGGGCTACTGGGTATGATACAGAAGATCTGCCCGCCCCGAAGAGTCCAGAAGACGAACACACGCCAAGTTAACATGGCAGTATAGGCTCCACCATCCGCGACTGAATACCTGAAGATGTCAGAGAAACCGATAACCTTCTCCAAAGAGGACCACCCTCCACGGGTGTATCGACCTGGACACGCAGCCCTCGTCATCCAGGCGCAAATAGGCAACTACGAACTAGCCTGAGTGTTCATGGACGGCGGCAGTGGAATCAACATCATATACACAGACACACTCCGCAAAATGAACAAGAACCTGGACGGACTCGCAGAATCAGAAACATCCTTCCACGATATAGTACCTAGGGAAAGCAGTCCGACCACTCAGAACAATCAACCTGGAGGTGGTACTCGGAGACCCGAGAAATTACAGGAGAGGGTTCCTCGACTTCGAGGTAGTCGACTGGCCATCACAGTACCACGCCATACTCGGCCAGACAGCGTTCGCGAGATTCATGGTTGTACCCCATTACGCCTACCTCAAGCTCAAACTCCCAGGGGAATATGGAACAATAACCATAAACGACGACTCCAAAAGTTAGACAAATGTGACACGGAGTTCAACGAAATCGCGAAATCCTTCAGGGTGCAAGAGGAGCTGAAGAGCTGGCAAAAACCATGGATAACTCCGTGATGCCGCTTGCCAAAAGAACGCCCCAGAACTCGAGTTTAGCCCAAGCAGTGACACTCGAAAGCATCAAGTGCACTCGACTGAATCTGCGAAGACGACGATCGTGTCCACCACCCTATCGTCTGCATAGGAAGGCGCGCTCGTTGAACTCCTCCGTGGGTACTGGGAGATTTTCGCCTGGAAGCCCTCAGATATGCCAAGGATACCCAGGGAGTTCGCTGAGCACTCACTTGAAGTGTTTAAAGATGCCAAGCCAGTCAAACAAACCACCCGACGATGTTCCGAGCCAAAGCAGAAAGCACTCGGAGAAGAGGTGAATCGACTAATCGCTGCCAAGTTCATCAGAGAAATCAAAATATCCACCTGGTTAGCAAACCCAGTGCTGGTCCTGAAGAAAAATACTGACATCCTTCGCGTGTGCATCTACTACACGTCGTTGAATAAACACTGCCCCAAAGATAACTTCCCATTACCACGGATCGACCAGATCGTGGATTCCACAGCAGGCTGTCAACGACTCTCCTTCCTGGACGCCTACTCGGGTTATAATACAATCAGGATGAAACAAGAAGATGAGGAGAAGACGACATTCATCACACCACACGGTGTATACTGCTACACGACAATGCCCTTCGGGCTAAAAAACGCAGGCGCATCATATCAGCGCTACATGCAAAAATGCCTCGCCAAGCTAAATTAGCAAGAACGTACAGGTGTACGCTGACGACATCGTCATAAAGACTCGAGTGGAGGACACACTCCTCGAGGACATCAGGGAGACATTCGACGCCCTCAACGCGTACAGGATCTAGCTTAACCCAACAAAGTGCGTCTTCGGGGTTTCTGCAGGACAACTTCTCGGGTACCTGTTGTCTGCCCGAGGAATTGAAGCCAATCCAGAAAAGATTCAGGCGATCTTGACGATGAAAGAACCGACCAACCTTCACGGCGTGCAGCAGCTGGCAGGGCGACTAGCATCCCTCAGCAGATTCATCGCAAGATTAGGCGAACAGGCGCTCCCCTTTTATAAACTGCTGAAGAAAATTGACAAGTTCGAGTGGACACCCGAAGCGAGGGAGGCGTCATCGACTTGAAGAAGGTACTCCAGAGCAAGAAAATACTGGCCACCCCTCAAGAAAGAGAGAACCTGTACCTATACCTAGCCGCAACAAATCAAGTGGTGAGCATAGTACTTGTGGTCGAGCGACGAGAGGAAGGAAAAGCATATGGTGTACAAAGTCCAATCTACTACCTCAACGAGGTGTTGTCACCATACAAGCAACGATACCCCCACTATCGGAAACTCGCGTATGGTGTGGTCTTCACAGCCCGCAAGCTCAAACACTACTTCCAGGAACATACCGTCACAGGTGCTAAACGCCGCATCACTCGGTACAATCATGAACAATCCCATGGCATCCGGCAGAATCTTGAAGTGGAGCATCGAGATGGGAGCCTGGGACATCATATACACAGAGAGAAATGCCCTAAAGTCCTAGGTAGTGGCATATTTCCTCTCTGAGTGGACAGAGCTGCAAACCCCAGAGCCATCCGAGTATAGAAGCTCCTGGATAATGTACTTCGACGGATCGAAGAGAAACAAAGGAGGTGGAGCCAGAGTGATCCTCATATCGCCGAGAGGATACAAGCTCCAGTACGTCATATGGCTTGACTTCCCTCCCGATGATCCAGCATCCAACAACGACGCAGAAAACGAGGCGCTCCTACACGGCATGAAGATGGCAAACGTTTGCGGAGCCACCCGACTGATGATATACGGAGACTCCAATCTTATCTTGCAGCAGACAATGAAGAAATGCGACGCTGTCGCGGATAACATGATCGCTTATCGCGACATGTACAACCTACTCGAAGAAAGTTTCAAGGGATGCGAGCTGAAGCACATCGCGCGATCAAGCAATGAAGATGCAGATAGACTGGCGAACATAGGATCCACAAACACCCTTGTTCCACCAGGAATCTACTTCGAGAAAATCAGCAAAGATCAGTCAAAAAGCCAGCAGAGACACCCGCAGCAGCGGAAACAGAAGAAAGCCCGCAAATTGCCCTCATCGAGCTCACTCATAACATCTCAAGGCAAGTTTTCTTGGTCGAGCCAGCCTGGACCCAGAAATACCTCGACTACTTGTCCAATAAACAGCTCCCAATAGACATTTGCGAGGCTAGATAGATAGTACGACGCAGCAAATCCTTCCAGGTGATCAAAGGAGAGCTATACAAGCAAAGTATATCAGGAGTACTCCAAAGATGTATCGCACCAGAGGACGCAAGGAGCTGCTCCGTGACATACACCAAGACGACTGCGGGAACCACGCAAGCTGGAGGGCAATCGTGGGAAAAGCCTTCCGGGCAGGATTCTACTGGCTCACGGCGGCCAGAGACGCTAAAGATCTTGTCGACAGATGCAACTCTTTCCAGAAGTTCGCGCCCAAGCCACACGCACCGGCCACTGAACTCCACATGATCCCTATCGTTTGGCCCTTTGCTCAATGGGGGCTGGACATGGTATGACCGCTGCGGAAATCAACACCTAGAGGATACACCCACTTGCTGGTAGCAGTCGACAAATTTACTAAATGGATAGAGGCTATGCCAGTCACATCACAACACGCTGAGTGCGCAGTGAGATTCCTCGACTCCATCGTGTGCAGGTTCGGTGTCCCACACAACATCATTACAGATAACGGGACCAACTTCACAGCCAAAGAAACTCAGGACTTCTGCAAGGAAAGAGGGATTACTCTCAGCTTCACCTCGGTAGCTCACCGGCAAACTAACAGCCAAGTCGAACAATCCAACGGATTAGTTTCGGCCGGCCTAAAGAAGAGGCTACTTACTCGGCTACACCCAGCAACAGGGCATTGGGCCGAAGAACTACCATCGGTATTATGGAGTCTGCGAACTACGCCTAACCGATCGACGAATTACACGCCATTTTTCATGGTATACGGAGTTGAAGCTGTGCTACCCAAAGACGTGAGGTTCAGCATCCCGCGTGTCATCGCATATAGCGAGGAAACCTCCAACAAGGCACTTGCAGAAGACATGGACGCGCTGGACGAGATCAGGGACATCGCACTCGCGAGATCCGCAGTCTACCAACAATCGCTACGCAATCACCATAGCTGTCGCATACGCCACAGATCCTTCGTGGTAGGCGATTTGGTGCTGCGACTCAAGCAGAAAGAAGGCCACAGGCTAGAGCCTCCATGGGAAGGACCTTTCATCATACACGAAGTCATCCCAAGAGGTTCCTATCGCTTGAAGAACCCGAAGACGGGCGACATCTACTCCAACCCGTGGAATGTGGCGTACCTCCGCAAATTCTACCCTTCGGAATCAATCTCCTACTCGCAAGAAATAAGGCTTTACCAGCCAAATTGTAGCCCGAGCAAATACATGGCTTCTCAGCCATCGCAATAAAAACATGGTTTCTCAACCATAGCTACAAAGACTATCCAGTCGCAATCTTTATCGCTTGTTTTTTCTTTTCTTTACATGCTAAACAAAGGGTCACACCTCAACACACGGGGGCTACGCCTAACTAGCATCACCAACCTCTTCGAGCACTCACACTCGATAAATATTTTACCAGGTAAAACAAGGTACACACCTTATAACCACCTTAAACGGATCAAACTAAACATACAAGGTCACAAGGTATACACCTTCAAACACCTTACGACAAAACATAGAAGGTATTTACACCTTACAAACTACAGTTATCGACGAGCAGCCGCCTCTTGAAGCAATTGATCAGTCTCCTCGGCGGTCAGTTGAACAATTTTCTCCGCTGCAGGACGTACAATCTCATAATGAGGAACAAAATCCACCAGTGGGCTTCCAATGTCAGGGAGTCGCACAAGCGAACGAAGGAAAGCGCCACCTGAGCACCACAGATGAGCTGTTGACGCACGCACTCTCGAACTTTCCCCACCCGACAAAATATCCTTAGCAAGCCACTCAAGCTATGCGGGACAACACCGAAAGGGTAAAACGCCCGATGGGCAGAAGAGAGGGCCTCTCTACAAGACTCAATAAGTATCCACGCCTGACTCGCCCGGTACCATAGGGTAGCCAAGATAAAACCCCTGTTTCGGTCAAACGAGAAGTTTCTCGCGTGAAGCTTAGAGCTTCCTGACTCATGAACAATATGATTGTCCACCCAATGACCCTCGCAGACTCCATCAGGCTCAACAACTGCACGGATAGCAAGCGCGTCAAAACAAAAACAGCAATCAGCAATAAAGTACTGGGGGGCTCACAAAACTTACAGAGCATGCTCTTTGCAACGCTCGCCAGCTCCTCCATTACAAATTGCTCGCGCTCCGCCGCAAGTTTCCGCTTCAACTTGGCAATGTCAGCCACGCCTCGCAGAGCCTTAAGCATACGATCGCCATCCGCGACACGGTCACGGAGCTACGCAAACGTACTGGCAGCGACAACCAACAGATCAACCGAAAGAGCAGCTCCACTCGACGAACCTTTGCTGGAATCCGCCGCCTAGAAAGAACAACGAAGATTCAAAGACAGTACCATACCCCACTCGAAAATATACCACCCAAGATTTTTGGGTGCTCGGGAGCTACTCCTATCGGGAGAATACAAAGTAAGGCGCAATAATAAAAAGCTGACACTTTCAAAACATCTCGATCTGACAAAACAAAGTACGGGAATACATCCCAAGGTTCATTACACATGAAGAGCATACAGAAACAAGAATTAATCTAAGGAACTATAGAGGTAGCTCCACTCACAGCAGGTTGTCCTTTTCTCCCAACGCGAGAGACTACCCCGGATAGCATCTTCGCAAGCTCCCCTGCACGATCACCAAAAGGACGGAGCGCTACCTTTTTGCCCAGTGAGTCTCGAGGAAGCTCCGAGTACACCTTCTTCAGGTCACTCGAGACACCATGCGCCAGGGCAAACTGAATAGCCGTCCTGGACCCACACTCAGTCTGCGCAAGGTAGTACTCGTGGAGGGGATCATCATCGCCCAGAAAAACTTGCAGGAGGCTGCCAAGAGTCGGCAGAAATAGCACATCCACCAGCAGGCGTTCATGCAGTTGCGTCAACACTCGGGTAGCATCGCGGATGAGGAACCAGACCCTGTCCGCATGCTCCTGCAGCTGAGCACACGACTCAGAGAGGGCATCGCGCCGCATGTCTTTGGGAAGCTCCAACCCAACTCCAATGGTGTCTAAGACAGAAACGGAAAAGAATCAGAAGAAAGAAGAAGACATGCCATAGTCGAAGGAAATTAAAACGTGACTCACCAACGAGTTTCTGGGCCAAGGGACGAAGGACGCCGACCAGATCATTGTCATGCTTCACGCTCGCCTCCTCCAGCTGCTTCAGAGCTTCCTGTGCTTCCACGAGACTGTCGGCAGAACGCTTGTGGTGGACTCCAATTCCTTTCGGGTGGCCTCCAGCTCCGCCTCAAGGGTTTTCACCCGAGGAGGCCTCTGCCTTCTCAGACTTCAAGCGATTAACCTCGTCCGAAGTATGAAAGACGTGATTAAAACAACAATCACAACCAGGAGGAAATGGTAATGGAAAAAGGTGCACGCTAGATTACTTTGAAGGGAGAGGCTATCTTGGACAAGCTGGTCGCCCCCCCCCCCCCCCGAAGAGAAGCGCAATCTGCCTCGGCCGAAAGAACTCGATGCCCGAAAGCAACAAGGGAATCAATAAGGGCCTGCGAAAATACAGAGCAAACTTTTGAAAGATATCACTTGAGGCTATACACGACTGAAACCAATCGAGTATAGCCTCGGGGGCTACTCCCATCGGGAGCACTGCCGTGCACCCGATGAAAAACAAAATCAGGAAACAAACCAGGGGAAAAATCTCGACTTGAGTCCATGGCCAAATGCAAGCAATTGACCATAGACTCGGTGGCTACTCCCATCGGGAGCACTGTCGTGCACCCGATAAAAGAGAAACAAGCAAGGCATGCCGTAAGAAAGAAAAACAAGCTTACCTTGCCCTGAGCAGTAGACAGGGCATCCGCCGAGCTACCCAAGACCTTCCGGATCGTTGACACCCTAGAATCCGCAGGCCGTCCACCCGCAAAGTTGGGCATCTCGTACTCCGGAGCTTCAGTCGCCTTTGCTGGGCTCGGAGGTCCTCGAGTAAGATCTGCAGCAGGAATGGAATCCGCGGCGGCCTCCTTCCTCTTCACAGATGGAATCGAGGAAGTAAATTGGTCCGTGTTGATGGTCGCAAGATTGTTGCAGAAGACAAAATCAGAAAAGAAAAGACAGAAGAAAAGGAAGAAAATTCGCGATAAATGATAGAATGCACAAGACTTACTCAACCTCATCATCATCATCAAGCACGTCTGGATTCCGGGTGGTGGAGATCCTCGACTGACGAATCACGGGAGGGGCCACTTTGAGAGGCGTCACTCGAAGAGGCTCAACCTCCTTGACGGAATCGTCACCCAAGGAGCTGTCCTTGGAAGTGACTTCGTCCTCCTCCGGCTTGCGGCGCTTCCGGTGATGGAGCTGCTCGTTGTCCGACTCTTCCTCCTCCCCCACGTCGTCCAGTTCAGAGCCCGAATCAGCATCCGCGACGCTGGTCTCATGAGGGGCTTCAATGTTACTCGCCAGAAGATCTGAGACGTCATCTGCAGAAATTGGTGGGTAACATGTTGCCACGCTCTGGCTCTACAGAAGCGAAGATAAAAAGAAAACTATTTTCAACCGACAAAAACCCAAACTAGGAGAAACAAGAGGCAAATGAGAAGATTAACGAACTCACCTCAACCGGGGGAGGATTCCCGGCTTCAAATGGGTTGAGAGGGCACGCCGAGTATCCCTCTCGCTTCTTCAAACTAGTGATGGCCGCGATCTTCTTGTAGAATTCGGCATTCGAAAGAATAGCGTCGCATACATGGCTCGGGTTGTTGGTGCCCGTGTATTCCCACATGGGAGTCGACCTCTCTTGGAGGGGCTGGATCCTCCTCCACAGAAACACACCCTCCAGGTGCATTCCATTCAGCGGAGTCGCCTGCTCCTTCTCGCGGAAGCGCGCCACCTTCGCGAGTAGAGGGGCGACGACCTTGCCTTCTTCGGCTGTAAGTAAGTGCAGCCAGGACTTTCATCGCTTCAGAACAGCGAATGGCCGGAAATCAGGGATGCCACCCGCGCTGTCGTCCACGACGTCTAATATTTTCGGCGCCACCCCTGGGCCGAGTTGACAAAATATATCTCCAAGTAGGGGATGTCCTTGTTCGCCTGGATCCCCAAACCTCCGGTCCTCAGCGGCTCACCAATCTCTTCGCCTAGGTGCGCCTTCTCCTAAAAGATCCGCACTTTAAAGATGGATTTCCAAAGCCCCCAGTGCGGACGGATCCCAAGAAAACACTCGCAAAGCACGAAATGTGTTGAATCGCGTTCGGAGGAAGGTCGTGCAGCTATATGCCATAGACATACAGCAGCCCGACAAGAAATGGGTGGAGGGGGAAAGACAGACCTCGGGAGACATGCTCCGAGATGACGACACGCTCGGTGGAGAGGGGGTTGGGCGTCTCCTCCTTCTTCCCGGACATGCGCACACGCCTGGTGATGAGGACATCCCTAGCTCTTCACCTATTGTTACACATGATGATGTTCCTATACAAGCTAATGAAGTGGGTATTGGTCCCATGACAAGATCATGGACCAAACTAGTACAACAACAGGTGAATTCACTCCTACTTGAGTATAATGTTTATAATTGTGAGAACTTTATACTACCTAAATCCATGCACTTATGTATTCTCAGGTTTGTTGATAACACAAGCATGAGAGGAGGAGATCATGAAGAGGAGCTGCACATGGATGATGATGGACTTGAGGAGGAGATGGAAAACAAGTGCTAGAAGGGTGAAAACAAGAAATAACAGAAAATAACAATTGTTATTCCTAGAATAACAAGGAATAACAGAGAATACCAATTGTTATTTCATAGAATACAAGGGGATGGCACCTCCACAAGGTCAAATGCGCCTAGTAGAAGTCCTAATACTATTACGCATGGTTTGTATACCATGATAGGCCGCACCCCTTAATGGTGGGTCGGTTTGTATCCTATTTGAGTCGGTTTGGGTTGAGTCCAACCCACACATTGAGTCCTAGTCGAGTTAGGGTTGTGCTTGCGCAAGGGATGCCTTGTGGACGCACCCCCTCCTCTTAAATAGTTAGGGTCCGAGCCAAGGCTCCGCAGACTACGTTAAAACAGAAACCCTAGACCTCTAGATTGAAACAACTTGTAAGCATTCATCTGGAAGTTCATCTGCAAACTTTTCGTGTTACCTGCTGTTCCACTGGGAATAAGATGGTACATGACCACTTGTAGTCGGTGGATTACTTGTGCAAGAGTGTGGAGTTGAGAATATCCTTGGGGTTTCTAGCTGTTGCATTGGCATCAGGGATCAGCCGGGAGAGTTCTTAGTGGCGCTCTAGTTATCATACAGAAGTTATTTGTGAGTTCATCGAGAAGATTGGGCCACCCCTTACTATCTTGGTATCAAACTTACAGGTTGCCTCGGTGAGCTATCATATTTTCCTTTAGATTTGAGTGTTTTTATACCTATCCAGAAAATTGCCCACAAAAATAGTTTAGATCTTTGCCATAGCCGTAGAATTATCACAGTTTCAATTACTAGTTGTTGTTTTTGTGTTTGATTTTGTGTTACTTTTTATCTTTTTAGTTTTCTTATTTTCGGCTAGGGTTAGGGTTCTTGTTCCCTTAGTCAAAATCATATCCAAAAACCACAAAAAAATAGAGTTCGGGTGTTGTTTATTTGTTCCAATCCGAGTTGATCTCGAAATCCTATCGCGGCACCAAATCACACTGTTTTCGCTGCCGCTGTACTGCTGCCTGCCATGCCCTAGTCGAACTCGGAGTCCACCACACCCACCGCATCACGCTTACAAATCCGCTCTGCGCCCCGTAACGCAGCTTACCACCGCACCCACTTGCACGCTACCGTGACAACATTTTCCTGCCGTGCCCCTGCCGCGCGTTCGTTTCTCTCCCGCCGTCTGCGATCGCTGCCGCGCGCTGAGCCCGTACCGCAACACACGCGCGCGCACCGTAACACCCTTACCAATCACCGTAATGCTGCACTGCGCTCTGGCGCGGCACATTTTTGCGCGTTTTCGCTGCCGTGGTACCTGCCGTGAGCTAGAAACATTATTTTCACTTAGAATTTTCTTGTTATTTCTTGTTATTTCCTATTATTCTCATTAGGACCAATATATCCAATCTTTGTGAACCTAGCCACAGCCTTTCTACAACATATTGAATAGGAACTTGCCCACAAGTGTAGCTATTTTTGTGCTCTGTCAGGCTGCTCGTTTTCTTCACCACCATTGTGTTCACTTGTTATTTGGTTCATATTGATCCTAGTTGTATTTAAGGCCATTGGAAATATACAAAAAAAAGAGAAAAGAGAAAACATAAAATTGCGAAGAGGCCGAAGTGATATTATTGTTTACTAGTGGAGCTTGCCATTGTGACACTTGGTTTTTCATTGAGCAATCTTGTGCATGTCTATTGTGAGCCTAGCTAGTGACTTTCTAGTGCATTGCAAAATCTCATCCATATATTTGCTTTGCCACATTTGTCTCCATTATTGGTGTGTGTTTACTTGGGAATTTTTATATCATCACAAAACAGCAAATATGACTTATTACTTTGGTGATTGTTAGGTATCCATACCAAGCCCCACTAAATAACCTTGTTTGCCTTTGTGAGAGTGAAAACCCTGGGTATTCTCTTCTTCACATCAAAGTACATTAATTGCCTCTACTTGTTGGTAAGTATTTCTATTCACTTTGGAATGGTAAGATAATTCAATTGTCTTGCTAGATTGTTGAGTGAGTTGTGAGAGAACACCACCTATTGATACTTGTTTCTGTTTTCACTAACCTTGTGCAGCAAAAGAAGGACCATAAAGAAGGAGTGAATTGGAGGGAGTATGAGGCTCTACAAGATGTGTTGACAAACCAAATGAGAGACAACCATACAAACATCAAGCAATTTGTGACTGATGCATGTGATCCCCTTTATGAAGTTGTGCAAGCCATGGAGAATAAAATGGGGGAGACACACAAATTGGCCGAGACCAATACTGGGAAAGTGAAAACAATTCAAGATTCTATTGCCACATTGACTACTACACTTGCTGATCTTCAAACCTTGATTCAACAAAGATTGCCTAATGTTGATGATGATAATGCTAGTGTCCATAGTGATGCTAATAATGGTTTTGAAGCTAATGGAGAAGTGGATAACAATCATGGCCGTGGAGCTAGAGGAGAAAGGGGCCGAGGAGGACATCTAGGCCGAGCCAATCACTTGGGTGCAAGGCATGTTCCCAACAATGTTGCTCCTGAAAATCATAGAGAGGATGGTGGTTTGAGTAAGCCTAAATTTTCTATACCATCTTTCAGTTTTGATACCATGGATGTGGAGGAATATTTGTTATGGGAACTGAAAATTGAGAAGCTATGGAGATTGCATGATTATACTGAAGATAGAAAAATTAAATTGGCTTCTTCCGAGTTTGATGGATATGCTCTTCGTTGGTGGGATACTACTGTGAGAAAGAGACATGAAGATGGTGAATTACCCACTATCATTTGGAATACCATGAAGAGAATCACGAGGGACATATTTGTACCACCAAATTACATTAGACAACAATTTGATCAATTGCAACAATTGAGGCAAGGTTCTATGACTGTTGATGCATATTATCAAGAGATGGAATTGATCATGCAAAGGCCACGTGTGAGAAAGCAATTGGAGCAAACAATGCAAAGGTTCCTTTCAGGTTTGAATTATAAAATCAAGGGAATTGTTAGGTGTCGTGGTGGTGTCACGGCAGATGCCATAGGATGGCTAAAGTTGTGGGGACGATGGACGCTGGAGGCGCTCGGGGAGGGATCACGCAGCGAGTAGCCGCGTGAGTATGAAGCTAGCACTGCAAACAACATGATCTACCCAGGTTCAGGGCCCTCGTGTGGAGGTAAAACCCCTAATCCTGCCTTTCTCTCTTTATAATCGGGTCTCACCGAGTAGCCACAGTACAAGTAATGCTTACAGCCGAGTAGCCACTCTCCTACCTATGTGATGAACTAGGTCAAGAACGTGAGCCAAGTCTGGGATCCCTCGCGCAGGAGGAGGCAGGGCACCTTATATACTGGTGCCCAGCCGGATACAGCCAAGATGTCGACATTGTGTGCACACTGTGCACTTCCGGCTTCCCGCTGACACCTTTGGCTTCCAAGTTTGTCTCCGTGTGCAAAGTCGTTCCGCAGAACCGAGAAACTGATCTGTTATCACTGACACTGTCACGGGGTAGGCCCCCCTAACCTGCGACGCCCTGCTGACACCCTGGCGCGGATAAGCACGCGCTCTGCAGATGAACAGTGCCGCAGTACGGACCCGGGATACGTGGGATCCTGTGTCAGAACGGCTCCTTTGACTTCTGGCCCGAGTAGGAGACCGCCCTCTCTACTCGGTCCACTTCCTCTACTCGGAGAAGAGTAACTTCCTTGATTCTTCCTCCTGGCCATCAGTGTGTACGGCCGAATAGCGGACGACCGGGTAGCGAGTACCGGGTAGCCGCTACTCTGCCAAACGTCTCTTCTGATCTTGCCCCTTAGCACTTGCCTTTACCCTACTCGGGGGTATCCCCCCGACATTAGTCCCCGAAGCTGGTAGAGTCCTGTGAACTTGTTCACTGGGCTCTGCCAGCTTAAAAACCAACCTTGTCTTTGAATCTTTAGGATGCTGAGTAGAACCTCTGAGTAGCCCTTAATCCTATCTTGAGCTTCCTCTTTTCCGAATAGAACCACTTCTCTTCCCTGTCGCCGAGTAAAAGGACTTGGCGAGATTTCCAATCAGAATCTCTGCGTGGCAGAGCAAAATCCGGCTTTTCGTACAGCAACTGGGCACGTGTCACGCTACCACATCCCCGACGCCTCGGTGCCCGGGATCTGACAGGCCACGCGCCCAGTTTTCACGGCCTGGGCCCACTAGCCCGTTAGGTCCCATCAATCGCAGTAATTACCCACGATCGCGTCGTGGGATCGAATGCGGCCGTTACGCGCGCCAACTGCGCTGTGTGCGTTTCTAACCGGCCCGCACACCCCACGCCGCACGATCTCCGTGCGTAACTGATCCCATTACCTCCAATCGTAATGGCAACCCGAGGGGAGGTATAAATACCGCCTCGGTAACTCCCTTCTCCTCTTCCTGCCTTCACTCTCTCCCTGCCTCTTCGTTTCTCCGCCGCCACAGAGCTCTTCGCCGCCGCGCACCTCACTGCTCCGCCGCGAGCTTCACTGCGCCGAAAGGCCAGTCCTTTCCGCCAAATTCCACCAAAACACCATTAGATTTCCTCTCCTGCTCGATGGCTCGTGATGATGACTCCCGCGCCGGGTGGGCTGGATCCAATGTCACGGCAGACGAGTGCCGGTGTCTGGTGAACACCCGGCGAGTTCCTCCCGGTGTCCGCTGCCGGCATCCCGATGGCGAGCTCGTCCCCACCCCGGAGGCGGATGAGCACGTGGTGTTCCTCGCGCACTTCGCGCGGGGATTCGGGCTGCCCGTGTCAGATTTCTTCCGCGGCTTCCTCGACCACTTCGGAATCCAACCGCATCACCTGCCGCCGAACGCAATGGTGATGCTCGCATACCACGTTGTGGTCTGCGAGGCGTTCCTGGGCGTGCGCCCCACGCCGATGACCTGGGCGCGCTACTTCTTCTTCAGGAAGCAGAGCAAGGCCAAGCCGGGTAGCGCAGATAGCAGCCGCGGAATGACCGAGACCGGCAGCGCCATGATGGTGCAGCGCAGCGGGACCAGCCATCCGCGCATCAAGGGCCTTGACTCCGTGCGCAAATGGCAGAAGACCTTCTTCTACGTGAAGAACATCCCTGTCAAGGAATGCGAGCCACTGGTGGACCAGATCAATCTCCCCCGGTGGACCAATTCGCCTCCTACCGGGCAGAATTGGGGATTCAAGCCCCCGCTAGATGGCGACATCAAGCAGATCAACGCGCGCCTCGCCCAGCTGAAGGAGAAGGGACTCAAGGACGACGACCCCATCGCCTGCTGGATCTCCAGGCGAGTGCTCCCGCTGCAGCGCCGCGCACACCTCATGTGCTACATGGGCGGCAACAGAGATTGCACTCGGACGAGCACGTTCGAGCTCAGCAACGCGGACGTGGCCGTCTGGGAGCGCTCCATCATGAGCACCGGCCTCACCGACCACTGGCAGTACGACTTCGTGCCGTACAGCCGCACGAAGCCAATCAAGCGGGTTAGTACTTCTTATTCTGTTTCCTGTGTATTGATTCCGAGTAGATAACCTTCTTAGCCTGGTATGCTTAGCACCCGCACTCCGTGCCGAGTAGGACACTTAGCCGTATCTCTTTAGACTTCATGTGCTTTATGTTTGCACTACATGTCGAGTAGAACACTTGCTACTATCTGTTAGGCTTCTTGTGCTTTGTGTTTGCACGCCACGTTGAGTAGGACGCTTACTCTGTTATGATTTGTGCTTGCATCTCGTCCCGGGTAGAATCCCTTACACTACTCAACTGATTCGTGTTGCTTGCTTATATCTCCAGCGCCTTGCTCGCCAGCTCGCTGAGAGCGAGGAGCGCTTCGAGGCCAACTGGCACGAAGACCGAAAGGAGGATGACGAGGTCTCCTACGACACCGCGGACACCCTCTGCATCCCCCATGCCGTCCAGCCGGGTAAGCATCATGTCGACACGTCCATTCGGGACTGGTCCGAAGACGACGACGCAGGTGACCGAGTTCACCTTTTCGGTCGCGAGTAGCACAACTTAGTTTCTTTCTGTTTCTCAATTGTTTTCTTCTCTCCTACTCTGCAGAGGATGCTAATGCTGACGAGGGAGAGGATGAGGACGCCCTCGAGGTTGATCCGCTTGCGGTTGCCGCTCCCGCCACTCGGAAGAGGGCGGGCAGTGGTGCCCAAGAGCCCACCGCCAAGAAGGCCAAGAAGGGTGAGAAGAAGACCAAGCAGGTCTCTGGGAGACGGCTACCCCTTTCACGTGCAGGGTAAGTGATTTTCTTCCAAGCTGCATTCCACTGTCACTGCTTTTCCTGAATTCCTTGTTCCACCGCTGCTTCTCGGTTTCTTCTTTCTCTCTTCTTTTCCTGAATCCCCTTTTTCTCTTCAGCGCCCCCTTGGACGCTGATGCTGCTGCCGCTCCCTCCAAATCCAAGAAGAGATCCGCCATTGACGTCGACAAACTAATCGACCTCTCTGAAGAGGATGAGCCCGTGGCAGGGGACGAGGCGCCTGCGCCCTCTCCCGTGAAGGGTGAGGATGAAGACGACACCAACGTCCAGGGCATGGACACTGGTGCCCAGGACGCCGAGCAGGAGCAGCAGGCCCGCGTGGAACAACAAGCGTAGGATGCTGCTCACGACGAGAGACCCCCTTCTCCCCCAGCTGCCACAGCTGGGGAGAACATAGAAACAGCCACCGAGCATCAAGATCGTGCCGCCCTTGAACGGCAGGAAGAGAGCCAGGAGCGGCAGGCCACTGATGCTGCTGCTCGAGATGACCCCACGGCCCAGCCGCGGGTAGACAAACAAGATGACATACTGCAAGACCCCACTGCTGAGCAGCGGGTTGAGACAACTGATGTGGAGCCGGCCCTGCAGAGCCACGCGCAACCGGACGCTGCGCCCGGTAGCCAGTCCTTGGCGCGGAATGCCCACCAGGCCGCTCCACCAACCGCGCCAAGCTCCCCGCCCATGAAGAAGACCAAGACCACAGCTAGCCCTCCAGCCAAGCAGACCACCAAGAAAACTGCTTCCGATGCTGCTGGCAAGAAAGATGCAGCCGAGAAGAAGGCTGCTGAGAAGAAAACTTTCGAGAAGCCAGCTGCCGAGAAGAAGGCCGCCGAGAAGCAAGCTGTCGAGAAGCCAGCAGCCGAGAAGAAGGCCGCCGAGAAGCAGGCTGCCCAGCCAGACGCTCCCATCCGCAAGAATCCCTCGCGTGGCGCTGCTCAAGACTCTGTCGTGATGCCGCCACCTAAATCAACTGCGAAGCCTGCAGAGTGGGCAGCTCACCATTGGTGCTTCCGGCAGCGGTGCAGGCACAGCCGCGGGATCAAGCGTCCAAGAACCGCCTGCCTACCCGCCTTACATGCTGCAGATGAGCAAACAGTACAGCATCGGTCTGACCAAGACCGAGAAACAGCTCGCTCTTACGAGAGGCAAACAGGCCCAGGCTGTGAATTCCAAGCTGCCGGCCAAGGACAAGGCCCAATCGATCTTCTCGCGCGAGATCCAGGAGACAGAGGTGGAGTCCCAGGGGCTCGAGCAGATAATCGGCCGGGTGGGCTTCATTGACGCCGAGTGGAACAGCGCGTTCCTTGGCAACGAATCTTGGAACGGTCTGGCCTTGGGCAAGCTGGACCACTGGCGCATCGACTGGAACAAGGCGGACATGGGCTACAATCCCATGACCATCTCGTCTGCCACCAGCACTCTTGCCGCGAAGCTGTTCGTCCACCGCAAGGCTGCAGAGGATCTCGAGCAAACCTATGCGGTAAGTTTTGCTTTGCCTGTTCCGAGTTGCGCTTTTCTTCTCTTCTATTCTTCTTCTTCTTCTTATCCATCACCCAGTCCCCGAGATTCTGGCCGAGTAGGCGGGTACTCAACCGAGTTGCCGTCTTCTCGGGTCAAATCTTCAAAACATTGTCTAACCCCTTTTCTTTCTGTTTCTCAGAATAGCCTTTTGAAGAGAACGACCCTCTACCGGCAGCTGCTCTGGAATCACAGCATTGCAAAAAGACGCCTTGAAGCCCTAGAAGCTGAATGCAAAAGTGATGACGTGACCGAGAAGGAGGCCCTGGCTCGTACCCTTCAACTTTCCGAGATGGAGAGTAAGCTTTTAGCTATTCGGTTCATGCGTTTTATGTTTACGCCCGTTTTTGCTTTCTGCTCTAACTCCTTGTACTCTGTAGGCAAGATCGAGGCGCTGACTGAGGAGCACAAGCGTTGTCACGTCTTTGTCGAGAATGCCGAGACCACCATTAAGAAGTTGGAAGGTGAGTTGTCGCCTTGTCGGCTTGTTCTCCTCCTTCTTCTCTGCTATTTGCTGACCATACCCTTCTCCTCCGCAGAAGATTACAAGAAATTTCGTGAAGAGCATCTCGACTGCGTGAAGCCCGCCGAGTTGCAGCAGCAGCTGGAAAGCCAAGCCGTGGAGCTCAAGAGCCAACACACCACCGAGCTGGAGCCGCTGCAGGTCCAGTTACGGGCTGCCATTCAGGACGTCATAGACATATCCACCGAGAAGGACAAGCTGGAGGCAGCCGCCAAGGCTAAACAAAGGGCCCTTGAGATGGAGTGCGAGACGCTGAAGAAAAGCAACTCGGATCTCATGCTCCAACTGGCCCAGTTCCGGAGGGTCGAGGAGCGGCACACTGCTGATGAGGAGTCATGGAAGAGGAAACTTCAGTCGCTACTCTGCGACCTGAACAGTAAGTTTTCACATCCTTGTGCCTCCATGTTTCATTCTTCTTCTCTGTTGACCGATTTGCACCTCTTTGCTACTTTCTTTTCTAATCTTTCTTCATAGCATTTTCAGAAATCTTCCCCGATCTCTGCTCAGCTTGCAAACCTGCCCTGTCAAAGGCCCAAGATGCTCGAGTAGAGAAGTGGCTGCCCATGGATACCAAGGCTTCAATCGAAGATAGCTTTACGAATATGCAGGGTCAGCTTCAGCGCCTTAAGGGCTTGGGCACGGACTTAACGTCTGTTTCCTTCAAGCTTCATGCATTGTTCTGGCCCCAAGACCCCGTGCCCTCAACTACCCGCGCGCTTGCCGAGAAGCTGAACGGTGTTAAAGCCGAGCTGAAGAAGTGGCGAGCATCCGGAGCTCGGGCAGGCGCGGACATGCTGCTCCTCTTCATCTGCAGCTGGTATGAGAACCTCAATCTCAATACCATCCTCGAGATGCGCCGCGATTCCAAGTGGGAGAAGGATCCCGAGTGTGTTGCTTGCCGCCAGGCAGTCGCGTGGGAGATCGCCTCCTACGCGGATACCGCGCGCTACATCGAAGGCCTCACCGAGCCCGACACGGATGTGGAAGGCGAGGGCGAAGACGAGGATGAAGATGATGACGAGGAGGCCACTGGGTCAGATGGGCTGAGCTTCTTCGACAGCACCGATGACAAGTCCGGGAAGGGGAAGGGCGCGGTCGTCGCGGATAGCGACGAGGAAGCCGAAAGCGAGAAGATGACCATCGACACCGCGGCCCTTGAATTCGGCACCTCATCAGGCGCGGCCCTTGACGACACGGCGCTACTCCGCGCCCAATCTGCTGCCTCTACTTCAGCGACAGACCCCATCTCGGTGGCCACAGCCACTTCTGATCAGGCTGCCACCAACCCAGAAGTGGATGCCACGAAGACCGATGTCGCCAACCCGGAAGCTGACGCTGCCAAGGCCACCTCCAAAGCTGACGCCGCCAAGGCCAACACCAAAAATGCTGCTACCTCCACCTGACTATGTCCTGCAACACTTATGCTCGAGACTTTTATCAAATCCCCGGAATGCCGGGTGCAGATGTACTGAACAATTATCCTTTGCATTGCTACTCAGTTTTTATCCCATTTGAAGTTTTATACTTAGTAATTTGAGCAGCTTTGGCTTGATGCCGGGTTGCGTTATCATGCGAGTCCCCGAGTTACATTTTTCATCCACCCTTCCTTTTTATCTCAGCTCTTACCTGCAACTTGTTGCTTTTTTGGTATTCGAGTCACAAGAGTTCAAAGTTGAGGTTTCAAATACTTAGCCACTTGGAAACAGTCATAGTAACGCTACCCACCACATAGCCGAAAAAGATAACAACAGACAGTAAAAAACACTCTATTCGGTTGCCACACGCGTCCTTCCCTTTGCAATTTTTCATGTGTTCATTGACTCCTTGGCTTGTTCTCTGGCTTGCCATGAAGCCGGTTTGCGGACAGCAGCAGAGTCGCAGAGTGTCCGGTGAGTATAAACACACTACTTTGTATGCTTTTGAAATTCTAAGCGTAGCAACCGAGTAGGCAAAGATACAACAGAATACAAACACTTAGAGCAATTTTGGACGAGGGCAGTCCCCGAGTTCAATTTCGGATTGCAGAGTAGGAGTATAACTCGGATAAGAGGGTACATACACACTTTTGCTCATGAATGAAAGCGACGAAGTAGAGCTACATTCCAGGGGCGTTTGGACTCCTCCCCAGCTTTATCCGGCATGTTCTTCTGTGATGGTTGCGCATCTACAAGGTAGTACGCATCATTGTGTAGAGCCTTGCTCACAATGAACGGCCCTTCCCACGGAGGGGATAGCTTGTGCATCCCGGCTGTGCGCTGCACGAGCCTAAGGACCATGTCTCCTTCTCGGAAAACCCTCGGGTTTACTTTTCGGCTGTGATAACGCCTCAGGTTTTGCTGGTAAACAGCTGAACGTGACAGAGTAAGCTCTCTTGCTTCTTCTAGCAGGTCAACGTCGTCTTCTCGAGCTTCTCTCGCCTCCGCCTCAGTGTAGAGGGTTACTCGGGGGGAGTCACGCTCTAGGTCGATTGGCAACACGGCTTCAGCCCCGTAAACCAAGAAAAATGGTGTGTAGCCGGTTGAACGGTTAGGGGTAGTCCTGAGACTCCACAACACCGCTGGCAACTCGTCTAGCCAACACCCTGGTGTTTTCAGCAGCGGCTCAATCAGCCTTGGCTTTATGCCTGCAAGCACCATGCCATTTGCTCTTTCCACCTGCCCAATGGATGCGGGGTGCGCGACAGACGCGACATCTAGTCGGATGTGCTTATCTCTGCAGAATCTCATCATGGCTCCCTCAGCAAAGTTAGTGTCGTTATCTGTGATGATGCTGTGCGGGTAGCCGTATCTCAGGATCACGTCCTTTAGATACTCACAGCAGTAGCTCCATCACACTTCCGAATAGGCTTCACTTCAATCCACTTGGTGAATTTATCAACCATGACCAGAATGTGTGTCATGTTGCCTCTAGCCGGTTTGAAGGGACCGACCATATCCAGACACCAAACAGCAAATGGCCAAGTGATGGGAATTGTTTTCAACTCGGAAGCAGGAATGTGGATCTTACTTGCGAATCTCTGGCAGCCGTTGCACTTTCTCACCATATCTTCCGCTTGCTTCAAAGCAGTGAGCCAGAAAAAGCCATGCCGAAAAGCCTTCTTGACTAGAGCCCGAGAAGAGGCGTGATGCCCGCATTCCCCTTGGTGTATTTCCACCAGAATCTCTTCTCCTTCTTCCGGTTCCACACAGCGCTGCAGCACGCCCATGGCACTTCTCTTGTGCAGCACTTCTCTGAAGATGGTGTAGCCCTTGGATCTTCTCTGAATCTGCCTTGCGGTGACCTCGTCATCTGGCAGGGTGCCGTCCTTTAGAAAGGATAATATGGGCATGGCCCAACCCGGCGTTTCCCGTGCGGGAAACACTGGTTTGTCCACTTCCATTGGGACAACCACTGTTGCTTCTTTTTCTGGGTTGGGGTTGACTCTCTACAGCCCCGAACGGTTTGCAAGGACTTCTTCAAGGAATGCGACAGTCCCCGAGCTGAGAGGGGCATTCCCTGAGTAAGGAGGAGCAGTCCCCGAGTAAGGAGGAGCAGTCCCCGAGGAGAAAGGGGCAGTCCCCGAGGAGAAAGGGGCAGTCCCCGAGTAGGGAGGAGCAGTCCCCGGGTTGCAGGCGCCAGTCCCCGGGATGGAGACTGTAGTCCCCGGGTCCTCTCTTGCACCTTCCTAGTCAATCTCCATTGGAACTGCTTCTTCATCAGGCAGAGAAGGAACGAAAATGGACTCCGAGTTGGGGGATGGCTTGATGGATGGCTTTCTCAAATGTTCCAAGGCAATCCCAGCCGGGATGTACTGCCGAGAAGATCCCAACTTGGACAGCTCATCAGCTGCTTCATTCTCTGCTCGGTGGATGTGCTGGAACTCGCAACCTTCAAAGAATCCTGTCATGGTTTGGACCAAGAAGCGGTATGACGCCATGTTGGCATCCAGAGCATCCCAAGTGCCAGAGACTTGCTGCACAACCAGATCCGAGTCGCCATAGCATATGATGCGCTGCACACCAACTTCCTTTGCTACCTTTAATCCGTGTACCACAGCCTCGTACTCTACAACATTGTTGGATGCCTTGAAGTGGATTTGCAGTACGTACTTGAGTTGATCTCGCTTGGGTGACGTAAGCACTATGCCAACACCAAGGCCTTCCTTCATCTTGGAGCCATCAAAGTGCATCTTCCAGTAGTTGGATACCGGAGTAGGAGGCTCATATTGCACCTCAGCCCAATCCACCAGAAACTCTGCTAGGATCTGAGACTTGATGGCTTCTCTTCTCGCGTACGCGGGAGCGTACGCGGCCATCACGATTGCCCACTTGGCTACTCTGCCACTCGCTTCCTTGTTGCCCATGATATCCGAGATGGGAGCTGAGCTCACCACCGTGATGGGGTGTTCCTGGAAGTAGTGCTTCAGCTTCTTGGCGCCCAGGTACACGCCGTAAGTCATCTTCTGGTAGTGAGGGTAATTCTGTTTGGAGCTGGACAGCACCTCACTGAGATAATATACTGGCCGTTGCACACTCTTGCCTTCCTCTTCTCGTTCCACCACAATCACCACGCTGACTACCCGGTTAGTAGCAGCAATGTACAGCAGCATTGGCTCCTTGGGTAGCGGACTAGCCAAGATGGGAGCGCTACCCAGCATTGCCTTTAGCTCCTTGAATGCCACATCCGCTTGCGGTGTCCAGACGAACTTGTCGCTTTTCTTCATCAACTGATACAAAGGCAGGGCCTTCTCGCCCATTCTGCCCAAGAAACGGCTCAGAGATGCCAAGCAACCAATGAATTTTTACACATCCTTCAGGGATCTCGGCAAAGACATGCTCTCAATAGCTTTTATCTTTGAAGGATTGGCCTCAATGCCCCGACTGGATTCCAAGAAGCCGAGTAGCTTGCCAGCCGGGACGCCAAAGGTGCATTTACTCGGGTTCAGCTTCATCTTATACTTGCGCAAGTTAGCGAAAGTTTCCTCAAGGTCACTAAGCAGAGTATGTGTTTTATTCGTTTTGATGACAATGTCATCTACGTACACCTGCACATTTTTGCCGAGTTGATCATGCAAGCATTTCTGCATGCATCTCTGATAAGTGGCACCCGCATTCCGCAACCCGAAACACATGACACGATAGCAATAAGCCCCGTACGGGGTAATGAAAGCAGTCTTTATTTGATCAGCAGGATTGAGAGCTATCTGGTGAAAACCAGAGTAGTCATCTATGAAAGACAACAGTTCACAACCAGCAGTGGATTCGATCACCTGATCGATGCGAGGTAGCGGAAAAGGATCCTTGGGGCAGGCCTTGTTCAAGTCGGTGTAATCGACGCACATGCGCCATGCGGTAGCAGCCTTGGGGTCCTCCTTCTTCTTCTCGACCATGACCGGGTTGGCTAGCCAATCCGGATGCAGCACCTCCATGATGAAATTGCTTATCAGCAGCTTGGTGATCTGGTCACCTATGGCCTTCCTCCTCTCATCTCCGAAACGGCGCATAGCTTGCTTCACTGGTTTGGCGTCAGGACGCACATGTAGCGAGTGCTCAACCAACTCCCTCGGGACACCTGGCAGATCCTCATTGGACCAGGCGAACACGTCCCGATTCTCACGGAGGAAGTGGATGAGCTCGCTTTCCTATTTCTCCCCCAACCCGGAGCCAATGATGGCAACTCGGTCGGGAAACTCAGGGTCAACCTGGATCTTCTTTGTCTCCTGAGATGCCTGGAATACCGTCCCGTGCTGGGAACTCGGTATGCCAAGCGCACCAGCTTGCGCGGATTGCGCCATAGCCACCACCTCGTACATCTTCTTCTTCTCGGCAGCGATCACCATGGATTCCGCCAACTGAGAGCCAGCAGAGGCAAACTCCATGGACTTCTTGTAATCACCAGTGATGGTAATCACGCCATTGGGACCAGGGATCTTCATCTTCAGATATGCAGTGTGGGTAGAGGCCATGAACTTGCTCAGAGCGTGCCTGCCGAGCAGGGCATGGTAAGGGCTCTGGTGATCAACCACCTCGAACTGCAGGCTCTCTGTGCGGCAGTTCTCCCTGGTGCCGAATAGCACATCTATCCATACTCGGCCAATCGGATTGCAAGAGACTCCTGGCACAATGCCATGGAAAGTGGTCTTGCTGGGTAGCAGCATGTTCTCGGCCATACCAAGCTTCTCCAGCGTGTCCCTGTACACGATGTTGATGGTGCTGCCGTTGTCGATCAGTACCTTGCTGAACCTCACATTCTTCTCGGGACCCAAGAAGGTAGGATCCAGCACCAAGGCGTAGCTACCCGGGTTGGGCATCACCTTGGGATGATCTGCTCTGGACCACGTGATCTCTTGGTTGCACCAGTGCATATAGTGAGGAACAGTAGGAATCACAACATTGACCTCCATGGAACGCATGTGCTGGGATTTCTTGTCGACAGGCTTAGAGGTGAAGATCATGTAGCTCTCGTGGTGCTCCTGGTACCGATTGCGGTCTCCGCCACCATTGTTGTCGTTGTTGTTGTTACCTTGGTTGTTGTTGTTGTTGTTGTTGTTGCCTCTGTTGTTGTTGTGGGTGTAGTAGTTGTTGTTGTTGTTGTTGCGGTAGCCATCGTTGTTGAAGTAGCGGTTGGCTCCTAAAGCCACCTGGTTCACATTTTCTCTTCTCGGGAAGGCTGGAGGCCGAGCAGCGGGTGCGCGAGCAGGCTGTACCGCGGCATTCGCTGCTGGCAGAGGAGGAGGAGGAGGCAGGCCCTCATTCTTGATTTCTTCCCACCAACTGCACTGCCGAGTAGTGTGGTTGGCAAGTCTTGCGGGATGCCGAGTGTGGAAGCTGCACGGGCCATCCTTCATTTCCTTGAAGACAAAGTTCGGTGCCAGACCCGAGTTGCCGCTACCCTACTGGGAAGCGCTGTACGGCTTCTTGTTGCCTTGGCCCTGATTCTGGTTTTGCCCGTATTGAGCTCCAACAGTTTTTGGCCTCTGGCTACTCCCAGCTCCGGTTGCCACAACATTCACCTCCTCAGGATCGTACCGGGTATCGATCCGGTCACCTCTGCGCTTGTTGCAAAACTCATTGCGCTTGCTGGTTGTTATGTTGTAGTTCCTTCTCGGCTCAGCGGCATCAAGAAGAGGCTGAGTCGGGTCGCCGAGTGTGTACTGATCCGCAATCCGGATGGTTTCAGCAAGAGTACTCGGCATCTCCCTCTGGAGCCTTTGCCACAACATGCTGCCATGCCTGCAGCCCTGCGCAAACCAAGTGATGGCCTGGGCCTCATTCACACCCTCACAGGTGTTCCTCAGAGTGCTCCACCGAGTGAGATACTCGCGGTCCGTCTCCTCTTCCCGCTGCCTGCAAGCGGATAGCTGCTGCGGCCTATTCGGCCTCCGATAGGTGCTGGTGAAGTTGCTGACGAATGCCTCCGCGAAGTCAAGCCAGCAGTTGATGCTGTGCTTGGGCAGGTTGTTGAGCCAGGTTCTTGCCGGTCCCCCGAGCATCTGCGGGATGTACCGCACGGCCCATCTCCGGTTGCCGCCTGCAATGTGCACGGCTGTTACATAGTCATTGAGCCAATCTTCCGGCTTGGTGCTGCCTCCATACCACTTGGTCCCCCTGGCGAGCTGGAACTGCTTCACGGATGGCTCCGTCATGATACGGGGACCAAAGCACTCTGGGACAGGCGGCTCCTTGCTCTCGAGTTGCGCGGACAGACTGATCCGGTCCAGCTTGTGCCTGGCATCACTGGGCTCCAGCACGCGCTCACCCACGCGATCCAGGATGTCATAGCCAGCCAACCCCATGGCCGAGTAGCCATCATCATATCTGTCCACCTGCACGACTGCAGGCTGCTCCACCGGGTTGGCGGCTGGCGCGACTGCGCGTGGCTGCTGCCTCTGCCGAGTAGGCTGAGCAACTGGATGCTGAGAAGGGCCTGGGCGCTCTCCATCTCGGGCCTGGCTGTGAGCTTTATGGGCTTGATATCCTGCTCCTGCAGCGTTGTGTTTTTGACCGGACTGTCGCGCTACAGCGTGCTGTTTTGCAGCGACAGCCGGGTCGTACACCTGCATCTGCCTATCTCTGCCGGAATGCCCACTCCGCTCCTTCTCGCGACTGGGATGCGGTGATGAGGCCTGATCGTTAGATCTAGCCGCATGCGAGTGCACTACCTGAGAAGCTCCAGCACCCGGGTTGGTTTTCCGGAACTCCTCGTTCTGCCTAGCAACCTCTAGCACTAGCTCATTGAGCCTTTCCTGCTGCTTAACATGCGCGTCGCCAGCGAGATGCGGCAACTCAGCAGCTACAGCCTCAGCAGCTCTAAGGGTTTTGGCGGGAGTGCTGTATCTGGGTCTGGTGGTGGCGGTGTTTTGGCTAGCGGCTTGGCCAGCAGTTTCACCAACTGCCGCCATCTCGGTGCCTAGGTTGCGGCGCGTAGCGCCTGCCTTGGAAGGCCTCCTCACTACCGGCCTAAAGCCGTGAGCCCGGTTGTACTCGTTCTGGTCCAGGTTCAGCTCAAGCCTAACCTTATCCAGCTCCGCCTGCTCGGCGAGCAGCGCCTGGCGTTGCTGCTCGAGCTGCGCCCGCATGGTCATGAGCTCGAGCTCGGTGGGAGGCGGCATGCCCATCCGCACGGCGGACGCAGGTATCGTCGGAGTAGTGGAGGGAGGCAGGTTGCAGTCCTTCTCGTAGGGCTTGTGGGTCTTTCCGCCAGCACTCGGGCCAGCGAGATCCTCGATGATGCCCGCGGCGGCAGCAGCCGCACCCTTCCCGGCGTCCGCAGCAGGGCCGGTCATCATCTCCTCCGCGACGTCCGCAGAGTGGCCCATCGGCTTCCCACGTGCCGCGATGACGGAAGGGGGATCCTCCGCGACATGCACCTCCCAGGGGTACTCGCGGTCGATGACGGTGGCGACGTAGACGAGGTGCGCGCCGAAAGAAAGCACCGAGCCGCCCTCCGGCATGGACCTGCCGCCGAAATCGCCGGCGTTGTCGGTGACGAAGTTGAAGGAGCCGAATCTGTGGACGAGGCCACAGACCACGCGCTCTCCGGTAGCAGAAATCGATCCCGTCCGAACGGAAACTCCAGCTAGCGCCGCTGGTGTCGCACCCGGACTTTTAGAGGATACTCACAGCCCGCTAAACAGTAGATAAATGGCTTACGGGGCCTACCTGCACCCGCATCTCAATATGAGTAGGCCAACACGTAAACGTGTGACAACCATACTCTACTATTCATCGTCTGTGAAACCATCCAACAGAAATCTGAATACTTCCATTGACGTACTTCATAACATACACACAGGGTACGTCAACGGCGTTTGAACAAGTGATATCACAACAAATCTCTAAGACACAAAGAAATAGAAATAAGTAGCGAAAGCTCTCACTAGAGCAGAGATAGCAAATGCAGTCATGCAGTGGACACATGTCCCAACAAGTCATCATTACATCACAGCGGAAGCATCCAAAGTGTCTGAGTACAGACAAGATCCAAATAGGCCTAAGAGGCCGGAAACGAAAGGAAACGGAGCCCGTCCACGAAGGATCGGATCCTGCCCGGGTCCGCTATCTACTCGTCAGCAGCCTCGTCATACTCCACGTAGTAGCCACCATGGGGATCCTCGGAAACATAGTCTGCAGAACACGCAGCCCCAAACGGGTCAGTACAGACGAGTACTGGCAAGCAAGACGCACAAGATACCAAAGTGTACCCGGCAACACCAAGTACAGATGCTTTGGGTTCAACGGAAGATAGGTGAAGCAAAGATGCGGCAGCGGGCTGCCCTAACCAACTACAGAGACACGCTACAACATCCGGCTAAAAGAAAGGGATAAGATAGCGCATTGGAACCATCTACCACTAACCTCAAACAAACCCATCCTGGATCTCGCCCCTTATCCAAAGAAGCAATCCGAGGATAACCCACACAGTTGGATTAATGAAAGTTCAAGTTATTGTGTCAATAAGCCTATTACTAGTCAAATTATTATTAATTAGGTGTAAGTTGTCTAATCTTTGTTAGCCAGCCCTATCACCAAGTCATCCATAACCGCGGACAACACGGCTTCTCGAGAAGATCTAACCCTGCAGGGATGCACCAATTTGGCCGTACACGTAAGAATAACCCGCCAGACGGGGATCAAACCCACCAAGCAGGCCACTCAACACAACCCAACTCTTCTTCGCATCAAGCCCAAAGAACCCCGTGAAATTGAGCGCACGGCTAATCAAGCCCCACGAAGAAAAGGGGACCCTCATAGCACTCTAAGAACGTGTCTCCCTAAATGCCGACTACAAAAGTTACCACCCTGGCGCCAAGGGTTCGCGCCTGCATATGCATGCGGCAAATGGAAAACCCGAACTAAATGAGGCGATTTGGACGAGATGCGAATCGAATCAAAGTTGAGAGGGGCGCCCATACACACTTCCCACATGCGGTTAGCGCGCTCATCATGGATCTAGAGGACAAGAACTTTTCCTGAGTTCGACACTAGCAGGCCTCAAAACCATACCCGGCCTCCTGCCGGTGCCTTATCATCAAATTAGCATTATCTCATACATTAACAGGTTGTTGTTTAAACATCGAGCCCCCAGAACATAATAAATATGGTAAGAGAAATAACGGACATCAGACTCGAGCATAAACAACCCTAAGCATGCTAGTAAGACACGGGCAACAAGCAACAGGGTTATAGGTGTGGAGGATAGGTTATATCAGGGTTAACAGGATAACATGTGATAGGACCGGAACACAAGCAACGAATCTTATGGCTAGCAGATTAGACAACGGAAAGTATCGGTATCCAGTGTGGAAAGGTCACAATGGTTCATGTGAGTGAATACTTGCGTGCAAACTCAGTAGCCTGGTACTGGGCTAACTCCTCTGAAGTAGTGTCGTAAACCTCGTCTGTCTCAACGTCGTCGTCTATTCGAGAAGAAGCAAACAAACAACACAGAGAGACAAACAATGAATAACATGGCATAATGCACAAACATGGGATGATGCATGACAATTTAATTGATGCACCAAAGGTAAGCTAGTTGACATGGTAAGCATACTTAAATGGGCCCATATGCAATTTGGGTTGCATATGGAAAAGCTCAAGAATTAAAGTTGGATTAAGTGATCTACAAATAACCATCATGTGAAAGTTGATTAGAATGATGCATGGATGATGAAAACAATAAGAAAACAACATTAGCTTCAATTTGATATGTTGTTTACCAAGTTTGGAATTTTATTTATTAAGTTATGAAATTTGGCTTCTTAAATGAGTTACACAAGCATTTGTTGTTTTCACCAATTTTAATTGTTCAAAATAGATAACAAAATTCATATTTGGAAATAACACAAAATTTAGATGGAATACATATTTCATTTGTTGAAAAAGGAATTTAAATGAATTAGTTATGAATTAAACAAGTTTGAACAAGATTTAAATGGATTTAATTCAAGTATAAAATTATTTGAATTTTATTGGTTCAAAACATTAAATAAAATTCATATTTGAAAATATTACATTTTTCTGGTTTGAAAACATGTTTTACAAATTAAATTTGAGTTTAATTTGAATTAATTATGAGTTAAACAATTTTGAATGAATTTAATAAGGTACAGAAAATAAAATAATTTTTAATTATTCAAAACAGTAAACAGATTGCATATTTGAAAAGTTTAGGAAATTTTGTGTGGAAAACATATTTTATTTACCCAATTTGGATTTTAAATGCCAAAGATATTTGAATTTGAAAAACAGGGGCTATTGTGTGATTTTAAAAGTCTTAGTTTTAATCCAGGGGCTTAGGCGCAAAGATAGAGTTTTCAGAAAGGCCCATGGGATTTTGCTACGCAGGGCAGAGCAGCCCTGGGTCACTGGCCAGTGGGCCAGCGCCCAGCTGGCGCCTGCGTGGACGCGCGTGGAAACTGGCGTGGCCACCACTGCCGCTGACAGATGGGCCCGCGCAGCCAACATGGCAAAGCAAGAAAAAAGGGTGGCTTTTATTCTGCGCGGGGGGGGGGGGAATCGAACTCGCGCCCTCGCGCTGAGAGCCGCTGGATCGTGCCACTGGGCTAGCTTGACGGTGGTGATGGAACAGAGGCGTGTGGGGGTTTGAGGTCCATCTCGGGCTGTTAACTGAAACTGCAAGTTCAGTTAACTGAACTTGCCTGACAGCGACGGGGATCGCCGGCTGCAGCGCGACGGCGGCGTCCAGAGCAGAAAGGAGGGGGCTAGGAGGCTGCAGGGTCATACCGGGGGCTTGAGGTTGCTGGAGGGGGCTCGGGGTGGCTTGACAGCGACGACAACACGGCGATGACGGCGAGGTGGCGGCTGCGGTGGTCAACGGCGGCCCTAGAAGCGAACGCAGTGCCTCGCTGCCCTTCGGTGTCGATTGCTTCAGCGAAAAGGTCGACGGCGAGGTCCTGGTCACGGTCCGGTGGTTGTGCTGGCGCGAGGAGGTCCACGGGCACGACGGCGACGGCGAACTGGCGGCGGTGCTACTGAAGTTCAGAAGATTCAGAAAAGGGCATAAGAAAAAGGGGAAGAAGAAGGGCTCGCCGGGGATGACCTAGTGCATCTCTGGCTCGGGGATCTGGCGAGGATGAAGAGGGGAGTACGGGGTCTCCATTCCCGCTGCTGCTCGACCTCGACGACGGCTAGGACGGCGACGCCATGCTCTGCAATTCGCGGGCGCGTTCTGCTGCTGAGGTTCAGAGAAACGCCGGGGAGAGGGAGGAGAAAAGGAGCGGCGGCGACTGGAAGGAAGAGAGGTGGAGGCTAGGGTTTGGGCGCGTCCTCGGGGAGTAGATAAGGAGTGGAAAAGGTGGAGGGAGCAGGTGGAGGAGGGCGCGGTGGTGCGCTGCTGCGTCAGCAGCGTCGTCAGCCGTACGGAGGAGGGAGAAGAGGCCGAGCCGGCCGTGCTGCTGCGCGCGCGCTGGCTGGGGTGGTAGGTGGGCTGGCCCAGCTGGCCCAGCTGGCTGGCCTGGTCTGCCTCCCCCAGCCCGTTTTCATATTTATTTCTTTTTCTGTTTACTTTTTTTTGTAGGAAAGAAAAAGAGAGAAAAGAATAGGGTTTTGGGGTTGAAAATTTTTGGTGATAAATTTTTATTAGTTCTTTATTGCAAAAGCCCAGTTGTGCAAACTTTTGTTTTCCAAAATTTTAAATTTTGCTGCTGTTTGAAATTTAAATGAATTTGATTGAATTTTGGCAATAATTGAATTATTGAAACTTAAGCAAGTTAATAGTATGAAAATTCAAGTTTATTGGAAACAAACAAATGGTTTGATTTGAATGTTTTATTTGGAAAGGTTGTAACAGACCAAGTGTGAAACAAGGATTTGAAATTTGGTTTGAAATTCAAATGGAAAACAAGTGAAAACTAATGCAATGCTCATGATGGAATGATCCAAACTGAATTTAAACAAGAAGCAAGCATTTTAAGGTTGTTTTTCATACTTGGGATGTTACAAAATGCCCCCTCTTGAAGGAATCGCGCCCTGAGATTCCTACTGAGAAGAGAAAAGGTCCGGATACTTCTTGCGAAGATCCTCTTCGGTCTCCCACGTTGCCTCTTTATCGGAATGATGAGACCACTGCACTTTTAAGAACTTGGTGCTCTTGTTGCGAGTTTTACGCTCGGTCTCATCGAGAATGCGAACAGGGTGCTCCTCATAAGAGAGATCTTCTTGCAGTTCAATGGAATCATGATCAACTGCACGACCTGGATCTTTGAAGCACCTCTTGAGCTGTGACACGTGAAACACATCTTGCACCTTGGATAGCTTTTCTGGAAGTTCAAGACGATAGGCATTTTCTGCACGCCTTGAGAGAATGTTGAAAGGACCAATATATCTTGGTGCAAGCTTTCCTTTGACACCAAAACGATGAGTGCCGCTGAGGGGAGTTACACGGAGATATGCTTTGTCTCCAGCTGCATAGACCATGTCCCTGTGCTTGTTGTCATAGTAGCTTTTCTGACGAGATCGAGCAATCCTCAGATTGTCACGAATGATGCGAACTTTCTCTTCGGCCTCCTTAACAATGTCAGGGCCTAAGAGTGAACGTTCACCAGCTCCAGACCAATTGATTGGACTCCTGCATCTGCGGCCATAGAGAGCCTCAAATGGTGCCATGCCTAGGCTTGCCTGGAAGCTGTTGTTGTAGGAGAATTCAGCATATGGAAGACATTCCTCCCATTTCATGCCAAAGGAGAGACCACATGCTCTGAGCATATCCTCGAGAATCTGATTGACTCTTTCGACTTGCCCTTGAGACTGAGGATGGTAGGCTGTGCTGAACAGAAGCTTGGTGCCCAAGGCTTCTTGAAAGCTTTTCCAGAAATGAGAAGTGAAGATGCTTCCACGGTCTGAGCTTATTTTCAATGGAATACCATGAAGAGGAACAATCTTTGCTGTGTAGAGCTCTGCTAACTGACTAGCTGAGATTGTCTCTTTGACAGGAAAGAAGTGAGCGACTTTAGTGAGTCGGTCAATGACAACGAAGATTGCATCGTTGCCCCTCTTGGACTTTGGAAAACCAGTGACGAAGTCCATTTCAATCATGTCCCACTTCCATTCAGGGATTTTCAGAGGTTGGAGAAGACCGGCTGTTTTCTGATGAACTGCCTTAACACGTTGACAAACGTCGCATTCAGAAACGTATTGAGCAATTTCACGTTTGATGCTAAGCCACCAATACAGTGTCTTGAGATCCTGGTACATCTTTGTACTTCCAGGGTGTATGGAGAGAGGAGTTTCATGAGCCTCCTTGAGAATGACATTTTTGAGACTTTGAATTTGAGGAACTGCAGTGCGTCCTTCGAAGAACACCGTTCCCTTGTCATCAATTGAGAAGGACTCAAATTTCTCATTGCCTGCTTTGATGTGCTCTACAATCTTCTTGATTTCAGCATCACGAAGTTGTTCAGAACGAATCTTGTCCTCGAGAGTTGGACTGGCTGTCAAGTTTGCAAGATAGCCTTGAGGAATAAGACCAAGATTCAGCTTTTGGAATCCTTCATGAAGAGGAGGTTGGCTTTCCATGATCATAAGATTATTGCAATACGACTTGCGGCTGAGAGCATCGGCCATAACATTAGCCTTGCCTGGAGTGTAAGAAATGGTAAGATCAAAATCTTTGATCTTTTCAATCCATCTCCTTTGTCTGAGGTTTAGATCTGGTTGAGTGAAGATGTGCTTCAGACTCTTATGATCTGAAAAGATTTCAGTGCGATTACCCAACAAGTATTGTCTCCATTTCATGAGGGCAAACACAACTGCTGCAAGTTCAAGGTCATGAGTGGGATAATTGAGCTCATGTGTGTTCAACTAACGTGAAGCATAAGCCACAACTTGACGTTCTTGCATAAGAACTGCACCTAAACCTTGGAGAGAAGCATCACAGAATATTTGGAAAGGTTTGGAAGGATCTGGGCCAACCAGAACTAGTGTAGAAGTGAGTTTAGTCTTCGGGAGATTGAAACTTTCATCACATTGTGGAGACCAGACGAACTTCTTGTCCTTCTTTGTGAGGTCAGTGAGAGGTTTGGCAATCTTGGAGAAGTTTGGGACGAAGCGACGGCAATAGCTAGCCAAGCCAAGAAAACTTCTTACTTGCTTCACCGTCTTTGGAGGTTTCCAATCAACAATTGCTTTAACCTTTTCTGGATCAATGGCTATGCCCTTGGCAGAGATGACATGACCAAGGTAAGCAACTTCTGAAATCCAGAACTCACATTTGGAGAATTTGGCATAGAGACGATTTTCGCGAAGCTTCATGAGAGTGAGACGAAGATGTTCTTCATGCTCTTCCTCGGATTTTGAGTAGACAAGAATGTCATCAAGATATACCACAACGAACTTGTCTAGGTATTCATGGAAGACAGAATTCATGAGTCGAGAGAAGGTCGCCGGTGCGTTGGTCAGACCAAAGGACATGACAGTGAATTCGTATAGACCGTAGCGAGTGGTGAAGGCTGTCTTTGGAATATCCTCTTTTCTGATCTTTATTTGATGGTAACACATTCTCAAGTCCAACTTGGAGAATATTTAGGCTCCAGCAAGTTGATCAAAAAGATCATCGATGCGAGGAATTGGATACTTGTTTTTTATGGTCTTCTCGTTAAGAGGACGATAGTCAACAACGAGTCTCTTTGTTTGATCCTTCTTCACAACGAACAGAGTTGGGCATCCCCAAGCCGAGGAACTAGGTTGAATGTACCCTTTCTCCATGTACATATCAATTTGTTCCTTCAACAACTTCAGCTCGGGAGTTCCTATCTTGTAGGGATGCTTAGAGATTGGAGCAGTACCTGGTTCAAGTTCGATCACGAACTCAACAGCTCTGTCCGGAGGCATTCCTGGCAACTCTTCTGGAAAGACGTCAGGGAAGTCGCAAACCACCGGAACATTTTCAAGTGAAGGTAGAGGTTTTGCATTGAGGGTGCACAGCTGAATGGAACTTGATTCATGTGGAGAATAGATTATCTGACCAGAAGGGTGGGACAGAGTTATTGACTTTTGAGCACAGTCAATTCTTGCTTTATTGGCCTTCAACCAATCCATACCAAGAACGACATCAATGTCAGAATTTCCCAGCAACATGAGAGAATCAAGGAATATGTGGCCTCCAATTAGGATTTGATTGTCCTTACTTATCTTGGAAGTCAACATTTGAGATCCCGGGGAGTGAACAATGATCTGATTGCTTAGTGGAACCACAATTAGGTTGTTTGTTGTGGCAAAAGTCTTTGACACAAAAGAATGTGATGCTCCGGTATCAAACAACATTTAGATGGAATAGAGTTTACGGGAAATGTACCGAGAACGACGTCAGGAGCTTCCTCAGCTTTGTCGATCTTGACATGATTCACCCTTGCGGTCCTCCCGACAGGCCTGTTGTTGGAGTTGAAGGCCTTAGGCGGGGGAGCGCGCACCATTGCCTGGTTTGTGTTAGGACGAGGTGGTGGTGGAGGTAGCTGCCTCTGCGTGCACTTGTCGGCGTAGTGCCCCGTCTGCTTGCAGTTGTAGCATGTGACGACACGAGGGGGCCCTGGCCTTGGCTGCCACATCGAAGCCCTTGGATCATGTAGCTGAGCAGGGTTGGGTGGGCGGGGAGCGAAGCCTGGAGAAGTTTGGGCGTATGGAGCCCGAGTGACAGCACCATTTGGTACCCAGATGCGGCGCTTCTGCGGAGGGGTGGTCATGTTGGAGGAGGAACCACCCTCACGCGAGTGCTTGCGAGACTCCTCGAACGCCTTGCGCCCATTTTTTCGTTGAGCGCGGTGTTAACGAGATCCTCGAAGCTGTTGGCCTTGACATTGGTGAGGGCATACTTGAGTTCCGGGTTAAATCCTCTGCGGAACCTTGCCATCTTCTTAGCTTCAGTGGACACCTCATCTCCAGCGTACCGAGCGAGGCGATTGAACTCACTCTGATACCCGATAACGTCCAACTTGCCCTGCTTGAGAGAGCAAAACTCTTCACGCATTCTTTCCATGAGACCATCTGGAATGTGGTGCTTCAGGAAGGCTTCCTTGAAACGATCCGACGTGACTGGCATGCCAATTCTCATGGCCTGGAAGTTTTCCCACCAAGTAGCTGCCTGACCCTTCAGCAGATAGGAGGCATACTTGACCTTGTCTTCTTCAGCTACGTGTGCAATCTCAAGAGCCTTGGCTATCTCATGGATCCAGTCATCAGCGTCCAGAGGCTCGCGTGTGGCCACGAAAGCTCTTGGGCCCAGACTGAGAAACTCCTTGATGCTGACTCGTGGAGCTGTCTGGTTGATGTGCTGATTAGCCTGAAACTGGGCCATCTGCGTCATGACTTGGGTCATCTGAGTCAACAGCTCTGCGATTGGCGGTGGCTCAGGCGTGTTGTTCCTTGTTGGCGGCATCCTGAATGGAAATGCATTTTAGCACAACAATAGAAAAGGATAGACTTGGCAACCGAAAGAGAGATTATTCCGACGCATGAATAGATAACCAACAGGTACATCATCACTTGTTCAATTACATCAGAATATCCAACACACCATAAATGGTTCGAATTCCAAAGGATAACTAAACATAGCTAAGAATGGATACATCGGTACTCCCATGCACATCACGCATGACGGCGGCTAGGAGTACGGCGAGAGGTACGGTGAGGAGCACGCCCACGAAAGTAGGTGGAACGACGATCCACGTAGATCTGACGTGGTCTGAGACCGACTCTAGGCGTGGTGAAGTACATAGCGTCGACTCCCTATGCTCCAAAGCGGGGAATCCCAGTGTAACCAGCACCAAGGTTAAGGAGTGGACCTCTGATCGGCTCGTAACCTCCAGCATCTGGCAGACGACGCCCAACTGGCTGATCGAAACGTGCAAAGCGCTTGTCTCCAACAAAGTCTGTGGTGTAAGTCGCTAGACGAGTCAAAGCAAGGTAAAGCTGCTCTCTGACTGAAGCCAACTCCTGAGATAGTGTGCGGGCAACTGCGTCACTGTGTCTCACAAACTGAGCGGTGGTGTGCAGCCTGGAGTTATCATGCTCGTAAACATCCAAGTTGTCGTAGAGAGTGAAGTGAGCTCCCTCCTAAGTGATGTAACCACGGGGGATGTGGCGATAGATAGAATCGTCAAATCCCCAATAGTCAGCACAAAGGACGGTGAGGCTCAGATAAGCTGCCTGCTGCACAGCCATATCCACTGTGGAACCCACTGCCTCGTAGCGGTGGACTACGCTCATGCCATCATCTGACAGAATGTAGACGATAGCCTGGTAGTAGGTATGCTCAAACTCTCGCTGCTGCTCGTAGACCTGGTACTCTGGTGCCCAACGGAACCCCAGAAAAGTGACCATGTCTCTCAGCATCTCCGGATAACCAGCAGTGCTCTTGCAACGAGTCATACGAACCACCTGCGGGTAGAACCTGAGATCCATCTGCAGATTATCGGGGAAGCTTTGATTAGACACCGGTAGAAGAACTGAAGTGGCAAGCAACAAAAAGGTTTCAACGGACGAAAAGGATCTTGAGAAGAACAGGATATCGAAGCAACATTTGGGAAACACGAGACCAAACACTCCTGAGGTACTACGGAAAACCCATCCGGGCTTCTAAAGGATCAATATCTACTGCTTAAGGAATAGAGGATCTGCTTCCGGGGCTTATGTGCCTCCGTTCTCAATCGTGAGTAGGCAACATGAAAATCATGTCACAACCACCTCCATTCCTATGGTCTAGTAGATATAACCATCCTAGAGAAACCAGGATACGTGAAATCCTAACTTGAAAGTTTAGATGTGAAGAGAAAACAACGTTGCACTTCCTTACCAGAAAAAGGGAGGGTGGGTGGGGAAAGAAATAAAAGAACAGAATTCCTACTCTCACGTTTCATTTTTCCTATATAGCTACAAAATAGTTTCTAGACTCAACTGCGACCAGTAAAAGGGATCCTACAGGCAGACAGGCTCTGATACCATTTGTCGCACCCGGACTTTTAGAGGATACTCACAGCCCGCTAAACAGTAGATAAATGTCTTACGGGGCCTACCTGCACCCGCATCTCAATATGAGTAGGCCAACACGTAAACGTGTGACAACCATACTCTACTATTCATCGTTTGTGAAACCATCCAATAGAAATCTGAATACTTCCATTGACGTACTTCATAACATACACACAGGGTACGTCAACGGCGTTTGAACAAGTGATATCACAACAAATCTCTAAGACACAAAGAAATAGAAATAAGTAGCAAAAGCTCTCACTAGAGCAGAGATAGCAAATACAGTCATGCAGAGGACACATGTCCCAACAAGTCATCATTACATCACAGCGGAAGCATCCAAAGCGTCTGAGTATAGACAAGATCCAAATAGGCCTAAGAGGCCGGAAACGAAAGGAAACGGAGCCCATCCACGAAGTCTCGGATCCTGCCCGGGTCCGCTATCTACTCGTCAGCAGCCTCGTCATACTCCACGTAGTAGCCACCATGGGGATCCTCGGAAACGTAGTTTGCAGAACACGCAGCCCCAAAGGGGTCAGTACAGACGAGTACTGGCAAGCAAAACGCACAAGATACCAAAGTGTACCCGGCAACACCAAGTACAGATGCTTTGGGTTCAACGGAAGATAGGTGAAGCAAAGATGCGGCAGCAGGCTGCCCTAACCAACTACAGAGACACGCTACAACATCCGGCTAAAAGAAAGGGATAAGATAGCGCATCGGAACCATCTACCACTAACCTCAAACAAACCCATCCTGGATCTCGCCCCTTATCCACAGAAGCAATCCGAGGATAACCCACACAGTTGGATTAATGAAAGTTCAAGTTATTGTATCAATAAGCCTATTACTAGTCAAATTATTATTAATTAGGTGTAAGTTGTCTAATCCTTGTTAGCCAGCCCTATCACCAAGTCATCCATAACCGCGGACAACACGGCTTCTCGAGAAGATTTAACCCTGCAGGGATGCACCAATTTCGCCGTACACGTAAGAATAACCCGCCAGACGGGGATCAAACCCACCAAGCAGGCCACTCAACACAACCCAACTCTTCTTCGCATCAAGCCCAAAGAACCCCGTGCAATTGAGCGCACGGCTAATCAAGCCCCACGAAGAATAGGGGACCCTCATAGCACTCTAAGAACGTGTCTCCCTAAATGCCGACTACAAAAGTTACCACCCTGGCGCCAAGGGTTCGCACCTGCATATGCATGCGGCAAATGGAAAACCCGAACTAAATGAGGCGATTTGGACGAGATGCGAATCGAATCAAAGTTGAGGGGGGCGCCCATACACGCTTCCCACATGCGGTTAGCGCGCTCATCATGGATCTAGAGGACAAGAACTTTTCCTGAGTTCGACACTAGCAGGCCTCAAAACCATACCCGGCCTCCTGCCGATGCCTTATCATCAAATTATCATTATCTCATACATTAACAGGTTGTTGTTTAAACATCGAGCCCCCAGAACATAATAAATATGGTAAGAGAAATAACGGACATCAGACTCGAGCATAAACAACCCTAAGCATGCTAGTAAGACACGAGCAACAAGCAACAGGGTTATAGGTGTGGAGGATAGGCTATATTAGGGTTAACAGGATAACATGTGATAGGATCGGAACACAAGCAACGAATCTTATGGCTAGCAGATTAGACAACGGAAAGTATAGGTATCCAGTGTGGAAAGGTCACAATGGTTCATGTGAGTGAATACTTGCCTGCAAACTCAATAGCCTGGTACTGGGCTAACTCCTCTGAAGTAGTGTCGTAAACCTCGTCTGTCTCAACGTCGTCGTCTATTCGAGAAGAAGCAAACAAACAACGCAGAGAGAAAAACAGTCAATAACATGGCATAATGCACAAACATGGGATGATGCATGACAATTTAATTTATGCACCAAAGGTAAGCTAGTTGACATGGTAAGCATACTTAAATGGGCCCATATGCAATTTGGGTTGCATATGGAAAAGCTCAAGAATTAAAGTTGGATTAAGTGATCTACAAATAACCATCATGTGAAAGTTCATTAGAATGATGCATGGATGATGAAAACAATAAGAAAACAACATTAGCTTCAATTTGATATGTTGTTTACCAAGTTTGGAATTTTATTTATTAAGTTATGAAATTTGGCTTCTTAAATGAGTTACACAAGCATTTGTTGTTTTCACCAATTTTAATTGTTCAAAATAGATAACAAAATTCATATTTGGAAAGAACACAAAATTTTAGATGGAATACATATTTCATTTGTTGAAAAAAGGAATTTAAATGAATTAGTTATGAATTAAACAAGTTTGAACAAGATTTAAATGGATTTAATTCAAGTATAAAATTATTTGAATTTTATTGGTTCAAAACATTAAATAAAATTCATATTTGAAAATATTACATTTTTCTGGTCTGAAAACATGTTTTACAAATTAAATTTGAGTTTAATTTGAATTAATTATGAGATAAACAATTTTGAATGAATTTAATAAGGTACAGAAAATAAAATAATTTTTAATTATTCAAAACAGTAAACAGATTGCATATTTAAAAAGTTTAGGAAATTTTGTGTGGAAAACATATTTTATTTACCCAATTTGGATTTGAAATGCCAAAGATATTTGAATTTGAAAAACAGGGGCTATTCTGTGATTTTAAAAGTCTTAGTTTTAATCCAGGGGCTTAGGTGCAAAGATAGAGTTTTCAGAAAGGCCCCTGGGATTTTGCTACGCAGGGCAGAGCAGCCCTGCGTCACTGGCCAGTGGGCCAGCGCCCAGCTAGCGCCTGCGTGGACGCGCGTGGAAACTGGCATGGCCACCACTACCGCTGACAGATGGGCCCGCGCAGCCAACGTGGCAAAGCAAGAAAAAAGGGTGGCTTTTATTCTGCGCGGGGGGGGGGGATCGAACTCGCGCCCTCGCGCTGAGAGCCGCTGGATCGTGCCACTGGGCTAGCTTGACGGTGGTGATGGAACAGAGGCGTGTGGGGGTTTGAGGTGCATCTCGGGCTGTTAACTGAAACTGCAAGTTCAGTTAACTGAACTTGCCTGACAGCGACGGGGATCGCCGGCTGCAGCACGACGGCGACGTCCAGAGCAGAAAGGAGGGGGCTAGGAGGCTGCAGGGTCATACCGGGGGCTTGAGGTTGCTGGAGGGGGCTCGGGGTGGCTTGACAGCGACGGCAAAACGGCGATGACGGCGAGGTGGCGGCTGCGGTGGTCGACGGCGGCCCTGGAAGCGAACGCAGTGCCTCGCTGCCCTTCGGTGTCGATTGCTTCAGCGAAAAGGTCGACGGCGAGGTCCTGGTCACGGTCCCGTGGTTGTGCTGGCGCGAGGAGGTCCACGGGCACGACGGCGACGGCGAACTGGCGGCGGTGCTGCCGAAGTTCAGAAGATTCAGAAAAGGGCATAAGAAAAAGGGGAAGAACAAGGGCTCGCCGGGGATGACCTAGTGCATCTCTGGCTCGGGGATCTGGCGAGGATGAAGAGGGGAGTATGGGGTCTCCATTCCCGTTGCTGCTCGACCTCGACGACGGCTAGGACGGCGGCGCCATGCTCTGCAATTCGCGGGCGCGTTCTGCTGCTGAGGTTCAGAGAAACGCCGGGGAGAGGGAGGAGAAAAGGAGCGGCGGCGGCTGGAAGGAAGAGAGGTGGAGGCTAGGGTTTGGGCGCATCCTCGGGGAGTAGATAAGGAGGGGAAAAGGTGCAGGGAGCAGGTGGAGGAGGGCGCGGTGGTGCGCTGCTGCGTCAGCGGCGTCGTCAGCCGTACGGAGGAGGGAGAAGAGGCCGAGCGGGTCGTGCTGCTGCGCGCGCGCTGGCTGGGGTGGTAGGTGGGCTGGGCTGGCCCAGCTGGCTGGCCTGGTCTGCCTCCCCCAGCCCGTTTTCATTTTTATTTCTTTTTCTGTTTACTTTTTTTTGTAGGAAAGAAAAAGAGAGAAAAGAATAGGGTTTTGGGGTTGAAAATTTTTGGTGATAAATTTTTATTAGTTCTTTATTGCAAAAGCCCAGTTGTGCAAACTTTTTTTTCCAAAATTTTAAATTTTGCTGCTGTTTGAAATTTAAATGAATTTGATTGAATTTGGCAATAATTGAATTATTGAAACTTAAGCAAGTTAATAGTATGAAAATTCAAGTTTATTGGAAACAAACAAATGGTTTGATTTGAATGTTTTATTTGGAAAGGTTGTAAAGACCAAGTGTGAAACAAGGATTTGAAATTTGGTTTGAAATTCAAATGGAAAACAAGGAAAACAAATGCAATGCTCATGATGGAATGATGCAAACTGAATTTAAACAAGAAGCAAGCATTTTAAGGTTGTTTTTCATACTTGGGATGTTACAGCTGGTTGCCCCACGGTGGGCGCCAACTGTCGTGGTGGTGTCACGGCAGATGCCATAGGATGGCTAAAGTTGTGGGGACGATGGACGCTGGAGGCGCTCGGGGAGGGATCACGCAGCGAGTAGCCGCGTGAGTATGAAGCTAGCACTGCAAACAACAAGATCTACCCAGGTTCAGGGCCCTCGTGTGGAGGTAAAACCCCTACTCCTGCCTTTCTCTCTTTATATTCGGGTCTCACCGAGTAGCCACAGTACAAGTAATGCTTACAGCCGAGTAGCCACTCTCCTCCCTATGTGATGAACTAGGTCAAGAACGTGAGCCAAGTCTGGGATCCCTCGCGCAGGAGGAGGCAGGGCACCTTATATACTGGTGCCCAGCCGGATACAGCCAATATGTCGACATTGTGTGCACACTGTGCACTTCCGGCTTCCCGCTGACACCTTTGGCTTCCAAGTTTGTCTCCGTGTGCAAAGTCGTTCCGCAGAACCGAGAAACTGATCTGTTATCACTGACACTGTCACGGGGTAGGCCCCCTTAACCTGCGTCGCCCTGCTGACACCCTGACGCGGATAAGCACGCGCTCTGCAGATGAACAGTGCCGCAGTACGGACCCGGGATACGCGGGATCCTGTGTCAGAACGGCTCCTTTGACTTCTGGCACGAGTAGGAGATTGCCCTCTCTACTCGGTCCACTTCCTCTACTCGGAGAAGAGTAACTTCCTTGATTCTTCCTCCTGGCCATCAGTGTGTACGGCCGAATAGCGGACGACCGGGTAGCGAGTACCGGGTAGCCGCTACTCTGCCAAACGTCTCTTCTGATCTTGCCCCTTAGCACTTGCGTTTACCCTACTCGGGGGTATCCCCACCGACATTAGGCGTCATCAATATCATGATATGCATGAATTATTACATCATGCTAGAGAGGCCGAATCACATATCAATGAGGAGGCAAAAATAACAGCAAGAACAAGGGGCAGATTTCCCTTGAGATCATCTTCTATGCCTAGTACACCACCTCCACCTTCTGTTATTCGTGGTGTTTCATCATCCAAGGCCGAGCCTAGTACTTCTATTGCAAGAAAATCATCACAACCAGCAGCTAGTACCATGGGTTCAAGTGCATCTACAACAAGAAATAGGGATATGACATGCCATACATGTGGAGGAAAAGGCCACTTTAAGAGGGATTGCCCTAATACAAAAGTCATGATTATTAATGAGCACAATGAGTATGAGACAGGAGATGATGCTGATCCTAATTATATGATGATGATGATGGTTATTTGAGTGACACTCCATTGGGTTCTTATGCTACTTCTTTGCCATCTATTATTTGCACACAAAAATCTTTGAGTGTTATTCCTAGTCCTAAAAATCAAAGGTGCAATTTATTTCAAACCAAGGCTGTTATTGGTCCTAATATGTCTTGCAAAGTCATTATTGATGGAGGGAGTTGCAGGAATTTGGCTAGCAAAGATCTATGTGCAAAGCTAAATCTGAAATATTTACCACACCCTTGTCCTTATCATATACAATGGCTTAGTAGCACTAGAGAGATGAAGGTGACCCATATGGTGCATGTGGAATTTCAGTTTGGTCCTTATAAGGATTCTATTGAGTTTGATGTGGTTCCTATGACAGTTTGCCACTTATTATTGGGAAGACCATGGCACTTCGACAAGAGTGTGAAGCATGAGGGAAGAGCCAATACATATGAGTTGCATCATCATGGGAAGACTATTATTTTGAGGCCTATGACACCACAACAAATTGTAAATAAGTCTCGTTCCAAAATAGAAGTGAAAGTTGAAAAGGAGAGTGAGAGGGATGAGGGAAAACAAAATTTACAAGCTATGGGGAGTGGTAGTCAAAACAATTCGAGTGGTAAAAAGAGAGAGAGAGAGAGAGAGAGCCTATTATGCATGTTAGCCACTAAAGAAGATTTGAGGGAATTTAGGGAGGATCTATTGTGCTTATTCACAAGGGAGAGATTTTGGTTTCTAATGACATGACCCCTATTCCTCTTGGTGTTTCTAATGTGTTGTAGGGAATATGATGATATTTTTCCAGGAGAAATTCCTTCGGGATTGCCACCATTGAGAGGGATTGAGCACCAAATTGATTTAATTCCTGGATCATTTTTGCCAAACCGATCCCCTTATAGAACAAATCGACAAGAAACAAAGGAGATACAGAAACAAGTTCAAGAGCTACTAGACAAAGGTTATATTCGAGTTGGTCTTTCTCCTTGTGCTGTTCCTGTTATTTTAGTCCCTAAGAAAGATGGTACTTGGCGTATGTGTGTAGATTGTAGAGCAATTAACAACATCACTATTCGTTATCGTCATCCTATACCACGTTTGGAAGACATGTTAGATGAATTAAGTGGTGCTGCTATTTTCTCTAAAATTGATTTGCGTAGTGGTACCATCAAATAAGAATGAGAGAGGGAGATGAGTGGAAAACAACATTCAAAACAAAATTTGGTTTATATGAATGGTTAGTAATGCCTTTTGGTTTAACTAATTCACCTAGTACTTTCATGAGACTAATGAACCATGTTTTGAGAGAATTTATTGGTAGATTTGTGGTAGTTTCTTTTGATGATATTCTCATATATAGCCACAATGAACATGAACATATTGATCATATTAGACAAGTTTTGCAAGTGCTAAGAGAAAATAAATTGTATGGTAATCTTGAGAAGTGCACTTTTTGCAAAGATAAGGTCATATTTTTGGGATATGTAGTTTCTAAGCATGGAATTGAAGTAGATACATCAAAAATTGAAGCTATTCGAAATTGGCCTATTCCAACTAATGTGAGTCAAGTTAGAAATTTTAATGGTCTTGCTGGTTTCTATAGAAGATTTGTGAAAGATTTTAGTACCATTGCTGCACCACTGAATGATCTAACTAAAAAGGGAGTAGATTTCGAGTGGGGGGTTGCTCAAGACATTGCTTTTGATACATTAAAAGAGAAATTGATATCGGCCCCACTATTAATGCTACCAAATTTTGATAAAAAAATTGAGATTGAGTGTGATGCTAGTGCATAGGTATTGGAGGTGTGTTAATGCAAGAGAACAAACCTATTGCTTACTTTTCTTAAAAATTACATGGTGCACAATTGAATTATTCTGTTTATGATAAAGAATTATATGCACTTGTGAGAGTTTTAGAGGTGTGGAAACGTTATTTGTGGCCTAAAGAATTTATTATACATTCTGATCATGAGGCATTAAAATTCTTAAAGAGCCAATCTAATTTGAATAAAAGACATGCTAAATGGTTTGAATTTATTGAATCTTTTCCATACATCATTAAACATAAAAAGGGATTAGATAATGTAGTTGTTGATGCCTTGTCAAGGAAAAATATGCTACTCTCCAAATTAGATATCAAGGTTTCGGGTTTGGAGGGAATAAAAGACTTATATGCTGAAGATAATCAATTTCTATGACATTTAATAAATGTACTAATGTTAAGGCATGGGAAAATTTTCATATACATGATGGGTTTTTGTTTAGAGCTAACAAATTGTGTATACCCGAGTGTTCTTTGCATTTATTCTTATTACAGGAATCTCATACTGGAGGATTAATGGGACACTTTGGACATGAGAAAACATTGCTTATGTTGGCTGAAATTTTTTATTGGGTACATATGAGGAGAGATGTCTATAGATTTGTGCAAAGGTGCATCACATGCAATAAGTCCAAGTCCAAGTTGAAACCCCACGGGTTGTATACTCCATTGCCATCACCAAATACACCATGGGAAGATATAAGTGTGGATTTTTTGTTGGGCTTGCCAAGGACAAAAAGAGGGCATGATTCTATCTTTGTGGTTGTGGACATATTTTCTAAGATGTCACACTTCATTGCTTGCCACAAGAGTGATGATGCTTCACACATCACTAATCTATTCTTTAGAGAGATAGTAAAATTACATGGAGTGCCAAGGACAATTGTGTCAGATAGAGATGTGAAATTTATGAGCTATTTATGGAAGACACTATGGGGGAAGCTTGGAACAAAATTGTTATTTTCAACAACTTGTCACCCCCAAACTGATGGGAAAACCGAAGTGGTGAATAGGCCATTGTCGACATTATTGAGAAGCATGATCAAGAAAATTTTGAAGGAGTGGGAGGAGTGCTTGCCACATGTGGAATTTCCATATAATAGAGTTGTGCATTCAACTACTCAATTATGTCCTTTTGAGGTGGTATATGGGTTCAAGCCTATTACTCCACTAGATTTTTTACACTTCCTACACAAGAGAGAACAAATATGGAGGCATCAAAGAGAGCTGATTTTGTGAAGAAAATTCATGAGAAAACAAAAGAAGCAATTGATAAGAGAGGACAACATGTGGCTGAAAGAGTTAACAAGAAGAGAAAGGAGGTGATATTTTGGCCAGGATATATGGTGTGGGTTCATTTTCGAAAAGACAGATTTCCCACATTACGCAAATCAAAATTGATGCCTAGAGGTGCTGGTCCTTATAGAGTTATTTCAAGGATCAATGATAATGCATACAAAATTGACCTCCCAATTGATGAGTTTGGTGTTAGTAATTCTTTTAATGTGGCTGATTTGACACCTTACCGTGGAGATGATCTTGCATCGAGGTCGATGCCTTTTCAAGAGGGGGAGGATGATGAGTACATCCCTAGCTCTTCACCTATTGTTACACATGATGATGTTCCTATACAAGCTAATGAAGTGAGGATTGATCCCATGACAAGATCAAGGACCAAACTATTACAACAACAGGTGAATTCACTCCTACTTGAGTATAATGTTTATAATTGTGAGAACTTTATACTACCTAAATCCATGCACTTATGTATTCTCAAGTTTGTTGATAACACAAGCATGAGAGGAGGAGATCATGAAGAGGAGCTGCACATGGATGATGATGGACTTGAGGAGGAGGAAAACAAGTGCTAGAAGGGTGAAAACAAGAAAAAAACAGAAAATAAAAATTGTTATTCCTGGAATAACAAGGAATAACAGAGAATAACAATTGTTATTTCATAGAATACAAGGGGATGGCGCCTCCACAAGGTCAAATGCGCCTAGTAGAAGTCCTAAAACTATTAGGCATGGTTTGTATACCATGATAGGCCACACCCCTTAATGGTGGGTCGGTTTGTATCCTATTTGAGTCGGTTTGGGTTGAGTCCAACCCACACATTGAGTCCTAGTCGAGTTAGGCTTGTGCTTGCGCAAGGGATGCCTTGTGGCCGCACCCCCTCCTCTTAAATAGTTAGGATCCGAGCCAAGGCTCCGCAGACTACGTTAATACATAAACCCTAGACCTCTAGACTGAAACAGCTTGTAAGCATTCATCTGGAAGTTCATCTGCAAACTTTTCGTGCTACATGCTGTTCCACTGGGAATAAGACGGTATAGGACCACTTGTAGTCGGTGGATTACTTGTGCAAGAGTGTGGAGTTGAGAATATCCTTGGGGTTGCTAGCTATTGCATTGGCATCAGGGACCAGCCGGGAGGGTTCTTAGTGGCGCACTAGTTATCATACAGAGTCTTGTGAGTTCATCGAGAAGATTGGGCCACCCCTTATCACCTGGAGTTCTCCGGAGGGAGCAACCCCCCCCTCTGCATCTCTATGATGCTTTTCTTGGTGGTGTTCGCAGCGCGCCAGTCGCCCGTCTTCTTCACGGGAGGCGCTGCAGAAGCGCTCGCCACGTCCTTGGAGGACGCCGCAGCAGCGCCGCGTTTGTTTGCTCTCGCCATTGGAGAGTGCTTGGTGCTCGCGGAGAAGGAGGTGTGTGCAAGGGAGGAGGAAGATGAATAAGGGCCGGGAAATTTACCTTTTCCCTAAGGCACATTACTTATACCCGAGCATGGCCAATCTGAGCCGTAGATCTGCAAACGTGCGATGCGGAAACGATAAGTCGAGGGAAGTTACCCCTGCACGATCTTTGACGAAAAGATCGTGCGTATTTACAGCTCGGCCCAGCGGATTAACCGGAGCACGAGCGCTCGTTTCCGGTCAAAAAGCTGCCAAAGTGGGGCCCACGCGCTCTGCCCCACTTCGTCATGTCCCATCGGGAGCAGGCGAGTGCAGGCAAGTGTGCGGTGACGTCATTGAATACCTCACGACACGAAAAGTCTTTCGAATAAGCATCAGGACGCGAAATTTCTTTCGTATGAGCATCAAGACACGAAATTTCTTTCGTATGAGCATCAAGACACGAAATTTCTTTCGCATGAACACCCTAACACGAATTTACTTTCGTATGGACATTCTAACACGAAATCTCTTTCGTATGAAGACATTTACTTCATAACGCGACATCTCTTTCGCACAAGACCAAGAAGAAGAGGTATGACCTCACTCGAAGAAATGCGAAAGACATCCCTAAGGTAAAATCGCGGGTATGCGTCTGCTGCAACTCTACCTCACGATGTACTTACACATATTTTTTTATCCTGGATCGTTCAGACGACTAGGCACATCCGGATGCCGTATTCTTTCGAGTATGAAGGTAAGATCCAAGGATATCTCCTGTGGGCCTGGAATCGCACTCAAGCTGCGTCCTCTGGCAAATTTTCCGTGTCAACAACACGAAGCAAAATCCTAGCGGACGCGCCGGGTACCCCTTTTAAAGGTTAAGTTTGAACCGATAAGACCTCCACGGCTCAGTCGCAACGATCACCTTGCCGGATTCGAGTTGGAAGTCTCGAATTCGTGTAGGCCAGAACTGTCTTTGCCCTAGAAGCAATTAATTGGCCCTGATCTTTCGGGAGAGCCAAGCGTCTGAGCCGCATCCTTCTGCGAAAATAGCCAAACAAGGCACATCTACCACTCTATGCTCGAGTATATGGGCGCGTCGCGCACAAGCTATACACCCTCAAGACCAAGCGATTGAATGACCAATCAAAGAATCCAAGGATTAACTTTGAGTGCTTACCCGACTATTCTCAGTCAAATAAACACTCGGCGGCTACTGGCGTGGGGATGATTCATGGACCTATCGGGTGAGCCTACCCGGTCCAAGGCCCAAGACCTAGGCCCAAAGAGAGGTGCTATCCTGCGGTTCTAGAAGGCCCAACAGAAGTCCACCCGCAAGACTTGCAGGTCAAGAAGGGAAGCTTCTACCGACCTAAAACTAGAGTTTGTAACCCCCCCGGACACGGTTTGAGAGCTAGCCACCTATAAAAAGGCTAGGAGAACCACCAAGGAGGGGAGCCAATCTACTTTTGACCACCACAGCCTTGAGCTCGAGATCAGACTCTCGACTTAAGCACCCCCCATTATAACCGATCTACTGATAATACAGATCGCAAGAGCAGGAGTAAGGGTTTTACCTCTACGAGGGCCCCGAACCTGGGTAAATCGTGCCCCCTGTTAGCTGACGATTGTCACCAGCGCCTTTATATTCTCTTAACGAAATCCTACCGGATCATCGAGGGACTTGTTGAGATTACTAATCGACACACCCCTTCTTTTTCTTAATCAAGGATCAGGCAATGCATCAAATTCTGTTTAAGTGTCCATGTCATGGCGGTCTATATCCCCTTGTTCCAGTGTCTATGGGGCTGTCCAAGCATGTTCTTATCACTGTCAAACCTTCTTCCTCTACGTGGTATCGTCGTCTAGGGCATCCATCATATTTTATTGTTCAGCAGATTATTAGAAAGAATAATCTCTCATACACCCCTGAAATAAATTCTTATATTTGTGACCCATGCCAACTAGCAAAAAGTCATCAGTTACCCTATTCTATATCCACCAGTGTATCCACTGTTCCGTTGGAGCAAGTTTTTTCTGATGTATGGGGTTCTGCCACACCTTCTGCTAGTAAACATGCATATTATGTAAGCTTCATTGATGACTTTAGCAAATTCACTTGGATTTATTTGCTTAAGAAGCGTTCTGATGTGTATCAGTTCTTCCTTAATTTTCAGCAATATGTTGAGCGAAATTTTAATCGCAAGATCATAACTATGCAAAAAGATTGGGGTGGTGAATCTGATAAAATCAATTGTTTCTTCTAGAAAGTAGGCATTACACATCATGTCTCATGTCCTCATGCACACCAAAAAAATGGCTCAGCTGAACGCAAACATCGCCATATTGTTGAAGTGGGACTTGCTCTTCTTGCTAATGCTTCTATGCCATTGAAATATTGGGATGATGCTTTTCTCACTGCCACATTTCTTATTAACTTGCTCCCTTCCAAGGTACTTAATTTTGATACACCCACTCAAAAACTTCTTTAGGTTACACCAAACTATTAGTCTCTTCGAGTTTGTGGTTGTGCCTATTGGCCCAATCTCCGTCCATATAACAAACACAAACTCACGTTTTGCTCAAAACGATGTTTTTTTTTGTTATAGTCATTTGCACAAAGGACTAAAGTGTCTTAATATCACTACGGGACGTGTCTATATTTCCTGTGATGTTGTTTTTGATGAGTACGTTTTTCCGTTTGCGACCCTACATCCTAATGTTGGACGTCTACTTCGTGAAGAAATACTTTTACTTCCCACTGACCCACCTAAGGCATCATTGGATAGGGGTGTGCATACTAATGATCATTCTTTGCAAATTGTTGCTGTTGTCACTCCTTGCATACTACTTCTCATGATGCATCTCCGAGTGTCAGTGCAAATTCTGTGCAAAATTCAGAGATAATGGTGAAAACGGTGCATAAAATGGTGATTCTAGTGACAATTTTTGTTCAGGACAAGACAACGCTGAAAACGACATAAATTCTGGCCAATCCATCTCGGTTCCAGTGATGTCAGGTGCAAAACGAAGCTGATGCGGAAGTTTCTGTGCGACGGTCTCCTCACCACTCTCCACCCGCCATGCCAGGCAGCATGCAGCATGCACGTGCCTCCTCTGCGTAGTATCCGTAGCGCGTCGGGGAGCAGGTGGTCCCCTACTGCATCAGCCGCGGGCTCTGTCGTTGCCTATCCCTTGTCGCCATCTGTCACACCTGGTGCGGGCTCGCCCAGGATAGCAGGCGTGGGCCACGACAACCTATGCAGCAGCTCGCCCGAGACGGAGGATACAGCAGCAGCGGCAAGTTCTGATAGCTGCTCTCGGACATTATTTTAAAATGATTCCTCTGGATCTTCTGCGCCTGAGCAATCTCCTATTTTGCCGCATGCTGCTGAACCGAAAACACGCCTACATAAAGGTATTCGAAATCCACGAAAATGCACAAATGGTACATTTCCTTACAAGAAAAACTTTGTGCTCTTAACAGCAATGGGTGAACCCCAAAATCTCTCAGAGCCTCTTACAGATATTAACTGGAGACCAGCTATGCAGGATGAGTATGATGCACTTATGACTAATAATACCTATCATCTTGTGCCACCAAATCCTAGACAAAATGTCATTGACTGCAAGTGGGTATATCGTATCAAGAAGCATGATGATGGTACAATTGACAGGTATAAAGCTCGTTTGGTTGCAAAAGGTTGTAAGCAAAGGTATGGACTTGACTACAAGGAAACTTTCAGTCCTGTTGTGAAAATTGCTACTATTCGCTATGTTTTTTCTATAACAGTCTCTCGAGGTTGGAGTTTAAGGAAGCTAGATGTAAAGAACACGTTCTTACATGGTGCTATGGAAGAGGAAGTCTATATGAGACAACCACCTGGTTTTGAGTCTTCCGCTGCTCCTAACTATGTTTACAAACTTGAAAAAGCTATATATGGTTTGAAACAAGCACCTAGAGCATGTACTCTCGTCTAAATCAAAATTTTCATATACTTGGTTTTACTCCTTCCAAGGCAGATACGTCTTTGTTCTTGTTTGACAAATCAGGTATCACTATGTTTCTCTTGATTTATGTTGATGACATCATTGTTACCAATTCCTCAGATTCTGCATATTCTGCCTTGCTACACAGTTTAAGTATAGACTTTGCACTCAAAGATCTTGGAGATCTTTATTTCTTTCTGGGTCTTGAAGTACATAAACAAGATAGTGGTTTACTTCTTAATCAAGAGAAATAATCCATGGACTTATTACCCAGAGTTAATATGAATGACTGCACATCTTGTCCAACACCACTTTCTAGTACCGATAAGTTTTATCTTAATGATGGTTCTCTACTTGGTCCGGAGGATAATACTCGATATCAAAGTATTATTGATGCTCTTCAATATTTGACCTTGACTAGACTAGATTTATCATTTTCTGTTAATAAGGTGCGCGATTCTTGCATGCTCCAACTGTTACTCATTGGTCTGCTCTAAAAAGGATATTGAGATATGTTCAGGGCACACGTACTGTTGGTTTGAAATTTCAGAAATCTTCATCTATACTCCTCAGTGCTTTTTCAGATGCAGACTCGGCTAGTGATCTAGATGATCGCAGGTCTACTGGTGGTTTTGCTATTTTCTTTGGTCCCAATCTTATTTCTTCGAGATCCCGCAAGCAACCTACAGTTTCATGTTCTAGTACTGAGGCTTAGTACAAAGCTTTAGCAAATGCGACTGTAGAGTTGATTTGGGTTGAAGCTCTTGCACGAGAACTTGGTGTCATTTTTCAAGAGAAGCCCTGCTTGTGGTGTGATAATATTGGTGCTACATACATGTCCGCTAATCTAGTTTTTCATGCTCGCACTAAACGTATTGATATTGATTTTTATTTTGTTCGTGAACGGGTTGCAAACAAACACCTTGCTGTTAGATTTATTTCTAGCAAGGACCAGATAGCGGATTGTTTTATAAAAAACTTTATGTACTAAGAAACTAGAGGAATTCCGCCATAATCTAAACGTTTGCAAGGTCTAGCTTGAGGGGGGTGTTAGAGTTATTTTCCTTATACTTATAGGATACGGAGTAGTACTCCGATCCTATACGTATATTACTTGTACCTAGCCATGTTGGGGGCTTTTCGCAATAGTATAACATACAACCGATCAACCCAACTCGGGCAATGATTGTTCCCTCCTCCCTCAAAACTTTCGACTGTGGCCAACCTGGTAAAGAATGAGCCTCCTTATTCGCCTCGCGCCTTTGATGATTGAAAATAACAGGACACAATTTTAGCTTCTGAGAACTGATCTCCTTTAGTATGATCCAATTCTCTTCCATGGAGGATCTCTATTTGATCACTTTCACAACACCCATGCAATCTCATATTATGAGGAGTTGGATTGATTATTCCCTCGAAAACAGCAGCTGAATTCAGCTCCTTTGAAGCGTCGTTGATCATCACGACATGTCACTCCTACAACGCCTTTACTCTGCACCTTTGTGACGACACCATCGCAATGTAGCTTCACCTACCTGTGGGCGATGGACACCACCTCGTAGTTTCATGTGGCACCTGAACCAGCGATTGTCGCACTAGATTTTTTTTCTTCATGTGCAACATGGTTGCTAAGTTTACGTTAGTTGAGATAATATTTAGCATGCTTTTGTTAAAGTACTTTGATCTCAGCTTGCAATGCTTTTACATAACGTTGATCAAGATTTGTGTTAGCTTCATGTGACCTCAAAAAATTATATTGTTATGACTTACCTACTCGAGGACGAGCATGAGTTAACCTTGGGGATGTTGAGACATTGCAAAGGTATTTATAATTTTTGATGCTCCATGCTTGTTTTCTACCCAGTACCTTTTGTTTTCCACATGTTTTTTTTTGTTTTCGTATGTTTTCACAGAAACCTATTACAACGATTCCCCAGGCTAGCTGCTATTTTTTCTATTTGAGAAAAGTTCTTAAGGAAATATTCTAAAAAAGGGCTGAAAATCCAGAACAAAGACAGAGTCCAAAGGAGAGACAGAGCGGAGTCAGGGGGCCACCAGGTGGACACCAGGCGCGGCCTCCCCCTTGGTCGCACATAGTGGGCCCCTAGGAGCCCTGGCCACCGCCTCACATCCCCTCATTGCATATAAATTTTCTTTTAGCCTAAAACTTCGGGGACAAAGTTATTTTCCACGAAACATACAGAGAGGAACCGTCAGCTCGAAATTCCAATATAGGTCTTCTGGAGTCTTGTTCCGGCACCTTGACGAAGAGGGGGGTTGTCACCAGATGCGGTGACCCAGCACACCTCTTTATGTGTAGTGCACAAGTTATTGACATAATACTCACAGAAGGACTTATCCATGAATATTACGTCCCTTAGAGTGGTACAACAAAGATATAGCAGGTCCAAGTAAAACTATATGATACAAACTATACCTGGCCATCGGAAGTCTGGCTTAAAAATCCGGGGCCTAGGCCCAACGGGCTTATCCGTGGGCTGGCCCGGGCCTCATTTTTGAACCCGAAAGCATGGTCGGGCCGAGTCTGGGCTTTTTGTTTCGGCATTTTAAGGAAGTGGCCAGGGTCGAGGCCTAAAGCGATGGGGTTTTCCACCCATGCACCGGGCTTGGGCGTGACAACTAGGCCCGACGACCGGGTCGGGCCTGCGCCTAGGTTTTCTGCTGTGGGATTTTAGGCCCGACCCAAAGCCCGGCCCGATTTATGGCCACGTATAATAAAAAAATATTCATTACAAAATCTCGAGAATATCCCGTTGATGTGTAAAAGAAAATCTCGTGCAAATGGAACATCATAAGATGCAAATCCTAACTCTAAGCTGGGGAATAACTCTAGCTCAGAACCTAATCCACTACGGCTCATCACAACCATAGTCTATAGCTTAAAGGTATCTATGTCCAGGAATGGACTTCTCTTTCAACTTGGTAGCTTCTCCTCCACCAGCATTGTTGATGATGTCGCTTCATCGGGTTAAAAGTAGATGACTCCTCCTAGCTTCCTCAGATAGCTCTGGCTTCACGATGAAGACCTCCTCATCATCGAGATGGCTATTCAACATCTCCGTTAATGGCTTCAACTCTAAGCAGGGGGTCAAACGGAATGAATGAGTAATGAGCTTTACTCAACAAGTTCATTATATACGGTGGGTAGTTTGATGCACTAACTACAACTTTAGACTCAAAATAGTCATATGCTAATTCAACGTTTTTGCAAATCTCTCTTCAAGAGATTGCTTTAAACATCGAAAACTATACCCGCCAAATCTTCACAGGAGCTAAAACTTCCTAGAGTTCCTTTCCTACAGTGTTCGCAGCTCCTTTCCGGAACCGGGGGAAACAGGTCACATAATTTTACACTCTGCAGAGGTGCGTTACTTTACCCATAGGAGATCAAGACCATGTTGCACAACCATGTGTACATTCCTGTCCACGCCCACTCGGGTGTGGGGCCCGGTTGTTGATCCAAACCAAACCGTGCTTATCTGCATAGCACATGCCCACCCATTTCATACCACACAGGTTTACCCTTGATTCTACCCCCATGATAGATAACTAGGCTCCCCGGGAAGACCATCATAGGCACGAGAACAGGGGGAATTAAGGGATCCCACCCATGTTCATGTAGTCCCGCAAGACCTACAGCGTACAACTCTGGTTGCACGTTGACATGCAAACAGGAAAAGATCATAGCTGACTTACTCGCCCCATACAAGACCTATGGTCAACTTAGTATTTACGGCGCAAGAACTTTGACGACGTTCGTTGTTATCTCCTAGGTAATACTTTCCCATGTAGATGGAACCTTCCCATGACCGATTCTTCTTACCATGGTCCCATATTTCCACCAAAAATTAATACTACCACTCGGGTAGATACTCAATTATTCATCTTATTATAAAAATAGGATCATGCATTCTTTTGGGAATAAGGTGGTAATACGATAGGGTTTGCAAATATTTCTTCAAAAATACTACAACGGATATGAGCAAGTGATGAACTTGCCCGAGATAGAAATAATAATTCCTGTCCTTCAGGGTTCGAGGTTCGCGTAGGAATCTCGGGATCTGAAAAATAGTAAATTAGTCCAAGTAAGGACTACTGAAAACACTGTCAAGATGATATAATGCATAGTGATGAGATGCATCGTGAAAAACCCTGAAAAATACTCCAGCTTATAAGTGTAACCTACGTTTGTCATGATCCTTTGATCACATTGGATTTAAGTGACTTAGATTTGTTTCATTACGTGTGGTGATGATGATGTTCACTTAAGAGTTAATAACACTAAGGTTTGGAAGTTTGAAATGCTTCACTTATTTTATTAATTGTTACTTCTTTTAGGCTTATGTGTGTTTCACTTTTATTTTGAAAATCATTTGTTATCATCTTTAAATTATAAGGATTTAACACTTGGTTAGGCAATAAGAAAATGTCATATTGAAAACAACTTTCAAGAGATAACAAACATATTTTGTTCTATGTTGTTGAAAAGTGTAGATCTAATACAAAACAACCTAATTGAAAGTGAGCATATAATACAATCAACTCTATCATCTTTTAATTTGTTAATGACTTGTGATGAGAGTTTACAAAGTGAAATCATCAGGAATTCAGTAATAAGGAAAATCTTAATTTCACTTTTATCAATATGAAATATTGGAAGATCAAGTATTTAGAAAACATTGCGTGTTGATTTGAAACATGAGGTAGTCATTTGATTTCCTATAATCACCAATAAGATGAAGATAACATAACCCATAACACATGACGCTATTGTCATGCACAAACTAATTCGGTTTCATGACATGTTAGGAGTACTGACTTTGAATTTCTTAAAACATTGTTAGCCTTTATCGTGGTGTTGAAGCGTTCCAATAATTGGCAGTTTATAGTTTCCATGATTAAAGGAATGGTTAAATACTTGTTTTACATAGACATGATTCAAACTTGTGTAAATATGTATGATTTGGACGCAACTGGATTGAGAAAAAATTATCACTAATTCAAGATATTATTTGAATTTTTTGAAAATATTTGAATAACTTATTAATTTCCCCATTTGAAATGAATTAATTGACTATTCGAATATTTCTCATTTTAAAACTTGTTGGAATGATTTTGAAAACATCATAAATGAATTGCATTTTTTCTAAGCATTTTGGTATATAACTTGTATTTTTCTGAATTATTGAATTATATATTATTTCTCAATTTTAAATGAATTAATTCAAATTGGAATAATGTTAAAATATAAACTTCATCAAACATTTTTGAAAAGTTGATAAATATTCATATTATATTTTTCTAAATATTTACATAGTTTACTTATATTTTCTTCTACGTAAATTAAAAGATATTGAATTGATAAGATTAAATTATATGACATCGTGATGACGTCATAGTTGCGTCAGCAGTGGAGGGGACCTTCCCTGTTAAAGAGCAATCATGCAATTTACCCCGGATTAGCTCGATTGATTTGCCCCTACTGCTAGAGGGAACCGTGGTGAACCCGTAGGTGGTGGTAGAACTGGATTTTGGTCGTTGGAGGCTCGCCGACGTGCAATTTTTGCAGTGTCCATACACGACAATGACGACGACAAAGAATTCATCGTCGATAAATACAACGGAGCACACCTAGATGATCAATGGCCCACCCTGGTTGAAGTGGAGCAAACGAAGAGGAACGGAATCCGATAGTGGACAGAGATGGGGAAGAAGGTCCAATCCGTCTCCTCCCTGATGTCGCTGGCAGTGAAATTCGACGAGGATGCAGAGGAGGACGACGCAGATCTGATAGCGCTCTCGGCGAGGCCGACCATGGTCGGAGACGACGACATCGACGAGACGAGCGGTGGCGGAGGAAACTAAGGTTAGGGTTCTCTTCCATTTGAGAAAGAGAGCGTGAGGAGAGATAGAGTAACTAAGGAATGACCTCTTCAGCTCCTTATCCACAACAAGGAAGCGGGATGGCAGGAGGTGGCCCTTGATATTGTGACGCCCCGGGATCGGGCACTATGCAGATTTCGGCATTTCCACCCAAATCCGCATAATAACCGATTTCAGGTTGCCACTTGTGATAACATTACAACAATTCACGGATAATCCACAACGACAACAGAGGAGGTATATACAAGACGACTCAAACGAGTCAAGGATACAACTGATACAATACAAAGATCAAAATAACAGCGGAAGAAACAACATATGGTCCGACTACGGACAAGATACAAATTGGACTAGAGTCCTGAAGATAACCGATGGCGTCCAATCCCTGCCCAGGCCAAGCCGGAGGGATTCCCAAGCTAACGTCGTCAGACTTCAAACCTGTTGACTGCAATGTGGAATATGCAGCCACGAAATGGATTCGTGGGTCAGTACTATTAAGTACTGGCAAGTGGATAAACCATACTCACAAGATACCAGCGTAACCAATCATCACAAGATACAAATACTTTGGGTACAACGGAAGGAAGGGATTATTGCAAAGAAGCGGCAGCGGGCTGCACTAACTAACTACAGAGACGCGCTACAACATCCGGCTAAAAGAAAGGGATAAGATAGCGTATCAGAACCAACTACAACTACTCACCAAACAATACCCATCCAATGTTACCCCCTACTAAGGAAGCAACCCAAGGAAACTCACACGGTTGATTAAGGTGACATTCATTTTTATGGTGGAGGTAATCTATATTACTAGTCAAGTTATCATCGTTAAGTGTAAGTTGTCTGAGTACTTGTTAGCCAACACTTTCACCAAGTCATCCATAACCGCGGACAACACGGATTCTCGAGAAGATTAACCCTGCAGGGATGCACCAATTTGGCCGTACACGTAAGAATGACCCGCCAGATGGAAAGGCCCTTCCACCAAGCGAGGCACTCAACACAACCCAACTCTTCTTCGCATCAAGCCCAAAGAACCACGTGTTGTGCGTGCGCGGCTAATTGAGCCCCCACGAAGAAAAGGGGGACCCTCATAGCACTGGAAGACCACGCCGCCCTAAATGCCGACTACAAAAGTTCCACCCTCGCGCCAAGGGCTCGCACCTGCATATGCATGCATCAAATGGAAAGCCCGAACTAAGTGTGGCGATTTGGACGAGATGCGAATCGAATCAGAATTGCGGGGGGCGCCCATACTCGCTTCCCACATGCGGTTAGTGCGCTCATCATGGATCGGAGGACAAGACCCTTTTCCTAATTAAGTTCGACACTAGCAGGGCTCAAAACCACGCCGGGCCTCCTGCCGGTGCCTTATCATCAAATTATTATTACCCAAAACATTAACATGTTGTTGATTAAGTTGAAACCCAACTATCAAACTAAACAGATGATAAGACGGACAACAAGACTTGAGCGCAAACAACACTAAGCATGCAACTACGACACGAGGGCCAACAAGGTAAACAAACAACAGCTAATAGGAAGTGGAAGGAAGGTTATATCATGGCTGCAAGGTAAACATATGATAGGATCGAGACACAAGCATCGAATCATAAGGCTAGAATAAAGGCAACGGGAAGAATCGGTAACAAGTGATGAAAGGCAGCCATAGGTAGCAAATGAGTATACTTGCCTGAGATCCAGCAAGTAGAGGTACATCCGCAGAACTTGTCGTTGCTCACATCATCTCAACGTCCTATCCGCCAAGAAGCAACGAACTAGAACAAACACCGGATGCAACAATTACTTCTACGGCAAAATATCCAGCATGATCAAGATATGGATGCATGGCATGCGGGGATGCAACTTAACCAATTTAAGTTGAGACAAAAGCCCAACATTTAATTAGGAAGGTTTAAGTTATTTATCTAACCATCAATTTAAATGTTGATTAGCATGGATAACATCAAATAGGTGAGCTAAACCATGTTAAATGGAATAGGGTAACAATTATATTAAATGACCCAACACATACCATATGTTGATATCAAGTGAACATGCATAAGACAACTAAGGATGCAAGAAACAATATGCAAACATGAGCATGGATGGCATGAACAGATTAAGTGCATTTTTCTGGTATGAAAACATATTTTATTTGTTGGATTTGGAATTAAAATGAGCAAGTTATCAAATTAGCAATTTTAAATGCATTAAATAAATAATTAGTTGTTTTCAGCAATTTAACTTATTTAAAACAGAAAACAAAGTTGATATTTGCAAAGTTCATGAAAATTGGGATGGAAAACATATTTTATATGTGCCATTTGAATTAAATTTGAAATAGTTATGAATTTAATCAAATTCAAAAGAGTTATTTGAATTTGAATTTTTGAATTGATTTGGAATGTTCAAAACAGTGCACAAATGGTTTAAACAGGTAGAGCATTTAATTCTGCATCGAAAACATATTAAAATTATCGAATTTGGATTTAATATGCCCAAGTTATTAAAGTTTGGAGTTTGGATGCAATTTTGTAATTTATTTTAATGGCCAGGGACTAAAGTGCGAAGAAACTTGGGTTGCAAGGGCCTGTGTGAGAAAATTCTGCGCAAGAATTGGATCTGCACAACGCAGCAGCCGCCCAGGGCTACTGACGCGTGGGCCAGGCGCCACGCTGGCAGCCACGCGCGCGGGTGTGGATCCCCCGTGGCAAACAACGCCACTGACCGGTGGGGCTGGCTCCCACGCGGGCGAAAAGCAGAAAAAAGGTAGCGCCTTTGGCACACTGGGGGGGTCGAACTCGCGACCTAGGGCGCGCGCGCAGAGGACCTGGCCACTGGGCTGCGGATGCGTTTGGTGATACGATACGAACCTGACTGAATAAGAGGCGATACAACGAGGTTAACTGAATGTAACACGAAAGTTTCAGACCTGGGGCAAAGCTCGCGCAACGGCAGGCAGAACAACGGCGACGACCACTCCCTGGCATCGCCACCGTGCAGAGAAGACGACGGCCTCGTCGAAGAACCGCCAGCTCTGGCCAGGAACTCCTCGATGAATAAGGAGGAGGGGATCCTCGTGGTACTCCTTGCGTGATGACCGGCCCTGCGGTTTGCTTGATGGAAGCGAGAGGGGCCGAGCTTCGAGCCATGGCGAACATGGGCTTGGTCAGAAAACGAATTGATGATTCGAAGCACGAAAGGGCAATTTTCAGGCGGGAATCAGAAGGTCTTCTCACCTCCGTTGTGAATTTGTGGTCGATCGTGCTCGAGGACGAGTACGACGGCGGGAAAACGAGGAAGACATCCGGCCGCTGAACTGAAGAAGTGGAATCTGCGGGCGTTCTCGTGCCCCTCCAGCTTGTGCTTGATGTCTAGAAGGAAGAGGGAGGAGGGGTGGTTCTTCTCCACCTCCCATCTTGGCGTAGGGACGTCCATGGCGTCGGGCGGCGACAGCAGGGTGCTCCGATCTTGCTCTGTATATGCAGGAAACTTAGAAAAACAGGGAGAGAGGGAGGAAGACGAGAGGGGGATCGTCGGCGGGAGGGAGGAAGAAAGGAGGGGGCTAGGGTTCGGGGCAGGAGAGGAGGCTTTAAGGTGGGGGGAGCAGGTGGAGGAGGGGTCCATGGTGGGGGAGGGGACAGCGACATGCCCTCCTCGTGCTCCCTGTCCGTACGAGGGAGAAGGTCAAGGTGGGCTGGAAGGCTAACGGGCTGGGGTGGTAGGTGGGCCACTTTGGCCTGCCTCCCCCAGCAGTTCTTTTTTATTCTTTTTCTTTCCCTTTTTTTTTGTAAAAGTGAAAGAGAAATTTGAAATTGGAGGGGTTTTACACATGCAAGAATTATGAAATAAATTTTTATTGCATTTGGAATTGAAAATGCCCAAGTGCACCAATTTTTTATTTTGAAAAAATTCAAACTTTTGTGAAAGTTTGAATTTAGATGAATTTGGGTTGAAATTGAATTTGGGGAGGTTTCACTACTCCAAAAATTATAATTTTGGTTTCTTTGCACTTGGCATCCAAAATGCCCAAGTGTGCAAGTGTTTGTTTTGAAAATTTCAAATATTTGAAAAGGTTTGAATTTTGAAATTGGTTTGAAAACAAAGGTGCATGCATATGATGCAGGAGGCAATGCAATGCAAAAAAAAACAAGCAATTCTATTTGGGGAAATCCCCCGGGTGTTACAGCCGACACCACTAACAAGGGATTGCGCCCTCGCAATCCGCCAATGCCAAGAGAGAGGGAAAAGCCGGACTATCGAGTCTTAGTGCTCCATGTTGATCTCCTAGACACCACTAAGAAACTTCTCGACACCACTAACAAGGGAATCTTGCTCGGGTTGATGACAATCTTCTCCCACCAGGAATCTTCCGATGATCAAACCTATTAGGTTAACGGCTCAGAAAACGCCCACCCACGTAGGATCCTAAAACTTTGAAAGATAGATAAGAGAAGGGGCTCCAAAACAAATAAGATCGGAGGGGAAATAGAATAGAGATAAGGAATAAACAAGAATCCTATCGAGAGGTTTCCAAAACAGGTTTTGCTCAAATAGTTTTTGACACTCTAGAAACAACGACCGTTAGCGAGGTTATCCTACAGGCTTTGCGGACCCGTTGCTTCGATAACCATTCGTATCGAAACAACTTTGGGAATCGGAACCATGCTCTGATACCATTTGTGACGCCCCGGGATCGGGCACTATGCAGATTTCGGCATTTCCACCCAAATCCGCATAATAACCGATTTCAGGTTGCCACTTGTGATAACATTACAACAATTCACGGATAATCCACAACGACAACAGAGGAGGTATGTACAAGACGACTCAAACGAGTCAAGGATACAACTGATACAATACAAAGATCCAAATAACAGCGGAAGAAACAACATATGGTCCGACTACGGACAAGATACAAATTGGACTAGAGTCCTGAAGATAACCGATGGCGTCCAATCCCTGCCCAGGCCAAGCCGGAGGGATTCCCAAGCTAACGTCTTCAGACTTCAAACCTGTTGACTGCAATGTGGAATATGCAGCCACGAAATGGATTTGTGGGTCAGTACTATTAAGTACTGGCAAGTGGATAAACCATACTCACAAGATACCAGCGTAACCAATCATCACAAGATACAAATACTTTGGGTACAACGGAAGGAAGGGATTATTGCAAAGAAGCGGCAGCGGGCTGCACTAACTAACTACAGAGACGCGCTACAACATCCGGCTAAAAGAAAGGGATAAGATAGCGTATCAGAACCAACTACAACTACTCACCAAACAATACCCATCCAATGTTACCCCCTACTAAGGAAGCAACCCAAGGAAACTCACACGGTTGATTAAGGTGACATTCATTTTTATGGTGGAGGTAATCTATATTACTAGTCAAGTTATCATCGTTAAGTGTAAGTTGTCTGAGTACTTGTTAGCCAGCACTTTCACCAAGTCATCCATAACCGCGGACAACACGGCTTCTCGAGAAGATTAACCCTGCAGGGATGCACCAATTTGGCCGTACACGTAAGAATGACCCGCCAGATGGAAAGGCCCTTCCACCAAGCGAGGCACTCAACACAACCCAACTCTTCTTCGCATCAAGCCCAAAGAACCACGTGCTGTGCGTGCGCGGCTAATCGAGCCCCCACAAAGAAAATGGGGACCCTCATAGCACTGGAAGACCACGCCGCCCTAAATGCCGACTACAAAAGTTCCACCCTGGCGCCAAGGGCTCGCACCTGCATATGCATGCATCAAATGGAAAGCCCGAACTAAGTGTGGCGATTTGGACGAGATGCGAATCGAATCAGAATTGCGGGGGGCGCCCATACTCGCTTCCCACATGCGGTTAGTGCGCTCATCATGGATCGGAGGACAAGACCCTTTTCCTAATTAAGTTCGACACTAGCAGGCCTCAAAACCACGCCGGGCCTCCTGCCGGTGCCTTATCATCAAATTATTATTACCCAAAACATTAACATGTTGTTGATTAAGTTGAAACCCAACTATCAAACTAAACAGATGATAAGACGGACAACAAGACTTGAGCGCAAACAACACTAAGCATTCAACTACGACATGAGGGCCAACAAGGTAAACAAACAACAGCTAATAGGAAGTGTAAGGAAGGTTATATCATGGCTGCAAGTTAAACATATGCTAGGATCGAGACACAAGCATCGAATCATAAGGCTAGAATAAAGGCAACGGGAAGAATCGGTAACAAGTGATGAAAGGCAGCCATAGGTAGCAAATGAGTATACTTGCCTGAGATCCAGCAAGTAGAGGTACATCCGCAGAACTTGTCGTTGCTCACATCATCTCAACGTCCTATCCGCGAAGAAGCAACGAACTAGAACAAACACCGGATGCAACAATTACTTCTACGGCAAAAGATCCAGCATGATCAAGATATGGATGCATGGCATGCGGGGATGCAACTTAACCAATTTAAGTTGAGACAAAAGCCCAACATTTAATTAGGAAGGTTTAAGTTATTTATCTAACCATCAATTTAAATGTTGATTAGCATGGATAACATCAAATAGGTGAGCTAAACCATGTTAAATGGAATAGGGTAACAATTATATTAAATGCCCCAACACATACCATATGTTGATATCAAGTGAACATGCATAAGACAACTAAGGATGCAAGAAACAATATGCAAACATGAGCATGGATGGCATGAACAGATTAAGTGCATTTTTCTGGTACGAAAACATATTTTATTTGTTGGATTTGGAATTAAAATGAGCAAGTTATCAAATTAGCAATTTTAAATGCATTAAATAAATAATTAGTTGTTTTCAGCAATTTAACTTATTTAAAACAAAAAACAAAGTTGATATTTGCAAAGTTCATGAAAATTGGGATGGAAAACATATTTTATATGTGCCATTTGAATTAAATTTGAAATAGTTATGAATTTAATCAAATTCAAAAGAGTTATTTGAATTTTTGAATTGATTTGGAATGTTCAAAACAGTGCACAAATGGTTTAAACAGGTAGAGCATTTAATTCTGCATCGAAAACATATTAAAATTATCGAATTTGGATTTAATATGCCCAAGTTATTAAAGTTTGGAGTTTGGATGCAATTCTGTAATTTATTTTAATGGCCAGGGACTAAAGTGCGAAGAAACTTGGGTTGCAAGGGCCTGTGTGAGATAATTCTGCGCAAGAATTGGATCTGCACAGCGCAGCAGCCGCCCAGGGCTACTGACGCGTGGGCCAGGCGCCACGCTGGCAGCCACGCGCGCGGGAGTGGATCCCCCGTGGCAAACAACGCCACTGACCGGTGGGGCTGGCTCCCGCGCGGGCGAAAAGCAGAAAAAAGGTAGCGCCTTTGGCGCACTGGGGGGGTCGAACTCGCGACCTAGGGCGCGCAGAGGACCTGGCCACTGGGCTGCGGATGCGTTTGGTGATACGATACGAACCTGACTGAATAAGAGGCGATACAACGAGGTTAACTGAATGTAACACGAAAGTTTCATACCTGGGGCAAAGCTCGCGCGATGGCAGGCAGAACAACGGCGACGACCACTCCCTGGCATCGCCACCGTGCAGAGAAGACGACGGCCTCGTTGAAGAACCGCCAGCTCTGGCCAGGAACTCCTCGATGAATATGGAGGAGGGGATCCTCGTGGTACTCCTTGCGTGATGACCGGCCCTGTGGTTTGCTTGATGGAAGCGAGAGGGCCGAGCTTCGAGCCATGGCGAACATGGGCTTGGTCAGAAAACGAATTGATGATTCGAAGCACGAAAGGGCAATTTTCAGGTGGGAATCAGAAGGTCTTCTCACCTCCGTTGTGAATTTGTGGTCGATCGTGCTCGAGGACGAGTACGACGGCGGGAAAACGAGGAAGACATCCGACCGCTGAACTGAAGAAGTGGAATCTGCGGGCGTTCTCGTGCCCCTCCAGCTTGTGCTTGATGTCTAGAAGGAAGAGGGAGGAGGGGTGGTTCTTCTCCACCTCCCATCTTGGCGTAGGGACGTCCATGGCGTCGGGGCGGCGATAGAGGGGTGCTCCGATGTTGCTCTGTATATGCAGGAAACTCAGAAAAACAGGGAGAGAGGGAGGAAGACGAGAGGGGGATCGTCGGCGGGAGGGAGGAAGAAAGGAGGGGGCTAGGGTTCGGGGTAGGAGAGGAGGCTTTAAGGTGGGGGGAGCAGGTGGAGGAGGGGTCCATGGTGGGGGAAAGGACAGCGACATGCCCTCCTCGTGCTCCCTGTCCGTACGAGGGAGAAGGTCAAGGTGGGCTGGAAGGCTAACGGGCTGGGGTGGTAGGTGGGCCACTTTGGCCTGCCTCCCCCAGCAGTTCTTTTTTATTCTTTTTCTTTCCCTTTTTTTTGTAAAAGTGAAAGAGAAATTTGAAATTGGAGGGGTTTTACACATGCAAGAATTATGAAATAAATTTTTATTGCATTTGGAATTGAAAATGCCCAAGTGCACCAATTTTTGATTTTGAAATTCAAACTTTTGTGAAAGTTTGAATTTAGATGAATTTGGGTTGAAATTGAATTTGGGGAGGTTTCACTACTCCAAAAATTATAATTTTGGTTTCTTTGCACTTGGCATCCAAAATGCCCAAGTGTGCAAGTGTTTGTTTTGAAAATTTCAAATATTTGAAAAGGTTTGAATTTTGAAATTGGTTTGAAAACAAAGGTGCATGCATATGATGCAGGAGGCAATGCAATGCAAAAAAAACAAGCAATTCTATTTGGGGGAAATCCCCCGGGTGTTACAGATATCTACACGAAGACGGTCTCCTCTGCCTTCTGGCAGAGGAAGAAGAAAGCGAAAAAATGAATTTTTCCTGATAACCCCTTGTAACTTTCTGTAACATCCCAAGTATGAAAAATAGCCATTAGAATGTTTGCTCTCTGTTATTTTATGTTTTGCATCATGACATCATGTTGATTGCAATTGTTTTGCTTGTTTTCCTTTTGTTTTCCAACTGTTTTCATTTGTTTTCCTTTGTTTTCTATTTGAATTTCAAACCAAAATTTCAAACCTTTGTTTCATACTTGTGATGTTACAATTTCCAAAATGATATTTCAAATCAAAACAATCAATTGTTTCCATTAAAGTTGTGATTCCAAACTGTTGTTTTGTTTCTATCAAAAATTCATTCAATACCAAACCCTTTTCAAATTCAATTAATTTCCAAAACAACAACCCTTTTGAAAGTTATGAAAATTGCAAAACAAATCAATCATTTGTTTCCATTAAATCCCTAAGGTTCAACTATTTAAAAAATGGTGGCTTTTAATCAATCAATTATTTCCAATGTTATTCAAAATTCAAATCAAACCACAAACGGCACCCAATTTCAAATTATGAAAATTACACAACAATCCTAATCCATTGTTTCTAATTAAACAATAGGGTTCCAAATAATTAAATTCTTGTTTTCAATAATTCAATCAATACTCAAATTAATTCAAATTTAAACCAATTTGCAAACAGCAAGTTATTTTGAAATTTTTGTAAAACAGAACTTGGCATTTGTTTGTTGTTGACCTAACTAACCTAACCAAATTTTTTTCCAAATCCTTCTTAACTCAAAAACCCATCAAGTTCTTCCTATTGCTATTTCTGCAAAAAAAAAAAAAAACAAAGCAAAAAGAATAAAAGAAGAGAGGAGAGAGGAGCACACACAGCAGGCCCTTTTCCCTTTTTCCTCAGCCCATTTAGTGGCCAGCCCACCTCTTTTGGCCCGGTACCCTTTCCCGAGTCGTCTTCTTCGTACGGAAGAACATCCAGGCTACCCACGTATACAGAGAGAACAGGCAACGGCCAAGCTCACTCCCCCCTCCCTATAACTCTACCCCGGTGCCCTAGGGTTCCCCTCAACCCTAGCTTTCTCCCTCCTTCTTCCTCTCCCCTCGTCCTCTTCCTTCTCCTCTCCCACCTTCTTCTCTCTGCTCCAATTCTCTGTATTTAACTGAACCTAAACCTCCTCACCCGAAAACCTCTCTCCCTCCGGCGATCATCGGAGCCCGGGCACTCCTCCGGCCGTGCTAGGGCCGGGAATGGAGCCCCCACGGCACCCTCTTCCTCCTCCACCTCACGCCAGGGGCCGGGAGGCTCCACAGCTCCGCCACCGTCCCCAAGTCGCCGGCCGTTGCTCCCTGCTGCTGCACCTGCTCCGACCCCGCGCCTCCATCCGCTCGAGGGCCCTCGAGGTGAGCCCTTCCCCTCCTTCCCTCTCGCCTCCCTCCTCCTCCCACGGCACACCGCACCCCACCCCCGCGCACACGGCGCCCCACGGCCGCGAGCAGCGATCGCTACCGGCGACCATCCCCCGTTGCTGTCCGCCCAGGTTCAGTAAACGTGCAGAAAAATTCAGTTACACAGCGCACCAACAGCTTATCCACCCCCCGTACCCCTTCTAGCAACAAACCGAACAGCACCCTAGTGGTGCTGTCCCCAGCGCGCGCAGCAGGAGGTGGGGGGTTCGAATCCCCCCTCCCTCAATAAAACCAAAGTTTTATTTATAATTGTTTTGATACAGAAATTCACCAGAAATCACCATTAGGTCCCTGCAGTTTCCTTTCTAGCCCTGTAAAATTATTTCCAAGTCCCTAGAGGTGATAAAAATGGCAGATTTGCACCTTAACTTGTAAAATTCATAAGTAATTCATCCCAACTCCAAATTCAACATTTTTAATATGTTTTCTGTGCCAAATTGAATTGTCTATACAAATGAAAATTTGTTTACTGTTTTGAATATTTCAAATTGGTGCAACATTTGAATTCTTGTCTAATTCACCTAATTTTGCAAAAATCATAACTTGGGCATAAAAATTCCAAATTCCACAAACTAAATATGTTTTCCAATCAACTTTTCATGTACTTTCCAAATATAAATTTTGTTTTCTGTTTTGAATAATTTAAATTGCTGAAAACAACTGTTTCTTGTTTAATGCATTTAAAATTTCCAAAATAATAACTTGCTCATTTTAAATCCAATTTCAACAAATGAAATATGTTTTCCATGCAAAATTAAACCACCTTTTCAAATATAAAATTTGTTCCATGTTTTGAATAACTAAAATTGGTTAAATGATTTAAACCTTGTTTAAATCATTTAATATTGCTAAATTCATAACTTGATCAAATTAAATTCTTTTGGGACATATAAAATATGTTCTCCAACCCTAAAAGTATAAACTTTTCAAATATGAATTTGGTTTAATGCTTTGAACAAATAAAAATTAAAATAAGTTCATGTTTGAATTAAATTCATTTAATTCTTGCTTAAACTTGTTTAATTCATAAATAATTTATTTGAAATCCTTTTTCAACAAGTGAAACATGTATTCCAACTAAAATCTTGTGTTCTTTTCAAGTATGAACTTTGTTATCTATTTTGAACAATTAAAATTGGTGAAAACAACAAATGCTTGTGTGACACCTTTAAGGAACCAAAATTTCCTAACTTAATGAATAAATTTCCAAACTTGGTAAACCTTATTTCCAATTGGTTCTATTGTTGTTATTTTGCTGTTTTCCTCATCCATGCATCATGCTAATCCACTTTCACATGTTGCTTAGTTGTAAAACAATTAATTCAACCATAATTCATGGGCTTTTCATGTGCAATCCAAATTGCATGTGGGTCCATTTAATCATGTTGTTATCTTGTCAACTAGTTTATTTCTGATGCATCAATTAAATGGTCATGCATCATCCCATGTTTGTGCACTATGCCATGTTATTGATTGTTTATCTCTCTGTGTTGTTTGTTTGCTTCTTCTCGGATAAACGACGACGTTGAGACCGACGATACTTACGACACCCCTTCTAAGGAGTTAGCTCAGTACCAGGCTACTGGGTTTGCAGGCAAGTTATCACTCACATGAACCATTGTGTTCCTTTCAACATTGGTTACCGATACTTTCCGTTGTCTATTTCTGCTAGCCTTAGTAGTAGTTGTTTCTGTTACGAACCTATCACATGAATCCCTTAACCCTGATATTGCCTCACCTCCACTCCTACAACCCCATTGTTTGAGCCAGTGTCTTACTAGCATGCTTAGGTTGTTTTGCTCGAGTCTGTTACCCGTTACTTTCTGTTACTATATTTCTATCATGTTCTGGGGGCTCGATGTTAATCAATCAACCTGTTAATAATAATATGCTGATAAGGCACCGGCAGGGGGCCCTGTGTGGTTTTGAGGCCTGCTAGTGTCGACCCTAATAGGAAAAGGGTCTTGTCTACTGATCCATGATGAGCGCACTATCCGCATGTGGGAAGCGTGTATGGGCGCCCCCCTCAATTTGATTCGATTCGCATCTCGTCCAAATCGCCTCATTTAGTTCGTGTTTTCCATTTGCCGCATGCATGTTTTTGCGAGCCCAGGCCAGGGTGGAACTTTTGTAGTCGGCATATAGGGGGACACGTTCTTAGAGTGCTATGAGGGTCCCTTTTCTTCGGGGCTCGATTAGCCGTGCGTCCAAGGTGCTTTGGGCTTGATGCGAAGAAGAGTTGGGTTGTGTTGAGTGCCTCGCTTGGTGGAAGTGCATTTCCTATCTGGCGGGGTATTCTTACGTGTACGGCTAAATTGGTGCATCCCTGCAGGGTTAAATCTTCTCGAGAAGCCGTGTTTTCCGCAGTTATGGACTACTTGGTGAAAGTACTGGCTAACAAGTACTCAGGACAACTTAAACCTAATGATTAACAACCTTACACCCAATGATTAACAACTTGACTAGTAATAGGCTTATTGACACAATAATCTGAACCATCATTAATCCAACTGTGTGAGTTATCCTCGGATTGCTTCTTTGGATAAGGGGCGAGATCCAGGATGGGTTTGTTTGGAGTTAGTTGGTAGGTTGGTTACGATACGCGATCTTATCTCCTTTCTGCTAGCCGGAAGTGGTAGTCACTCTGTAGTTGGTTAGAGCAGCCAGTTGCCGCATCTTTTATATCCCCTTTCTTTCGTTGAACCCAAAGCATCTATGCTTGGTGTTGACGGGTTACACTTTGGTGAATTGTGAGTCTTGCTTGCCAGTACGTTTATGTACTGACCCCTTTGGGGCTGTGGTTTCCGCAGACTACGTTTCCGAGGATCCCCATGGTGGCTACTACGTGGAGTATGACGAGACTGCTGACGAGTAGATAGCGGACCCGGGCAGGATCCGAGACTTCGTGGATGGGCTCTGTCTTTTCGTTTCCGGCCTCTTAGGCCTATTTGGTTCTTGTCTGTACTCAGACATTTTGAATGCTTCCGCTGTGATGTACTGATGAATTGTTGGGACATGTGTCCTCTGAATGATTGTATTGGCTATCTCTGCTCTAATGAGAGCTATTTGCACCTTATTTCCATCTTTTGTGTCGTAGAGATCTGTTATGATATCACTTGTTCAAACGCCGTTGACGTACCATGTGTGTATGTTTTGAAGTACGTTAACGGAAGTGTCTGGATTTCTATGGGATGGTTTGCGCAGACGATGAATAGTAGGGAATGGTTGTCACACGTTTACGTGTTGGCCTGCTCATATTGAGATGCGGGTGCCGGTATGCCCCGTAAGCCATTCTATCTACTGTTTAGCGGACTGTGAGTATCCCCTAGAAGTCCGGGTGCGACACTTTCCAGAAACTGTAGTTTGGTCCTTCTGTTTCAAAAAATGAGAAGGAAACATTTTTTTCTTGACCATTTTTAAACTAAAAGATTATTCTAAATGATATTTGATATCCTCATTAAATTTGCAACCTCACCATGTGTTCTTTTTTTGCTTAAATTGAACAAGGTTTGAAGTTTAAACTTGGGGTTGCTCAATTAAGTGTTGTTTATTATTTTCTCCCAATTTAAATTTCAAATGGATTTCAAAATTCTTGCATACATGCTATAATATGATTACCAACTAGGGAACTTTATTCTTGGTCATGCTAAATGATTTTGGTCAGTAGATAGATTGGTTTCTTTTATGTGGTCTTTAAATTTTCATAATTGAAACTCTTATTAATTTTTGGTTGACATTTTAAATAAGTGTGTGTAAGCCCTGTTCAATATATTAGGGACTTGATCAAGTGGAAAACATGAGTTGCTTAGGTTCTTATTCATACACATATGAACTGATACTATGTATTTGTTTTCCACTCAGGGTTCCTTAGTATGGGCTATTACTCTATGTTGATTTTAGAAACATGTAATCAATTGCTTTCTTCTTCAAAGATGGATTTTAGCTAGCATACATTTTCTTATGTATGAGAAGGATCTTGTTAACAAGGTAGTGGTACGTTGCAAAGGTATCTATAATTTTTTATGCTACATGCTTGTTTTGTACCCAATACATGTTTTCTTTTGTTTTCCGGATGTTTTCACAAACTAACATATTAACAAGATGCCCCGGGCCAGTTGCTATTTTCTGTTGTTTTTCTATTTCATAAAAGTTCTTAAGGAAATATTCTCAGAAAGGCCTGAAAATCTACGGAGATCAAATTTTACCCGGAACAAAGATGGAGTCTAAGGGTGTATTTGGTTCATGTCACCGAGTAGAATGTAATGGAATGGTTCTGCACCTGGCATTTGTTCCTGTGTTTGGTTGAGAGAAGGAACGAAATTGAGTGGTTCCAAAAAAGATAATATTCCTACAAGATCTGGAACCTAGTCGTTCCACCGAATCAGTGGAATGTACATGTTCTGTGTCGCTACTCCGCCTCAAATTGCTCTTTAGCTGAAAATAGAACTTCCTCTCCTGTCATGTCCTCGTTTCTCCCACATCTGGTGACACAGCTATGAAGTATGGAACCCAAAGTGGTCTGTATGCCCATAAGACTGCTGGTAATTCTTCCACCCAGCTGCCAGCTGTTCCTTTGAGGGGTGGCACCGGTCTGGGTTTAATACCTCATGGAAATTCCTGGTTTTCTCTTTCAGCCTGCCCCTTTGACCGCGGATGGGCAACTTAGGCTAAATCCAATCGGATGTGATTTTTTCTGACAGAATTTATGCATTGCTCCCTTAGACAAATTAGTAGTGTTGTGTGTAATAATGCTATGTGGATATCCAAAGCGAAATATAACCTTCTTGAAGAATTTTACGGCTGTTTCGACATCACAAGAACTAATTGGCTCTTCCTGAACCCACTTGGTAAATTTGCCCACAACTACCAAGAGGTGAGTTCTCTTGTAGGGCGATGTTCTAAAGTTTCCCACATGTCTATTCCCCAAACTGGGAACATCCAAGTTATTGGTATCATCCTTAAGGCCTGAGCTGGCATATGTTCGTTCCTAGCATACTTCTGACAACCTTCACAAGTGCGCACAATCTACTCTGCATCTGCCAAAGCTGTAAGCCGGAAAAATCCATGTCTGAAAGCTTTAGCGACCAAGGACCTGGTACTTGCATGATGTCCACAATCTCCTGAGTGTATCTCATTGAGTATATGTCGTCCTTTCTCAGAGGAAACACAACGTTGGAAAATTCCTCAAACACTATGCTTGTATAATTCTCCATTGATAATTGTGTACGTCTTTGAACGTCTGACTACTTGACTGGCGATGATTTCCTCTTGTGGGAGCTCCCTCGCAGTAAATAAGCTAGGCATGACTCTGTCCACTATGGTGTTGCATTAAGAGATGCTACCAACTCGGATGTAGGATCTGGGTTTCATATGTCATCCTATGTAGGAACTTTGACAGATGGACTATGTATCTCATCCTCGAAAACATTGGGTGGAACTAGTTTTTTTTTTAGATCCCAAATGTGACAACGCATCAGCTGCCTCATTAAGTTGGCGATCAATGTGATCCATCTTATTTCCCTGAAAATGACCTGCTATTTGAGAAACTGCGCGTATGTAAGTTGCCATAATCGGATCCTTGGAATCCCAAGTCCCGGTGACTGGTTGCGATACTAGGTCTAAATCTCCAAAACACCGAATCCAAGTTATGCTCATTTCTTTGGCTATGCGCAGTCCATGAAGCAGGGCCTCATATTTAGCTGCATTATTGGTGCATTCGAATGAAATCTGCAAGACATACCAGAATTTATCCCCTCTAGGTGAGGTTAATACTACTCCAGCTCTAGAGCCTTCCAACTATCTATACCCATCAAAGTGCATAGTCCAATATTTTGTATATCGCGTCTCGGGTGTATCCTGTAACTCTGTCCAGTCGTTAATAAAGTCAATTAGAAACTGTGATTTTATAGCCGTGTAGGGTTCATATTTTATGTGATATGGTCCTATTTTGATTGCCCAGTTGGCTACATAGCCAGTTGCTTCCCTGTTCTGTATGATATCTTCCTAGGGTGCAGAACTGACTACTGTTACTGGGTGCTCCTGAAAATAGTGTTTCAGCTTACGACTAGCCATAAATACTCCAAATACCAGCTTCTGTCAATGTGGATAGCGCTGCTTATGCTCTGTCAGTACATCGCTGACATAATAGACTGGCCTTTGTTCCAATTTCTTTTTGCCTTCATGTGCTCATTCCACCACTGCCATTGTGCTGACTTCTTTGTTATTTGCGGTAATGCATAGTAACATAGGTTCCTTCAACCTAGGAGCTACCAACACAGGAGCCTTGGAGAGTTGTTTATTTAAGAGCGTCCAAAGCTTCACCCGCTTTCTGATTCCAAACAAAATTATCTGTCTTCTTCAAGAGCCGGTATAAATGGATCGCCTTTTCACCAAGCCTACTTATAAGCCGACTTAAGACTGCCACACAACATGTAAGTTTCCGGACATCCTTTAGACAAGCCAGCTTTTTCACACAGCTGATGGCCTATATTTTTCCTGGGTTCGCTGCAATGCCATGCTCGGAAATTATGAAGCCAAGTAGTTTTTCAGGTGGGACTTCAAAATGCACTTAGTTGGGTTCAATTTCATCTCATATTTCTTGAGATTGAAAAATGTCTCTTCCAAATCCGAAACCATTGAATCTCCTCTCTGGGACTTGACCACGATGTTGTCAACATATGCATGGACGTTACGCCCAATCTGATTTTGCAGGAAGTTCTGGTGATGCAGCGCTGATATGTTGCTCCTGCATTTTTCAGAATGAAGGGCATTCAAGTGTAACAGAAAGCTCCAAACGGTGTAATGAAAGAGGTTTTTTCCTGGTATTCCTCCTTCATCTTGATCTGATGATAACCAGAGTATGCGTCCCAAAAACACAAAAGCTCAAATCCCGCAGTTGAATCGATGATTTGGTCAATGCGAGGTAAGGTAAACGGGTATTTTTGGACAAGCTCTGTTTAAATCTGTGTAATTGATGCACATTCTCCACGTTCTATTTTCTTTAAAACCGGAACTGGGTTCTCTAACCACTTTGGATGAAAGACCTCTACAACAAATCCTGCTGCTAGAAGTCTTGGCATTTCTTCTCCAATTGCTTTGCGTCTCTCGTCATTGAAGCGCTGAAGAAATTGTTTAATCGCCATCATATGAGAATCAACATTTAGATTGTGCTCAGCAAGTTCCCTTGAGACTCCAGGCATTTCACTAGGTTTCCATAAAAAAATATCGCTATTCTCATGGAGAAACTTGATGAGCGCGCTTTCCTGTTTGTCAGTCATGTGGGCTCTCACGGTGAACTTCTTGGAGGAATCACCGGAGGTAAAATCAACTTGCTTTGCACCCTGAGCAGAGTTAAACTTCAGTTTTGACTCGATTGAAGGTTTTTTGAGTGATGTCATATTTTCTGGATTAACGTTTTATTTGTAGAAATTTAACTCTTCTTCGGCACAAGATGTTTCTACGTAGGTTGCTCTCCATCCCCACACTCAAAAGATATCTCCCAGTCGCCATCTATAGTGATGTTTCCTTTAGGACCCGCCATTTTGAGCTTGAAATAGACATAAAAAGGCCTGGTCAAGAACTTCACATATGCTGGGCGTCAAAAGAAGGCATGATATGGGTTCTTTGAAAAGGCAGTATTTCAGACCTGTAATTGTCCATAATCCCAAAAGGTACTTCCAGATAAATTTTATCAATTGGCTAGCCTGATTTACCTGGAACGATGCCATGGAAGACAATAGATGAAGGTTGCAACTGTTTTTCTTAAAGATTCATTATTTTGAACTGTCGTAGTATAATATGTTTATGCTGCTACCACGATCCATCAGCACCTTTTTTATCTTGTACCTCCAACTTGGGGAGAAATCACCAAGGCCAAACTTCAAGGACTGTCTACTCGAGGTGGATGATCTGCTCTGGTCCAGGTTATGGGCTTCTCAGACCAATTTAACCATAGTGGCACTGCCAGTGCTATCGCGTTCACAACCCTCTAATGTTATTTTTTATCCCTCCTATTTGAGCTTGTTGTGAATATGTGGTACTGCCCCTCGCTAAGTTGTTTCGGGTTGCTCTAGAACCCTAACTGTCCTCCATGAGAAGGACCTCCCTGTGAATATTTGGTACTGCCCCTGGCTCAGTTGTTTCGGGTTGCTCTGGAACCCTGACTGTCCTCCATGAGAAGGACCTCCCTGGCAGGCTCCTGAATTTTCGGGTCCATGGTTTTTGGGTCCCAGGTTATGTGCACCCATGTTTCCTCCTCCCATGCTCCTAGAGTGTCCTCCTCCGTTATTTCCGGGTCCGTGATTTCTGCCATTTCCATGTCTACAAAAACCTTGCATGATGATACAATCTTCCCAAGATTGGTTGGCCGATCTTCCCGTCCTGTTGTGTTTTGGGCATGGACCCTTATGGGCTTGGTGGCTTTGCTGATAATTGTTTGGACGGACATGTTGCTGCTGATTCCCTATGTAATGATATGTTTCAAATATATCTACTTTTCCAACCACTTTTCTTATTGTTTTCCCTCACAATGGCATGATTTGGATCAAACACAAACTAACACAGTTTTCAGCAAAATTACCTTTGGTGTTAAGTTTCGTGCAGAAATTCAACTTCCTCAGAAAAATCCAAAAAAAAAATATGAAAATTTATTTCTACCCGGAAAACTCCCGGAGCCAGAAGGGCAACCAACGGGGAGGACTGTGGCCCCCCATGAAGGTGGTGTCTATGCCCCCTATGGCCGTGCCTAGGAGGCGCTGGGTGCCTGGGACCACCCCCAGGGCCCCCTTTGGCCATAATACTCCTTCCTCCCCCCAAAACTCCGAGACCCTGAAGTATTTTCCAGAAAATAATCCGCAGCGCCACCGAGACCCGGAACCCTAGTTTGGCAGACAGAAGTTCCTATTCTGGCACCATGCGGGGATGAAGATTCGAGGGGGATCGTCGCCATTGTCATCGCAATCAATTCTCATCAACCCTCCAAGATTCCCCCTTTGATGTGTGAGTAATTCCCTATTGTAGCTAGAGGGGATGGTAGAGATTGGATTAGATTCATCATATAATATATCACGAGATTGTTAGGCCTTGATGCCTAGTATCCACTAGTGTTATTTATTATTGTTGTCTTAAATTGAAGTACTTAATGCTTGTCACTAGGGCCCGAGTGCCATGTTTTCAGATCTGAACATGTTATGTTTTCATGAATATGATTGTTGCTTTGGATCATATCTACTAGTTTTATACACTTATTATTGTCCGGAACCCGAGACCCCAAGGTGACATGGTTGGGATTTCGGAGGGGATGGAATTTAGTTCAAGGATTACATGTTTCTACCGTATGTTAATGCTTTGCTCTGGTGCTTGGTAGAAAAAGTACCTCAATTACCTTTAGTTCCTTTTTGGCCCCGTAGCAACAGGATGGTTGGACAAAAGATGTCGTGCAAGTTCTTATTGCAAGCACGTACGACAATTCTTGGGAAACATGCCTATGATAGTTTGTGACTTGGATACTCTCTTATATATTTGTGCTACCCTTTGTTACCTCTATTACATGGTCAATGCCATTCATGCAACACCCGTACATCCATCCCAGTGTCTACGGTGTTTTTTAGCACTGCTACGTATTCTGTTGTCATTTGTTGTTACTATTGATAATACTGTTTTCCTGCTACTATTACTATCAAACTACTACTGCTGTTATATCACTTTTACTACTAATAAATTATGTGAAGCAAGATACTTTTTAGGTGCAATTTTAATTCACAACTCAATTTTTAAGGCTTATAAATATTCTTTGTCTCCCCTTATCTCGAATCATTAAATTGGGCTATATTTACCCTTGAAGAATCTTGCGATCCCCGACACTTGTGGGTCATCAATACTATTTTCTGGCGCCGTTGGCGGGGAGCATAGCTTTATTTGTAAGCTCACTTGAGAATTACATTGTTCGCTGGAATTAATTTTCTATCATGGGAAAGACTACTGATCAAAATGTTCCGATATTACCTTCTACCACAAGGAAAGGTACAACTCTGAACAACGATGTTGCACTTGTTTCACCTTTTGTTTTAAGTAAGCTTGTTACTGCTTCACATGCTATTATTGCTGAGTTAGTGACTATGCTTGATGAGTTTGATTATGCTTCTAAAGTCCTTTCTTCTTCCTTCCGGCTAGAAGGAATAGTTGCGTGGCACCTCCTCCTTGCTCGCCTTCCTGCGTCGATAAGTACCCAGAAGACTCGTGAAGCCGTCCTACTCTCTCTTTCTCTCCCTCGCAGTCCCCCTCTCTATGTATTTATCCACCAAAAGAACCATGACGCTAGTTATTTCGGCCTCCATTGAAGTCCGGCGATTGCCATCGCTGCGGACCACCTCGAGCCACGTCATGGCTCCCTGAAGCTCCGTTGTGATCCCTTGTGTCACCTCATGGAGTATGACGAGCCGAGACGGTCCGAGCCTCGCAAATCGGGCCCGACTTCCCCGACTCCGGCCACCACCGCCATTGACGGCTACGACAAACCCCGACCAGATCTTGCTTCTCTGAGCTATCTTCGAGCATCAGGGTGAGACACCGGTCCTTGTGGACCCTTTACTTCGCCTGGTTGCTTCCTAAATCATGTCGTCGCTGCTAGCCGTGCTCCTCTGTTGTTACTCTTGTTGCCGGCTATGCTCCAATGACTCTTTTTGAGTGGTGCCGCCACCTCTAGGTTGTCCTGGACGCCCTCTACCTTTAGGTACCAGCTGTGTTGGCTAGAATGCCTCGAGTCAACATCGGCGACCAGAACAAAGCCGCTCGACCAGTTGCTGACGTATGGGTGATGTCAGCATGATGTCACCATGGGCCCGTCAGTCAGCGTTTTAATATTTTGTAAATAATTTTTGAATTATTTAAAATCTAACAGGTGGGCCCCCTTTTAATAGAATTCTAGAAAATAATTAAATATTGGAAAATTAATATCTTTAGTTTTGTTAATTAGAAAATTATGAGCAATATATCAAAATAATCAAAAAATTAATGCTATTTGAATATGTCATTTTCAAACATATTTGACAAAGTTCAAAAATTATGAATTATTTAAATTTGAATAAAAAATGGAGAAAATAAGTGTTTATTCAATAATTTCAGATAATTGCAAGTTATATATCAAAATGATCAGAAATAAGAATGTAACCCATTTATAATGTTTTCAAGCCCATTTGAGCAATTAAAATTTGACACACTTTTAGAATCGCCTGGAGGGCCCTCCATGGTCCATTGTGGGGTTAATTTCACTAAAATTGCAGATTTGCCATGCGAACCCTGGCAACCCATCAAAAATTCTTAGGGCTTTGTTGAAGTGCATTAACTTGATCATATATACATATTGTGCATTGCATTATGCCATGTGTTGATTGTTGTTCCTATTCAGTATTTGTTTCTTATTGGTGGAATGCGACTATGAAGTGAAAACCATCAATGCGAGTAGTGAATACTTGATCTTAACCGTCAAGTCAAGCACTTATTCCCGAATATCTATTCTTTGGTTTTCTTACAATCAAGGCAAGCATAACCTCTTCTCTGCTCATATATGTTTTCGAACAACTTTTGATTCTCGTACTTTGCATTCGATTCGAAAGTATTTGGTGTGTGTCGATAGAGCTCTCCAGTATATTGCATATCCTAAATATCTTGATCCACTGCTCCTAGCCGCCGTAGGGTTTGCTATTGCACATCGCGAGAGCTTCATATCTTCTACGCTTAGCCATACATCTTTTTTTAGATTTGATACATCTGGTTGATGATGTAGAGCTGCGAGAACCTAGTATGATATGATGACGTGTAAAGATGAGGATTGTATGGTTAATCTGACTAAGGCTTTGATGGGAGGCCACTTGGGAAGTGGTTTTTTTCCTATACTCGCCAACCCTAGTAATAAGGGTCTTTCCACAGAAGCTAAGACTGAGCGTGCAACCACCCGCTGGGTCTAACTAACCGCGCTAGACCAGCTAACTTGTTTGGCTACATCCATGGGTCACGTAGTTTGGGAGTTCCATCTGCGTGTGAGTCAAACACCTTTTAGAGGTGTTTAGAGTGTGACCGGGGCCAAGTGACGAACGTACACGGATATTGGTCCTGACTCACAGAATAGGTGTCGTCAAGAGGTGGCCAACTCCTTGTTGACGGGGAGGCTTGTTTGGGTTGACTCATGGATTGGGTCGAGCAAGGTAAAAGTCGTGGCCAACCACCCTCTGACGCTTTCCAAGGAAGAGCGTACACGTGGCATTAAGATTCGGATGGTGCGTGTGGGTAAAGTGTACATCCTTGCAGGGTAATCTTTTCGAAAAGCCGTATCCACCGTTAAGGACGACCTGGTGAAAGTCATGTGGCCATAGATAACTTGAACTTGATGTAAAATATGTTGGCAATGAGTGAAGGGTGCCTCCATGGAGATACCGAGAGGGGTTATCCTTGTAGCATGAGAGATACTGGGAAATGATGTTGGTGGATGAAAAGATGATGATTACAGTAGTTGAGTCGTTTTCTCCTCTGTTTGGAAAACACTCCTTGAGACGTTCTATTCTTCCTCGATTTGGAAAACAAAGATTGATTTATGCAAAATGACCTACATAAAACCCTTATATGAAAACATCCGATATATATAGGTTAACTAAGTCTTCTTGAGTACCTCCCGTACTCAAGCTTTGTTTAAATTTGGTTCAGGTGAAGTTCTCACTTTAGTGGTGATTTTACCATGGACATCGACAAGAAGTTTGGGGTTACCAGGTAGCATCCTAGAATCTATGGGCTGGGACATTGCCTTATGTTGCAACCTCTTAGGCCTTTTGGTATCTTGCTTACTAGCAACATAATTTTTCGTCTGATGTCTGATGTAATGTTGGGTCATGTGATCTCTTTTTGTAAGCTATACTCTAGTAATACTTGCTTTATACAAATTCATGTCTAGAGTTACTACTTTGATTGGTTGTTGGATTTTGAGATCATTGTTATACATTTTTTTGCTATTCCTATGTCGTTGTCACGGTCGAGGGGTTGTGGAGACGATGATCCATTTTCCGAGCACGTCTGCCGATGTTTACTCGGCCCGGGATTGGTAAACCCAGTAACCCTCGATTGTTGTTGCACTTCCTGTGACACATAGCATCTCTCTAAAGCTTCGGTCCCGTTCCTTCAGCTTCATATGACTCATGGACGCTTTGATATGTATATTTGGTTATGACTAGCATGAACACAAGGAGTAGTAGTACCGATGGGTTGTCGGCATGCGCGCCGATGATTCCGGTCTACTTGTCGTTGTTTGTTACGGCCGGGGCTGGTAACACCGAAGCCCTTGCGGGTCCATGACTAGGAGCGCATAACGTATGTATAACTCCGGGTCCAGGGTCGCGACAAGTCATGGTATCAGAGAAGGACTGCCTTTAGGAAAACCTTACTTCTTGGTCGATGTTGAGTATAACATTTGTGAAAACTATTCTTAAATTACAAATGAGTTGTGAAAATCTCTTGAGGATCTTTTTACTCCTTATCTAGTATCACTCTAACTCTGGGTCATTTTTCCTGGTTGGATTTGAAAAGGTTTTGCTATCTCTTCTAGTAATTAAAAACCTAGGTGCCTTCTTTGGAAGGATGGCTTTTACCCAAGTTTACCTAGTGTTAAGTTTCTAGAGTCGTGTGAGTTCCATACTCTTTTGTCTCTTGATTCGTTGGGAGATTCTGTTCGATCTTAATCTCTCAAAGTTTTGTGAATTACACATTCTCTTGTTCCAGAGTCTCAAATCAAGAATCTTGAGATTTCCTTTTCATGTCAAATGTATCCTTTGTCTTTTGATCAGATACTTTTAGAGCTATGTATGGCTTCTGGAATATACTATGTGAATCACTACCTGTAGTTTCCTTTAAGACACTCAGATAGTAGTTGTAAGGACCCCAGACCGGCAGTCTGAAACCCTACGTATGCATACATTCACGATCCCAGAAAGATCAGTCGTGAACAACATACAAAGTTGGCACACAGAAATACATCATCCATTACACGAATACATAAAGGTATTACATAAAAGATCACATGATCAAGTTTAACGCAACTGCCACAAAGGGCAGGCAACTTAACAAACACAGCGGAAGACAAATAAAACACAACGTAGTTGAGCCCAAGTCACGCCTTAACCTACAGGCTGCTGACCCGGAGACGATCCTAGTTCGCAAGGCCGTCAACTCCGTACTTCTCTTCATAGATCTCCTTCGGAGGCTCCTTCTCCAAATCTGATAAGTAGATACCAGGGGCGAAACCATAATGAGTACATTTGAATGTACTCAGCAAGACATCCATCATGTCACTTACCAACATGCAAATATGCTTATATGGTGGAATAGGTAGGCTATAAATATGGTTCACTATCAATGGTGTTCATATATGATGACACCACAGTTGCAGTCAGGTTAATCTGTATCTTCGTTGAAGAAGATACTTCAGAAGAAAATAATATAGTTTTATTTCTCTTGTCGATGTCACAAGTACAAGAGGTTTTGTAAAACTTTGTTAGAGAATATTTTCTCCTGGCAAAACTTCTTGGAATTAGTTTCCAGAATTCTTGCTTAGAGTAGAAAAGGTTTTCTTTGCAAAACATTTTGTTTTGTATAACATCATCTGGCTTTTCATCATCACTGATACCTCCACGGTATAAGTTTTCCTTTCCTTTCCGAACTTCACAAGTTCAACACTTCCTGTCCAAAATTCCCTTTTCAAAAACTTCCTTTTTGAAAACATTGACACAATGCTAGCTACATGGCCATTCAACTGTCCATATCCGAGGACGCGGCTTCTTCGAAAAAGTTATACTCTGCAGAGGTGTACACATCCACCAGATCCAGTACACCTCCCGTGAAACAACCACGGACTGTAACAACAGTATGTAAACATCAGGTATCTGATCATAACCATCCACTATGTTCAAGCTAGTATACGCCTATCTCTCAGTTGAGTTTTACCACATCCCCGGCACCGAGCTAATCCCCGCCAAGCCAGGATGCCTCAACTGATGCATCCGGAGGGAAAATTAATCCCACACTTTATATGTATCCACGACATTCGGTTCAGAGGATCCCATCCCCTATAGCACATTGAGATAGCACACACTAATAAGAACAAACTTCAAGTTAAGCCCATTGCCCATGTTGGGGTAGGGTGGCAGTACGGTAAAGGTTGTCCGGCGAAGACTAGGTTATGTGTCATTTTTGAAAACACCACTTTCTCAAAAATGACCACTTCCACATCCCTCCGGAGAACAAGGATCCGCCTTTTCTCCGGGTTTTTCCGTAAAGCCTTTGTTTTGTAGAATCACAATTTTAGGGTGTCCACTTAGGGACTAGTATATTTGATGGTAATGAATACCATAGGGTGGCTTATGGGCTTGGTATTACCAAGTTTAACTACTGGCATGATAGTAACCTATATAATAGTATAGTAGTAAATCCACATCAAAAATAGTTTTGATAATCAAGTTTTTGTAAAACTTCAGAGGTAAAACATGCATGATATATAATGATAAGTATTGTATCAGCAAGCAATCAAGATGGCTTGCCTGGTATCTCTTTGTGTTCCTGGTTGTTGGAGTGACTGGAACTTGAAACAGAGCTTCCCGACACTTCCTTCCTCTTCGTTTTTCTAACGCCGTAAAAGGAATAAAGGACACTCATTCAGAACCAATCAAGGCAAGCAACCATATGTAACAATACATACAGCAAGGAAACTAATAATAACCTATCACACAATTATTAATTGAGGCAAACAATCAAACAAAACTACTTGGCAGAAATGCCATCTAAATGGACAACTTAAGGTTGGAGGAACATATCTCACAACCTTAATATCATGGATTCAGTGGGTGTGCCACTCTCATACCAAGATATCAATAAGCCCAAAATACACTTAGTTTCACAAGGGTGAGACCACTAAAAGTATATAAAACATGCACAAAAATAATCATGGCAATGGGTCTATCAACCACACCACAAAAAGAAAAAGGTTGCTAATCTGCTAAGCCTAAATTCACATCAAGAATAACTAAGACACATGATTTGCAAAAGTTACTATTACAAATCAGTGAGAATACACAAGTGCAACAAGGAAATATACTCATCACAAAACACACAATTCTCATAGTGAGAACAATAGAAACAATGACTAAAAAGGAGGAATCCTATAGACATGTTTTTATTAAAAGTTTGCTATGCAAGCATGCATAATATGTAAAGTACTAAAATGCAAACAAGGAACCATGTTATCATAATGGAAAATGAAAACATGTCCTCATGCAAGGATACACAAATATTTACCAAACACAAGTTGGCAGGAAAAATAATTTAACACAAAAACTGCTAAGGAAACTAGTACTACTCAAACATGAAGAATCAATGGATGCATTTCAATCAAGTAATTGAAAAACAACCAGAGGGTCCATGTCATAAAAACAGTAGTGAAAAACATCTATACTTGCTATAACAAAAATATCCCATTTGACAAAACAATGCATCAATTTGCAGGGCAACTCCTATATACTAGTAGTAATAAAAGGGCATTACTTTGAGGAATCATTCAACACTTCAAGAATGTATTTTTCCTAGCAAGCCACACATGATTATAACCACTTACAAACAGAAGCATACCCATTTTTGTTTAGCACAAAAATTCCCAAAGCAAAAATACTAGGCACTCATTAGTTATGAAACTACATAAGAGAAATGCATCTAGTGTGGGGGAAATAATGTTTCCACCAAAAATGCAATGAAACCAGTGGGTGTTCCACTAGCATAACAAAGAATTAAGAGGTCACAAAGCCTCTGGTCATACTTGACAAAAATTAGCAAAATACTAAACTAGCATCTAGTGCATTAACCATACTAGTAGAAAATACTAGGATGCAAAAATAAGCAAGGTAATGCTACTCATGCTATTGTTTTCACACAAGTGAAAACTCTAGGGTTCAAGTACTCATAAAAACATAATCAAAATGCTACTGGTCCTATGAAGATAACACAAAAATATGTGGCTATGCAACCACAAATATTAATGCCAAAAATTCCACACATGAGGGAATTTTTCCAAAACATTTTCATAGTAATGATTAAACTACTCATGCTTTTATACCAATTCAAAAACAAGCTAGTAGAGGTGATACTAACACAAAATCAGTACCAATATGGTACTGGATCCAATCAACAAATCCAAGTGTTTGCACACAATTTTATCACTCAAAATTATATGCAAGTATTAAACTAGAGAATAAACATATGATATTAATATAAATCCTATTTATTCTCAACTCAAATCCACACAATCTAACATGCTAAAATAGTTAAGTAACACTTATAAAACAAGTTCACACAACTTATACATGCTAGAAAATAATATTGCAACACAAAAATATCATAACACAAATTAATTACTTAAAATGCCAAAATGGCAGAAATAAGCAAAACAAGGATCTGTCCACCAAATTTTATAGGATGCTCTAAAAATTAAACCCTTCTAGGTTTAGATAGTACTAAACATACACAAGACCATCCAATTTGTTTTGCATCAAAATTCATCTTTAATTAATTTATAAAAATTACCAAAGTGCTCACTGGTGTTTTACCAAATTGCATGCCATTTCAAAAATACAATGAATTTGGAAGCAAGGTTAACTTCTTCAGTTAGGAAATTTCAAGGGCTTTCCAATGCAATTGGCCTCACTTCATTTAGAGTTGTAAAAGAAAAATGGTGCTCATTTTGGTGTTTCTGGTACCTGTTGCCAAATCATTTTTAATTTCAAAAATTTACATCCAAAAGTAGATCTACAAAGTTGAGGTGGTTTAGATTTAGTTGATCTAGCACTGTAAATTTTTTCTTGCTCAAAAACATCTTGTAGGTTGCCTTTTAGAGCTAAAAGTAAACATACATCTTTCTGTGAAAATTAGATTGGAAAAAAAAACATAAGGCAGGGATGGGCCAGATCCAATCGTGGGCCGGCCAGATCCAGACGTACCGCACGCGGATCCAGCCAATGTCACTGACCCGCGGGCCTGGCCGCCACGGGGCTGCCACGCGAGCACAGCAGGGCCCCACGCGCCAGTTTGACTTTCTACTGCGCGGGTTCAAGGGCTGACGCGAGCGTGACCTCATCACGGCGTCATCGCCGGCGAGAACTGCTCCGGCGAGCTCTAATCGACGCGTACGTTCACCGATTTCGCGATTAAACTGCATCAAGACATTGCTATCGACGCGGGCTACCAACCGAGCGGAGGCTCGTTTCCAGGGAGCGAACGAAGGGCGGCCGACGACGAGGCGCGGCGGCGGCCGGAGAGCTAAGACGGCGCGGCATCGTTCTAGCGCGAGAGGGAGAGGGAAAAAGGGTTGGGGAGACGCGGCTGCTCACCACCAAAGCAATGGGGAACTCGGGGAAGGAGGAGGAGGTCCGTGGCGGCGGCGATGCCTCGCCGGAGCGCGTCGGGCTCGAGGAGGAAGAATGGACGGCGCGGCCACCACAAGGCATTCCGGCTTGATTCCTTCAGCAGGGAGGAGTACCACGACGAGGCGGAGCGAATGGCCAGCACGACAGCCGGCGGCGTGGTCACATTTGGCCGAATCGACCGCGGGCTAAAACTAGGGTTTCGGTTGGATGCATTTGCACAGAGAGAGAGAGCTCAAGTGGGGGGGGGGAGAGTGAGGGAGCATGGGGGAGACAAGGCACATGGGGGGCCCTCTTTATCCCCTCGAGTTGCTTCCAATCGAAGGCATGGGGGTAGGGCTGCTGTTCTCTACAGGGTGCTAGAGGTAGGAGATGACTGGGATAACATTTAGGTCCCTGCAGTTTACAAATAGGTCCTTGCCTACTCTGTAAATGGATGTTTTTCCTAAGTAAACAAAGTCATAAATTGAAATCCCTTTGCCCAAAATTCTTATTAGTATAGATACACAACATATGTGAAAATTGGCTCAATTAGATAAACTTCATAATTCAAAGTTGTTCAAATTTGAATTCTGACATAAATGGACATTGAATTTATTAACCTCCTTAGGAGCTTCCAAAAATGATATTTTTTGGCACACAATCCTTATTTGATGTGTTCCTTATGTGGTAGAAAATTCAAGTCATTTAGAGTTACTTAGTAGAACAAACTTGTTCCAATTTCAAAAAGGTGCTGTCAAGAAAACAGGGATTTTTGGCAACTTAAATTATTCAAAAACTTGTGCCCTTTTGGTTTTCATCCTTATTTATGCTATAGAGCATGTGGTATTTATTTCATGGCATTTGGAAAAAGTTTGTAGAACAAACTTGTTCAAAATCCCAAATGTTGCTGTGGAGAAAAACCATGTTTGCAGGACTTTAATGGATTCAATTTTTGGTCTCCTCTTGTGTGTGTTCCTTATTTGATATAAGGAGGCAATGGTATGAATTTCAGATCATTTGATTAAAGTTTCCAGAAGTAACTTGTTTGAGTTTTCAGTTTCTAGAAATATTGGAATTTCTATTTAATAAGGCACTAGGCTTTTCTTTAACAATGCTTTGCCAAAATATTTATGTGACTAGAGATAGCAAGTCAATGCTCTCCAATTACCTTTGTTTTTAATCTTGCAAGGTTGGAAAAACATTTGATAATATTTTGGTGAAGCATTTAAGAATGCCTCCTTTTTCTGATAATCTTTTTAGGGAAATTTATTAAGTGTTTCATCTTTCTTAATTTGGGTCTTGGAATAATATTCAACATGTATTGGATTCATAAGATGTTTTTGGAAAAATCTTTGATCAATATTTACTTTGGAAAATATTTCCAAGGTCATTGGAACAATATGTTGAATATTTTGTTTTCAATTTCTTAGCCATGTAAGTTTATATAATTAGTTTGTTTAGTTGCACTCAAACAAATACAATCAAAGTTTAATTGTCACAATCAAAGTTTAATTGTCAAGCAATCAGCAAAACAACTGTGTTATCAGGTATTCCAAAATTGGGATGTGACAGGTCTTCCCCCCTTAAAAAAGAATCCCGTCCCCGAGATTCACAGGCGAGGACTAAGGGAGGGCCAACAAACACAATGTTAGCGTTGGAGTGCAGGTGCCTCCCCCCTTTGACTTTTCTTGGGAGGTGGGGTACATCCCTAAATTAGTGAATTCACTTAAAAAAAATACACCAGTAGTGTTTTAGGTCCAAAACTTTTGTTTCCTGGTTTGAACAAAATTTTAAGGTTAGTACAGAACTACCTGGAAATGTACCGTCAATTATTACATGAGTTCTTAGCTATATCCCACATATTACATACCACATATGGAGTGGTGTACCACTCTCATAACTAGGTATATAGGAAGCTAAAAATATAGCTTGTGGGTGCAAAAGGTTAGGTTGCTAAGGTAAAACAAACAGACAGAATAAATACCCATGGTAGTGGTTATTTCTCACCACAAGCAACTATCTATTAATATGTTCATGATTTTAGTTGGATATTTTAGCTTCATAAGATACTCTTAAGCACAATCATAACACCAGTATAAACTCATGCTAAGGTAAAACATTTAAACAAAATCCAATAAGCAAGCAAACAACACCACAGATGAATAGACTATTTATCCACCAGGTTATTGTTTATTAGAGGTTTTGGAATCCATCAATCATGAACAATTAGCAAACAACCAGTAGCTAAAAGCTAATGGATTCAATCATAAAGATGCTCTAAAACACCATCTTTATACAAGATAAAAACTCCTATTACACAGGCATAAAAAAACAGGACTGCACAAATAACACACTAGTTATGAAAAATCTACACCAGCATGCTATAAGAGATAATCATATCCTATAACCATAGAACATGAAACTAAATAATTCATGGCATGATAACAGAAGTAATAACTTCCTAAACATGCTATATCAACACATATACTCATAAAATAAAAGAGTGTAATACTAGAGCAAAAATCACCATTTTTCTAGTGGTGAAACTAGTTTCACTCTAGAGAAGCAAATAATGCTATCATGATGTTTAAACTTAAACAAGCAAGTCATGGATATAAGTGTACATAATAACAGTACTCAAAACTTACTCATGCTAGTAAGCACAAACATCAAAACAATCCCATGAAACAACTATTAAACATGCATAAATTTCTTATAGCAATTTCTGTTTTTCTTTAACCAATTACTAGCAAACAAGCAAGGTATAACTCACACAACCAGTAGCTATGAAATTGATGAAAAGTTATCTAAACCTTTTCACAAATCCATACACTCAATTTAAAATTATTCACAAACAATCTACCAATCAAGAGGAATTTATTTTATTTGCGAACAATTTAATTTCAGCACACGATAGTGAAACATTTCTTAACATGATACCCCTAAGGAATATTATGCTAATAAAAGGATCACACCTAAACATATTAGTATTTACTAATAAGAGATAAACTTCTCACTTGCATAAGTGAAAAGAAACAATTGTATCTTCCATGGTGGAAAATAGAAATCAATCACATAGTGAAACATGCTGTTTTCACACAGGTGTATGGTTGGGGATTTTTATCCTCAAGCTAAAATACAATGGGACCAGTGGACTATGGCCTACTAATACCAAGGAAAAATAGGTACTAAGCCTCTGGTTACTCATGAAAAACTTTGCATACAAGATAAAAATATAAGGCTGTTTAATCTAGTGAAGCAATACTAGTGCATATTGATAGCAATGCTTACACACGCTTTAATATTAAGGGACATGCAAGCTAACATAGGTACAAGCATCAAAATTACAGTACCTAAATGGTACTGGACTCAAAGAAAAACATAGCACAAAAATCTACTAAAGCATTCACACAAAGATCTAGCTCTCACAATAATTCCAAAGAATAAACACTAGGAAAATAACAAATGGTACTCCTGCTTTGCTATAAGATCACATGCAAGTTAATGATGATAATAGCATATAAATCACAGTACCAAAATGGTACTGGACTCACCACAATCATAGCAAAAACTTAGGTAACAAGCACACAAAGATTTGCTCACACAACTAGTGAAATAAGTACTAGAAAACAAACAACAAATGTTACACCTGCTTTGCTATAAAATAAGGTGTAAGCTAATAGAGATAATAACAGAGAAATAACAGTACCAAAGTGGTACTTGATCTAATATAACCACAACAAAATCTAGGTACAACAAAGCTACAAGGATTTTGCCCACACAACAATCCAAGTAATAAAACTAGAGGGTAATAAATGCTATTTCATTTTTATTCGAGTTTCCAGTCATGCACACACTTTCTAGGGTAGATTTATTGTAATAAAACAATATAATAACAAGTCCTAACAACTCCATATAAGTTAGGAAGCAAGATTGAATAAAACACAAATTTATTTCAATCAAGAGCACACAAAGAGACTAAAACAGGGAAACTGTTGTTTCCTATATCTATCACAATCATTCCATCGTTCACTTTATTTCTAAACCCCGAATCTCATAGTACTTACAATGCCTACCAAGATTTGGTTTCCAAAGTAGATACACATGATATCCTATTGACTAGTAAACGGATAGGTCATCATCTTATTTTCTCGTGACTTCTCCTTTTTACCAACTAGATTAAAAGGTGTCTTAAATCACTTAATTCTTTGGTTTAGAAAGAGTTGTCAGTAGTTCACATGCTTTGGTTAGGTGTCAACCTAAGATTAGACCAAGCATGTTAGTCTTGTTATCTTTCTATTTAATTATGTTTGTCCGACAAAATACGACTAGCATCATCGTACGTCGAATATTGAATTGTGCTCTTTGGATTGGCTTTTGAGGGGGTTGCGCATCATGGCAGGTGAAGACTTATTTTGCACCTTTCTCCAGAGGAGGGAGGTATATAACTTTTAAAAGGGGATCTCTTTAGTTTGGTCTTTTAAAAGGGGGCATAAAAAAAAGTGCGACCTTTAGCCAACAAGGTAAAAAGAGTCTTTTGCAAACAGACAAAACAAAGAGGTTTTGGTCAGTATTGGTTGGTTTTCTTCACGCCTTTTCTTCTTTGAGGGTTTTCGTTGTTGGAGCTTTATCTGTTGGAGTGCATCACTGGTAGCAATGCTAGCAGCTCGTGTGGCTTGATGGTCCTCTATTATTAGATCCAATGGTGCTTTTATTGATGGTGGGGGAGATGGTGGTGGTTCACGACGGGTCGCATTATGAAGCGAAAACAAGTATAAGTCTAAGCAACAAATTCTTGTTTTTGAATGCTATACAAACATTTTTGCTTGCAAAAATTTAACACGAGGCGATTCAAAAACAAGAGCGGGGCAAGCACAAATCTGCAAAAATTTGAGCACCCCACAAACATATAGAAGCCTAGATGAACCAAATTCTACACCACACAATAGCACACCGTCCTACGGACACACATAAGCAAGCCAAAACACACAAGCAAGGCTCCATTGGAGTTACGTAGGGGGATGATCCAAAATCCTAGAAGTGGCTGAAGAACTATATCTACTGCTGACCATCATCACGGTAGAGCTAGGCAATTATTTTGGTCTTCTCGGGACATCGGCAAGTATAAAAGCTTTTGGATAGAAACAAGATAATAGAAGTAAAGTTTGATAAAACTTTTAACTGAGAGAAGTATAACTTACGCGAAAATCTGTTTTTGAAACCCCAACTATTTTCTGGACAGAAAACTTCAAAGTCGAGAGATGTTTCAAAAACAGAGCGAAGCAGTTGCAAACAAGTAAGAAATAAACTCTTAACCGAGAGAGATACCAATTCTATAAGGCCCGCCCTTCGAATCACTGTTCAAGGACGCCCTTGATATGCATTAAGAACTTTTTGAAAAGATCAGAAGGAGGGAAAATATACTAAAATTCCCTTAGATAAAAATTAATTTAGATAGTAAAAAGGTCTTTACTCCAAAAATACTTTTGTTTCCTATCTGACGTCCATGCTAACTAAGGTCTCCTAAGGTCAGGATGGCTCTGATACCAACTCTGTAAGGACCCCAGACCGGCAGTCTGAAACCCTACGTATGCATACATTCACGATCCCAGAAAGATCAGTCGTGAACAACATACAAAGTTGGCACACAGAAATACATCATCCATTACACGAATACATAAAGGTATTACATAAAAGATCACATGATCAAGTTTAACGCAACTGCCACAAAGGGCAGGCAACTTAACAAACACAGCGGAAGACAAATAAAACACAACGTAGTTGAGCCCAAGTCACGCCTTAACCTACAGGCTGCTGACCCGGAGACGATCCTAGTTCGCAAGGCCGTCAACTCCGTACTTCTCTTCATAGATCTCCTTCGGAGGCTCCTTCTCCAAATCTGATAAGTAGATAACAGGGGCGAAACCATAATGAGTACATTTGAATGTACTCAGCAAGACATCCATCATGTCACTTACCAACATGCAAATATGCTTATATGGTGGAATAGGTAGGCTATAAATATGGTTCACTATCAATGGTGTTCATATATGATGACACCACAGTTGCAGTCAGGTTAATCTGTATCTTCGTTGAAGAAGATACTTCAGAAGAAAATAATATAGTTTTATTTCTCTTGTCGATGTCACAAGTACAAGAGGTTTTGTAAAACTTTGTTAGAGAATATTTTCTCCTGGCAAAACTTCTTGGAATTAGTTTCCAGAATTCTTGCTTAGAGTAGAAAAGGTTTTCTTTGCAAAACATTTTGTTTTGTATAACATCATCTGGCTTTTCATCATCACTGATACCTCCACGGTATAAGTTTTCCTTTCCTTTCCGAACTTCACAAGTTCAACACTTCCTGTCCAAAATTCCCTTTTCAAAAACTTCCTTTTTGAAAACATTGACACAATGCTAGCTACATGGCCATTCAACTGTCCATATCCGAGGACGCGGCTTCTTTGAAAAAGTTATACTCTGCAGAGGTGTACACATCCACCAGATCCAGTACACCTCCCGTGAAACAACCACGGACTGTAACAACAGTATGTAAACATCAGGTATCTGATCATAACCATCCACTATGTTCAAGCTAGTATACGCCTATCTCTCAGTTGAGTTTTACCACATCCCCGGCACCGAGCTAATCCCCGCCAAGCCAGGATGCCTCAACTGATGCATCCGGAGGGAAAATTAATCCCACACTTTATATGTCTCCACGACATTCGGTTCAGAGGATCCCATCCCCTATAGCACATTGAGATAGCACACACTAATAAGAACAAACTTCAAGTTAAGCCCCTTGCCCATGTTGGGGTAGGGTGGCAGTACGGTAAAGGTTGTCCGGCGAAGACTAGGTTATGTGTCATTTTTGAAAACACCACTTTCTCAAAAATGACCACTTCCACATCCCTCCGGAGAACAAGGATCCGCCTTTTCTCCGGGTTTTTCCGTAAAGCCTTTGTTTTGTAGAATCACAATTTTAGGGTGTCCACTTAGGGACTAGTATATTTGATGGTAATGAATACCATAGGGTGGCTTATGGGCTTGGTATTACCAAGTTTAACTACTGGCATGATAGTAACCTATATAATAGTATAGTAGTAAATCCACATCAAAAATAGTTTTGATAATCAAGTTTTTGTAAAACTTCAGAGGTAAAACATGCATGATATATAATGATAAGTATTGTATCAGCAAGCAATCAAGATGGCTTGCCTGGTATCTCTTTGTGTTCCTGGTTGTTGGAGTGACTGGAACTTGAAACAGAGCTTCCCGACACTTCCTTCCTCTTCGTTTTTCTAACGCCGTAAAAGGAATAAAGGACACTCATTCAGAACCAATCAAGGCAAGCAACCATATGTAACAATACATACAGCAAGGAAACTAATAATAACCTATCACACAATTATTAATTGAGGCAAACAATCAAACAAAACTACTTGGCAGAAATGCCATCTAAATGGACAACTTAAGGTTGGAGGAACATATCTCACAACCTTAATATCATGGATTCAGTGGGTGTGCCACTCTCATACCAAGATATCAATAAGCCCAAAATACACTTAGTTTCACAAGGGTGAGACCACTAAAAGTATATAAAACATGCACAAAAATAATCATGGCAATGGGTCTATCAACCACACCACAAAAAGAAAAAGGTAGCTAATCTGCTAAGCCTAAATTCACATCAAGAATAACTAAGACACATGATTTGCAAAAGTTACTATTACAAATCAGTGAGAATACACAAGTGCAACAAGGAAATATACTCATCACAAAACACACAATTCTCATAGTGAGAACAATAGAAACAATGACTAAAAAGGAGGAATCCTGTAGACATGTTTCTATTAAAAGTTTGCTATGCAAGCATGCATAATATGTAAAGTACTAAAATGCAAACAAGGAACCATGTTATCATAATGGAAAATGAAAACATGTCCTCATGCAAGGATACACAAATATTTACCAAACACAAGTTGGCAGGAAAAATAATTTAACACAAAAACTGCTAAGGAAACTAGTACTACTCAAACATGAAGAATCAATGGATGCATTTCAATCAAGTAATTGAAAAACAACCAGAGGGTCCATGTCATAAAAACAGTAGTGAAAAACATCTATACTTGCTATAACAAAAATATCCCATTTGACAAAACAATGCATCAATTTGCAGGGCAACTCCTATATACTAGTAGCAATAAAAGGGCATTACTTTGAGGAATCATTCAACACTTCAAGAATGTATTTTTCCTAGCAAGCCACACATGATTATAACCACTTACAAACAGAAGCATACCCATTTTTGTTTAGCACAAAAATTCCCAAAGCAAAAATACTAGGCACTCATTAGTTATGAAACTACATAAGAGAAATGCATCTAGTGTGGGGGAAATAATGTTTCCACCAAAAATGCAATGAAACCAGTGGGTGTTCCACTAGCATAACAAAGAACTAAGAGGTCACAAAGCCTCTGGTCATACTTGACAAAAATTAGCAAAATACTAAACTAGCATCTAGTGCATTAACCATACTAGTAGAAAATACTAGGATGCAAAAATAAGCAAGGTAATGCTACTCATGCTATTGTTTTCACACAAGTGAAAACTCTAGGGTTCAAGTACTCATAAAAACATAATCAAAATGCTACTGGTCCTATGAAGATAACACAAAAATATGTGGCTATGCAACCACAAATATTAATGCCAAAAATTCCACACATGAGGGAATTTTTCCAAAACATTTTCATAGTAATGATTAAACTACTCATGCTTTTATACCAATTCAAAAACAAGCTAGTAGAGGTGATACTAACACAAAATCAGTACCAATATGGTACTGGATCCAATCAACAAATCCAAGTGTTTGCACACAATTTTATCACTCAAAATTATATGCAAGTATTAAACTAGAGAATAAACATATGATATTAATATAAATCCTATTTATTCTCAACTCAAATCCACACAATCTAACATGCTAAAATAGTTAAGTAACACTTATAAAACAAGTTCACACAACTTATACATGCTAGAAAATAATATTGCAACACAAAAATATCATAACACAAATTAATTACTTAAAATGCCAAAATGGCAGAAATAAGCAAAACAAGGATCTGTCCACCAAATTTTATAGGATGCTCTAAAAATTAAACCCTTCTAGGTTTAGATAGTCCTAAACATACACAAGACCATCCAATTTGTTTTGCATCAAAATTCATCTTTAATTAATTTATAAAAATTACCAAAGTGCTCACTGGTGTTTTACCAAATTGCATGCCATTTCAAAAATACAATGAATTTGGAAGCAAGGTTAACTTCTTCAGTTAGGAAATTTCAAGGGCTTTCCAATGCAATTGGCCTCACTTCATTTAGAGTTGTAAAAGAAAAATGGTGCTCATTTTGGTGTTTCTGGTACCTGTTGCCAAATCATTTTTAATTTCAAAAATGTACATCCAAAAGTAGATCTACAAAGTTGAGGTGGTTTAGATTTAGTTGATCTAGCACTGTAAATTTTGTCTTGCTCAAAAACATCTTTTAGGTTGCCTTTTAGAGCTAAAAGTAAACATACATCTTTCTGTGAAAATTAGATTGGAAAAAAAAACATAAGGCAGGGATGGGCCAGATCCAATCGTGGGCCGGCCAGATCCAGACGTACCGCACGCGGATCCAGCCAATGTCACTGACCCGTGGGCCTGGCCGCCACGGGGCTGCCACACGAGCACAGCAGGGCCCCACGCGCCAGTTTGACTTTCTACTGCGCGGGTTCAAGGGCTGACGCGAGCGTGACCTCATCACGGCGTCATCGCCGGCGAGAACTGCTCCGGCGAGCTCTAATCGACGCGTACGTTCACCGATTTCGCGATTAAACTGCATCAAGACATTGCTATCGACGCGGGCTACCAACCGAGCGGAGGCTCGTTTCCAGGGAGCGAACGAAGGGCGGCCGGCGACGAGGCGCAGCGGCGGCCAGAGAGCTAAGACGGCGCGGCATCGTTCTAGCGCGAGAGGGAGAGGGAAAAAGGGTTGGGGAGACGCGGCTGCTCACCACCAAAGCAATGGGGAACTCGGGGAAGGAGGAGGAGGTCCGTGGCGGCGGCGATGCCTCGCCGGAGCGCGTCGGGCTCGAGGAGGAAGAATGGACGGCGCGGCCACCACAAGGCATTCCGGCTTGATTCCTTCAGCAGGGAGGAGTACCACGACGAGGCGGAGCGAATGGCCAGCACGACAGCCGGCGGCGTGGTCACATTTGGCCGAATCGACCGCGGGCTAAAACTAGGGTTTCGGTTGGATGCATTTGCACAGAGAGAGAGAGCTCAAGTGGGGGGGGGGGAGAGTGAGGGAGCATGGGGGAGACAAGGCACATGGGGGGGCCTCTTTATCCCCTCGAGTTGCTTCCAATCGAAGGCATGGGGGTAGGGCTGCTGTTCTCTACAGGGTGCTAGAGGTAGGAGATGACTGGGATAACATTTAGGCCCCTGCAGTTTACAAATAGGTCCTTGCCTACTCTGTAAATGGATGTTTTTCCTAAGTAAACAAAGTCATAAATTGAAATCCCTTTGCCCAAAATTCTTATTAGTATAGATACACAACATATGTGAAAATTGGCTCAATTAGATAAACTTCATAATTCAAAGTTGTTCAAATTTGAATTCTGACATAAATGGACATTGAATTTATTAACCTACTTAGGAGCTTCCAAAAATGATAATTTTTGGCACACAATCCTTATTTGATGTGTTCCGTATGTGGTAGAAAATTCAAGTCATTTAGAGTTACTTAGTAGAACAAACTTGTTCCAATTTCAAAAAGGTGCTGTCAAGAAAACAGGGATTTTTGGCAACTTATATTATTCAAAAACTTGTGCCCTTTTGGTTTTCATCCTTATTTATGCTATAGAGCATGTGGTATTTATTTCATGGCATTTGGAAAAAGTTTGTAGAACAAACTTGTTCAAAATCCCAAATGTTGCTGTGGAGAAAAACCATGTTTTCAGGACTTTAATGGATTCAATTTTTGGTCTCCTCTTGTGTGTGTTCCTTATTTGATATAAGGAGGCAATGGTATGAATTTCAGATCATTTGATTAAAGTTTCCAGAAGTAACTTGTTTGAGTTTTCAGTTTCTAGAAATATTGGAATTTCTATTTAATAAGGCACTAGGCTTTTCTTTAACAATGCTTTGCCAAAATATTTATGTGACTAGAGATAGCAAGTCAATGCTCTCCAATTACCTTTGTTTTTAATCTTGCAAGGTTGGAAAAACATTTGATAATATTTTGGTGAAGCATTTAAGAATGCCTCCTTTTTCTGATAATCTTTTTAGGGAAATTTATTAAGTGTTTCATCTTTCTTAATTTGGGTCTTGGAATAATATTCAACATGTATTGGATTCATAAGATGTTTTTGGAAAACTCTTTGATCAATATTTACTTTGGAAAATATTTCCAAGGTCATTGGAACAATATGTTGAATATTTTGTTTTCAATTTCTTAGCCATGTAAGTTTATATAATTAGTTTGTTTAGTTGCACTCAAACAAATACAATCAAAGTTTAATTGTCACAATCAAAGTTTAATTGTCAAGCAATCAGCAAAACAACTGTGTTATCAGGTATTCCAAAATTGGGATGTGACAGTAGTTACTCCTTTCTTTGTGTTTTAACACTTGACTTGAACCGTAGGTCCCGGAATGTACTAAATTGCAGTGTGTTGAATCATGTGGTTTCTTAACCATGTTACGTGCTATCTGTACGGGATGCTGACCTTTAACCCAAGATCCATTTCGTTGAACCCTGAGGAACATTTCCTACCTCACGATGGCTAGGTAATTCCAACTTTAATAACGATGAGTTTTCTCTCGGAAACAAAAGTATCACAACAAGAGTGTTCTTTATGATTCTCACATCTTTGTTCTTGGTTCAGCTATATCAACTTTTAGCATGGGTTTTACAAAAGAGTATCACCCTGTGCATTCCCCATGATCTCTGGATTCTCCGAAGCACACTCCTAATCTTTAGTTGCTTCCTGAACTTTGTCCATTGTTTGGAAACCAAGTTTCTTATCTACGTTGGAGATCCAACACATTTGGTTTTTTGTTGACACTTCACCTTGGAATGTGAGGGTAAACAAACTCCAATACCTCGTTCATCTCTAGGACCGGGTCAAAGTTTTGTAATTCGCATATTAAAGAAGTTTCATTAGCTTCTGTTTTGTTCAACCTTCGAGTATCACCTCTTATATATTAGGAGGCCGTGTTGAGTTTCATGGATGTATTGATGAAGTGATGCTCTTACACGTCTTCACTCCCCCTTCCTCCAAGCTTGAATGCTTGAGAATGATGAGTCTGTGCATTGATGTGTGCATCTGGTCTTCCTAGAAAATATGATTACTTTGCAAAATCTAAGAAACATATGTACCCTTATTAGCACTATTGGTCACCTAGTCTCTAAATGAAGTTGACCGTGTTACCAAATCTGTTTGTTCCGGTGCACATTCTTGGTCAAAGAGTTAGGCTCATGCCAAAGCTCTCAAGATCATATCGGTTTCTTTGAAAAGCAAGACCCCTTTCGAAATCTGAGACATACCGGTGGTTTGTGATGTTCTGGATGTCTTTCTAGAAATATCACCAGGTTGTCACCTAATCGTGATGTCTATACAAGTGGTATTTGAACAAGTCTTTTCTCCAAGAAAATTGTGCTAGGTATCCTGGACAAGTTGGTTGAGCTTAAACAACAACTTGGAGAGTTGAAAGACAAGAGCTCCACCTAAGGGGTGTCTAGTTTCCTTTGCCTTTAATAAGGATAGTATCTCCTTCATGGACATGCTATCTCACAAACCTTTGATTTTATTTGGGATATTTTCAAATCAAACTCAGATTCAAGGACTATCTCGATGGTGTTTTTACTTAGGGTGTTCCGCCTAAGTATACCATCATGTCCTTTAGTATGACTAGCATTTCTCCTTATTCACGTGTCATATGAGTCCCTCTTCTTCGAGTATCTTGATAAGGGTGTTGTTAATCCTATCGATGACATTCCTACCATATCCAAGTTGCAAGAGGTTCATGTGGAACAATTGGCACTAATGTTGGAAACTTTTGAGAACCATCTTTGTGTCATCACGAAGTTGTGTTCTGTATGTTTGGAGTGACCTACTCTGTTTCATGTGCATTTGTTGAAAGTTGTCGTCATAGATCCGAGTAAATTTTTCTTGTTCCTTCGGGAATAATTCCAAGTCGGTCATGCATGTGTGGACTATTCTTGATATGGTAGGCTGTTGCCTCCATTTCTTAAAGAAGTTTTGCATCCACACAAGCCACTGACTAATTGTTTATGAAATACAAGAAGTATGAGAGCTTCTTTATCATCTTATTGGTCTTCTCAACAAGGACTTCGATGTTTTTCGTTGAGAGTAGTCCATGCAGGTGCAACCGTCTTTGCCAAGTTGACAATACATGAGTTTTGCAATATTGCTCATCCTTTATGAGCTTGACATTTTAGTATGCATCTTGAGAATCTAGCAACCTTACTTTGGTGGTAACCATTGCAAAACCTTCTGTTAAAGACATTCTGAGTATGAAATATCATTCACCTAACCAGAGCTGAATCTCAAGAAGCAACAATGGTTGGTGTTCCTCAAGGGTATTGAAGTAGGTCCTTTTGAAAATCCGGCATGGTTGATGTTGTGGTTGACATAATTAGCGGGAAGGCCTAATGCTATAATCCTATGAACCAACAGTAACAACCATTCTATGTGAGGATTCTTGTGCGACTTATTCGAGGAGTTTCCCCTCATAGTTCTTCTAAATCGAAGTTTGATTTTCACTTGATGACCTATAGAAGGTTTATCATAAGCCTGATATCGGTATCTAGAACATCAAGAAGAACTTGGAAGTTCATATGTCCAATGTCTCTGTGCCAATCCTAAAAACCTTTCTTCAAGTGGAAACAAGTCCATCATGAGGAATTCCACCTTGTGGTGAGTTGCAGCTTCCATTGATCACTTCTCTTGTTCCATTTGTTTGTACTTGAAGTTCTAATAAACCCACACGTTGTGTGCATTTGTCAGTTACTTCAGGCATGGAGTCTTAATCATGTGGACCGTGTATTGCTATGCCAAGATCCGATAACATGAAAGAGATTCCATACTTTATTTTGGTGCTACAATCTTTGTTGGTTACTCTTCCTTATGGTGGGACCAATCATATCTTCCTCGTTATGTTGTCCCAACTTCTTTTGGTTACTCAACTTTTATTATGAAGTGACACCATGAACCTTGAAAATGGTTTTGAAAAAAAAAACTTTGATGGAATGAAAGTTCATTCATCTTCTAAGTCCACTCTGAAGAGCGAACATGATTATGTATCCAAACATTCTCTGGGTGTAAGATTCCAATGTGTTCTCATGTTCTCCCTCATCTACGTATATTATGTTGTGGTATCTAAGACAATCCTTTTTACCTTGGTATTCCGTTTTAAGTAAAGAGTGAAAACTTTGTGTTACAAATTGTTCAACTTTTATTCTCCAAAAGGATTAAGGTCTTGTGCAAAGTTCATATTGTAAATCCTTTTTAGAACAATCGTCCACAAACTTGAAATCTTCTCCTATTCCCTCTGTTACCTTGATGTGTCTTATACTCGTTAACTCAAGTGTTGTTGAGAAAACTATCCCCATGAGTTGGCCATGAGATACTCGATCTTCGTGAAGATCAAACTTTTCCAGAGTTGTTCCCTCTTAAGTAAGGTGTAGCCGATGGATGTCTTCGCAACGCTACTGATCAACCTCTTCAGAAGAGAACTATAAGGTTCGAGAAGATCATTCCAAACCGATGTTCCTTCTTACTTTCTCCTTCGGGAATCTCGGGACGAGATTGTTGCAAGGGGGTAGATTTGTAACATCCCACTTTTGGAAATAAGTAGTTGTGGTGTTGTGTTCATGGAATACATGCATGAAATTTTTGAATCATATTTGAATTTGATTTTAATAAGAAGTTTACTTAAAAATCACTTAAAGTGGTCACCTAAAATTTGAATTCAAAGCATTTTCAAATTTTCCAAACCAACACATGCCGAGGTTGAAAATTTCCTAAGTTTTCCAAAAAGTATTTTTGCTAATTTTTCTGTTTGCAAAAAGGCTCTCAAAACCCCCGTTTTGGTTCTGTATTAAAAGGAAAAGGACCTCTCTATAATTTCCTAGAAGTCCAAGGGGTTATGGGGAAAATATTGTCTTTTCCTTTCTTCTTCCTTCCAGCCAGAAGGAGCAGTTGCGTGGCAGCCGCACCGCCGCTGGTGCCACTTCCTCCTTGCTCGCATGCTTGCGTCGATAAGGACTCAGAAGACCCGGGAAGCCCTCCTCCTATCTCGCTCTTGCCCTAGCATTCCCCCTCTCTCTGTATTTCTCCACCGAAGGAACCTTAACCCTAATTTTTTCGTCCGACATCGAAGTTTGGCGATTGCCATCGCTGCCGACCTCCTCGAGCCACACCGTGCCTCCCTGAAGCTCCGTTGTGATCCCCTGTGTCACCTCGTCGAGTATGACGAGTCGGGACGGTCTGAGCCCCGTGAATTGGGTGCGACTTCCCCAACTCCCGCAGCCGCCGCAATGGACGGCTACGGCCAACCCCGACCAAATCTCACTTCTCTGAGTTGTCCTCGAGCATTAGGGTGAGACACCGGGCCTTGTGGACCCTTTACTTCGCCAGATTGCTTCCTAAATCATGCCATCGCCGCTAGCCGTGCTCCGCATATGTTTCTCTCATCGCCAGCGATGCTCCGATGACTCTTTTAGGGCGGCGCCTCCACCTCTGGGTTGGCCTAGATGCCCTACATGTAGGTACCAGCCGTTCTGGCTACTACGGCTCGAGTCGCCGCCGGAAACCAGAACATAGCTGCCCGACCATTTGCTCAGCCCAGTGACATTAGAATGACCTCACCACGGGCCCGTCAATCAGCGTTTTATTCTTTAAATAGAATTATTAGAACTCTAACAGGTGGCCCCCTTTAAAAGAATTCCGGAAAATAATTAAAGATTGGAAAATTAATATCTTTAGTTTGGTTAATCAGACAATTATGAGCAATATACCAAAATATTTAGAAAAATTAATACTATATGTATATGTCATTTTCAAACATATTTGACAAATTTTAAAAATTATGAATCATTCGAATTTGAATTAAGCCCTTTAAAAATGCAGAAAAAATATTTATTTAATAATTTCCGAAAATTGCAAGTTATGTATATCAAAATGCTCAGAAAGAGGGATGCAACCTAGTTATGCTGTTTTAGAACTCATTTGAGCAATGAAAATTTGACACACTTTCAGAATTGCCCGAAGGGTCCTCCAAGGTCCATATCGGGGTTAATTTCACTAAAATTGCATATTTTCCTGGCGAACCTTAGCAACCCATCGAACATGTTTATGGCTTCATCAAAGTGCATTAACTTTATCATGCATACATATTGTGCATTGCATTATTCCATGTGTTGATTGTTGTTCCTTTTCGGTATTTTCTTCTTATCGGCAGAATGCGACTCTGAAGTGAAGACCAACAATACGAGTGGACAATACTTGATCTTAACCTACAAGTCAAGCACTTATTTCGAAAGATCTATTCTTTGGTTTTATTCTAACTAAGGAAAGCCTAACCTCTTATCATCTCGTATATGTTTTCGAACGACTTATCATTCTCGTACTTTGCATTCAATTCCAAAGTATTTGGTGTGTGTGGATAGAGCTCTCATATATACTGCATAGCCTAAATATTTTGATCCTCTGCTCCTAGCCGCCATAGGTTTTGGTTTTGCACATCGCCGGAGCTTCATATCTGCTACGCTTAGCCATACATGTCTGTTTAGCTTTGATCCATCTGGTATATGATTCAGAGCTACGAGAACCTAGTATGATATGATGACGTGGAAAGATGAGAATTGTGTGGTTAACCTGACTAAGGCTCGGATGGGAGGCCACTTGGGAAGTGGTTTTTGTCCTATACTCTCCAATCCTAGGATTAAGGGTCTCGCCACAGAAGCTAAGACTGAGCATGCAACCACAAGCGGGGTCTCACTAACCGCGCTCGACCAACTAACTTGTTTGGCTACATCCATGGGTCATGTAGTTTGGGAGTTCCATCTGCGTGTGAGTCAAAATACTTTTGGAGGTGTTTATGGCGTGACCGGAGCCAAGTGTTGGACATACACGGATCTTGGTCTTGACTCACAGAACAACTTCCGTCAGGAGGTGGCCAACTCTCTGTTGACGGGGTGGCCTTGTTTGGGTGGACTCATGGATAGGGTCGAGCAAGTAAAGGTTGTGGCCAGCCACCCTCTATCGTGCTCCAAAGAAGAGCGTACACGTGGCATTAAGAGTCGGATGGTACATGTGAGTAAAGTGTACATCCCTGCAGGGTAATCTTTTCAAAAAGCCGTGTACACGGTTAAGGATGACTTGGTGAAAGTCGTGTGGTCATAGATAATTTGAACTTGACGTAAAATATGTTGTCAATGAATGAAGGGTGCCTCCTCGGAGATGCCGAGAGGCTTGATCCTTGTAGCATGGTAGACACCGGGAAATAATGTTGGTCGATTAAAAACACTCCTTGAGACGTGTTATTCTTTCTCGATTTGGAAAACAAAGATTGCTTTCCGCAAAATGACCTTCATAAAACCCTTTCTAAAAACAGCAGATATATAATAGGTTAACTAAGTCTTGTTGAGTATCTCCCGTACTCAGGATTTGTTTAAATTTGGTTCGGGTGAAGTTCTCACTTCAGTGGTGATTTGAGCATGGACATCGACGAGTAGTTTGGGATTTCTAGGTAGCAGCCTGGAATCTATGGGCTGGAACGTCGCCTTATGTTGCAGCCTCTTAAGCCTTTTGGTATCTTGTTGACTAGCAATATAATTTGTCTTCCGTTGTCTGATGTAATATTGGGTCATGTGACCTCTATTTGTAAGATATACTCTATTAATACTTGCTTTATACAACTTCATGTGTAGAGTTACTGTTTTGATCGGTTGTTGGTTTTCGAGCTCATTGTTATACAGTTTTGGCTATGCTTGTGTCGTTGTCATGGTCGAGGGGTTGTGGAGCCGATGATCGATTTCCGAGCACGCCTGTCGATGTTTACTCGGTCTGGGATTGGCAAGCTCAGTAACCCTCGATTGTTGTTGCACTTTCTATGACACATAGCATCTCTGTATAGTTTTGGTCCCGTTCCTTCAGCTTCGTACGACTCATGGACGCTTTCATATGCATATTTGATTATGACTAGCATGGACACAAGGAGTAGTAGTACCGATGTGTTGCTGGCTTGCGCGTCGATGATTCCGGTTCACCTGTCGTTGTTTGTTACGGCTGGGGCAGGTAACCCCAAAGTCCTTGTGGGTCCATAACTAGGAGCGCATAACAGTATGTATAACTCTGGGTCCGGGATCGCGACACTCCAACAGTTCCGTCATAGTCCTTCAACGCCGCACCCCAGCCCTTGATCGTCCACGGACCTTGATGAACAACCTTCTTCGAGTCGCCTAGGCAATACATATAAAATATGAAGAGGTTGTTGCCCGCTTCTCGACATGTTGGTGCCCTTGAGAGATTCCACATGTTGTTCATCTTTTCAATACTAGTAGTATTGCACGTGCAATGCACGTGTCCACTAATGAACCAATTTTTTTTTTACAAATATTGATGTGCACAAATAATAAATAAGTCATATTTTAATTATCTTAAAAATGTATTCGTATAGAAAGAATGATTATCAACTCTTCTGATATTATTTCGTACCTTGTTTAAAAATCACTATTTTTTGTTCTTAATTTTCATGTGTAATATTTGACATATTTACAAGCTCATATTTGAAGAGCTCGTGAAATTGCATGAGGATAGTAGTCTTCCTGCGCACCAATTTTTTTTCTTTGTTTCCCAAAGCTGCTAAGACTGTACTCCCTCCGTCCGCAAATAAGTGTATGTTTCTCCACGGTCAAACTTATTGAACTTTAACTATGGAGAAGTATTATCATTTATGACATCAAATTGGCATAACTATTCGTCTTGACAGGAAGTTTCGAAATATACCAATTTAGTGTCATATACATTGCTACTATTTTTAATAAAGTTGGTCAAATTTAAAATATTTGACCAAATAGAAAAAGTAGCTATACATTTATCGGTTAAGTCTCGGTCACTTTCGAGAAAAGTGCAACCGCAGTTAAAAAAAGTGCAATTGCACTTTTTTTTAAACTATAGTTGCACTTTTCTGAATTGACTGGGACTTAAGAAAAATTCAGTCGATTGAGACATAGGCACTCCCTACATTTATTTGTGGAGGAAGGAACTATGTATCAAGGACATAGAAAGTATCACGGCGAAAAAAATGACATAGATAGTAGAATTGTGCAGCACAAAATTCAGAGTGAATAATTACGAAAATTTTTCACCCAATGGTACCAAGATTCCAAGGAGTGTCCGCCTTTACCCGCAAAAAAAAGGAGTGTCTACCTTGTACACAAATCCCAAGCCCGATGTGATCGAAGTACAATTTCCGTTTGTTGCTTCCCTTTACAATCTTTTTATTTCTCTTCTGCCCGAGCTCCACACGCTAGACGGAACAAATCCATGTTCGATCCCAAACCAATTGAAAATCCAGAACGTGACCATATCGCTACAACTTTGGATGTGCCTTTCTTTATACCATGGGTCATATTCTTGGTCAGGCTTCATTGATCGTGGCTGCTTTTTTCTTCGAGGGTACGCCAAAGACGTATCAGATTTTTATAGAAGGCAGAATTTGATACAAACGACTACAACTCGCAACACACCGAGTGCATTCAAACTCCACTCCATGGCTAGTCCTAAGACAGCCAACTGACGGCACTAGTACAAAACGAAAACAACGGTGATCGCCGGAAGAAAGCTCCGAAGGACCTCCGTGCTGTGCTCCAACCACGATGCTCCCTAGAGAGGGACGACGTCGAAGACGCCGCCATCGCGCCGATCTGACACCAAATCTGAGGTTTCGCTCGGAGACAAAAAACCAAAACCTTAAGAGGACGAGGGCAGTGAAGACACCCCTCAGCGACGCTTCCAAGGAAGTGCACGACACCCGCGGGCGCCGCCGCCGCCGGCCCGACAGAAGTCGAGCAAGGTTTTCATCCGTGGTGCCACACAAACCCACACCTCCAAGGATTGGGACAGCACGGTCCAAGAAGCTTCACCCCGCCACCAACGCGGTTCCTGCAATCGTAGTCGCAACGCCTCGAACCACCGGCACCCATCACAGCATGGAGACGAGGACCTCCACCTTCAGCCTGAAGCAGACTCGAACCTCCCGTGGTGCAACTCATGGCCGCCCGCCGTGGTCGTTGCCAACTCCAGCGACATCCACACAACAGGATCGGGCCCGTGCACCTTCCAAGTGCTCCCCCATGGGCAGGCTCCAGGAGAGGAGCACCGCACAACCCAAATCGCAGGGCAGCTGGCCTGCTCGCCGGGGCTCTCCCTTGCAGAAGCTCTCGCGCCGCCACCTCCGGATCTCAGTTCCGCGAAGACCTCTTCTGGCCCCGCCCTCGTGCACCGCCATCGCTCCTCCTCCGCTGCTTCCTCTCCAGGCTTCCACGCAGCAGGGCCACAGACCCAGATCGGGCCCGGGGAGGCCCAGATCGGGCCCGCGCACCTGCCCTCCACTCTCCGTCGGCGGCGCCAGCAGAGGGACGCCGCGCATCCGGGGGCTCGAGGCAGCCGACGCAGCTCGCCGGGGCTCTCCCTGGCAGAAACTCGCGCCGCCGCCGCCGAGATCTCGGTCCCGCACCATCTTCTCCTCGCCCCACCGACGTGCACCGCCGCCGTTCCTCCTCCTCCTCTCACACCTCCATCCTCTCTCCAGGCGCCGGCCGCATCGAGTCGCTCTCGTACACCGCCGTCATCTCCCTCGCTCCCTCGCCTGCGCCGCCCGGGAGACGCCCCATCTCCGCGCGAAGGAGGCTCGTCTGAGCGCGCCACCATCACCCGCCGCCTTGGACGGCCGGGCGCGGCGGCAGCGGCCAGAGGGAGGAGATCGACGGGGGCTTTTTTTTCTAGGTTTGGGGGCCTCTGGAGCGGCCCGCGCGAGCCGTCCGAGAGGAAGAGATGCGGTTCGTGAGGAGATTGCTGCTTTTGCTTTTGTTTTTGACATATATGGGTGACCGTGATTGGGAGGACTCTTCGCGCGAGCGTATCGTGTTTTTGCTTTTCCGTAACTCGCATGGAGTCTCAGTCCATCAGGTTAACGTGAGAGTTTGGGAAGCGTTTTTCTGCTTTTTTTTTCACATATATGGGTGACCCGTGACCGTGATTGGGAGGACTTTTGGTTTCGCTTTTCTGTAACTCACATGGAGTCTCGATCCATCAGGTTAACATGAGAGTTTGGGAAAGGGGGATTGGATTAGTACGAGGCGAAACGTTTTTTTTTCTTTGCTCACGAGGTGCTTGCTCAACTCGACATTAAAACAATCTTGATCGTTGGTTGGAGGCTATTAGACGCGTGAGATTTAATGTATCCAAATATATTTGCTCTTTTATAAGTAGTTTAGAAATGCTACATGACTAAAAAAAGGGGTAATCAGAACTTTAGCTATGGTTATCCACCTCGCATCCTTCTTGTACTCCCTTAGACAGCCTCATCCAACTCATCAATTGCAGGTGCTGAACCATGTCATCGGTCCTCAAGTCCTCCTTGCTCGCTGAGCCAGCGGCCCAGACGAGTTATCCACCATGACCCAAAACCGATCCCAAAACCACAATCTCACGCGTACCAAGACCGGGAAGACTTGTCAGTCGTCCCCTTTGTAAGCCCGAATACAAGAACGTGAGACGAGAGCACCGGAGATACAGAGAAATCTCACGGCAGCGCAATATTGCCGTCGGAGCACTTAAATCATAGCAGAGAGGGTACGATCCATAATCATAATACTTACGTGAATAAGTCCTCGATTACTGATCGCGTGGCACACGGGATAAACTACCTCAAACAAACAAACAAAAAAAGTCCTCGATTACTGTGTTGGTTTCAAAAAAACAAAAGTCCTCGATTACTGTATGGGCTGATTTTTGGGCTTGCCTTTCTAGCCCATGATCGTACAGTTAGTTTCTAAGGTGGGGCCGAAACCCTGGCGCACGTATTTGTAAGAGACAGCAAGCCCACACACACACGCAACGGCGGGCTGGAAACGATGCTTCTTTTCCTGGAGCGCGTCGAACTTTTTAGTCCCACATCGAGGAGCCTACCACGTCCGTCCCAGCTTAAATTAGAGACGAACTACAGAGCAGGCGTGTGCTTGAACAAAGCGCACACTTCCCATAACACAGCTTAGCTTGTGCATGTGCGGTCCGTACAATGTAGCAACCCCAAATGGAACTCATTGGTTAATTCGATCTGCTGATGCCTGCCCATTGGTAGGCTCGCGGATCAACATTGCAGCGTATGTCATATACGCCTGGCACCCCTCTTTTTTATCTTATCCACCCGATTAATTTGAGATATAGAAACATTGTTTCTTTAAATTTCAATTAGCTTTGGAGTTTTGAGACGCATAAAAAAAGCTGGAGAATGTAAAAGGCGGAAGTTAAGGCAACGACTACGGTCTACGTCGAGTTTAGGTACTCGCTACTACCGGTTGTGCTCCTAAATTAAAAGATCAAATATCTATCACATGGATTCGTTCTTTTCCTTGCAATCGGAATTCATGTTTATAATTCCCCATGGTGAGTTCTTACTACTCCCTCCGTTCAACAATAGATGACTTGCATTTGTCTATATATGGATGTATGTAGACACTAAAACATGTCTAGATACATCCATATCTAGATAAGTGAAAGTCATCTATTGTTGAACGGAGGGAGTAGTTGTGAACGGCACTGCTCAGCTAGCTGAAGCCATTCTTCAGACTGACGAACATCATTCATCATAATGGACATGATGGCCATTGCAGTGCAGGTCTTTCAGTTCTGCAAGCACAAATACAAGAATGTAGCAGGAAACAACACAGAAACGACTTGAAGACTTCCTCGTATAAGAATCTGCACTAGATTCTGAATGCTCAACACAGAAACTTCATCATAGACCTGTTATCAATCTGAACAAAATGCCATCAGAGACCTGTTATCTGAACAAAATCCCATCTATCTGCCAGCTACTGTCGCATCCGGAAGCAGAATCCTACGACGCTCCATCAAGAAACTTCCAAATCTCAGTAGTACGTGGTTTGCAAGCCAAAAAACTGATACAACAGTATATACCCTGTAACATACTTAGGCCCCGCTTGGAAACCTGGAATAATTCCCGCCCGTGATTTCCGACGGGGCAGTTTTCTGCGTGCACAGCGATACATGGGAAAAGATCATTTATGGACGGAAACGAACCTGAAACCGACTCGGCCCGGTAAATAAAACAGTTGGTGATACTGGGCCAGGACAGAAATTTTGTGGGAGCCTAAAAAAAAACCTAGGTATTGGGATAAAATACACAATCCAAGAAATACCCTGTAAGATGGCCTGGTTTGTATCCCCCTCCCCGAAACAGGCTTTAAGCCCCGCTTTATAAATAAAGCAACCACAGTGATACAACGAGTTCGCGACCAGACAGAAACGAAAAGACGAAGTACTAAAAAGTCTGCTGGGGCAACAGCACAACAATACACAACCACAAGCTAAAAGAAAATAAGGGGACGATACAACTCGGAGCAACAGTCATCGGCTGGAAGCGGAAGATAGGCGGCGAGCCGCCGTCACGAGGTCCAGAATCACGCCGTCCAGCCGCTCCAAGTCTCGCTGTCTACAGAGAGGGTGCCACTGCTGCAAGAATGCCAAAAATTTAAACACAGAGTCAGAGGCCCGTCTCAGAAAAACGTGCTCGATAACCATCTTATTACGAATAGTCCATAATGTCCAGGTCATCGCGGCAAATATTAACAAGAAGAGGCGTCTCCTCCCCCCGTTACGGTTTGACTGCGCCTCCAGGAATTCGCTAAGGTCCAGGGCCAGCCACTCTGGCCCTAACGCTTCTGCAACAAAACTCCAAAGGAAGCGAGCTGCGGGGCAAGAAAATAATATGTGGGTTCCCGTCTCTGGAACCGCACATAGGGGGCAGGTCCCATCCCCTGGACCAAACCGCTTGGTGACCTCCACGCCCGAAGGCAGGCGGTCACGTAATAATTGCCAAGTGAAGATCTTAATCTTCAACGGCATGGGCGCTTTCCAAAGATGGGTCGCCCAAGGAGTCGTAGGCCCTCTAAATAGGGCCCGATAAATCGACCTCACAGAGAAGTTTCCGAAGGTGACAGGGTCCACGTAACCGAGTCCGGGGTGTCCCCTAAGGCCCGAGGGAGAGAGGCATGAAGCAACTCCCACTTTGCAGCCTCCAACGGGCCAAACATACGGCGGAAATCAACCTCCCATCGTCCGTTAAGGGCCGCCCCCGCCACTAGCATCCCTGGGTCTGAGCAGATAGCGAACAGCTCAGGGAACTCGTAACGGAGAGGTCGCGCCCCTAGCCAGGGGTCCAACCAGAACAGGATCCCTCTTCCGTACCCTACGGAAAAGGAGATCCCAATGCGGATCTCATGCTTGATAGCCTGGATGGATCGCCAAAACTGCAACCCTTCCTTCCGCTCGCACGCTAGGATTGGACAACCCCTAAGATATTTCGCTTTTAGGAGTTGGAGCCAAAGGCCCCCGTCGTCCCGCATGAATCGCCACATCCATTTCAGCAGCATTGCCTTATTCATGTGGCGAGAGGCCAGAATCCCTATGCCCCCAAGCTCCTTGGGGGCGCAAATATCCGCCCACTTCACCATGTGATACTTTTGGCGACCCTGCGCGTCCTGCCAGAAGAAGGGAGATAAATTCTTATCAAAGTTGGCGTGGACGCCCTCCGGCAGCGAGTATAGTCCCATCATATACATGGGAAGCCTAGACAGGCAGGAGTCAATAAGGATAGTCTTACTCCCTTTGGAGGTGAACCGCCCTTGCCACGGTTCAGCTCTAGTTTTGACCCGCCCGACCAGCGGGTCCAAGTCCTTGATAAGGATCCTAGAATCACGGATGGGCATTCCCAAATAGGATACTGGGAAGTGTGCCAACCTACAGTTAAGGCTGTCGGCAATTCGTCGCTGGTCCTCCTTTTTTTCGCGAAAACGCAAAAGCTTTGCGTTTCATTGCATTGATAGAAACAGAGTTTATGTACAAGCCTAAGGAACAGGCTACCCCACACAGTACAACTCGACCCAAGTCACTAAGGGAGAAGCTGTCTGAGGCCAGCCGCCCCCGCGCTCACCCAGTCCCTAGCCTCGGTCTTGATGGTTTCCACCAAAGCGCTGACCGACGGGCTCGCATTGTCGAAGACGATCGCGTTACGCTGTTTCCAAATCCACCACGCCGTGAGCATGATCAGCGATGAGGTATCCTTCCTCAGTGACCTAGGAGTGGATTGGAGAGTCAGCAACCACCAAGCTGCAAAGTCGTCTTCCACAAGCGGAGCACGGAAGGTAGATCGAACCCAAGAGAGTATCTCGTGCCAGATCGTCCGGGAGAAGGCACACCCGGTGAGGAGATGTGGCATGGTTTCGGTTTCCTGGTCGCTGGTCCTCCTCGGCCATGGTTTGTATTTATTGTACATACATTATCTTAGATATCACTAGAAGTACTCACTCACGGGCAGCAAGCAGACATGTTTATGAAAAACGAAGAAGAAAGACGATAGCAATCACAAACGAAGATTGATCTAAAGGATGACATGTTTAATCACAAACGACGATAGCAAGCAGACATTTTTGCCGTATCCGCGCTTCGTAGCAATATTTCTTTTACAGTGAACAAATCTTTGATCCACGTATGGGCTGATACTTCCGCCTGCCTCTTTCTAGCCCATGATCGTACAGTGGGCCTCTAGCTCTTAAGACGCACAACGACCCACTGGTTTCCTCGGAGCGTTTCGAATTTTAGTCCCACATCGAGAAACTCTGCACGCGTGTCCCAGTTTATAGTAGAGCCGGACTCTTTAGGGGACGTGCCTCGTGCAAAAAGAGAGAGCACACCCATCCATCCATCACACGAGCTTGCTCGTGCATGTGCGGTTCGCACGATGTAGCAACCCCAATTGGAACATGATTAAATCGATCGGCCCGATCAACTAGACTGGTAGATCAAATATTGAAGCGTATGACACGTACGCCTGGTACCCGCTTTATTTTATTTTTACAGACTGAGTAATTTATAAGATGGAAAATCTCTGGGATTCGCAACGATAGGAAGAAGAATGTAGACCCTTATGCACTCGAGTAATTTAAGACGAGAAATCGCAACTCCAATTGCAAACTCACTTTTCTTTACGCACAAGCATAGTTTAAAAAACCGGACCGGAGATCGAACCGGCGAGGCCGTCGGTTTAGATTTTTACTGGTCGGACCATTGGTTTAACCGGTTCAGTGCCTGGTTTTTTAAGTATAAAATAATATTTTCTATCTTGTAAATGCTTCACCAAATAGGTTAATATGTGTAAAAAACTATTACATACTTACAATTTAGTATTTGGATAACAAATATATAGACTTGATTTTTCACCGGAAGCACAAATTTGTAGCATAGATGATAAATGATTGAATATTGAGAAAATAGAACAACATATATGTGCAGAAACGAGAGAAAGGAAACGATCTTAGGGATGAATTCGACCCATTTCTTCAAGTTTCCAACATTGCCCTTCCTTCCTGCGTACAAAAACAATTCCGACGAGGCTGGTTTTCCAAAAAACCGGCCGGTTCACCCGGTTTTTCCCGGTTCGCTGGCGGGGCTGGTTTAGTGCGCTTAACAGACCGGAGAGGTCGCCGGTTCCGGTTTTTCCGGTTCAACCGCCGGTCCGGTCCGGTTTTTTAAACTAGGCGCACAAGTAATTTAAGATGAGAAATCACAACTCAAATTGGAAACTCACTTTTTTGGTCAAGTGATTTGTCCACTCGGATAAATTAAGATGGAAAATATCCTGGTTTCGCAACGGTACTAGCAAGAGCAATAGGAATATGAATAGGACGGATTATATCTGTCGTGGGATAATCACGGCAGACGTTACCAGGGGTAACTGATCTTGGGGCAAGACGACACAGGCGTTTGGGAGAGGGTTTAGCTCAGAGGAAAACATGATGATACTCGATCTGGAAGCCGGCAATCAAGTCGCCGAGTCTCCGATCTCGATATATTAACTCAACTCTCGTGTTACACTGGATGTTCGATATCAGGCGATATTGCTAGAACTCTTGGATCTCTAAACTAGACCGAGGGGCCGGTTTATAAAGCAACCGGACCCCCTGGCTTGCCCTCCAAGGCGCACCCTGAACCCTACCCGGACACCGCATACGAGAAACCCTAACTTTCCTTACCGTAACCCACAATCCGGGTTACGAGGCCTACGAACTTGGGCCTTCCAGAAGCTCCTTTATCCTTAGCCGGATCTTGCGCAGCGTCCATTGGGCCGAGTTACACCTTGGTGTTGGCCTACCGGGTTATCATCCCTCCATCAGTAGTCCCCAGAATAGCTTGGGCTTCACGAGATTCTCTTTGAAGCGCGCGCTATTCCCTGCAAAATTATCAAACTTATGACTTCAATGGAGGCCGGGTTAAATTGCTTTAATAAACAGCTAGGCCTAAGTCCAAGGTGGCCATATAATAACCCGGCTTTCTCCAAGTCCTTTGCTCAGCTTTTCCGGATCAGCACCCTGATAAGAATGTTTAAAGATCTGATTTACTTTACTCGATAATTGATCCTGATGTTGCGGAGGAGATCTCTTTCTTATGTCTATCCGGATATTTCGTCCAGCACTTAAGGCATATCCAACGAAACTCAGGCAGATAGCCGTTACTCCGAAATTTCCGGCTCCCGCTTGTTGAGCTAGGTTTGCCCACCCGTGCCCTTATAAATAGGTACTTAGAGGTGAACCCAACCCCAACAGCTCATTTCCCCCTTTTCCTCTTCTTTTCGCTTCCGCATCTCTTGCGCTCGCACAACACCATTACGGAAACCTCACGCACATCGCCGGAACCCATCTGCCGCCGGCTGCGCTCCGCCACGGTGCGCCCCGCGCCGCCACCAAGATCCGCCACCGCGCCCCGACTTGCCCGCCGGGAGTCACAAAGGGGCATCAAGACTGCGCTATCTGCCTCCGCCGGGCTTTACTCCAATCTCCTCCAGTAAGCTTCCCGCATCCATTAACTTGACCTCACAATTTCTAGATTTATTTCAGATTGGATCTAAGTCAACCCGCCGGTCATTTCTCTCGCCACGCCGAACTAGGTCGCTCAAATTCCTTTTAGCTCATCCAATGGATTGAATATAGATTCCATTTCATTCCCCTACTGCCTATAATCATTAATTTCACCATGAATCTGGAAATGAAATCTCCAATCTAGGCTCGGACCGCCCAAAATTTCCGCGCTTGCCGTTGACACCCGGAAAATTTTCTTCTTCCGGCTCTTTTGTTTGCAGTAGATACATGGGTAACCATCCATCTTCCCCAAACACCTTTCAACACGTAGCCATTCATAGTTTTTGTAACGATGTTTGATACCCGGATAACTTGTAACCTTGCTCCACAGAATGATACTCGGATAATTTTTTGCTTCCATGTTTTCTCGATATCGCTCGCAAATATTCGGATGACTCATGGTTTCCGAGTCTTATTTCTTGTACCCTTCTATCTTGTGCTTTGCAGGTTAATCCCATGGCTCCCAAGAGGCAGGGGAAACAGCCGGCCAAGGCCAAGACCACCAACTCCATATCCGCCAACTGGGCGCGGTCCACGGTTACGAAGGCCAAGTTAGAAGAACTGGCCGAGTTAGGGGTTCTCCCCTCTCAAAAGGATATCCATTGGAGGGTGCCGGGTAACGAGACCCGCCCCACACCTGCGGATGATGAGGTAATATGTTTTGTGGAGCACGTGACCCGGGGGTTCCGTCCTCCGGGTCATCCTTTCTTTCGAGACATTCTGAGCCACTATGGCCTCCGAATATTTGACATAGGGCCTAACTCTGTGTTAAATATTTCCCACTTCATTGTTCTTTCCGAGTCATACTTGTGCACTCCGCCAAGTTTGGCTCTCTTTATCGAACTTTTTCAGTGCAAACCGTGCCGCGAAAGCGGTGACGGAGCACTTCTTGCTTGCGGCGGGGTCTCTATCCAGCGCCGCAAGAATTCTCTAATGCCACCTCTTACTCTTAATTCCCACGTCAAACACTGGCAACTCTCATACTTTTATTGCCGGGACACCTCCCCACCCGGCGAAAAGAGGTTGCCGGGTTACTCAGAGGGCCTCCTCGATACCTCCGAGACCTTCAACGCCTTTGCCCCTGACTCGGACAGGGAGGAAATCCAACCTTTATTGGCCAAAATAACTGTTCTCTCGGCCCAAGGCCTCATTGGGCTCAACCTGGTAAAGACTTGGGTCGATTTCTGGATCCAACCCAACTCCATCCGCACAAAGTTAATGTGCGAGTATTCGGGGCATACCACGGACTCGCTCCGATACTCCACCAATAGCTTTGCAGCCGGAGACACCAACAAGACTATCAAGAGCTTCTTTGACAGAGAAGTTGGAGGTAATCCGGAATATAGCCGGGTTAGAACCCTTCACTCGTGAGAACCCGGCGCCTGAGGTAAATATCCGACTTTCATACTCTTACCTTCACACTTTCCACTCGATACTGTTGTTAACCTTCATCCTTACGTCTTCATCTCAGGCCGATGATGCTTTTTGGAAGATTGATACTCCCCCTAACTCTGAGCGCCCAGAGGAGAAAGAGGACGCCGTTAACTCGGATGAAGGTACATTCCGAGTTTTACTTAGTTACTTTAAGCTCGTTGTTGCTCTTTCGTCATTTTCCAACTATAAACCTTGATAATTTTCAGAACAAGAGGACAAAGACGAAGAAGAAGAAGCTGAAGGCAAGGTAGAATCCGCCAGCGACGAGGAAGAAGCTGAGCCGACGGTCAAGGCCGGAACAAAGAGGAAACCCCAAGGGGTCGTCTTCAAGGTTCCATACCTTTTCCTTGCCTCTAAACCATATTTCTTTGATAACATGCACGAGCTAAACCGGAAATTATCCACTTGGTCGTATTTGAAGGAACCGCTCGTGACCAAGCGCCGAATAACTCGGAACTTTCCAGGTGATGGCACTCTTAATCTGGGTATTCCGTCGTCTCCGGCTCGACGCGCTGGTATTCTCTTAATCCTTTCTTAAGTATCAAAGTCTTCCCGAACCATCCCCTTACGGGACAATTCCACATCTCGCTCGATGTTTTTCAGTTTCGTCCGGGTCCAGCAGCGAGTTCCCCTCAGACTATATGGTGAATCCCGGGTAAAATTCCTTTCCTGATGCTTTATCGTTTTTTCATCACTTTTTCCCAGTTGTACGCTAACTGCTTTACTTATACTGCCCGTAGGGCCACAATCACTGTCAGCGACCAAGATGATATGGAAACTGACGACCCGGGTAAGGAGAACCTGACTGATGATATGCATGCCGCAGTTAGCGGAGAAGAACAACAAGTGCCACCAATAAACCCGGCCGACCGAGAGGCCGAGTATCCCATAGCCTCGCACGTACTCGAGGAGGAAGAAACTGCAGGCTTGGGCACGGGAGGAGGGGCACCAGACTCCGATACTCGGACGACCCGGATACCCTCTTTCAAGAAGAGAGCCCCTTCTCCAAGTCCCCAAGATCCCGGGTCTTCTAATTTGGGCAATGATACTTTTGACCAGATGATGAGCGCTCTCCTTGCTATGAAGGCCTCAGAGAGAGATGTGCTAGAGCGCATGGCAGCGGAGCACCAGGTACTGTAACCTAATATCTCTTCTTATCCATCTAGTCCCCAAGTGCCGAGTATAATTTGTTGAAATTGTGCTCGGTATTCTGCGCCATACTCGGCTTGCCATGATACCCGACTAATTCTCATACTTTGGTTCCTCACAGGCACATGCCACCCGGTCTGATGAACTTTTGCTCAAGACCGAACAACTGCTGCTTGCCGAGGTAAAGCGGAGAGAGGCCCTTGAGGATGAAGTGGAAACTTTGAAGAAAAATGTTTCCAAATATAAGAAAAGGTGCACCACTGCTCGAACCGCCCTGAAAAAGCCGTCGGATCAAATTACCGATACTTATCGTATCTTGCTTAGTAAGTTTCTTGCTGCTGACTGCTTTCATGCCTCTATTTTGTTACATGATACCCGTAATTACTGATATGGCCTTTCTTTCTTTCAACTGCAGGTGCTAACCTTGCAACCCCAGAAGAAGATGTTGTTGCCAAGGCTAAAACTTTAAAGACTGTGCTCCGGACTTTCTTTGCCGGCACCAAGTGGATATTGGATGCCGTGCAGTGGCTAACTGAGGTATATCCGGGTGAAGAAAATCTTATCCAAGCCTTCTCCACCGTGCCTGCATGGATCGAGATCTGGAAGCGCTCGGCATGTCTGATTGGTATGACCCGGGCCTTTGCGCTAGCTAAGGCTTACTTCCCTAAGCTTGAGCCGGCAAAGGTTATATCCGGGTTTCCAGAATTCAAAGCGGATGGCTCCAAGTTTGGGCCCAAGGACTTCAAGGCCGTACAATCCGCGGTGCGTCACTCGGCAACCACTTTGGCCGATAGTATGGATCTTCGTACGCTTATGAGTTTGTACGATGCTGAAGACAAAATCGTGAAGGAGGAAGCACCCCCACCCTTCGACATTTTGGAGAAATGGGCTGCCGATTCAGCCAGGAAGAGGGAAGAAACCGCGAAGAGGGAGGCCGAGTTAGGATCAGAGCCAACCACCTCTACACCGGCTGTCCCCCCGCATGTCCGTCCTGATGCGAAGAATCCGAGTGACGATGCCGGGAGAGCTGCAGAGCAAACCCAGGACCAAGACCCAGAGTGCAAGGGCAAGGGTGTGAACCCTATTCAACAAGCCGAGTAAACAAATGCCATCACGATACCTTGGCCATTTCGATGCTCTTGTTCGAAACAGATATTATTTTGTTGGTGCACCTATGCACCTTTGATACTAGTACCGATATTTGTGACGTACTTTAATTCCTTGATATACCTCGTGCCTCTTCTGGCCTCTGGATGAACTTGATATTTATCTGGTTTTTGAGCTTATTCTCGATATCCGACTTTCTTTATGGTTCCTTTTGTGAGACTCGGTTTCCGAGCATCGTGGGTTCTGACAGGCGGACTTTTCGCTAAGTCCCCAAGTCCCCCAGACTCGGATGTTAGGGTTTTTCGAGCTTAGTAACAACTTGTTTCTGTTTCAAAATCCCCAGTCCCCAAGGCCCGAATTTCCGAGTCTGGGATATGTGATTTTTTCAAAGAGAACAAATTTGTTGATGCTAAGCCCAAACCCGGAGCCGTTTCACATAGGTAATGAAGTTATGCTTGATAAACGTTGAGTTTCCGGCTATTAGCCTTGTACTCTGCATAACTTGTGGTTTAGATGACCCTTTTGACTATCTTGTACTGTAAGCCGGCTTTCGCGTGGATACCATGTTGTTACATCTATACGAAAACAGGGTCAGGCAAGTCCCATTGGGCTTCATGGCTGATTGTAATCGTAAGCGAGCAAATCATGCCACTTTAGTGCGAGTCACATCGAGCTTAAGTAAGAAAAGTCAAGAAAATTTGGCTCCTTTGTCCGGTTATAAGATTGCAGCCGTACTCGTTTGCGAGTAATCGGCCCTTATAACTCATAGGCATCAAGGCCGGGTCTTTGAGTTTGTAACTGTCAATGTTCAAGATATCGCTTATCGGGAACTTATCGGTCGACCCCCGATAAGTTGTAAATCGGCCGATTTATCGGAATATCGGTTGAAATATCGGAATATCGGCCGAAATATCGGAATATCGGTCGAAATATCGGCCAATTTATCTTATCGGCTAGACACCGATAAGCGATAAATCGGCCGATTTATCGGAATATCGGCCGATATTTTGAACAGGGGTAACTGTGCTATTCAAGCAATCAGCCCTCAAGACCTATATATATGCAACATACTTGATGATACTGATGTACTGGTAGCAATAAATAATACTTTTCTGTAACCGGAGTGAAGATCATAACAAAATAAGACTTGATAACCATCTCTTTATTGATACGAGAAAGTTTTGGGTCAGCAGGCCGCCTCATTAAAAACCTTCCAGTCCCCTTAGGTACCCTGGATAGGAAAAGAGTGCGTCTGAAACCTGCTGCCCGTTACAGTGTTTTAGTTCTTCTTGGGATTCTGTCCGGAACTGACGTAATCGATACACATTCTCCACTTGTTGATCTTTTTTACTATGAGTACCGGGTTTGCCAGCCAATCCGGATAAGGCGTTTCCATGACGCGGCTGGCTGTGAACGGCTGCGCAATTTCTTCTCTTGTGGTGGATTGTTTGAGTGAATCACCCTTGATGAAAGCCACCATCTTGGTATCTCGTGCTGCCTTGAGTTTTGCCCTTTCGCCTTCAGTACTCGGCTTTTTCAAGGCTGTTCTGTCATCCGAGTCTGCTTGAGCCCGGTAATATTTGAGTTCCTCTTTTCTACAAGCTTGTTCAGCCATTGCTGCATCTCCTTCATCGCACTCAGCCGCTATGTCCCGGCTTCCATGTATGGTGATGGTCTGTTTAGGACCCGGGATTTTTAGCTGTAGATACACGTAACACGGCCTAGCCATGAATTTAGCATAAGCCGGCCTTCCGAATAGCGCGTGATAAGGACTGCGCAATTTGACCACCTCGAAAGTGAGCCACTCAACTCGATAATTATCCTTTGATTCCCCAAAACCTACCTCCAATGCGATTTTTCCCTCGGGGCACGCTGAGTGACCCGGCACTACCCCATGAAAAATTGTTGAACTTTTTTGTAGCTGAGACTCCTTGAGACCCATGCGTAGAAAGGTTTCCCAATATAGTATATTGATGCTACTTCCACCGTCCATCAGGATCTTTTTCAGTTCATACCCATTGACCTGCGACGCAACTACCAATGCCAAAACTCCCGGGTGTTCTATTCTTTCCGGGTGATCCCTTCTGCTCCATGTTACTTCCTGTTCTGACCACCTCAGGTATCTTGGAACAGCCGAGGACACCGAGTTTACCGCCTGTTTCAGTATCTTCTTGTCCTTGTTGGAACTTCTTGTAGTATGCACGTGATATTGACCCAACTGCTTGGGGTTGGCCTGGAAACCTCCAGCTCCCCCTTGGTTGTTACCTTGATTTCCGGCTGCCGGGTTACCGGCTGGGGGTGGGCCGTTGCCCGGGTTTCCACCTGGACCCGGTCCTCCTCCCCGACCTGCACCTCGCATGTCTCTGTTCACTTCCTCATTCTTCCACCTCTGTAGGTCGGCGCACTGCTCCAAGGAGTGGTTAGCTGGCCTACCGTTTCTGCTGTGCTTCGGGCATGCCATTCTAAAGATGTCCCAATTATTACTCGGCCTTGGTGGCCCTTGATAGTTTCCTCCATTGTGATTTCCAGTATTGAAATTTCCTTCTGCCCTCGGTCTTGAAGATCCGGCTTCAGTGTTGGTGACAAACTCGGAGCCTCCCTCAAACGGGCGCTTGTTCTGGCTGTTTCCGTTGTTACCCGGCGCTGATCCATTGCCGGTTCTTCCATTATTACTTGTGTTTACTTTTGCTTTTTTATCGTCAGTTTCCTCTTCCGTAGTGTCCGTTGCGGCGTGTTTGTTGCATGCATCCATCAGTTCTCCCATCGTAACCTCTGAAGCATTCCGACTAGATTTCATGCGAGTTAGCTTTTGTACTAAAGGTGTGTACTTGAAGGTCTTTGCCATAGCTTGCAGCGCATCCTTGGGCTGAATATCTGTAGATGAATGAAGTATTTCCATAACCCGGCGCACCCAGCTGCGCGCCGATTCTCCCTTCTTCTGAACACATCGCTCTAGGTCATCAATAGTGAATAACTTTCTGCACGTCCCGTGAAAGTGCTTGATAAACGCAGTTTTCAATTCTCCCCATGACTGGATAGATCCTTCCGGTAGATTGGTGAACCATAACTTTGCTGCTCCCTCTGACATCATTAGATACATGAATTTGGCTTGAAGATTCTCGGACGCATTGCGAATCGACATGGACATCTCATAACTGCTCAACCATGTTTCCGGATCCATAGTCGGCTCATAATTCACTACTTTACCCGGTTCTTTGAACTTTTCCGGGTAAGGTTCAGCCCTGATGCTATCCGAAAGACACTTAGGTCCTGCAAGAATGGTCGAAGCTGGTCTTACCCGGGAAACGTGTGATCCTGCAGGGGGTACAGCTGGACGCGGTACTGCTGGTGGCCCATGTGCCGCAGACCCGGCCACGGCTCTCCTGGCTCTGGAACTATCCACGATGGCATGTGCTGCTGATGCTGCTGGTACTGCCTGAATGTGTGGAGGAGGCGGCATTTGCTGCTGCTCTTCCCTCCGCCGTGCCGAACTTGTCTGGATATTGCCGGCATTACCTCGTTGTTGGCTGACATATGGTGTCCCATGCATTCCACTTCTGTGATCCGGGTAATTAACTTGTTGTGCCACCGCAGTGCGCAGCATATCTATCGCCCGCCGGGTCTCCTCTGCGTGGGGTGACTCTCTCACGGGGATTTGATTCAGTGCAAGCGTTGCCGCGTATACATTGTCCATGGGATTGTTGTAATGACCCGCTGGTGTGCGAAAACGTGATGGTGGTGGTGGTGGTGGTGGTACAGTATTGCCGGTAGTAACTCCAGTCTGTGGTACGGGTAACCCGGCCTGCGTGTCTACCGGTTGTACTCCTCCGGTTGTCGGCTGAGGGGCGGTTCCTTGATTTGCCGCTGGGATCGGCTGATCCTGAGGCGTGATAAATAGCGCAGCCGGGTTTATGACTCCTCCCAATGCTGGCAATCTGGTTTGGTGCCTTTGATGTATTCTAGTTGTTTCCTCTCGGAGCCGGGTTTCCAGTGCATCCACCTCGCATTGTCGCGTGGCCATCCCTTGTCTTTCTGCCTCTACTTGCCTTCTCTGCTGCTCCAATACGCGACGGGCTACGTCCAGATCCCTAACACGTTCCGCCGCATTTTCTGGAGTAATAACGGTGGCGAGAACTGTGGGGTCTAGAATCAGATTGTTGTCGAACAGGGCCGGGTGTTGAGGGTTGGAAGGACCCGCTCCTGGTGTCCGGTTTGCTAGGAATCCAAACGTGTTCGCGTGTAACTCGTTTTCTGGCGCTTGACTGGTAACCGATGCCGACTCTCCGTCAACCTGGGCAAAAACCGTGTTTCCGTTAGCCGGTCCTTGCCGCCGGGTCAATGCTTGTGCTGTCCCGGCTGCGGCCGCGGTTGCGTTCTCTTGGTTGAGATTGGTCGCGGGAGCCGTGTAAACCGCAACCCGGCGCACCATGCTTGGCGCGAATCCATACTGTTCCTCTTCGCTGCTGGTTTCATCGTACCGGTTCTCCAGTAGATGCAGGATAGATTCGGTATCATCTTCTATCTCGACCCGGCCACGCGGGGTCCATGCCGGCTCCTCCGGCTGTTCCCACTTCGTGCTGGGCTCTTCTGTCGGGTCTGTTGTCCCAACTGATTCTTCTCCATCTGATTGGATATAGGTGGTCTTCCCTGACACAGAATCAAACCCAAAGTCGTCAGGGATCGAACCGGAAGTGCGTACCATACCGATGAAGACGCTGATCTGGCCGATTGTCGTGATAGATCCGGATTCGAGGTGATCCGACTCTGGCCCCCAGCCGGAATCGTCCACCATCTTCTCTCCTTCGTGGTCGATGTAGATCTCGCCGATGACTAGATTCTCCATGTTCTTCCGAGCTTCTCCCGTGATGTAAACACCTTTGGACGCAGGCCCCACGGTGGGCGCCAACTTTCGTGGGATAATCACGGCAGACGTTACCAGGGGTAACTGATCTTGGGGCAAGACGACACAGGCGTTTGAGAGAGGGTTTAGCTCAGAGGAAAACATGATGATACTCGATCTGGAAGCCGGCAATCAAGTCGCCGAGTCTCCGATCTCGATATATTAACTCAACTCTCGTGTTACACTGGATGTTCGATATCAGGCGATATTGCTAGAACTCTTGGATCTCTAAACTAGACCAAGGGGCCGGTTTATAAAGCAACCGGACCCCCCTGGCTTGCCCTCCAAGGCGCACCCTGAACCCTACCCGGACACCGCATACGAGAAACCCTAACTTTCCTTACCGTAACCCACAATCCGGGTTACGAGGCCTACGAACTTGGGCCTTCCAGAAGCTCCTTTATCCTTAGCCGGATCTTGCGCAGCGTCCATTGGGCCGAGTTACACCTTGGTGTTGGCCTACCGGGTTATCATCCCTCCATCAATATCTTGTACCATGGTAAATAGGGCAGCGTTGTGCGCCCTCCGGAGTATCCGACGGCAAAAATCCTCCGGATCCTCCACGTGACACGTGTCCAGTACTGCTCTCAATCCCGTTTTCGCTACACTAACAGTAAAAAAGGTTCATTGAAATAAGAATTTTTCACTAATGTAGCAATTTTCCAAATTTCCCCCAAATCCCGCTTTTGCTACACTGGAGCAAAAAACGGTTCATTGAAATAAGAATTTTTCATTAATGTAGAAAAAAAATCCGTCCATATAAAAAACCAAAAGAACTCGTCGGAAACCTCATAGCAGATTCCTTATACTATTATAGCAAAAATGGAGGACGGCTGCAGCAAAAACAAAATGCTATTATAGCAAAATAATTACTTCCTCAGAGACATCACCGGAGATCTCGTCGGATACATTATAGCAATCACTTTGTACAGTTTTAGCAAAAACGGAAAACAATTGTAGCAAAAAATAATTTGCGCTATTGCAGCAAAAAACACTATGGTATTTTTAGCGAAATTGGAGACCAATTGTAGCGAACAAATTATTATACTATAGCAGCATGTGTTACCGTGTCAAACTGATGTGAAAAATATAAGCCCAACTGACGTGAAAAAATTGTACCTACTAATGGCCCACCATAGAGAACTGCCCCTTTATTAAAAAAATGGGAAAAAAATATAAAAGTGCGGGTGGACCTAGAGGTTGTGTGGGCTTTTTCGCCCACCAAACCTAGAGCTCCCGATCCGGAGGACGCGACTCGCGCGATCCTCCGAAAGATAACGATCGTTTTCCTGGTAAATAAGAGGAGTGAAGACATATTATCCTGCATTTCTTTTGCAATAATGAAGAGGGAAATGCTAAGGATCATCCGGGGGATGAACCCCCGGGTCCTGTCGTGACCACACGGACACGGGCGCACCACACAGTTCGTGGTCCACCACACCACGCACGTTCTCCCACCATTTCCTTATCCGTCTTCCTCCTCCAGCTTTTTACGCGCAGACTCCATGGCGCGCCGCCGCGGGGACGTCTACCCTACGCGCCCGCCATCGTGCCGGGGACCGCTAATCTGCACGCCGCCACGCCTAGACTGTGTTGCCGTCGGAACACACTACCTCTGTCCAGTCTCCTCCTTCCCGCTGAGACCCGCCGTACCACCAGTCTCCTCCTGCCCGCCGAGGCCGGCGACGACGGCGCCGCTGTGAATTCCTCATCTATGGCGCTCTCAGGAGCGAGACGCCGGTGATAGTGGACCTCCTACGCGAGATCGCGCTCGGGCTGTGAGCTCACAGAGTCAAGACGCGCTTCCTCCTGATTCCGCCGCCGCCGGGATGGCTCCCCTACCACGAAATTTTACTTCATTTTTGTATTTTTTTGCTTCTTTTTAACAATTTTTTGCTATCGAGTACTCTGATGATATCTCCGGCGAGGTCGTGTTTTTGCTATATTAGTATACCTTTTTTGCTATGAGATTCTTCGGCAAGCGAGAGTCTCCCAGCCATGTATCCGGAGAAAATCGACTTTTGCTATTGTAGCAATTTTTTTTGCTACGGGTCTCCGGCGAGATCTCCGGCGAGTTTTTGTCTTTTTTCAGTTTTCCGAGACGATTTTTTTTTGCTACATAGGAGCAAAAGCGGGATTTTGGGGGGGGGGGGGGGGGGGGGGGGGGGAGAGGGACACATGGGGCTAGAAATTTTGGAGCCCCCGGGGATGCCCAACACGGCCCTAATAAAAACAACCCTACAAAATCCAAAATCTCTAAGTAGGCCAGTCTCAGTAGCATGGAAGATTCACAATCTTAGCTTTTAAGAGCATCTCTAATGGAAACTGGATACATAGCACGCCGGAAAAAACCACTTGTTTAACGCGCCACGGGGATCTTGCGCGCTCCAGTATCGGTGCTAAATTGCCGCGGGCGGGAAAGGAGAACGCGCGCGCACCCAAAAGTGGCAACTGGTGCGGCCTATATAGGGTGTCGTTGCCAGCGCGCTGTTCAGCCACGCGCTACGTAAAATGTTCCGTTTGGCTCCCGCACCGATGTCCGCCCCTAAAACACCTTATACGCCAATATCCGCACCGACGCAGAGCGGGTTTCGCTCGGCACCTTCGACACCGCCACGAGGCTGCCCGCGCTTACAACGCGGCGGCGTGGCGGTTCGGCCACCCATGCTGGCAGATGAATTTTTTCGACGTGCGCAACAAGCAACAAACGCGGGAACTGCTGCCAAGATCGGGCCTCTGCCGTAAGAATCTCGCCCGCCTCCTCATCGCGGTGAGAGACGAGCACGCCATGATGGAGTGGAGTCTGCGCTGTGGAAATTGTGAAACCCTAATATTTCGTTGTGTATTGATCCAGCCCTCATATATGGGGTATATAAAGGGGGTACATGGGGGTAGGTAGAGACTTGGAGTACAACGCACGTAGAGTCCTAATTTATCCCTATGTACGTATCCTAACATCCCCCCTCAGTCGTAGCGGGAGTGAAGCGGACGCTTGCGACTGGATTTAAGTTTTGCGCTTCGTCGCCTCCTCCTCTCCATCATCATCATCTCTCCTCTCTTCGCTCCCGCAGTCACAGCGGGAGTGGCGTGGACGCAAGTAACGATGTGGACGCTGTTGGCTGGAATTGTTGCCGATGTGTTGTTGTAGACATAGCCCGTGATGTCGATGTCGAGGTAGCCGATCGTGATGTAGCCGTAGTCGAGTTAGTAGTGGTCGATGTAGTACTCGTCGTAGTCGGTGTAACTGCAATGCCGGAGGCGCAAAAAATTGCGCGATGTGTATGACGGTGCCGCAGTTGTGTTTTTTTACGACGTTTCGCACCTTGAGAGGTACCGTCGCGGGCGTCAGAGGACGCGGTCGTAGGTCATAAGTGAGTCCACCAGTTTTGACAGGACTGGGAGAAGCTCACCAAGCACACAACGGTTTTGCCAGAACCGTGCGCGCGGTCTTAAGGGCTTTCACAATAGTGATGCCGGGTTGTCGATGCAGTCTTAGCCGCCGGACGCGGTCGATGCCGCTATCGGTGTCGTGGCGTCTTGCAGTTATATTGTCAGAGGACACGTGTCCAGCCTTGTGGACGTCGTAGTTGTAGCGGCGGTGGTATATTGACGGGGTTGTCGATGAAGACCACGTTAATGTAGACTTTAGCGATGTGGTGTCGACGGTGTGGTAGTGGGTATAAGGTGGTACGTCGCTTGGAGGCGTCTCTCGCGGCGACGATGATGTAGATGCCATAGTGTCGGAGAAGTCGAGAAGTTCCACACCGGCCTGGCGTGTGGAGGATGTCGCTTCTCGTGGACGTAGATGTGTTCGACGAAGATTTTGCATTGTCACTGGCATAGTCGTACAGCTTGGTGTAGTTCGACTTGATGCAGTGCAGATCGGTTGGCCGAACGGGAGGTCGATGTAGTCTGCTCGGAGGAGTTCATGTCCATGCTCGGGAGGTTGATGTAGTCTGCTAGGAAGAGATCCCGTCTGTCGCGTGCTCGACGTGTGCGCCCTTCCGGTATCCAGCGTTGCAACTTGCTACCTGCATGTTGTAGTCTGATCAGATTTGATCAGCCGTGCGTGGCTTTTCATGACAGATGATCACATGCATGGATGGAACCACACACGTGATGTCCCTTTTTTTCCCTTGCTGGCTCGCTGCATGAAGGTCGCGTGTGCACTGACAGTGCTTCTGGTCACCAAGATTTAAGGCAGCCGTGTGTGTGCAGGACAATGCCGTCCGCATGTTGGAGCAGAGAGAGAGAGCGCCGCCACGATCTGCACGGGACTTCAACGCGGATCGAGGACGACCGCTGCGTCGTAACCTTGAACACCGATTTGCTTGTCGAAGAGGATCGTGATCAGGAATTTATTTGTGGCTAATAACCGGATCTAATCTACAGAATAGAAAATTTCAAAATTGATCTAAAGAACCGACTAGATCGATCTAGACCGGGTGCCGAGCCCCCGAGGAGGGATCTCCCTGGGGGCGGCGTGCTGCGGAAGTGGTTTAGAACCACAGGATCGGCGTCTTAAGGCTAACCGCTCTGATACCATGTGGAAATTGTGAAACCATAATATTTTGTTGTGTATTGATCCGGCCCTCATATAGGGTACATAAAGGGGGTACATGGGGGTAGGTAGAGACTTGGAGTATAAGACACGTAGAGTCCTAATCTATCCCTATGTACGTATCCTAACATGCGCCACCCGGAGGAGCAGGTCTATGGCCGCACCAACTGGGACGACAACGGTCTCAGGTGGGGGCATCTGTGGACCAACATCTCCGACACCTCCGCCGCCGCCGCCGACAACGAATAGGCGGTTGTAGTATCAAGTTGTAGACTGTGTATAGGCGCCACCATATCGAGTAATAATAAATTTTTATTTGTTAGTCAATTTTTTTTGCGGTGTTTGATCTTGCGTTCGTGTCCGACTTTGCGAAAATGAGTTTGTGGCGCGTTATTTGGAGCGTATGAAAAAAGCAACCACACATGCGCGCTAAACTACGCAAATTCTTAAAAGGGAGCGGGCTCGTTCTGTCCAAAAGCGAGCTCACGCAGTGCGTCCGCGCGACGCAAATCGGACGACGCGCGGGATAGCTTCTTCCGACCGCCTGGTACGCCTAGCAGTTAATGTTTCTGGGCCACACATTTTGAAATTGGGAACCATGCCCAGGTGAGATGGAGAGAGAAACTAGAAACGCTCCTCGCGAGCATTCAGCGCCGCGTTCCCCTCCTCCACATCGCCTCCCTCCTCTGGCGATTTCTCGACCGATTCGCGCCGTCGGGATTCTGTAGCATCTCCGGTGAGGGCTCTGCGCACCGGTGACACCCACGGGAGGGAGCTCCATCCTGTTATTTCGGCGGAGGCGGCAAGAGCATCATGAGGGAGAGCGACGACGGCTGATCTGCTGTCCTCATCGAGCACACCGGGGCAGGGATTTCGCGGCGAGGATTTCCCGGCAGTTCCAGCCGCCAGGTACCCACCACAATTTCTGCCCGTGCTCGGCGGAGGCGGCAAGAGCAGCATGAGGGAAGCGACGACGGATGATCTGCTACCCGCATTGAGCACGTCGGGGCAGGGATTTCGCGGCGAGTATCTCCCGACAGTTCCAGCTTCAGGTACCCACCGCAATTTCAGGCCTTGCTCATGTGTTATCGCACCCCTTTACCGCCCCCCCACCCACATAGAGAGAGAGTATTCCCCTGTTCAGATTAGATGATTCCTGTACCCCGACGGATGCCCTTTTGTGTGATGATAGCTTTGTTTTTGCGAGTAGATGGCTTGGTGGTTCCAATGATCATGGTTAGTTGCTTCCGACGCTAGTTCTTGGGAGGACATCCCCCTGCATGTTCAGGTGTATGAAGGAGAATTGAGGCAGAGAACTTGTTGTTTTTGTGTGGTGGGGTAAAATGAAAGAATAGTAGATGCAACCTTCAAAAAAATGTACAAGCATATGTGTGGAAGAGAGGGGAGTAGTTTTCCGGGGTGCAATTTTTGGGAGAGAGGGAATTTGTGTGTGTGTTTTTGTGCTGTAAGTGCGGGCATTCAGGTATACAGACGTGGTGTTTTCTTTTTCGAGACAAACATGAGTTGAAGGGATTGAGAGGTTACAGTGTGGATGGATAATTACATTATATATGGTGGTTTAGTAGGAGGGATTTTGTACTGGAGGGGTGATGACCCACAAGTATAGGGTGTGTATCGTAGTACTTTCGATAAATAAGTGTCGAACCCAACAAGGAGAAGAAGGTGTTTACAAGCATGTTTGATAGAGGACTCACTGTAAACACTAGCAAACAAGTTTTTTTTGTGGTTTTTGATATAGCAGATAAATAAAGTGCGAGTAGATAAAATACAGTAAATATAATTGCAGTGAGTGGCCCAATCCTTTTGAGAGCAAAGGACAAGCCAGTTGTTCTACTTATGATTACCAAACGTTCTCGAGGACACATGGGAACTTCGTCAAGCGGATTCGTTTCATACAGTTGATTAATATTTATTGTTTTGATAGGTGTTGTGTGGGTAAACATATGCTAATGCACAACCCAAATAAGACTAATACATACTTGTGATTAAACCCCTTGCAAGCATCCGCAAATACAAGAAAGTAATTAAGATAAATCTAACCACATCTTTACTTTGGGATCCTACACTCCCTCGAGCATAGGTTTCCTAACGGGGGTTTAGGTTTCTGTCACTCCGGCAACCCCACAATTAGTAGCCAAATACACAATGCATCCCTCTAGGCCCATAAATGTGAAGTGTCATGTAGTCGACATTCACATGACACCACTAGAAGAATAACACCACAACTTAAATATCAAACCACTATATATTACTTCAACATAACTCCACTACTAACATCTTGACGTCTCCCATGTCCTCAAGAACTAAATGAAATACTCACAAGAAATCATATGGATCATAATCAGAGGTGATATAATGATGAATAAAAACCTGGTCATAAAGTGCAAACACCGATAAATCTCACAAGCATCAACTACTAATAAGTAATCCACACCGGGAGAGAGATCTAGTGAAGAACAATGATATAGAACCCTAATCGTTACAGCAGGACGGAGGTGGATGGTGAGGGTGATGGTGCTGGTGATGATGATGAGATGACGATCTTGATGATGCCCGGAGCGATGACCTTGACGATGGCGATGATTTCCCCTCTCCGGGGAGGAATTTCCCTCGTAGATTTCTCCCTGCCGGAGAGCTTTTCTCTCTCTGTTGTTTTCCTCCACGAGGAGGTGGTGGAATATTTCCTCGATGGTTCTATGAGGCTTAGGGTTCCCTGGGGGTCAAGTACGTGAAAGGAGGCGGCCAGAGGTGGGCCAGGGTGGCCACACCACCCCTAGGCGCGACCAAGGGGGGCGCCCCCTAGTGGTGTGGGCCCCTGGTGGCCCCCTTCCGGGTCTCCTCATGGTTGGCTCCATCTTCTGGACTTCTAAGACTTCTCCGATGCCCCCTTCTTCTTCTGATCTTCTGAAATAGGTATCTTGATGGTGCTTTTTTCCATCAGATTCTGGTCCTGGTGTTTATTCTCCAATAATTTTTAAACATGCAAAATAAGATGAAATAACATAAGTAATGCATCATAATATGAAATATATCGATGAATAACAGAAAATTACAATATAAAATGGTGATGCAAAATGGACGTATCAACTCCCCCCAAGCTTAGACCTCGCTTGTCCCAAAGCGAAGCTGAACTCAGTAAACATGACCACATGTTTATGGAGTGAGGTGTTGATAAATAAAATACGGACAAGAAGCATCACATCTATCAATACACAAAGCCATTCTAGACAAAAACTTCCTCTCATATAATTAAACTTGAAACAAGTAGAGGGAATCACAATAAAGGTGCAAAAAGTAAATCATAATTGGTGAAGGCAAACTTCGTTCTTGGTCAGAGAACAATTAACAGATTGTACTTATCTTTCGATGAGAGTCTTTTAGAGCTTATATTGCAGATTTTATCATGCTCAATCATAACAGTCTCTTTGTAGTCATTGATAACTTTCAAAGTGGTATTCATTTAGATAAGAACATTTGTACTAAACAAGGAAGGATAAAAGATATGATTGAGTAAATCAACATATAGATGGATGGGTCATAACAACTCAAATGCTTTCTTAAGACAGAAAGAAGTAGGTTTACTGACTCAACATAAAAGTAAAAGATAGACCCTTCGCAGAGGGAAGCAGAGATTAAATCATGTGCTAGATTTTTTCATTTGATAACCAGAGGTATTGAAAACAATTTTGAGAGTGGTGTATGTTTATGTCAACGAATGGCAAAAAGAAAATGTAGTACGTCACAAGACACTAGACCTTACAAGAGCGGCTACCATTGAAGGACGCTAACTGAAATCAGCAAATCATCCCTCTTCTGTTTTGTTTACACAATTATGCTTTGACTGATAAATCAGGGGCAACAATAGTGAAGAGAATTTTATAGTAACCAATTTTGGGGCTGGGTACCCCGCTGCTAGCTCTTATATCATTTGGATAAGCGGATGAAGCCACTAGACTAGGTGTGTAAATTTCAATCAACAAGTAAGATAAAGATTCTCTACTCGCGTCCTCATGAGCTAAAACAGGGGCACAAAATAGGTGTAATTTTTAAGGTTTAAAGGTAGCACACTGATATGTCATAAACGTAACCTTAATGTCGGATGTTCCATGTTGTTTTCATGCCATATGCAACATGTTTTCCTTACACTTTATGTCATTTTTATCGATTTCCCGGAACTAACCTATTGACAAGATGCTATAGAGCCAGTTCCTGTTTTTTGCTGTTTTTAGTTTCAGAAAAGTTGTTCTGGAAATATTCTCGGAATCGGAAAATTCGAAGCCCGGAAGTCTTATAATTCCCGAAGGTTCCACGAAGTCCCAAAGAGGCCTGGAGGGGGGCCACACCATGAGGCGGCGCCCCTCTGGCCGCACCTGGGGTGGTGTGGGCCCCTCGGGCGCCCACCGCCATCGCACTTTTGCCTATTTATTCCCCCCGATACGTGAACCCTAAAAATATACCACTTTTCCACGAAAAACACCCGTGGCCGCCGTCCTCGTCAACCCAAGATCGGGAGGGTTCTGGAGTTCTCCCCGGCACCCTGCCGGGAGGGAATATCATCACCGGAGGGCTCTACACCACTATGCCCGCCTCCGAGTGATGTGTGAGTAGTTCATCCCTGGACTTAGGGTTCGTGGCAGTATCTAGATCGTTATTCTTTCCTATTTATGCCTCAAGGTTAGATCTCGTGAGCTTCCTCACATGATTGATATCATCTTATTGTAATGCTACATGTTGTGTTTGCTGGGATCCGATGATTATTGAATGCCATGTCTCTTGATTATCAATCTATCATGTTGTCTTCATGTGTATGTTATTTATGATCTTACATGCTCTCCGTTTTTATTAGATTCTCTGGCCAAGTAGATGCTAGTGCCTCCAAGAGGGAGTACTTATGCTCGATAGTGGGTTCATGCCTTCTTTGCATCTGTTCTCGAGTGATAGAAACGTGACCGATGGGGGATGTGATGTTGCCATTAGGGACAAAACAACGATGTTTAATTTGTTTACATTACACACTTTCCTTACTGCGATTATCTGTTGCTTGCAACTTAATACCCAACATTTGTTCGGATGATATCCAGAGGGTGGATTATTGGTCATAGATGCAGTTGGATGACGGTCTATGTATATTGTTGTAATGCCCGCATGAGTCTCATATTAATCATCATGTCATGCATGTTTCATTATCTATCAATTGCCCAACTGTAATTTGCTCACCACACTTGTTAGCTATCTTTTATGGAGAGACACCTCTAATGAACTGTGGACCCCAGTCCATTTTCTCATACTAATAATACAACCACTCCTTCCACTGTTTTCACACTGCTACTGGTGTTTTCATATTGTTCTCATACTGTCTTCCACACCATACATTTAACCTCTTTGTGTTCAGCAAAACCGGTTTGATTGAAAACCTCACTGCTTCGTTGGGGCAAAGTGAATTGATTGTGTTGTGTAGGTTCCACGTTGCTGCTGAACCGGTAGTGCGCCCTGTCACCTCAGCTGCATCAACCTTCAGAAGTTGCTTCTTTCTCCTACTGGTCGATTCAACCTTGGTTTCTTTTCTGAGGGAAACTTGCTGTTGTGCTCATCAAACCTTCCTCTTGGGTTATCCCAACGAGTGCAAGACCTTCACCATCAAGCACTTTTCTGGCGCCGTTTCCGGTGAGGAAGAGAATTTCTGCAAGGGGAGTCTCTCACCTCCAATCATTTTTATACCTTTTCATTGTTTTGCTTTTTTACTTGCTTTATCATGCTTGCTATCAATGATTTATTTCCCTGAAACTAGATCTTATTGGCAAGGTGGGTTCATGGATGAACAATAAAATATTATAAGGAACACCGCTTGTCACAAAAAGGGATACACATATGGGAGAAAATTAATAAATTGCATAACTATGGTAAAAACTTGTGCTCTACTTATAATGTTACTTATTGCTTTGATAAAGCTTGTTGCTGTAGGAGGTATAAACACCTCCCTTTTCAATGTGAGTATAATGATAATGTTACCATATCTTCTTATGTTAAAGGAAATTATGACTTTTATGATGTGGAACAAATTGAAGAATTTATTGCTTGGAAGGGTGCATTAGAAATTGCTTATTTGCTTGAAAATATTGATGATGCACCTGATAAATATGAGATTTATTCTATACTTGAATATTTCTTTGATAAGTACAAGGATTGTAATTACTACATACTTAAATATCTTAATAGATGCTCTCCCCCAAAGGAGGAGACTAATGCCTTGCAGGAACCTATGGAAGAAGAAACTGATGAATCTGGAAGCTCATTGGATGAAAAAGAGGAGGAGAGTGATGATCAAGAGGAACAAGAATGGAGTATCTACCCATGTCTACCTCCCAACGAGAGTAACTCTTTAACTCATACCTTATTTGATTGCTCTCCATGCTCACCAAAGGAGGATGAGTGTTATATTGATGATCCTATTGATTCTTTTGAAATATCCCTTTTTGATGAAATTGATACTTCCTATAGAATGAAACTTGTGGGAATGATATTGCTACTGTTATTTATGATAATCCATGCTACTTTGATAAATCTTATGATAATTCTCTATTTATTGCAACTATTGATATGCATGATCATGAGGAAGTTTGTTTAGAAAATTTATATGATAATGCTCTAGATGATGGTCCTATGTTACTTGATGTTATAAATTATAATGATGTTGAAAATAGGATTGCTAGAATGTGTTCTATACCTTTTAAGAGTGACCAATCATCTTGTTTTTCTATTGCTAAAAGTGGGAAAGAAGAGGTCTTTATTTTTGATCACACTGTTTTGGAGCTTGATATGAATTGTGTGCTTTTATACCAAGACAAACATGCTTTATGTGATAATTATGTTGTTGAGTTTGTTCATGATGCTACTGAAAATTATTATGAGAGAGGAAAGTATGATTTTAGGAATTTTCATATTACTAAAACACCTCTGTTTTTGTTGAAAGTTTTGAAATTGCTCTTGTTCTACGTTCCTATGATTTCTAGTTTGAGATTCTTTAATTTATTTATTTACAAGATTCCTATGCATAGGAAGTGGGTTAGACTTAAATTTATTTTAATACTTGCTTCTTGATGCTCTCTTTTTCTTAATTCATATTTTTTTTATGTGAGCATCTTCTTACTTGATTCCATTTTTCTCGGCCTAGCTAAAAGGCGTTAAAGAAAAGCACTTCTTGGGAGATAACCCATGGTTTTATTTTTTTCTTTGTTTTTCTATGTTTTCTTTGAGTCAAGGGTTGTATACTTATTTAGCAACTCGTTTGTATCTTTATTTTCATGCATTAGTCGTGCGAAGTAAATTTTCTAGCGAAAGTTGGAGTTGGTTTTGGATTTCTGCACAGGAAACAGATTTCTGCTGTCCACCGTAAAAAATTGTATAAATTCCAGAAAGATCAAATTGACCTGAAACTTTTTGTGCTTGTTCCTCAGATAATTCTGAAAATGTTTTTTTCTTTATGTTTTTCGATCTGAGCAACGTAAGTTCCCCCAAAAAAATCATCTTTACAGACTGTTCTGGTTTTGGTAGATTCTGCCATTTTTCTTGCATTTGCTCCTTTACTATGTCAAGTGGATTTATTTGCTTCACGAAACATCAGTGGCTGTAGCTAATATTTAAAATTATCAATATCACTTGTTCCCATGCAGAACCCATGGATTTTTTTTATTGTTGCACTAACCCTCTAATGCGAATTACTTTGAGTGTGGTGCGAAAGAAGTTTTCAAGGGTCAAGAGAAGAGGGTTATATAATGTGATCAAGAAGAGTGCAAGGTCAAATCTTGGGGATGCCCCCGTGATTCATCCCAGAAAATTCTAAGAAGACTCGAGCATCTAAGCTAGTGAAACTATATTTTTATTCGAGCATCCCTTCTTCATCAACAATTTATCAGGTCACTTCTAGTGAAACTATATTTTTATTCGGTCACATCATAAGAAATTTACTTGGAGCGTCTGTTTGTTTTTATTTTGTTTTCTATTGTTTTCTTTTGTTTTACTTTCTGCAATAATTTTGTTGGAACCTAGAATTATTTTTGTGGGAGAGAGACACGCTCCGCTTGTTCGTATGAATACTCGTTATGCTCGTAGTTTTAGTTTTTCTTCTAGTTGCTGCAAAATTCCTGTTTAGCTCATGACTTTCTTGCATCTCTTATTCAGACCTGTTAGTTTTAGTAGAGTTGTTTTAGTACTATCTTGTTGTATTTTTGTATCTCTTGGAGAGTTTTTTTTTAGTATAAAATGCTTGGTGTTGGAAAGCAGTAGTACAGTTTCCGTGCTTATAACGGGGCAAATAGAAGCTTGTGTAGACCGTGGCTAGACTTTTTCATGTCATGCTATGTGTTATTTTAATTCTTAAGCCTAGTAGTTATTTTGTAGCTTGACTTCTCTCAAATATACGAGATTGTTTAATGTGCCTTAGAAAGAATCATGAGTTGTTCTTGTCACATTGAAGCATAAATTTGTGGTGTTCTCCTTTGAATGTTTTATTCGGTTGACTTGGCGCATGCTTACACTATGTTTATGACTACAAACCAGAAATTATACCTCTATGATCATTTAGTTTTTTAACTTGTAGTGCCACTTATTCTTTGATTAATGATGTTTTTGTCGCTATGCATGATTATGGCCATTATTGCTCTCTTGATTTGCCGCTCCCAGTCTTTTGCTAGCCTCCACCTGTATTGAGTATGAGCCCTACTCATGCATCCAACTCCCAAAAACCAAAGTTTGTCAAATGTGTCCACCATACCTACCTACATGTGGTATTTAACCGCCACTCTAAAGTAAATTTCTCATGCGTTACCTTCAAAACTTTCAAAATTACTCATGTTTTGTGCTCCTGTTTTAGCTCACGAGGACGTAAATAGAGAATCTTTATCTCACTTGTTGATTGGACTTTCACACCGTGGACTAGTGGATTCATCCGCTTATCCAACTGATAGAAGAGCTGGCAGCGGGTTGCCCAGCCCCAAACAACAAATTCTCTTGACTTTTTCCCCTAATTTATCAGTCAAAGCATAATTGTGTAAACAAAAGAGAAAGAGGGATGACCTTCTACCCAGATGCTTCCTTCTATGGGAGCCTCTCTTGTGAATTCTAGTTGGCTTGTGACGTACTGTATTTTCTGTTTACCATTCGTTGACATAAGCAGACACCTCTCTAAAAAATGTTTTCAATACATCTGTTTAACAAAATAAAAAGCTCTAGCACCTGAGTGATCCCTGCTTCCCTCTGCGAAGGGGATTTCTTTTACTTTTATGTCGAGTCTCCACTTCTAACTTTATGCACATTTGAGAGAGCATAGTTGCCATTCTGAGTTTAATGTGCATTTGTCCCAGAAACATTATTAATTGATTCATGATGTGTTATTATTTGTTCTCAAATTATTTGTTCTAGTATTCCTCTTGAACTTTGAATGTGTCTGGCATTTATGTTTTGCCCCACTCTTAAGTACAAGCGAAATATCACTTTGCTATGTTTTCTCTATGCTTGAAACAAATGTATAACTTTGAAGTGCATTAATATTCATGATCTTTCATTTGTGTTACTTCTCATGATGCAAGGTGATTGCTATGTTTTATTGTTAGAATTATATCTATCATGCTTGTGTTTAAAGTTCTATGATCTCAGCTATGCTTATGCTTTTACAATTTAGATGATCAAGTTTATGTTGGTAGCATGTCACCTTAGAAATTATGTGTTTTTATCGTTTACCTACTCGAGGACGAGTATGAACTAAGCTTGGGTATGTTGATACATCATAAATGTATTCTTAATTTCTGATGTTCCATGTTGTTTTAATGCCATATGTTACATGTTTTCCTTACACTTTATGTATTTTTTATCGATTTCCCGGGACTAACCTATTGACAAGATGCCATAGAGCCAGTTCTTGTATTCTGGTTTTTTTAGTTTCAGAAAAGTTGTTCCGGAAATATTCTTGGAATTGGAAATTCGAAGCCCGTAAGTCTTAGAATTCCTGAAGGTTCCACGGAGTCCCGAAGAGGCCCGGAGGGGGCCACACCATGACGCGACGTGCCCCTGGCCGCGCCTAGGGGTGGTGTGGGCCCCTCGAGCGCCCACCGCCATCGCCCTTTCGCCTATTTACCCCCCCCCCCCCCCGATGTGTGAACCCTAAAAATATATCACTTTTCCACGAAAAAGCCCGAGGCCACCGTCATCGTAAACCCGAGATCGGGAGGATTCTGGAGTTCTCTCCAGCACCCTGCCGGGAGGGAAAATCATCACGGGAGGGCTCTACACCACCATGCCCTCTTCCGAAGTGATGCGTGAGTAGTTCATTCTTGGACTACGGGTCCATAGCAGTAGCTACAAGGTTGTTATCTCCTCTTTATGCCTAATGTTTAGATCTCGTGAGCTGCCTCATATGATCGAGATCATCTTATTGTAATGCTACATGTTGTGTTTGCTGGGATCTGATGATTATTGAATGTTATGTCTCTTGATTATCAATCTATCATGTTGTCTTCATGTGTATGTTAATTATGATCTTGCATGCTCTCCGTTGTTAGTAGATTCTCTGGCCAAGTAGATGTAGTGACTCCAAGAGGGAGTATTTATGCTCGATAGTGGGTTCATGCCTCCTTTGCATCTGTGCTCGAGTGACAGAAATGTGATGGATGGAGGATGTGTTGTTGCCATAAATGGAGAAAACAACGATGTTTACTTTGTTTACATCATTTACATTCCACACTTTGCTTACTGCGATTATCTGTTGCTTGCAACTTAATACCCAACGTTTGTTCGGATGATATTCGGAGGATGGATTATTAGTCATAGATACAGTTGGATGATGGTCTATGTATCTTGTTGTAATGCCCGCATGAATCTCATAGTAATAATCATGTCATGCATGTTTCATTATCTATCAATTGCCCAGCTGTAATTTGTTCGCCACACTTGTTAGCTATCATTTATGGAGAGACACCTCTAGTGAACTATGGACCCCGGTCCATTTTCTCATACTGATAATATAACCACTTCTTCTACTGTTTTCACACTACTACTGCTGTTTTCATTTTGTTCTCATACTGTTTTCCACACCATACGCTTAACCTCTTTGTGTTCAGCAAAACCGGTGAGATTGACAACCTCACTGCTTCGTTGGGGCAAAGTGAATTGATTGTGTTGTGTAGGTTCCACGTTGTTGCTGAAGTGGTAGTGCGCCCTGCCACCTCAGCTGCATCAACCTTCAGAAGTTGCTTCTTTCTCCTACTGGTCGATTCAACCTTGGTTTGTTTTCTGAGGGAAACTTGCTGCTCTGCTCATCAAGCCTTCCTCTTGGGGTCTCCCAACCAGTGCAAGACCTGCACCATCACACACAAGCAATTTACCTCGAGTGGCGGTTAAATACCACATATAGGTAGGTATGGTAGACACAAATGGCATGGTTTTGGGGCTCAAGGTTTGGATGCACGATATGCATTACCTCTCAGTACAGGTTTTTGGCTAGCAAGGCTGGGTAGCAAGCATAAGAGTGTAGGAAAAACAAACAAATATACATATGATAGAACCAATCATGCAGTATTCCTTGGAAGTACAAACAATCTTAACTTGAGAATACTAAGCTTATGAGCCAACAAGAAAGAAAGATCATGGAATAATATATCTACATGCAACTCCCTCTTTTCTACTTCAGCCTCAAAGTATTGTTGCTACTGACAAATGCTAAGTTTGCCAAAACCAACTAGATTAACTAGATGCTCCAATATTGATACCAATACTAATAACAAGATCAACCATATAACAAAAATTGAAAACTAAAATAAAGTGTAGAAAGTAAATGATGAAACTTCCTATTAATATTCCATAAAGGCAACTCAAATCAAGGGATGCATCGATAACCAACTGAAGGAGAGATACTTCCATACCGCAAACCATCCGATATGATAACTTCTTTACTCATGATATGACTCTAGTAAAAGGTAAATATGTGAAAGTTAAATGTGTGATACCGCGGCACTCCCCCAAACTTGGAACAAGCCAAGGGGATGCCAATACCAATGACGAATTATTTCTTTGGTGGTGGTGGTGAATCCTTCCCATCATCAGACTTCCAAGGTAAATGCTCTCCATCAACGAATAATGACTTGGTCTCCAATATCCTGAAACTGGCAGCAGAACTTATACGTTTAAACCTGTTCTCATACTCATTGTTCCGGTTCTGCACATCGTAGAGTTGTTCTTGTAATATGTTGGTGGTATCAGTGAGTGAGAAGATCTCCTCCCAAAGCTTTGAAATCTCCTTCTTGTGCTCGGCGATCAGTTCCGTCTTTATTCTGTGGATCATGTACACTTCACGCTCCGCCATCTTCTTGTGCCTAAACACTTCTTGCTCTCCAGCTCTTCCATCCTAGCTTCTAGACTGCCTTCTCCTTTAGGGCCCCAAACATCTTCTTTCTGCACCGCCCCGTCCTTAAGCAACAGCTCCTTGGGATGCATCTTCAAATCGTTCATGTACGGGTTGACAACATTCACAAAGATACTATCTTTGGAAGGTCCGGAAGAAGACATCGTAGCTCTAAATCTAAAGATGAAATCTGGCAGAAACAGATCCAAACAAAAACACGACGAGAAAACGATATACGGACCTCGGGGGATTCGGGAAATTATATAGCAAAAATATATGTAACGAAAGAAAGGTGTAGTGCGAAAATGAGTCGGAGAGGGGAGCCCACACCATGGGCTAGCGCGGCAAGGGGTGGGCCCTCGCCCCCAGGTGGTGTGGTGCCCTCGGGCACCGTCTCCTACCCTTCTCCGGCTCAATATTTTCCAAAAATGATAAAAATATAGGTTGGAAAGCGACACGCGAACTTTTTCTTAACATAACTATTACCTATTCGAAAACGGATTCTGTAGATTCTGGAATCTTCCCTCTAATAAACTTCTCCGGAGTCACCACTTGAATAATATCAACATCTTCATCATAAGAATCCTCGAAAATATAATGTTTGAGTCTTTGCCCATTCACCACTTGTGTAGTGTTATAGTTGAGGGAAGCAATTTTGGTTGCACCCGAATGATGCACCTCTTCAATAACATAAGGTCCTTCCCATCCTGACAGTAATTTTCCTACAAAAAATCTGAGGCGAGACCTATATAATAGAACTTTCTCACCAATATGAAACTCTCTTTTAAGAATTATCCTATCATGCCATTGTTTAACTTTCTCTTTAAAGAGTCTAGAATTTTCATAAGCTTCACTTCTGCATTCATCTAGAGAACTCAAATCAAGCATTCTTTTCTTACCAGCAAGTTTAAAATCTTTATTAAGTTCTTTCACTGCCCAAAAGTTCTTTCACTGCCCAATAATCTTTGTGTTCTAAATCTAAAGGCAAGTGACAAGCTTTTTCCATAAACCATTTTATAAGGAGACATGCCCATAGGATTTTTATAAGCAGTTCTATAAGCCCATAAAGCATCATTTAACTTATCAGACTAATTTTTCCTAGATTTATTAATAGTCTTTTGCAAGATAGATTTAATTCCTCTATTTGACAATTCTACTTGCCCACTGGTTTGAGGATGATAAGATGAGGCAATTCTATGATTAACTTCGTATTAAGCGAGGGTTTTTCTAAAACCACCATAATAAAGTGAGAACCTCCATCAGTCATAAGATATCTAGGCACACCAAACCTAGGAAAAATAACATCTTTAAGCAATTTTAAAGTGGTTTCACCATCAACACTCTTTGTAGGTATAGCTTCTACCCATTTAGTAACATAATCAACAACAACAAGAATATGAGTGTAACCGTTCGAAGGAGGGAACAGACCCATGAAGTCAAATCCCCAACAATCAAAAGGTTCAATAACAAGGGAATAACTCATAGGCATTTCATTACGTCTAGAAATATTACCAACTCTGATGGAGGGATGATAACCCGGTAGGCTAACGCCAAGGTATAACTCGGCCCAAAGGGAGCTGCGCAAGACCCGGCTTAAGGAAAAGGAGTTTCTAGAAGGCCCAAGAGTATAGGCCTCGTAACCCGGATTGTGGGTTCCGATAGGGAAACTTAGGGTTTGTAAGCTGTGTTCGGGTAGGACTCCGAGTGTGCCTTGGATGGGAAGCCAGGGGGGCGGATATTATATAAGCCGGCTCCTAGGGTTAGACGAGACACACGAGATTCAATAGCTATTCGAGTATCCTTTGTAATACCAGAGTTGAGATAATAAGATCCAGATCGGAGACTCGGTGACTTGATTGCCGGCTACCAGATCGTTTCATCACCATGAGTTCCCCTGAGCAAAACCCTGTCCCAAACACCAGAGTCGATTTACCCCAAGATAAGTTACCCCTGGTAACGTCTGCCGTGATTATCCCACGACAGTTGGCGCCCACCGTGGGGCCTGCGTCCAAGGGTGTTTACATCACGGGAGAAGCTCGGGAGAACATGAAGAACCTCGTCATCGGCGATATCTACACCAACCCCGAAGGAGAGAAGATGGTGGACGATTTTGGATGGGGGCCAGAGTCGGATCTGCTCGAATCCGGATCTGTCGTCACAATCGGCCGGGTCAACGTCTTCATCGGCATGGTACGTGTCGTGGGATAATCACGGCAGACGTTACCGGGGGTAACTGATCTTGGGGCAAGACGACACAGGCGTTTGGGAGAGGGTTTAGCTCAGAGGAAAACATGATGCAACTCGATCTGGTAGCCGGCAATCAAGTCGCCGAGTCTCCGATCTCAATATATTAACTCAACTCTCGGGTTACACGGGATGCTCGATATCAAGCGATATTGCTAGGGTTCTTAGATCTCTCAACTAGACCTAGGGGTCGGTTTATAAAGCACCCGTACCCCCCGGCTTGTTCTCCAAGACTCACCCTGATCCTACCCGGACACGGCATACAAACCCTAACCTTCCTTTACCATAACCCACACTCCGGGTTACTAGGCCTACAAACTTGGGCCTTCCGGAAGTTTCTTTATCCTTAGCCGAATCCTGCACAGAGTCGTTTGGGGCCGGATTACGCCTTGGAGTTGGCCTACCGGGTTATTATCCCTCCATCAGTAGTCCCCAGAATAGCTTGGGCTTCACGGATTCTTCCTTGAAGTGCTGGCTATTCCCTGCAAAAATACCAATCTCACAAATATATGGAGGCCGCGTTAAGATGCTTTGATAAGTAGCTAGGCCCAACTCCACGATGGCCATATGGTAACCCGACTCTTCTCCAAATACCCGACTTAGCTTTCCGGGTCTAAACCCTGATAAAAGTGCCAAGATTCTGCACTTTACTCGATAATTGACCTTGATATTATGAAGAATATCTCCTTCTTATTTCTGCCCAGATATCACGTTCAACACTTAAAGCATATTTCGTAAAATTCAAATAAATAGCCGTTACTCCGCAATCCCCGGTTCCCGCTCGCGGAACCAAACTTATCCACATGAACCGTTATAAATATGCCCGTAGGGATAACCCTAACCCCAACGGAATACTTCCCCCCATTCCTCTTCCTTTCTTTCTCCGTGCTCAATCTCACAGAGCGCCGCCACGGAAATCCCACGCGCATCTCCGGAGCCTATTGGCCGGCGACTGCGCTCCACCACAGCTCACTCTGCACCGCCGCCAAGATCCGCCGCCAAGCCCCCAACCGACCCGTCGGGAATTGCAAAGGGGCATCAATCTTGCGCGATTTGCCTCCGTCGAGCTTCACTTCAATCTCCTCCAGTAAGATTCCCATACCCGTTAATTAGCCTCCGCAATTTCTTGATTTTCTTCAACTTAGATCTAGGTCAACCCGCCGGTCACTTTCCCGGTCATGCCGAATTAGATCGCTTGTATTCATTCTAGCTCACCCAATACGTGGGATATGGACTTTATTGCGTTTTCCTACCGCCCACATTTGTTAATTTTACCGCAAATCTAAAAACGGAATCTCCAATCTCGGCTCGGGCCACTCAGAGTTTCCGCCCTTATCTCTGTCACCCGGAAAATCCTCCCCTTTCCGGTTCTTTTTATTCGCAATAAGTGCCCGTGCAACCATTCATCATCCTCAAAAGCTCTTTCAATGCATAGACCCCCATAACTTTTATTACGATGCTCGATACCCGGATAATTCGAACCTCACTCTGCAGAGTGACACCCGGATAGTATGCAATTTCCATGTCTCGATATCATCCACCGATACTCGGCCTGCTCACAGTTTCCGTGTCTTATTCCTTGTATCCTTCTACCTCGTGCTTTGCAGGTCAACCACATGGCTCCCAAGAAGCAGGGAAAAACACCGACCAAGGCCAAGACCACCAACTCCATATCCGCCAACTGGGCGCGATCTACGGTCACCAAGGCCAAGTTAGAAGAACTGGTCGAGCTAGGAATTCTTCCCCCTCAAGAGGATATCCAGTGGAGGGTGCCGGGTAAGGAGACCCGGCCCACACCGGCAAAGGATGAGGTAATATGCTTTGTAGAGCACGTGACTCGGGGCTTTCGTCCTCCGGGTCACCCCTTCTTCCGCGACGTCCTGAGCCACTATGGCCTTCGTGTATTTGACATAGGTCCTAATTCTGTGTTAAATATCTCCCACTTTATCGTCCTTTCCGAGTCATACTTGTGCACTCCGCCAAGTCTGGCTCTTTTCGTTGAGCTTTTCCAGTGCAAACCGTGCCGCGAAAGCGGTGACGGAGCACTTCTCGCTTGCGGCGGGGTTTCTATCCAGCGCCGCAAGAATTCTCTGATGCCACCCCTTACCCTTAACTCCCACGTCAAGCACTGGCAGCTCTCGTACTTTTACTGCCAAGACACTTCCCCACCCGGCCAAAAGAAACAGCCGGGTTACTCAGAGGGCCTTCTTGACATCTCTGAGAAATTTAGTGCCTTTGCCCCTGACTCGGACAGGGAGGCAATTCAACCTCTGCTAGCCAAAATCATCACTCTCACGGCCCAAGGTCTCAGCAGGCTCAACCTGGTGAAAACTTGGGTCGATTTCCGGATTCAACCCAATTCCATCCGCACAAAGTTATTGTGCGAGTATTCGGGGCCAACCACAGACCCGCTCCGGTACTCTGACAACAGCTTCGCGGCTGGTGACACCCATAAAACTATCAAGGGTTTTCTGACAGAAAAACTTGAGGTAATCCGGAACATAGCCGGATTAGAGCCCTTCACACTCGAGAACCCAACCCCCAAGGTGAAGATCCAATTTTGACGTCTTTACCCTTGCTTTTTCCACTTGATACAGTTGATAACCTTTGTACTGATACTTTTATTTCAGGCTGATGATGATTTTTGGAAGATCAACACCTCTCCTAGCTCCGAGAGTCCAGAGGAGCAAGAAGAGGCCGTTAACTCGGACGAAGGTGCTCTCCGGATTTTATTTGGTTCCTTTAAGTTTGTCGCAACTCCTTCATTTTCTAACTATCTTTGATGATATCCAGAACAAGAGGAGGATGACGAGGAAGAAGAAACTGACGGCAAAGTGGAATCCGCCAGTGATGAAGACGAAGTGGAGCCGACAATTAAAGTCGGATCTAAGGGAAAACCCCGAGGGATCGTCTTCAAGGTATCATATCGCCTCCTTGTATTCGATTCGTATTCCCTTTGGTGATATACATGAGCTAACTTGGCATTACTCCACTGGCCGTATTTGAAGGAGTCGCCTATGACCAAGCGCAGAGCGACTCGGAATTACCCGGGTGATGACGCTCTTAACCCGGGTACTCCGTCGTCTCCGGCTCGGCGCACCGGTACTTACCTTATCCTTTGTCAGGGGAAACAATCTTTTCGAACCATTCTCTTACGAAATCTCACTTGATATCTTTCAGATTCGCCCGGGTCTAGCAACGAATTTCCTTCAGACTTTGCGGTGAATCCCGGGTAAATTTCCTTTTCTTACGTTCTATCGCATCTTCATCACCTTTTCCTGATTGCACACTGATTGCTCACTCTCACTATCCATAGGGCCACTGTCGTTATCAGTGACCAAGAGGATATGGCAACCGACAACCCGGGTAAGGGAAACCTAGCTGATAAAACAACAGCCGAGTCTAGCGGCGAAGAACAAGCGTCACCAATAAACCCGGGCACACAAGAAGCCGAGTATCCGATCGCCTCCCTCATAAGCAAGAAGAAAAGAGCTGCAACCTTGGGTGCAGGAGAAGGAGCATCGGATTCCGACATTCGAATGACCCGGGTGCCGCCTCCCACTAAGAAGAAGACTCCTTCTCGGAATTTCCAAGGCCCCGGGTCCTCTGATACGGGTAATGGCACTTTTGATCAACTGATGGACACTCTCCTCACTATGAAGACTTCAGAGAGCAATATTCTGGAGCGCATGGCCGCAGAGCACCAGGTAATAATACTTGATATCTCGTAGTGCATGCCTAGTCCCCAAGTTCCGAGCATGACTTGCTTAAGTTGTGCTTAGTACTTTACGCAATACTCAGCTTGCCATAATATCCGACTGATACTTGTGCTCCTTGCTACTTACAGGCGCAGATTACCCGGTCTGATGAAATTTTGCTCAAGACCGAACAACTTCTTCTTGCCGAGGTAAAGCGGAGAGAAGCCCTCGAGGATGACGTGGAAAACTTGAAGAAGGATGTTTCTAAATACCAGAAGAAGTGCAATACTGCTCAAACCGCACTGAAGAAACTATCGGACCAGGTCACCGATACCTATCAGATCTTGCTTAGTAAGTTTTTGCTGCCGACTGTCTTCGTGCCTTTACTTTATTGTATGATACTCGGGATCACTGATACGTCCTTCCTTTGCTTCAACTGCAGGTGCCAACCTTGCAGCCCCAGAGGAGGATGCCCTTGCAAAGGCTAAAACTTTAAAGACTGTGCTCCGGACGTTCTTTGCCGGCACGATATTTATATTGGACGCCGTGAAGTGGCCTACTGAAGTATACCCGGGTGAAGAAAATCTCATCAAAGCCTGCTCCACCGTGCCCGGCTGGATTGAAATATGGAACCCGGGCACGAAATTTATATTGGACGCTCGTCATGCCGGATTGGTATGACCCGGGCCTTTACCCTGGCTAAGGCTTACTTTCCAAAGCTTGACCCGGCAAAGATGATATCCGGGTTTCCAGAATTTAAAGCGGATGGCTCCAAGTTTACACCCAAGGACTTCAAGGCCGTACAGTCTGCAGTGCGTCATTCGGCCACCACTTTGGCCGATAGTATGGATCTGAATACGATTATGAGTTCATACGACGCTGAAGGCAAAATTGTTACAGAGGAAGCACCCCCGCCTTTTGATATTTTGGAGAAATGGGCTGCTGATTCGGCTAGGAAGAGGGAAGCAACTGCAAAGAGAGAGGCCGAGTTATCAGGGCCAGCCACCTCTACACCAGCTGTTCCTCCACCAGTCCGTCCTGCCGCAAGGAATCCGGGTGACGATTCCGGAATAAAGCAAGTCCAGGAGCAAGACCCGGAAGGTAAGGGCAACGATGTGGACTCTACGCAGGAAGCCGAATGAGCAAAACGCCATAAAAATACTTCAATCATTTGATGTTTTTACTCAAAACAAGTATTCTTTTGACGGTGCGCCTGTGCACCCTTGATACTAGTGTTGCAACTTGTAATGCACTTTAATTCTGTGATACACCTCGTGCCTTTCTAGGCCTTTTTGATGAACTTGATACTTGCCTACTTTTGGACTTATTCTTGATATCCGACTTTCTTTTTATTTCCTTCTTTATTTCCGAGTACCTTGGGTTTTGACAGGTGGACTTTTCTTTAAGTACCCAAGTCCACACGACTCGGACATTGGGGTCTTTCGAGCTTAGCGATGAAACAGCTTGATTCTGTTTCGAGACCCACAGTCCCCAAGGCCCGAATCTCCGAGTCTGTGGTGTGTGGTTTTTTCGAAGAGAACAAACTTGTTGTCGCTAAGCCGAAACCCGGAATTGTTTCATATAGAGAATGAAGTTATGCTTGATAAACGTTGAGTTTCCAGCTATTAGCCTTGTACTCTGCATAACTTGTGGTTTAGATGACCCTTTTGACTATCTTGTACTGTAAGCCGGCTTTCGCGTGGATACCATGTTGTTACATCTATACGAAAACAGGGTCAGACAAGTCCCATTGGGCTTCATGGCTGATTGTAATCGTAAGTGAGCAAATCATGCCACTTTAGTGCGAGTCACATCGAGCTTAAGTAAGAAAAGTCAAGAAAATTTGGCTCCTTTGTCCAGTTATAAGATTGCAGCCGTACTCGTTTGCGAATAATCGGCCCTTATAACTTATAGGCATCAAGGCCGGGTCTTTGGGTTTGTGGCTGCGCTACTTGCGCAACCAGCCCCCGAGACCTATATATACCCAACATTCTTGATGATACTGATGTATTGATTTCACATGGATACTACTTACTTGTAATCGGAGCAAAGGCTGTAACAAGATGGGACTTGATAACCATCTCTTTATTGATGCGAGAAAGTTTGGATCAGCAGGCCGCCTCATTAAAAACCTTCCAGTCCCCTTAGGTACCCTGGGTAGGAAAAGAGCGCGTCTGAAACCTGCTGCCCGTTACATTGTTTAGTTCTTCTTGGGCACCGGTCCCGGGCTGACTTGACTGATACACATTCTCCACATGTTTGACTTTTACATGATGAGTACCGGGTTTACTAGCCAACCCGGGTGAGGTGTTTCCATAACGTGGCTGGTTGTAAGCGGCCGTGTCGTTTCTTCTCTTATAGCGGATTGTTTGGGGGAGTCATCCTTGATAAAAGCTACCATTTTAGTATCTTGTGCTACCTTGGACTTTGCTCTTTCGCCTTCAGTACTCGGCCTTTTTGATGTGGTTCTGTCCTCCGGGTCTGCTTGAGACCGATAGTGCTTGAGTTCTTCTTTTCTACAGGCTTGCTCGGCCATTGCTGCGTCTCCTTCATCGCATTCAGCTGCTATGTCTCGATTTCCATGTATGGTAATGGTCTTCTTGGGACCCGGGATTTTTACCTGTAGATACACGTAACATGGCCTAGCCATGAATTTGGCATCAGCCGGCCTTCCGAATAACGCGTGATAAGGACTGCGCAATTTGACTACCTCAAAGGTGAGCCACTCAACTCGATAGTTATCCTTTGACTCCCCAAAAGCTACCTCCAATGCGATTTTTCCCTCGGGGCACGCTGAATGACCTGGCACTATCCCATGAAAAATTGTTGAGCTTTTTTGTAGCTGGGACTCCTTGAGGCCCATGCGTAGGAAGGTTTCCCAATACAGTATATTGATGCTACTTCCACCATCCATCAAAACCTTTTTCAGCTCATACCCATTGACCTGTGGTGCGACTACTAATGCCAAGACTCCCGGGTGTTCTACTCTTTCTGGGTGATCCCTTCTGCTCCATGTTACATCATGTTCTGACCATCTCAGGTATCTCGGGACAGCCGACGAAACTGAGTTGACCGCTTGCTTCAGTATCTTTTTGTCCTTGTTAGAACCTCCTGTGGTATGCACATGATATTGACCCAATTGTTTGGGGTTAGCCTGGAAACCTCCTGCCCCCCCTTGGTTATTACCTTGATTTCCAGCCGCCGGGTTACCGGCTGGGGGTGGGCCGTTGCCCGGGTTTCCCCCTGGACCCGGTCCTCCTCCCCGTCCTGCACCTCGCATAGCTCTGTTCACTTCCTCATTTTTCCATCTTTGTAAGTCGGCGCACTGATCCAAGGAGTGGTTAGCTGGCCTGCCGTTCCTGCTATGCTTCGGGCATGCCATTCTGAATATGTCCCAATTGTTACTCGGCCTTGGTGGTCCTTGATAGTTTCCTCCATTGTGATTACCTCCGTTGAAATTTCCTTCTGCTCTGGGTCTCGAAGACCCGGCCTCTGTGTTGGCGACAAACTCGGAGCCTCCTTCAAACGGGCGCTTGTTCTGGCTGTTTCCGTTATTACCCGGTGCTGATCCATTGCCGGTTCTTACACTATTACTTGTGTTTGCTTTTACCTTCTTGTCATCAACTTCCTCCTCTGTAGTATCTGTCGCAGCGTGTTTGTTGCACGCATCCATCAATTCTCCCATTGTAACCTCCGACGCATTTCGACTTGATTTCATGCGAGTTAACTTTTGCACTAAAGGTATATACTTGCATGTTTTTTCCATAGCTTGTAGTGCATCCTTGGGCTGAATATCTGTGGACGAGTGAAGTATCTCCATAACCCGGCGCACCCAACTGCGTGCCGATTCTCCCTTCTTTTGGACGCATCGCTCTAGATCATCAATAGTGAACAATTTTCTGCACGTCCCATGAAAGTGCTTGACAAACGCGGTCTTCAATTCCTCCCAGGACTTGATCGATCCTTCCGGCAAATTGGTGAACCACAACTTTGCTGCTCCTTCTAACATCATCAAGTACATGAACTTGGCTTGGAGATTCTCGGATGCGTTGCGAATCGACATTGCCATCTCATAACTGCTTAGCCATGTTTCTGGATCCATAGTTGGCTCGTAATTCACTACTTTTCCTGGCTCTTTGAATTTTTCTGGGTAAGGTTCAGCTCTGATATTGTCCGAGAGACACTTGGGTCCCGCAAGGACGGTCGAGGCCGGCCTTGCTCGAGAAACGTGTGATACAGCGGGGGGCGCGGCTGGGCGCGGCGCTGTAGGTAGTCCATGCGCTGCAGACCCGGCCGCGGCCCTCCGAGCCCTGGAGCTGTCCGCAACAGCCTGTGCTGCTGATGCTGCCTGAACGCGGGGAGGAGGCGGCATTTGCTGCTGCTCTTCCCTCCGCCGTGCTGAACTTGTTTGGATATTCCCTTGTTGTTGACTGACGTATGGCGTCCCGTGCATCCCACTTCTATGATCCGGATAATTGGCTTGCTGCGCCACCGCAGTGTGCAACAGATCGATTGCTTGCCGGGTCTTCTCTGCATGGGGTGACTCTCCCACGGGGATTTGATTTAATGCAAGTGTCGCCGCATACACATTGTCCATGGGATTATTGTAGTGACCTGCTGGTGTGCGAAATCGTGATGGTGGCGGTGGTGGTAGATCGTTGCCGGTTGTGACTCTAGTCTGTGGTAGGGGTAACCCGGCCCGCTCATTTGCCGGGTGTGCCCCCGCTGTTCCCGGTTGGGGTGCGGTCCCCTGGTTCACCACTGGTATCGGCTGATCCTGAGGTGTGATAAATAAAGCAGCCGGATTAATAACCCCGCCCGTTGCTGGTAACCTAGTTTGATGCCTTTGATGTACTCTAGATGTTTCCTCTCGGAGCCGAGTTTCCAGCGCATCCAGCTCACGTTGCCGCGTGGCCATCCCTTGCCTTTCTGCCTCTACTTGCCTTCTTTGCTGTTCCAACGCACGACGAGCCACATCCAGATCCCTGACACGTTCCGCTGCGTTTTCTGGAGTGATAACCGTAGCAAGAACCGTGGGGTCTAGGATCAGATTATTATCGAATAAGGCCGGGTGACGCGGGTTCGAAGGACCCGCCCCTGGTGTCCGGTTTCCCAGGAATCCGAACGTATTTGCGTGCAACTCCTCGTCTGCTGCACGGCTGGTCACTGATGCCGATTCTCCATCAATCCGGGCCAGAACCGGGTCTCCGTTAGCCGCGCCCTGCTGCTGGGCCAATGCCTGAGCCGCCCCGACTGCTGCCGCGGTTGCGTTCTCTTGGTTGAGATTGGCCGCGGGAGCCGTGTAGACCGCAACTCGGCGTACGATACTTGGTGTAAATTCATGCTGTTCTTCTTCGCCGTTATTCTCCTCATACCGGTTCTCCAGCAGATCCAGGATAGACTCGGTATCATCCTCTCTTTCGACCCGGTCGCACGGGGTCCATGCCGGCTCCTCCGGCTGTTCCCACTTCGCGATGGGTTCTTCCGCCGGATATGTCGTTCCAATCGATTCTTCATCATCTGATCGGATAGAAGTGGCTTCCCCTGACACAGAATCAGATCCAAAATTGTCAGGGATCGAACCGGAAGTACATACCATACCAATGAAGACGCTGATCCGGCCGATTGTCACGACGGATCCGGATTCGAGGTGATCCGATTCTGGCCCCCAGCCGGAATCATCCACCGTATTTTCTCCTTTATGGTCGATGTAGATCTCGCCGACGACAAGATTCTCCATGTTCTTCCGAGCTTCTCCCGTGATGTAAACACCTTTGGACGCAGGCCCCACGGTGGGCGCCAACTGTCGTGGGATAATCACGGCAGACGTTACCGGGGGTAACTGATCTTGGGGCAAGACGACACAGGCTTTTGGGAGAGGGTTTAGCTCAGAGGAAAACATGATGCAACTCGATCTGGTAGCCGTCAATCAAGTCGCCGAGTCTCCGATCTCAATATATTAACTCAACTCTCGGGTTACACGGGATGCTCGATATCAAACGATATTGCTAGGGTTCTTAGATCTCTCAACTAGACCTAGGGGTCGGTTTATAAAGCACCCGTACCCCCCGGCTTGTTCTCCAAGACTCACCCTGATCCTACCCGGACACGGCATACAAACCCTAACCTTCCTTTACCGTAACCCACACTCCGGGTTACTAGGCCTACAAACTTGGGCCTTCCGGAAGTTTCTTTATCCTTAGCCGAATCCTGCACAGAGTCCTTTGGGGCCGGATTACGCCTTGGAGTTGGCCTACCGGGTTATTATCCCTCCATCAGTACGTACGTCCGGTTCAATCCCTGATGATTTCGATTATAATTCTGCGTCAGGAGAAGCAACCTGCGTACAGTCGGATGGAGAAGAATCGGTCGGAACGGTGGATCCGATAGAAGAGCCCACCACGAAGAGGGAACAGCCGGAGGAGCCGGCATGGACCCCGCGTGGCCGGTTCACGAGAGGAGATGATACCGAGTCTATCCTGCACCTGCTGGAGGACCGGTACGAGGAGGATAGCTGTGATGAGGAGGAATTCAAGTCTTCACCAGGCATCACGCGCCAGGTCGCGGTCTACACGGCCCCTGCAACCAATCTCAATCAGGGGGACGTGACTACGGCCGCGGTTGGAGCGGCGCGAGCGCTGGCCCAGCAGCAAAATCCGGTTGACGGAAATCCGGTTCTGACCCGGGTCGACAGAGAATCGGCCTCGGTCACTAGCCGGGCGGCGGATAGCGAGTTGCAAGCGAATATGTTTTGATTCATGGCGAACAGGACGCCAGGGGCAGGTCCCTCAAACCCACAACACCCGGCCCTGTTCAGTAATAATTTGATCCTGGATCCCACGGTGCTAGCTACGGTGATAACCCCGGAGAACGCAGCGGCACGTGCAAGGGATCTGGATGTAGCCCGCCGTGCATTAGAGCAGCAAAGGAGAGAAGTGGAAGCAGAAAAGCAAGGGGTAGCCACGCGCCGACGCGAGCTGGAAGCGTTGGAGAACCGGCTCCGGGTTGAATCAACTAGGATGCATCAGAGATACCAGCCACGGGCGGAGTTCTAAACCCGGCTGCACTATTCATCACCCCCAGGATCAGCCAATCCCGGATGCGAATCAAGAAACTGTACATCAGCCCGCGACCGGAGGAGGACAGCCGGCAAACATACAGGCCGGGTTACCCACACAACAGGCCGGGGTCACTGTCGGCAACACAGCACCACCGCCATCGCGATTCCGCACGCCGCCAGGTCACTTTAACAACCCCATGGATAACGTATACGCAGCGACATTGGCGTTAGATCGCATCCCCGTGAGAGAGTCCCCCCACGCGGAGGAGACCCGGCGGGCGATAGATTTATTGCGCACGGCAGTGGCTCAGCAAGTCAATTACCCGGATAATAGGAGTGGAATGCATGGAACGCCGTATATCAGTCGGCAACATGGCAATACCGGCAATATCCAGTCAAGTTCAGCGCGGCGGAGGGCAGAGCAGCAGCAAATGCAGCCTCCTCCCCGCATCCAAGCAGTACCAGCAGCATCAGCAGCACAAGCTATCGTGGACAGTTCGAGAGCCAGGCGAGCCGCGGCCGGGTCTGCGGTACACGGGCCCGCAGCAGCGCCGCGCCCAGCCGCGCCCCCCGCAGGATCGCATGTTTCCCGAGTGAGGCCAGTACTGACTAATCTCGCTAGGCCTAAGTGTCTATCGGATAATATCAGGTTTGAGCCTTACCCGGATAAATTCAAGGAACCGGGTAAAGTGGTGAATTATGAGCCGACTATGGATCCGGAAACATGGTTGAGCAGTTATGAGATGGCTATGTCGATTCGCAACGCATCTGAAAATCTTCAAGCCAAGTTCATGTACTTAATGATGTCAGAAGGAGCAGCAAAGTTGTGGTTCAACAATTTACCTGAAGGATCTATCAAATCATGGAGCGAGCTGAAAACTGCGTTTATCAAGCACTTTCACGGAACATGCAGGAAGTTGTTTACTATCGACGATCTAGAACGGTGTGTGCAGAAGAAGGGAGAGTCGGCGCGCAGCTGGGTGCGCCGGGTTATGGAGATACTTCACTCATCTACGGATATTCAGCCAAAGGATGCGCTACAAGCTATGGCAAAGACATGCAAGTATACACCTTTAGTGCAAAAGCTAACTCGCATGAAATCTAGTCGGAATGCTTCAGAGGTTACGATGGGAGAACTAATGGATGCATGCAACAAGCAGGCAGCCACGGATACCACAGAGGAGGACGTTGACGATAAGAAAGCAAAAGCAAATACGAGCAATAATGGAAGAGCTGGCAATGGATCTACGCCGGGTAACAATGGAGGGAATAATGGAAACAACCAGAATAAACGCCCGTTTGAGGGGTGTTCCGAGTTTGTCGCCAACACAGAAGCCGGGTCTTCGAGACCCAGAGCAGAAGGAAATTTCAACGGAGGAAACTTTAATGGAGGGAATTACCAAGGTCCGCCAAGGCCGGGAAACCAGTGGGATGTCTACAAGATGCCGTGCCCGCGACACAGCAGGAACAGTAGACCGGCTAATCATTTGCTGGAACAGTGCGTGGATTTACAGAGATGGAAGAACGAGGAAATACAAAAAGCAATGCGAGGCGCAGGCCGGGGAGCAGGACCGGGTCCGGGTGGTAACCCGGGCAATGGCCCACCCCCAGCAGGCAACCCAGGAGGTGGTAATCCGGGTAATAATCAGGGAGGAGCTGGAGGTTTCCAAGCCAATCCCAAGCAATTGGGCCAGTAGCACGTTCACACCACGGGAACTTCAAACAAGGATAGAAAGATACTGAAAAAGGAAGTAAACTCGGTTTCCTCGGCTGTCCCGAGGTACCTGAGGTGGTCGGAGCAAGATGTAACATGGAGCAGAAGAGATCACCCGGAAAGAATAGAACACCTGAGAGTCCTAGCATTGGTGGTTGCGCCACAGGTTAATGGTTATGAGCTGAAAAAGGTCCTAATGGACGGCGGAAGCAGCATCAACATCTTATATTGGGAAACTTTCTTGCGCATGGGCCTCAAGGAGTCTCAGCTACAGAAAAGTTCAACAGTTTTTCACGGGATTGTGCCGGGTCACTCGGCGTGTCCTGAGGGAAAGATAACCTTGGAAGTTGCTTTTGGAGAATCAAAGGATTATTTCCGGGTGGAGTGGCTCACGTTCGAAGTGGTAAAGTTGCGCAGCCCCTATCACGCATTGTTTGGAAGGCCGGCTTACGCCAAGTTCATGGCCAGGCCGTGTTATGTATACCTATAGCTAAAAATCCCGGGTCCCAAGCAGACCATCACCATACATGGAAGCCGGGATATAGCGGCTGAGTGTGACAAAGGGGACGCGGCGATGGCGGAACAAGCTTGCAGAAAGGAGGAGCTCAAGTATTATCGGTCTCAAGTAGACCCGGATGACAGAACAACGTTAAAAAGGCCGAATACGGAGGATGAGCGAGCGAAATTCAAGGCAGCACATGATACCAAGATGGTGGCCTTTGTCGAAGGTGATCCCTCCAAGCAATTTGCTATAGGATCTAACCTGGACAATGAGCAGGAAAAAGCACTCGTGGAGTTTATTCGTTCAAATCAAGATGTTTTTGCTTGGACGCCCAGCGACATGCCGGGTATTCCTACAGAGTTAGCGGAACATAGCTTGCATGTTAATCCCAAGTCTAGGCCCGTGAAGCAGGGCCTGAGAAAAATGAACGAGGAAAGAAGAAGGGCTATAGGAGAGGAAATTGCTCGGCTATTGACAACCGGCTTTATCATGGAAGTATTTCACCCGGACTGGTTGGCAAATCCGGTTCTCGTGATGAAAAAGAGTAATGAGTGGAGGATGTGCATAGATTACACGAGTCTCAACAAGCACTGTCCAAAGGATCCGTTTGCCCTCCCAAGGATTGATCAGATTATAGATGCAGTGGCTGAAAGTGACCTATTATGTTTCCTGGATGCATATTCCGGGTATCATCAGATCAAGCTCAAAAAGGAAGATTGGGAGAAAACATCATTCATCACCCCCTTTGGGGCTTTCTGTTACAAAACCATGACTTTTGGGCTAAAGAATGATGGCGCAACTTACCAGAGATGCATACAGAAGTGCTTTGAGGACCAGATTGGGCGCAACGTTCATGCCTATGTGGATGATGTGGTGATCCAGACCAGGAAAGCGGAAGCGTTCATTGATGATCTAAAGGAAACATTCAAGAACTTGAGAAGGTATCAGATGAAACTTAACCCTACAAAGTGCGTGTTTGGAGTTCCAGCAGGAAAGTTACTCGGGTTCATTGTTTCTGAGAGAGGAATCGAGGCAAACCCGGACAAAATCAAAGCTATCCAGAGTCTGAAAAAGCCGGAAAACCTGAAGCACGTTCAGAAGCTCACAGGGTGCGTGGCAGCGTTGAGCCGGTTCATATCCAGACTCGGAGAAAAGGCAATACCCCTGTACCGGCTCTTGAGGAAATCTGATAAGTTTGTTTGGGACCAAGAGGCGGATGAGGTGTTCGCAGCACTAAAGAAGCAGTTATCTGAGGCACCAGTTTTAGCAGCTCCGGGTCCCAAAGAGCCCATGCTACTATATATTGCAGCCGGGCCCCGGGCAGTTAGCGCAGTGGTTGTCGTTGAGCGCAAAGAGGATGGGAAAGATCACCCGGTTCAAAGGCCGGTTTATTACGTCAGCGAGGTGTTATCAGAGGCAAAGCAGCGCTACCCACATTGGCAGAAGTTGGTTTTCGGGGTCTTCATGGCCAGCCGGAAATTGAAACCTTATTTTCAGGAACACCCAATAACAGTGGTTTGCTCTATACCAATGTCGGACATCATCAGAAACTCGGACGCAACAGGTAGAATAGCCAAGTGGGCCATCGAGATGGGAGATTATCATATCAACTACGAGCCCAGGTCAGCAATCAACTCTCAAGCTTTAGTTGATTTCATTAATGATTGGACTCACACTAGCATGCCCACAATGACACCGAGTTCCGAGTCTTGGGTAATGCACTTTGATGGTTCCAAGCAATACGAAGGATCAGGAGCTGGAGTGGTACTTACATCACCTAAAGGAGATAAAATGAGCTACGTGTTGAAAATCCACTTTGATTGCTCCAACAATGTGGCCGAGTATGAGGCATTATTGCATGGATTAAGAATAGCCAAGGAGATGAACATCAGGCGGATACGATGCTATGGAGATTCGGATCTTGTGGTGCAGCATGTCTCAGGAACCTGGGACAGGAAGGATGCAACTATGGCAGCATATCGTAGAGAGGTGGACAGGGTTGCCGGGTGTTTTTCCGGGTATGAGGTGGAGCATATTGACAGGCGAAAGAACGAGGCAGCAGATGCACTCGCAAGACTCAGCTCGCGCAGAGAGCCGGTTCCACCCAACGTTTTCCTGGACGAGCTATGGCGGCCATCGGTAAAAACTGAGTCTGAGGAAGAGGTGGCTAACAAAGACCCGGATTTGGAGCTCGTGGCCACAATACGCACTGTTCCCGAGTGGACAGAGCCGTTTCTGGCTTACCTCTCACGGGGCGAGTTACCACAGCAGGAAGTGCTAGCAAGGCAGATTTTGAGGCGAGCAAAAGGCTATTCCATCATCAATGGGGAGTTATATAAAAGGAGTGCTGCAGGAGTATTTTTGCGCTGTGTGGCACCAGAAGAAGGCCGGCAGATCCTGAAAGAGATCCACGAAGGCGACTGTGGGCATCACGCATCCACAAGATCCCTTGTGGCCAAAGCATATAGGCACGGTTTCTTCTGGCTCACAGCCTTAGCAGACGCGGAACGCTTGGTGGCAAGGTGTGATGGATGTCAAAGGTATGCCCGCCAAATCCATGTGCCGGCTATGGAGTTGCAAACAATTCCTTTAACCTGGCCGTTTGCCGTTTGGGGTATGGACATGGTTGGCCCCTTTCACATGTCACCTTGCAAAAAGACACATCTCTTGGTGGCTATTGATAAATTTACCAAGTGGGTTGAAGTTATGCCAGTTACCAATTGTGAAGCGATTACGGCAGTCAAGTTCCTGAAAAGCATTATCTACCGGTTCGGGTATCCTCACAGCATAATTACGGACAATGGAACCAACATGTCCTTAGGCGAGATGGAAAAATTCTGTGGGAACAATGGAATCCGGCTTGACATAGCCTCAGTAGCCCATCCACAAGCTAATGGACAAGTGGAAAGGGCAAATCAGGAGTTACTTCGTGGATTAAAACCACGGCTACGAGTCCCATGCATCAGAGCTGTTGGAGCATGGGTCGAGGAGTTACCATCAGTGGTTTGGGGAATTAACACCACACCTAACAGATCTACTCAGATGACACCATTTTTTATGGTTTATGGTGCAGAGGCGGTATTGCCGAGTGATATCATCCATGATTCGCCTCAAGTATCGGCTTACGTCGAGGTGGAGAACGAGAAGACCCGGCAGGACGCCGTGGATATGCTGGAAGAGCACAGGGAACAAGGTTTGGAGAGATCAGCCATATACCAGCAGGATCTGAGGAGATATCATAGCCGGAGAGTCAAAACCCGGGTCTTCCAGGAAGGAGACCTGGTTCTTTGCCTGGTACAGTCAAAGGAAGGAAAACACAAGCTATCCCCACCATGGGAAGGACCGTTCATCATAAGCCGGAATCTGCACAATGGATCGTATTACTTGGTAGATGCAAGGGAAGAGTCGGCTACTGCCACTGACACCGCTCATACAACTTCATCTATGCAAGAAAAAGAAAGACCATGGAACGTGGCTCAACTGCGTCCCTACTACACTTAGAATAGAATAGATTCACAAGTGGAATTACACGATGTAACAGGCAGCAGGTTTCAGACGCACTCTTTTCCTATCCAGGGTACCTAAGGGGACTGGATGGTTTTTAATGAGGCGGCTTGCTGACCTAACCTTTCTCATATCAATAAAGAGATGGTTAAACAATATTTTGTTCCCTTTTGTATGTTCTTTGTCAAGTTTTTATATTCCTGTTGTTTTTCTATTTCTTTTCCAGGTAAGCGTTATTCATTGTTCTTAGTATGTTAAATTTTTCTACTAAATTGCATATATCTAGGTCTTGGGGGCTGAGTGCTTGAATAGCACAGTTGCAAACTCAAAGACCCGGCCACGATGCCATTGAGTTATAAGGGCCGATTACTTGTAGTAAGTACGGCTGCAAGCTTATAACCGGACAATAGACTCAAATTTTCTTGACTTTTCTTGCTTAAGCTCGATGTGACTCGCACAAAAGTGGCATGCTTTGCTAGCGTATAATTACAATCAGCCATGATGCCCAATGGGACTTGCCTGACCCTGTCTTTATACAGCTATAGCAGCATTGATTATCCACGCGAAAGCCGGCTTATAGTAAAAGAAGGTCAAAAGGGTCATCTAAACCACAAGTTATGCAGAGTACAAGGCTAACACCCGGAAACTCAAGATATATTAAGCATAAATTCAAACCTATGCGAGCAGCTCCAGGTTTTGGGCCTTAGCTAAACAATTTGTTCTTCTGAAAAAATCCAACACCCTAGACTCGGAAATCCGGGTCTTGGGGACTGGGGAATTTGAAAAAAGAAGCAAATGTTCCAGCTATTCAGCTCAAAAACCCAAAAATCTGAGTCCTAGGGACTTGGGGACTTAGAAAAAGCCCACTTGTCAAAACCCACGAGACCCGGAAACCGAGTCTTACATAAGGAACCATAGCGAAAGTCGGAAAACCAGGAAGGAAAAAGTTCAAAGTTAAGAAATAGAAAATTCACGCAAAGGCCAGAAGGGCCATGAAAGATATTAAGGTTTTAAAAGTATTACAAACCAGGATAATAGTATCATAAAGTGCACAGACGCACTATCAAAAGAATAATTGTTTTAAAAGGCCCATTGGCCGAATGATGTGTTTAAGACGGTAGCAGATAAAAGTTCACTCGGCCTCCTGGGTCGAGTCGTCCATATTTCCCTTGCCCTTGGCAGCCGGGTCTTGGTCCTTAACTTGTCCTTCAACGGTCTTTGCAGCAGCAGCATCCGGGTCAGCAGCAGTACCGGCGCGCGCGGGAGGAGGAACAACCGGCGTGGAGGTAGTGGGCGCAGTATCGGCCTCAGCCTTCTTCTTCGCAGCCTCTTCCCTCCCCTGAGCAGCTTCCGCCTTCCACCGTGCCAGCATGTCATACGGCTTGGGAGGATCCGACTGAATGGGCTTATCTTCAGCGTTGTAGGGGGTAACAATCCGGCTCACATCCAGACTGTCGGCAATCAGGCTAGCCGAGTGTCGAACCTCTGTTTGGATGGCCTTGAAGTTCTTGGCTGAAAACCTGGAGCCATCAGTATTGAATTCTGGAAACCTGCCAACGAGCTTTGCCGGCTCAAGCTTGGGAAAATACGCCTTAGCCAGAGCAAGCCCCCGGGTTACTCCAACCCGGCATGACGAGCGTTTCCAGTGCTCGATCCACTCGGGGATGGTGGAGCACGCATGAAGCAGCGTGCTTAAACCACCACGCCCAGTACCCGGCCACTTCAAGGCTTGAAGTACTCATTTGGTGCCGGCACAGAGTTGCCGGATGGTGCTCTTTATAGTCTTCAGCTTTGCTACATCATCTTCATCCGGCCCTACAGAAAAACATAGAAGTGCAAATAAGAAATTCCGAGTGTCTATCAGAATGAAAATCCGGGTTACGATTAGTGAGTCGGGAATCCTTACCAATCAAAGCACGGTAAGTGTCGGCAATTCGGGAAGACAGCTTGTTCAATTCATCCTCTGCAGCATGGGCTCTCTTTCTATATTTTCTGGCCAGCTTACCCATTTTCTTGGCATCAGCCTCAACCGATTCACGCAGCTTCGTCTCCACATCAAGGAGTTTGTTGGTTTTAGCCAACACTTCCTCAGAATGGGCTACGTATGCCTGCGTGGAAACATAAGGAATATCAGTCGGATATACTAGGAAAGTTCCAAGAAAATTATGCATAAGTTCACTCGGAACTTGGGGACTAGGCACATATACAAGCAAGATTAAGTTGAATTTACCTCGTGCTTGGCTATCAAGGCTTCCAGAATGTTTTCTTCATCAGCTCTCAGGGTGTGCAGAGCATCAAGCATCTGGGCAAAGCTCATGTCCTCAAGTTTGGTACCGGAAGAGCCGGCGGCCTGGTCATTCGGAGGAGGAGTCTTTTCCGGCTTTGGGGGAGAAACCCGGGTTGCCTGAGTGTCGGATTTGGGAGTACCCATCCTTGCGCCCAGGACCTCGACATCATCATCCCCGGGTCCATCCGATAGCTTGGGAGACCCGGATTCTTGCCTGGCCAAGTCTGTCAGTGGGTCTTGTCCTTGGTTTTCTTCTTCAGCGCCGCCAGTTGCGGCGTTCACATTGTCAACCGGATCCTCAGTTTCCCGGTTATCCTGATCCATGTCGTCCGGGTCACTGATCGTGACCTGGGCGCTAAGGAAAGTAAAAGAAAAAATGGTTAGTATTAATGAGCGAAAGTTATCGGAAGTGTCAGTGTATCGAATAGTAAGGAATATGGCTTACCCAGTGTTTACCACGAAGTCCGGTGGAAGCTCGTTGCTAGACCCGGACGAGGCTGACAAAGATTGAGAAAGTGAGACTCGGAGTTTTCCGCGCAAGGGGTGATTGGGAGAAGGACATCTTTGAAGTGAATCGAAAGGATAAGATTGGGAAGTACCAGCACGGCGAACTGGGGACGTAGGGATACCCGGGTTGAGGGGATCCTCACCCGGGGAGTTCCGGGTTACCCTGCGCTTGGCTGGAGGTGGGTCCTTCAAGTGTGGTGAATTGGATAATTGTTGATTAAGCCCACGCATATTAGCAAAAGAATACGGCTTTGAAGACATGGAGGAATAGGGAACCTTGAATACAACCCCTCGGGGTTTCCTCTTAGCCCCAACCACAGCTTCCGGTTCTGCCTCCTCCTCGTCGCTCTCGGTTGCCTCCGGGTCTTCCTTGTCGTCCTTGTCCTCCCTATCCTCCATTCCTCAGAAGCATAGTACACAGTCGGAAAAAGAAATGCGTGGGAAAACAAGTTAACAGAAAGTAAAACGGGCGAAACCCGGATGATACCTTCATCGGTGTCAGCCGGCTCTTCTTCCTTTTCCGGGTTTTCGGAGGTGGGGGGTGTCGTGGGATTATCACGGCAGACGTTACCGGGGGTAACTGATCTTGGGGCAAGACGACACAGGCGTTTGGGAGAGGGTTTAGCTCAAAGGGAAACATGGTGGAAATCGATCTGGTAGCCGGCAATCAAAGTCGCCGAGTCTCCGATCTTGATATAATAACTCAACTCTGGGGTTACACTGGATGCTCGATATCAAGCGATATTGCTAGGGTTCTTGGATCTCTTCTAAACTAGACCTAGGGGTCGGTTTATAAAGCACCCGTACCCCCTGGCCCGCTCTCCAAGGCGCAGCTTGAATCCTATCCGGACACCGCTTACAAACCCTAACTTTAATTACCGTAACCCGCAATCCGGGTTACGAGGCCGACAAACTTTGGGCCTTCCAGAAGCTCTATTATCCTTAGCTGGATTGCGCACCGTGTTCCTTGGGCCGGGTTATGCCTTGGAGTTGGCCTATCCCTCCATCAGTAGTCCCCAGAATGGCTTGGGCTTCACGGATTCTTCCTTGAAGCGCCGGCCATTCCCTGCAAAAATATCAAATGCTCGAGCTTATGAAGGCCCGGGTTAAGGGGCTCTGATATTTAGCTGGGCCAAACTCCATAGTGGCCGCATAGTAGCCCGGCTTTTCCTCCAGATACTTCGCTTCACTTTCCCGGTCTAGACTTTGACAGAAACGCTAAAAACTCTACACTTTGCTCGATAATTTGAACCTGATACCACAAAAAGTATCCCTTTCTCTTTTTCGTCCGGATCTCCCGCTCAGTACTCAACGCACATCCCACAAAATCCGCGTGGATAGCAATTACCCCAAATCTTCCGGATTCCACCCGTTGGGATAGGTTTATCCGCCCACACCTTATAAATAGAGCCCAAGGGGTAACTTGGACTCCCACACATTACTCCAATCTTTCATTGGCTCCCCTACTCCCTACGCCTCGCAGTACCTCAAGAATCCCGAGCACGCCACCGTGGCCAGACCGCCGCCGACTGCCTTCAACCCTGAGTCGCTCCGCGCTGTCGTCAAACTCCGCCACTGCGCCCCTGCTTCGCTCGTCAAGAGCTACAAGGGGAGAGCCTGGATCACGACACCGGCCGCCGCCAAGCCATACTCCAATTCCTCTCAGTAAGTACCCGTCAATCTAGCCCCGCAACTTTTGTTGATTTAATCTAGATTGGATCTGGTCAATCCGTGGACCATGCTTCCCATCACACCGAATTAGATGATTTAAATGCTCGCCATCTCCTTCAAGAACCTACTGGATGATCATTACGCCACCCTCTATCGTTATTAATCATCAATTTCCCCGTAGAATTGTTCACGAGTTTCCCAATCTAGATCCATTTCATTCAAGTTTCCGCGCACATCATTAACACCCGGAAAATCCTCCTTTTCCGGCTATTTTGCTTGCAGTAGATACATGGGCAACCATGCGTCCTCCCCAAACTCATTTCAATACGTAAGTGACCAGTAATTTCCATAGCTGTACTTGATACCCAGATAATTCGCAACCTTCACTCCGTGGCATAATACCCGGATAGTTCTTAGTTTTCACATCTTCCTGATACCCCGAATTTATACTCGGATATCCCAATATTTCCGAGTCTCATTCCCTGTATCCTTTTTCTGGTTCTTCGCAGGTTGATCCCATGGCTCCTAAGAGACAGGGAAAGCAGCCGGCTCAGGCGAAGGCAACCCAGACTATATCCGCCAACTGGGGAAGATCCACAGCCACAAAGGCCAAACAAGAAGGGCTGGCTGAGTTGGGAGTTCTCCCCTCCCAGAAGGAAATCCACTGGACGGCGCCAGGTGACGAGACCCATCCCATACCCGCCGACAACGAGGTAATCTGCTTCGTAGAACATGTGACCCGGGGATTCCGTCCTCCGGGTCATCCTTTCTTTCGGGAGGTCCTCAACCATTATGGCCTCCGGGTGTTCGATATAGGGCCTAACTCTATATGGAACATAACCCACTTCATCGTCCTTTGCGAGTCTTATTTGTGCATTCCGCCAAACTTGACTCTCTTCGTAGAACTCTTTCAATGCAAACCGTGCCGCGAAAGCGGTGACGGGGCGCTTTTGACTTGCGGCGGGGTTTCCATCCAACGCCGCAAAAACTCCCCTATGCCAACTGTTAACTTAAATTCTCACGTTAAGCACTGGCAACTCTCCTTCTTCTATTGCCAAGACACCTCCCCTTCCGGCGAGAGGAAACTGCCGGGTTACTCGGAGGCTCCCTTAGAGGTTTCCGAGTCTTTCAATGCCTTTCCCCCTGAATCAGACAGGGAGGCCATCCAGCCCTTGCTGGGTAGGTTAGCTGTTCTCTCAGCCCAAGGCCTTCCTGGGCTCAATTTGGCAAAGACGTGGGTTGAATCTCGAATTCAGCCCAACTCCATTCGTACCTTGTTAATGTACGAGTACTCGGGGCACACTACAGACGCACTCCGATACTCCACGAGGAACTTTGCGGCCGGTGATACCAACAAAACCATCAAGAGTTTTTTGACGGAAAAGTTGGAAGTGATAAGGAATATCGCCGGGTTACCCCCATTCACTCGAGAGAACCCGGCTCCAGCGGTAAAATCCAATACTCATAATCCTTTTCCATACTTTGACCTGATGTAACCCGTAATTCTTACTTTCATCCTTTTGATCTTTTAGGCTGATGACCTCTTCTGGAGAATCGAAACCTCCCCCCCCCCCCCCTCCAGAGACCCGGAAGAAGAGGACGAGCCGGCTGATGACGATGAAGGTACTTATCCGAATCTCATGTTATCTTTTACTTGCACTGTTTTCCTACCATTTACCTTTTCCCTACGGATACATACTCGACTTTTCAGGGCTGGAAGATGAGGAAGAAAAAGAAGAGGAAGACCCGGAGGCCACTGAATCCGATCAGGAGGTTACAGTCGGGGCCAAGAGGAAGGCCAGAGGAGTGGTTGCAAAGGTTCCTTTTTCCTTTATGTCTTCTGAGCCTTACTCCTTCGATACCATGTGTAAACTTAATCAACAATTGTCACACTCACCATTCTTGAAGGATCCTCTCCCGGCTAAGCGCAGGGTGACCCGGAGTTCCCCGGGCGAGGATCCCCTTAACCCGGGTATCCCCACTTCACCTGCTCCCCGTGCCAGCACTCCTCCTCCTCAGCCCTCCAAATCTCCTCAGCGCCACCCATCTCCTAGCCACCCACTCGCTGGGCAATTCCGGGTGCCGCTATCGGTGCCTTTGGCGACCTCGTCCGACTCCAGTGACGAACTCCCACCGGATTACGCTGTGAACACCGGGTAAGTCTCGATCGCCTGATATCCTTTGACACCTGATAACTACCAACCTAAATCACTAACCACTTTTTCCTCCTTCCCATTAGCGCCCAAGCCACTACTAGTGACCCGGAAATCACAGAAGCAGAAAAGCAGGGGTCGCAGGGGCCGACTATTAATACGGGTGCTGAAGTTGATGATGAAGCTGAAGACGGCCAAGAACAAGATCCTTTCAACGATCCGGCCCAGCAGGAAACTGTACACCCAATATCCTCCGAAGAAGTGGATGAAGACATCATATTGGAGACAAAGTCGGGCTCTCCTAACCCGGACACCCAAACGGTCCGGGTTTCGACCCCAAGAGCCGGGAAAATTCTTCAGCCGGAAAACCAATCTGCCGATCCTTCAAGAATTCGTCCTGAAGATATGACGTTTGCCCAAATGCTTGATGCCCTCTATACCTTGAGGGCCGACGAAGAAAATATTCTAGATGCCTTGATAACAAAACACAAGGTAAGTCCGAGTAATACCATCTGCATCCTTATATAGCCCCCAAGTTCAAAGTGAATTACTGGTTTAATTTGCTTGGAACTTCATAATAGACCTGACTGACCCTTCCTTGCATTTCCACCTAGGACTTCGTTGTGCAATCTGAGAAGAAATTGGCGAAGGCTGCCAAACGCATTGTGAAGGAGACAGCTCTCCGCGAGGCAGCTGAAACTGAAGCTCGTAGGAGTGGAAAAATCACAAGGAAATATAGAAAAAGGGCTCACTTGGCTGAGGACAGGCTAACAACACTTTCTGTGCAGATTGCCGATACCTATCGCGCAGCAACTGGTATGATCTTTGAACTTTAGCAATTAAGACCCGGAATTTCCTTTGGACGAATAGTCGGATCCCCTTGTTCATTACTTTTCTTACTTTTGGCAGGTCCGGATGATGCGATCCCGGAAGAGGATGATACCGCCAAGCTGAAGCTCATTAAAGATACTGTCCGGCAGCTCAGTGCCGGCATTGGATGGATTCTTGATGAACTACGCCTACCGGGTGTTGGACCTGGAAACATGAAAAAGTTGCTGGAAGTCTGCTCGACCATTCCTGAGTGGATTTGGCATTGGAAGCGCTCATCCTGTCGGTTTGGAGTAACCCGGGGTCTTGCGCTGGCTAAAGCTTATTTCCCTAAGCTAGAGCCGGCCAAGCTAATGAGCGGGTTTCCAGAGTTTAATCCAGACGGGTCTAAGTTCTCGCCAAAGGATTTCAAAGTCATTCAGAAAGAAGTTCGTCACTCGGCCAGTGTGATAGCCGACAGTTTGGAGATTGATACTATTCTTCCTGCATATGATGCTAGTGATAAGGTTATTAAGGCAAATCGCCCCAAGCCATTCGATATGCTTGCCCGATGGAAGGAAGAAGCTGCCAGGATTAGGGAGGAAGCTGCAAAGAAGAAGGCTGAGGCCGACTCTGCGCCCGCTACCTCTACACCCATCGTCCCTCCACCTGCGCGAGCCGGCGTTGCTGCTGACCCTGCTGCTACCTCAAGCGATGGCAAAGGCAAGGTGAAGATGGACGCCACGGCTCAGAATGCCGAATAATACCTGCCACTTCTCATACGTCAGTCGTCCTGATGTGCCGTTTAAACAATTACTTTTGAATGGTGCGCCTGTGCACCTTGGATACTCTTTATCAGAACTTTGCAATGTATTCTAAGTTCCTGATACACCTTGTGCCGCTTCTGGCTTTTATGTTTATCTGCTTTTGACCCCATGTGATCTTGACATCCGACTTTCTTTATTCTCGATATCCGACTTTCTTTATTCTCGATATCCAACTTTCTTTTTTGTTGATATTCATCTTACTTTATTGCTCCTTTTGTGAGACTCGGTTTCCGGGTTTCATGGGTGTTGACAAGCGGATTTGCTTCTAAGTCCCCAAGTCCCCAAGACTCAGATATTTGGGTTTTTGGAATTTTAACAATTAAGAAATTTCTTCTCTTTCAAGATTTCGAATCACCCGGACCCGGATTTCCGAGTCTAGGACACGTGATCTTGAAAGGAGAACGAATTGCCTGCTGCTAAATTCACAAAGATCCCAGAGTCGTTTCACATAGGATTTGAAGTTATGCTTAATAATCGTTGAGTTTCCAGCTGTTAGCCTTGTACTCTGCATAACTTGTGGTTTAGATGACCCTTTTGACTATCTTGTACTGTAAGCCGGCTTTCGCGTGGATACCACGTTGTTACATCTATACGAAAACGTGGCCAGTCAAGTCCCGTCGGGTTTCATGGCTGACTGTAATCGTAAGCGAACAAATCATGCCACTTTAGTGCGAGTCACATCGAGCTTAAGTAAGAATAGCCAAGAAATTTGGACTTCTTTGTCCGGTTATAAGATTGTAGCCATACTCGTTTGCAAGTAATCGGCCCTTATAACTCATAGGCATCATGGCCGGGTCTTTGAGTTCGCAACTGTGCTATTCAAGCAACCAGCCCCCAAGACCTAAATATACGCATCATACTGAGAGTACAGAACATGATAATAATCATCTCTTTTCTTGATAATCACCTCTTTACTTGATATGAAAAATCTAGGTCAGCAAGCCGCCTCATAAAAAACCCGTCCAGTCCCCAAGGGTACCCTGGATAGGAAAAGAGTACGTCTGAAAACCTGCTGCCTGTTACATCGTTCAATTCCATATGCCAACATAATTTTTGCTAAGTATAATATGGACGTAGCTGAGCCACGTTCCACGGTCTGTCTCTTTCTTGCATAGATGAAGTGGTATGAGCAGTGTCATTAACTGTGGTCGACTCTTCCCTTGCATCTATCAAGTAATATGACCCATTATGCAAATTCCGGCTTACGATAAACGGTCCTTCCCATGGTGGTGATAACTTGTGCTTTCCTTCGGTCGACTGTACCAGGCGCAGAACCAGGTCTCCTTCCTGGAAGACCCGGGTTTTCACGTGCCGGCTATGATACCTTCGTAAATCCTGCTGATATATGGCTGATCTTTCCAGGGCTTGTTCCCTTTGCTCTTCTAACATATCCACGGCATCTTGCCGGGTCTTTTCATTCTCCACTTCGACGTATGCTGATACTCGTGGTGAATCATGAATAATATCACTCGGTAGTACTGCCTCCGCGCCATAGACCATGAAGAAGGGCGTCATCTGAGTAGATCTATTAGGCGTAGTATTGATACCCCAAACCACAGAAGGAAGTTCTTCGACCCATGCACCAGCTGCCCTGATACAGGGGACTCGTAATCGTGGTTTTAATCCGCGAAGCAATTCTTGGTTTGCCCTCTCCACTTGTCCATTGGCCTCCGGATGAGCCACTGATGCAACATCAAGCCAGATTCCATTGTTGCCACAGAACTTCTCCATCTCACCAAGGGACATGTTGGTTCCATTGTCGGTAATTAGGCTGTGGGGATACCCGAACCGGTAGATAATCCTTTTCAGGAACTTGACTGCTGTAGCTGCTTCGCAATTAGTAACTGGCATAACCTCAACCCACTTGGTAAACTTATCAATAGCCACCAAAAGATGTGTCTTCTTGCATGGTGACATATGAAAGGGTCCAACCATGTCCATACCCCAGACAGCGAACGGCCAAGTTAACGGGATGGTCCGTAACTCCATAGCCGGCACATGGGTTTGGCGAGCGTACCTTTGACATCCGTCACACCTTGCTACCAATCGTTCCGCATCTGCTAGAGCCGTGAGCCAGAAAAATCCGTGTCGATAAGCTTTAGCCACAAGAGATCTTGTGGATGCATGATGTCCACAGTCGCCTTCATGGATTTCCTTGAGAATCTGTCGGCCTTCTTCTGGCGCTACGCAGCGCAAAAAGACTCCTGCTGCGCTTCTCTTGTATAATTCCCCATTGATGATAGAATATCCCTTTGCTCGCCTCAAGATCTGCCTTGCTAATACCTCCTGCTGTGGTAACTCGCCTCGCGATAGGTAGGCCAAAAACGGTTCTGTCCACTCGGGAATAGTATGTACAGTGGCCACAAGTCCTGAATCCGGGTCTTGATTTGCCAATTCCTCCTCTGACTCGGGTTTAACTGATGGTCGCCATAACTCGTCCAGGAAAACGTTAGGTGGAACCGGCTCTCTGCGCGAGCCGAGTCTGGCGAGTGCGTCGGCTGCCTCATTCTTTCTTCTGTCTATATGCTCCACCTCATACCCGGAAAAACATCCTGCAACCCTATCAACTTCCCTGCGGTATGCTGACATAGTTGCGTCCTTTCTATCCCAAGTTCCTGACACCTGCTGTACCACAAGGTCCGAATCTCCGAAGCATCGTATCCTCTTGATGTTCATCTCCTTGGCTGCCTTTAAGCCATGCAATAGGGCCTCATACTCGGCCACGTTGTTGGAACAGTGTCGCACCCTGACTTCTAGGGGATACTCACCGTACGAACTGGATAGCAGATGCTTGGATTATGGGGCATAACTACTCCCACGTCCCAGCTTCCTGGTAGGCCTGCGCTTATGCGCGACAACACAAGCTCTGCTATTCCATCGTCGATGTAAACTATCCACTAGAGATCACAGGCACTTCCGTCGACGTACTTCAAACCATACACACATGGTACGTCAACGGCGTTTAACAAGTGATATCACAACAGATCTCTACGACACAAAAGATTGAAATAAGTTGCAAATGGCTCTCATTAGAGCAGAGATAGCAAATACAATCATTCAGAGGGCACCTGCCCCAACAATACATCATTACAATACAGCGGAAGCATTCAACATGTCTGAGTACAGACAAGAACCAAATAGGCCTAAGAGGCCGGAAACGAAAAGACGGAGCCCATCCACGAAGTCTCGGATCCTGCCCGGGTCCGCTATCTACTCGTCAGCAGACTCGTCATCATACTCCACGTAGTAGCCACCATGAAGATCCTCGGAAACGTCGTCTGCGTAAACCACAGCCCCAAAGGGGTCAGTACAACAACGTACTGGCAAGCAAGACTCACAGTTCACCAAAGTGTAACCCGTCAACACCAAGCACAGATGCTTTGGGTTCAACGAAAAGGAAGGGGATATAAAAGATGCTGTAACTGGCTGCTCTAAACAACTACAGAATTATTACCACTTCCGGCTATCAGAAAAGGAGATAAGATCGAGGATTGTAACCAACTGAAAGATAACTTCAAACAAACCCATCCTGGATCTCGCCCCTTATCCAAAGAAGCAATCCGAGGATAACTCACACAGTCGTAATAATGATGGTTCAGATTATTGTGTCGATAAGCCTATTACTAGTCAAGTTATTAATCATTGGGTGTAACATGTTTGATCATTATGTTTAAGTTGTCCTGAGTACTTGTTAGCCAGTACTTTCACCAAGTAATCCATAACCGCGGAAAACACGGCTTCTCGAGAAGATTATCCCTGCAGGGTTGCACCAATTTGGCCGTACACTCAAGAATAACCCGCCAGATGGGAATCAAACCCACCAAGCGGGGTACTCTACACAACCAACCATTCCTCGCATCAAGCCCAAAGAACCTTGGGCGCACGGCTAATCAAGCCCCGAAGAAAAGGGACCCTCATAGCACTCTAAGACCGTGTCCCCCTATATGCCGACTACAAAGTTTCCACCCTGGCCTGGGCTCGCAAAAACATGCATGCGGCAAATGGAACACACAAACTAAATGAGGCGATTTGGACGAGATGCGGATCAGGTCAAGTTGAGGGGGGCGCCCATACTCGCTTCCCAAATGCGGGTAGTGCGCTCATCATGGATCAGTAGACAAGACCCTTTTCCTATTAGGGTCGACACTAGCAGGCTTCAAAACCTCTCATGGGCCTCCTGCCGGTGCCTTATCATCAAATTTATTATTAATAGTGACATTAGCATGATTGATTGATTAAACATCGAGCCCCCACAACGTAATAGAAGTAGCAACAGTAAGTAACGGGTAACAGACTCGAGCAAAACAACCTAAGCATGCTAGTAAGACACTGGCTCAAACAATGGTTGTAGGTATGAAAGTGAGGCAATATCAGGGTTCAGGGTATCATGTGATAGGTTCGTAACAGAAACAACTACTACTAAGGCTAGCAGAAATAGACAACGGAAAGTATCGGTAACCAATGTTGAAAGGAACACAATGGTTCATGTGAGTGATAACTTGCCTGCAAAACCCAGTAGCCTGGTACTGAGCTAACTCCTTAGAAGGGGTGTCGAAAGGATCGTCGGTCTCAACGTCGTCGTTTATCCGAGAAGAAGCAAACAAACAAGGCAGAAAGATAAACAATCATTATCATGGCATTGTGCACAATCAAAGATGATGCATGTCATGTTTAATAGATGCATAAAAATAAACTAACTGATATGATAACACAATTTAAATGGGCATATATGCAATTTTGAGTTGCATATGAAAGCCCATGGATTTTGGTTAGATTATTTGTTTTCCAACTAAACAACAGGTGATAGTGGTTTAGTATGATGCATGCAAAAGGAAAACAGCAAAATAACAACAATAGAACCAAATGGAAATAAGGTTTAACAAGTTTAGAAATTCATTTATTAAGTTTTGGAATTTTGGTTACTTAAAGGTGTCACACAAGCATTTGTTGTTTTCATCAAGTTAAATTGTTCAAAACAGATAACAAAGTTCATATTTGAAAAGAAAACAAGATTTTAGTTGGAAAACATGTTTCACTTGTTGAAAAAGGATTTCAAATAAATTATTTATGAATTAAACAGGTTTAAGCAAGAATTAAATGAATTTAATTCAAACATGAACTTATTTGAATTTTTATTTGTTCAAAACATTAAGTGAGATTCATATTTGAAAAGGTTATGCTTTGATGGTTTGAAAACATATTTTATATGTCCCAAAAGAATTTGATTTGATCAAGTTATGAAATTATCAATTTTAAATGAATTAAACAAGGTTTAAATTATTTAACCAATTTTAATTATTCAAAACAGAAAACAAAGTTTATATTTGGAAAGAGGGTTTAATTTTGCATGGAAAACATATTTCATTTGTGGAAATTGGATTTAAAATGAGCAAGTTATTATTTTGGCAATTTTAAATGCAATAAACAAGAAACAGTTGTTTTCAGCAATTTAAATTATTCAAAACAGCAAACAAAATTTATATTTGGAAAGTACATGAAAAATTGATTGGAAAACATATTTGGTTTGTGAAATTTGGAATTTTTATGAACAAGTTATGAATTTTGCAATTTTAAGTGTATTTGACAAGTTTTCAAATATTGCACCAATTTAAAATATTCAAAACAGTAAACAAATTTTATATTTGGATAGATCATTTAATTTGGGACAGAAAACATATTTAAAAAGTGAGAATTGGAGTTAAAATGAAATAGTTATGCAAGTTACAATTTTAGGGTGCAATCTGCCATTTTTTACTGCACTAGGGACTTAGAAAATATTTTCCAGGGGCTAGATTTTAAGTACCAGGGCCTAGGTGTGATTTGCAGTTGTTCTAGGACTGAAGAAATAAAACAGAAAAAAAGGTGTTTAATTGACAGGGGGTGGGATTCGAACCCACCCCCTTTGGCTTGCGCTGGGGAACCCAACCAGTGGGCTGGCTGCTCTCGGTTGTAATAGGTAGGGGCCTCGGGGGGGTATAAGGTTTTGCGCGCGGTTCTTAACTGAACATAACAGATCGCTGTCTGAACCCAATCGATCTCTGCACTTCTACAGCGAACGGAGGCAGCAGGGGGGCGGATGATGGCCGCGGTGGCCGGCTCGCCGGAGGGCCGTGGGGTTGCGGCCAAGGAGAGGGAAAGGAGGCGAGAGAAGGGGATCGAGGAGGAACCCTCACCTAGTTGGCCTCGATCAGGAAGGGTTGGGGCGGACAGGTCGCTGCAGGTCGAGCAGCAGGACGCTGCAGGGCGCCGGCGGCGGAAAGAGGCGATGGCGGCGGGGACTCGGGCCCTCCCGGCCCGAGACGATGGGACGGCGCGGAAGAGGGGACGTCAGCGTTTCCATTCCCGCCATGGGGAGCTCCCGGGAACGCCTCCAGCGACCACGCCAACCTCCACAATTTTCGGCCATGGTGGGGGTTCCAAGTTCAGTACAGAGAAGCAGAGGGAGATCGAGCAGAGGAGGAAGAGGAAGGATGGCGGCGATGGGGAAGGGAGTTAGGGCTTAGGGTTAGGGGCAGAGGGAGGTGGTTTTATGGGGCAGCCCTAGCTCGTACGGCATGGCATCCATGGGGTCGAGGATGATCGTGCGGTGCTCCTTCTGGTCGTACTGTTGACGTCAGCGAGGAAGACAGCGACAGGGATGGAAGGGTATCGGGCCAGGTAGAAGTGGGCTGGGCTGGGGGCTTAGCTGCTGCTCCTCTCTCCTCTCCTTTGCTATTTTTGTTTTCTTTATTTTTTTTTGTAGCAAATGGTTTTGGAAGAAAAACATGAGGTTTAGGTTAGTAAAAAATATTAGAAAATTTAGTTTAGGCTTATTAGGTTAATAGCAAACAATTGCTAGTTTTTGTTTTCAAAAACTTAATTGTTTGTTGCTGTTTTGAAATTAAACCAATTTTAATTGAAATTTCCAATATTAGTTAATATTAGAAAAACAAGGTATTTTCAATAGGGTTTTCTTTAGGGTTTAAAAGTGATTTAATGAATTCAAATTAGTGGTGAATTTCATTGATTCAAAAGATTAAAGATTTTGAGGATTGGTTTGAATTTGAAATGATTTAGAGTAATTGCTTGAATTAATTGATTGAAAAATTGGTTTGATTAAAGCAAAAAATTGAGAAGTGAAAAACAAAGAATAAAAGGGGTGTTTTTATTTGTTATTTTGGTTCCAAAAGTTGTAACAGAACAAGTATGAAAACAAGCATTTGAAATTGTTTGACTTTCATGGTGAAAACAAAGAATAACAGATGCAACACAACAGAAACAAATGCAACAATATGATGACATGATGCAATACTTAAATAAACAAGAAATCAAACATTCTATGGGGTAGTTTTCATACTTGGGCTGTTACAAAACGCCCCCCCTTGAAGGAATCGCGCCCCGAGATTCCTACTTAGAAAAGAAAGGGTCCAGAAACTTCTTGGGTAGACGTCAGGGAATTTGGAAACCACCGGAACATTTTTAAGTAAAGGGGAGAGATTTTGTACCAAGGTTGTATAGCTGGATAGAATTTGATGCATTTGGTGAATAGACTATCTGTAATAAGGTTGGAACAGAGTTATTGACATCAATGCAACACCAAGAATAACATCAATGTCAGAATCATCAACATGAGAGTAACGAGGAATATGTGGCCTCTCATTAGAATTGGATTGTTCTTACTTATCTTGGAAGTCAACATTTGAGATCCCGGGGGGGTGAACAGAGTTTTGATTGCTTAGTGGAACCAGAATTGGGTTGTATGTTGTGGAAAAGATTGTTGACACAAAGGAATGTGATTCTCCGGTATCAAATAACACTTTAACTGGATAAGAGTTTACGAGGAAGTTTTGATTAGACGTCGGTAGAAGATTTGAAGTGGAAAACAACAACAAGATTTCAACGGACGAAAAGGATGTTGAGAAGAACAGGATAACAACATCGGGGAAAACGAGAACAAAACTCCTGAGGTACTACGGAAAACCCATCCGGGCTTCTAAAGGATCAATATCTACTGCTTAAGGAATAGAGGATTTGCTTCCGGGGCCTATTTGCCACCGTTCTCAATCATGAGTAGGCAACACGATAAATCATGTCACAACCACCTCCATTCCTATGGTCTAGTAGATATAACCATCCTAGAGAAACCAGGATTCGTGAAATCCTAACTTGAAAGTTTAGGTGAGAAGGGAGAAATCAACGTTGCACTTCCTTACCAGAAAAAGGGAGGGAGGGTGGGGAAAGAAGAAAAAGAACAGAATTCCTACTCTCACGTTTCATTTTTCCTATATAGCTACAAAATAGTTTCTAGACTCAACTGCGACCAGTAAAAAGGGATCCTACAGGCAGACAGGCTCTGATACCATTTGTCGCACCCTGACTTCTAGGGGATACTCACCGTACGAACTGGATAGCAGATGCTTGGATTATGGGGCATAACTACTCCCACGTCCCAGCTTCCTGGTAGGCCTGCGCTTATGCGCGACAACACAAGCTCTGCTATTCCATCGTCGATGTAAACTATCCACTAGAGATCACAGGCACTTCCGTCGACGTACTTCAAACCATACACACATGGTACGTCAACGGCGTTTAACAAGTGATATCACAACAGATCTCTACGACACAAAAGATTGAAATAAGTTGCAAATGGCTCTCATTAGAGCAGAGATAGCAAATACAATCATTCAGAGGGCACCTGCCCCAACAATACATCATTACAATACAGCGGAAGCATTCAACATGTCTGAGTACAGACAAGAACCAAATAGGCCTAAGAGGCCGGAAACGAAAAGACGGAGCCCATCCACGAAGTCTCGGATCCTGCCCGGGTCCGCTATCTACTCGTCAGCAGACTCGTCATCATACTCCACGTAGTAGCCACCATGAAGATCCTCGGAAACGTCGTCTGCGTAAACCACAGCCCCAAAGGGGTCAGTACAACAACGTACTGGCAAGCAAGACTCACAGTTCACCAAAGTGTAACCCGTCAACACCAAGCACAGATGCTTTGGGTTCAACGGAAAGGAAGGGGATATAAAAGATGCTGTAACTGGCTGCTCTAAACAACTACAGAATTATTACCACTTCCGGCTATCAGAAAAGGAGATAAGATCGAGGATTGTAACCAACTGAAAGATAACTTCAAACAAACCCATCCTGGATCTCGCCCCTTATCCAAAGAAGCAATCCGAGGATAACTCACACAGTCGTAATAATGATGGTTCAGATTATTGTGTCGATAAGCCTATTACTAGTCAAGTTATTAATCATTGGGTGTAACATGTTTGATCATTATGTTTAAGTTGTCCTGAGTACTTGTTAGCCAGTACTTTCACCAAGTAATCCATAACCGCGGAAAACACGGCTTCTCGAGAAGATTATCCCTGCAGGGTTGCACCAATTTGGCCGTACACTCAAGAATAACCCGCCAGATGGGAATCAAACCCACCAAGCGGGGTACTCTACACAACCAACCATTCCTCGCATCAAGCCCAAAGAACCTTGGGCGCACGGCTAATCAAGCCCCGAAGAAAAGGGACCCTCATAGCACTCTAAGACCGTGTCCCCCTATATGCCGACTACAAAGTTTCCACCCTGGCCTGGGCTCGCAAAAACATGCATGCGGCAAATGGAACACACAAACTAAATGAGGCGATTTGGACGAGATGCGGATCAGGTCAAGTTGAGGGGGGCGCCCATACTCGCTTCCCAAATGCGGGTAGTGCGCTCATCATGGATCAGTAGACAAGACCCTTTTCCTATTAGGGTCGACACTAGCAGGCTTCAAAACCTCTCATGGGCCTCCTGCCGGTGCCTTATCATCAAATTTATTATTAATAGTGACATTAGCAGGATTGATTGATTAAACATCGAGCCCCCACAACGTAATAGAAGTAGCAACAGTAAGTAACGGGTAACAGACTCGAGCAAAACAACCTAAGCATGCTAGTAAGACACTGGCTCAAACAATGGTTGTAGGTATGAAAGTGAGGCAATATCAGGGTTCAGGGTATCATGTGATAGGTTCGTAACAGAAACAACTACTACTAAGGCTAGCAGAAATAGACAACGGAAAGTATCGGTAACCAATGTTGAAAGGAACACAATGGTTCATGTGAGTGATAACTTGCCTGCAAAACCCAGTAGCCTGGTACTGAGCTAACTCCTTAGAAGGGGTGTCGAAAGGATCGTCGGTCTCAACGTCGTCGTTTATCCGAGAAGAAGCAAACAAACAAGGCAGAAAGATAAACAATCATTATCATGGCATTGTGCACAATCAAAGATGATGCATGTCATGTTTAATAGATGCATAAAAATAAACTAACTGATATGATAACACAATTTAAATGGGCATATATGCAATTTTGAGTTGCATATGAAAGCCCATGGATTTTGGTTAGATTATTTGTTTTCCAACTAAACAACAGGTGATAGTGGTTTAGTATGATGCATGCAAAAGGAAAACAGCAAAATAACAACAATAGAACCAAATGGAAATAAGGTTTAACAAGTTTAGAAATTCATTTATTAAGTTTTGGAATTTTGGTTACTTAAAGGTGTCACACAAGCATTTGTTGTTTTCATCAAGTTAAATTGTTCAAAACAGATAACAAAGTTCATATTTGAAAAGAAAACAAGATTTTAGTTGGAAAACATGTTTCACTTGTTGAAAAAGGATTTCAAATAAATTATTTATGAATTAAACAGGTTTAAGCAAGAATTAAATGAATTTAATTCAAACATGAACTTATTTGAATTTTTATTTGTTCAAAACATTAAGTGAGATTCATATTTGAAAAGGTTATGCTTTGATGGTTTGAAAACATATTTTATATGTCCCAAAAGAATTTGATTTGATCAAGTTATGAAATTATCAATTTTAAATGAATTAAACAAGGTTTAAATTATTTAACCAATTTTAATTATTCAAAACAGAAAACAAAGTTTATATTTGGAAAGAGGGTTTAATTTTGCATGGAAAACATATTTCATTTGTGGAAATTGGATTTAAAATGAGCAAGTTATTATTTTGGCAATTTTAAATGCAATAAACAAGAAACAGTTGTTTTCAGCAATTTAAATTATTCAAAACAGCAAACAAAATTTATATTTGGAAAGTACATGAAAAATTGATTGGAAAACATATTTGGTTTGTGAAATTTGGAATTTTTATGAACAAGTTATGAATTTTGCAATTTTAAGTGTATTTGACAAGTTTTCAAATATTGCACCAATTTAAAATATTCAAAACAGTAAACAAATTTTATATTTGGATAGATCATTTAATTTGGGACAGAAAACATATTTAAAAAGTGAGAATTGGAGTTAAAATGAAATAGTTATGCAAGTTACAATTTTAGGGTGCAATCTGCCATTTTTTACTGCACTAGGGACTTAGAAAATATTTTCCAGGGGCTAGATTTTAAGTACCAGGGCCTAGGTGTGATTTGCAGTTGTTCTAGGACTGAAGAAATAAAACAGAAAAAAAGGTGTTTAATTGACAGGGGGTGGGATTCGAACCCACCCCCTTTGGCTTGCGCTGGGGAACCCAACCAGTGGGATGGCTGCTCTCGGTTGTAATAGGTAGGGGCCTCGGGGGGGTATAAGGTTTTGCGCGCGGTTCTTAACTGAACATAACAGATCGCTGTCTGAACCCAATCGATCTCTGCACTTCTACAGCGAACGGAGGCAGCAGGGGGGCGGATGATGGCCGCGGTGGCCGGCTCGCCGGAGGGCCGTGGGGTTGCGGCCAAGGAGAGGGAAAGGAGGCGAGAGAAGGGGATCGAGGAGGAACCCTCACCTAGTTGGCCTCGATCAGGAAGGGTTGGGGCGGACAGGTCGCTGCAGGTCGAGCAGCAGGACGCTGCAGGGCGCCGGCGGCGGAAAGAGGCGATGGCGGCGGGGACTCGGGCCCTCCCGGCCCGAGACGATGGGACGGCGCGGAAGAGGGGACGTCAGCGTTTCCATTCCCGCCATGGGGAGCTCCCGGGAACGCCTCCAGCGACCACGCCAACCTCCACAATTTTCGGCCATGGTGGGGGTTCCAAGTTCAGTACAGAGAAGCAGAGGGAGATCGAGCAGAGGAGGAAGAGGAAGGATGGCGGCGATGGGGAAGGGAGTTAGGGCTTAGGGTTAGGGGCAGAGGGAGGTGGTTTTATGGGGCAGCCCTAGCTCGTACGGCATGGCATCCATGGGGTCGAGGATGATCGTGCGGTGCTCCTTCTGGTCGTACTGTTGACGTCAGCGAGGAAGACAGCGACAGGGATGGAAGGGTATCGGGCCAGGTAGAAGTGGGCTGGGCTGGGGGCTTAGCTGCTGCTCCTCTCTCCTCTCCTTTGCTATTTTTGTTTTCTTTATTTTTTTTTGTAGCAAATGGTTTTGGAAGAAAAACATGAGGTTTAGGTTAGTAAAAAATATTAGAAAATTTAGTTTAGGCTTATTAGGTTAATAGCAAACAATTGCTAGTTTTTGTTTTCAAAAACTTAATTGTTTGTTGCTGTTTTGAAATTAAACCAATTTTAATTGAAATTTCCAATATTAGTTAATATTAGAAAAACAAGGTATTTTCAATAGGGTTTTCTTTAGGGTTTAAAAGTGATTTAATGAATTCAAATTAGTGGTGAATTTCATTGATTCAAAAGATTAAAGATTTTGAGGATTGGTTTGAATTTGAAATGATTTAGAGTAATTGCTTGAATTAATTGATTGAAAAATTGGTTTGATTAAAGCAAAAAATTGAGAAGTGAAAAACAAAGAATAAAAGGGGTGTTTTTATTTGTTATTTTGGTTCCAAAAGTTGTAACAGAACAAGTATGAAAACAAGCATTTGAAATTGTTTGACTTTCATGGTGAAAACAAAGAATAACAGATGCAACACAACAGAAACAAATGCAACAATATGATGACATGATGCAATACTTAAATAAACAAGAAATCAAACATTCTATGGGGTAGTTTTCATACTTGGGCTGTTACAAACAGTCAAAGTGAATTTGTAGTACGTAACTTAATTTGTCTCCTTTGGGTGACGTTAGCACCACTCCAGCTCCTGATCCCTCGTATTGCTTAGATCCATCGAAGTGCATGATCCATGACTCGGAGTTTGGAACCGTTGTAGTCATGCCTGTATGTGTCCAGTCGTTAACGAAATCAATTAAAGCTTGAGATTTGATTGCTGACCTGGGTTCGTAGTTGATGTGATAATCCCCCATCTCTATCGCCCATTTGGCTATTCTTCCTGTCGCGTCCGAGTTTCTGATGATATCCGACATTGGTATTGAACTAACCACTGTTATGGGGTGTTCTTGGAAATACGGCTTCAGTTTCCGGCTAGCCATAAAGACCCCGAACACCAACTTTTGCCAATGCGGATAGCGCTGCTTTGCTTCTGATAATACCTCGCTGACGTAATAAACCGGTCTCTGGACCGGGTAACCCTTCCCATCCTCTTTGCGCTCCACAACAACTACTGCACTGACGGCTCGGGGGCCGGCTGCTACGTATAGCAACATAGGTTCTTTAGGACCCGGGGCCGCTAGTACTGGTGCTTCAGATAACTGTTTCTTTAGTGCCTCAAACGCCTCATCCGCCTCTTGATCCCATACGAATTTATCTGATTTCCTCAAGAGCCGGTACAGGGGTATTGCTTTTTCTCCGAGCCTGGATATGAATCGGCTCAAGGCTGCTATGCAGCCCGTGAGCTTTTGAACATGCTTCAAATTTTCCGGCTTTTTCAGACTCTGGAAGGCCTTGATTTTGTCCGGGTTTGCCTCAATTCCTCTCTCGGAAACGATAAAGCCGAGTAATTTCCCGGCTGGAACTCCGAACACGCACTTTGTCGGGTTAAGCTTCATCTGATACCTCCTCAAGTTTTTGAACGTCTCCTTTAGATCATCGATAAATGTTTCCGCCTTCCTGGTCTTGATAACCACATCATCCACATAGGCATGGACGTTGCGTCCAATTTGGTCCTCGAAGCACTTTTGAATACACCATTGGTAAGTTGCGCCAGCGTTCTTCAATCCAAACGTCATAGTTTTATAACAGAAGGCCCCAAAAGGGGTTATAAATGATGTTTTCTCCCAATCCTCCCTCTTAAGCTTAATTTGGTGATACCCGGAGTATGCGTCCAGGAAGCATAGCAAGTGACTCCCGGCTACTGCGTCTACGATCTGGTCTATCCTTGGTAGCACGAACGGGTCCTTTGGGCAATGCTTGTTGAGACTCGTGAAATCGATGCACATCCTCCACTCGTTAGTCTTTTTCATTACCAGAACTGGATTTGCTAACCAATCCGGGTGAAACACTTCCATGATAAAGCCGGCTGTCAGTAGCCGAGCAATTTCTTCACCTATGGCTTTCCTTCTTTCCTCATTCATCTTCCTTAAGCCCTGCTTCACAAGCCTAGACCTGGGATCCACGTGCAAACTGTGCTCCGCCAACTCTGTAGGGATACCCGGCATGTCGCTAGGTGTCCAGGCGAACACGTCCGCATTTGAACGAATAAACTCCACAAGTGCCTTCTCCTGCTCTCTTTCCAAGTTAGACCCTATAGTAAATTGCTTAGTGGAATCACCTTCAACAAAATCTATCTTCTTGGTATCTTGTGCTGCCTTGAATTTCGCTCTCTCGTCCTCAGTATTCGGCCTTCTCAAAGCTGTTCTATCATCCGGATCCACTTGAGACCGGTAATACTCGAGTTCTTCTTTTCTGCACGCTTGCTCGGCCATTACTGAATCTCCTTCGTCGCACTCGGCCACTATATCCCGGTTCCCATGTACGGTGATGGTCCGTTTAGGACCCGGAATCTTTAGCTGCAAATACACATAGCACGGCCTAGCCATAAATTTAGCATAAGCCGGTCTCCCGAACAGCGCGTGATAAGGACTACGCAATTTGACCACCTCGAACGTGAGCCACTCAACTCGATAATTATCCGTCGATTCTCCGAAAGCAACCTCCAAGGTGATCTTTCCCTCGGGGCTCGCCGCGTGACCCGGCACGATCCCGTGAAAGACTGTCGAACTTTTCTGCAGCTGGGACTCTTTGAGACTCATGCGTAAGAAGGTTTCCCAATACAGGATGTTAATGCTACTTCCACCGTCCATCAGGACCCTTTTCAGCTCATAACCATTGACCTGTGGCGCAACCACCAATGCCAAGACTCCTGGGCGCTCTATTCTTTCCGGGTGATCTCTTCTGCTCCATGTTACCTCTTGTTCCGCCCATCTCAGGTATCCCGGCACGGCCGAGGAAACCGAGTTTACCGCTTGCTTTAATGTCTCTTTGTCCCTGCTAGAAGTTCCTGTAGTATGCACATGATATTGTCCCTTTAAATCAGGCGTACGTACCATACCGATGAAGATGTTGATCTGGCCGACCGTCACAGTAGATCCGGACTCGAGGTGATCCGACTCTGGCCCCCAGCCGGAATCGTCCACCATCTTTTCTCCTTTGCGGTCGATGTAGATCTCGCCGATGACAAGATTCTCCATGTTCTTCCGAGCTTCTCCCGTGATGTAAACACCTTTGGACGCAGGCCCCACGGTGGGCGCCAACTGTCGTGGGATTATCACGGCAGACGTTACCGGGGGTAACTGATCTTGGGGCAAGACGACACAGGCGTTTGGGAGAGGGTTTAGCTCAAAGGGAAACATGGTGGAAATCGATCTGGTAGCCGGCAATCAAAGTCGCCGAGTCTCCGATCTTGATATAATAACTCAACTCTGGGGTTACACTGGATGCTCGATATCAAGCGATATTGCTAGGGTTCTTGGATCTCTTCTAAACTAGACCTAGGGGTCGGTTTATAAAGCACCCATACCCCCCTGGCCCGCTCTCCAAGGCGCAGCTTGAATCCTATCCGGACACCGCTTACAAACCCTAACTTTCCTTACCGTAACCCGCAATCCGGGTTACGAGGCCTACAAACTTTGGGCCTTCCAGAAGCTCTATTATCCTTAGCTGGATTGCGCACCGTGTTCCTTGGGCCGGGTTATGCCTTGGAGTTGGCCTACCGGGTTATTATCCCTCCATCAGGGGGAGTCTCGATGTTCCAGAAGGTGCTGCCTGCCTGAAATAAAGATATGACAGAAAAGGTTAGTGATTGCATCAAGTAAAAGCACAAAAGTAGAAGAGTAAGTGACGGATCTTACCGTGGGAGCCGGATTTTTGCGGGTGTATGGATCTAGCCCGGCTATATTCCGGATCACTTCCGCTTTCTCAGTAAGGAAACTTTTGATGATCTTGTTCGTATCACCAGCCGGATAATTCCTCGAAGAGTAGCGGAGCGAGTCCGTAACGTGCCCCGAGTATTCGCACATCAACTTGGGCCGGATGGAATTAGGCTGGACCCGGAAATTCACCCAAGTCTTAACTAAATTAAGCCCGAGGAGACCTTGGGCGGATAGAACGGCAAGTTTTGCTAAGAGAGGTTGAATGGACTCCCTATCCGACTCAGAGGCGAAAGCATTGAAAGTGTCGGAGAGATCGGGGAGGCCCTCCGAGAAACCCGGCAATCTCTTTTCGCCGGGTGGGGAGGCGTCCCGGCAGTAGAAGAAGGATTTTTGCCAATGCTTAACATGAGAATTAAGGCTCAGAGTCGGCATTGGCGAATTTTTTCGCCGTTGGATAGACACTCCGCCGCAAGCCAAAAGGGCCCCGTCACCGCTCTCGCGGCACGGTTTGCATTGGAATAATTCAAGGAATAAAGCAAGGTTTGGGGGGACGCACAGGTATGACTCACAGAGAACTATGAAATGAGTGATGTTTAACATAGAGTTAGGCCCTATGTCAAAGACTCGGAGGCCATAATGGCTAATAAGTTCGCGAAAAAAGGAGTGACCCGGGGGACGAAATCCCCGGATCATGTGATCAACAAAGCAGATTACCTCGTTAGGACCAGGGGTGGGCCGGGTCTCATCACCCGGGACTCTCCAAAGGATGTCCTCCTGGGAAGGGAGGACGCCGGACTCGGCAAGCTCATCTAGCTTCGCCTTGGTTACGGTGGACCGTGCCCAGTTGGCCGATATAGACTGAGTCAGCCTTGGCTTTACCGGCTGTTTTCCCTTGTTCTTGGGTGCCATGGGTGTAGTCTACAAAACAAGAGATAAAAGGTGCAGAGTATGAGTAATTAAGACCCGGAAAGGGGTTGATTATCCGATTAACAAAAGAGCGGCTGAAAGACCCGGAATTTACAGGTTATCCGAGTATTAAGAGACAGTTACGATTTTTTTGATAGATTGCATCTAGGCGAAGAAATTTACGGAGAAATCTACGAAGAAATTTATGACGACGAGTGATAGAATAGTGCTACCAAGCCTAGCTTAAGTGATTGAGTGAAAAAGAGCGAGGCATGAGAGATCCAAATCGATACAGAGCAAGGAGATCACCTACGGGCGGACCTAGATCTAGCCTAATTCGAGCAAAAAGCTAGACAATAAGATTCATGGAGGAAGAAAGCTTACCGGCGAGGTCCAGAGGAGATTGCGGCGGTGGCAAATGACGCAGCCGCGATGGCCTGCGGGATCTTCCGGGGGGGCAGCTCGGGGGCGCGGCGGCGGAAGCTGACGGCGGCGCGGCGTGAGTTGAGGACGAGCGTAGACGGCGGCGGCTCGGTTCCGGCGGCGCGTTGTGGACTCCGTGGTGGCGGAGTGGTGAGATCGAGCGGAAGAGCGCCGGGAGGTGAAGGAGATGGTGAGGAAATGGAACGTTAGGTTTAGGTTACCCCCTAGGGAACCTATTTATAGGTGCGGGTAGGGAAACCTAGGTTAAGTGGGTGGGAGCCAAAAATTTCGGGAGGGCTACCCGTCCGGATTTTTTGGGATAGGCATTAAAGTACCCGTGCGCGATATCCGGAAAGGATCAGAAGCAAATCACTTCCGCAATATTCGGACTGATTAGCGAGCAGAGTGATCCGGGTCTTCTGTGTTTTCCTCGGAATATTGACCCGGGAAAATGAAGGGGAATTCGGAGAAAGCCGGGTTGCTATATGGACCACCAGTGGAGTTAGGCCTAGCTGTTTATCAAAGCAACCTAACCCGGCCCCTTATGAATTTGTATGTTTGTTATTTTTGCAGGGAATAGCGTGCGCTTCAAGGAGGATCCCGTGAAGCCCAAGCTATTCTGGGGACTACTGATGGAGGGATGATAACCCGGTAGGCTAACGCCAAGGTATAACTCGGCCCAAAGGGAGCTGCGCAAGACCCGGCTTAAGGAAAAGGAGTTTCTAGAAGGCCCAAGAGTATAGGCCTCGTAACCCGGATTGTGGGTTCCGATAGGGAAACTTAGGGTTTGTAAGCGGTGTTCGGGTAGGACTCCGAGTGTGCCTTGGATGGGAAGCCAGGGGGGCGGATATTATATAAGCCGGCTCCTAGGGTTAGACGAGACACACGAGATTCAATAGCTATTCGAGTATCCTTTGTAATACCAGAGTTGAGATAATAAGATCCAGATCGGAGACTCGGTGACTTGATTGCCGACTACCAGATCGTATCATCACCATGAGTTCCCCTGAGCAAAACCCTCTCCCAAACACCAGAGTCGATTTACCCCAAGATAAGTTACCCCTGGTAACGTCTGCCGCGATTATCCCACGACAAACTCTTTGACATTCATCACAAGATAAAAACAAATTTACGTGCATCTTTAAAGAGAGTAGGAAAATAGAAACCTGATTTTAGAACCTTTTGTGCGGTTCTATCTCCAGCGTGATGACCTCCATAAGCACTACCATGGCACTTTCTCAATATCTCTCCTTTTTCATGATCTGGAACACATCTTCGCATAATACCATCTACTCCTTATTTATATAAGTGTGGGTCATCCCAAAAAACAATGCCTCAAATCATAAAAGAATTTCCTTCTTTGTTCAGCTATAAATGTTGGAGGCAAATACTTGGAAACAATAAAGTTAGCATAATCTACATACCAAGGACTATCCTGGGAGGTTACTTTTATTGCATATAGTTGTTCATTTGGAAATCTATCATTAACATGAATAGGGCCATAAGCAATGTTTTCTAATCTAGAAAAATTATCATCAACAGGGTTTTCAGCACCCTTCCTATCCACAATATGCAAATCAAACTCTTGTAAAAGCAGCACCCATTTAATAAGCCTAGGCTTAGCATCTTTCTATTCCATAAGGTACCTAATAGCAGCATGATCAGTGTGAATAGTAACTTTTGAGTCAACAATATAAGGTCTAAACTTATCACAAGCAAAAACTACAGCCAGTAACTCTTTTTCAGTGGTAAGATAATTCTTTTGAGCAGCATCAAGAGTCTTACTAGCATAATGAATAACATTCAATTTCTCATGTACTCGCTGTCCAAGAACAGCACCCACAACAAAATCACTAGCATCAACGTAATTTCAAAAGGTAAATTCCAATTAGGTGGTTGAACAATAGGAGCAGTAGTTAAGGCCTTCTTTAAAGTTTCAAAAGCTTCCTTGCAATCATCATCAAAAACAAAATTTCCATATTTTTGAAGAAGATTAGTAAGAGGCTTTGATATTTTAGATAAATCTTTAATCAACCTCCTATTAAAACCAGCATGACCAAGAACACTATGAATACCTTTAACATCCCTGGGATAGGGAATTTTCTCTATTGTTTCCACTTTAGCTCTGTCAACTTCAATACCTCTTTCAGAAATTTTATGCCCAAGAACAATTCCTTCATTCACCATAAAGTGGAATTTCTCCCAATTAAGAACGAGAGTAGTTTCCTCACATCTCTACGAAAATTTATTATGATTGTGCAAGCAGTTATCAAAAGAAGTTCCATAGACGGAGAAATCGTCCATGAATACTTCCACAATTTCTTCACAAAAACCATGAAAAATAGCAGACATGCATCTTTGAAATGTAGCAGGAGCATTACAGAAACCAAAAGGCATACGTCTATAATCATAAGTTCCATAAGGACAAGTAAAAGTTATTTTCTCTTGGTCTTGTGCCCTAACAACAATTGTAGAAAACCCAGAATAACCATCAAGAAAGCAAAAAATGAGTTTTCTTAGACAACCTCTCTAACATTTGATCAATAAAAGGTAAAGGATAATGATCCTTCTTAGTAACCTTATTAACTTTCCTAAAATCAATGCACATTCTATAACCAACTACTACTCTTTGAGGACTAAGCTCATTATTTTCATTAGGCACAACATTCATTCCTCCCTTCTTAGCGACACAATGCACAGGGCTTACCCATCTACTATCAGCAATAGGAAATATAATACCAGCATCAACGAGTTTTAATACCTCATTTCTTACCACTTCCTTCATCTTAGGAACTAAACAGCGTTGATGTTCAACTACTGGCTTTGCATCTGGTTCAATATTAATAACATCCTGACATATAGTGCGAGAAATCCCTTTCAAATTATCAAGAGTGTATCCAATACCTCCATGGTGTTTCTTCAATATTTCCAATAACCTTTCCTCTTCTTCACCTGAAAGTTCAGAACTAATAATAACATGATATGTTTTCTTATCATCAGTATAAGCATATTTAAGATCACCAGGCAAAGCTTTTAAATCAAAAACAGGATCCTCCATGGGTGGTAATGTGGTACCCAAATCCTCCACAGGTAAATTGTGTTTCAATATCACTGGTTGACGAAGAAGAATATCATCAATCTCATTTCTTTCTTCCATAAAGGCCTCACTTTCGTGATCCTCCATGTATTGCTGCAAAGCATTGTTAGGAGCAAGAGCAATAGAGGCAAGTGATATGTCTCTAACGTATCTAGAATTTCTGATGCTCAATGATAATATACTTTTCTTAACAACGTATGAAGCCCGTAAAACCGAAATCGATCCAAATCCACGACCTTGACGATAGAGGAAAAAGGGTATGTATTATTATGGTGTGAGCCTTCTTTCTTTTTTGCCTTAGATTATCATAAGCGAGGAATGGTGCATGCTAGCCTTCAGACTATACTTTATTGTAGGGAAAGGGCAAAAATGGAGAATATCTTTAAGAACCCTAGACTGAATTTCACTTGGAGAAACAGGGGTCAGGTCACACTATATCAATATCATAATTATCTAAAAAATAAATTTATACAGATTAGCCGTAAATCAATTTTATTTTGTTATGCCATTAAGGAAACACTATTTTGGATACAATACCCATTTTGCTACATGTTTTCTCCCTTCTTTATGTTATTTTTATCGATTTTCCGGACTAACCTATTGCCAAGATGCCATAGAGCCAGTTCCCTGTTTTTTGCTGTTTTTAGTTTCAGAAAAGTTGTTCTGGAAATATTCTCGAAATTGGAAACTTTGAAGCCCGTAAGTCCTATTTTCCCCGGAAGCATCCAGAAGACTGAAGAGGAGTCAAAGAGGGGCACCAGGGAGCCCACACCATGGGGTGGCCCCCCTTGGCCGCGCCAAGGGGTGGTGTGGGGCCCCCCAGGGCTCCACCACCTCTGCAATTTCGCCTATTTATTATCTCCGGATGGAAAACGCTAGAGACCTGATAAAAAATCCCCGAAAATTTCCACAGCCGCCGTCATCATCAACCCTAGATCAGGGGGTTCTGAAGCTGTCTCCCGGCACCCTGCCGAAGAGGAGATCATCACCGGAGGCCTCTTCATCACCATGCCTGCCTCCGGAGTGATGCGTGAGTAGTTCAACCTTGGACTACGGGTCCATAGCAGTAGGTAGATGGTTGTCTTCTCCTCCTATGCCTCAATGTTTAGATCTCGTGAGCTGCCTAACATGATCGAGATTGATCTTATGTAACTCTATGTGTTGTGTTTGCTGGGACCGATGAATATTGAACTTATGCCAAGTTGATTATAGTCTTTATTCCATATGCTATTTGTGATCTTGCATGATTTCCGTTCCTAGTGGTTGCTTTGGCCAAGTAGTTGCTAGTGACTCCAAGAGGGAGTATTTATGCTCGATAGTGGGTTCATGCCTCCTTTTCGCCCGTGCTCAAGTGACAGAAACGTGACGGGGGAGGATGTGTTGTTGCCACTAGGGATAAAACAGCGGTGTGAGTGCCCGCGTGTACAATCATTGCTTACATTACACACATTGTTTAATGCAGTTATCTGTTGCTTGCAACTTAATACCTAAGGGGGTTCGGATGATAACCTGAGGGTGGATTATTAGTCATAGATGCACTTGTATTACGGTCTATGTATCTTGTTGTAATGCCCGCACTAAATATCATAGTAGTCATCATGTCATGGATGTGCACTAGGGTGCAACCTTTATTTGTCAATTGCCTAGCTGAAATTTGTTCACCGAGCATGCTATCTTTTATGGAGAGACACCACTAGTGAACCTATGAACCCCGGTCCATTTTCTTACACTGTTAAACAAACCACTACAATTTCCTGCTTTCTTTACTTACTGCAAGCATACATTATTTTCCACACTATACGTCTAATCTTTGTTTTCAGCAAGACCGGTGAGATTGACAACCTCACTGTACCATTGGGACAAAGTATTTTGGTTGTGTTGTTTGCAGGTTCCGCATTGTTGCTGACACCGGTGAGCCATCACCGCCGTCAGTGGCATCAACCATTCAAAGATCCTCTTTCTCCTAGTGGATTGATAACCTTGGTTCTTAACTGAGGGAAATTCCTACCGCTACAGTCATCACACCCTCCTCTTGGGGTTCCCAACACGTAGCATCAGCAAGCTGTTCAATGATGGTGCAGATCGTGCACTCGTTGGGAGACCCCAAGAGGAGGGTGTGATGAGCACATCAGTAGGAAATTCCCCTTAGTTAATAACCAAGGTTATCAATCCAGTAGGAGGAAGAGGACCTTCGGAAGGTTGATGCCACTAACGGTGGTGTTGGCGCTTCACCGGTGTCAGCAACAACGTGGAACCTGCACACAACATAACCAAAATACTTTGTCCCAACGGTAGAGTGAGGTTTTCAATCTCACCAGTCTTGCTGAAAACAAAGATTAGACGTATAGTGTGGAAAATGGTGTATGCTTGCAGTAAGTAAAGAAAGAAGGAAATAGCAGTGGTTTGTTTAACAGTGTAAGAAAATGGACCGGGGTTCATAGGTTCACTAGTGGTGTCTCTCCATAAAAGATAGCATGCTGGGTGAACAAATTATAGCTGGGCAATTGACAAATAGAGGTTGCACCATAGTGCACATTATAACATGATGACTACTATGATATTTAGTGCGGGCATTACAACAATATACATGACCGAAATCCATCTGCATCTATGACTAATAATCCACCCTCAGGTTATCATCTGAACCCCCTTAGGTACTAAGTTGCAAGCAACAGATAACTGTATTAAGCAATGTGTGTAATGTAACCAATGATTATGCACGCGGGCACTCTCACCGCTGTTTTCTCCCTAATGGCAACAACACGTCCTCCCCCTTCACGTTTCTGTCACTCGTGCAAGGCGAAGAGGAGGCATGAACCCACTATCAAGCATAAATACTCCCTCTTGGAGTCACTAGCAACTACTTGGCTAGAGCAACCACTAGCAACGGAAAGCATGCAAGATCACAAATAACATATGCAATAAAGACTATAATAAACTTGGCATAAGTTCAATATTGATCGGATCCCAGCAAACACAACATATAGAATTACATAAGATCAATCTCGATCATGATAGGCAACTCCTGAGATCTAAACATAGAGGCATACTAGGAGAAGACAACTATCTAGCTACAGCTACAAACCCGTAGTCCAAGGATGAACTACTCACGCATCACTCCGGAGGCAGGCATGGTGATGTAGAAGCCTCCGGTGATGATTTCCTCTCCGGCAGGGTGCCGGAAACAGCTTCAGAACCCCCTGATCTAGAGTTGACGGTGACAGGGGCTGTGGGACTTTTCGGGGATTTTTGATCAGGTGTTTAGGGTTTTCCATCCGGGGGGCTTAAATAGGCGAAATGGCAAAGGCGGTGGAGCTGTAAGGGCCCCACACCCATAGCTGGCGCGGCCAGGGGCGCGCCACCCTGTGGTGTGGCCCCCCTGGTGCCCGTCTTCGACTCTCCTTCGGTCTTCTGGATGCTTCTAGGGAAAATTGGCACTTAGGGCTTTGTGGGGTCCAATTCCGAGAATATTTCCAGAACAACTTTTCTGAAACAAAAAACAGTAGAAAACAGGGAACTGGCACTTGGCATCTTGTTAATAGGTTAGTCTCGGAAAACGTATAAAAATGCTATAAATAAGGGAGAAAACAAGTAGCAATTGACATAATATGATCATGGAGCATCAGATATTATAGATACGTTGGAGACGTATATGGAAACCCAAGCTTAGTTCCTACTCGTCCTCAAGTAGGTAAACGATAACACACAATAATTTCTGAGGTGACATGCTAGTAACATAAACTTTATCAATCTAATGTAAAAGCATATGCACGCTGAGATCATAGAACTTCAAACACAAACATGATAAATAGAACTTTAATAAAGCATAGTAATTACTTTGCATCACGAAGCGTATCTCAAATAAAGGATCATGAATAATAATGCAAAGAAAGGTAAACGTTTGTTTCATGTATAGAGAAAGCATGGCAAAGTGATATTTCGCTAGTCCTTAAGAGTGGGGAAAAACATAAATGCCAGGACACCTTCAAAGTTCATGACGAAGACTATAGAAAATAATTTGAGAACAAATAATAGCACATCATGAAGTAATTATTGATGTTTATGGGACAAATGAACATAGAACTCATAATGGCAAAAATGCTCTCTCAACTATGCATAAAGTTAGAAGATGGAGACTCAAAATAAAAGTAAAAGAAAGGCCCTTCGCAGAGGGAAGCAGGGATCACTCATGTGCTAGATCTTTTATTTTATTAAACAAAGGTATTAAAAGTTTGACACTCCTCCCATCCATATTTCACAAACCATGGCTAACCGAATCCTCGGGTGCCTGCCAACAATCACATACCGTGGAGGAGTGTCTATATTTTGGAAGATATATGCTAATGTCAACGAATGGTAAACAGAAAATACAGTACGTCACAAGACAACTGGATTCACAAGAGCGGCTCCCATGTGAAGGACGCATCTGGGTACAAGGTCACCCCTCTTTTTCTTTTGTTTACACAATTATGCTTTGACTGATAAATCAAGGGCAAAATAGTGAAGAGCATTTGTTTGTATTAATTTAGGGCTGGGCACCCCGCTGCCAGCTCTTCTATCATTTGGATAAGCGGATGAAGCCACTAGTCCAGGGTGTGAAATCCAATCAACAAGTGATATAAATATTATCTATTGACGTCCTCATGAGCAAAAACAGGAACATAAAGCAGGAGTAATTTTGAAAGTTTTGAAGGTAACACATGAGCAATTTACTTGGAGTGGCGGTTAAATACCACATGTAGGTAGGTATGGTGGGCACAATGGTAAAAATTGGTTTAAGGGAGTTTGGATGCAAGAGTAGAGCTCATACACAGTACAGGTGGAGGCTCGCAAAAGACTGGGAGCGACAAATCAAGAGAGCATAAGATCCATAATCATGCATAGCGACATAAGCGTCATTTATTAAAACATAAGAAGTATCAAAAGTTCAAGAACTAGGTGGTCATGGAGGCTATTCATGACTGGTTAATAGTCATAAACATGGTGTGAGCATGCGCCAAGTCAACCAAATAAAACATTCGAAAGAGAATACCATATATTGATGCTTTACTATGACAAGAACAACTCATGAATCTTTCAATACATATTAAACACTCTCAGCTATTTGAGGCTATTCATGCTACTCAATAACCACAAGGCTTTAAAACTAAAATAACATTTAGCATGGCATGAAAAAGTTCTAGCCACAGTCTATACAAGCTTCTAGTAGCACTGTTATAAATTCTACTTCAAGCAGCAGTTTTCTTCTCCCAACAAGGACCATACAAAACATGCTTTAACAAAAATACTATTTATGATAGAGCAAGCAAACATGAGAGTACTCACATAACACTACTAAAACTAACAACTCTAATAAGAGATGCATGCAAAACAGGAGCTAAATAAATGCATCAGCCAGACAAGATTAAGAATACAAAGTATTCTCATGAAAAAGCGGAGCGTGTCACTCTCCAATAAAAGAATTCTAGAGTCCAACCAAGTTAATTGAAAAATTAAAAACAAAATCAAAGAAAAAAAACTGAAAACAAAAATAAAAGACGCTCCAAGTAAAGCACATAAGATGTGACCGAATAAAAATATAGTTTCACTAGAAGTGACCTGATAATTTGATGATGAAGAAGGGTTTGCCTTGGGCATCCCCAAGCTTAGACGCTTGAGTCTTCTTGGAATTTTCTGGGATGTACCACCGGGGCATCCCCAAGTTTAAGCTTTTCACTCTTCTTGATCACATCATATCATCCTCTTCTCTTGACCCTTGAAAACTTCCTTCACACCAAACTTCTCACAATCTTCATTAGCAATGTTAGTGCAATCGAAATAATAAATTCACATGGTTCATTTTCAACACAAGTCTAACACTCAAAATAACATTAGCTACTGTCACAACTTCTTTTAAAACTCTTTTTCTCAAAAGAACACCAAAAGAAAGAGATTAAGATGCAAATGCAATTAATGGCAGAAATCTGTCAAAAAAGAACAACAGGTAAAGATCGATTTTTTAAAAAATCTTCTGTTGCTAAAATCAAAAAGTGGTCATCTAAGAAAAGTTGCGTATATAACTCACAATTACGCACAAAAAACTCAGATCATTTCGAATTTTCTGTGATTTTATACGTAATTAATAGTGGACAGGAGAAATCTGTTTCCTGTGCAGAAATCCGAAATATAGTCTCAACTTTCCACTAGAGGCTTTACTTGGCTCAACAAAAATACAAAAGAAAAGATACATCGGGGTTGCTAAGGAAATAGACAACACCCAGGTGCAAAGCACACCAAAGAAAACGAAGAAAAACAGGTTGAAAACAGAGAAATAAAACGGGTTGTCTCCGGATAGCGCTTTTCTTTAACGCCTTTCAGCTAGGCATAAAAAAGAAACTCAAGTATCTTCAGGTGAAGAAGCATCCTCTATAACTTCCTATAAACCATTATTTGCAGCAATAGGCACTCTAGATGTTTTTGAAGATTCAACATGGAGGTCACTCTTAGTTCCATTAATTGTTTTAGCAATTTTCAGTACATATTGAGATTTGGGTTTAATTATCTTGGGAACATACATGAATCTTTGCTCCTTTCCCACAAAGGCTTTCCCCTTTTTGAATTTAAGATATGAAAAGGTTGAGCTTAAAGTTCCCATATCATCCTCTAGTTTACCAATCCTAAATTTTGACTATCATGAGTGTTGCTAGCTTCTAGAGGAGTGATTCTTTTATCAATAGTAATTATTAATTCATTAACTTTGCTAGCATTATCAAGGAAAATTGGTAAGTTCATTTCCAAAGAGTTTAGTTTATCAATAACATCCTCCAAAGTGATCTCAGTTTTAACAGTTGTAATGGGGGGGTGCTCCTACTAAACTTTCAATCAAATTGCAGGCTTCCAAAGAAGGAGTTCCTAGAAAATTTCCACCTGTAAGAGTATCTAAGACATGCCTATACCTGTAGAATATTTTTTTGTACATTTATTATGAGCATCATTTATTCTATACCAAGCATCTTTTAAACTCTCTCCCCCTTGTTGCCTAAAAGAACGAACCTCAACTTCAGGAATACTCATTCTAGTGAAATAAAAGCAAGCAAATAAATAACATCTATGAAGTAAACTAATTTTTTTGTGTTTTCAATATAGAAAATAAAAACAAGACGAAAATAAAAACAAGACAATAAAAAAAATAAAGAGATTGAGAGTGAGAGACTCCCATTGCCAGAAGACTTCTTCGTCCCCGGCAATGGTGCCAGAAAAATCCTTGATGGTGCAGATCGTGCACTCGTTGGGAGACCCCAAGAGGAGGGTGTGATGAGCACAACAGTAGGAAATTCCCCTTAGTTAAGAACCAAGGTTATCAATCCAGTAGGAGGAAGAGGACCTTCAGAAGGTTGATGCCACTAACGGTAGTGCTGGCGCTTCACCGGTGTGAGCAACAACGTGGAACCTGCACACAACACAACAAAAATACTTTGTCCCAACAGTACAGTGAGGTTGTTAATATCATCGGTCTTGCTGAAACCAAAGATTAGACGTATAGTGTGGAAAATGGTGTATGCTTGCAGTAAGTAAAGAAAGCAGGAAATAGCAGTGGTTTGCTTAACAGTGTAAGAAAATGGACCGGGGTTCATAGGTTCCCTAGTGGTGTCTCTCCATAAAAGATAGCATGCTGGGTGAACAAATTACAGCTGGGCAATTGACAAATAGAGGTTGCACCGTAGTGCACAGTATAACATGATGACTACTATGATATTTAGTGCGGGCATTACAACAATATACATAGACCGAAATCCATCTGCATCTATGACTAATAATCCACCCCAGGTTATCATCCGAACCCCCTTAGGTATTAAGTTGCAAGAAACAGATAACTGTATTAAGCAATGTGTGTAATGTAACCAATGATTATGCACGCGGGCACTCTCACCGCTGTTTTCTCCTAATGGCAATAGCACATCCTCCCCCTTCATTTTTCTGTCACTCGAGCAAGTCAAAGAGGAGGCATGAACCCACTATCAAGCATAAAACTCCCTCTTGGAGTCACTAGCAACTACTTGGCTAGAGCAACCACTAGCAACGGAAAGCATGCAAGATCATAAATAACATATGTAATAAAGACTATAATCAACTTGGCATAAGTTCAATATTCATCGGAACCCAGCAAACACAGCATATAGAATTACATAAGATCAATCTCGATCATGATAGGCAGCTCACAAGATCTAAACATGGAGGCATATGAGGAGAAGACAACCATCTAGCTACAGCTACGAACCCGTAGTCCAAGGATGAACTACTCACGCATCACTCCGGAGGCAGGCATGGTGATGTAGAAGTTTACGACGATGATTTCTTCTCCGTCAGGGTGCCGGAAACAGCTTCAGAACTCCCCCGATCTAGGGTTGACGGTGACGGCGGCTGTGGAACTTTTCGGGGCTTTTTGATCACGCGTTTAGGGTTTTCCATCCGGGGGGATTAAATAGGGGAAATGGCGAAGGCGGTGGAGCTATAGGGGCCCCACACCCATATTTGGCGCGGCCGGAGGGCGCGCCACCCTATGGTGTGGCCCCACTGGTGCCCGTCTTCGACTCTCCTTTGGTCTTCTGGATGCTTTCGGGGAAAATAGGAACTTCGGGCCTTGTGGGGTCCAATTCCGAGAATGTTTCCAGAACAACTTTTATGAAACCAGAAACAACATAAAACAGGGAAACTTGCACTTGGAGCATCAGGAAACGTATAAAAATGCTACAAATAAGGGAGAAAACAAGTAGCAATTGACATAATATGATCATGGAGCATCAGAAATTATAGATACATTGGAGACGTATCATTCAACTCTAAAATTCTCATTAGGAATTCAGATTCATAAGGAACTCTAGTAAATTTGGAGAAATTAAACTCATAAGATTTTCCATCAAATTTAGTAAATAATTTCTCCTTCTTACAATTTGTAACAACACCACAAGTCTTCAAGAAAGGTTTACCAAAAATAATAGGACAAGTTTTACTAATAGCTTTACCCAGTAATAGAAAATTAGTAGGATATTTAGTTTTACCACATAAAACTTCCACATCTCTAACAATACGAATCGGAAAAACAGTTTCTCTATTTGCAAGCTGAATAACCACATCGATATCTTCAATTTCACAAGAATCAAATTCATGCATGATTTCTTTATGAAGCTCATAAGGAATAACACTAGAACTTGCACCAATATCACACAAACCATAATAGCAATGATCACCAATACTTACAAAAAGCACAGGAACACTAGTTTTCTTGGGTCTATTGGGATGTGAAACAATATTAGAAGCATCCTCACAGAAGACAATGTGTTCATCCTCTACATTTCCAGAGACAAGGTCTTTTACTATAGCTACTGTAGGTTCTATAGTTATTTGTTCATCAGGTTCAATAGATTTATTTATACTCTTGTTAACCATACTAGCTACAATAGAATGTTCCTTTACCTTAGCAGGGAAAGGCATTTTCTCAGGTTCAAGTACAACAGGATCAACAACATGCATTTCTATATTTCTAGCAGGAACAATATCTTTATAAGGTGCATGTGGTACTTTCTCAACCCCTTTTTGGCAATATCAAGATATGAAGCAAAGGCTTTGAGACAGTTTGCAATGATTTGAGAATCAAGACCACAAACAACACAAACATTATAGATATAATTAGTTTCCATAAAATCTTTAATGCATTCGTAATCGTAATTTATACCTGACTTTCTACCTTTGCCACTCTCCCATCCTTCAGTGTTTTCTTGAATACGGTCAAGAAGATCCCTGTCACGCCCCAGATTTGGGACACTTGTAACACAGGAGGGAAGCCATTTTTGTGAGCCAACAAAAACATTTTAATGCCCTTGTGTAATCCAACACTATGTAATGAACCATGTTATCTATGAAATGCAAGCAATCCTTGATTCAAAAATCATTCACCTTGTTTCCTGATTTTTTCCATTTATTTCTGTGATGTTTTCCACCTGGTGTTTCCAAAGTTGTTCATCAAAATTCTTGGGAAAATGTTTTTTTCAACTTATAAATAATATTTGGTTTGTTTAGAATCAAGAAAAAAATTTGTCAAAAGATTAATCCAATGTTTTCCTTAGGGTTTTCTATAGAAACTCATTTCTGAAAAATAAGCCAATTAGGTGTTTTCACTCATGTTATCTATATGATAGAGAATCAAATTTTGTGTTTTCTTGGAATAGACATGATCTCTAATATATGGACTACAAAATGGTGAACTAGGTTTGAAAATTTGATTTACGGAAACAATCATTTGCTTGATGTTTTTGTGTTACGAAAATAAGACAGAAATAGTGTTTTCTGGAAAACAGAGAAAAACATAAACGAGCTGTTTTTCCACCTTCTTTTCATTGATCATTTGATATTAAAATTTGTTTTCTTTTTCTGTTTCTGAAAGTACAAATGTTCCTTAACACAACCACACTTGGAAAACAAATTTTGAAGTTGGTTTGGTTCATGAAAACAAGTGCAACTGAAAACTGAATTTAGGTGAAACCAGTAAATGGCTTGATTTTCGAATGCTTATAAATTTTGATTAGAACCTCCATTTGCTGCACCAGTTGGACCATCTAGAAGCCCAGTCAGCACACTACAATCCCATGCCTTATCAACCAAGACTCGTTGACCAGAGAGGAGGTGAGCGTGCGTTCCTCAGAGGTGAAAACGAGAGAGGGCGGCATGGGCATTCTAACAGAGTGCACACTGTCGCGTGCCACTGTGGCCATCTCGCGTTTTTCTTCCTCTCCCTCGCCGTTGTAGCTTTGAATGCCCCCTACTAGCACCCCTAGACGCACCCAAAGGCCAAGGGCCATGTTATGGGCGCGCACGAGCGCGTCTCACTACCGCCCGAGGGTACCCGTGCGTGCGCACGATCACTCCCGTGCCTATAAATCCTCGGGAGAGCAACGGCCTCGCGACCACACCCGCACACCACCCCTCACTCACCCCGTAACCACCCACGAGCACCCTGGGCTCTCTGCGAGCCTAGATCACCGGAGAACGCCGCCAGCCACCGCGGACAACAACGGTGGGTTGCGCACGTCTGGGGCAACCCCACCCCTCCCTTTCACTCTCGAATCACTCCCCACCCTCCGTGGAGCACCCCTGACCCGTCCCCGTTCTTCCTCGTTTGCAGGAGCGCCGGTGACCTTGTCGGATCCGCCGCGGGACCCCTGCTTCGCGCCAGCAACTGGAGCTACCTCGCGCCATGATTCCACCACCCCTCCACTGCCCCGAGCTCGTGAGACGTCCTCGACCCCTCGCCACCAGCCTGCACGTGCCCTAGGTGAGCAATCGCATCGAAAATCGCCGCCGGCCGTGCTCTGTTCCGTTCGAGAGAGAGAAAAGAGGGAGGAGAGGAGGACGATGGCCGTTGATCGCGAGATCAAATGCCACGTTTAAACCGCGAAGCGGTACGTGCGCGCATCGTGTCGTGGAAGCGAGCTGGGCCGCTGAGCCCTAGCGGGCCGCGTGCCCGTGTGTGAACAGCCCACGAACGAAAATCTTTTTCCCTTTTAAAACAAATGGAATCTGACACTTTAGTTTAATCGTGTTAAAAATAGTAAATCTCAAACATAAAATCAACCAAAATTACCTGAGGTAGATACACAAAATCTTGAACGAATGCAACTGACAGATCTGTGTTTCAACCATTTTTGAACAAATAAAAATGATGAACTACACACTGTCTGTTAAGGCAAAAATGAAATAAATTTTTGTTGGAATGTTCAAATTGTGCAAACAAAAATTCTTTGAGTAGCTCTTGACTAGATCTATCAGTAGGGCTTGACCTCACATCAAGGTGATCTACCATTTGGAAATGCCATCCACTTTGGTAAATGTCCAGTAGCATATTCTAGGATTTTTAGAAGTTGTTTGAAATCACTTTTTGATGTGAATACAACTGGATCTGTTATATTATGTTTAGGTCTGTGATAGTGTAACATCAAAAAATTTGCTACAATAGGGTTGTGGTGTTGAGTTCATGGCATGGCATGCATGAAAATTTTAAACTAAGTTTTACATTGAATTTAAATTAAAACTTGCCCAAAAACCACTTAAAGTGGTCAACCAAATTTTGAATTAAAAACATTACCAAGATATGATTTTGTTGGAAATTTTATGAGGTTTCCAAAAAATACTTTTTCTAATTTTTCTGTTCACAAAAGGCCCTCAAAACAATGTTTTATGTTCAGTTTTAAACATGAGAAGGACCTTCCTGTAGTTTTCAACTTTTTTAGGGGGGTTTTCATAAAACGTGCCTTTCGTCTCTTCTTCCTCCGGCCAGAAGGACGGAAGGCCGCCGACGGAGCCTTCGCCACGTCGTGCTTCGACCCGCACTGATAGGAGGCCGAGGAGGGTGTCGTGCCCCTCTTCTTCTCCTCCTGCTCACTCGCCCCATCCCTCGCTCTCTGTATCTCCCTCGCCCGAAGAACAAACCCTAACCGGCGAACCTCCTGTCATCGCCGTCGCTGGAGGCTGCCCCACCGCAAACCAAGACCACCGGTGGACTCGCCGTCCTCTTCTTGTCCATCTCAAGCACTCACGCAAGGCGGGAGGCCCAGAATCGACGCCGACACCCTTTTCTTCCCCACAGCCGGCGGGACTTTTCTCGCCGTCGATCCGCCACCGTCCGGCCTTCCCTCGCCTCCTCGAGCCCATCACGAGCTCCACAGTGAGCTCATGAACATCCCCATGCCCTCGCCTTGCTCCCTCCCTTCCTGTAGACGGCTGTCGCCGTGGAACTTGCTCCGCCGCCGCGGTAGGGTCGCCGCTGGCCAACTCCGGTGGACATCCGGCGAACCGTGACCAACTGCAGGACTCCCTCGACGAGCTAAAGCTAGTGGTACCAACCAATTTGCACTTTACGCGCCAAATCGACGGATTTGATCCGTGGCAGAGCCACAGCTTCCACGGGCTGACGTCACCGTGATGTCATTGTGACGTCACGGGGGCACTGATGTCAGCATGAGGTCATTAATCGGTTTTTCTTTTCCACAAAATGTTTAATACTACAAAAAATGAGTAATTTGGTAAAGTCAATAAATAATGTTATATAGCTCAGAAAAATAAAATAAAATATGGAATGCTCGGAAAAATATACTCTATCTGAATATATCATTTTCATATATGTTTGACAAAGTTCAAAAATGAGTATTATTTGAATTTGTTTAAATCATTTAAAATAGAGAAAATAAGTTTTTAATCAATAAAATTAGAAAATTAAAAGTTATATACCAAAATGCTCAAAATGAAAAATGCAACCTAGTTATGATGTTTTCAAACCCATTTGAGATTTTAAATTTGTACCCACTTTCATAACCGCCCGAAACCCCCTCCGGGGTCTATTTTGGGATAATTAAATAAAATTTCATAAAAGCCATATGAACCCTAGCAACCCATCGAACATGTTTAGGGCTTTATTATAGTGCATTAACTTGCTCATGCATACATATTGTGCATTGCATCGATGCCATGTTTGATTGTTGTTCTTCTTTTCGGTGTTGTTCCCCCTCGGTAGAACGCGACTCCGAAGTGAAGGCAGCAACCCCAATAGAGAATACTTGATCCTAACCGACAAGTCAAGCACTTATTCCTGAAAATTTTCTCTGGTTTTCTTGAAGCAAGGCAAGCATAACCTCTTATGTGCCCATATATGGTTTCAAAAGACTTTTTGACTCTCGTACCATGCATTTGATTCCAATATATCTTGTGTTAGTAGTTAGAGTTGTCCTATATTATGCATAGCCTAGTTATCCGGATCCACTACTCCTAGAAGCCATAGGTTTGATTGTGTTCATCGCCAAAGCCTTAAATATGTTGTGCTTAGTCATACATGCTTGTTATCTCTGCTCCATCCGGTTGATGAATCAGAGTTACGAAAGAATCTAGTATGATATGGTGTTGTGGAAAGTTAAGATAACTTGGTTAACATGACATAAAGGTGTGGATGACGAGACTAGAGAGGGTCTGTGGTGGTTGTCTCGTTCATGCCCCTAGGAGCGAGTTCTCGTCTTTGAGCCAAGACTGAGCGTCCATCAACACGGGGCTTGGATTCCCCTCGGTCTCAACTTGCCTAGTTTGTTCCATGAGTCCCCTAGTTCGGGCTTTACATTTGGATTTGCAGGGATATTAAAACACTTTCAAAACTAGGATGTGGGGATGTATCGACGCTATGCGGGTAGGTAACCGTCGAGCATTGCGCACAACGATAGAGACCCGGCAGGAGATGGCCACTCCCTACTCGGAGCGACTCATGGAATAGGCGAAGCACGGAAAAGGTCGTGGTCAACCTCCCTCTGCCGGCACTTCCCGGACTAGTGCTAATCATGTGGCATTAAGAGTTGGTTGGTACGTGTGGTTAAAGTTGTACACCCCTGCAGGGTTAAATCTTTTCGAAAAGTCGTGTCCACGGTTAAGGACGACTTGGTGACGGATTCTGTGATCGTAGACAACTTGAACGGAATGACTAAAACTTGTTGATAACGAATGAAGGATGACTCCTCGGAGATGCCGAGAGGGGTTACCTTGTAGCATGAGTTACCGGAACAACTGGAGGTGGTGATCTTTGAAGCACGAGGTGCTGAATTGATATTGGTGGTTTAAAAAGATGATGATATCAGTAGTTGAGTAGCTTTCTCATCTGTTTTCAAAATACTCCATGAGATGTGCTACCCCTTTATCAACTTGGAAAACAAAGATGACTTTACGCAAAATAACCTTCATAACTCTTTCTAAAAGAAGCAGATATATAATAGGTTAACTAAGTCTTGTTGAGTACCTCCCGTACTCATGTTTGCTTCAACTTGGTTCAGGTGGAGTTCCTCGGTTCGGTGGTGTTTCAACGTGGACATCGACGAGTAGTTTGGGGTTCCCAAGTAGCAGCCTGGAATCTATGGGCTGGGACGTGTCCTTATGTTGCGGCTTCTTAGGCCTTTTTGTTTCTTGTTGATTAGCAACATAATTTTCCTTCCGTTCTCTGATGTAATGTTGGGTCGTGTGACCTTTGCTTGTAAGCTATACTCTAGTAACACTTGTTTAATGCAGCTTCATGTCTAGAGTGCTGCTTTGATCGGTTGTTGGTTTCGAGCTCACTGTTATACAGTTTTTGCTATGCCTGCATAGTTGTCGCAGTCGACGGGTTGTGGAGCCGATGATCCATGTCCGAGCCTGCCTGCCGATGTGATTCGGCCTGGGGCGAGGTAACCCCAGTAACCCTCGATTGTTGTTGCACTTTCTGGACACATAGCATCTCTGTATAGCTTTGGTCCCGGTTCCTTCAGTTTCATACGATTCGTGGACGCTTTGATATGCATAGTTGGTTATGACTAGCATGGATACAAGGAGTAGTAGACTAGGGATCCGGACAACGTGCCGATGAATCCAGTCTGCCTGCCGTTGTTTGTTGCGGCCGGGGCTGGTAACCATAAAGCCCTTGTGAGTCCATGGCTAGGAGCACATAACAGTATGTATATCTCTGGGTCCGGGGTCGTGACAGAAAGTGGTATCACAGCAGGACTGCCTGTAGGAAAACCTTACTGCTTGGGCGATGTTGAGTCTAGAGTTTATGAAAACTACTTTGGATCTCCAAATGGATTGTGAAAATCTCTTTAGGATTATTTTTACTCCTTATCTGGTATCGCTCTAACTCTGGGTCACCTTATCTGTTTTGATTTGCAAAGGTTTTTCTATCCCTTCTAGTCATTCAAAACCTAGGTGCCTTCTTTGGCAATGACGTTCTTTTACCCAAGTTGACCTCGTGTGCAGTTTCTAGAGTCGTGTGTGTTCCAGGTTCCGTTATCCCTCGATTCAAACGGGAGATTTCTTTCCATCATAATCTCTCAGAGTTGTGTGGGTCCCACATACTCCTGTTCTAAAGTCTCAAAACCCTGAACCTCGAGATATCATTTGCATCTCGAATGTATCCGTTACCCTCTGCTCAAATTCTTCCGTAGTTATGTTTGTCTTTTGGAAGATACTTCGTGATTGTTGTTCGTAGTTTCCTTCAAGGCACTAAGATAGTAGTTATTCCTTTCTCAATGGTTTCTAACCCTCGGACTTGAACCGAAGGTCCCGGAATGTGCTGAATTGCGGTGAGTTGAGTCATGTGGTTTCTTAACCATGTAATGCTCACGCTATCAGTACAGGATGCTGACCTTTAACCTAAGTTCTGTTTCTTTGGATCCTGAGAAAATCTGTTCCACCTTAGGGTGTCTAGGCAATTCAAACTCTCATAGCCATAGGTTTTCTTTGGAATCAAAAGGAGTCACAACAAGAGTGTTCTTCATGATTCTTATATATTTGGTTTGATTCAATTATAGCAATCTTTCGGCATGGGTTCTACAAAAGAGTATCACCATGTGCATTCCCCATGACCTCTGGATTTTCCGGAGCATGTCCTTAATCTTTACTTGCTTTCCTACCTCTGTCCATGGTTTGGAAACCAAGTTGCTTCTGTGTGTTGGATTCTTCCATTACATTTTCTCTAGTGTTCCGTCAGAACATTCCACCTTGGAATGTCAGGAGAAACAAACTCCAGTACCTCGTTCATCTCTAGGACCAGGTCAAAGTTTTGTAATCTGCGGATTAAAGAAGTTTCATTAGCTTCTATTATGTCCTACATCAGGGTATCACACTCATTTATATCAAGAGGTCGTGATGAGTTTCATGGCCTAAATGGTGAAGCGATGCTCTTACACATCTTCACTTCCCTTCCTCCAAGCTTGAATGCTCGAGTATGATGGGTCTGTGCTTTGAGGTGTGTATAAGATATTCTTAGCAATTCCTCTTGCTTTAGAAAAATCTAAGAAACATTTGTATCCCTCTTAGCAGTACTGGTCACCCAGCCTCTATTTGAAGTTAACCGTGTTACCAAATTTGTTCAATCCGGTGCACATTCTTTGTCAAAGAGATAGGTTCGTACCAAACCTCTCAAGACCATATCACTTGCTTTGAAAAACAATATTCCTTCCAAACTCCTAGACATACCGGTAGGTTGTGATATTCTGGTTGTCTTTCTAGAAGTATCACCAGGTGGTTATCTGACCGTGATGTCTAAACAAGGAGTAATTTTAACTACTCCTTTCTCCAAGAAACTACGTTGGACACCCGGGAATAGTGGCAGAGCTTAAACCATAACTTGGAGAGTTGAAAGACATGAGCTCTTGCTGGTTTTTTCCTTTACAAAAGGGTGTCTAGTTTCCTTTGTTTGAACCATGATAGCATCTTCTTCGTGGACATGTTATCATTCTACCTCTTGGTTTGATTTGGGCTATCGTCAAATCGAGATCAGATCCAAGGACTATCTTTACGGTGTTTTCACTCATGGTGTTTCGCCGAGTACACCTTCATGTCCTCTAGTCTGACCAATACCTTGCCTCGTTCATGAATCATATGAACCCCTCTTCTTGGAGTGTTCTGATAAGGTGTTGTTGAGCCCATCGATGAAATTCCTACTTATCCAAGTGGCAAGAGGTTCAAGTTGAACACTTGGCACTAATTTTGGAAACTTTTGAGAATCATCTTTGTGTCATCATGAAAGTTCGTGTTCTCGTTGTTCGAAGTAACTTACCCCGGTTCATGTGCTTATGGTGAAGGTTGTTGCCATGGGCCCGAGTAAAGTTTTCTTGTTCCTTCGGGAAATAATCCCAAGTTGGTCATGCATGTGTGGACTAACCTTGAGATGGGAGGTTGTTACCTCCATTTCTTGGAAAAGTTTGCATCCACACCAAGCCACTGACTGACTATCCGTGGAAGAGAAGAAGTATAAGAACTCCGTTATCTTTATATCGTTTCCCCAACAAGGACTTCGATGTGTTTCATTGCAAGTAGTCCATGTAGATGCAACCGTCTTTCACAAGTTGCTAATGCATCTGTTCTGCAATATCACTCATCTTCTTGAGTGTGGCATCGTAGTCCATATCTTGAGAATCTAGTAAACATATCTCGTTCGTAATCGGTGCAATCTCTTCGCTCAAACATACCGAGCCTGAGTTATCAACCCACTAACCAGAGTTGAATCTCAAGCAGCAATGATGGTTGGTGTTTCCTCAAGGTATTGAGTTAGGTCCATTTGAAAATCCGGCGGGGTTGATGTTGTGGTTGACATAATCAGCTGGAAGGCCTAATGGCATATCTCTTTGAATCTGTAAGAACAACCACTCTCCTTGAGAATTCCTATGTGGCTCATTCTAACAAGTTTTCCCCTCCCCGTTCTTCCGAACCGAAGTTCAAATTTCATTTGGTTACCTATATAAGGATTGCATAAGCCTGATATTGGTATCTAAAACATCCAGGAGAACTTGGAAGTTGATTCGTCCAATGTTTCCCTATCCATCTCCCAAACCTTTGTTCTCGTGGAAACAAGTTCATCACGAGAACCATCTCGTGGTGTTTTCTAACCTCCGATGATCAGTTCCCTTTTTCAAGTTGTTTATACTTGAAGTTTTGTTCATGTCACACATTGTGTGAATTTTTCAGTCACTTCAGCCAAGGGGTCTTAACCATGTGGTAAATGTATTGATAGCGTAAAATCCACAATAGGAAAGAGATTCCCTATTTTCTTCCGGTGTTCCAATTCCCGTTGGTTACCCATCCTTATGGTGTGACCAAGAATTCCTCCTTAATTACGGTGTTCCAACATTCAGTGGTTACTCATTTTTTGTCATGAAGTAACATTCCGATCTTTGACAAAGTTTTCGATAAAATTTGACGGAATGAAAGTTCAGTTATCTTATGTGTCCACTCTGAAGAGTGAACATGATTCTGTATAAAAAAATTCTCCGACGCACGATGACAGTGTTTTCTCGTGTTTCCCCTCGTCTACAGATATTACTTTGTGGTATTCAAGACCATCCTTTTAATCTTGGTTTATTGCTTCGAAGAAACCTCAATGTCATAAGTTGTTCAACCTTTCTTTTCCAAAAGGATTTAAAGTCTTGTGAAAAGCTCATATTCTAAATCCTTTCAAGAACCATCATCCACAAACTTGAAACCTTCTCCTATTCCCTCCGTTACATTGATGAGTTTAATGCATGTTAACTCAACAGTTCTTTATGAATAATCCTGTCCTGAGTTATCCATGAGATACTCGATCTTCGTAAAGATCAGTTCCTAAGAGTTTTCCCTCCTACCTAAGGTAATGCCAATCAACACTTCATGATGCTACGGATCAACCTCTTCAAGAAGAAAACCGTAAGGTTCGAGAAGATCGCTCAAAACTAGTGTTCCTTCTTTCTTCTCCTTCGGGAATCTCGGGACGAGATTCTTGTAAGGGGGGTAGATTTGTAACATCCCAAATTTTGCTACAATAGGGTTGTGGTGTTGAGTTCATGGCATGGCATGCATGAAAATTTTGAACTAAGTTTTACATTGAATTTAAATTGAAACTTGCCCAAAAACCACTTAAATTGGTCACCCAAATTTTGAATTAAAAACATTTTCAAATTTGGCAAACCAAGATATGGTTTTGTTGGAAATTTTATGAGGTTTCCAAAAACTATTTTGGCTAATTTTTCTGTTCACAAAAGGCACTCAAAAGATTGTTTTATGTTTAGTTTTAAACCTGAGAAGGACCTTCCTGTAGTTTTCAGCTTTTTCAGGGGGGTTTTCATAAAACGTGCCTTTTGTCCCTTCTTCCTCCGGCTAGAAGGACGGAAGGCCGCCGACGGAGCCTTCGCCACGTCCTGCTTCGACCCGCACTGATAGGAGGCCGAGGAGGGTGTCGTGTCCCTCTTCTTCTCCTCCTGCTCACTCACCCCATCCCTCGCTCTCTGTATCTCCCTCGCCCGAAGAACAAACCCTAACCGGTGAACCTCCGGTCGTCGCCGTCGCTGGAGGCCGCCCCATCGCAAACCAAGACCACCGGCGGGCTCGCCGTCCTCTTCTCGTCCATCTCAAGCACTCACACAAGGTGGGAGGCCCGGAATCGACGCCGGCACCCTTTTCTTCCCCACGGCCGGCGGGACCTCTCGCCGTCGATCTGCCGCCGTCCGACCTTCCCTCGCCTCCTCGAGCCCGTCACGAGCTCCACGGTGAGCTCATAAACATCCCCATGCCCTCGCCTTGCTCCCTCCCTTCCTGTAGACGGTTGTCGCCGTGGAACTGCGGTAGGGTCACCGCCGGCCAACTCCGGTGGACATCCGGCGAACCGTGACCAACTGCAGGACCCCCTCGACGAGCTAAAGCTAGTGGTACCAACCAATTTGCACTTTACGCGCCAAATCGACGGATTTGATCCGTGGCAGAGCCACATCTTCCACGGGCTGACGTCACCGTGATGTCATTGTGACGTCACGGGGGCGCTGATGTCAGCATGAGGTCATTAATCGTTTTTTCTTTTCCACAAAATGTTTAATACTACAGAAAATGAGTAATTTGGTAAAGTCAATAAATAATGTTTTACAGCTCAGAAAAATAAAATAAAAATAGGGAATGCTCAGAACAATATACTCTATCTGAATATATCATTTTCATAGATGATTGAAAAAGTTCAAAAATGAGTATTATTTGAATTTGTTTAAATCATTTAAAATAGAGAAAACAAGTTTTTAATCAATAAAATTAGAAAATTAAAAGTTATATACCAAAATGCTCAAAATGAAAAATGCAACCTAGTTATGATGTTTTCAAACCCATTTGAGCTTTTAAATTTGTACCCACTTTCATAACCTCCCGAAACCCCCTCCGGGGTCTATTTCGGGATAATTCAATAAAATTTCATAAATGCCATATGAACCCTAGCAACCCATCGAACATGTTTAGGGCTTTATTACAGTGCATTAACTTGCTCATGCATACATATTGTGCATTGCATCGATGCCATGTTTGATTGTTGTTCTTCTTTTAGGTGTTGTTCCCCCTCGGTAGAACGCGACTACGAAGTGAAGGCCAGCAACCCCAATGGCGAATACTTGATCCTAACGGACAAGTCAAGCACTTATTCCTGAAGACTTTCTCTAGTTTTCTTGAAGCAAGGCAAGCATAACCTCTTATCTGCCCATATATGGTTTCGAATGACTTTTTGACTCTCGTACCATGCATTCGATTCCAATATATCTTGTGTCAGTAGTTAGAGTTGTCCTATATTATGCATAGCCTAGTTATCCTGATCCACTACTCCTAGCAGCCATAGGTTTGATTGTGTTCATCGCCAAAGCCTTAAATATGTTGTGCTTAGTCATACATGCTTGTTATCTCTGCTCCATCCAGTTGATGAATCAGAGTTACGAAAGAATCTAGTATGATAGGGTGTTGTGGAAAGTTAAGATAACTTGGTTAACATGACTTAAAGGTGTGGATGACGAGACCACAGAGGGTCTGTGGTGGTTGTCTCGTTCATGCCCCTAGGAGCGAGTTCTCGTCTTCGAGCCAAGACTGAGCGTGCATCCACACGGGGCTTGGATTCCCCTCGGTCTCAACTTGCCTAGTTTGTTCCATGGGTCGCCTAGTTCGGGCTTTCCATTTGGATTTGCGGGGATATTAAAACACTTTCAAAACTAGGATGTGGGGATGTATCGACGCTATGCGGGTAGGTAATCGTCGAACATTGCGCACAACGATAGAGACCCGGCAGGAGATGGCCACTCCCTATTGGCGGTCCATCTCTACTCGGAGCGACTCATGGAATAGGCGAAGCAAGGAAAAGGTCGTGGTCAACCTCCCTCTGCCGGCACTTCCCGGACTAGTGCTAATCATGTGGCATTAAGAGTTGGTTGGTACGTGTGGTTAAAGTTGTACACCGCTGTAGGGTTAAATCTTTTCGAAAAGCCGTGTCCGCGGTTAAGGACGACTTGGTGACGGATTCCGTGATCATAGACAACTTGAACGGAATGACTAAAACTTATTGATAACGAATGAAGGATTCCTCCTCGGAGATGCCGAGAGGGCTTACCTTGTAGCATGAGTTACCGAAACAACTTGAGGTGGTGATGTTTGAAGCACGAGGTGCTGAATTGATCTTGGTGGTTTAAAAAGATGATGATATCAGTAGTTGAGTAGCTTTCTCATCTGTTTTCAAAATACTCCATGAGACGTGCTACTTAGTGTTAGGAGGTTGATTTCTCACAGATATAGCATGTTAGAAAGTTTGTGTATGTTTAGGATTTGTATGGAACTAGTATGAGCATAGTGTTATTTCTCTAGTTTTATTTTAATAAATCTTGTGATGCAAATGCTTAGCTAGATTTTTATCCAAGTTGTTAGGAGTATTTTATTACGTGAGTCCAGTACCATTTTGGTACTGGGTAGTAGTTGTTTTAACTTCTGTTAGGGTGTATTTTATTTCCTTAGAGATGCATGTGTAGTCTTAATGCTTATTACTCATAGTGTTGTTTTCTACTAGAATATCTAGTTGTACTTTTGTTAGATGAATGTTTTGTTTTCCACAAGTTGGACCAGAGGCTTAGTACCTCTTAAATGACATGGAAAACCTAGTGGAACACCCACTGGTTCCATCTCCTTTTGTTGAGAAATGATGTATCTCAACCATAGTAGTAGTAGTAATATTATTGAATATTGTTATTTTTGGTGTATGCTTGTGTAGTATTGTTTTGTGAACTTGTGTGCTATTTTGTTTGTGCATTTCTTGTTGTATGGTGTAGTTGAGTATCTTTGATTGCTTAGTGTGGTTTTGATTGAGTGTCGTTATTTTTATTTTACGATGATAGAACCCGAAGAAGAAGTAGTTGGAGGCGGAGGCTACTACTACCACTTTTGTTGTTATCACGAACAGGAACCTCAACTCCTCCAAGGCAAACCATCCTTAAAGCTTTCTGTTATACTACCTACCTTTATCTATCATGCATGTTCTACTTCCGAAGTTTTACAAAAACTTGATTATCAAAAAAAACTATTTTATCTAGTGACTATCATTATTGCTATTAATATTATATAGTTATACTATCACTTTGCCATTAGTCAACTTGGTGTTACCAAGCCTTTAGATACTATAAGGTATATAAATACCGCCTAAGATAATAATCTTGAGTCCCTAAGTGGACACTTTTAAAATGTTCTTTTGCAAACAAAAGGAGTTATGAAAAGTCCACGGTGAAGAGGCGGGAGCTTGTTCACCGGGGGAGCTAAAGAGTTGTTTTCAAATGGTTTACAAAAGACACATAACCTAGTCTTTGCTGGACAACCAAGAAGTACTGCCACTCTACCACAACATGGGTACGGGGCCTATCTAGATACTTGATCTTGTTAGTGTGTGCCCTATCCCAAGATGCTATAGAGAGGACGATTCTCTGAACCGAAATGTCGCGAGGAGTGAGAAACGGAACATACACAGTGAGGGATTAAGTTCTCCTCCGGGTGCGACAGTTGGGTCCCCTGTTTGGCGATCTGTGACATGGTGCCAGGGGGAATAAATCTAATTGAAGGGATAGCCATATACTAGCTTGTTCAGAGTGGACAGCTAGGATCATTCTTCTGATGCTTGCATATCGCTGTGGCGATCCATGGGTGGTTCATGGCAGATGATTGGATCTATTGGAATGTGTACACCTCTGCAGAGTAAAACTATTTAGAATAGCTGAGCCCTCGGATATGGGCAGTTGAAAGGACATGTAGCTAGCATTGTGTCAATTTTTCAAAAAGTGTTTTTGAACAAGGACTTGTACCTGAGAGGTACCGATGAAGAAGTTGGAGGTGTTTCCAAGAAGTTTTGCAAAGAAAACTTTCTTTTATAAAACAAGTTTTTATAAAAACCACTTGTGCATGCGATATCTACAAGAGAAATAAAAATTATACTATTTTATTTTGAAGTATCTTCTTCAACAAAGATACAGATATATCAAAACAACCATGATGGTATCTTACATACACCATGGGTAGTGAACCCTATTTATAGCCTACCTACCCACCATATAAGCATACTGCATTTTGTAAGTGTATAAAGGATTTCTTGTGGAGTACATTCAAATGTACTCATATTGGTTTCGCCCCTGGCTATTTACTTGGCCAGACTTTGAGGAGGTGCCACCGGAGGAGGAGTACGAGGAAGAGTACTATTCCGACGATTATGCGAACTAGGCCCGGCTCCCGGTCAGCAGCCTGTTGGTGACGGCGTGACACGGGCTACCTATGTGTGTTTCCTTTCTGCTGTGTGTGTCATGTGAGACATTTTCCTGCCCTGCGTGGCAGTTAATAAAGACTTGGTCATGTGACCATTGGTTTGTAAGACTATTTTATTCGTGTAATGGATAATATATATGTGTACTACTTCGTATGCTGTTCACGACTGAATTCTTGGGATCGTGAATGTATGCAGATGATGGGTTCTGGACCATCTGGTTTGGGGCCTCTACAAAGTTGGTATCAGAGCTATCCTGACCCTAGGAGCACTTAGTTAGCATGGACGTTAACTAGTACTCGAAATATATATATATATATAATACTTAAGTGACTAATTTTCAAAATATTCTTATAGCTGTCTTCCCTATTTTCCCAAATTCTACTTACATTAAGTTACATCATGTTCGACTCTAAAATTTTGCACACTTGGGTCTAACTTAAGCTTACTTAAAATTTTGTGTAGATGGACGTGGTTTTCACCGAGGCTTGCCAGTTGGGACTGGCTAGAGACTTTCCCTTCTGGTTCGAGCGGAGGCTCATCGCGATGACCGAGCTCACCGATCGTCTGGTCCCCGAGTTGTGGGGAGGGATGATCTTCGGATCTCCCATAGAGGGAGAGTGGTTTGTGGAGTGCACCATACGCCCTCCGCTTACCACTCCTTTAGCGGAGACCTCGTCTTCTCCACCTTTGAGCGCTCCTGGCAGGAGGGCGCTGTGCGAGTGATCCAGGAGGCCATTGCGCGTCTGGCCCACTTGAGGGACTACCATTACTTTGGGTCTAGCTTTGAGTTCCTCGGGAGGAGGGACGAGACCGGCACACCTGTTGCCGTGCCTCAGGACTTCGAGAGTATCGGTTCTCACTTGGAGGACATGGAGGTCCTACTGTACCGCACTCAGCGTCGTCATGACGACATGAGCATCCTGCAGCACACCATTGTTGCAGAGTGTCGTCTCCTCTGTACCCACTTGGGTAAGACGATGCTCGACCTCGAGACAGCGACCGCACGGACCCGAGCCTTGGAAAGTCAGCTGCGGACCACTCGTCTGGCCCGTACCCGTCTCGCAACCAAGGTGGGATCACTTCAGGAGGCAAACGCGATTCTGCGTGAGCGCCTGAAGACTGCTAGAGAGGACCTAGCCACTCGGGACTCCACACTCGAGGAGCTAGAGGAGGAGAACTCCGAGCTTCGTAGGGAGAAAGAGGATCTCCTCGTCGACGACGACATCCTGTCTGGTGATGATGGGATGGATATGAGCGAGCAGAGCAGGCAGGAGGACGACGACTCAGTTGGGGAGGAGGATCCCGAGGAGCTCCTTTTCGATGGAGACAGCGGGCAGGACTAGTCGTAGTGCCTCTTAGCTTGTGGAGTTGTGCCAGTGAGATGTACGCCGACCCTATAAGGCGAATCCCCCGATGTAGCTCTGAGGAGTGTACTTGTGGTAGATGTCTGTTGATGTGTTGTGCTATGTATGACTCTATGCTATGAGTATGATGTTTGTTTGTATGATAGCTATGTTTGGAAATTTGTCTCAACCCTTAAAACAAATCGTTACCCTAAATATATCACTTTTCTTTTTCGTTTGGATTTTAGACGCTCTTTTTGGATGTCCGAGTTTTGGTTTCGCTAAAAACAAGGAAGTCTTGCTGCATAGTCTTACACATGTTCCAATAAATTGCATGCCGCCGCGTCGGGAACCACCACCACCAGCCCCGCCGTCAATGGAGGCATTGTTGGCACTCATGATGGAGGGTCGCCAGGCCACTAGAGCCGAGAGTGTTGCCACAATTGCTGCCCTGCAGCAGTTGGCCGCTGCCAGCTCCAACAACAATAATAACGGCGATGGCAACAGTAATGGTGGATGCTCCAAGCTGAAGGTGTTTCAGCAGACAAACCCTCCGGTCTTCTCCAAGATCGTGGAACCACTTGATGCTGACGATTGCCTTCGCACCAACGCCAACAATCTGCAAGTGGCATCGGTGGATGAGAATGGCAAGGTGCTATTCGCCACCCATTTTCTTGCTGGACCAGCAAGGACTTGGTGGGAGACTACCTGTGACACCGTCGCTGCTGATCACGTTTTCACTTGGGCCGACTTCACTGCCCGGTTCCGCAAGTATCATATCCCTCAGGGTGTGATGAACATCATGAAGGATAAGTTCCTGAAACTGGGGCAGGGAGGAATGACTGTGTCAAAGTACTGGGAAGAGTTTACTTTGTTGTCCCGGTATGCACCTGATGAAGTCAACACGGAAGAGAAGAAGAAGGAGAGATTCCTAAATGGGCTGCACGATGAGTTGCAGTGCACCCTAGTGGTCATACCATTCCAGGATTTGGATTCACTCGCGGATGCCGCGATGATGATGGAGCACACGAGAAAAAATGTCTTTGACAACATGAAGAGAAAGATGCAGTTGCAAGGTGGACCAAGTGCACCCATAAACCGCCCCACACCCTATTCCAGGCCACCACCACCACACAGGGCGCCTGCTTATGTGCCAAGGCCTAACCATAACAACCACAACCACCACCATGGCCGCAACAACCACAACCACCACCACAACAACAACAACCGTGCATCCTATGCACCCAAGCCTGGAGGCAGTGAGAATGGAAATGGGAATGGACACAAGCCCAACCATACTGCCAAGCCAAACCAGAACTCAAAGCCAGTGGGAGGATGCTTTGTTTGTGGGAAAGAGGGACATTTTGCTCGGGAGTGCCCAAGCAAGACCACTCCACCAGCTCAGAACAATGCTACCAAGATAACACATGCACCAGCACCCAAGAAACAGAACGTGACCAAGGGATATCTGAATCATGTCACTGCTGAGGAGGTTCAGGACATGCCAGATATGGTGATGGGTACCTTTCCTGTCAACTCTGTACCTGCTGAAGTATTGTTTGATTCGGGTGCATTGCATTACTTCGTTACTATGCCATTTGTTGAAAAGAGTGGGATGAAACACACACATATGCAAAACCCTATGTTAGTGCAAATACCCGGAGCTAGTACAAAAACCAACCATGTTTGCAAAGAGATACCCGTGGACATACAAGGGAAAACTTTTCATGCCGACCTGATAGTACTGGGATCCCAAGGGATAGAAGTAGTACTGGGCATGAATTGGATGACCAAGTATAGTGGTGTGATTGATTGCACCAGGAAGTCCATATCTTTGACTGCCAGTGATGGAGAGAAAGTTGCCTTCGCCGCAACAAAGTCTACATCAAAGACTCACTCCCACACTGGTATAGCCACACCTGCACTTGAGGAAGTTCCGGTAGTATGTGAATACCCGGATGTGTTTCCTAAGGAGTTACCCAGTATGCCGCCTGATTGGGATATCGAGTTTGTTATTGAGTTGATACCCGGCACTGGACCAATAGCACAGAAGCCTTACCGGATGAATCCGAAGGAGCTAGATGAGTTGAAGAAGCAGCTAGATGACATGTTAGGGAAAGGTTTGATTATCCCTAGTGCATCACCATGGGGATCACCTGTCATTTTTGTGGACAAGCGGGACGGTTCCTCACGTCTATGTGTGGATTACTATAAGTTGAACGATGTTACCATCAAGAACAAATACCCGCTGCCCAAAATTGAAGACCTGTTTGACCAGATAAATGGGGCAAGAATTTTCTCAAAGATCGATCTTCGTACTGGTTATCATCAGTTGAAGGTTCGTGAGACCGATATTCCAAAGACCGCTTTCACCACACGTTACGGGTTGTATGAGTACACCGTGATGTCTTTTGGCCTAACCAATGCCCCCGCCAACTTCATGAATCTTATGAATAAGGTTTTCATGGAATGCCTGGAGAAGTTTGCGTGGTTTTCATTGACGACATTCTTGTTTACTCCAAGAGTGAGGAAGAACACGAAGAACATCTGAGAACTATTCTTGGAACACTTCGACAACATCAATTGTATGCTAAGTTCAGCAAGTGTCAATTCTGGTTGAAAGAAGTTGGATTTCTTGGACACGAAGTATCTGGAGGTGGAATCTAAGTTGACCCTGCTCTGGTTTAGGCTGTTGCAAATCGGGCTGCCCCGACTAATCAGACTGAAGTCAGATCTTTTCTGGGATTAGCCAGATATTACCACAAGTTTGTTCAAGGATTCTCCAGTATAGCCAGACCACTCACTCAATTGCTCAAGAAGGATAGAAAGTTCGTTTGGATGGACAAATGTGTTGAGAGTTTTCAAGAGTTGAAGAATCGACTAGTGACGGCCCCGGTACTCATTATGCCGGATGTCACCAAGAGTTTCGATGTGTATTGTGATGCTTCTAAGCTTGGTCTTAGAAGTGTTCTCATGCAAGAAGGAAAGGTCATATCTTTTATCTCACGCCAATTGAGACCTCATGAGTTGAATTATCCTACTGATGACTTAGAGCTTGCTGCAGTTGTGCATGCTCTCAAAGCATGGCGACATTTCCTTATTGGGAAGAGGTGTGAAATCTATACAGATCATAAGAGTTTGAAGTATATCTTCACACAGCGTGAACTCAATATGAGGCAACGCCATTGGATAGAGCTCATCAAGGATTATGATCTTAGTATCCACTATCACCCTAGAAAAGCGAATGTTGTTGCAGATGCTCTTAGTCGAGAGTCGGCCTCTCTGAATGCTAGGATTCAGATCAGACAACCGAAGTTGTGGAAAGAACTTGACCAGCTTGGTATCGAGGTGGTCAGCTATGGCATGTTGGACGCCATGGAAGTTAAACCAACTCTAGTTGATCAAATCAAAGAAGATCAGAAGGGCCAGAAGAGTATTGAGGGAATTAAAACCCGCATGGAGAAGGAAGAAGTTGCCGGTTTTACCATTGATTCTGATGGAGTCTTATGGTATGAAGGACACATTTGTGTTCCGACTGAATCTGAGATGAAGCAAGCCATCATGACTGAGGCTCATGACACTTTATACTCTATTCACCCTGGAGGAACTAAAATGCATCAAGATTTGAAGGAGAAGTTTTGGTGGCACGGAATGAAGCGAGACATTGCCTCGTTTATAGCCAAGTGCCATATTTTTCAGCAAGTGAAGGCTGGACATCAGCATCCCGCTGGTTTGTTACAGCCGTTGCAAGTACCTGTTTGGAAATGGGATGAAGTTGGGATGGACTTCATTACTGGACTACCACGGTCCAGTCGAGGAAATGATTCGATATGGGTAGTCGTTGACAGGCTCACAAAAGTTGCACACTTTATACCTGTCAAGACCACATATCGTGGAGACCAGCTTGCTGATCTCTATATTTCTCGGATAGTCATCCTACATGGAGTTCCCAGCAGGATTGTGTCAGATCGAGGATCACAGTTCACATCTCGATTCTGGAAGAAGTTACACGAAGCTTTGGGAACCAAGCTAGCCTTTAGCACAGCCTACCATCCGCAGACTGATGGACAAACAGAGCGTGTGAACCAGATATTGGAGGACATGCTTCGTGCCTGTATTTTGTCCTATGGAGTTAAGTGGGAAGATTGTTTGCCGTTCGCAGAATTTTCATACAATAACATGTATCAGTCAAGCCTGCAGATGGCACCTTTTGAAGCATTGTATGGACGGAAGTTCCGCACACCTCTGAACTGGACTGAAAAAGGAGACAGTCAAATCTTTGGAGTTGATACTCTAAAATGTGAAGAGGAGCAAGTGTATTTAATCCGTGACCATCTTAAAGCTGCACAATCACGCCAGAAGAGCTATGTGGACACTAAGCGTCGTGATGTCTCTTTCACCATAGGAGATTTTGTGTATCTGCGTGTTACGCCGCTCAAAGGGATGCAGCGTTTCCATGTCAAGGGAAAGCTTGCATGTAACACCTGGGGTGTTCCCCCTTAGTAGAAAGTTGGTTGCTTTTCTTTTTGCATCCCATGCATCATATGCATTGCACCATGTTTTCAAAACAACTCAAAAATCCAAACCAAATTAAACTTTCAAACATGGTCCAAATTTTCCAATTTAAAAGTTGCAACCTAACCAACTCAACTTGTTTTCAAATAGTTTGAAGTTGAATTGCTTGTTAATAAAATTCCTTTCTATTAACACCCAAATGGTAATTTTAAATTCAAAGCAAATCCATTCATAATTGACATGATCCAATTGTGGTGTAACAATTAAAATCTTCCAAACAATTTTAAACTCACTAAGTTTTCATAGTGTTTGATTTTATTGAATAAAACTTGTTATTTCAAAACTCCAATTGAAAACCCTATATGAAATTCAACTAACAAATTAAAATCACATTAATATTTCAAATTTTTGGGAATAATGTTAACATTGCTTTTACTCACTGTTTTGCAAATTAACAAAAATTATTCATAAAATAAAAACCCCTAAGAATCTATTATTTTCTCTCTCTCTTTTCTTTCCTACAAGCAAAAAAAAAAGGAGGAAAAAAAAAGAGAAAAGGGTGAGCTAGGTGGAGGCAGGCCAAAGCCCACCACCTCAGCCCACCTCCCTCAGCCCACCAACCCCATCTCCTACCTCTGTCCGTACAGGGGGGAGACGTCGCTGTCACCGAGCTCCCCCACCTCACGTGCTCCCTCCTCCATATATCTAGTCCCTAGGGTTCCTCCCCTAGCCTCTCTACTCCCTTCCTCCTACCTCCAGCTGCCGCCATCCTTCCTTTTCCCCCTCGGAATCCCTCCCCTCCAAACTCTGAATTTTTTTCTCTGTCTGTGAAGTTCACCATGGCTGTAGATGGAGCTTCCCAAGGTGGCCGCTGTGGTCGTGGTCCCCTCCTCCAAGGCGCGGGATTGGAACCCCGCTGCATCCTCGTCCTCCTCGTCTCCTCACCGGGCGCTGGGAGCCACCGGGGAGGCCGCGCCGTCGCCGGGAAGTCGCCGGCCGCCTCCCTGTTGTGGCGTCCGCCCCTCTGCCGCTGCGCCTCCTTCGAGCCCGAGGTGAGCGTCTCTCCCCTCTCTCCCTCTCCTCTCTCTCTCCCCTATCCCCCCTCTCTCCCCTTTGCCCCGCGGCCGCACCCCATCGCCGCCGGCCGCGGCTCGCTGATCGCCGTCGTCTTCCGATCGTGAGACAGTAACTGAATCTTGGTTACAGTTTCGTCAGGCTTTAAGTTACCTCAAAACAAACTCGCCCCTGCATCCATCACAAACGTGACAGCATCCCACTGGTTAACCCCCTTGCGCTCAAGCCCCAGGTCCTGGGTTCGATTCCCCCAAGCCACACCCTTTTATTTCTGTTTTTTTCTTTTTCTGCCCGAATTTCAGAAACAGAGATCTGAGCAATTAATTCTAAAATCAATATAAAATTGAATTTTGCTCCAAATTGAATGATTCAAATTCCTGTGGATTCAAAATTTTGTGCTCTTTCTATTAATTTCAAGTTTGAAACATGTTTCTGTAACAATCTTTGCACTAAATAATTAATTACTGAAAATGCAATAAAAATTGAAAACTTTGGAATTTCATAACTTTAGTTCTGCTCATCCAATTTAAGCAAACTTGGGCTCTAAAAATTTGTCATAACAAACTCTACACATTGGTATTTTATTTGGGCACATATGAATTAATTTTGAACATGTTTTCCTCTGTTTACTAAAAAGGGCAGAATTAGACTATTTATGGAAAATTGCATAATAAATTCAATAATAACCCAAAAATTATGTTTGATAGCTCTAAATACTCAGTGAAACATTTGCTACATGTTTTCAACCTTTTCAATGCAATTTGTTTATTGTTTTCCCTAATTAAAAGTGGTGCAATAATTCAATGCTTTAATTAAACCTTTTAAATTGCAAAATTCATAACTTGGGCAATTCAAATCCAATTCCAACATATAAAATATGTTTTCCATGCAAAATTGAATAAGCTTTCCAAATATGAACTTTGTTTGCTGTTTTGAATAATTTAAATTGCTGAAAACAACTGTTTCTTATTTAATGCATTTAAAATTGTCAAATTAATAACTAATTCATTTTAATTCCTTTTTCAACAAAAGAAACATGTATTCCATCTAAAATTGTGTGTTCTTTCCAAATATGAACTGTGTTATTTTTTTTTGAACAATTTAAATTGGTGAAAACAAAAAATGCTTGTGTAACACCTTTAAGAAACCAAAATTTCCTAACTTAATAAATAATTTCCCAAACTTGGTAAACCTTATTTCAAATTGAACCTATTGTTATTTTCTTTTTGTTTTCCTCATCCATGCATCATGCTAATTCACTTACACATGATGATTAGTTGTAGAACAATTATTTCAACCTTAATTCATGGGCTTTTCCATATGCAATCCAAATTGCATATGGGTCCATTTAAACATGTTATCTTGTCAACTAATTTATCTTGATGCATCAATTAAATTGTCATGCATCCATATCTTGATCATGCTGGATCTTTTGTCGTAGAAGTAATTGTTGCATCCGGTGTTTGTTCGAGGTTCGTTGCTTCTTCCCGGATAGGACGTTGAGATGATGTGAGCAACGACAAGTTCTGTGGATGTACCTCTACTTGCTGGATTCCAGGCAAGTATACTCACTTGCTGCCAATAGGCTGCCTTTCATCACTTGTTACCGATCCTTCCCGTTGTTCTTATTCTAGCCTGTTGATTCGATGCTTATGTCTCGATCCTATCATTTGTTTACCTTGCAGCCATGATATAGCCTTTCCTTCCACTTCCTATTAACTGTTGCTTGTTTACCTTGTTGGCCCTCGTGTCGTAGTTGCTTGCTTAGTGTTGTTTGCGCTCAAGTCTTAATGTCCTTTTGTCGTATCACCTGTTTAGTTGATAGTTGGGTTTCAATTCAACAACATGTTAACGTTTTGGGTAATAATAATTTGATGTTAAGGCACCGGCAGGAGGCCCGGGTTAGGGTTTTGGAGCCGGCTGGTGTCGAACTTAATTAGGAAAAGAGTCTTGTCTACTGATCCATGATGAGCGTGCTCACCGCATCCGGGTGGTAGTATGGGACCCCCCTCGACTTATACCTGATCTGCAGCTTGTCCGAAGAGCCACACTTAGTTCGGGTGTTCCATTTGCTCCTTTCCATAATGGGTTGATCCCCCATGGTTACTGATGATGATGATGATGCATATAGGGCGAGGCCTGTAGTGCCGGGGTGTTGTGTCCTGCGGGAGTTTTGCACACCTGCGCTGAGTATTCGGCTGCGTGGCTGGGACCTTATAGCTCTGTGGCTCCTAGGATGGGTTGTAGAGATGGTTTGAGTCGTGTCGAGCCAACCTGAGTTTTAGTTGGTGGCTTGAGTGTGTACGGGTACTGGAGCACACCCTGCAGGGATGAATCTTCTCGAGAAGCCGTGTTGTCCGCGGTTATGTGACGACTTGGTGAAAGTGCTGGCTAACAAGTACTCAGACAACTTACACCTAATCAATAATAATTTGACTAGTAATAGGCATATTGTCACAATAACCTGAACGTCACCTTAATCAACAGTGTGAGTTATCCTTGGGTTGCTTCCTTAGTAGGGGGTAACATTGGATGGGTTTGTTTGAGGTTAGTCTGTAGTTGGTTACGATACGCTATCTTATCTTCTTTCTGTTAGCCGGAAGTTGTAGTGTGTTTCTGTAGTTGGTTAGTGCAGCCCGCTGCCGCTTCTTTGCAATAATCCCTTCCTTTCCGTTGAACCCAAAGTATTTGTATCTTGTGATGACTGGCTACGCCGGTATCTTGTGAGTATGGGTTTATCCACTTGCCAGTACTTAACCGTACTGACCCACGAATCCTTTTTCGTGGCTGCATATTCAACATTGCAGTCAACAGGTTTGAAGTCTGACGACGTTAGCTTGGGAATCCCGCCGGCTTGGCCTGGGCAGGGATTGGACGCTCTCGGTTATCTTCAGGACTCTTAGTCCAATTTGTATCTTGTCCGTAGTCGGACGCTATGTTGTTTCTTCCGCTGTTATTTGGATCTTTGTATTGTATCAGTTGTATCCCTGACTCGTTTGAGTCATCTTGTATATATCTTTTCTTTTGTTGTTGTGGAATATTCATGAACTGTTGTAATGTTATCACAAGTGGCAACCTGGAATCGGTTATTATGTGGATTTTGGGCGGGAATGCTGAAATCTGCATAGTGCCCGATCCCGGGGCGTCACAAATGGTATCAGAGCATGGTTTCCGATTCCCGATATTGTTTCGATACGAATGGTTATCGAAGCAACGGGTCCGCAAAGCCTGTAGGATAACCTCGCTAACGGTCGTTGTTTCTAGAGTGTCAAAAACTATTTCTGCTAAACTATTTTGGAAAATATCTCAATAGGATTCTTGTTTTCTCCTTATCTCTATTCTATTTCCCCTCCCATCTTATTTGTTTTGGAGTATTCCCCTCTTGTCTATCTTTCAAAGTGTTAGGATCCTACGTGGGTGGACGTTTTCTGAGCCTTTAACCTAATAGGTTCGATCATCAGAAGATTCCTGGTGGAAGAACATCGTCGTCACTCTGAGCAAGAATCTCTTGTTAGTGGTGTCGAGAAACCCTTGTTAGAGGTGTCGAGGAGATCAACTGGAAGCATGAAGAATCGATAGTTGAACTTCTTTCCCCTCCCGGGTTAGCAGGTGGATTGCGAGGGCGCAATCCCTTGTTAGTGGTGTCGTCTGTAACACCTGGGGTGTTCCCCCTTAGTAGAAAGTTGGTTGCTTTTCTTTTTGCATCCCATGCATCATATGCATTGCACCATGTTTTCAAAACAACTCAAAAATCCAAACCAAATTAAACTTTCAAACATGGTCCAAATTTTCCAATTTAAAAGTTGCAACCTAACCAACTCAACTTGTTTTCAAATAGTTTGAAGTTGAATTGCTTGTTAATAAAATTCCTTTCTATTAACACCCAAATGGTAATTTTAAATTCAAAGCAAATCCATTCATAATTGACATGATCCAATTGTGGTGTAACAATTAAAATCTTCCAAACAATTTTAAACTCACTAAGTTTTCATAGTGTTTGATTTTATTGAATAAAACTTGTTATTTCAAAACTCCAATTGAAAACCCTATATGAAATTCAACAAACAAATTAAAATCACATTAATATTTCAAATTTTTGGGAATAATGTTAACATTGCTTTTACTCACTGTTTTGCAAATTAACAAAAGTTATTCATAAAATAAAAACCCCTAAGAATCTATTCTTTTCTCTCTCTCTTTTCTTTCCTACAAGCAAAAAAAAGGAGGAAAAATAAAAAAAAGAGAAAAGGGTGAGCTAGGTGGAGGCAGGCCAAAGCCCACCACCTCAGCCCACCTCCCTCAGCCCACCAACCCCATCTCCTACCTCTGTCCGTACAGGGGGGGGGGAGACGTCGCTGTCACCGAGCTCCCCCACCTCACCTGCTCCCTCCTCCATATATCTAGTCCCTAGGGTTCCTCCCCTAGCCTCTCTGCTCCCTTCCTCCTACCTCCAGCCGCCGCCATCCTTCCTTTTCCCCCTCGGAATCCATCCCCTCCAAACTCTGAATTTTTTTCTCTGTCTGTGAAGTTCACCATGGCTGTAGATGGAGCTTCCCAAGGTGGTCGTTGTGGTCGTGGTCCCCTCCTCCAAGGCGCGGGAATGGAACCGCCGCTGCATCCTCGTCCTCCTCGTCTCCTCGCCGGGCGCTGGGAGCCACCGGGGAGGCCGCGTCGTCGCCGGGAAGTCGCCGGCCGCCTCCCTGCTGTGGCGTCCGCCCCTCTGCCGCTGCGCCTCCTTCGAGCCCGAGGTGAGCGTCTCTCCCCTCTCTCCATCTCCTCTCTCTCTCCCCTATCCCCCCTCTCTCCCCTTTTCCCCGCGGCCGCACCCCATCGCCGCCAGCCGCGGCTCGCTGATCGCCGTCGTCTTCCGATCGTGAGACAGTAACTGAATCTTGGTTACAGTTTCGTCAGGCTTTAAGTTACCTCAAAACAAACTCGCCCTTGTATCCATCACAAACGTGACAACAGCCCACTAGTTAACCCCCTTGCGCTCAAGCCCCAGGTCCTGGGTTCGATTCCCCCAAGCCACACCCTTTTATTTCTGTTTTTTCTTTTTCTGCCCGAATTTCAGAAACAGAGATCTGAGCAATTAATTCTAAAATCAATATAAAATTGAATTTTGCTCCAAATTGAATGATTCAAATTCCTGTGGATTCAAAATTTTGTGCTCTTTCTATTAATGTCAAGTTTGCAACATGTTTCTGTAACAATTTTAGCACTAAATAATTAATTACTGAAAATGCAATAAAAATTGAAAACTTTGGAATTTCATAACTTTAGTTCTGCTCATCCAATTTAAGCAAACTTGGGCTCTAAAATTTGTCTTAACAAACTCTACACATTGGTATTTTATTTGGGCACAATTGAATTAATTTTGAACATGTTTTCCTCTGTTTACTAAAAAGGGCAGAATAAGACTATTTATGGAAAATTGCATAATAAATTCAATAATAACCCAAAAATTATGTTTGATAGCTCTAAATGTTCAGTGAAACATTTGCTACATGTTTTCAACCTTTTCAATGCAATTTGTTTATTGTTTTCCCTAATTAAAAGTGGTGCAATAATTCAATGCTTTAATTAAACCTTTTAAATTGCAAAATTCATAACTTGGGCAATTCAAATCCAATTCCAACATATAAAATATGTTTTCCATGCAAAATTGAATAAGCTTTCAAAATATGAACTTTGTTTGCTGTTTTGAATAATTTAAATTGCTGAAAACAACTGTTTCTTATTTAATGCATTTAAAATTGTCAAATTAATAACTAATTTATTTTAATTCCTTTTTCAACAAAAGAAACATGTATTCCATCTAAAATTGTGTGTTCTTTCCAAATATGAACTGTGTTATTTGTTTTGAACAATTTAAATTGGTGAAAACAACAAATGCTTGTGTAACACCTTTAAGAAACCAAAATTTCCTAACTTAATAAATAATTTCCCAAACTTGGTAAACCTTATTTCAAATTGAACCTATTGTTATTTTCTTTTTGTTTTCCTCATCCATGCATCATGCTAATTCACTTACACATGATGATTAGTTGTAGAACAATTATTTCAACCTTAATTCATGGGCTTTTCCATATGCAATCCAAATTGCATATGGGTCCATTTAAACATGTTATCTTGTCAACTAATTTATCTTGATGCATCAATTAAATTGTCATGCATCCATATCTTGATCATGCTGGATCTTTTGTCGTAGAAGTAATTGTTGCATCCGGTGTTTGTTCGAGGTTCGTTGCTTCTTCCCGGATAGGACGTTGAGATGATGTGAGCAACGACAAGTTCTGTGGATGTACCTCTACTTGCTGGATTCCAGGCAAGTATACTCACTTGCTGCCAATAGGCTGCCTTTCATCACTTGTTACCGATCCTTCCCGTTGTTCTTATTCTAGCCTGTTGATTCGATGCTTGTGTCTCGATCCTATCATATGTTTACCTTGCAGCCATGATATAGCCTTTCCTTCCACTTCCTATTAACTGTTGCTTGTTTACCTTGTTGGCCCTCGTGTCGTAGTTGCTTGCTTAGTGTTGTTTGCGCTCAAGTCTTGTTGTCCTTTTGTCGTATCACCTGTTTAGTTGATAGTTGGGTTTCAATTCAACAACATGTTAACGTTTTGGGTAATAATAATTTGATGTTAACGCACCGGCAGGAGGCCCGGGTTAGGGTTTTGGAGCCGGCTGGTGTCGAACTTAATTAGGAAAAGAGTCTTGTCTACTGATCCATGATGAGCGTGCTCACCGCATCCGGGTGGTAGTATGGGACCCCCCTCGACTTAGACCTGATCTGCAGCTTGTCCGAAGAGCCACACTTAGTTCGGGTGTTCCATTTGCTCCTTTGCATAATGGGTTGATCCCCCATGGTTACTGATGATGATGATGATGCATATAGGGCGAGGCCTGTAGTGCCGGGGTGTTGTGTCCTGCGGGAGTTTTGCACACCTGCGCTGAGTATTCGGCTGCGTGGCTGGGACATTATAGCTCCGTGGCTCCTAGGATGGGTTGTAGAGATGGTTTGAGTCGTGTCGAGCCAACCTGAGTTTTAGTTGGTGGCTTGAGTGTGTACGGGTACTGGAGCACACCCTGCAGGGATGAATCTTCTCGAGAAGCCGTGTTGTCCGCGGTTATGTGACGACTTGGTGAAAGTGCTGGCTAACAAGTACTCAGACAACTTACACCTAATCAATAATAATTTGACTAGTAATAGGCATATTGTCACAATAACCTGAACGTCACCTTAATCAACTGTATGAGTTATCCTTGGGTTGCTTCCTTAGTAGGGGGTAACATTGGATGAGTTTGTTTGAGGTTAGTCTGTAGTTGGTTACGATACGCTATCTTATCTTCTTTCTGTTAGCCGGAAGTTGTAGTGTGTTTCTGTAGTTGGTTAGTGCAGCCCGCTGCCACTTCTTTGCAATAATCCCTTCCTTTCCGTTGAACCCAAAGTATTTGTATCTTGTGATGACTGGCTACGCCGGTATCTTGTGAGTATGGGTTTATCCACTTGCCAGTACTTAACCGTACTGACCCACGAATCCTTTTTCGTGGCTGCATATTCAACATTGCAGTCAACAGGTTTGAAATCTGACGACGTTAGCTTGGGAATCCCTCCGGCTTGGCCTAGGCAGGGATTGGACGCTCTCGGTTATCTTCAGGACTCTTAGTCCAATTTGTATCTTGTCCGTAGTCGGACGCTATGTTGTTTCTTCCGATGTTATTTGGATCTTTGTATTGTATCAGTTGTATCCCTGACTCGTTTGAGTCATCTTGTATATATCTTTTCTGTTGTTGTTGTGGAATATTCGTGAACTGTTGTAATGTTATCACAAGTGGCAACCTGGAATCGGTTATTATGTTGATTTTGGGCGGGAATGCTGAAATCTGCATAGTGCCCGATCCCGGGGCGTCACATTGCACCCCGGTATATTGGCCCGTTTAAGATCCTAGCCCATCGTGGAGAGGTGTCTTATCAACTGGAGTTGCCTGAAGAGTTGTCAGCCTTTCATGATGTTTTTCACGTGTCATTTCTCCGGAAGTGTCTTCACGTACCTGAGAAGAATCTCACTTACCAAGACATTGACTTCAAGACCATTGACATCAATGATGACTTGACCTACCGTGATCGACCCCTGCGTGTACTTGAGGAAAATGTTCGTGCTACCAGGAGAAATGCTTTCGAGTTCCTTAAGATTCAGTGGACGAATCATTCAGAGGAGGAAGCAATGGGAGCGTGAAGATTATATCAGGAAGGAGTTCCCTGGTTTCCTCAAAGACTAGACCCGCGAATCTCGGGGCGAGATTCTTTCAAGGGTGGAGATCTGTCACACCCCAGATTTGGGACACTTGTAACACATGAGGGAAGCCATTTTAGTGATCCAACAAAAACTTTTTAATTCCCTTGTGTAATCCAACATTATGTAATGAACCATGGTTATCTATGAAATGCAAGCAATCCTTGATTCAAAAATCATTCACCTTGTTTCCTGATTTTTTCCATTTATTTCTCTGATGTTTTCCACCTGGTGTTTCCAAAATTGTCCGTCCAAATTCTTGGGGAAATGTTGTTTTCAACTTATAAATAATATTTGGTTTGTTTATAATCAAGAAAACTATTTGGCAAAAGATTAATCCAATGTTTTCCTTAGGGTTTTCTATGGAAACTCAATTTTGAAAAATAAGCCAATTAGGTGTTTTTCACTCATGTTATCTATATGATAGAGAACCACATTTTGTGTTTTCTTGGCATGGATGTGATCTTCAATATATGGACTACAAAATGGTGAACTTGGTTTCAAATTTGATTTACAGAAAAAATAATTTGCTTGATGTTTTTGTGTTAAGAAAATAAGACAGAAATAGTGTTTTCTAGAAAACAGAGAAAAACGTAAACAAGCTGTTTTTCCACCTTGTTTTCATTGATCATTTGAAATTCAAATTTGTTTTCTTTTGCTGTTTCTGAAAGTACAAATGTTGCTTAACACAACCACACTTGGAAAACAAATTTTGAAGTTGGTTTGGTTCATGAAAACAAGTGCAACTTATGACTAATCCCATCTGCTCCCCCAACACTTAGAATTTTTCTAAGTCATTAACTGAAAACTGAATTTTGCTGAAAATAGTAAATGGCATGATTTTCAAATGCTTATAACTATTGATTAGAACCTCCATTTGCTGCACCACTTGGACCATCTATAAGCCCAGTCAGCACACTACAATCCCATGCCTTAGCAATCAAGACTCGTTGACCAGAGAGGAGGTGAGTGTGCGTTCTTCAGAGGTGAAAATGAGAGAGGGCGGCATGGCCATTCCGACAGAGTGCGCACTGTCGCGTGCCACTGTGGCCACCTCCCGTTCTTCTTCCTCTCCCTCGCCGTTGTAGCTTTGACTACCCCCACTAGCACCCCTCGACGCTGCCAAAGGCCAAGGGCCATGGCATGGGCACGCCAAGGCGCGCACGAGCGCGTCTCGCTGCCGCCCGAGGGCACCCGTGCGTGCGCACGGCCACTCCCGCACCTATAAACCCTCGGGAGAGCCGCGGCCTCGCCACCACACCCGCACACCACCCCTCACTCACCCCGAAACCACCCACGAGCACCCCGGGCTCTCTGCGAGCCTAGATCGCCGGAGAACGCCGCCAGCCACCGCGGACAGCAATGGTGGGTTGCGCACGTCTGGGGCAACCCCACCCCTCCTTTTCACTCTCGAATCACTCCCCACCCTCCGTGGAGCACCCCTGACCCGTCCTCATGCTTCCTCGTTTGCAGGAGCGCCGGTGACATCGTCGGAGCCACCGCGGGACCCCTGCTTCGCGCCAGCAACTGGAGCTACCCCGCGCCGTGATTCTGCCACCCCTGCACTGCCCCGAGCTCATGAGACGTCCTCGACCCCTCGCCACCAGCCTGCACGTGCCCTAGGTGAGCAATCGAATCAAAAATCGCGACCGGCCGTGCTCTGTTCCGTTCGAGAGAGAGAAAAGAGGGAGGAGAGGAGGACGATGTCCGTGCGCCAATAATCGCGAGATCAACGGCCACGTTTAAACCGCGAAGCGGTACGCATGTGCAGCGTGCCGTGGAAGCGAGTTGGGCCGCTGAGCCCTAGCGGGCCGCGCGCCCGTGTGTTGAACAGCCCGCGAACGAAAATCTTTTTAATTTTTAAAACAAATTGAATCTGACGCTTTACTTTAATCATGTTAAAAATAGTAAAGCTCAAAAATAAAATCAACCAAAATTACCTGAGGTAGATATACAAAATCTTGAATGAATGCAACTGACAGATCTGTGTTTGAATCATTTTTGAACAATGAAAAATGATGAACTACACACTGTCTGTTAAGGAAAAAATGCAATAAATTTTTGTTGGAATGTTCAAATTGTGCAAACTAAAATTCTTTGAGTATCTCTTGACTAGATCTATTAGTAGGGCTTGATCTCACATCAAGGTAAGCTACCATTTGGAAATTCCATCAAATTTGGTAAATGTCCAGTAGCATATTCTAGGATTTTTAGAAGTTGTTTGAAATCACTTTTTGATGTGAATCCAACTGGATCTGTTAGATTATGTTTAGTTCTATGATATCCTATCTTGGTGTGATTTTTAGAGCTCTAGATTAATTTTGGCAACAGGTCTAAGTTTTTGCACCTTTCTGTTAGAAAAAATATGTGTAGATTTAATTTTTAGAATAATTGCTTGCTAGTGTTACTTTGTTTTCTAGCATGTTTAGATGTGTTACTTAGTGTTAGGAGGTTGTTTTCTCATAGATATAGCATGTTATAAAGTTTGTGCATGTTTAGGATTTGTATGGAACTAGTATGAGCATAGTGTTATTTCTCTAGTTTTATTTTAATAAATCTTGTGATGCAAATGCTTAGCTAGATTTTTATCCAAGTTGTTAGGAGTATTTTTTAGTGAGTCCAGTACCATTTTGGTACTGGTTAGTATTTGTTTTCACTTCTGTTAGGGTGTATTTTATTTCCTTAGAGATGCATGTGTAGTCTTAATGCTTATTACTCATAGTGTTGTTTTCCACTAGAATATCTAGTTGTACTTTTGTTAGATGAATGTTTTGTTTTCCACAAGTTGGACCAGAGGCTTAGTACCTCTTAAATGACATGGAAACCTAGTGGAACACCCACTGGTTCCATCTCCTTTTGTTGAGAAATGATGTATCTCAACCATAGTAGTAGTAGTAATATTATTGAATATTGTTATTTTGGGTGTATGCTTGTGTAGTATTGTTTTGTGAACTTGTGTGCTATTTTGTTAGTGCATTGCTTTCTGTATGGTGTAGTTGAGTATCTTTGATTGCTTAGTGTGGTTCTGATTGAGTGTCGTTATTTTTATTTTACGACGATAGAACCCGAAGAAGAAGTAGTTGGAGCCGGAGGCTATTACTACCACTCTTGTTGTTATCACGAACAGGAACCTCAACTCCTCCAAGGCGAGCCATCCTTAAAGCTTGCTGTTATACTGCCTACCTTTATCTATCATGCATGTTCTACTTCTGAAGTTTTACAAAAACTTGGTTATCAAAAAAACTATTTCATTGAGTGACTATCATTATTACTATTAATATTATATAGTTATACTATCACTTTGCCATTAGTCAACTTGGTGTTACCAAGCCTTTAGCCACTATAAGGTATATAAATACCGCCTAAGATAATAATATTGAGTCCCTAAGTGGACACTTTTAAAATGTGCTTTTGAAAACAAAAGGAGTTATGAAAAGTCCACGGTGAAGAGGCGGGACCTTGTTCACCGGGGGAGCTAAAGAGTTGTTTTCAAATGGTTTACAAAAGACACATAACCTAGTCTTCGCTGGACAACCAAGAAGTACTGCCACTCTACCCCAACATGGGTACGGGGCCTATCTAGATACTTGATCTTGTTAGTGTGTGCCCTATCCCAAGATGCTATAGAGAGGATGATTCTCTGAACCGAAGTGTCGCCAGGAGTGAGAAACGGGACATACACAGTGAGGGATTAAGTTCTCCTCCGGGTGCGACAATTGGGTCCCCTGTTTGGCGATGTGTGACATGGTGCCAGGGGGAATAAACCTAATTGAAGGGATAGCCATATACTAGCTTGTTCAGAGTGGACAGCTAGGATCATTCTTCTGATGCTTGAATATTGCTGTGACGATCCATAGGTGGTTCATGGCAGATGATTGGATCTAGTGGAATATGTACACCTCTGCAGAGTAAAACTATTCAGAATAGTCGAGCCCTCGGATATGGGCAGTTGAAAGGCCATGTAGCTAGCATTGTGTCAAGTTTTCAAAAAGTGTTTTTGAACAAGGACTTGTACCTAAGAGGTACCGAGGAAGAAGCTGGAGGTGTTTCCAAGAAGTTTTGCAAATAAAACTTTCTTTTATAAAACAAGTTTTTATAAAACCTCTTGTACATGAGATATCCACAAGAGAAAGAAAAATTATACTATTTTCTTTTGAAGTATCTTCTTCAACAAGGATACAGATATATCAAAACAACCATGATGTTATCTTACATACACCATGGGTAGTGAGCCCTATTTATAGCCTACCTACCCACCATATAAGCATACTGCATTTTGTAAGTGCATAAAGGATGTCTTGCAGAGTACATTCAAATGTACTCATATTGGTTTCGCCCCTGGCTATTTACTTGGCCAGACTTTGAGGAGGTGCCATCGGAGGAGGAGTACGAGGAAGAGTACTATTTTGACGACTATGCGAACTAGGCTCGGCTCCCGGTCATCAGCATGTTGGTGAAGGCGTGACATAGGCTACCTACGTGTGTTTCCTTTCCGCTGTGTGTGTGATGTGAGACATTTTTTGTCCTGCGTGGCAGTTAATAAAGACTTGGTAATGTGACCATTGATTTGTAAGACTATTTTATTGGTGTAATGGATAATGTATCTATGTACCACTTTGTATGTTGTTCACGACTGAATTCTTGGGATCGTGAATGTATGCACATGAGGGGTTCTGGACCATCCCGTTTGGGGCCTCTACAATCCCATTTAGCTTCTTGCTTCATTCGTGTGAATGATCCACAACAAGAAGCATCCAATAAATCCTTATCATGAAGAGAAAGCCTTGCAGAAAAATTATTGATAACAATATTACTCGTGAGCTCATGAACAGGGTATTTAAGCATTAATAACTTCATTCTCCCCCAAGCTTGGGCAATACTCTCTCCATCATGGGGCAAGGAATTATATATTTGATTCCAATCTTTATGAATCTCACTTGGAGGATAGAATTTATAATAAAAGAGAGGTACAATTTCCTTCCATCCAATAGATTGACCATTCTTCAGCATTTTAAACCATTCCGCAGCTCTATCCTTCAGTGATAAAGAGTTAATTTCCATTTAACTTGATCTATTGTAATACCTGCACACCTGAATAACTCGCATTATTCATGTATAAAGAGAAAATGATCATCGGGATGGACTGTTCCATCTCCAAAATAGCAGTTATCCATAACACGTTCAACAATTTTTATATGTATTTTAAAAGGATCCAATTCAGAAGATAACGGGTCATCTACTACCCTAGCAGTAACAGTAGTACCCTTAAATAGAGAACCAAAAGGATTCTCCATAATGAAATAAAGCGACAGACAGAAATAAAAATAGCACTCACAGTAAAAGTTTATGTTACCAATTCCACTTACCAATAGCGCTTCACTCCCCGGCAACGGAGCCAGAAAATAGTCTTGATGACCCACAAGTATAGGGGGTGAATCATAGTACTTTCGATAAATAAGAGTGTCGAACCCAACGAGGAGCAGAAGGTGTTGACAAGCAGGTTGGATAGAGGATTCACTGTAAACACTAGCAAACAAGTTTCTAATGGTTTTTAATATAGCAGATAAATAAAGTGCGAGTAAATAAAAGACAGTAAATATAATTGCAGCAAGTGTCCCAATCATATTGAGATCAAAGGACAAGCCGGTTGTTCTACTTATTATTACCAAACGTTCTCGAGGACACATGGGAACTTCGTCAAGCGCTTTTGTTTCATATAGTTGATTAATATTTATTGTTTTGATAGGTGTTGTGTGGGTGAACCTATGTTAATGCACCGCCTAACTAGGACTAATACATACTTGTAATTAAACCCCTTGCAAGCATCCACAAATACAAGAAAGTAATTAAGATAAATCTAACCACATATTTACTATGGGATCCTACAGTCCCTCGTACATCGGTTTCCTAATGGGGGTCTAGGATCCTGTCACTCCGGCAACCCCACAATTAGTAGCCAAATACACAATGCATCCCTCCAAGCCCATAAAGGTGAAGTGTCATGTAGTCGATGTTCACATGACACCACTAGAAGAATAACACCACAACTTAAATATCAAATCACTAGATATTACTTCAACATAATTCCACTACTAACATCTTGACTTCTCCCATGTCCTCAAGAACTAAACGAACAACTCACAAGACATCATATGGATCATAATCAGAGGTGATATAATGATGAATAACAATCTGGTCATAAAGTGCAAACACCGATAAATCTCACAAGCATCAACTACTAATAAGTAATCCACACTTAGAGAGATATAGTGAAGAACAACGATATAGAACCCTAATCGTTACAGCAGGACAGAGGTGGATGGTGAGGGTGATGGTGCTGGTGATGATTATGATGACGATGATGATCTTGATGATGACCGGAGTGATGACGGTGACGATGACGATGATTTCCCCTCTTTGGGGAGGAATTTCCCCGACAGATTTCTCCCTCTCGGAGAGCTTTTCTCTCTCTGTTGTTTTCCGCCCCTAGGAGGCGGCGGAATATTTCCTTGATGGTTCTGTGAGGCTTAGGGTTCCCTGGGGGGTCAAGTACGTGAAAGGAGCCGACCAGATATGGGCAAGGGTGGCCACACCACCCCTAGGCGTGGCCAAGGTGGGCGCCCCTAGTGGTGTGGGCCCCTGGTGTCCCCCCTCCGGGTCTCCTTGTGGCTAGCTCCCTCTTCTGGACTTCTAAGACTTCTCCAATGCCCCCCTTCTTCTTCTGATCTTCTGAAATAGGGTATCTTGACGGTGCTTTTTCCATCAGATTCTGGTCCTGGTGTTTATTCTCCAATAATTATTAAAGATGAAAAATAAGATGAAATAACAAAAATAATGCATCATAATATGAAATATGCCGATGAATATCAGAAAATTACAATATAAAATAGTGATGCAAAATCGACGTATCAAGGGGTGGCTCAGCACCCTGTTTTTTGCGTTGTATATGTATGTTTTTTTGTTAATATGCAGCAACAGCTAGTTGTTTGATTGAGTTTTTTGTGATGTAAGTTGTTGTAGGATTTTGTAAGATTAATCGCATACCATAAGCATATACGTCAGGTCTCAAGTGTTTTCACCGATGTAAGTGTGGAGGGGATCAATAGGCAAAGTATAGTGACAGTTGGTTTTCTATGAGCTAACTGACTGATGTTAGTTTAATTAGCAGGAAACTATGCTTACATTTTTGTTATTCTATAAACTTACTGGGCAATGGTAGTTCTATTTTTTTAGTAGGCAAAATGCAATTACATTTTTGTTTGAATGAACTTAATACCCGATATTAGTTCTTTTTTTAGTAGGAAACTGTAATTATATTTTTGTTCCAATGAACTTACCCCCAGATGTTAGTTCCTTTTTTTAGTAGGGAAGCTATAATTACATTTTTTTTCCAATGAACTTGCCGCCCGATGTTAATTCTTTTTTTTCGTAGGGCAGCTGTAATTACATTTTATTTTCCAATGAACTTACCCCCTGATGTTAGTTCCTTTTTTAGTAGGGCAGTTGTAGTTACATTTTTGTTCCAATGAACTTACAGATCGATGTTAGTTCTTTTTTTAGTAGGCAAATGTAATTACATTTTGTTTTCCAATGAACTTACTGCCTGATGTTAGTTCTCTTTTTAGTAGGCAACTGTAGTTACATTTTGTTTTCCAATGAACTTACTGCCCTATGTTCGTTCTCTTTTTAATAGGCATCTTGTTCTTATATTTTTCTCATATGAACACACTGCCCCGATGTCACTTTAAGTAGTAGGCAACTATAGTGAAAAGATAATTTTCAATGCAAGTACACATGTTTTGCTTTGGGTGGGGGAGTGGGTGGGGTGAGTACATAGCAGCCAATACTACAATGTCTCTTTGTGGAATGGTTCACAACTCTCGAGAGGAAACTGCCTCTTGATGTGGTAATGGGATTTTTTGGAGTCCCGACTGCACTATGGTCTAGTTTAGGCAGTGGCACCACCTTGTTGTCATTATAGTGTTTTTGACAAGAGAACAATAAGCTTATCATTTGTAACCTTTTCTTTTTCTGTTGCAACTTTCTAATATCCTCCTGAGTTTCACTACACGGTTTATGTACAAGGTTTTAAAACCATGGGAAGGACAAAATAATACGAAAGTTAAAAGGAGATATTGGACGAACGACACCACATGGGAAATTAAGCATGTTCAGGCACAAGTTAAAGCTAAGAACTGGCAAATCAGTGAAGGACGAGCCTACTGAGCAGAATGAAGATGGAATTGATGTAAGTTAATTTCTTTTATTCTTGGCTATCTTTTTTTCACACTGTGTAAAATGTAGTTTGCTTACTGTTTTTTGTTACATTTTTCTTTTCTTTTTTATCTTAAAATAAGCATAAGGCTTTAGACACTCAAGAATTGTCAGATTAGCCATTCACTTTTATCACAAGCCATAGAACATACATTGTCCCTTCAGGATTTTCTTTTTTCTTTTTGCCATTATGTAATCATTTTGTCAATCTACATTTTTTATCCTTTTTGACATTTTTTTTGTGTTACATTTTTCATGAAAGTTCATTTCATTTTCTGCAAAAAGGAACTTTCTAATCCATCCTTTTTCGAAAATAACATTTTTCAGGTAAAGAACAGTAGGCTTTTTTAACGTGCATCGCCGATGAAACTAGTTTGATTGTATCCTTTCATGTCAACAAAGCAAGTGGAATTAGTGACAAGAGCAGAATCTGGCGGTTTGCTAGAAATCAAGTGCTCAATGCTCCAACAAAAATTGTGTAAGTATTTGATGGAACATTTTGACCACATGTCATGTGCATTTGTGTTCCCCGAACGAGGGTCGATACATGTCAATGACGATTCTGTCTACCTAGTTCTTGGAGTGCCCTGGGGTAACAAGGATGTCACATACGAGATGGCAGGTCCTGCAATCTCATTCATGTTAGAAGAGCTTGGGCACAAGGGTAGCAACCAACCAACCATGAGCTCATTAGAGAAGAAATTGAAGGAGATGAAAAAGGCAGACAATACCTACCTAAGGCTGTGGTCAGCATATGCAATGTGTCCCGTCCTGGCACCAACGACGGGTATACATGTTAGCCCAAGGATCTACCCATCGCTGGTAGATATAAAAAATGCTAACCAGCTGAATGTGTGCAAGTTTGTTATCAAGGGACTACGCAAACCAGCAAAAACACGCGGATGCTTTAAAGCATGCATGTTATATTGTATGGTATGTGTTCGGTTTGTTGGATCTCCTCCTTTTAGTAGTGATTTTTTATTTTTTATAGCAGTCCTAGTAATGAAAACATTTTCCCCCTGTTTTTGGTTGTACTACAGATAAAGTACCTTGACTCATTAGAGCTAAATGGAATGGAGATAAACAATGAAGGAACGCGAGTAAGTGTTGGAAAAATGCAATGGTTAAGAAGCCCATACGAAAGGACACAAACAAGGATGGTAGTTTTGGGAGAGCACCGGTATGTCGCAGAAACAACACACAAACCTGAAGTAGATAATGATACTGATGCACTTTGTTGGGAACCCCAAGAGGAGGGTATGATGAGCATAACGGTAGGAGTTTTCCCCTTAGTTAAGAACCAGGGTTATCAATCCAGTAGGAGAAAGAGGACATTCGGAAGGTTGATGCCACTGACGGTGGTGCTGGCGCTTCACCGGCATCGGCAACAACGTGGAACCTGCACACAACAAAACCAAAATATTTTGCCCCAACGGTACAGTGAGGTTGTCAATCTCACTGGTCTTGCTGAAAATAAAGATTAGACGTATAGTGTGGAAAACAGTGTATGCTTGCAGTAAGTAAAGAAAGCAGGAATTTTTTGTGGTTTGTTTAACGGTGTGGAAAATGGACCGGGGTTCTTAGTTTCACTAGTGGTGTATCTCCATAAAAGATAGCATGCTGGATGAACAAATTACAACTTGGCAATTGAAAAATAGAGGTTGCACTGTAGTGCACAATATGACATGAAGATTACTACGATATTTAGTGCGGGCATTACAACAAGATACATAGACCGACATCCATCTGCATCTATGACTAATAATCCACCCTCAGGTTAACATCCAAACCCCCTTAGGTATTAAGTTGCAAGCAACAGATAATTGCATTAAACAAAGTGTGTAATGTAAGCAATGATTCTTGACCAACCAAAGAGGATAAAGGAACTTTATTAGGATCAACTTGAGATTTACCATTAACAAGCATAGACATAATAGCATCAAGCCTTTCACTTAAAGAGGAGGTTTCCTCAACATAATTTACCTTCTTACCTAGTGGAGCTCTTTCAGTGTGCCACTCTGAATAATTTATCATCATATCATCAAGAAGCTTTGTTGCATTTCCCAAAGTGACGGACATAAAGGTACCTCCAGCAGCTGAATCCAATAGGTTCCTTGAGGAGAAATTCAGTCATGCATAAAAGGTTTTTATAATCATCCAAGTAGTCAGTCCATGAGTGGGACAATTCTTCACCATAGTTTTAATTCTTTCCCAAGCTTTAGCAACATGTTCATTATAAAATTGTTTAAAATTCATTATGTCACTTCTCAGGGATATAATCTTAGCAGGAGGATAATATTTTCCAATGAAAGCATCTTTACACTTAGTCCATGAATCAATACTATTTCTAGGCAAACATAGCAACCATTCTTTAGCTCTTCCTCTCAAAGAGAAAGGAAATAATTTCAGTTTAATAATATCTCCATCCACATCTTTATATTTTTGCATCTCACATAGTTCAACAAAGTTATTAAGGTGGGCAACAACATCATCAGTACTAATACCAGAAAATTGTTCTTTCATCACAAGATTTAATAAAGCAGGTTTAATCTCATAGAAAGCAGCAGTAGGAGCACGTGGAGCAATATGTGTGCAAATAAAATCATTGTTGTTTGTGCTAGTGAAGTCACACAACTTGGTATTCTCAGAGGAACTCATTTTAGCAGAATAAAAGCAAGAAAATAAATAACAACTATGAAGTAAACTAATTTTTTTGTGTTTTCAATAAAGAGAAGCAAAACAAGACAAAAATAAAAACAAGACAATAAACAAAATAAAGAGGTTGAGAGTGAGAGACTCCCCTTTCCAGAAGACTTCCTTCTCCCCGGCAACGGCGCCAGAAAAATCCTTGATGCACTTTGTTGGGAACCCCAAGAGGGGGGTATGATGAGCACAGAGGTAGGAGCTTTCCCCTTAGTTAAGAACCAGGGTTATCAATCCAGTAGGAGAAAGAGGACCTTCGGAAGGTTGATGCCATTGATAGTGGTGCTGGCGCTTCACCGGTGTCAGCAACAATGTGGAACCTGCACACAACACAACCAAAATACTTTGCCCCAACGGTACAGTGAGGTTGTCAATCTCACCGGTCTTGCTGAAAACAAAGATTAGACGTATATTGTGGAAAATAGTGTATGCTTGCAGTAAGTAAAGAAAGCAGTAAATTGTTGTGGTTTGTTTAATAGTGTGGAAAATGGACCGGGGTTCATAGTTTCACTAGTGGTGTCTCTCCATAAAAGATAGCATCATGGGTAAACAAATTACAGCTGGGCAATTGACAAATAGAGGTTGCACCGAAATGCACAATATGACATGAATATTACTATGATATTTAGTGTCGGCATTACAACAAGATACATAGACCGTAATCCATCTGCATCTATGACTAATAATCCACCCTCAGGTTATCATCCGAACCCCCTTAGGTATTAAGTTGCAAGCAACAGACAAGTTCACTAAACAAAGTGTGTAATGTAAGCAATGATTATGCACGCGGGCACTCTCATCGCTGTTTTCTCCCTAATGAAAACATCATAGCCTCCACCTTCACGTTTCTGTCACTCGAGCAAGGTGAAAAGGAGGCATGAACCCACTATCGAGCATAAATACTCCATCTTGGAGTCACTAGCAACTACTTGGCTAGAGTAACCACTAGCAACGGAAAGCATGCAAGATCACAAATAGCATATGCAAATAAAGACTATAATCAACCTGGCATAAGTTCAATATTCATCGGATCCCAGCAAAAACAGCATATAGAATTACATAAGATCAATCTCGATCATGATAGCCAGATCACGAGATCTAAACATGGAGGCATATGAGGAGAAGACAACCATCTAGCTACAGCTAAGAACCCGTAGTCCAAGGATGAACTACTCACGCATCACTCCGGAGGTAGGCATGGTGATGTAGAAGCCTCCGGTGATGACGTTGATGGCGGCTGCAGAACCCCCTTGATCTAGGGTTGACGTGACGGCGGCTGCGAATCTTTTCGGGGATTTTTGATTAGGTGTTTAGGGTTTTCCATCCGGGGGGCTTAAATAGGCGAAAGGGCAAAGGCGGTGGAGCTCCAGGCCCCCCACACCCATAGGTGGTGCGGCCAGGGGGTACCCGCGCCACCCTATGGTGTGGCCCCCTATTTCCCGTCTTCGACTCCTCTTCGGTGGTATGGATGCTTCCGGGGAAAATAGGAACTTCGGGCTTTGTGGAGTCCAATTCCGAGAATGTTTGCAGAACAACTTTTCTGAAACCAAAAACAACAGAAAACAGGGAACTGGCACTTGGCATCTTGATAATAGGTTAGTCCTGGAAAACGTATAAAAATGCTAGAAATAAGGGAGAAAACAAGTAGCAATTGGCAAAATATGATCATGGAGCATAAGAAATTATAGATACGTTGGAGACGTATCAGATACAAACTCCCCTCTGAAATTTTTTGTTTGTTGAATGTGTTGCAGCTGAAAGCAGAGTTGCCCAGCTTTGGAACAGAGGCGGTTCTTCACCTGAACACACACACGTGGAAAACGAGGATGAAGAACCGCACGAATGCACAGTTTCTCAAGACAGTAAGGATGATGGAAGCAAAAGCACAATGCTGAAAAATGAGGAACAAATTTTTCAACAAAGTATACTTTTCCCAGACTCTAAAGTGTTTACAAATTTCATCGAAATACATGCCCCAAGAGCATGCTCATCAGATGTAAGTTTTTTCACAAGGGGGGAGGGGGACATAATTATTTTCTTTTTGTGATCTACATGCATGACTTATTTTCCATAGTTTCTTAACCCGTTGTTTTTTAATCCGTAGGAACAAGAAAGGTTCACGGCAGCTGTCAAAAAATCATGGTGTACCCTCGAGAAGAGCCTTTAGAGAATGTTTGGTGCAATTTTGAAACAACTAGTTGGTCAACACTTCCAACAAACCAGGAGAGAAAGACGTCCAATTATAAACAAGAAGAGGAAGTTGTCAACACGTCTGCCAGAAGAAGAAGAGACAGCTACTCCATCTTGTGAAAATTCAGAACTCAAATCTCATTCTGACCAAGACTACGCGCCTGATGACACCGAAGACGAAATGATAGAAACACCGATATCATTGGATGAAGAGTCATTCGACGTCAAGAAGTCTTGTTCTGAGCAGTCCGACAAAGTAAATGTTGTAACGAGGCACCGAAGGAATTTCAAGGCGTCAAAGGAACAATCCAAATATGTAGAACCTCAGAGCAAAGATGGAGCTGAAACAAGACATGCACCTGTTGATCGTCAGAACTGCGAAAAACTACACAAAATTCACCATCAGCAGGAGTTGAGCAGGGGACAAATGACATGGAACAAAGCAAGCACAACAACTTGAAGCAAGTAGAAGAACCGAATAGGAATTGTGAATACCAAGGGCAGGCAAGTGACAAATGACAAAAGCTTTTGCTCATGGAAATAGAACGGAGGAGACAAGAACACATGAAGATTCTGTTGAAGCCAGGGACAAGATAGATGCCGAAGCTGACATTTTGAGCGATCACAATCCTCAGGTCACAATGGACCGCCATCTCGATGCTGTGGAAAATCTAGCAAAAATAAGTGAAACGTACATGACATCGTCAATGTCATACAGAAACAGCGACAACATAGAGAGGTTTCAGAAGGATCAGATTAACAGTACCACAGAAGGAACAAGTAAAAGCAACCTCATTGACTTCGTCAAGTATACTCCTCCAAAATTTCAGATTCCACGGTTCGAGACACCTATGCTCTTTGACTTCGAGAGGCCAATAGAAGACACCTTTCAGAGCATCATTAGCGGCATGAAAAAAATGGAACATAGAGAAGCAGAGAAACTGCCAAGTGTACTAACCGGAAGCGCAAGCAAAAAGATGAACAAAATAATGTCTGAAGTTGAGCCGTCAGTCTCAACAAGCCAACGGAAAAGTGTTTCATTCGTAGTCCAACCCGAGTTGAAGAAGAATAAGAGCAGTAACATGACACACTCACCAACAAAATACATGACAAGAGCTGCAACTCGGGTCGAAGCAGTGCAAAGCCCCAGCAAAGACAATAACTTACAAAGAAGAGTATCTCCAAGGAGGACAGTGTTGCAGAACACGACACAGGGTTCAAGAAGCGCAGCAATGACATCCGTGGCTCAAATGTCCGGAAGCCCTAGTAAGGAATGTAATATTCAGAGGAGGCAATCTATAAGGCGCATGGTTTTACAGAATCAGACACTAGTTCCCGTAGAGGCAGCAACAAGAGTTGCACATAGTCAAAGCATGGAATGTAATAAACAGAGGAGGCAGTCCCCAAGGCATGGAAGAAAAAGTTCTGTAGAAATCACTGCAAACACAAAAGCTACTCCAAGATCGCCACCAAGCAATGTGACACCAATTCACGAGCAACCAACAGACAAATCTAATCCTCCACAAGATTCAATGGTTAGGAGACTAAACTTCAGTAGCAGAAAATCTGAAAAGATCAGACAACAATTGGATGCATCCCAGACGCGCCATCATTTGATCTAGGTTTCAACACCCAACCAGACGAAGAGGAAGGAAGAGAACATGATGGAGGTCCATCAAATGGCAGTATCACTCCTGTGCCACATGAATATAACAATATGCTGGTAAAGGCTGCTAAGTTTGAAAAATCGCCATACATGCCTCTATGCAGTAAGAAGAATTTAACAGTCACTAGAGCCGCAAACAAAATATACAACATGGTGCTTAAGCATGGACCAAGATCAAAATAAGAACATAGAACAGAGCCAATAATTTATGTGGGTCTTTTCTTCATACACCTATCAGATTTGGCTAATTCGGTTGCACTAGGAGAGGAGTTGATCAACGTAGCAGCTGAAATAGGAATTTACATTATCAATGCAGAGAACAAGAATAGGAATAAGTTCATTATGCCTCTATGCATTTTCGTGAGTATCCATTCAAGTGCATATTCGTTTTAATATGCGTCAATTTCTACAAATAAGTTTTTCGCTGTTCTTGTTTGTTTGATAATTAGCCTTTCACTGATTATGGGTTAATTTTTATGTTCTGCTTGTTTTCTTTAACTATAGAAGTAACTGACTGAGTGTCGTTTCGATTTGAAAAGTGTAAAGAGGGTTTTCTCAATGACTCCAACACATAGGCTTGACCACAAGGAAATTGTAAGAACTACATAAGCTCTTTACTTGTTTTTTATTTTTTTATGTGTCTCTTTTACCTAGTTTTCTTTATTTTAGTGACCACATAGGCTTGACTGAGATTTACTTTCTTCTGTTTCGTAAAACATTTTATCCTTTTTTTCAAACAGATATGTTTCCCGACGCTTCGAGCCTTTGACAACAACAGGACCACAACCAGTAAGGCAACGTCAGGACACTACTTCCTTGTCAACTTGGACCTGAGGGACGAAAGATTCGAGATCATGGATTCACTTGAGAGGAATGGAGACCCATTGATGATGGAAGACTGCCACTACTTGGTTTCCTCGATAAAAACGTTGTGGAAGACCGAATATAAATCATCTAGAGTTGACATCTCTAGTTATCCAATTGATATTGTCCCTTTCCCATGGCAAACAAACTCGTAAGTTAGCTTTTTACATTTTTTGGAAAATGCCATGTCCTAAATTTTCCAGGTAAGAGACGACCTTTTTTGATAAATGTTTTTTGCTAGCTGACATCTTTTATTTTTATCCTTTGTTGAATAGATATGACTGCGGTTTTTTCATGCTTCAATTTCAGGAAGATTGGCAAGGCGGTCGAAGGGTTGATTGGTTCGAGCAGAAAGATATGCCTTTTTCTGAAAAATGGGTTTGCTGGCACGAAAACAAGGTGCAATGGGAGCTTGTTCTGTAGCGTGGATTTTTTCAAAACTGAGGTGAACAAAAACTACACACTACCTTTTTCAGAAATGTCACAAAAAGTTTGTTTTTCCATTATCCATGCAAATATTCCCCCATCAAAAACTATAATAAACAAGGCACGAAGGAAAAGATATTTTCCTGATTTTTCTTACATTTAGTAATTTAGAATCACCAGCAATTCAGAAAGTTGAATAGGAAATACAGTAAATACGTTACAGGTAATCACTCGAACAACGATAAAATGGGGTGTCTTTCTGGATTGGCTAGCCTAGTAGGGCAATTTCTTGAATCATGTTCAGTCTCCTTGCAGATACTACATGTAGTTTTCTTTGTTGGTTGTAAATGCAGCGCGTCTTTCTTCCTTTTCTGCTTTGGTATCCCTCTTCTCGTAGTGGTAAGTGGTTCTCGAGCTATCGAGTCCATGTAGGCCTGTTCTCCTGGTTGCATCACATCATAACCTTTTACCCATGGATCATGCTGACCCTGTTGTGTTGGACCATGCTACTGGTCTTGCACCGGAGTACCCCTGTTGCTCCCGCCTCATGTTGCATTGGAGCATTTTGTGCCATCCACGGAGCATCCTGGTACTGAGCACTCCCTGCTGTCCATGGTCCATGTTGCGGTTGTCGCATCGGAGATTGCTGCTACTGTTGCATAGGAGTATGTTGTTGCTGCTGACTCGGAGCACTAGTTGTTGTTCCAGCTGTTACAGTATATGAGGATTGCACTAGCCTTTCCATCAGTTTGGACTTTTGGGATAGTTGGCTAGTGCATGAAGCTTAACATGGTATCAGAGCCCAGGGTCTTGAGTTCGAGTCCTAGCTTCCGCGCTCTATTTAAAAATATATTTGTAGCCCCTCTTTGTGTCCACGTATACGTCTCTTGAGTCATACCTCCGAGTCCACATATAGGCCTCTTGAGTCATACCTTAGAGTCCACGTATTGGCTGAGGCGTATACCTTCGAGATTTGCGTCGTCGCTCACTTCCGGTTGCACGTGTTGGCCTCTTCGAGTCACACGTGAGAGGGGTGTTACAATATATGTGGATTGCACTAGTCTTTCCATAAGTTCGGACTTTTGGGATAGTTGGCTAGTGCATGAAGCTTAACACCAGCATCTTGCTGCATTTGAGCACGGCCTGATACTGCCGTTCTTTGTTTCTTTTTTTGCTCAGCAACATCTTTGTTCCTTTTTCCCTTTAGCGGCATCATGCGCTGCTTTCTTAAGACCTACTAGTTCTTTCTCTAAAGCACGCATGTGTTTCTTCTCAACTTCTTTTGTCTTGTACGAAACTGTAGCGCCAACCACAATTTTTTTTAAGCTAGTACATAAGTTTCCAAAGCGCAAAATCCTCATGTCCTGCCTTGACAACTTGCCAGTAGGTAGAGCTTCTTGCGGGGCTTCCGATGGTACAACAATATCAGGAGGGCGGACACACCACCTAGGTAATATGTAATGCACCGACATATAGTGGACTCTGCCCAAATGCGTCATAACTTTTAGTGCATGACAACATAGAATTCCATCCCTAATAAACTTGCAACACTGACAGTTGTATGTCTCATTAGTTAAATACACTTGGACCATGTAACTCCTCCTGCCATAACCAAATACGGACCCAAAGATTGGTGATGCCTCATACAGGCCAGCCCCATTGTCTCTAATGTTGTAAGACATAATTTTGCGAAGCTCATTGTAGAAGCGCTTGTAGATGGGCAGAGTATAGGCGGACAACATCTGTTCTTCCATCGGGTAGTCCGACCACACTCTAACTGTCTTGTCCCCTCCCACGAACTCGTTTGCATCCTCCGCGACCTTTATATTCTCCTGAAGCTTCATATATTGCTTGAAGAAACGGAACAAACTGTCCTGTGGGTTCACATACAGGTTCAACAATGCATTAAAACCTTAACTTCTTGTTGTAGTTTGGAGGAAATGGAAGAATCTGTCTATCAAATAAGCATGCCCTCAGAGCATAGCGGTCAATGAAATGTTTGTTACCAGCTACTCCATGCCTCTGAACCATCTCTGCCCACTTAGTTTTAAACTCAAGGACAGTCGGGCTGTAGTCAATAATTTCATTGAAATCCTTCCGCAAAACTTCATTTGTCGAGGCAAGGGGTCAAGTTTCTCATGTACCTTTTGCATTATATGCCACCTGTAGTTGCGGTGTATAATCCCAAGAAATACCAACGCGATAGCAGTGCCCATGCCCTGGTCTTGATCTGTAATAATATTCAGTGCATGCAAACCGTCCATTGCTTCCAAGAAAGTTTGGAAAAGCCACACAAAACTAGCTATGTTTTGATTCCTCATAAAGCCACAACCCAATTGTATCGACTAACTATATCTATTGATGCCAATAAATGGAGCACATGGCATGTTATACATGTTAACCATGTAGGTGGTATCAAAGGAAATGCAGTCATGGTACAACTTGTACACCTCCCTTGCATCATCATCCACCCAAAACAATTTCTCAACTCTAGAGAAACTATCAAGAGTGTACTTGTAGAAGAATCTAGGATCTTCTTTCTGTAATTCTTTGAAGTGTAGGAGGAGCTCATGGACATCACTGAATCTGTCATTTTTTGACGCATTGTAATTACTGTCATAAGGCACATTTTTTTGTGAGCCATAGATTTCACCCATTATATCCATGATTCTGCCAGACGACAAGTTGACTTCACGCAGTAGATCGATGAACTTCCTCTCTTCTAGAGGAATCTTATTGTGTGACCTTAGATATTTTTTCAACGCAAACTTCTCAACAAAATCATGCGTGTGTTCCTCGAAAAATTGAGTCACCTCCCAGCTAACACCACGTCTTTTGACATGATTCTAGTTTTAAAAGTCTGTAAGCTTGGTTATGGTACTCACTCGCAGCTTCACAGGCTCGGCCTCTCCTTGCTTCTCTACATTCTTACCAGCTTTGTTGCAGATAAACAGAGCCTTAGCAAGCTCATTATCCATCGCAACTCTCCTGGAAGTGCTGCTCTTAACTGAGAAGCAGACATATTTTGCATACATGTAGTAATGCATTTTTGCTTCTTCCGGTGTCTGAAACTTCATGCCAACGAATGGCTTCCTTGGTGCAAAGCCCTCAGGCGTGGACCGAACCTCATCATCGCTGCCACTGTCCTCAGTAGGCAGCATGTCGCATGTAGGAACACCTGAACCAAAAGTTGTCCTGGTATCCGAAGTGTTCGCAATGCCATCAACACTTGGTCCAGAAAAACTAATAGGACTCTATCCAGCAGGCCCATCATCATGTGCATCATCTGCATCTTGCGCGGTTGTCCCTGAATCCACAGAAGCTCCAACTGGTGTGGCGGGTCCAAAATGTTCATCACTTCCATCCTCTGTAGCTGGCATATTGAGATCAATACCTCCATGGCCCAAATTGACATCCATAGGATCCGCACTAACACACGGGGAAAAGATCAGTACTCGGCAGTTTTTGAATTTTTGCTTACATGGTTCATCCTTTTTGTGCTACTTTTTAAATGTCTTTTTTGGGTGTACACTGATAATGTTGGCTGTTAGTGCGATTGTCATTGTTCGTTACATTTTTTAAACTGAAAAAATCACAAAATGTCACATATTGGGGGAGCAGTGTACAACTGCAGAATGTCACAACTAAAACAATTTTATAGGCCTTCTTTTTGTCCCTGTCACACAAAGAGTAACAAATGTTCTCCCCTGATGATACTAAGCACTTGTGTATTTTTCATGGCTTTTTGTCTAAATGATCACAAATGACACACACTAAAAAAGAAAAGAAGCCTGTGTGACATTTTTAGCCTTCTTTTTGTCATGTCAAACAAAGAGTAACAAAGTGTATTCCACTGATGTACTAAAACACCTATGTATGCTTCCTTTTTTTTTAACAGAAGGAATGTAAAAAAGAGGGATAAAGGGATTGTACTAAAATGTCACATATCTTTTTTTTTCAAATTCTATGCAAGTTTCTGTAGGTGGGGAGTGGAGTTGCTGATCAGTTTGATGATCAAATCTGGAGTATAAGTAAAGCTCTGGATGGTTACATTTTTTCCATTATGAAACCCTGGAGTACAAATACAAGATGGGGAGGAACACACGCATGTACTATAATGGAGTATGCACAGAAGAATCCGCAAGAAGGTGGTGCACATAAGAATTCACAAGATCGTATAGCAAGGAGTTCTTATACACGAGAGAAGGAGAGGAGAACTTACATGAGCGAGCCAGACAGGAGCTGAGGGAGCTGTTTTTACCCACGTTGAATGATGCAGATGATATTGGTCCAAGTGTTGATGGGGCTCAGTCTTCGGGGGATGTGGCTAACACTGCACTGGGTATATGCGAGCTAGGCAATGGCGGTTTGCATCCAGGGTGAAAATCAACAAAAATAACCTCAGAACCAATCTTCAGCACAAAATAAACCTATTTGCAATCTATTTCCAAAAATAACCCTTTTGTGTGGCGCCCGTAACCGGGGTGCCACGTTATGCAGTGTGACTCCCCAGATGAGGGTGCCACACTTTCGACCAGCGTGGCAGCATGGGACCCGCGCTTGTAAGTGTGGCGCCGGCTACCGGGGAGTTACACTCTGAAGCGTGACTCCGTTATACGGGGTGCCACACCCTTGGAGTGAAACCACCCCGTTTGGTTGCTCTCGGGTAGAATATTTTTAAGTGTGACACCCCAGTCTAGGGTGCCACACCCTGAAGTGTGGCTCCATTGCTCAAGGTGCCACACGGTGAAATTGTACCGTTTTACCATTGCGAGTGAAACAATCTCAGAATAAATAAAATTTAGAGAGTAGTAATACTGTAAAAAGAATAACATAGGAATACAGTTCACAACATTCATCTAACCCAAAAGGGAGGGCCTCGAGGGCCCAGACGAAACCCTCCACGCTCCTCCCATGTCGCCCCCACCTGAGCGACACCGGAGGCCCCGACCTAGCTGCCGCCGGCCGCCTCCCCAGGCTCCCTCTCTCCCTCGCCCGCGTCGGAGGACGCGGCCGGGCAAAGCTCGCGCCGCCGACGATGGGAGGCGGGGCTTCTCCTTTGGTGCGTCCCGTGGTCGCTGATGCCGTTGACCTGGGCGGCGGCGGCGGTTTTCGACGGCGCGATGGCGTGTGGTGGGGTGTGGCGGCGCGGGGAAGGCGTGAGGGGCTGCGGCTGCGCATGGTTTGCGTCCTCGACCTGCATGTCGTTCATGGCGGCCTGGCCCAATGTGGGCCTTGCGGTCCTGTGCCAGCCGCAGATCTGGGACGCCGTGTTGGCGCCATGACCCTCTCCTGCGTGCTGCTGTGTGGATGCGGCGGCCGTGCTCGTCCACCGGCGCGACGACAGAGGGGCGGCCGAGGCAGCCGGTGGCGATGGAGGCTTCTGTGTCCCTTGCTCCTTTCCAGCGAAAAGAGGTAGTTTTCACGACAGTACAAAGTTCTCAACAATGGCACAAATTTAAAGTCGTGACAAATTTCAAGCGAAGTTCACGAGATAGCCAATGTCCATGGTGACATCAATGTTAGAGACTCTATTCAGTCCAACGTAGATATTTGCCCTTGCGGTTGCCCGCTTCAACCTTCTCTTGCGCACGGCGAGCTAGCTCACGCTTTCTTCCCCGCTCCTCCTCACGATCCCTTTATCTTCACGCTTCTTCTTCTCTTTCTCCAAATGTTCCGTCTCCATACATTCATTCATCTTATTTTTCCTCTCTTCGTCTAGGCAGTGCTCCTCCAAACGACGTTTTATCCTTGCCTCGTTCCTATCGACCTCATTCTTGTAGTAGCTACATGAAATAGGTCTATCCATTCAAAGTAGATGCAAAGGGGCGGTGGCGACTACAAAGAGACAATAATCATTAACCATCTACAAAAATCTCCCAGGCAACCATGGATACAGATGATACATACCTTGAGACGGTCATAGGTAGATTTCTGTTCTTCCTTGTCCCAAGCATAGTTGGGACACAACCAAAACTATCTTTCTCTTGTGTCATCCCAATCATCGGATTGCTTGACATTGCAAATGTCTTGGCACCGACACTTGAGTAGATCCTCCTTGGGAGTGTCGATTGCATTCATGTGGTTGAACTTTGTCATGACTTTAAATTTGTGTCATTGTTGCGAATTTTGTATTGTCGTGAACTTCAAAATTTATGTGAACCTTGCAATCTAATGTTGTGAACTGTATTCCTATGGTATTCTTTTTACAGTATTATTACTCTCTAAATTTTATTTATTCTGAGATTGTTTCACTCGCAATGGCAAAACGGTACAATTTCACCGTGTGGCACCCTGAGCAATGGAGCCACACTTCAGGGTGTGGCACCCTAGACTGGGGTGTCACACTTAAAAATATTCTACCCGAGAGCAACCAAACGGGGTGGTTTCACTCCAAGTGTGTGGCACCCTGTATAAGGGAGTCACGCATCAGAGTGTAACTCCCCGGTAGCCGGCGCCACACTTACAAGCGCGGGTCCCATGCTGCCACGCTGGCCGAAAGTGTGGCACCCCCATCTGGGGAGTCACACTGCATAACGTGGCACCCCCGTTGCGGGCGCCACACAAAAGGGTTATTTGTGGAAATAGATTACAGATAGTTTTATTTTGTGCTAAAGATTAATTTTAAGGTTATTTTTGTTAATTTTCACGCATCCAGGAGAGGAGATGCTGGTCGGTGCTGCTGTGGCACGTGACCAGGCTGGGCGTGCGCAGGTTCAATCATTGCCACTTGAATCGGCAGGGGCAGGGAAACAGACTGCTGTCCATCTGCTGGGAGCTGCCGTGGAAAGTGAATCGCCGCTCATGTTACCGTCTGCTCACGTGCAGGCGAACAAGGGGTCTGCGCTAACACAGAGGTCGGGCGGACAGCAGGTGCAATCACCTAGGCCTACAGACGAGCTGCAGTCGTCAGTACGGGTAACGAATGCACCGCAGTCTCTGTTTGTGATGGTGGAGAAACCCACGCTCTCTATTCTGTCCCTGAACATAAGGCTGGTGCCAACCGGGGCGACACAGCGGGGCGAGAGGGAGGCTACCGCCTGAGGCGGGGCGAGAGCGGGCTAGAAGGGAGGCGAGAGGGGTCGCCCGGGCGCCAGCCGGGTCGCCCGGCGAGATGAGGCTGTAACGCGGCCTACCGCCCGCGCTAGCGAGGCGATAGCGCCCGCGACGGGCGAGAGTGAGGGGCGAGAGCGGGGCGACGCGGTGCCAATGGGGGCGATAGGCCGGGCGATAGTGGGGAGAGGAGTGTGATAGTGTGGGCTATAGCCCGTGCACTGGCACCGTGCTGTGAGAGTGGTGAAAAAAGGTGACGTGGCGGGGCTATAGCCCGTGAGAGGGAGTGATGCATTGGCACCAGCCTAAGTGCGTCAGGGCTGGCTGAAACTACGGAGCATGCTGACGTGCTGGCCGAACCAGAAGAGGAGCTGGCGTGTCCGTCTCTTTTCGATGCGCTGGAGGCTCAGCTTACTACTCCCGTGGCTGTTCGCGCGGAGGAGCATCAGGGCCATGATGAGGTTCCGAGAGTGAAGAACGGTGCTGTACCGGTGGCGGAGATGGTGTCGGCATCGAGGCAGGAGAAGCCGACAAGGGGTGATATTATCAGTTTTGGTGGCATTCCAGAACCAGAGAGCGTGGGGTTGCGCTCTAGTGCACGGCTGCGTGCGCTACCGGATGCACACACGCCGATCTCCGAGAGGGCTTCGCGTCTCGCCGAGCAACGCGACATCGACTTCTCAGGTACTAAATTACGGTCTTTTACGTCACTTTCTACCAGTCATATTGTTGATTTTGCTACACGTTTAGGTGTATCTTTTGGTAATAATACTTCCGAGGTAGAAGGGGCGGTAGAATCACTAAAAATTCTAGAAACCTCGCGACAACTTTTATTCCTAGAGAATGATGGCAAAAATTTAAATTCGGAGGAATCCACTTGTTTGGTTCATACGATGGCTTCATCATTGGATGAGAGCTGTTCGGTTATAGAGGAGGAGGAGTTGGGGGGTTCGGTTGACCTCTCAAAAAGCGTTCTGTTAACGCGTCCTCGTAGGAAGAAGAAAGGTAGTTCCTCTAAACCTAAGAGGAGAAGTGCTCGAATTAAATCTCTAATTAATCACTAGCTTTTACACGATGAAAGGGTTAATTTGGAATACAGATGGGTTTGGCGATACAGCAAAACATCTGGCTGTTAATGAGATGGTGAAAGAATTGGATTTGCATTTCGTTGCTATTTTGGAAACTGGTAGAGCTAGTTTTGAGCAACGACTATTGTCTCACTTGTCGTGTGGCAGGGATTTGGATGGTACTGCTTACCTCCGCATGGGAGGTCTGGTGGCATCCTGGTTGGGTTTAATAACGCTTACTTGACGGTTCAATCGATTATTGCGGGAGAGTTTTCGGTTAAACTACACTTACGTTCAAAAGACGATGGATTCCTTTGGACATTGGTGGTAGTTTATGGGGCGGCTCAAGATGACAAGAAACCTGAGTTCTTGTCAGAGCTAGTATGGATATGTGAAAATGAATCTCGGCCTATTTTGGTAGGTGGGGATTTCAATATTATGCGGAGACCCAGCGATAAGAGTAATGCTAATTTTAACACACGATGGCCTTCGATTTTTAACGCTATTATTGAGAGTCTGGATCTTAAAGAGTTAGAAATGTCGGGAAGACAATACACTTGGGTTAGTAGACGTGAACAAACTACTTTTGAGAAGTTGGATCGAATACTAGCAAGTGTGGAGTGGGAACAGAAGTTCCCACTAGTTACGGTGCGAACTCTACCTAGAACTGGGTCGGATCATGTCCCCTTGTTCATTGACTCAGGTAGTTCTGCACATACTGGAAATAGATCGACTTTTTCGTTTGAGTTGTCGTGGCTTCGTCAAACAGGGTTTTATGATATGGTTAAAACCGAATGGCTGAGCTCACAGACAGGAGTCTCTCCTGTTGACAGATGGCAAAATAAAATAAGACACTTACGTAGTTTCTTACGCGGCTGGGCTAAGAATATGAGTGGTGAATATAAAAAACAGCGGGAAATACTTATTCTTTTGATTGACGAGTTGGATAAGAAAGCGGAAAACGTACCTCTTTCGGAGGAGGAAAGGAGCACGAAAAGGGAGGCAGATAAGTATCTTGCCAAACTTAGGCGTGATGAGGAGTCCAAGTGGGCTCAAAGGGCTAAAATGAGACACATCAGGGAAGGGGGAGATAACACTAAATACTTCCATTTAATGGCAAATGGAAAACATAGGAAAAAGAAGATATTTCAGTTAGAGCAAGACGAAGGCACTATTGTGGGCCAACAAAATCTTAAAGTATTCATTTCTGAGTATTATAAGAAACTTTTTGGTCCTTCCCAAAAAACCACTATGCATCTAAATGAAGGTAGATATCATGATCTACCTCAGGTGTCGACTGAGGATAATGAGATTTTAACAGCACCTTTTACTGAAGAGGAAATCCTTGAGGCCATTAATCAGATGGAACTTAATAAGGCACCGGGACCAGATGGGTTTTCGGCAGAGTTCTATAAGAAATTTTGGGAGGTAATTAAGGATGATCTGTGTGCTATGTTCATTCAACTTTATAATGCCGACTTGGAACTGTTCAAGTTGAATTTTGGTGTTATTACATTACTTCCTAAGAAGGAAGATGCGTCTAGGATTGAACAATATAGGCCTATATGTTTGTTAAATGTTAGTTTCAATTTTTTTACTAAAGTGGGAACAAATAGAATAACTGCTATTGCGCAGCGTATCATTAAACCCACACAATCTGCGTTTCTCCCTGGGAGAAATATTTTAGAGGGAGTTGTGGTGTTGCATGAAACTATACATGAGCTCAAAATAAAGAAAATGGATGGGGTTCTATTAAAAATTGACTTCAAAAAGGCCTATGATAAGGTCAGTTGGCCTTTTCTGCAGCAAACATTAAGAATGAAAGGGTTCTCACCTCTCTGGTGTGACTGGGTGGCGCGTTTTGTTCAGGAAGGGAGTGTGGGTATCAGAGTAAACGATGACATTGGGCATTTTTTGCAAACATTAAAAGGATTGAGGCAGGGGGGTCCGTTATCCCCTATTCTTTTTAACCTTGTAGCTGATATGTTAGCAGTTCTTATTGCTAGAGCTAAGTAGGAGAATGCTGTGGGGAGTCTGGTTCCTCATTTGGTTGATGGGGGGTATCCATTTTACAATATGCTGATGACACAATTCTTTTTCTTGAACATGATCTTGATAAAGCGGTTAATATGAAATTAATTTTGCTGATCTTTGAACAACTATCTGGGTTGAAAATTAATTTTCATAAGAGCGAGATCTTTTGTTTTGGGGCTGCTGCTGATGTGCAGGATGAGTATCGTCATATCTTTGGATGTGAGGTAGGTCATTTACCGTTTAAATATCTGGGTATCCCAATTCACTATCGTAAGCTTTTGAATAAAGAATGGAAATCTATTGAGGATCGATTTGAACAAAAACTTAGTTCTTGGATCGGTAAGCTGCTATCCTATGGAGATAGGCTGGTTCTCATTAATTCGGTTCTGACTAGTCTACCAATGTGTTTCCTCTCCTTTTTTGAGATACCTATTAGGGTACGGAAAAAATTGGATTTTTACCGCTCACGTTTCTTTTGGCAAAGTGACCAGAAGAAACGAAAGTATCGGCTAACTAGGTGGAATATTATCTGCAGACCGAAAGATCAGGGGGGTCTGGGGATTGAGGTGCTTGATATTAAGAACAAATGTTTACTTAGCAAATGGCTATATAAACTAATTACTGAAGAGGGTGTGTGGCAGGAACTATTACATAACAAATACATTAAAGGGGTACCGTTGCCACAAGTAGTGGCAAAACCGCATGACTCGCCCTTTTGGAAAGGGCTTATGAGACTAAAGGGGGATTTCTTCAAAAATATTCAGTTCACGTTGGGGGACGGGCATACGGTGCATTTTTTGGAGGATGTTTGGTTGGGTCATATTCCTTTAGCTAATCAATATCCATCTCTTTATAATATTGTGAGACACAAAAATGTTGTTATCTCGCAAGTGATTGGGGAATATGTGCTTAATTTAGCTTTTAGGAGAGCGCTAACAGGTGATAAATGGAACGCGTGGTTACATTTAGTTGAGCGCTTGATGACGATAACCAGATCAGCTGGGCCAGATAGTTTTAATTGGAAATTAACTACGTCTGGTGTTGTCGAATCCCTGACTCAACAAATCCCTTCGGTGAACCTATCGGGTTTCAATTAGGAGAACGCATGAGCGCTGGTGGAATCGTCGGCTAGACAGGGGGCGAGATTTACCCAGGTTCGGGGCCCTCGTAGAGGTAGAACCCTTACTCCTGCCTCTTGTCGATCTGTATTGATGATTAGATCGGTTACAAGGTTGTGCTCGAATCGAGAGTAGGTCTCGAGTTCAAGGCTTTTGGTCGTGCGGTATTGCTTGGTCCTCTCTCGGGGTCTCTCCTGGCCTTATATAGGCGGCCAGGTCTCGAGTTCTACCCGGAGAGGACTCCAACCCTAGCTAGGTCGGTTACATGTTTCCTAACTTAACCCGCAAGTTTAGTGCAGGTGGGCTTCACGTGGGCCTTCTGGAGTATTCCAAGGGCTCCTCTTCTTGGGCCTTCACCTTGGGCCTGAGAGGGGGTGTCCTTATCCGCAGGATCCAGAATCCATAGCTTCGGCAGTAGCCCCCGAGCGTTTGCTCGAGTGGGAATTTTCCAGTCGAGTAGACGGTCAAACCTTTCTTGGCCTTGCTTTTTCTTTTGAATAAATAGCTTGGCTGCTTACTGTTTTAAAGGGTGTGTTCCCTGTGCAATGAGTCCTTATGCTTGAGCGTCGAGCGACTTAGGTTACTGTTATCGCGGCTTTATTTGCAGAAGAATGCGGCACAGTAGCTTGGCTCTCCCGAGAGATCAGGGCCAATTAATTGCGACTAGGGCAAAAACATTCCTGGCCTACACAGATTCGAGACCTCCGACTCGAACCCGATAAGGTGATTGTTGCGACTGGGCCGTTGTGGTCTTATCGAGTCGAACTTAACCTATGAGTGTACCCGGCGCGTCCGCTAGGATTTTTCTTCGTGTTGTTGACACGGAACTATACCGGAGGATGCAGCTTTCGAGTGCGATTCCAGCCCCGTAAGAAAGATCTTTTTGGGTCTTACCTTCATATTCGAAGAATATGGCATCCGGATGTGCCTAGTCGGCTAAACAATCCAGGTTTTTATGATGTAGAAATATCATGCTTGAATGGAGGTAGGTTTTTTCTACCCGAATGATTGTTTAAGACTCAGTCAAAAGAGTTTTCGTACTGTAGATAGTCATGCCCATATGAAAGAGTTTTCATGTTTGGACTGTTGCACCTATACGAAAGAGTTTTCGTGTATAGGATAGTTCTCTTGTTTTAAAGAGGTCTTGCTCCATGATTTATTCGTAAAAGAATTGCCTTTAGTCGAAGGAATTTCATACGAAGCTATTTTCGTGTTTGAATTGTCCATTCGAAAGTTTTTGAATTTGATGATGCGTGCCATGACGTCATGGCGCACTTTTCTCCTCCCGATGGGACGTGACGGAGTGGTAGCAGATGGGCTGGCCCACCTAGTCAGCTTTTTGACCGGGAAACAAAACGCCGCTTCCGTTTTTTACGCGAACTGCGCAGTAAATGCGCACGATCTTCTGTTAAGATCGTGGCACGGAACAACGTTCACCGCCCCTTCGTTTCATCTTCACACGTGGTGGCCGCGATACGTGCCACGTAGCGCATCGAGTGGCTGAGATTGACCCGCTCCGTGTATAAATACGGGACTTAGCGATGCGGTAAAATTTTCCCAGCCTTCGCCTTCAACCATCTTCTTCCTCGTGCTCATCTTCCTCCTTGCGCTCGAGCTCACACTGTTAGCCATGGCCGGAGGCAAAAGACATGGTGCTGCCGCTTCCGGATCCGGAGAAGTTTCCGCGCAACCTGCGCCTCGGGCCGGCGACTGGAGCTCGCCCAATACCACCGCGAAGAGCATCAAGGAGATGCAGCGGGAGAGGCTGCTGCCGGCTAAATCTGAGAAGCGGGTGCGCCTCGGGAAGAAGGAAGAGGTACCAAACCCGCAATCGAACGAGCGCGTGGTCTTCGCGGACCACGTGTCTCGGGGCCTTTCCTTCCCTCTCCATCCTTTTCTCCTCGAGTTGTTGTATGTCTATGGCATACAGCTTCACGATCTTCCTCCGAACGCGGTGCAGCACATTTCGTGCTTCATCGTGTTCTGCGAATGCTTCCTTGGCATTCGCCCTCATTTGGCGCTTTGGAAGGCCCTCTTCAAAGTTCGCATCTTCCGCGAGAAATCGCGGGTGGACTCCGAGCCTGGCGAGCCGCTGCGCACAGGCGGCTTCGGGATCCAGGCGCGACTGGAGAGCAGCTACTTCAACATGCACTTCGTCGACTCCGCCCAAGGCTGGCGGAAAAACTGGTTTTACGTCATCGACAACAGCTCGGGTGGGATCGTGGAATTCCACCCGTTCGCTGTTTTGAAGAGGCGGAAATCCTGGGCGCACAAGTTGTCATCCGAAGAAACCTAGCTCGTCATGCCCCTACTCGCAAGAGTGTCCGCTCTCCGGGATCAAACCGCCGGAGTGGTACTCAACGGGCTGCACCTGGCGAGTATTTTTCTGAAGCGCAGGATCCAACCGCTGCAGCAAAGGCCTTCCACCATGTGGGAATACCAAGGCGCAGAAGACCCTAGCCGAGTGAGCCGCGAGGAACTTTCGAACGTTGAGTTCGAGAAGAAAATCGCGGCTGTCACCAGCTTGAAGGTGGGGGAGAAGTTCCCCGACTGCTCAGTCGAAGCCTTCACCAGCCGAGGTTAGTTTTATCCTTCCTGTCCGTCATTATTTTCTTCTTTGCTTTGAGTCTTTGGTCGACTGAAATTTTTCTTGCCTCCCTCTTCCGTCTTTGTAGAGCTTAGCAGTGGCGAACTGCTACCCGCCAGTTGCGGGAGAGGACGCCTCGGAGTTATTGGCGAGTCACCTGGACGGCTTAGCCGATACTAGTGTAGCCGATGCTTCCTCGAGCTCCGAAGACGATTCTTCGGATGATGCGGAGGGCTTGAATGGCGGCCTTCGTCGTTGCAAGCGTCGTCGGGTAGAGGACGATAACGAGGCTACTTCCAAGGATAATTCCTTAGAGGAATCGCCCGGGAAGGCCCCTATCTCCGCGACTCCACTTCGCTCCCTCGCCCCTTCGCCTTCATTCCCAGTAATCGCAACCGCTTGGAACGCGGATTTGCTGGATGAAGATGAAGATGACGAGTAAGTTATTTTCCTCGTTCTTAGTCGAACGTTCTTTCTTCTGCGCTTATGTTTGATTCCTTGTTCTTTTTTGCTGCAGTGTGCAGGCCATCAGCCCTCGCAGGTACGCTTCTTCTGTTCCTCCCGAAAAGAGGAACAAAGTAGGAACTGCGGGTGGAACTCCCAATGCTGGCACCGTCCAGAATTCTCCCAGGGCAGCCCCCAATGCGGCGACTGCGGAACGTGAAGCTCCTAGCTTTGCCGCCAGGACTTCAGCTTCAAAAGAAGCGACGGACAGCTCCGCAGATCCTCTCTCCCGCGCCACGGGCCAGGTAAACTTTGTAGTTTGTCTTCGAATTTTTATCGGGTGCACGACAGTGCTCCCGATGGGAGTAGCCCCGAGGCTGTAGTCGATTGCTTGCGATCGGCTACAGGCTCAAAATCTTGTTTTATTTTCTTCGTCTTGATTTTTATCGGGTGCACGACAGTGCTCCCGATGGGAGTAGCCCCCGAGGCTGTAGTCGATTGAATTCAATCGGGTACAGGCTCTAATTTATATCTTCTAATTCTTCTACTTTTGTACTTTTGCAGTCGCTTGTTGACTCGCTTGCGGCGATTGGTCGCCGCGTTGTTCTTGCCGAATCGGAATGTGAGAGGCTTCAGTCACACTGCAGTCGATTCCACACCGAGAACGAGCTCCTTAAGAGTAAGTCTCATTGTCTTCTTTTGTTTCTGTTCTCGTGTCCATTCTTGATGTATAACAAATGTTATTGCGCAGCTCAACTCGAACATTCGGAGTCCGAGAGAGTCAAGCTTTCTGAGCGGGCAACCACTCAGGAAGCTGATTTGGCGGCTGTTCGACAAGAGCTGGAGGCCTCCCGCATGCGGTCGGAGGATCTTGATAGGCAACTCGCGGATGCGAGAAAAGCTTTGAAGGATCAAGAGGAAGCTGGCAATAAGGCCGACTCTGACCTTGTCACGTTCCTCCGTCCCCTTGCTGAGCGTTTCGCGGGTAAGTGGCCTAGGCTCTCGCAATTGTATCTTTTATCCTGGTGATCTTTCGAAATTTTGACATTCTTTTCCTTTGCAGGTCTTCTGGATGTTCCTTTGGAGATCCCTGGGATCCAGCGAGTAGATGTGCTAACCGACACACTTGCTCAACTCAAGAGGAACGCCGAAGGAGTGTGCTCCTTGATTGGCGATGCCACCCAAGTGTTGTCGCAACTGCACAGTCGCTTCCTCGCCAACGCTGTACCTCCATCCGCGCTAGACAGCCTGCTGAAGATCTTCTCGGAGGGCAATCTCCTGGATGCTTACGCAGTCGCCCAGTCGGAGTCTGGCGCGAAGACTGCGATCCAGTTCGCGCTGGCACACGGAGTCAGCGGTTTGGAGGAGGCCTACTCGGCTCTTCCAGTCGACCCCTCGACGGGCAAAAAGGTACGGCTCTCTCGTTTTGGCGAGCAGGCCACCATTCTTGCTCGGAAGCTGTCTGAGCTATTTGCTCGACTGAAAGGAGGGGCGACTGCCGCTAGTGGGAGCACCACTGTAGCTTCTTAGTTTTGTTCTTCTTTTTCCTTTCCTTCGTGAATGTAATGAACCTTGGGATGTATTCCCGTATTTTCATCGTCTTTAATCGAAGTGTTCGTTCTGGAAATTGCTTCCCGTAGTTTGTATATTTTCTCCCGATGGGAGTAGCCCCCGAGCACTTTTGTCGGATGTGCGACTAGAAATACTTCGAATAGGGCTTCTTACTTCTTTCCTTGTATTCTTCCAGGCTACCGGGGTAGTTGCAGAATCTTCGAGTGGACATGCTACTCCAGTAAATCCCCTTGTTGCCGCTGTTGGCACCTATGCTGGTCTTCGTGATAAGGTCCGAGAGGGTGAGCGTCAGCTTAAAGCTCTGCGCGGTATAGCCGATGTGGTGAAGTCCAAGCAGAAACTGGCGGCTGAACGTGAGCAGTTTCTGATGGATGAATTATCGTTGGTTGCGAGGGATTTGTTGTGTAAGTAATACAGCCCCCGTGTATTCTTTTTGCTTTGTTTCCTTAGCTGATCAAGCATGCTTGCTCTTCAGTTGTCAGACCTGATGACAGGGAAGAAAAGCAGTGGGTGGAAAACCATATAGTTCAGGAGGCTGGTAGCTCAAGTCCTCATGCGAGTAACTTCTGGTCTGATCGCAGTCGAGGATTTGTGATGGCCACCTTGAAGTTTCGTGTTCTGCAAGCGAGAATTCTCGTGAGTTCTTTTCACGAGGTCCTGATTGCGATGAACGCTGCTTTCTACCCACTCGAAAGGGGTCCTGAAGACTGGAGCTATCTTCTCAGGTTGTATGGACGTGAAGGAGAGGTTCGCGCGTGTGTACGCAATCAAATGACATGCGGCGCGGTTGTAGCTCTATCCTTTGTCCGAATATGGTATCCTGAAGTAGATTTTAACTCCGTAGCCAGGCTCCCAGATGATCCAATCGATGATATTTCCCCCTTCTATGATGTTGTTCGTCCTGCAGCGGAGAAAATCATCCGATTGTCCTCTGAGGAGGTAGATAGAGTTTTGGCGACTGAGAATGCTCAGCGCTTTGATTGATTGTCGGATGCGCATGTCCTGTATCCTTGTATAGTTTGTAAAACTGTTGTAAGGTGTATAACCTTGTATGTATGCTTTTTTCCTGTAATGCTTAGTTGTAGGTGTAACCCCCGTGTGTTTATGGGGTGTGTTCCTGTAACTTTTGAGCGTGTAAAAATAGGAAGTTGCGAGTGAGTATGATGGAGAAACCATTTTTTTATTGCGATGACTGAGAAGCCATGTATTCGAGCTACAAGAGTGGCTAGCATAGCCTTATTTGTTGTGAGAACAAGTAAACCTAGGGATAGAATTTGCGGAGGTGCGCAATATTCCAAGGATTGGAATAGATTCCTCCACTCGATGGATTCTTCAACCTGTAGGCTCCGCCTGGGATGACTTCGTGTATGATGAAGGGTCCTTCCCAGGGTGGTTCGAGCTTATGTCCTTCCTTCTGCTTGAGTCGCAGCACTAGATCTCCAACCGCGAATGCTCTGTGGCGTATGCGGCGACTATGATAGTTTCGCAGGGATTGCTGATATACTGCGGATCTGGCGAGTGCGATGTCCCGCATTTCGTCGAGTGCATCCATATCTTCCGCGAGTGCCCTGTTAGAGGTTTCTTCGCTGTAGGCCACAACTCGTGGGGCGCTGAATCGAACGTCCTCGGGGAGGACTGCTTCTGCCCCGTATACCATGAAAAATGGCGTGTATTTTGTAGATCGGTTAGGAGTTGTGCGTAGGCTCCATAGTACGGAGGGTAATTCGTCCGCCCAATGTCCTGCGGCGGGGTGTAGACGATCGAGTAGGCGTTTCTTGATGCCAGCCGAAACTAAGCCGTTGGATCACTCGACTTGTCCGTTCGTTTGCGGGTGGGCAACTGAAGCAAACTTGAAGTTGATGCCTTTTTCCTCGCAGAACTGTTGCGTTTCCTTTGCTGTGAAATTTGTACCATTGTCTGTAATGATGTCGTGTGGCACGCCAAATCTGCATACAATGGAGTCGAGGAACTTGACGGCGCATTGGGCACTAGCCGAAGTTACTGGCGTGGCCTCGATCCATTTGGTGAATTTGTCAACTGCGACCAGCTAGTGTGTATATCCTCCAGGGGTGGACTTGCATAGTGGTCCGACCATGTCTAGCCCCCATTGTGCGAAGGGCCAGGCAATGGGTATCATGTGCAATTCCGTAGCAGGTGCATGTGGTCTTGGTGCGAATCGCTGACAGGCATCGCATCGTTCGACCAGGTTCTTTGCATCGGTAGCTGCTGTCAGCCAGTAGAATCCTGCTCGGAAGGCCTTCCCCATTATTGTTTTCCAGCTAGCATGATGTCCGCAATCTCCTTGGTGGATGTCATGGAGCAATTCTTTGCCATCTTCGGGTGCGATGCAGCGCTGAAGTATTCCCGAGATGCTTTGCTTGTATAATTCCCCATTGACTACCCGAAAGGATTTGCTGCGTCTGATTATTTGTCGAGCCTCGCGTGGGTCATCCGGGAGCTGTCTGTTGGTCAGGTAGCCGAGATACTTCTGCGTCCAGACTGGCTCGACCAGAAAAACCTGTCGTGATATGTTATGAATGAGCTCAATAAGGGCGACTTGCGGGCTGACCTCTGTTTCTGGCACTGCTATCGCTTCTGCAGCTTTCTTGATTTTGACCGATCACTTGATCATCCGTTCGAAATATATTCCTGGTGGTATGGGTGTATTTGTGGAACCCATGTTTGCCAGTCGATCTGCTTCTTCGTTGCTGGATCTTGCGATGTGCTTTAGCTCGCATCCTTTAAAACTTCCTTCGAGTAGATTGTACATGCCGCGATACGCGATCATGTTTTTGGCGATTGCGTCACACTCTTTCATCGTTTGTTGCACAATGAGATTGGAGTCGCCATAGATCATTAGGCGAGTAGCTCCACAGGCGATTGCCATCTTCATTCCGTGCAGCAAGGCTTCGTATTCTGCGTCGTTGTTTGATGCCGGATCATCTGGTGGAAAGTCCAATCGTAGGACGTATTGCAGCTTGTCTCCCTGAGGGGATATAAGAACAATTCCAGCTCCTGCTCCTTCGTTTCTCTTGGACCCGTCAAAGTACATTATCCAATTGCTCGTGTACTCGGGTGGTCCTGGCGTTTGCAGTTCTGTCCATTCGCTCAGGAATTCAACAAGTACCTGGGATTTGATTGCACTGCGTCCTGCGTAAGTGATGTCCCAAGCGCCCAACTCGATGTTCCATTTTGCTATTCTTCCGGATGCCATAGGGTTGTTCATGATTGTCCCGAGTGACGCATCATTAACCACTGTAATGGCGTGTTCCTGGAAATAATGTTTGAGCTTGCGGGCTGTAAGAACGACTCCATATGCGAGCTTCTGGTAGTGAGGGTAGCGTTGCTTGCATGGTGAGAGCACTTCGCTGATGTAATAGATTGGACGTTGAACTCCGTACGCGTTGCCTTCCTCAGGTCGTTCGACCACAATTGCTGTGCTGATGACCTGGTTTGTGGCGGCTAGGTACAAGAAAAGTGGTTCCCCTTCTCGCGGTGTTGCGAGGATGCGCCTACTTTGCAATGACCGCTTCAATTCTGCGAATGCTTGCTTAGCTTCGGGTGTCCACTCGAATTTGTCTGTCTTCTTCAACAACTTGTAGAAGGGTAATGCTTGCTCCCCCAATCGTGCGATGAATCTGCTTAGGGCGGCTAATCGCCCTGCGAGCTGTTGGACTCCGCGCAGGTTGGTTGGCTCCTTCATGGTTAAGATGGCTTGTATTTTCTCCGGGTTGGCTTCAATGCCTCTGGCGGATACCAGGTACCCGAGAAGTTTTCCTGCCGGAACGCCAAAGACACATTTGGTCGGATTGAGTTTGATCCTGTACGCGTTGAGGGCGTCGAATGTTTCTCTAATATCTTCAAGGAGTGTGTCCTCAACTCGAGTCTTGATGACAATGTCGTCAACGTACACTTGCACGTTCTTGCCAATGAGGTTGGTGAGGCATCTTTGCATGCAGCGCTGATATGTTGCGCCTGCGTTCTTCAGCCCGAAGGGCATTGTTGTGTAGCAGTAGACACCGTGAGGTGTGATGAATGTTGTCTTTTCTTCATCCTCCTTTTTCATTCGGATCTGATTGTATCCCGAATAGGCGTCCAGGAAGGAGAGGCGTTGGCAGCCTGCTGTAGAATCCACGATCTGGTCGATTCGCGGGAGGGGGAAATTATCCTTGGGGCAATGCTTATTTAATGACGTGTAGTCGATGCACACCCGAAGGATATCCGTGTTCTTTTTGGGGACCAACACCGGGTTTGCTAACCAAGTGGATATCTTGATCTCCCTGATGAATTTCGTAGCTAGCAATCTATTTACATCTTCTCCAAGCGCCTTTTGCTTGGGTTCTGAAAATCTTCGCGTGGTCTGTTTGATGGGTTTAGCGTCTGGAAAGACTTCGAGTGAGTGCTCGGCAAGCTCCCTGGGTATTCCTGGCATATCTGAGGGCTGCCAGGCGAAAATTTCCCAGTACTCACGGAGGAGTTTGACGAGCGCGCTTTCCTATGCTTGCGAGAGGGTTGTTGAAACCATCGCTGTCTTCGCAGAGTCTGTCGGGTGCACTTGATGCTTTCAGGTGTCGATGTTGGCGCTAAATTCTAGCTCAGGCGCATTTTTCTTCGTGAGGGGCATCACGGAGTGATCCGTGGTTTTTTCCAACTCTTGAAGTTCTTCGTGCATCCCGAAAGATTTTGCGATTTCATTGAACTCAATGTCGCATTTGTTGGATTTCTGAAAGTCTCCGTCAATGGTGATTACGCCATGTTTGCCAGGTAATTTGAGCTTCAAGTAGGCGTAGTGAGGTACTGCCATGAATCTGGCGAACGCTGTTCGACCCAAGATGGCGTGGTACTGTGAAGGCCAGTCGACAAATTCGAAGTCGAGGAACTCTCTCCTGTAGTTGCTCTGCGTGCCTAGCACAACCTCTAGGTTGATTGTTCCGAGTGGACGGACTGCCTTGCCTGGAACTATCCCGTGGAAGGATGTCTCTGATTCCGGGAGGCCGTCCAAGTTCTTGTTCATCCGACGGAGTGTATCCGCGTAGATAATGTTGAGGCCGCTGCCCCCATCTATGAATACGCGGGCTAAGTCGTAGTTGCCAATTTGCGCCTGGATGACGAGGACGGCGTGTCCTGGTCGATAGACTCGTGGTGGGTGATCTTTCATCGAGAACATGATTGGCTGGTCCGCCATTTTCAGGTACTCGGTCTTCGTTGGCGGTGTCTGCACTGCCATGCATAATTGCCTTGTGTTAGTCTTTTGAGCTCTGCGAGAGGGGCATAACTTCTGGATCATTGCGAGTTGTCCTGCCGGGTTCGGATACGCGTTTGCGCCGGCGTTCGGTGGTGCGGGTACTGCAGCTAGCGCCATGTTTGGATTTGCGGGTGGAGGTGGTGGTGGTGGCGGCTGGAATCCTTGGTGCCCTCCTCCTGGAAGCGGCGGGTAATTTTGAGTGGAGACAGATCTTTTCCTCGCGAGTGCGTCCGAGAGGTCATGGAACTTTCGGCAATCCTTAAGCAGGTGTGTTGCCTTAGTTTTGCCCGTGCGTTTATCTGTGAATAGATGTAGCGAGCAGTATGCATCAATGTCTTCCTCGGGGGATTTTTCTTCGGCCTTTGGTCTCCACTCGCGATTTCCACGGCGGCCGGAATCGCGGTTTCGCGTGAATTCCGCGGCAACCAACTCCTCTCTATCCTCATGATCATAATATTTTCTTCTTTTTCTTCGACCGTGGCGATCGTCATCGTGTGCGGGTGACGATGCTCTTTCGTTGCGCACCGCATCTTCTCCGTTAGCCCATTTTTCGGCTATGATCATTAGCTCTCCGATAGTCTTGGGTGCAGCTCTGCCTAGCTCCTCTCGAAAAGCAGTTCTTCTGGCGCCTTTTGCGAAGGCTTCGATCGCTACTTCTTCTGAGATAGTTCCTGCAGTATTCCTGAGCGTGGTCCATCGTTGGATGTACTCGCGGGTGGATTCGCCACTCTTCTGCTTGCATGCTCGCAGTTCTTCGATTGTAGCTGGCCTCTTGTAAGTCGACTGGAAATTTTTGCAGAAATCGCGGTGTAAATCATCCCACGATGCGTAGCAAGATTTTGGTCTTCTTTCCAGCCAACTGCGGGCCGCGCCGGTAAGATGCAAATTGAGGTATTGCATAGCCGTGTTCTTGTTCCCACGTTGGCATTTTACTGCCGTACGTGAGGTAGTCGCTTAGCCATTGAGAGGGCTCGAGTGAGCCGTCGTACTTCGTCACCTCCGTGCTGAGCTTGAACCTTTTGGGTAGAGGTGCTTCGCGGATGCTACGAGCGAAACAGAGTGCTCCGCAGGTTTCGTCATCCGAGGAGCCGGACGAAGAGCGCTTGCGATATCGCGAAGCCCTTGCCTTATCCACCTTTTTTTGAGCGAGATCTGATCGTGCGTCGTATTCTGGCCGGTCGCGGTCGTCATCTTTCCTTGGTTCCTTGCTTCGTTTTCTCGAGCGGCCGCTATGGTGCCGCGAGCTTCTGTCTTTCACTGCTGCTGCGACTGTCGCCGCGGCGTCTAGCTTCTTTTCCTCGACCGCGGCGTGGTGACTTATCCCTCCTTGGTGAAGAGCTTCTGTGCCTGCGTGGCGTTTCTTTATCTTTCTCTTTCTCCCGTCGCTCCTTCTCCTGCTGCTCCTCGGCCTTCTTGCGATCGTGAGAGGCGAGCCTTGCGGCCGCCAATCCGAGTCCTTTTCGTATTTGCTTGTATTGCTCTGCCCGAGGGTCGCTTTCTGTCGGTTGGTTCATCTGCATGTAAGTTGCCGCGGCTAGAACCGCAGCAGCAGGAGTTTGCGGGTACACGTTGCCGTCGTCGTCGACTCGCATGAGAGAAGGAGTGATTGATCTGTTTGTTTCGGGTATGGATTCATCGTTCCTGGATGTGGATGCGTGTCCTTTCCTCGCGGGTCGGGTTCCGACCGAGGGCGTTACGGACAGCCCAGCTCGTCTCTGGCTCGATTCGTCCGCCGCTCTTCTTCGGCGGGCCAGATCTACCCGAGCATCTTTGATAATCGTGGCTGCTCTCACTAGGTGATAGTGGTAGGCAACCATGTCTTCGTGTGAGGATCCGACTGCGGGTGGTTTGCTTGTTCGCATAGCTTCCTTCTCCCGTTTCCAGGATTCCCGCGAAACGCCGATTATGTTGCGCTCAGTCGCGCTGTGTTCTGTTTCCGAGCCTTGTTCCGATCCTGCCATGCAGACTTGAGCTAGTCGAAGCTCGTGCGTCCTAGGCGTAGGTCGAAGGTTTCCTTGGATTCTTGATGGTTCCTCTGTCGAGAGGGTGTGATCGTCGTTGGCGTTGAAGCGGATCGACTCGCCACTTTTCTCCAGGTGACGGCGTGAGTCGACAGCTCCAGATTCAGTCTCCGATTCATCCGAGAAGTGGAGGATCCCGTCCCTGTTCGTCACGAATTTGAGGCCCCCGAACGTCAGGGTGACGCTCTCCTCCAGATCTTCGAATACCGGGCGCGATTCCGGCGAGTGCGGTGTGACCACAATAGATCCGATCCGTAAAGGATTGTTCGGAGCCGTAGTCATTGGATTTCAACGAGAGTTTGATGTCGATGAAGCCGAGGATGCCGGTGATCCAGCGCCCGCCGTTCCCACAGACGGCGCCAATTGTCGAATCCCTGACTCAACAAATCCCTTCGGTGAACCTATCGGGTTTCGATTAGGAGAACCCATGAGCGCTGGTGGAATCATCGGCTAGACAGGGGGCGAGATTTACCCAGGTTCGGGGCCCTCGTAGAGGTAGAACCCTTACTCCTGCCTCTTGTCGATCTGTATTGATGATTAGATCGGTTACAAAGGTTGTGCTCGAATCGAGAGTAGGTCTCGAGTTCAAGGCTTTTGGTCGTGCGGTATTGCTTGGTCCTCTCTCGGGGGCTCTCCTAGCCTTATATAGGCGGCCAGGTCTCGAGTTCTACCCGGAGAGGACTCCAACCCTAGCTAGGTCAGTTACATGTTTCCTAACTTAACTCGCAAGTTTAGTGCAGGTGGGCTTCACGTGGGCCTTCTGGAGTATTCCAAGGGCTCCTCTTCTTGGGCCTTCACCTTGGGCCTGAGAGGGGGTGTCCTTATCCGCAGGATCCAGAATCCATAGCTTCGTCAGGTGTCTTCACTGTTAAATCTTATAATGAGGATTTAATGAATGGAGGCACAAAATTTTTACGTAAATACATTTGGAAATTAAAAGTACCACTTAAAATAAGAATCTTCAAGTGGTTCCTTTACCGTAAGGAATTGTTGACTAAAGATAATCTGGCTAAGAGACAATGGACAGGGTGCCCCAAATGCGTTTTCTGCGGGGAGAACGAGACAATAGAGCACTTGTTCATTTCTTGTCTGTTCGCTAAGAAGATTTGGCAATTGATTCACTTTACTTTCAGCATCACACCACCGAGTTCGATCAATAATTTGTTTGGGGGATGGTTAGACGGGGTTGATACAAAGACTAAAGCGAGTATACGCATTGGTGTATGTGCTTTTCTTTGGGCGATTTGGAATTGTCGAAACGATGTTATTTTTAACAGGATGGACATTGGACATTTTTTGCAGGTAGTACACAGGGCCACACATTGGATACATACATGGTCACTCCTCTCCCCCGAAGCCCTGCGTGGACGTTTGGATACCGGATGTGCAAGACTGCTGGCGGTCGTGCGGGCTATCTTCAGCCAGGCTGGGTGGCTGCACGCTAGGAGGATACAATATGTGTAGACTCCTGAGTTATTTTTACCTGCTGGCTAAACTTTGTAGCCATTCGGCAGCTTCGTTGCTTTGTAATAATTCATATTGGCTGGTAACCTGAGATATTAACTTTAATAAAGCAAGCTGTGTGCATCTCCTGGATGCAGAGGCTGGGTTTTCCGTTTCAAAAAAAAAACATATTTTCTTGTTCATTTTTTTTCTTCTTTTTTCGTTTCTGTTATTTTATTATGTTCTGAATCCCATACAATTGGTGTACTACATATGGAGTCCTACGAGACTAAGCCATGCCAACCGTGCTAGACGTGCACAAGTACAACTCTATTTCGTGTCCGCCAAGAAAGAGAGTTGTTTGCCCCCAATATATAGTGCGAGGTAGTCATAGAATAGATTGAGAGAGAGAAAGATGTGAGATCAAGAGAGATCCACCAGATTAGCACGTAGAGGGTTTGTCCTCTCGTGCATTGTAATACTCCTCCCAATTATAGTGATAAGCCTTTGTGCGTGCCGTGGTTTTCTCCCGTAAGGGTTTCCACGTAAAAATCTGTGTTCTTGTTCTTGGTTGATCCGTTATTCGCTGCGCCGTTTTTTAACAAGTGGTATCAGAGCTCCAGGCTTGGAGATCGATTCGCTGCCCGGGAGACTTTCCGCTGCGCTCCCGGGCAGCGCCGCGCAACGTGCCGGATGGATCAACCGCCGCAATATATGGCGTGGTACAACAGCATCAAGATCGGATCTATGACTGCCCCTCGCGTCGTCCGCGGCTGGGCGACTCGGGGGGACCTTACAGCCCCAGCCGCCGGCGAGCCATCCCCGACCTCCCTCTCCCGCCGCTGCCGGAGGAGGCCGTCCGTCGGCGGACGGCGGCGGCGGGGAGATCCTCCTGTTTTCCTTTCAATAAGCTAGGCAGTCTTCGCAGCTCTCTTGTCTCCGATCTGTTCCGGCCGGCGGCCGTCCACACACCATGTCCGCGTGCGACGCCTAGCTCCTGTGTTGGCCATATGGGGCAGGATGCATCCATGGACATGTACGTCGTTGGTGGCCGGCTGGTCGCAGGTCTCGTCGTCTCCGATCTGATCCGGCCGGCGGCCGTACACGATCAGAGTGCGCATGGGGCAGGTTGCATACTGCAATTCGGTTGTGGCCTGCTGCCCCCACACGTGTATCCAGCTCCGACGTCTAGATCGTGAGGCCAGCGACATGGGACGGTAGCGGCCGTTCGTGAGGTCGACGACTCATGGCGGCGGCCAGATCACCGGAGCACTAGATCTGGGGCGACCCGGCTATGGTGCGGCCGGCGCGGAGACCACGATGGCCGGCATCCCTCTCGCCTCCCTCTCACTCAAGCCTGCAGCGCCCCTCGAGCGGCTACCTCGACGGCCCTGTGCGGGGCGGTACCGCAGGATGGTGGATGCGAGGCTGGTGGCGGCACGACCTGCTGCTAGGCGGCGGGGCTCGTCACTTGAGCTCGGCGACGGACTACGCAAGCGGCTCGGCGTCTTGGCGGGGGCGGCGCCTTCGGCTTGGCTCCCAGGCGGCGCGGCCTCCTCTGTCCTAAGTGGCGGGAGGCGGTGGTGCTAGGGACCGTCGGCGGCAGGGCTCCCGATGGCGGCGGATGCGGACCAGGAGATCTTTCCCCTCCCGCAAACGTCCGTGCTGGGAGTCGTTTCGCAGCGTCGGGGCTGCGAGACATCGGAGTAAAGAAAGTGGTCCCAGGGTTTCCCATCGCGCGAGGACGAAGATCGGCCTGATGTAGGCCCTCTTTGATCAAGCCGGGGTGTCGACCCGGAAGGCTCCGCCGGCGAACTCACTTGGGCGATGCCTGGAGACAGCTGGATCGGTGGAATTCGGGCGCAATGCATGGTCATCGAAGGTGAGATTGGAGGACTAGCAATGGTGTTCAGAGTCTTTGCATCGATGGGGAACTGGCTTGGAGTTACATGATTCGTGACAGCGGTATGTAAGAGGGGGCGACAACATGCGTGGAGTCCAAAGTCCTACCTTTCAGGGTGAAAACCCAAGGTCTGGCCTTAATTGGTTGTGCCTGACACTGGTCTTGTTGGAGACATTGTTTTGAGAGCGAGGATTATCTTCAGAGTGAAAACTCAAGGTCTGGCCTTAATTGGTTGTGCCTGGCACCGTTCTTCTTGAAGACGTTGTTTTTGAAGAGCTGGACATCAGTTGTTGTTTAGGTGGTGGTTGTGCGGCTGCTATAAGGATCGTAACTCTGTAGCGGGACTTTTCTTTTTGTTCTTTTTTTTTATTGTCTTTCGGTTGTGTGCATCTGTAATGGCTATTGCTATTGCGTTGTTGTAGAGGCCGGGTGTAATTTGTATCTCCGCGATATTAATATACTTCCCTTTATCAAAAAAAAAAAAAAAGAGTTATTTGTTTTTCGTCGGCGTTCCATGTGCCGTGCGATTCGTCCGTGTGCAAGTCTTCTAGTCCAATATAACTTCCGATCCGTCGCCGAGTCATGCCTTTCGGTTCCGTGCGCGGAGCTGGGCTGTGGATCACCTTGAAGAAACCACAGGTACGCGATCGATCGGAAGGAGCAGCACGTGTGGCCGGTGTGGGTGCATCACAGAACCATTAGGCACACGTAGTTGGAGCCTTGGGCCATCATCACGAAGCAAGGAGAGGACCAAGTCCCGAGGAGTGCTGGTGCACTAGTACTGCTTCACGTGAAGAGAAACTAAAGATTTTTGGATCCCTAATCTGCTATGCACACACGGATCTGCTTGCTCCAATTGCTATGTCCACCCAAACAGCTACCAGGTGCTATTTACTCCCGTTATTCGCTCTGCTAGTTTAATTTAACAAAGAATTTCTGTCTGGCTTGTACTGCTTAGTGTTACAGATTAATCTACTCATGGTCTCCATGAAGTACCAGCATTGGTTGTTGGTTCGTGACACAAGATTTTTCCTATGGCAAGTCAAGATGCGAGCATTGTTGGGGAAGCCGATTATGAGGATGCACTGGATATTTTTCTGTTTAAGGTGGAGTATTTGGGATTATGATCTGTCAGATATAATGGATGCAATATTGCTGTTGTTTGTTGAAGAACACAATTATGGAGGAGGTGATTATTAAGCCTGTTGGTAGCCAGCATATACTCTATACTCTCCAGAGATATTTGCTGTTATGCATGTGAAGGTTTTGTTCATGTTCGTGATGATGATCAGTTATGATGCAAGGAGATATGTGTCTGCCAGATACTACAACATTTAGTACTGTTAAGTTTCAAGTACAATTTAGTTGTGTTTGCTTTTTCAAGAGAGGTCTATTGCAGAGTTTAAGATCCAATGCATGTTTAGAAGGTTCCTTCATCCGACAGTTGTTTTACATGGACAGTTTTAGACCATGTCATGGATTTTTCAGATGGCAGTGTTTGGTGTACGTGATACGCTCCGTACAAGATGCTCTTGCATGAGTATTGTTTGCCGAGATTTGTGCTATGTGTTTTGTAGCATGTTCAGATTCCATGAGATGAGTTCTTCACAATGCGATGTGCATCAAGATGTTGCACTATGAGCTATGCTCTCGTTTATGCACCACAGGAGATAAGATGACTTATGTCATTTGATGATTGGGCAGTTTCGGTGTTTTAAGGTCAGTGACACACACTCAGACTTTTATTGGGAGTTTCCCAAGCTTCGTATGTCTGCTTTGTTGACAGCTGTGTGTTTTCTCGACGACCTACCGATTGATTTGCTCAATATGACTTCGTGAGAAGTTTATTAGTCATATGGACGTTTCAAGACACAATGTTTACTTGTGATGACTTTAATTGAGGAGTTGGTACTATCTATGATTATTGTACGGGATTTCGTATCAAGGTGGAGTGTTATTTTATTATGTTCCGAATCCCATACAATTGGTGTACTACATATGGAGTCCTACGAGACTAAGGCATGCCAACCGTGCTGGACGTGCACAACTACAACTCTATTTCGTGTCCGCCAAGAAAGAGAGTTGTTTGCTCCAATATATAGTGCGAGATAGTCATAGAATAGATTGAGAGAGAGAAAGATGTGAGATCAAGAGAGATCCACGGATTAGCACGTAGAGGGTTTGTCCTCTCGTGTATTGTAATACTCCTCCCAATTATAGTGATACACCTTTGTGCGTGCCGTAGTTTTCTCCCGTAAGGGTTTCCACGTAAAAATATGTGTTCTTGTTCTTGGTTGATCTACTTTTCGCTGCGATGTTTTGTAACAGTTTCTCCCTCTGATCGTTGTCTCTAGTCCACGCTGGAACTCCCGTGAAGTTCTCATGTGGATCTAGATTGAATCGAAGATGATATTTTCTCCGTGGTTGGAGAAGGAAGAAATGAGAGGGGGGGAGAGGGTAGGTAAAAGGGAGGGTAGGTAAAAGGGGCGAAAGGGGAAAGGGGGTGGGGACAAAGTACGCAGGGACGAGCGCGCAGTCGGTAACTACCCAGAATAGGACATCCGCACGTACCGTTTCGAGTGCGGGGCAGATGAGCTCAATTTAGGACCAAACGGGCTCGACGTAGCCGCGTCCAAATACCAGCGACTGGGTTTGCTAGAGTTGCCCCTAATTGGCGGGTTTTCCATGCTGCGTGTTTAAAAATAATCCAGCAACAGTGTTCCACACAGTCTTGATTGATCTAGGCCGTCGCTTGCAGATCCACTGGCTGGTAAAAGCCACGTCACTTGAGCTGTTGAGCACGTGACAGGACAGGAGCTGTTTCCGCCCCGACAACACGGCCTCCTCCGCCGCCATGCCACCGGCGCCGCCGTCGCCAGAATCTCCACAGGACGGGAGAGGGAGCTTGAACCCTGCATTAGAGAGCAGCCAAAACAGCGCCCCCACTCACCGCCAGCCAGAATCTCCGTCCCCGCCACCACCCTCTTCATCCTCCATACCTGCTCATCCTCGCCACAATCTCCCTCCCCGCCGCCATTAACCACCGGCGGTCCTGGTCACGACCGCCGACGAATTCCAGTCACAGCGGCTACGAATCTGTCGGCTTGACGCCCGCGGAGGTGAAGCTCGCGACCTCCTTCCCTCGCTCTATTCCCTTCTAGTCTTCTGTAATGAACCGAAGTCTGTGTGATGTGCGCCCGAATTTGCCAACCATTGAATTGCACATAACAGCTGCTTTTCCAATCATAGATAGATGCAATTACATAAAAAAAAAATTCCAAGCCACGGTTGTATAAGCATGGTGGTAAAGCTTAGAGAAAGGGTCCATTGTGAAACAACCCACATCTAAACTTAGCTGGCTGTGGATTATCTAATGAACCATAGAAATTTTCTTACTCCAGTTGGGCTTGATGCCGCAGCCACTCTAAAGTACCACTCATCGGTTTCTGAACGGTATCATGTGAGGAACATGACTTTTTTTTGTTGCCATTTGGTTGTGAAATTTGAACATTGCCTTTTGGAAGAACTTGGCCAGGTTGAGGGAGTAAGTCTATCTTTTCTTTGTGTAGCAATTTTGGTCCTTTTCCATTGCAAAGGTGCTGCAATCAGTCATTTACTATTTGTAGCACTGCAGATCTTGTATACTGTTAAAACGATCAATTTATGACATCCAAAATGAGATTGTGTTCTTCTAAGAAAGACTGAGATTTCGTTTAATGATCGTGGCAGGCCCTCCCCCGCCGCCACGGCCTCGCTGCCTCCAACCCTGTCCTCTTCTCCGGCCATTGCCTCAGCTACCGCACGCTCGAGGTCATCCTCACCAAGGTAATCTCTCCCTGCCCCCTCCTCTCTCAAATTTCAGTTGTGATGCTTCACTTTGGCCCCCCACTTTGGATTTACTGAACGTGTGCAAGGATGCTACTCATGATCTCACTCGGCGTTTGTGTTTGAGGGCAATTTCTTGATTCAGTGAGATTTGTGTCACCTTAGTCAAATTTTGGCCTTATATACTCTACTAGTGTTTGAAGTCTGTGGTTTGTCCATATATCGCTACTGAAGTATGCCTCCTGTAGGGTTGTACCGTGGAATTTTGTTGTGTAGACTAGTACTTTGCAGGAGTACAAGTCTCGCAGTTGTTTATATAATTTGGAACATTCCGGCAGTTCACCATCATGCTTACTGGCCTAGCTGTGCTGACTTTTGAGTCTTGTTTCTCAGTGCTCCATAAATCAGCTGTGCCTCTCTATGAATATATGAATATTACAGGTTCTTTGGTAGAATAGCCTTATCTATACTACATTCCGCTCAGTGGGAAAATTGTGTTGAAGCTATTGGGGTTTGCCTAGTTTCATCTCTACTGAAAACTTTTTCTTTAGAGTTGTAATAATGTGGTTATTGGCGGTGTAGAATATTACTTTGCAGTCTTACATGTCTCTTTTGTTTGATCAGCTTTACCGACATGAAGAAGAGGTGGTTTTCATAGAGGTCACAAAGGAAGATGATGATGCTCGGGTACGTTTTGCACCGAGTCAAACTACCGTGTAGATGAGAGATCTTAGTACACAGCTAACTGACCACTCCTATTCGTTCTTGGAAACCCTGTTTGCTATTTAACACAATTTCAGTCCAGCCTTTGGTAGTTCAAGCCCATTTGAAACATCTGATTCTGAAAATATTTTCATGGAAATTTTTCTTGTACCTCTCATCTTCTAGCAATTATTTTTAAATAATAATACTTCTTACTGTAGTCACTAGTCAGCAGTCAACAACCCAACACTGCTCCAATACTGTCTTCAGATATGCGAGTATTAGTAGCAATCCTGTGAACTGTAATGTCAATCTCATCCATTTCATACTGTACATAGAAAGATCCTTGGATGCTTACTTAAAACTACCATTTTGTAACTGAATCGTATTCATTAGTTCCTTTTTGTGAACTACAGTACAGGTTAGAGGTCATAGTACAAACCTAACTGCTCTCTCCTATTCATTTCCTGAAAGCTTGTTTGTTAACATAATTCCAGTTCTGAGTTATTTTTGTTGGATTTGTTGTCAGTAACGCATTTCAAGCCCATTTGAGCCATCTAATATAAAACACTGAACATGTCTTCTTGCAAAGTTTCTTTTACCTCTCACCTTCTAGCATTATATTTAGATAATGCTTCGTAGGTTTATTTGTTACTGTAGTCCACATTGTGTTGATGTGGTCTTCGTGTTTTTTGGATCTGTAATGTCATCCATGCTGTGAATGGAAAGATTCTTCGCTGCACACTCTAAATGAAATTTTTGTAATTGGATCTGGGGATCAAATTTGTTCATGATTAGCTCCTAAAATTCACAGCTTGGCTAACTGTAGATGTTACTCATTTTGTTCTCAACTCAATCATTTGAACAGCAAGCAGAAGAGAAACTGAAGGAGTATCATGCAGCAGAAACACGGCGTGATAGTGCTCTCTTGGTTAGTATGATTCCACAAAATTTGGGAGTCCTGGTGCAGTATATTTTTGTTCAAGCTCCTGATGGACAATTTTGGTTTATTATGTGGAAGTGCTGATCATTATTTATGTTCGGTAGGTGTTGAGGCGGTTCATCTCTAAGGGAACGACTTGCACTCTCCTGTAACGATGGATGCAATTGTTAAGGAGGTTCTTTTCAAGCTCTATCATCATCTATTTATTCAGAAAAGAGCTGAACTGCAGTTAGTAACATTGAAACTTTACCAACAGGTGGCAAGGTAACTCAATATCAACATCCACCCAGACAATTTGCACCTCGTGTCACCATTGTCATCCCTCGTTGAATTCGAGCTGCCTCTTCGCTTCCCAAGGATATACCACGCCCGGAAGGCAAGCTGCAGTGGACTCTCAACGTTAAGATCAGGAGATCCTAGGCACTCTCGGCGGGTAATCTTGTTCTCCTTCCAAAGTGGTGAATGATACCAAAAGACCACTTCATCCTTCGGATCAAGAGACGTGCTGAAATATGACTTCAATTCAACACCTTTTCCCTTCAGAATTTGCTTGGCCCCATTGTTCTCAAGCGGGGTGATATGCAGATGATCCGCCTTTTGTTCCTACAAATGTTTAGAAATAGTGAATAATTTGTTTGGAGTAGGGTGCGGAGTGTCGTTGTTGACTTGTTAGTGTGCCCAATCCCAGTGTGGAAGGAGAGCGGGATATAAAGAAAGAAAGGCTGCGATTTCAAGGCATCCTTGAAAGGAGAGGCCGCGAGTGAAAGCTTCCTTGGAAATGCTTGAATGGCGCCGTCGCCATCATCGTAGGAAGACGGCAGTCTTCATCAACGTTTTCAGTGGTCTTCCGTTGCTGGGCGCGTCCTGTGCCGCCGACGCCGTGTCCCTCTTCCGCGACATGCTCAGGAAGCCGCTGCCTCCGGGACCACCGTGTCGCTCCACCACTTCGTCATCAAGCTTGGGCTCCTCGGCTCCAGCGTCGTCGTTTGCAACACGTTCCTCGACGCCTGCTGCAAGCATGGCTTCCTTGCCGCCAATCGGAAGGTGTTCCAGGAGCTGCCACATAGGGACTCCGTCACCTACAACCCCATGATGACGGGGTGCTCCAAGGAGGGGCTGCACGGCGAGGCCCTGGACCTGTTTTGCATATACGCCATGTGGGCCTTGGCGCCACCTATGGACAGGCAAAGAATGCCATCAAGATGTTCGAAGGTATGCTTCGTTATGGGTTTAAACCAGACTCAGTCACCTTCTCGAGTGTACTGTCAGCCTGCAGTCACAACGGTCTTGCAGAAGAATGTATGAATTACTTTGAATTGACGGAACATGAATATGGCATATCCCCCTGGCAGGAACACTGTCCGTGTGTTATTGATACATTAGGCCGGGTGGGACGTTTCGATAAAGTTTAGAAAATGTTGAGCGAGATGCCATTTGGAGATGATCCAATCATTTGGAGCTCTATTCTTCACTCATGCAAGATGCATCGGAACCAGGATTTAGCTAGAGTGGCAGCTGAAAAATTGTTCAGTATGGGACCCACAGATGCGACACGGTACGCCATATTGTCCAACATATAGGTGAAAGCTGGTAAATGGGGAAGATGCTGCACGTGTGAAGAAGACTGTGAGATATCGAGGACTTAATGATTGCAAGAGTCAGCTTACAGTTGGGTTAAATACAAACAAAAAATCTGCAGCTTTTCTTCGAATCACCAAAACCAGTCCAATGATAGCCGAGATTAAAGATGAACTGGAGAGGTTGTACAAAGAGATGGATTAACAAGGATATAAGCCCGACACTAGTTGTGCCTTGCATCAAGTGGATCATGACCAAAAGTTGGAGTCGCTGACCTGAAATACCACAGTGAGAGATTGGCCATTGCATTTGCTCTGATTAACACCCCACCGGGGACACCCATTAGAGTAATGAGAATCTATCTGCCTGCCTAGACTGCCATGCTGCCATCAAGATGATGTCGATGATTGTGAACAGAGACACCATTGTAATAGATTTAAGCAGGTTCCACCATTTCAAGGATGGAGTTTGTTCTTGTGGAGATTATTGGTAGGGATTAAGCTTCCGAGCCAGCAATGAAAGATCACATTGAATGTTCCGACAAACAACTAAAGATCCTCAGGGCTCATCTATCAGGTACGCTACCATTTTGCTGTAGGTTTTGCTACTACCGTTTTTGAATGGTGTACTAGTTATATTCCTTGCATCTACTCCCTCCGTTCAACAATAGACGACTTCCACATATCTATATATGGATGTATCTAGATATATTTTAGTGTCTAGATACATCCATATATAGATATGTGGAAGTCATCTATTGTTGAACGGAGGGAGTATGTAGCTGGAACTATTAAGTGTGCTTTTGAGGATAAGTCTTGAGTCTCTCTGGCACACCAAGTTCAGCTCCATATTACAGCTATGAGTGTCAGCTGCAATACTCACGGGTTTCCGTAATTTAAATAAATTTACCAGTGAAGCAATAAACCTGCCTTGATCTTGTTCGACCATGTGTGCCTGCTTGTTTTTTTCAATGTGCCTGCTCAACATGCTGCATATTCAAATGGATTTCTTTGTGTTTCAATTGATAATCATTCATTGTGCAAGAAAAGAGCCTTGTTTTTCATAATTAAACTTTTTCTACAGCAGCGTACTGCATTGCATCAGCATAGCTGGCAGCATGAACCTGAAGCAAACAAATACTGTTTAAAAAAAAACGATAATACTGTTCTTGTTGGCACTGAACTATCGGAAGGAAACAAAAGAGAGTGTATCTAGAACAATTACAACATAAATCTTATCTGCATGTAGGCACTTTTGGCATCTCAATTTCAACTCTGCGGAGAAGAATATGCCGAGCAGAAATTCCTTGCAAGATCTCCACATGCCTTAGAGGCCAGCCGGCAGTTCTGCAGGTAAGGTAAGGTTGCTGATACAATTATTTTAGATTGATCGCTACTACGACTGAGAGAAAAATTGCTCCAGGAAAAGTTTAGCTAGGGAAAAGAACATCTCTTGTCAGGTATCAGGTATAGATTAAAGGCGACAGGTACTCAGCTTGGGGTAATCATTATTGTTCCGTGTTAAAGAGGATACCGAGTTAACATGTACGTTGATTTCAGTAAGTCACAATTCTACCTTCAGAGAATTTAATCAAGCCAGATCCATATCAATTTGATCAAGCCAGTTTCTAGATAAACTGTGCAGTGCAGTTGGAACTTAGTTTTCTACGTATCATATACTGTTTAGGATACCACGTGTCCTCTCTAATATATTCTACTGAATGGCCTTGCAATAAGTTAAGGCTTTGTTTCATCACACAGATATAAAATATGTCAAGGGCATGTGTCCACAATACAGGTTTGTTAGGAGGAGAAAAACAATTAATAAGTTTATGTTTCTGAGCTGACAATTGTTGTCTGAAGCCGGATCATTAATCACTTGATTAAGGTAGAAGAAATATGTTAAAGTATGAATACCGTCACGCATTATCATACAATGCTAGTCTGATTTGGTTTGTTCTATTGTGGTTGATTGACATTGGAAATGCCCTTAGGTGATAGAGGCGTCCGTTAACTAAAAGATAATCTGGTGCAATGGTGTAGATTTCGTTGGAGCATCTATTAGCGGGCAATGCTAGTTTACGGGTGACCATAGGTCAGGTCAAAATTCTGACATGGTGTTTCCATTTATGGTTAGTTACGCATTTGGTAAGTTCTTATTTTGGTACTGTGTTCATGCGGCAAAAGTATCTTGTCTTGCAAAAAGAAAGGAAAGAGAGAACCGGGAGAAGAGGGAAATTAATGCTGTATGTGAATGGCATCACACATGGTCTCATTTGCATGTGCATTTGTCAACGGAAAATGAATGAGTTCCGCCTCATTTGGATGTCACCATAGGCTGGTCACCCATAGAGGAGCAGTCCTGTCTTAGCACATACTATAGCATACTGTTATTTTATGGTGATCCAAATTCATATGAAGACAAAGAAAAGTTCGGCCTCCGCTACGCGGAGACCCGTCGCCGGAGGCTTAGGCCCGCCGCCGGTCATCAAGGTGTCGCCGCTCGCCTTCTCACAGCCAGGAAACCGCCCTGGCCGCCATGCGCAGCGCTCTGCCCGAGGCGTCCCAGCCGCGTCCGGGGGCCGCCGCCACATCCTCCTGCCCTGAGAGCACGCATGGTGCCGGGTGCCGCCGCCACCGCGGCCCTGGCCGGCGGCAACGGCGGCAGTCTTGACCGGTTGAGGGAGGGGCTAGTCGGCGGTAGGGTTGGTTCCCCCCGGCGGCGCCCTGGGGTGGCGGCGCGGGAGGGTCTAGGGTTACTCGATTAAGATTTAAAAATAAAAGTTAAATATAAAAAGTCGACTGTGCCCCTGACCAATTCTGACGTAAGGGGGGACACGGAAGCACACCGCTTGAACATATATCAGCGATAATATTTATATGATTTTGTCACGGGCTAACCATGTAATTTTCTGGTCCACGGCTGTTCCTTATTTCCTTGTGACTTGAATGGCCGTTGCTTTTGGCGTTGGTTCATGTCTTGTTTCAGGGGGTGAGCTTCACAGCAGGGCCAAACGGGAAACGGCCTTGTGCCACAGGAATGACCAGCGGCTCCGAATGCAAAGAAAACCTAGTCCAGTGGTTTAGGTTAAAAGTAAATGGAATAGATTTCGTTGGAGCATATATTATCACAGTGTTAACTCTTTGTAAACATATATAGGAGCCACCGAAAGCATATCTTTACCTAATAATAAAAGCGTTAAGGTTTCCTTGGTTGGTTACTTGGTCGGTCGGTCCGTCATTAAAATTATCCGCAAAGTTGACATAAATTACCCAATCTGCCACAATCTTTATCTATCTATTCTCTACCTAACGGAAAGGAACGATGCAGGCCAGGAGATCTAAACGGATTGCACTTCCCTTTCGAGATACTAGATCGATCAATATATCCATCCAGACTCTTACTCCGGAAGGAAGTAGGCCACGAGGCCATCCCATAAATAAGTCCCCGGAGACCAACGCAGCAGGTCACGCAACCGTACAAACGGTACATCATCGATGGGCTCGTCGTGGAAGAAAACTCGAAGGGCACGCCACAGCTTCTCCGGCCGAGCGGCAGGCAGATGTTGGCGAGTGGCTTGGCGGATAGGATCTCGGCAACAAGCGGCCAAGCGATGCCCATGTGCTCTAGCTCAGTAGCTGCCTCTGTGTTCGCTGCTGAGGCATGGCGTCTTCCACGACCGAGCTCATCTACGGCTGTCGGGCACTCGAACATAGCGGATTTTTCGAAAGCAATTTGGTGGCTGAGTCCGACGGAGAAGCAGAAAGAAGAGGAAAGAGCAGTTCCGCTCCAAGCTCGGGACAAACCACGGCTGGGTGGTGTTTGTAGTTGGACCTGCAGATGGGTAAGGAGGTAATGCCACGACAATGTCTGAGGCTTACGGCGAGCTACACCACCGGAGGATGTGTGGCAACGACGCTTAAGTACAGCGAGAACTGCCTTTTTGGTAAGTACAGCGAGCATGCGACCAGTTTATTCATGTGCACGCACTGCCGTCCTGAGCATGCACTGTCCTCCCCGAGGAATAGTCATATTCCCCAACGTCTTCCTCAACCAGGTGGTGCTGCTGCTGCTGCTATGTCCTGCTGCAATGTAAAAATCATGTGCTGATGGATACAAATACCGGCCTGAGGTTCTTTCGAAATTCTGTGCGAGACCATCACAGTGGGCTGGTTTTTGCGAGTGCACACAAAGTAGATGCAGTCCAGGATATGCTCAGTGCATAGTTCATGCAATGGTGTGTGCTTTAGACATACTTTGAATTCTGCACGTAAGGCCAAGATTTCTCCCAACTGGTGACATCGATGGATGACTTGAAGATCCAGTTGCGCTCTTGGTTTTCAAGATGCTAGGCGGTTTCCTGTAGACGCTTTGCAAACATAAGTTACTTATGAGCTAGCTAATCTTTGAATATGTTGTAATGTTGTGAAGGTTATAATTTGGGATGTTAATATATATACACCCACCTACGTTGCCCGAAATTTTGGTGGATGATCATCCACGTTACTTTTCTCCTACAAAGAAAAACCCATATTGTTAGTTGTGGTCAACCTGCTGCATCGGCTGCCGGTGAACTATAGAAGAACAAATGGAAGCCTATCACCACTTTCCTATGGCACGATTAAATTGCCGAGATGAATGTTATGGTGGATTGTATAACTGGGTAATTTGGAGCTAAATTGCAACAAAAAAAGGGCTTCAACTATATATAGGTTGCAATCAGCAGACAACAGAGGTCGCGCACACGTTTTTATCCCGAAGTTGACTTCTTCAACCGTTGCAACGCACGGGCATTTTTGCTAGTAAACATCAAAATCAGCACCCCACATAAAAACCAGTAGTTATCAGCATTGAGATCAGACCTTATGGTCTCGGTCACTACGACTTTGAAGGGTTGATGACGTGCCCTGCAAACATAATTGCGCCGGACCTCTCCTCGATTACAAAGAATGCAAATGGATGGTCGGCAACGAAATCCACGGTTGTCGGCCGAAGCCGCTTAGCACATGCCATGCTATAGGAGTACTTGACAGCGGTGACGGCTGCTGCCTCGGTACCTTCCTCGTTTACCTCGACTACAGCTTTGTGGACTATTTGCTCGAGCGCCAGAGTTCTACCAGTGTCGTCCTCTTCCACCATGTCGGACAGGTCGGCCTCTCCCGGCTGGAAAGCCACGCGGAGACCCATGTCCTGGAGAACACCGGTGGTAGTCCTTGTCCAGGCGAGCTTGAACTTGGGAAGACGGAAGTCGCCAACTGTGACCTTTATCCTAGGCCAATGCTCACTTAGAAAACCCGGGTTGCCCGCTATGTCGGAGATAAGTCCGGGCAGGCCGTCGCGCGCGTCCGGTAGGAAAACACACATGCATTAAGTAGGATGGCGACTCTGGTATCGCCGTTCCCCTCTCGTAGTGGAGCTTGAGCACTTTGAATCCTGGGTGACAGGCTATGTACTGTCTTTTCCAGCTTCGCATGAACGGTACGTTCCTGGCTGCCGTCGAGGAGATAGAACTTGTCATCTTTGGTGCGCTTCTTCTCGAAAGGCTCGTCCCACTTGCCCTTGAAGTAGATGGCGTTGGCAAGTATGAGATCCGTCTGTTTTGGCACCATGCTTGGATCAAGGATTGAATCGATGAGGTTGTTTGTGGCTGCTGCGACCCATTTGTTGATTCGCTTCCCTGCTTTCTTTGGCTGCATACAGAAAACCCTATGTTGAGAAATATGTAAGTGCTAGACTAGATGACGCCTGCGCAACAGTCTAAATGCCGACTTTCTGAAACAAAAATTGTTCGAATAAAGTTTGGTTTTGAGAGTTAAGTTAGAGCTGGTCAAGTCCCGAACTGTTGGATTACCTTATGATTCGTGTGGATCTGTTGGATTTATGTCATGATTTTAAGATTTAGTTAAACCTCTCAGTCAGATTCAGCTCTAGGCTTGCCCAACAAATATTGTCTTTCCTTACTTGAATAATTTTTGACACATTACTAGCAGCCGGACCTAGAAGAGTTAGGCATAGTTTTTCCTAAGTTTAGCGATAGTCTAATGGTATGTGCACAGTACACCGACCTTTTCGTGGAAGTTGACGGCGCGCATCTCCGCCTTGTATGACTCGGCGGCGGCGGCACGGTAGGTGGGCATGAGCTTCCTCGTCTTATCGTGCCACACGCTGAACGCGAACATGACGCAGGGCCCACCCGCCTGCAACTGGTCGGCGAGGGCCTGGTCTGCCAGACTGCGGACGAACTCCGCGAGGCTGTCCCTCGATGGCGCGCCGAGGAGGACGAGCAGCTCGTCCAGCGTGCGTCCGCGTGCTCCGGCGGCCACCAGGGCGAGCGCGGCGTAGATTGACAGCGGCGAGAAGACGAGGTTTTCGCCGTCTCCTGCTGCTGCGTCGGCCGCCAGTCGCTCGGTGAGACGGAAGGCGAGAGCCTCCAGGCCGGAACGCGCCTTCGCTTCTTCCATCTCGCGACTTCAAATAAAATTCTTTAGGTTTGGGAATTTTGTGATTCTGAGGATATCTACTTATAGTTCATGTTGTGTACGGAAGGACTCCTCAAAGTCTACGGCGCCGCCTTTGCCTTCGTTTTCCCGTTTAGCCTTTTATTATTGGACTTCACGTATTTGTTTTATCTGCTTTGCTACGATCGGATGTGTGTTACAAGCAATAGCAAAACAACGATGAAATTAAACAAGATCAAACCAACGGGGACACGAGATTTTAACGTGGAAAACCCTTCCAATGAGGAAGAGAAAAAACCACGGGCGCCAGCCAGCAATACTTCACTATTTCGGGGTAGGTTACAATCGCGCCGGGATTTACAATGTGTGGCTTATCCCGTGCGGCGGCTTACAAGAGGTATATAAAGGCGGTCCTGACCTAACTAGGTCGGTAACTGTGTATCCAACTCCAACTCGGTATCGACTCGTACCGTACCTCGTATTGTAGCCATAAAACAACACTCCACCTTGAGACAAATTCCCTCTTGTAGCATAAATGAGAACCTTCACCTGAAACACACAAAGAAAACACCTTCGGCGCCAAATAGCCTCTTGGGCTAAGCAGTGATACCAACTAAGCTTGAGCAAAGCTCAAACTTAGCAATAGGAACTGGCTTTGTCATCATATCAGCAGGATTATCATGAGTACTAATCTTGCATACCTTCAGCTTACCTTGTGCAACAACATCACGCACATAATGGTACTTGACATCAATGTGCTTTGTTCTCTCATGGAACATCTGATCCTTAGTAAGGTAAATAGCACTCTGACTGTCACAAAATAGGTTAATGCAAGTATCATCTCCACAAAGCTCAGCAAACAGGCCTTTCAACCAAACTGACTCCTTGCATGCTTCAGCAATAGCCATATACTCAGCCTCAGTAGTAGATTGTGCAACAACACCCTGCAAGGTAGCCTTCCAGCTAACGGCACATCCACTAATAGTAAACACATAACCTGTGAGGGATCTCCTCTTATCCAAGTCGGCAGCATAATCTGAATCCACATAGCCTGCGAGTCCCTCACCAGTCTTGCCAAACTTCAAGCAAGCTTTGGATGTGCCGCGAAGGTACCTGAAAATCCACTGAACAGCTTTCCAATGTTCTTTACCAGGATTAGCCATGTATCGACTGACCAAACTCATAGCATATGATAAATCAGGCCTAGAACACACCATGGCATACATTAAGGAACCAACAGCACTAGCATAGGGAACTCGTGACATGTACTCAATATCTTTGTCAGTAGTAGGACTTTGCAATGCTGACAACTTGAAGTGCGAAGCAATAGGAGTACTAACAGACTTTGCATCATGCATATTAAATCGATGAAGTACTTTCTTAATATAATTCTCCTGACTAAGAAATAGCAATCTAGATTTTCTGTCTCTAGAAATTTCCATACCTAGAATTTTCTTAGCAGGACCAAGATCCTTCATCTCAAACTCACTACTCAACTGTTTCTTCAATGTAGTGATTTCTTTCATGCTCTTGGCAGCAATTAACATATCATCAACATATAGCAGCAAGTATATAGGTGATTCATCAACAAATTTAATGTACACACAGCTATCATATTCAGACCTCTTAAAACCATGTGCCATCATAAAAGAATCAAACCTTTTATACCATTGTCGAGGAGACTGTTTCAAACCGTAAAGAGACTTCTTTAGCTTGCACACGAAATCCTCTTTACCAGGCACTATGAACCCTTCAGGTTGGTCCATGTATATCTCCTCCTCTAGTTCTCCATGCAAAAACGCAGTCTTCACATCTAACTGCTCAAGCTCAAGATCATGCATAGCAACAATACTAAAGAAAGTACGAATAGAACTATGCTTGACAACAGGTGAGAACACATCATTATAATCCACTCCTGGAATCTGACTGAAACCTTTTGCTACTAACCTTGCCTTAAACCTTGGAGGCTCACTGGGAGATAAGCCCTCCTTTCTTTTGAATATCCACTTACAGCGGACGGCCTTCTTTTGTTTAGGTAAGCGCACAATATCCCATGTGCCATTCTTCTCAAGTGATTGCATCTCTTCGTGCATTGCACCAATCCACTTGTCACGATCAACCGAAGCAATAGCTTCATTATATGTAGCAGGTTCAGCATCATTCTCCACCTGTTCTGCACAACTTAGAGCAAAATAAACAACATCACATTCCTCAATTAAACGAGTACGAGGTCCTTTATTCCTCTTCTCTCTGCGTTCTGCAATAGACAAATTTTCTTGCTGCACAATAGGAGGTGAGGGCGGCACAATATCCTCCTCAACAATTTCAGTTTCCTCCTCATCCAGGTGGTCTGGCTCCACCTGCAAACGAACTTGTGGTTCGTCCTCATCAGAAGAATCAGGCATAACATCAGTTGACAAACTGTCCTCATACATAACAGATTCATTAAACACAACACTTCTGCTAAAGAAAGTCTTTTTGGTTTCCGGGTTCCACAATTTATATCCTTTTACTCCAGAACCATAACCAAGAAATAAGCACTTAATAGCTCTAGGCTCTAATTTTCCATTATCAACATGAGCATAGGCAGTGCAACCAAAAACTTTCAGTTGTGAATAATCAGCTGACTCACCAGACCATACCTCAATAGGAGTTTTCTTGTCAAGAGGGATGGATGGTGACCTGTTGATCAAGTAGCAGGCAGTGTTGGCAGCCTCAGCCCAAAAACGCCTACTCATGCGGGCGTTGAACAACATGCAGCGAGCTTTGGAGATGATCGTCCTATTCATCCGCTCAGCTACACCATTTTGCTGAGGTGTGTATGGGATGGTGTGGTGCCTGACAATGCCTTCCTGCACACAATAATCATCAAAAACATGCGAACAAAATTCGCCACCATTGTCAGTACGAAGCACCTTCACCTTTCTCTCAGTTTGCTTTTCAATCATAACTTTCCACTCTTTAAAAGCAGCAAAAGTATCATCCTTAGTTTTCATAAAATAAGGCCAAACTCTTCTAGAGTAATCATCAATGATAGTAAGCATATAACGAGCACCACCATAAGAGGGCTTACGTGAAGGCCCCCATAAATCAGCATGTACATAATCCAAAGTACCTTTAGTGCTATGAACGGAAGCATTGAACTTAACTCTCTTATGCTTACCAAACACGCAGTGTTCACAGAACGGCAACTTACTCATATTGCAGTTCTTCAACAGTTCTCTCTTCACCAATTCTGCCATACCATGTTCACTCATGTGTCCAAGCCGCTTATGCCAGAGGTTAGTTGTACTTGCATCATCATTAGTAATAACAGCAGCAGTACCAGACAAAGTGCTACCTCTAAGAATATATAACTTGGCAGAATTCATATCACCAATCATAACAATGAGAGAACCTTTTGATACCTTCAGGCGTTTATCCCCTCCGGCATATTTGTACCCGTCACAGTCAAGGGTACTCAGCGAGATCAAATTTCTCGCCATGGATGGTATGTGTTTCACTCCCGTTAATGTACGTGTCATCCCTCCATGGGTCTTGATCTGAACAGATCCAACGCCAACAATGTGACATTTGTTGTCGTTCCCCACACGCACAAAATCTCCAGTCTGCACAGCTTCATAAGAACTGAACCATTCTTTGTTACAGCAAATATGAAACGAACAAGCAGTATCAAGAATCCACTCATCATCACGGGTAACACATGCAGTAAAAACAGCTAAGCATTCACCATCCGAACTATTATCACCAGCAACAACAGCAGCCTTACCAGTACCATTACCATTACCGTCAGAATTATTTTTCGGTTGGTATGTGCCGTTCCTTTTCTCCTTGTTCTGTACCTTCCAGCAATCATCAATGGTGTGATTGGTTTTCTTACAGTACCTGCAGAACTTGTCTCGTCCTTTGGACTTTGAACGGCCCCTGCTTTTATCTCTGTTGTTGTTGTTGTAGTTGTTATCTCGCTGCTCAGGTCTACCTCGTACCTGCAATGCATCGCCTTTGGAGGACGATGTGTTAGCCTGCACCATAACTTTCATCTTTTCCCTGGTCTGCAGGGCCTCACAAACTTCCGCAAGAGTTAGTTCATCGCGGCTTAACAGTATGGTATCACGCAGGTTTGTAAAAGAACTAGGCAGCGAACATAACAGCAGAAGAGCTAAGTCTTCATCCTCATATTTTACCTCCATCGACACTAGGTCGGACACGATCTCCTTGAAGATCGACAAGTGGCTCATGACAGAACCACCATCCTGCATCTTGAGCGAGAACAGCTTCATCTTTACGTGCATCTTGCTGGTGAGATCTTTTGACATGCAGATCGATTCCAGCTTGACCCACAGCGCAGCCGCGGATTTCTCCAGCAGCACCTCTTGTAATATATCATTAGACAGATGAAGCTGAATCAACGACAAAGCCTTACGATCTTTGCGCTTCTCCTCAGCAGTCCACACCTTCGCTTCCTTATTCCCGAAAGAATCCAGCGCCTCATCCAGATCCGATGCCTGCGACAGAACCGCACGCATCTTTACTTGCCACAGAGAAAACCTCGTCTTGTAGTCCAGCAACGGTAGATCAAACTTCATCGATGCCATCGCGAATCCCTAATCTGAAACAGGGCTCTGATACCACTTGTTACAAGCAATAGCAAAACAACGATGAAATTAAACAAGATCAAACCAACGGGGACACGAGATTTTAACGTGGAAAACCCTTCCAATGAGGAAGAGAAAAAACCACGGGCGCCAGCCAGCAATACTTCACTATTTCGGGGTAGGTTACAATCGCGCCGGGATTTACAATGTGTGGCTTATCCCGTGCGGCGGCTTACAAGAGGTATATAAAGGCGGTCCTGACCTAACTAGGTCGGTAACTGTGTATCCAACTCCAACTCGGTATCGACTCGTACCGTACCTCGTATTGTAGCCTCCGGCGACGGGCCTCCGCGTAGCGAAGGCCGAACTTTCCTTTATCTTCATATGAATTTGGATCACCATAAAACAACAATGTGGCCACGTGCCTACGAACCAGCTGCGATGTTCTTTCTAGCTGTTTGCCTAATTATATCTTTCATGGCGCTTGATCACGAGTTTTGGGTATATATATAGACGAATAGTCATGTGTTTTTCTAGGGTTTGCTCCTGCGCTCCGGCTATCCGCCTTAAACCCTTTGGTGACGGCGATCCCCTCCTCGCTGCCCCACCTCTCCTTATGTTGGGGGAGTTACTCACGGGTCCCCAAAACTCACAGGTCGAGACACGGCATGGGCAGGAGGCTCAAAGCCGACTTTCCATAGGAGCTACTTGGGCCAGGATTTAGGGGGCTGGCGAGCCTAGCATGGACTCGGCTCAACAACCAGACCTGGCTAGAAGATAGAGCCTAGCCGGAGGACGGAACCTGGCTAGAAGATAGAGCCTAGGAGGACGGAACCTGGCTTGAAGATAGAGCCTAGCTGGAGGACATAACCTAACCAGAGGACGAGACCTAGCCAAAGGAGTAGACCCAACTGAATGTTAGACCCGGGTAGGGTCTAGCTTCGTGTACAAGATAAGGCTGTCCAAACTTGCGAGATACGAAGGACCTGGAGGACTTAGTGTAGGATTGCGGTTGCGGGTAGAACCCGGAGTCTCTTGTTAACTCAGGAACCCGACCACTATATAAGAGGTTCCTGGGGCATAGACATGACACGTTCTAAATTATAGTAATAGCCCTTGAGACATCAGAAGTCACAATCGCTCATTGTAAATGAGACTCGAACCATCAACAACAATTTAACAGGAGTAGGTGAACGGATAGTATGGGCACCGAGAGGGGGGGGGGGGTGAATAGGTACTACGACGAATTTTAATTTTTCTTCAAGATTAGGCTTGACACAAAGGTAAATTCTCTAGATAATGCAACTACGGTGAATTTACCTATATGACAAGAACAAAAAAAATTACAATATAAGTAAGGTAAAGAAAAGGGAACGAGATAACCGAAGTCAGAAGCACGCGGAGACACGATGTATTCCCGAGTTCCTCCTTGTTAAGGGAGTACGTCTCGTTGGAAGGGTGTGAGTTTCGTCACAAAGGCCTACTCAACGCCACAAAGGCCTCACCCTATTCATTGATGAACCCCGCCACAAAGGCCTAGTCCACCTTCCACTATTGATCCCCTTTGAGGCGGGAATCAATCTTTTACAAATAAGTTTGGGACACACACCCACAACCAAATTGGGGGCTCCAAACAATCACAAGAATCACCAAGTGAGACAAGATGTCTAGGTTCTCCACAAGAGAAACCCTAGACTAGTTCCCCTCAAGCAAATGAGGGGGAAAATGAAATCCGGTTGGTGAAGACGTAGATAGGGGCCTTCTCCTTCGATCCTCCGAAGATCAACACTTTTGGGTGGAGAGATTGGGAGATATAGCAAGGTGGGTGAGCTCTAGCAATGGTGAGATCTATTCTGGACGAGCTAGCTGGAGGTAGGTGGAGGAGAGGGGGTATTTATACCCCTCATAACTTTTAGAGCCGTTGGAGACATTTCTGTCAAAGTCACACTGGAGACTCCGGTCTGAGAAAATCGCCAGTCTTCATACCGGAGACTCCGAACAGAATCCAGTGTGTCTCCGGTGTGGTTCTAGCGAGTGACACCACACCTCCAACACTGCTTACTTCTTGAGAGTCCACCAGTCCGGAGACTCCGGTGCTCCAGACCGGAGACTTCAGTGAATGCTTGCTTGTGTCCACTCCTTAACGCAGACACTGTCTGTGGATCATTGAGCAGCGTTGTGCCTGTAGGTCCGGAGACTCTGGTGTATCTCCGGCAAGTCTCCAGACTGAGTCCAGCGGGAGACACCAAGAGTGTAACACGGTTTCTTCAGCAAAACATACCCACACCGGAGACTCCGGTGTATCTCCGGTAGGTCTCCGGAGTGAGTACAGCGGATGACACCAGGCTCTCAGCACAGATTTGTTCCACAAAAAGCTTCATACCGGACACTCCTGTCTGGGAGACCGGAGACTCCGGCCTGGAATGGAATTCCAGCAGAAGTTCCACAATTGATCTTTGTTCTTTTTGAAACTCATTGCCACCATAACGATTACTAGACCCTGAAAAACATTAACACACTTGAAGATACGTGTGTTGTTAACAAACATCCAAAACAAGATGTTTTAAGTGTGTTTGCACTTTCAATCTCACCCTTTTTGGTGTTTGATGACAACACACATTTTGCAATGAATATCACAGCTGGGCTATGTTTGTAAAAAATAGACGAGCTTTCGAACAACTAAGTCGTGAGCTCCCCCTATGTTTTACAAACAATGCCCTCTAGCACAACTACTAGTGAACAATATAAATACATGCATAAGTAAGATAGATAAAGCAACATTAAGCACAAATGATAAGATAGCTTCACCACGTAGTCTCACCACACATAGATAAGGTCCACTAGGAAATAACTCGAAATCAACTAGGATTAAAGGAACAGAAGCCATAAAAGCAAATCAAGCCCAAGGACTTGTGTTCCAAGGCGAATGAAATCAAAACAAAGCAACCCTTGCACCGAGAAGTCTATAGCTACTTCTCCCCCTTCGGCATCAAGACACCAAAAAGGGCAAAGAGCAACTACACGCACCCCAAAGGATCAGTCATACTCCTCGTAGTCCTCATCATCTCCATCATCATCAATCCTGTTCGTGCCTTCTCCCTCATTATCCTCATCATCTTCTTCATACTCCTCTTCATCCTCTTATTCACTTTGCTCCTCAGTCAGCTCCTCTTCCTCAGTCATAGGAGCTTTGCCACGGTTGGTAGAAGATGAAGGAGCCGAAGTGACCTCCTCAAGATCACCCCACGGGTAGTTGTGGGTGTTCCAATTCTCATAGGACATGGTCAAAGACTCAGTAGGAGGATCAAGAGTAGGAGGAGCCCCAATACCAGCATGGTCCTGGAGCTTGGTGATCATCTTCCTCAGCTGACGCCTTTCCTTATAGGCCTCATGGTTCTCCTTGTGGATAGCGACCGTCATGCAAATAATATTATGCTGAAACCAAGAAAGATTCTCCATCTCATCTTGAGCTTCTTACTTTCTAGACTGGGAGAGGGAGTGTCAGAATTCTTCCTCCTAGACCTTGGAGCAGCCTCAACATCACCCATGGGGGTGTCCTCTTCAGGCAAGTGAGAAGAGAGCACGTGAAGAGTGCCAAAAGTATGCATAGTCTCACAGTCAAGGCCTAGGCACTCATCAAGAATGAGCATGATTATCACATAGGGAGCATAAACGGGGACCTTCTTGATCTCAAGCATGGCTGAATACATCTCCTCCTTAATGAAATGCATGACATCGATCTCATATCCCTCCCCATATGGACCACGCAAGTGACACTGGAACGCCTGATAGAGCAAGTTGACTATACCACCACAGATAGCATCCACATTCCAGGCCTTGGGAGCAATGTTGTTATGGAAGAGGCGGAGAATAATGTTGTAAACCCTCTTGAGATCCTTAGCAGTGCCGGTGCTCGAGATCTTCTCATACATAGGAGCCATCCTCTTCTTGTTATAGGCCGTACCACGGATATGCATACGTTGTACAGCATCATCACCCCATGGGTAACCAAGCAGCTCAGCCAACCTCTTGATAGAGGACTCACACTTCCTCGGCCCGGTCATCCAAGTAAGGGAAACATCATCATCCTCCCCAAAAGTGACAATGGCAAAGAACTACTGAACGGCCCTGATGTTGTAGTTTTGCTGAATGCCAACAAGATGCTCAAGCCCCAGCTTCCTAGTGATCCACACAGCCTCCTCGAAGTACTCGGAACTGCCCAAGGCATCTAAGTCAAGAACCCGTGGACTGATAGGATGCTTCAGCTTGGCATAGATCTCCCTCTGAATGAGCTCGAACTCTCTCCTCAGTAGTGAGAACTCTCAGCAGTGCGAGCCATGGTGAAGAAAGATCTGGCCCCCATAATCCTGTACTCCCTCTTACTCATCGAGACCACATTGGTGATCCTATCATACTTGGCCTTCTTCGCCAATTCACGCCTCTCTCTCTCTTGGCCAACTTCTAGTTGACGACGTTCATCCTCAAAGGTCCTCCTCTGACCAACCCTCCGAGTATCCAGATCGGTGACTGGATAGTTGCTAGCATGAGCACGGTACCTCCTAGTAGTGACGTTAGGATTTGAGGCGGATGAGTTCGTCCTTTTCCCTAAAAACACAACACGGCCAAACACAAAACCAGAGAGAAGAAGATAATCACACATGCCCATAAGATGGAGGAAAAATCACCAAAAAGAACTTTTGGGCAAGTTTCAGAGAATCCACAGCGTAGTCTACGGTCTGGTAGACCGGAATGCATACATTCACGATCCCAGATCACACCAGTCGTGAACAACATATCAAGTTGGTACACAGATACAATATCCATTACAAGGTTACACAAAACAATTACAAAAGGGACATGGTCACATGACCAATTCCACACAACTGCCACGCAGGGAAATACACAACACACACAACGGAAGACTAAACACACAAACGTGGTAGAGCCCAAGTCACGCCTCAACCTACAGGCTGCTGACTGGGAGACGATCCTAGTTCGCAAGTCCATCAGCGCAGTACTCCTTCTCGTAGATCTCCTCCTGAGATTCCTTTTCGATGTCTGGCAAGTAAATACCAGGGACGAAACCAATATGAGTACATTTGAATGTACTCAGCAAGACATCCATCATGTAGCTTACCAAGATGCAAGTATGCTTATATAGTGGAATAGGTAGTCTATACATAGGGTTCACTACCCATGATATATGAAAGATATATCATAGTTGATTTTGAAAATCTCTGTATCTTCGTTGAAGAAGATGCTTCAAAAGAAAATAATATAGTTTTCTTTCTCTTGTAGATATCACATGTACAAGAGGTTTTGTAAAACTTTGTTAAAAGAAAGTTTTCTCTTTGCAAAACTTCTTGGAATCAACTTCCAGTTTTTGTTTAGAAAAGAAAGATTTTCTTTGCAAAACTTCTTGTAAAACAACTTATGGCTTTCATCAACGGTACCTCCACGGTACAAGATTTTCCTCCTTTCAGTACTTCACAAGTCCAACTCCTTTTTGAAAACATTGACACAATGCTAGCTACATGGCCATTCAACTGTCCATATCCGAGGACGCGGCTATTCAGAATAGTTTGACTCTGCAGAGGTGTACACAATCCACCAGATCCAGTACATCCGCCGTGAATAACCACGGACTGTAACAACAGTATGTAAACATCAGATAAGTGATCCTAACCATCCACTATGATCAAGCTAGAATATTCCTATCTCTTCAGTTGGGTATAATCTCCCCGGCAGCAGGTCCCACCCCGCCACGGCAGGAGACCCAACTGTCACATCCGGAGGAAAAATTAATTCCACACTTTATATGCCTCGTGTTGTGATTTGACGACATTTCGGTTCGAGGGAAAATCACATCCCTTATAGCAAATTGAGATCGAACACACACTAACAAGAACAAATTTCAAGTTAAGCCCCGTGCCCATGTTGGGGTAAAGTGGCAGTACGGTAAAGGTTGTCCGCATTTTTGAAAACACGTTTTTCCCAAAAATGACCACTTCAACAATCCTCCGGTGAATAAGGCTTCGCCTTTCCACCGGGTTTTCCATAGAGCTTTTGTTTTGCAAAAACATATTTTTAGGATGTCCACTTAGGGACTTATTATCTTTAGTGGTAATAAATACCATATGGTGGCTATGGGCTTGGTAACACCAAGTATCAACTACTGGCGTAATAATGATATATAATATTAATAGTAGTAGTAATCACTCAAAAATAGTTTTTGGAAATCAAAGTTTTTGTAAGACTTTTCAGAAGTAAAACATGCATGATAGATAATGATAAGTGTAGTAACAGCATCAGGATGGCTTACCTTAAATTTCTTTGTGTCCCTGGCCTTGAGGTAGCTTGATCTTGACACACAGCTCTACGACTCCACCTTCTTCTTCTTCGTTTTCTAACGCCGTAAAAAAATAAAAGACACACACTCAGAACCAGAGGGACAATCAAGTAATCAAAACAACACATACACCAAGCAAACTTATACTAATGTAATCACTCAAGAAGTTATCGAGAGAATTACCTCACAAACTCTCAAACAAAACTATCGTCAGTAAAACGTATGGTTGAAAAACCATATTCCACATCCCAATATCATAGGATGAGTGCGTGTACCACTATCATACCAAGATATTAAAGAAGCTAAAAATATAGCTTGTGGTCACAAGGGTGAGGCTACTAAGGTGCTCATAAACAATCAATGTAATGCAAATCATCAAAGCAACACCCATGGCAGTGGGTATTAACAACAACACAAGCAATCAATCCAAACAAGTTTACCACTAACCTTTAGCATATATAACAAGGTACTACTAAACACAATAATAACACTAGTACCCAACTTATGCTAAGGTAAACACTCAGACAATTTCCGAACAGCAAGGCAAACAAAACACAGATGAATCACCTAGTTATTTATTAAGCTTATGTCTACACAAAAGCTAAGGAATCACTCAATCATGAAAGTAACCAAACAAACCAGTGGATCAATAAATTGCAAAAAGTAAATAAAACACACTCTAAAACATAATAGCAAGAGACATTTCCCCTAGCAAAATAACATAACAACAGGAGTCAACTATTAGCATACTAGTATGGAAATTCTACACAAGCATGCCCTAAGACATAATTGCATTCTACAACCCATCAACACACATCAACTACAATAACTATGCTCCAATAACAGAAGTGAAAAATATCCTAAACATGCTAGGACAATCATACACTCCTAAAAATAAAAGGACAACAATAAGGGAGCAAACTCAAAATCTAGTGGGACACTAATGCAACACTAGAGGAGCAATCAGTACTATAAGGATGCATTTTTCCTTAACCATAAATACATGAATGAAATCACCTACTAACAGTACATATACCTTACACATGCTAGTAATCAAATATACTTAAAATAATTCTATGAAAACAACTACTCATACTAGTGAAAACACCATAGTTAAATAAGACAATCAATGTTACACATGCTCTCATATAAACTAATGTGCAAGCTAACAGAGGTGATACAATCACCACATCAGTACCAAAATGGTACTGGACTCAACAAAACAATAACAAAAACCTAGGTACTAATCATAGCAATACTAGCTCACAAAATCTATTCCACAAAAATACTAGAAAACAATAAGAGACTATTTCTATCTCTATTTGCTTTCCAATCATGCACAAACTTCCTAACATATTAGTAACGAAAGAAAACAACCTAATAACAGAGATCAACACATCTACTCATGCTTGGAAACAAGTTTCTAACAAACAATCATTCATCCACAAACAAACACACAAGATTCAAAATAAACAGAAAATGTGTTGTTTCTAGAAATGCACACCAAAAATAGTCTAGAGCTCTAAAAATCATGCCAAGATAGTATTACATAGATCTAATCACACACAAGCTAACCCAATTGGATCCACATCAAAAAATCATTTTTAAACTCTCTCTAAAAATCATAGAAATGGCTACTGGTCTTTTACCAAAATGGATGGCATTTCCAAATGGTAGCTCCCCTTGATGCAAGGTCAAGTCTCACTGATAGATCTATCCAAGGGATACTAAAAAAAATTTGGTTTGCAAGATTTGGCCACTTAAAACAGAAGTTATGATCAAAATGGTGAAACCAAGTGCTTCTGCCATTTTTATTAGTTCTCCTAAAATATAACACAAAACCCATTTATTCAAGTTAGAGGTGGTTAAGAAATAGTAGACCCATCTCTGTGATTTTTGGTTTGGCAAATTTTACTTGTTTATATTTTCATTTAGATTTAAAGTAGCGAGCCAGAAATAGATCTGCAGAAAAAAGTAAACACAGCAACCTGCAGGGAAAAAGGGTCAATGGGCTAGATCTGATGCCGGGTTCACCGAGTTGGGCCGGCCCACGGGAGAGCGCGCGCGCGGACGAAAATCAAACGGGGACGGTGGGCCGTGGCGTGGCCCGCGAGACGATGCTCGCGACCGGCCGATGGAGATCCGACGGCCACGGATCTCCCGTACCGTTTCGCGCCGGCGGCGACCCTAAAACTCGACGGAGTCCGCCCCGACCGTCGTAGTTGGCCAGAGATCTCATCGCCGGGGTCTACCGTGGTCCCCTGGATACGCAGGAAACGTCGGGGCACCCAGGGAGACGAGGCAGAGCCGATGCGCACTAGTCTAGGACGAAGAGGGCCGGAACGTGGTGGTCGCCGATGACCCGCGGCGATGGAATGTGGCCGCAATCGCCGGCGTACCTGCGAGGGACGGAAGAGGGATTTAGGGGGAGCACAGGTGCAAGAGAGGAGAGGGGAGGTCAGGGGAGCAGTCATCAAGGGCGGAGGGCCACCAGAACTCCCGCACGACGGTGAGGTGGCCGGTGGGTTGCCGAGTCGATTCCGGTCGGTAGGACGAACAAGGAAGGGGTTCTCGATGCAGAGGCTTGATTAGGGTGTAGAGGAGGTGGATTGGCAAGCTGGAGTGCAAGGGGAAGGCTCGGGATGGCCTAGCCTCCGAGCTCAGCGCCCGGCGCCCATGGCGATCATGGCGTGCAAGCTTGGGGAAACGAGGGACGATAGGACCTTTTCTAGGAGGTTCGCGATGGGAAGGAGGTGCGAATGCCAGAAGGGCGGGGGCAGAGGAGGTCCAGGGAGGTGAGGGATGGCTCTTCGAGCTCGTGGGGAGCCAATGGTTCTAGAAGGTCAGGACTGGGGGCAACCAGGTATGGGGAAGGGGGTGTGGCATGTCAGCCCATGCCATGCTTGGTGTCCAAGCCATGTGGGTGAGGTGGAAACGTATGGGCAGTGCAAGATTGACCAAAGAAGTCAAGGTGGTGGGGGCCAGGTGACAAGGCAGCCAAGGAAGCCAAGATGGGTGAAAAGGAGGGAAAAACATCAACCTAATGATCTCTTTAAAATATGAGCAGAAGGTGTTTGTGGTTGTTTTCTCCAAAATCTTGAACACGACACATGCAAGAAAATATGTCTAGGTGGTAGGAAATAAAATTGGAGTATGGTAGTGGTGGTCTCCCACTTTTCTTAAATTATTTTCTTTGAAAACTTTCAATTTTCCAAAAACTACTGTTTCTGTTTTTGAATGTTTTCTCCAAAATTTTGAATAGAATATATGTTTGAAAACATTTTTAATGGATAGAGAATCAAAAATTGAGTCTAGGGGTGGTGGTTCCCAAATTTTCTGAAAATATTTGTTTCCCAAAATTTTGAAAACTCTGAAAGTGCTGAAACTGTTTTTGGAGGTTTTCTTCAAAAATTTGAAAATGAGAAGCAAATGTTTTTGGATAAATAGGTCACATATGACCCTAGGAAAGTTGGGGAGCTTCCCCAAATTTTTTATAAATACTTTTATTAACAAAAACATTAAACGTCCATTTCTGGCCTTTTGGAAAATAACACTTAATAAATATGATTTTTTTATATAAATCAAGTATTTTTGAGTTGGGGGTGAGGGCATATAATATAGGTCACAAAGGTTATTTTTATTTAATAACTCCTTTGGAAAATATTGGAGATGCCAAGTGTGAAAGGATGATAACAGGAGTTTATTTAATAGGCAAAAACCCTGAGAGAAGAATAATCACATGGTCAGGGGAAGATAAATGGACCACATGAATATGAGGTGTAAGTCATGAGGATGACAAGGGAAGGTTTATGGAGCTCAAAATATATAGGAGTGATTTTAGGAAGACTAACAAAAGGCATCATGATAACAAGAACATGATCCTATTTGTTGGGATGACCTCAAGAGGCCATTGGAAGAAAATGTGAATGGGTTTATATTCAATCCAAACATTAGGATAGGACTCATAGACATGCACCATTATATCCATGATGGTACATTGGTCAAGGATCAGGATCTCTCCATTATGGCAGGAGGCCAAAATAAAGAAGTTAAAGAGATCACAAGATGAGATGTAAATAGAATATACATGCCACTGATGTCTGGGAATTGTTATTTTGTAGATCTCATTCAGTTAAAATAACTCACAATCATCGTAAACAGTTGTAAACACTTTGAGGCAAAGAAAAGATAAGGTCACCTCAAGCAAGAGATTTCTACAATTTAAATTCATGGGCGTTTTCCTCAAGTGTTAAGAAAGTTAGTGATCAAGCCAAACCATTTCAGGAGGATTTTTATAAAAGAGGTTCATCTCAATTCTTGTTATTTATGTAACCATTTTGTTTTGGTTTTGTTCCAACATAAACACTCAAGGTCAAACAAGGCAGGGAGAGGTGAAACAAGATTAATAGTTCAACATTTCAAAAAAAAATGTTGGCCCTAATTTTTGACTCTCCAACAACTGCATTTTGTTGGTTCTCAAAAAGTGGGGTGTGATAGATCTCCCCCCCTTAAAATGAATCTCGTCCTCGAGATTCGTAAGGGAAGCAAGGGAGTGGTTTTTTCTCAACACACCTCCACAGAAAACACTCAAGAGTTAAACTTTTCTTTACCCAAGAAAAACAAAGCAATTTTTCACAAACAGGGTCAGCAGGCCAACTTGATCCAGATTTTTTTTTCTCTCGTACTCCAAAATAAAATTCCACTTTAAAATTTATAGAAAAATTATGGCCACCCATAAGTGGTCACAGAAGCCTAGTTTTGCAGGGGTAGAGGCTTTAAACAGCTAGTGATCTTTCCATGATTTGAAAGAAAGTCCAGGAGCTAGGTGCACCCAGAGTTTTATTGAGTGTTCTGCTGACGTGTGGGACCGGGCCCATTTGGCAGTCGACGTCCTCCTCTTTTCTTCTTATCCTTCTTGCCTTTCCTTCTCATCTTGTGCGCACACCCTCGGCATCAGGGTGTCCCACCCATTGTGAGTCCATGGGGGGCTGACACCTTGCTCTGGGACTGCCGCGAGTGCGACATGTTGATTCTTTGGCCACTTGGGGAGAGATGCGTCGGTGGTTTCGCGCCATTTGCGAGCACTGCAGCTGGATTCTTCGGCTTTTCCCACGTAGTGCTCGACGAAGGAGAGGGCCCTGCTTTCACTTCTATAAGAAGGGTAGCCGAGGTTCACTAAATCGCACCACACAATGAGCTTCATTTCCCAGTTAATCAATGACTTCTTCAAGGAGTACGTCACCCTGCTGGAGCTAGAAAATCCCTTGGAGCACTTCTACATCGTGATGTTCTTCAGCTGTGGCCTGGTGGGATGGGTCACAGTGATCCTGGTAGCTGTGGTGTGCGCTTTCTGGTGCATCCATGACTGGTGGTATGGTGTCGGGAAAGAGACCGTGGTGGAAGAAGGACGAGCGGTGGCGCCGGTGGAGGCTCACGCCGGTGGCACTAGGCCTGGAGGACTGGAGGGGCTTCGTCGTCGAATGACTCGGGGTTCTGCATCAGGTGAGGCTGGCTCACCTTCAGACTAGGCTCCCACCAGTTAGAGCTACGCAATGTTAGGGTCTACACTAGAGTAGGTGTAGTGGTCTGTATTGGGAAACAGACTTGTATCTTATTTTTCTGAAACTTTTATCTGTTAGGTGTAATGTTATTTCCAGAATAATGTATCCCTTTGAAGTTCCTGAGAGATTTGTAGTTCTTCAAGATCCTTCTTCTCCTTGTGGGGTTTTGTGGCAAAGCAAAGTGTAGCGTGTAGTCACACCAGGGCAGGCAGGGAAGGGTTTTACTTCCAGTAGTACTTCAGAGGATTTTTCTAAGGGAAGGTTAGTTAGAGATAGCTCAAAGCCTCCTACGTTGCTTTGGGGAAACAGAGCGATGTGGTTGTACTAGTTTGTTAAGGTGATAAAACACTAGTGCAAAATTTTAAAGTGGAAAGTTTTTTTTTTCACACTGACAAACAGAGAAGGGAAAACTACTCCACCAAAACAGAGCAAGAAAACACAATCATACACAATTCCTAACAATCAACACTCAACAACAAGAAAAACAGGTACCTTAATACCAATAGACGTCTAAACAAAACCGCGGAGGAAAAAGGGGTAGCTCAGGTGAAACAACTGAGCAAAACCTATGCATCCTATGGGTCTGAGTCAACCAGGGTTGTTTGAAAAATTCTTGCCACTTCTTCTGATCTCGAGGATTTTCTTCACCTTATTCAGGTTGGAGAGAGACTTCACTGGTAAGATCACTTCAGTGTAAGAGGTTGTGGCAGACCTTCATTCCTTGCATCGAAATCACCTTAATGATGAGGTTTTCTAGAAGGAAAAAATTTGGCTTCTTTAGGTTGCTAACTACTAAGGTCTTCTTGGGAATCGTCAAGTAGGTAATTTTGAAAGTTGACAGAAGAAAAACCTTTTAGAAAACCTTTACATAAAAACCAAAGTTTTATTCAACTCATGGTTATAAAAAAAATTCAAAAAGTTTTGAGCCATGAAAACAAAGGAGAAAAAGGACATATGTACTATTTTCTCTAGTTCCCAACTCTTGGGGTTGTAAACTAGGCAATAATTTTGGGAGTAAGGGGAGAATAGGAGCTATGCTTAGGGTTTTCTTTGGATAAAACAATTTAGGTAGCAATATAGTTTTGACCAAAATAGTTTTATTCCCTATCTGACGTCCATGCTAACTAAGGTCTCCTAAAGTCAGGATAGCTCTGATACCAACTCTGTAAGGTCCCCTAGAACCACTTTTCAAGGACACCTCCGATATGCATACATTCACGATCCTAGATCACACTAGTCGTGAACAACATATCAAGTTGGTACACAGATACAATATCCATTACAAGGTTACACAAAACACTTACAAAAGGGACATGGTCACATGACCAAGTCCACACAACTGCCACGCAGGGCAAACACACAACACACACAACGGAAGACTAAACACACAAACGTGGTAGAGCCCAAGTCACGCCTCAACCTACAAGCTGCTGACTGGGAGACGATCCTAGTTCGCAAGTCCATCAGCGCAGTACTCCTCCTCGTAGATCTCCTCCTGAGATTCATTTTCGATGTCTGGCAAGTAAATACCAGGGACGAAACCAATATGAGTACATTTGAATGTACTCAGCAAGACATCCATCATGTAGCTTACCAAGATGCAAATATGCTTATATAGTGGAATAGGTAGGCTATACATAGGGTTCTGTCGCACCCGTACTTGTAGAGGATACTCGCAGTTCCGTTGAATAGTAGTGGATTGGATTACGGGGCTTACCGGCACCCGCATCTCTTACGAGTAGGCCAACACACGTATGTGTGACAACCAACCCCTATCTGTTCAGCGTCTACGTAAACCATCCCATAGAAATCAGGATACTACCATTGACGTACTTCATACCATACACACATGGTACGTCAACGGCGTTTAACAGAATGATAGCACAACATATCTCTAAGACACAAAAGATGGAAATAAGTTGCAAATAGCTCTCACTAGAGAAGAGATAGCAAATACAATCATCGAGAGGACACATGTCCCAACATAACATCATTACATCTCAGCGGAACCATTCAAAGGGTCTGAGTACAAACAAATCCAAATAGGCTTAACAAGCCGGGAATGAAAGAAAACGGAGCCCATCCACGATGTCTCGGATCCTGCCCGGGTCCGCTACCTACTCGTCAGCAGCCTCGTCAAACTCCACGTAGTAGCCGTCACTGGGGTCCTCGTAAGCGTAGTCTGCGGAAACCACAGCCCCAAAGGGGTCAGTACATAAACGTACTGGCAAGCAAGACTCACAGTTCACCAAAGTGTAGCCCGTCAACACCAAGCACAGATGCCTTGGGTTCAACGGAAGAAAGGGGATATAAAAGATGCTGCAACTGGCTGCGCTAACAAACTATAGAGATTCTACCACTTCCGGCTAACAGAAAGAAGATAGGATAGCGTATCGTAACCAACTATAACTAACCACCAAACAAACCCATCCTGGATCTCGCCCCTTATCCAAAGAAGCAATCCGAGGATAACTCACACAGTTGGATTAATGAATAATGGATCAAGTTGTTGTGTCAATAAGTCTATTACTAGTCAAGTTATCAATAGTTAGGTGTAAATTGTTCTGAGTACTTGTTAGCCAGTACTTTCACCAAGTCAACCATAACCGCGGAAAACACGGCTTCTCGAGAAGATTTATCCCTGCAGGCGTGCACCAATTTGGCCGTACACGTAAGAATAACCCGCCAGATGGGATGCCTCCCACCAAGCGGGGCACTTAACACAACCCAACTCTTCTTCGCATCAAGCTCAAAGCACCTTGGGCGCACGGCTAATCGAGCCCCGAAGAAAAAGGGACCCTCATAGCACTCTAAGAACGTGCCCCCCTATATGCCGACTACAAAAGTTCCACCCTGCGCTGGGCTCGCAAAAACATGCATGCGGCAAATGGAAAACACGAACTAAATGAGGCGATTTGGACGAGATGCGAATCGAATCAAATTGAGGGGGGCGCCCATACACGCTTCCCACATGCGGGTAGTGCGCTCATCATGGATCAGTAGACAAGACCCTTTTCCTATTAGGGTTGACACTAGCAGGCCTCAAAACCACACAGGGCCTCCTGCCGGTGCCTTATCAGCATATTATTATTAACAGGTTGATTGATTAACATCGAGCCCCCAGAACATAATAGAAAAATAGTAACGGAAAGTAACGGGTAACAGACTCGAGCAAAACAACCTAAGCATGCTAGTAAGACACTGGCTCAAACAATGGGGTGGTAGGAGTGGAGGTGAGGCAATATCAGGGTTAAGGGATTCATGTGATAGGTTCGTAACAGAAGCAACGATACATATGGCTAGCATAAATAGACAACGGAAAGTATCGGTAACCAATGTTGAAAGGAACACAATGGTTCATGTGAGTGATAACTTGCCTGCAAACTCAGCAGCCTGGTACTGAGCTAGATCCTCAGAAGGGGTGCTGTAAGTATCGTCTGTCTCAACGTCGTCGTCTATCCGAGAAGAAGCAAACAAACAATGCAGAAATATAAACAATCAATATCAGGGCATAGTGCACAATCATGGGATGATGCATGTCAAGTTAATAGATGCATCAGAATAAATTAGTTGACATGGTAACACAATTTAAATGGACACATATGCAATTTTGAGTTGCATATGAAAAACCCATGAATTTTGGTTGAAACAATTGTTTTCCAATTAACCAACAGGTGAAAGTGGATTAGTATGATGCATGGATGAGGAAAACAACAAAATAACAACAATAGAACCAATTGGAAATAAGGTTTACCAATTTAGAAATTTATTTATTAAGTTAGGGAATTTTTGGTTCCTTAAAGGGATTACACAAATAGTTGTTGTTTTCACCAATTTAAATTGTGCAAAATAAATAACAAAATTCATATTTGAAAAGAATACAAAATTTTAGTTGGATTACATGTTTCAAATATTGAAAAAGGAGTTAGGATGAATTTATTATGACTTGAACAGGATTAAACAAGTTTTAAATGAATTTAAAACAAGTTTGAAAATTATTTGAATTTTATTTGTTCCAAACATAAATGCAAGTTCATATTTGAAAAGTTTATACTTTTCTAGTTTGAAAACATATTTTACATGTTCAAAAATAATTTAATTTGAGCAAGTTATGAATTTAGCAAATTTAAATGATTTAAACAAGGTTTAAATTTTTTAAGCAATTTTAATTATTCAAACCATGAAACAAAATTTATATTTGAAAAGGTGGTTTGAAATAGCATGGAAAAAATATTTTATTTGCATTTTTTGGATTAAGTATGAATTAATGGATTTTATCAAATTACAAATGAATTGTTTAAATTTGAAATTTGACTGCATTTGGAAAATTCAAAACAGAAAACAAATGGCTTAGATGGATAGATAATTGAATTTGGGACAGGGCACATATTTTATTTTTATTATTTGGGTTTATAAAACAAAAGTTATTAGGGTTTTAGTTTTAGGGACCATTCTGTAATTGTGGGGGACTTAAACAGAAAAAGAAAACTGGAAAATTTGTCCACACCGCGCAGTGACCTAGCCAGGGTCACTGCCAGTGGGCCTCAGGGGGCCAACGTGGCCCGCGTGCTGGCGTGGCAGCAGCAGTGGCTGACAGGGGGGGCCACCATGTCAGCGCGCTGCGCTAAAAAGATGGGATTTTTCCCGTGCGAGAGCCAGGGCTCGAACCCTGGCCTCTCCCGTGCGCGCGCTGTGGCGTTGCCACTGCGGTGGTGCGTTCGCTTCTGTTAGATAAGGGGCTGCAGTGTGGTTGAGGTTCAGTTAAGCGCATCTGAGGTTTTAACTGAACGAACACTTGCTGAACTCCGTCAGAGAGGGAACGCACGGATGCGCGTGCTGCGAACGTGTGTGCACGGATGCGTGCGCTGTGGTGCGTGCTTGCGATGCAGAGAGAGGAGGGCGGAGGCATCGACTGCTCACCGCGGCTGTAGTCGAGCAGAGGCCCGGTGTAGTTCGACGGCGGCGACAGTGACGAAGGCGTGGACGGCGGCGACAATCCAGACCCCGTCGAGCTCGACGAAGATGTTGTGGACGTAGAGGGAAGTGCAGCGTGCTCGTTCCAGAAGCTAGCTAGGGTGGAGGATGGCTGCAGCGACGGGGAGCATGGTGGGTTCAGTGGGCGGCGCTCCGGTGAGGTTAGGTGGTTGCAGAGAGAGAGATTCCGGCGGAAGAGAGGGAAAGATGGCGGCGCGAGGGAGGGGATAGGGTAGAGGTGGTCTAGGGCTACGCCAGGGGAGCCTAGGGCTACTTTATAGGGGGCCAGAGGCGCTGCTGGCCGTCGGGGTGGTGCCGCTGGCGCCGTGGCACCTCCCGATGCGGCGCCGTACAGAAAGAAGAAGGGGTAGGCTGCGCAAAGCGGTATCGGGCCGTGCGGGTAAGGTAAGTGGGCTGGGCTGCTCCCTCTGCTGCGCGCGTTTTCCTTTTTTTTTAAAATTTTATTCTTCTGTTTTTTTTGCAGCAAATAGAAATAGGAATAAAATGGGGTTTTTAAGTTAGTAAAAATTAGGGAAAATTTTGGGTGAGTTTGTTAGGTCAAAAGCAATCAATTGCCAAGCTTGGATTTTTAAAAAGTTCAAATTCTTTTGCTGTTTGCAAATTGATTCAATTTCTAATGAATTTGATAATTAAGTGATGATTAATGAAAACCATATTTTTAATAGGGTGAACCCTATTGGTGAAAAAGAACAAATGATTAGGGTTATTTGGTAATTTCATAATTTCAAAATTGGGTGCTGTTGATGTTTTTTATTTGAATTTGAAATACCAATTTAATTAAGTTTGGATTAATTAATTATTAAAAGCCATAATTTAATGGTTGAACCTTATGGGTTAATTAGAAACAAAAATGGTTGTTTTTATTTGAACTCTTTATTTAAAAGGTTGTAACATAACAAGTATGAAATAAATGTTTGAATAAAGTTTGAATTTGAATTGTGAAAACAGAGAAAACAGATGCAAACAAAAAGAAAACAAAGCAATGAGTATGATGACATGATGCAAAACTTTAATTAAACAAGAAATCAAACATTCTAGGGGTATTTCATACTTGGGATGTTACAGGTTCACTACCCATGATATATGAAAGATATATCAAAGTTGATTTTGAAAATCTCTGTATCTTCGTTGAAGAAGATGCTTCAAAAGAAAATAATATAGTTTTCTTTCTCTTGTAGATATCACAGGCATAAGAGGTTTTGTAAAACTTTGTTAAAAGAAAGTTTTCTCTTTGCAAAACTTCTTGGAATCAACTTCCAGTTTTTGTTTAGAAAAGAAAGTATTTATTTGCAAAACTTCTTGTAAAACAACTTATGGCTTTCATCAACGGTACCTCCACGGTACAAGATTTTCCTCCTTTCAGTACTTCACAAGTCCAACTCCTTTTTGAAAACATTGACACAATGGTAGCTACATGGCCATTCAAATGTCCATATCCGAGGACGCGGCTATTCATAATAGTTTGACTCTGCAGAGGTGTACACAATCCACCCGATCCAGTACATCCGTCGTGAACAACCACGGACTGTAACAACATTATGTAAACATCAAATAACTGATCCTAACCATCCACTATGATCAAGCTAGAATATGCCTATCTCTTCAGTTGGGTATAATCTCCCCGGCAGCAGGTCCCACCCCTCCATGGCAGGAGACCCAACTGTCACATCCGGAGGAAAAATTAATTCCACACTTTATATGCCTCGTGTTGTGATTTGACGACATTTCGGTTCGAGGGAAAATCACATCCCTTATAGCAAATTGAGATCAAACACACACTAACAAGAAAAAATTTCAAGTTAAGCCCCGTGCCCATGTTGGGGTAAAGTGGCAGTACGGTAAAGGTTGTCCGCATTTTTGAAAACACGTTTTCCCAAAAATGACCACTTCAACAATCCTCCAGTGAATAAGGCTTCGCCTTTCCACCGGGTTTTCCATAGAACCTTTGTTTTGCAAAAACATATTTTTAGGATGTCCACTTAGGGAGTTATTATCTTTAGTGGTAATAAATACCATATGGTGGCTATGGGCTTGGTAACACCAAGTATCAACTACTGGCGTAATAATGATATATAATATTAATAGTAGTAGTAATCACTCAAAAATAGTTTTTGGAAATCAAAGTTTTTGTAAGACTTTTCAGAAGTAAAACATGCATGATAGATAATGATAAGTGTAGTAACAGCAAGCATCAGGATGGCTTGCCTTAAATTTCTTTGTGTCCCTGGCCTTGAGCTAGCTTGATCTTGACACACAGCTCTACGACTCCACCTTCTTCTTCTTCGTTTTCTAACGCCGTAAAAAAAATAAAAGACACACACTCAGAACCAGAGGGACAATCAAGTAATCAAAACAACACATACAGCAAGCAAACTTATACTAATGTAATCACTCAAGAAGTTATCGAGAGAACTACCTCACAAACTCTCAGGGTACAAAACTATCGCCAGTAAAACATATGGTTGAAAAACCATATTCCACATCCCAATATCATAGGTTGAGTGGGTGTACCACTATCATACCAAGATATTAAATAAGATAAAAATATAGCTTGTGGTCACAAGGGTGAGGCTACTAAGGTGCTCATAAACAATCAATGTAATACCAATCATCAAAGCAACACCCATGGCAGTGGGTATTAAAAACAACAAAAGCAATCAATCCAAACAAATTTACCACTAACCTTTAGCATATATAACAAGGTACTACTAAACACAATAATAACACTAGTACCCAACTTATGCTAAGGTAAACACTCAGACAATTTCTGTAACGCCCGGGGATTTTCCCCAATTTAGTTTTTTTTGCTTGTTTTCTTCTGCATCGTCATGCATCATGTCATTCTCATTTAAAACTCATAAAATATTAAATTGTTGCGAAACCTAAATTTTCATAAACATCTAAGTTGAATTTGTTGCCTCAACTCTATTATTAAATAGTGGGAAAAAAATCTCTGAAAGAGAACAGCCCAGCTAGCCAGCCCAAGACCTAGCCCACCAGCCCACTAGGGAAAAACCCTAGCTCCCAGCCGATTCCCCTTGCAGTTTTTGCAGCCACCCCCCCGCCGTCTCTTCTTTCTCCCCTCAGGTCCCTCCTCTCTCTCAGAACTTAACGCACGCACGGGAGACCATCGCTCTTTTCTCTGCCTCCCGAGTCCAGCGCTCGATCCCGTCGCTCTCCTCCCTCCTTCGACCCCTCCTCCTCCATCGCTGTTCGCCGCCGCCGCTCCCTCTCGCTCACTCGAGCCCAGCCCGCCTCCCTTCCCTTTGGTTCCGGCCGTGGCAGCCAAGCCCGACCACCTCCGCCTCCCTCTCTCTGTCCCGGCCGGCGAGCCCTTCCACGAGCTCTGCCTCGCCGCCGGTCTCTCCACCTCAGGCGCCGCCACCTCGCCTCCTGCCCCTCCCTCCAATGGCCGCCGGCAGCTGCTGCGGCTCCCGTCATCCCCGCGTGGATGGACGCCCTCTCGAGCTCGCCGTCCTTGTCGCACCTCTCCTCTCGTCCGCCGCGGCAGCGCCTCCTCCGTGCTCGCCGGGAAACAAGACAAGGCCGCCGTCGTCCGCCAGCTGCTCGACATGGAGTCCGCGGCCGGCGAGAAGATGCGCTTCGGCGGCGTCGGCTCCAAGCTGAAGGGTGATTTCAAGGACGTGGTTCCTCGCGTCCGGCGCCATCCGGCTCCGCCACCAGCGGCCGCCCTTGAGCCCCGATGGACCCTACGAGCCCCTCGCCCTCTCGCCGCCCGGAGAACACCCTGTCGTCCAGGTCCCCCCATCAATTAATTGCAGGCTACTTGCACATCAGAGGGATGGTGTGAGATTCTTATACAATCTGTATAGAAACAACCATGGTGGTGTGCTTGGAGATGACATGTGTTCGACACCAGAACCGCAAGAGAATTGGTGCGTCGCGGGCACCCATCTGTGCAGGTGCTTCTTTCGTTGTGGCCGGGGCCTTCGTGCCCTGTGTGTTCCGCGTCCATGTGACCCCGACAAAAATTCCCGGCGACAAGTCCGAACACCGGAACTCCAAGTTCGACACCGACCTGTACCTCGTCGACAAGATCCACCACGACGCCATGACCGACAACGACCACGGAGATGTGTGGGATCGAATAACGACCACCGACACGGTCTCTCGTCGCTCGCTGTGTTCGTTTTGCGTTGGCTGCCTTCGTGCGTGTCCGGGAGATGATGTCGTGAACCCCGAAGACCGGAGAATCGCCCAGTTCGCCATCGACCACAAAGATCGGAACCACCAAGATCTTCTATACGGACGCGGCGAGTACCTCGACCACGACTACGTCTATTTCCTCTTCGAACCTCGATGACAAGATCGACAACTACCACTGATGACGTGAACGACTACCTCGACTACGGAACGAGAACGACTACTTCCACTACTTCCTCGACGTCGTCTACTTCCTCCACGTTCCGAAGTTTCCGGCGTTGACCCCGGCGATCCTCTTTCCAACGTGCGAACCCAAACCCCAACCCTATACCCTATATGCCTATTTTCTAAATGTCATCTATGTCATGCATATTAAATCATTCATCTTGTTGCATTGCATATTGTGGGTGCGGGCAATAATAATATCACCTAATAATTAAATATGGAATGAGTTGGGATAATTAAATATTGTCCCGGTTCCATTTAAATTGTGTATCTCATCTATATCCTTGTCACTCCATGTTAAACAAAATTTAATCTTGATGGGTAGATAAATAACGTGAACCTCCTAAATTAAATGTTGGGCTTCCGGCTCAATTTAAATTGATTTAATTGCATAAATCATAACTAATTCATTTTAACTCCAAATTTGAAAAGTAAAATATGTTTTCCAATCAAAATTCTCTAAACTTTGCAAATATCAACTTTGTTTTCTGTTTTGAACAATTTAAATTGCTGAAAACAACTATTTCTTAATTAATGCATTTAAAATTGTCAATTTAATAACTTGCTCATCTAAAATCCAAATTCAACAAATGAAATATGTATTCCATCTAAAATTTTGTGTTCTTTCCAAATATAAATTTTGTTATCTGTTTTGAACCTTTAAAATTGGTGAAAACAACAAATGCTTGTGTAAATCATTTAAGAAGCCAAATTTCATAACTTAATAAATAAAATTCCAAACTTGGTAAAACACCTTTTCAAATTGAAGCTATTGTTGTTTTCTTATTGTTTTCCTCATCCATGCATCATTCTAATCAACTTTCACATGATGGTTATTTGTAGATCATTTAATTCAACATTAATTCCTGGGCTTTTCCATATGCAATCCAAATTGCATATGGGCCCATTTAAATATGTTTACCATGTCAACTAGTTATCTTTGATGCATCCTTAAACTTGTCATGCATCCATATCTTGATCATGCTGGATCTTTTGCCGTAGAAGTAATTGTTGCATCCGGTGTTTGTTCTAGTTCGTTGCTTCTTCGCGGATAGGACGTTGAGATGATGTGAGCAACGACAAGCTCTGCGGATGTACCTCTACTTGCTGGATTCCAGGCAAGTATACTCACTTGCTACCTATGGCTGCCTTTCATCACTTGTTACCGATTCTTCCTGTTGCCTTTATTCTAGCCTTATGATTCGATGCTTGTGTCTCGATCCTATCTTATGTTTACCTTGCAGCCATGATATAGCCTTCCTCCCACTTCCTATTAACTGTTGTTTGTTTACCCAGTTGGCCCTTGTGTCGTAGTTGCATGCTTAGTGTTGTTTGCGCTCAAGTCTTGTTGTCCGTCTTATCACCTGTTTAGTTTGATAGTTTGGTTTCAATTCAATCAACAACATGTTAATGTTTTGGGTAATAATAATTTGATGATAAGGCACCGGCAGGAGGCCCGGCGTGGTTTTGAGGCCTGCTAGTGTCGAACTTAATTAGGAAAAGGGTCTTGTCCTCCGATCCATGATGAGCGCACTAACCGCATGTGGGAAGCGAGTATGGGCGCCCCCCGCAACTTTGATTCGATTCGCATCTCGTCCAAATCGCCACACTTAGTTCGGGCTTTCCATTTGATGCATGCATATGCAGGTGCGAGCCCTTGGCGCCAGGGTGGAACTTTTGTAGTCGGCATTTAGGGCGGCGTGGTCTTCCAGTGCTATGAGGGTCCCCCTTTTCTTCGTGGGGGCTCGATTAGCCGCGCACGCACAACACGTGGTTCTTTGGGCTTGATGCGAAGAAGAGTTGGGTTGTGTTGAGTGCCTCGCTTGGTGGAAGGGCCTTTCCATCTGGCGGGTCATTCTTACGTGTACGGCCAAATTGGTGCATCCCTGCAGGGTTAAATCTTCTCGAGAAGCCGTGTTGTCCTCGGTTATGGATGACTTGGTGAAAGTCCTGGCTAACAAGTACTCAGACAACTTACACTTAACGATGATAACTTGACTAGTAATATAGATTACCTCCACCATAAAAATGAATGTCACCTTAATCAACCGTGTGAGTTTCCTTGGGTTGCTTCCTTAGTAGGGGGTAACATTGGATGGGTATTGTTTGGTGAGTAGTTGTAGTTGGTTCTGATACGCTATCTTATCCCTTTCTTTTAGCCGGATGTTGTAGCGCGTCTCTGTAGTTAGTTAGTGCAGCCAGCTGCCGCTTCTTTGCAATAATCCCTTCCTTTCCGTTGTACCCAAAGTATTTGTATCTTGTGATGATTGGTTACGCTGGTATCTTGTGAGTATGGTTTATCCAGTTGCCAGTACTTAACCGTACTGACCCACGAATCCATTTCGTGGCTGCATATTCCACATTGCAGTCAACAGGTTTGAAGTCTGACGACGTTAGCTTGGGAATCCCTCCGGCTTGGCCTGGGCAGGGATCGGACGCCATCGGTTATCTTCAGGACTCTTAGTCCAATTTGTATCTTGTCCGTAGTCGGACGCTATGTTGTTTCTTCCGCTGTTATTTGGATCTTTGTATTGTATCAGTTGTATCCTTGACTCGTTTGAGTCTTCTTGTATATACTTCCTCTATTGTTGTTGTGGATTATTCGTGAACTGTTGTAATGTTATCACAAGTGGCAACCTGGAATCGGTTATTATGTGGATTTTGGCGGGAATGCTGAAATCTGCATAGTGCCCGATCTCGGGGCGTCACAAATGGTATTAGAGCATGGTTTCCGATTCCCGATGTTGTCTCGATACGAATGGTTATCGAAGCAACGGGTCCGCAAAGCCTGTAGGATAACCTCGCTAACGGTCGTGGTATCTAGAGTGTCAAAAACTATTTGTCCAAAACCTGTTTTGGAAACATCTCAATAGGATTCTTGTTTTCTCCTTATCTCTATTCTATTTCCCCTCCCATCTTATTTGTTTTGGAGTCTCCCCCTTGTCTATCTTTCAAAGTTTTAGGATCCTACGTGGGTGGACGTTTTATGAGCCTTTAACCTAATAGGTTCGATCATCGGAAGATTCCTGGTAGAAGAACATCGTCATCAATCCGAGAAAGGATCTTTTGTTAGTGGTGTCGAGGAGATCAACTGGAAGCATGAAGAATCGATAGTCGAACTTCTTTCCCCTCCTGGGTTAGGGGTGGATTGCGAGGGCGCAATCCCTTGTTAGTGGTGTCGTCTGTAACGCCCGGGGATTTTCCCCAATTTAGTTTTTTTTTGCTTGTTTTCTTCTGCATCGTCATGCATCATGTCATTCTCATTTAAAACTCATAAAATATTAAATTGTTGCGAAACCTAAATTTTTATAAACATCTAAGTTGAATTTGTTGCCTCAACTCTATTATTAAATAGTGGGAAAAAAATTCTCTGAAAGAGAACAGCCCAGCTAGCCAGCCCAAGACCTAGCCCACCAGCCCACTAGGGAAAAACCCTAGCTCCCAGCCGATTCCCCTTGCAGTTTTTGCAGCCACCCCCCCGCTGTCTCTTCTTTCTCCCCTCAGGTCCCTCCTCTCTCTCAGAACTTAACGCACGCACGGGAGACCATCGCTCTTTTCTCTGCCTCCCGAGTCCAGCGCTCGATCCCGTCGCTCTCCTCCCTCCTTCGACCCCTCCTCCTCCATCGCTGTTCGCTGCCGCCGCTCCCTCTCGCCCACTCGAGCCCAGCCCGCCTCCCTTCCCTTCGGTTCCGGCCGTGGCAGCCAAGCCCGACCACCTCCGCCTCCCTCTCTCTGTCCCGGCCGGCGAGCCCTTCCCCGAGCTCTGCCTCGCCGCCGGCCTCTCCACCTCAGGCGCCGCCACCTCGCCTCCTGCCCCTCCCTCCAATGGCCGTCGGCAGCTGCTGCGGGCTGCTGCGGCTCCCGTCATCCCCGCGTGGATGGACGCCCTCCCGAGCTCGCCGTCCCTGTCGCACCTCTCCTCTCGTCCGCCGCGGCAGCGCCTCCTCCGTGCTCGCCGGGAAACAAGACAAGGCCGCCGTCGTCCGCCAGCTGCTCGACATGGAGTCCGCGGCCGGCGAGAAGATGCGCTTCGGTGGCGTCGGCTCCAAGCTGAAGGGCGATTTCAAGGACGTGGTTCCTCGCGTCCGGCGCCATCCGGCCCCGCCACCAGCGGCCGCCCTTGAGCCCCGATGGACCCTACGAGCCCCTCGCCCTCTCGCCGCCCGGAGAACACCCCGTCGTCCAGGTCCCCCCATCAATTAATTGCAGGCTACTTGCACATCAGAGGGATGGTGTGAGATTCTTATACAATCTGTATAGAAACAACCATGGTGGTGTGCTTGGAGATGACATGTGTTCGACACCAGAACCGCAAGAGAATTGGTGCGTCGCGGGCACCCATCTGTGCAGGTGCTTCTTTCATTGTGGCCGGGGCCTTCGTGCCCTGTGCGTTCCGCGTCCATGTGACCCCGACAAAAATTCCCGGCGACAAGTCCGAACACCGAAACTCCAAGTTCGACACCGACTTGTACCTCGTCGACAAGATCCGCCACGACGCCATGACCGACAACGACCACGAGGATGTGTGGGATCGAATACCGACCACCGACACGGTCTCTCGTTGCTCGCTGTGTTCGTTTTGCGTTGGCCGCCTTCGTGCGTGTCCGGGAGATGATGTCGTGAACCCCGAAGACCGGAGAATCGCCCAGTTCGCCATCGACCACAAAGATCGGAACCACCAAGATCTTCTATACGGACGCGGCGAGTACCTCGACCACGACTACGTCTACTTCCTCTTCGAACCTCGATGACAAGATCGACAACTACCACCGATGACGTGAACGACTACCTCGACTACGGAACGAGAACGACTACTTCCACTACTTCCTCGACGTCGTCTACTTCCTCCACGTTCCGAAGTTTCCGGCGTTGACCCCGGCGATCCTCTTTCCAACGTGCGAACCCAAACCCCAACCCTATACCCTATATGCCTATTTTCCAAATGTCATCTATGTCGTGCATATTAAATCATTCATCTTGTTGCATTGCATATTGTGGGTGCGGGCAATAATAATATCACCTAATAATTAAATATGGAATGAGTTGGGATAATTAAATATTGTCCCGGTTCCATTTAAATTGTGTATCTCATCTATATCCTTGTCACTCCGTGTTAAACAAAATTTAATCTTGATGGGTAGATAAATAACGTGAACCTCCTAAATTAAATGTTGGGCTTCCGGCTCAATTTAAATTGATTTAATTGCATAAATCATAACTAATTCATTTTAACTCCAAATTTGAAAAGTAAAATATGTTTTCCAATAAAAATTCTCTAAACTTTGCAAATATCAACTTTGTTTTCTGTTTTGAACAATTTAAATTGCTGAAAACAACTATTTCTTAATTAATGCATTTAAAATTGTCAATTTAATAACTTGCTCATCTAAAATCCAAATTCAACAAATGAAATATGTATTCCATCTAAAATTTTGTGTTCTTTCCAAATATAAATTTTGTTATCTGTTTTGAACCTTTAAAATTGGTGAAAACAACAAATGCTTGTGTAAATCATTTAAGAAGCCAAATTTCATAACTTAATAAATAAAATTCCAAACTTGGTAAAACACCTTTTCAAATTGAAGCTATTGTTGTTTTCTTATTGTTTTCCTCATCCATGCATCATTCTAACCAACTTTCACATGATGGTTATTTGTAGATCATTTAATTCAACATTAATTCCTGGGCTTTTCCATATGCAATCTAAATTGCATATGGGCCCATTTAAATATGTTTACCATGTCAACTAGTTATCTTTGATGCATCCTTAAACTTGTCATGCATCCATATCTTGATCATGCTGGATCTTTTGCCGTAGAAGTAATTGTTGCATCCGGTGTTTGTTCTAGTTCGTTGCTTCTTCGCGGATAGGACGTTGAGATGATGTGAGCAACGACAAGTTCTGCGGATGTACCTCTACTTGCTGGATTCCAGGCAAGTATACTCACTTGCTACCTATGGCTGCCTTTCATCACTTGTTACCGATTCTTCCCGTTGCCTTTATTCTAGCCTTATGATTCGATGCTTGTGTCTCGATCCTATCTTATGTTTACCTTGCAGCCATGATATAGCCTTCCTCCCACTTCCTATTAACTGTTGTTTGTTTACCCAGTTGGCCCTTGTGTCGTAGTTGCATGCTTAGTGTTGTTTGCGCTCAATTCTTGTTGTCCGTCTTATCACTTGTTTAGTTTGATAGTTGGGTTTCAATTCAATCAACAACATGTTAATGTTTTGGGTAATAATAATTTGATGATAAGGCACCGGCAGGAGGCCCGCGCGTGGTTTTGAGGCCTGCTAGTGTCGAACTTAATTAGGAAAAGGGTCTTGTCCTCCGATCCATGATGAGCGCACTAACCGCATGTGGGAAGCGAGTATGGGCGCCCCCCGCAACTTTGATTCGATTCGCATCTCGTCCAAATCGCCACACTTAGTTCGGGCTTTCCATTTGATGCATGCATATGCAGGTGCGAGCCCTTGGCGCCAGGGTGGAACTTTTGTAGTCGGCATTTAGGGCGGCGTGGTCTTCCAGTGCTATGAGGGTCCCCCTTTTCTTCCTGGGGGCTCGATTAGCCGCGCACGCACAACACGTGGTTCTTTGGGCTTGATGCGAAGAAGAGTTGGGTTGTGTTGAGTGCCTCGCTTGGTGGAAGGGCCTTTCCATCTGGCGGGTCATTCTTACGTGTACGGCCAAATTGGTGCATCCCTGCAGGGTTAAATCTTCTCGAGAAGCCGTGTTGTCCGCGGTTATGGATGACTTGGTGAAAGTGCTGGCTAAAAAGTACTCAGACAACTTACACTTAACGATGATAACTTGACTAGTAATATAGATTACCTCCACCATAAAAATTTATGTCACCTTAATCAACCGTGTGAGTTTCCTTGGGTTGCTTCCTTAGTAGGGGGTAACATTGGATGGGTATTGTTTGGTGAATAGTTTTAGTTGGTTCTGATACGCTGTCTTATCCCTTTCTTTTAGCCGGATGTTGTAGCGCGTCTCTGTAGTTAGTTAGTGCAGCAAGCTGCCGCTTCTTTGCAATAATCCCTTCCTTTCCGTTGTACCCAAAGTATTTGTATCTTGTGATGATTGGTTACGCTGGTATCTTGTGAGTATGGTTTATCCACTTGCCAGTACTTAACCGTACTGACCCACGAATCCATTTTGTGGCTGCATATTCCACATTGCAGTCAACAGGTTTGAAGTCTGACGACGTTAGCTTGGGAATCCCTCCGGCTTGGCCTGGGCAGGGATTGGACACCATCGGTTATCTTCAGGACTCTTAGTCCAATTTGTATCTTGTCCGTAGTCGGACGCTATGTTGTTTCTTCCGCTGTTATTTGGATCTTTGTATTGTATCAGTTGTATCCTTGACTCGTTTGAGTCGTCTTGTATATACTTCCTCTATTGTTGTTGTGGATTATTCGTGAACTGTTGTAATGTTATCACAAGTGGCAACCTGGAATCGGTTATTATGTGGATTTTGGCGGGAATGCTGAAATCTGCATAGTGCCCGATCTCGGGGCGTCACAATTTCCAAACATCAAGGCAAAAAAAACACTGATGAATCAGCTAGTTATTTATTAAGCTTATGTCTACACAAAAGCGAAGGAATCATGAAAGTAACCAAAAAAACCAGTGGATCAATCAATTGCGACAAGTCAATAAAACACACTCTAAAACATAATAGCAATAAGAGATATTTCCCCTAGCAAAATAACATAACAACAGGATTCAACTATTAGCATACTAGTATGGAAATTCTACACAAGCATTCCCTAAGGCATAATTGCATTCTACAACCCATCAACACACATCAACTAGAATAACTATGCCCTAATAACAGAACTGAAAAACATCCTAAACATGCTAGGACAATCATACACTCCTAAAAATAAAAGGACAACAATAAGGGAGCAAACTCAAAATCTAGTGGGACACTAATGCAACACTAGAGGAGCAATCAGTACTATAAGGATGCATTTTTCCTAAACCATAAATACATGAATAAAATCACCTACTAACAGTACATATACCTTACACATGCTAGTAATCAAATATACTTAAAATAATTCTATGAAAACAACTACTCATACTAGTGAAAACACTATAGTTAAATAAGACAATCAATGTTACACATGCTCTCTTATAAACTAATGTGCAAGCTAACAGAGGTGATACAATCACCACATCAGTACCAAAATGGTACTGGACTCAACAAAACTAAAACAAAAACCTAGGTACTAATCATAGCAATACTAGCTCTCAAAATCTATTCCACAAAAATACTAGAAAACAATAAGAGACTATTTCTATCTCTATTTGCTTGCCAATCATGCAAAAACTTCCTAACATATTAGTAATGAAAGAAAACAACCTAATAACAGAGATCAACACATCTACTCATGCTTGGAAACAAGTTTCTAACAAACAATCATTCATCCACGAACAAACACACAAGATTCAAAATAAACAGAAAATGTGTTGTTTCTAGAATTGCACACCAAAAATAATCTAGAGCTATAAAAATAATTCCAAGCTAGTATTACATAGATCTAGTCACACACAAGCTAATACAATTGGATCCACATCAAAAATCATTTTTAAACTCTCTCTAAAAATCATAGAAATGGCTACTGGTCTTTTACCAAAATGGATGGCATTTCCAAATGGTAGCTCCCCTTGATGCAAGGTCAAGTCTCACTGATAGATCTGTCCAAGGGCTACTCAAAACAATTTGGTTTGCAAGATTTGGCCAGTTAAAACACAAGTTATCATCAAAATGGTGAAACAGAGTGCTTCTGCCATTTGTATTAGTTCTCCTAAAATATAGCACAAAACCCATTTCTTCAAGTTGAAGGTGGTTAAGAAATAGTAGATCCATCTCTGTGATTTTTGGTTTGGCAAAGTTTACTTGTTTACATTTTCATTTTGATTTAAAGTAGCAAGCCAGAAATAGATCTGTAGAAAAAAAAGTAAACACAGTAACTTGTAGGAAAAAAGGGTCAATGGGCTAGATCTGCTGCGGGTGTTGCGCCGAGGCCAGGTTCGCTGAGTTGGGCCGGCCCACGGGAGAGCGCGCGCATGGACGAAAATCAAACGGGGACGGTGGTCCGTGGCGTGGCCCGCGAGACGATGCCCGAGACCGGCCGATGTGAAAGCAAAGTATGGGCACCTAGAGGGGGGGGGGGTGAATAGGTGCTACGACCAATTTTAATTTTTCTTAAAGTTTAGGCTTGACAAGAAGGTAAATTCTCTAGATAGTCCAACTAGTGGTGAATTTACCTATATGATAAGGCAAGCAATTAATGCAACAAGTACAAGTAAGTAAAGAGAGGGAGGAACGAGGTAACCGATGGAAGCACACGGAGACACGATGTATTTCCGAGTTCCTCCTTTTTAGGGGAGTACGTCTCGTTGGAGGGGTGTGAGCTCGCCACAAAGGCCTACTCAACGCCACTAAGGCCTCACCCTATTCTCCGATGAACTTCGCCACAAAGGCCTAGTTCACCTTCCACTATAGAACCCCTTTGAGGCGGGGATCAAATCCTTTACAAACAACTTGGGGCACACACCCACAACTTAATTGGGGGCTCCCAACTCTTCTTGAATCACCAACAAGTATCAAGATGCCTAGGTTCTCCACAAGAGGAAACCCTAGGCTAGATCCCTCGAGCTAGAGAGGGGAAAATGAAGAACGGCTCGGTGAAGATGTAGATCGGGGCCTTCTCCTTCAATCCTCCAAAGATCTTCAAGATTGGGTGGAGGGATTGGGAGTAATGAGAGATTTGGTGAGTTCTTAAAAGCTCATAAATGCTAAGGGGAAGAACTAGATCTTGGGGAGGAGGAGGGGTATTTATAGCCCCTCCTCACAACTAGTCGTTGCACAGGAAAAAAGGGGACCGGAATATCCGGTTCAAGTATGAACCGGAATATCCGGTCAGCTTGCTCCACGCGATCCTGTAGATCTGAACCGGATTATCCGGCTCCTCCGGAATAATCCGGTACAAATAATCCGGTACACTCCTGTCGCTCCAAGCTTCCAGTCCTTAGCAGTTTTGCGCAGCAACCGGAATATCCGGTCTAGGATGAATAATCCGGACCAAATAATCCGGTTCATTTCTGAGAGCGAAACTTCCAGTCCTTAGCAGTTTTGCGCAGCAACCGGAATATCCGGTCCAGGATGAATAATCCGGACCAAATAATCCGGTTCACTTCTGAGAGCAAAACTTCCAGTCCTTAGCAGTTTTGTGCAGCAACCGGAATATCCGGTCCAGGATGAATAATCCGGACCAAATAATCCGGCTCACTTCTGAGAGCAAAACTTCCAGTCCTTAGCAGTTTTTGCGCACCTTCAAGAGCAACCGGAATATCCGGTCCAGGATGAATAATCCGGTCCGAATAATCTGGTTGGGTTCTGTCCCAAAACTCTCAGGCCAATCTTCACCGACTTTTCGGTGATCGATGCCGATGTAAAGTATAACACATGCACGCTAAACACCTCGATAAATAATGTACTTAGTATTGTTAACTAACACACAAAACACTGGGAAAACGAAATGCACTTTCACGATGGAGATCCGACGGCCAGGGATATCCCGTACCGTTTCACGCCAGCGGCGACCCAAAAACTCGACGGAGTCCGCCCCGACCGCCGCAGTTGGCTGGAGATCTCACCGCCGGGGTCTACCGTGGTCCCCTGGATACGCAGGAAACGCCGGGGCACCCAGGGAGACGAGGCGGAGCCGATGCGCGCACTGGTCCAAGACGAAGAGGGCCGGAACGTGGTGGTCGCCGAGGACCCGCGGCGGTGGAATGTGGCCGCAGTTGTCGTGGGATAATCACGGCAGACGTTACCAGGGGTAACTGATCTTGGGGCAAGACGACACAGGCGTTTGGGAGAGGGTTTAGCTCAGAGGAAAACATGATGATACTCGATCTGGAAGCCGGCAATCAAGTCGCCGAGTCTCCGATCTCGATATATTAACTCGACTCTCGTGTTACACTGGATGTTCGATATCAGGCGATATTGCTAGAACTCTTGGATTTTTAAACTAGACCGAGGGGCCAGTTTATAAAGCACTCGGACCCCCTGGCTTGCCCTCCAAGGCGCACCCTGAACCCTACCCGGACACCGCATACGAGAAACCCTAACTTTCCTTACCGTAACCCACAATCCGGGTTACGAGGCCTACGAACTTGGGCCTTCCAGAAGCTCCTTTATCCTTAGCCGGATCTTGCGCAGCGTCCATTGGGCCGAGTTACACCTTGGTGTTGGCCTACCGGGTTATCATCCCTCCATCAGTAGTCCCCAGAATAGCTTGGGCTTCACGAGATTCTCTTTGAAGCGCACGCTATTCCCTGCAAAATTATCAAACTTATAACTTCAATGGAGGCCGGGTTAAATTGCTTTAATAAACAGCTAGGCCTAACTCCAAGGTGGCCATATAATAACCCGGCTTTCTCCAAGTCCTTTGCTCAGCTTTTCCGGATCAACACCCTGATAAGAATGTTTAAAGATCTGATTTACTTTACTCGATAATTGATCCTGATGTTGCGGAGGAGACCTCTTTCTTATGTATATCCGGATATTTCGTCCAGCACTTAAGGCATATCCAACGAAACTTAGGCAGATAGCCGTTACTCCGAAATTTTCGGCTCCCGCTTGTTGAGCTAGGTTTGCCCACCCGTGCCCTTATAAATAGGTACTTAGAGGTGAACCCAACCCCAACAGCTCATTTCCCCCTTTTCCTCTTCTTTTCGCTTCCGCATCTCTTGCGCTCGCACAACACCATTACGGAAACCTCACGCACATCGCCGGAACCCATCTGTCGCCGGATGCGCTCCGCCACGGTGCGCCCCGCGCCGCCGCCAAGATCCGCCGCCGTGCCCCCGACTTGCCCGCCGGGAGTCACAAAGGGGCACCAAGACTGCGCTATTTGCCTCCGCCGGGCTTTACTCCAATCTCCTCCAGTAAGCTTCCCGCGTCCATTAACTTGACCTCGCAATTTCTAGATTTATTTCAGACTGGACCTAAGTCAACCCGCCGGTCATTTCTCTCGCCACGCCGAACTAGGTCGCTCAAACACTACAAGACAACCCCTCCTACTGCAGCACATTTATCTGTATCTAAATGTCTGTATAAGCGTTGCTAGCGCCTCTACCAACGGAATAAAGTCCGTTGCCTTATGGGGCGTTGCAAGGGTAGAGTGCAACAGATATAGGTCCGTTGGTAAACAATAGATAAGGCGTTGCAGAATAACAACGGAGTTCAAACAACAGGTCTATCCGTTGGTAGACAATATACAACGAATGAACCTTTTATTTCAAAACAAATATTATTTTATGGTCTGTATTGCTTGAGCACTTCAGTCTTTCTTTCACACCAAGAGAATATTAAAAGGGACATACCATGGAACACATAAATCACAGAATAAAAATGCATCACGTGAAGAAGACATTCCATGTATATATATATCACTTTAATCATCACAATCAGTATACAGGGTAGTTAAACGAAGGTTGCACTGTTACAATCTTGATTCAATGCAACTAGTCGTACATATAGTCGTACTACTATTCTTCACTGTATCTCAGATTAACCACCTCTTAGAGATTCTTGTTAAAATATCCTAGATTAGTCCCGCCTTAAGATACGTTCAGAACTTATATCCGAATATAGTCCTTGGTGATCTTTTGGTCCTGCAATGAAAATAATAATATTTCAGTATCAACGTGGCAAAAGTTAGAAGGTAAATTATACTAGTTCGATGTCTTTTGGTCATGCAATGAAGAAATTCATGTTTCAGTATGAAAATGAATTATGCTCTTACTTGCACAGAGAACGAAGCAACATGAACAAAATGATCAATACTTTGGTCTGATGGTATTAACTTCAAGAGAGAAACAATTATTCATATGGAAAATTGTTCAATTTCACCATCCATATAGTAAATAGGTACCATCCAAGGTTCCCTCACAAGATCCCTTGTTTGCTAATATCATCCTCAAATGGTCAAATGATGAATAACATGCACTTTATTAGCAACATGATATACTAAATGACAAGCACAATATACCATTTGAGTGTCTAGTACTTTGAGAACAGTAAGAAAACTATTATGTGAGTCTAGTTTAAAGAATTATATGATTGGGTAATCAAATTTTCCTAGAATAATATGAGGGAAACATACTCTTATATGATTATATGCTCAATCAAAATAAATTGTACAGCCAGCAGCTTATGACTTGTGGCATTATACAAACACTCCTCTGTTGTCCTATAAGAACCAACATGGATACAAGCATAGGACACTCTAGAGTCACACCCCTCTGCCAATTTTACATAGGACAGAAAACAAGTGTTAGTTGTTTTAAAATTTATACACAGTAGTAACAAGTACCTTGATCAGTTGATCCTGCTCTCAAGTGCTAGTTGTTATCATAAACATAGGAAGGGGTATTGTATCTTATGGCAAGTGCAGTCCTGAGAACTCTGAAAAAGTCTGAAGACAAATAACTTTATGAAATCCTTGTGGGGTACCTCAAGTTAAATCTTACGGCAGGTGCAGTCCTGAAGAAAAAAAAATTAGGTACACTCACCTCGATGGTATGCGAAAGCTAAATCAGTACGAAGACCTTTTTTTTTTACCCTGTGAATTTCACATACCTTGTCAGACCAACAAGTGACATTAGGTAGCACGCAGATGGAAATACAAATAAGCAAGATAAGGATCTGAACGAATACAGCAAGGGAATATCAAAATCATTTAATTAATTAGACCGTCCATCTAATCTTATTGGTTGCCAGATCGGTGCGCTAGAAATATATTGAGAGCAACAAAGACATGCAAAATAGAGCTTAGTCTCTACCTGATATCCTTCGTACAGTAATTGATGTTACTACTCCCGCAGAACAATGAAGCTATGCTAGTCCTACACACTTTGGCACATCACATTAAGAGTGCTGGTAAAAACTTGCATCGGTAACGTAATGTCAGCAATATCCAATAGAGTTAACTAGGAAAGCTGTGACAATAAAACCAGGCCGAAGTCTGCAATTCTACTTCGGCATCTAACCAATCCAAGCAGAAAAAATATACCTGCGCCTGATTAGCGACTGACAATTGGAATGTGCGGGAATGAACAAATATCCTAGATATTTGGTAAACACGGGTCAAGCCAATGGAAAATGAGACAAGAGTCTATCAAATAAAAAAGGAAATTCGCACCTTGTAGCCTGAACCTCTGCCATGGCCCTTGCACCCCGCGCTCTCTGGTCTCCAACTTGCCATGGCGGCTGTTCCAGAAACCACCCCGTTGGGACGTATCCAAAATCCATCTTGGCTGCATCGGGAGAGTTCCTCCGAGAAGGGGATCTTGTTGTACACGAACGTGAAGGTTATAGTCGAATCATCCCTTCGAGATATCGCTCGAATCCTATCAATAGGAACCGAGGAGTGGAGATCGCAGTGCTCGCCGGCTGTTGTGCGACGACTTGGGTTACCGGAGGGAGGCGGCTAGGTTTTTGGGAGGGGATCGAGAAACAGTACTGCTGGGTGAGGGCAAGAGTTCGTGGCCACGTTCCCGGATGGATGTTGGGTTAAGGGATCCGCAATGAGCAGTGCTTACTGGGCTGGGCTGGTAGGTTCCCCATCAATTGAGACTATAGCATAACGGATGAAGTTGACAACATATAAACATCTGTATCTATGGTAAAATTTTGCAACAAATATTTAAGTCGTTGCTAGGTATATATTGCTATACGGTGGGTTTTGTTGTAGTGAAATTCCTTTTAGCTCATCCAATGGATTGAATATAGATACCATTTCATTCCCCTACTGCCTATAATCATTAATTTCACCATGAATCTGGAAATGAAATCTCCAATCTAGGCTCGGGCCGCCCAAAATTCCCGCGCTTGCCGTTGACACCCGGAAAATTCTCTTCTTCCGGCTCTTTTGTTTGCAGCAGATACATGGGTAACCATCCATCTTCCCCAAACACCTTTCAACACGTAAGCCCTTCATAGTTTTTGTAACGATGTTTGATACCCGGATAACTTGTAACCTTGCTCCACAGAATGATACTCGGATAATTTTTTGCTTCCATGTTTTCTCGATATCGCTCGCAAATATTCGGACAACTCATGGTTTCCGAGTCTTATTTCTTGTACCCTTCTATCTTGTGCTTTGCAGGTTAATCCCATGGCTCCCAAGAGGCAGGGGAAACAGCCGGCCAAGGCCAAGACCACCAACTCCATATCCGCCAACTGGGCGCGGTCCACGGTTACAAAGGCCAAGTTAGAAGAACTGGCCGAGTTAGGGGTTCTCCCCTCTCAAAAGGATATCCATTGGAGGGTGCCGGGTAACGAGACCCGCCCCACACCTGCGGATGATGAGGTAATATGTTTTGTGGAGCACGTGACCCGGGGGTTCCGTCCTCCGGGTCATCCTTTCTTTCGAGACATTCCGAGCCACTATGGCCTCCGAATATTTGACATAGGGCCTAACTCTGTGTTAAATATTTCCCACTTCATCGTTCTTTCCGAGTCATACTTGTGCACTCCGCCAAGTTTGGCTCTCTTTATCGAACTTTTTCAGTGCAAACCGTGCCGCGAAAGCGGTGACGGAGCACTTCTTGCTTGCGGCGGGGTCTCTATCCAGCGCCGCAAGAATTCTCTAATGCCACCTCTTACTCTTAACTCCCACGTCAAACACTGGCAACTCTCATACTTTTATTGCCGGGACACCTCCCCACCCGGCGAAAAGAGGTTGCCGGGTTACTCAGAGGGCCTCCTCGATATCTCCGAGACCTTCAACGCCTTTGCCCCTGACTCGGACAGGGAAGCAATCCAACCTTTATTGGCAAAAATAACTGTTCTCTCGGCCCAAGGCCTCATTGGGCTCAACCTGGTAAAGACTTGGGTCGATTTCCGGATCCAACCCAACTCCATCCGCACAAAGTTAATGTGCGAGTATTCGGGGCATACCACGGACTCGCTCCGATACTCCACCAATAGCTTTGCAGCCGGAGACACCAACAAGACTATCAAGAGCTTCTTGACAGAGAAGTTGGAGGTAATCCGGAATATAGCCGGGTTAGAACCCTTCACTCGTGAGAACCCGGCGCCTGAGGTAAATATCCGACTTTCATACTCTTACCTTCACACTTTCCACTCGATACTGTTGTTAACCTTCATTCTTACGTCTTCATCTCAGGCCGATGATGCTTTTTGGAAGATTGATACTCCCCCTAATTCTGAGCGCCCAGAGGAGAAAGAGGACGCCGTTAACTCGGATGAAGGTACATTCCGAGTTTTACTTAGCTACTTTAAGCTCGTCGTTGCTCTTTCGTCATTTTCCAACTATAAACCTTGATAATTTTCAGAACAAGAGGACAAAGACGAAGAAGAAGAAGTTGAAGGCAAGGTAGAATCCGCCAGCGACGAGGAAGAAGCTGAGCCGACGGTCAAGGCCGGAACAAAGAGGAAACCCCAAGGGGTCGTCTTCAAGGTTCCATACCTTTTCCTTGCCTCTAAACCATATTTCTTTGATAACATGCACGAGCTAAACCGGAAATTATCCACTTGGTCATATTTGAAGGAACCGCTCGTGACCAAGCGCCGAATAACTCAGAACTTTCCAGGTGATGGCACTCTTAATCCGGGTATTTCGTCGTCTCCGGCTCGACGCGCTGGTATTCTCTTAATCCTTTCTTAAGTATCAAAGTCTTCCCGAACCATCCCCTTACGGGACAATTCCACATCTCGCTCGATGTTTTTCAGTTTCGTCCGGGTCCAGCAGCGAGTTCCCCTCGGACTATATGGTGAATCCCGGGTAAAATTCCTTTCCTGATGCTTTATCGTTTTTTCATCACTTTTTCCCAGTTGTACGCTAACTGCTTTACTTATACTGCCCGTAGGGCCACGATCACTGTCAGCGACCAAGATGATATGGAAACTGACGACCCGGGTAAGGAGAACCCGACTGATGATATGCATGCCGCAGCTGGCGGAGAAGAACAACAAGTGCCACCAATAAACCCGGCCGACCGAGAGGCCGAGTATCCCATAGCCTCGCACGTACTCGAGGAGGAAGAAACTGCAGGCTTGGGCACGGGAGGAGGGGCACCAGACTCCGATACTCGGACGACCCGGATGCCCTCTTTCAAGAAGAGAGCCCCTTCTCCAAGTCCCCAAGATCCCGGGTCTTCTAATTTGGGCAATGATACTTTTGACCAGATGATGAGCGCTCTCCTTGCTATGAAGGCCTCTGAGAGAGATGTGCTAGAGCGCATGGCAGTGGAGCACCAGGTACTGTAACCTAATATCTCTTCTTATCCATCTAGTCCCCAAGTGCCGAGTATAATTTGTTGAAATTGTGCTCGGTATTCTGTGCGATACTCGGCTTGCCATGATACCCGACTAATTCTCATACTTTGGTTCCTCACAGGCACAGGCCACCCGGTCTGATGAACTTTTGCTCAAGACCGAACAACTGCTGCTTGCCGAGGTAAAGCGGAGAGAGGCCCTTGAGGATGAAGTGGAAACTTTGAAGAAAAATGTTTCCAAATATAAGAAAAGGTGCACCACTGCTCGAACCGCCCTGAAAAAGCTGTCGGATCAAATTACCGATACTTATCGTATCTTGCTTAGTAAGTTTCTTGCTGCTGACTGCTTTCATGCCTCTATTTTGTTACATGATACTCGGAATTACTGATATGGCCTTTCTTTCTTTCAACTGCAGGTGCTAACCTTGCAACCACAGAAGAAGATGCTGTTGCCAAGGCTAAAACTTTAAAGACTGTGCTCCGGACTTTCTTTGCCGGCACCAAGTGGATATTGGATGCCGTGCAGTGGCCAACTGAGGTATATCCGGGTGAAGAAAATCTTATCCAAGCCTGCTCCACCGTGCCTGCATGGATCGAGATCTGGAAGCACTCGGCATGTCGGATTGGTATGACCCGGGCCTTTGCGCTAGCTAAGGCTTACTTCCCTAAGCTTGAGCCGGCAAAGGTTATATCCGGGTTTCCAGAATTCAAAGCGGATGGCTCCAAGTTTGGGCCCAAGGACTTCAAGGCCGTACAATCCGCGGTGCATCACTCGGCAACCACTTTGGCCGATAGTATGGATCTTCGTACGCTTATGAGTTTGTACGATGCTGAAGACAAAATCATGAAGGAGGAAGCACCCCCACCCTTCGACATTTTGGAGAAATGGGCTGCCGATTCAGCCAGGAAGAGGGAAGAAACTGCGAAGAGGGAGGCCGAGTTAGAATCAGAGCCAACCACCTCTACACCGGCTGTCCCCCCCGCCTGTCCGTCCTGATGTGAAGAATCCGGGTGACGATGCCGGGAGAGTTGAAGAGCAAACCCAGGACCAAGACCCGGAGTGCAAGGGCAAGGGTGTGAACCCTATTCAACAAGCCGAGTAAACAAATGCCATCACGATACCTTGGCCATTTCGATGCTCTTGTTCGAAACGGATATTATTTTGTTGGTGCACCTATGCACCTTTGATACTAGTACCGAGATTTGTGACGTACTTTAATTCCTTGTTATACCTCGTGCCTCTTCTGGCCTCTGGATGAACTTGATATTTATCTGGTTTTTGAGATTATTCTCGATATCCGACTTTCTTTATGGTTCCTTTTGTGAGACTCGGTTTTCGAGCATCGTTGGTTCTGACAGGCAGACTTTTCGCTAAGTCCCCAAGTCCCCCAGACTCGGATGTTAGGGTTTTTCGAGCTTAGTAACAACTTGTTTCTGTTTCAAAATCCCCAGTCCCCAAGGCCCGAATTTCTGAGTCTGGGATATGTGGTTTTTTCAAAGAGAACAAATTTGTTGTTGCTAAGCCCAAACCCGGAGCCGTTTCACATAGGTAATGAAGTTATGCTTGATAAACGTTGAGTTTCCGGCTATTAGCCTTGTACTTTGCATAACTTGTGGTTAAGATGACCCTTTTGACTATCTTGTACTGTAAGCCGGCTTTCGCGTGGATACCATGTTGTTACATCTATACGAAAATAGGGTCAGGCAAGTCCCATTGGGCTTCATGGCTGATTGTAATCGTAAGCGAGCAAATCATGCCACTTTAGTGCGAGTCACATCGAGCTTAAGTAAGAAAAGTCAAGAAAATTTGCCTCCTTTGTCCGGTTATAAGATTGCAGCCGTACTCGTTTGCGAGTAATCGGCCCTTATAACTCATAGGCATCAAGGCCGGGTCTTTGAGTTTGTAACTGTGCTATTCAAGCAATCAGCCCTCAAGACCTATATATATGCAACATACTTGATGATACTGATGTACTGGTAGCAATAAATAATACTTATCTGTAACCGGAGTGAAGATCATAACAAAATAAGACTTGATAACCATCTCTTTATTGATACGAGAAAGTTTTGGGTCAGCAGGCCGCCTCATTAAAAACCTTCCAGTCCCCTTAGGTACCCTGGATAGGAAAAGAGTGCGTCTGAAACCTGCTGCCCGTTACATTGTTTTAGTTCTTCTTGGGATTCTGTCCGGAACTGACGTAATCGATGCACATTCTCCACTTGTTGATCTTTTTTACTATGAGTACCGGGTTTGCCAGCCAATCCGGATAAGGCGTTTCCATGACGCGGCTGGCTGTGAACGGCTGCGCAATTTCTTCTCTTGTGGTGGATTGTTTGAGTGAATCACCCTTGATGAAAGCCACCATCTTGGTATCTCGTGCTGCCTTGAGTTTTCCCCTTTCGCCTTTAGTACTCGGCTTTTTCAAGGCTGTTCTGTCATCCGAGTCTGCTTGAGCCCGGTAATATTTGAGTTCCTCTTTTCTACAAGCTTGTTCAGCCATTGCTGCATCTCCTTCATCGCACTCAGCCGCTATGTCCCGGCTTCCATGTATGGTGATGGTCTGTTTAGGACCCGGGATTTTTAGCTGTAGATACACGTAACACGGCCTAGCCATGAATTTAGCATAAGCCGGCCTTCCGAATAGCGCATGATAAGGACTGCGCAATTTGACCACCTCGAAAGTGAGCCACTCAACTCGATAATTATCCTTTGATTCCCCAAAAGCTACCTCCAATGCGATTTTTCCTTCGGGGCACGCTTAGTGACCCGGCACTATCCCATGAAAAATTGTTGAACTTTTTTGTAGCTGAGACTCCTTGAGACCCATGCGTAGAAAGGTTTCCCAATATAGTATATTGATGCTACTTCCACCGTCCATCAGGACCTTTTTCAGTTCATACCCATTGACCTGCGGCGCAACTACCAATGCTAAAACTCCCGGGTGTTCTATTCTTTCCGGGTGATCCCTTCTGCTCCATGTTACGTCCTGTTCTGACCACCTTAGGTATCTTGGAACAGCCGAGGACACCGAGTTTACCGCCTGTTTCAGTATCTTCTTGTCCTTGTTGGAACTTCCTGTAGTATGCACGTGATATTGACCCAACTGCTTGGGATTGGACTGGAAACCTCCAGCTCCCCCTTGTTTGTTACCTTGATTTTCGGCTGCCGGGTTACCGGCTGGGGGTGGGCCGTTGCCCGGGTTTCCACCTGGACCCGGTCCTCCTCCCCGAGCTGCACCTCGCATGGCTCTGTTCACTTCCTCATTCTTCCACCTCTGTAGGTCGGCGCACTGCTCCAAGGAGTGGTTAGCTGGCCTACCGTTTCTGCTGTGCTTCGGGCATGCCATTCTAAAGATGTCCCAATTATTACTCGGCCTTGGTGGCCCTTGATAGTTTCCTCCATTGTGATTTCCAGTATTGAAATTTCCTTCTGCCCTGGGTCTTGAAGATCCGGCTTCAGTGTTGGCGACAAACTCGGAGCCTCCCTCAAACGGGCGCTTGTTCTGGCTGTTTCCGTTGTTACCCGGCGCTGATCCATTGCCGGTTCTTCCATTATTACTTGTGTTTACTTTTGCTTTTTTATCGTCAGTTTCCTCTTCCGTAGTGTCCGTTGCGGCGTGTTTGTTGCATGCATCCATCAGTTCTCCCATCGTAACCTCTGAAGCATTCCGACTAGATTTCATGCGAGTTAGCTTTTGTACTAAAGGTGTGTACTTGCAGGTCTTTGCCATAGCTTGCAGCGCATCCTTGGGCTGAATATCTGTAGATGAATGAAGTATTTCCATAACCCGGCGCACCCAGCTGCGCGCCAATTCTCCCTTCTTCTGAACACACCGCTCTAGGTCATCAATAGTGAATAACTTTCTGCACGTCCCGTGAAAGTGCTTGATAAACGCAATTTTCGATTCTCCCCATGACTTGATAGATCCTTCCGGTAGATTGGTGAACCATAACTTTGCTGCTCCCTCTGACATCATTAGATACATGAATTTGGCTTGAAGATTCTCGGACGCATTGCAAATCGACATGGCCATCTCATAACTGCTCAACCATGTTTCTGGATCCATAGTCGGCTCATAATTCACTACTTTACCCGGTTCTTTGAACTTTTCCGGGTAAGGTTCAGCCCTGATGCTATCTGAAAGACACTTAGGTCCTGCAAGAATGGTCGAAGCTGGTCTTACCCGGGAAACGTGTGATCCTGTAGGGGGTACAGCTGGACGCGGTACTACTGGTGGCCCATGTGCCGCAGACCCGGCCACGTCTCTCCTGGCTCTGGAACTATCCACGATGGCATGTGCTGCTGATGCTGCTGGTACTGCCTGAATGTGTGGAGGAGGCGGCATTTGCTGCTGCTCTTCCCTCCGCCGTGCCGAACTTGTCTGGATATTGCCGGCATTACCTCGCTGTTGGCTGACATATGGTGTCCCATACATTCCACTTCTGTGATCCGGGTAATTAACTTGTTGTGCCACCGCCGTGCACAGCATATCTATCGCCCGCCGGGTCTCCTCTGCGTGGGGTGACTCTCTCACGGGGATTTGATTCAGTGCAAGCGTTGCCGCGTATACGTTGTCCATGGGATTGTTGTAATGACCTGCTGGTGTGCGAAAACGTGATGGTGGTGGTGGTGGTGGTGGTACAGTATTGCCGGTAGTAACTCCAGTCTGTGGTACGGGTAACCCAGCCTGCGTGTCTACCGGTTGTACTCCTCCGGTTGTCGGCTGAGGGGCGGTTCCTTGATTTGCTGCTGGGATCGGCTGATCCTGAGGCGTGATAAATAGCGCAGCCGGGTTTATGACTCCTCCCAATGCTGGCAATCTGGTTTGGTGCCTTTGATGTATTCTAGTTGTTTCCTCTCGGAGCCGGGTTTCCAGTGCATCCAGCTCGCGTTGTCGCGTGGCCATCCCTTGTCTTTTTGCCTCTACTTGCCTTCTCTGCTGCTCCAATGCGCGACGGGCTACGTCCAGATCCCTAACACGTTCCGCCGCGTTTTCTGGAGTAATAACGGTGGCGAGAACTGTGGGGTCTAGAATCAGATTGTTGTCGAACAGGGCCGGGTGTTGAGGGTTGGAAGGACCCGCTCCTGGTGTCCGGTTTGCTAGGAATCCAAACGTGTTCGCGTGTAACTCGTTTTCTGGCGCTTGACTGGTAACCGATGCCGACTCTCCGTCAACCTGGGCCAAAACCGTGTTTCCGTTAGCCGGTCCTTGCTGCCGGGTCAATGCTTGTGCTTCCCTGGCTGCGGCCGCGGTTGCGTTCTCTTGGTTGAGATTGGTCGCGGGAGCCGTGTAAACCGCAACCCGGCGCACCATGCTTGGCGCGAATCCATACTGTTCCTCTTCGCTGCTGTTTTCCTCGTACCGGTTCTCCAGTAGATGCAGGATAGATTCGGTATCATCTTCTTTCTCGACCCGGCCACGCGGGGTCCATGCCGGCTCCTCCAGCTGTTCCCACTTCGTGGTGGGCTCTTTTGTCGGGTTTGTTGTCCCAACTGATTCTTCTCCATCTGATTGGATATAGGTGGTCTTCCCTGACACAGAATCAAACCCAAAGTCGTCAGGGACCGAACCGGAAGTACGTACCATACCGATGAAGACGCTGATCTGGCCGATTGTCATGATAGATCCGGATTCGAGGTGATCCGACTCTGGCCCCCAGCCGGAATCGTCCACCATCTTCTCTCCTTCGTGGTCGATGTATATCTCGCCGATGACTAGATTCTCCATGTTCTTCCGAGCTTCTCCCGTGATGTAAACACCTTTGGACGCAGGCCCCACGGTGGGCGCCAACTGTCGTGGGATAATCACGGCAAACGTTACCAGGGGTAACTGATCTTGGGGCAAGACGATACAGGCGTTTGGGAGAGGGTTTAGCTCAGAGGAAAACATGATGATACTCGATCTGGAAGACGGCAATCAAGTCGCCGAGTCTCCGATCTCGATATATTAACTCGACTCTCGTGTTACACTGGATGTTCGATATCAGGCGATATTGCTAGAACTCTTGGATTTTTAAACTAGACCGAGGGGGCGGTTTATAAAGCACCCGGACCCCCCTGGCTTGCCCTCCAAGGCGCACCCTGAACCCTACCCAGACACCGCATACGAGAAACCCTAACTTTCCTTACCGTAACCCACAATCCGGGTTACGAGGCCTACGAACTTGGGCCTTCCAGAAGCTCCTTTATCCTTAGCCGGATCTTGCGCAGCGTCCATTGGGCCGAGTTACACCTTGGTGTTGGCCTACCGGGTTATCATCCCTCCATCAGCAGTCGCCGGCGTACCTGCGAGGGACGGAAGAGGGATTTAGGGGGAGCACGGGTGCAAGAGAGGAGAGGGGAGGCCAGGGGAGCAGTCATCGAGGGCGGAGGGCCACCAGACCTCCCGCGCGACGGTGAGGTGGCCGGCGGGTTGCCGAGTCGTTTCCGGTCGGTAGGACAAACAAGGGAGGGGTTCTCGATGCAGAGGCTTGATTAGGGTGTAGAGGAGGTGGATTGGCAAGCTGGAGTGCAAGGGGAAGGATCGGGATGGCCTAGCCTCCGAGCTCAGCGCCCGGCGCCCATGCCGATCATGGCGTGCAAGCTCGGGGAAACGAGGGATGAGGGGATCTTTTCTAGGAGGTTTGCGATGGGGAGGAGGTGCGAATGCCAGAAGGGCGGGGGCAGAGGAGACCCAGGGAGGTGAGCGATGGCTTTTCGAGCTCGTGGGGAGCCAATGGTTCTAGAAGGTTAGGACTGGGGGCAACCAGGTATGGGGGAGGGGGGTGTGGCACGTCAGCCCATGCCATGATTGGTTTCCAAGCCATGTGGGTGAGGTGGAAACGTATGGGCAGTGCAAGCTTGACCAAAGAAGTCAAGGTGGTGGGAGCCAGGTGACAAGGCAGCCAAGGAATCCAAGATGGGTGAAAAGGAGGAAAAAACATCAACCTAATGGTCTCTTTAAAATATGAGCAGAAGGTGTTTGTGGTTGTTTTCTCCAAAATCTTGAACAGAACACATGCAAGAAAATGTGTCTAGGAGGTAGGAAATAAAAATTGGAGTATGGTAGTGGTGGTCTCCCACTTTTCTTAAATTGTTTTCTTTGAAAACTTCCAATTTTCCAAAAACTGATGTTTCTGTTTTTGAATGTTTTCTCCAAAATTTTGAATAGAATATATGTTTGAAAACATGTTTAATGGATAGAGAATCAAAAATTGAGTCTAGGGGTGGTGGTTCCCAAATTTTCTGAAAATATTTGTTTCCCAAAATTTTGAAAACTCTAAAAGTGCTGAAATTGTTTTTGGAGGTTTTCTTCAAAAATTTGAAAATGAGAAGCAAATTTTTTTGGATAACTAGGTCACATATGAACCTAGGAAAGTTGGGGAGCTTCCCCAAATTTTTTAGAAATACTTTATTAACAAAAACATTAAAAGTCCATTTCTGGCCTTTTGGAAAATAACACTTAATAAATATAATTTTTTTTATAAATCAAGTATTTTTGAGTTGGGGGGTGAGGGTATATAATATAGGTCACAAAGGTGATTTTTATTTAACAACTCCTTTGGAAAATATTGGTGATGCCAAGTGTGAAAGGATGATAACATGAGTTTATTTAATAGGCCAAAACCCTGAGAGAAGAATAATCACATGGTCAGGGGAAGATAAATGGAACACATGGATATGAGGTATAAGTCATGAATATGACAAGGGAAGGTTGATGGAGCTCAAAATATATAGGATTGATTTTAGGAAGACTAAAAAAGGCATCATGATAACAAGAACATGATCCTATTTGTTGGGATGACCTCAAGAGGGCATTGGAAGAAAATGTGAATGGGTTTATATTCAATCCAAACATTAGGATATGACTCATAGACATGCACCATTATATCCATGATGGTACATTGGTCAAGGATCAGGATCTCTCCATTATGACAGGAGGCCAAAATAAAGAATTTAAAGAGATCACAAGATGAGATGTAAATAGGATATACATGCTACTGATGTCTGGGCATTGTTATTTTGTAGATCTCATTCATTTTAAATAACTCACAATCATCCTCAACAGTTATAAACACTTTGAGGCAAAGAAAAGATAAGGTCACCTCAAGCAAGAGAGTTCTGCAATTTAAATTCATGGGGGTTTTCCTCAAGTGTTAAGAAAGTTAGTGATCAAGCTAAACCATTTCAGGAGGATTTTTATAAAAGAGGTTCATCTCAATTCTTGTTATTTATGTAACCATTTTGTTTTGGTTTTGTTCCAACGCAAACACTCAAGGTCAAACAAGGCAGGGAGAGGTGAAACAAGATTAATAGTTCAGCATTTCAAAAAGTTTTTGTTGGCCCTAATTTTTGACTCTCCAACAACAGCATTTTGTTGGTTCTCAAAAAGTGGGGTGTGACAAAAAACTTCAAGGGGTGTATGCTTTCTTAGGAAAGGTATTGCAACAGCAACAGCGAGGGCAAGCAAGATAAGGGAAGTTGCATGACGACTCGGCCCTATGCAAAACAGCTACATGCGCCGCTGGAGCACCTGGACCTGAAGAACCTGGAGATTCAAGTAATTCGAAAGAGAAGAAATTAGATCCAAGAAACGACAAGAAAAAGTCCGATAACAAGGATGCAGCGTCCAGAACCGGATCCCATCTGCCAAAAGATGGAATTAATCCCCGAGATCGGGAAGAACAAAACCGGAAAGACGGAAAAGCAATGCCGCCTCTGAGACGCCCTGCTGAAAAAAGCCGAAAGACATGACATTCCTCACAGGCATGAGAGACCCCGTACACACCCCAGGAATAAGGAAAGACACAGGAGTAGAACTCCACCTTATCCCAAAGGGCACGATAACGGAGGAAATGGAGACAATCCCGGAAAAGCGCGTTCATGCAACAATGGAAAAGAAAGGAACATATCCCCTTCTATCCATTCAGCCGGTAGATACTCCGCACACATTGATAGAGCGGAAAGAGATGACCTATACTTCGTACCTAAGTGTTTCACTGACAGGATCCGAAGAATAACTCTACATTCTGGCTTCGCCAAAGTTTGTCCAACATATCAAAAATATACCGGCAGTACAAACCCGGATACCTGGCTCTTAGACTATTACACAGCCGTCCAGATTAACAATGGGACACACCTAGAGGAAGTAAAATTCCTCCCCCTTATGAAGCTGGATGGAGCCAGAGATTGGATCAACGGGCTTCCGTCAAGAACTGTCGGTAGCTGGGATGATATGGCTAGAGTTTTGACTCAGCATTTTCGGGGAACCTACAAACGCCCCAACAACATCAACCAGTTAAATCGATGCACCCAATTTGAAGATGATCCATACGTGGACTTTATCTCAAGGTGGACTGCAATGAAGAACAACTGCTCTGGAGTAACTGACGTACAAGCAATGCATGCTTTCGTCAATGGCTTAAAACCCGGACTCGTACCGTTCATGATCGGTTCTAAAAAGCACAAAGATCTCGGATGTATGCTTACAACCGCAAATGAGCACGCAGAGGCCGAAGATGACATCAAAGCGAGAGGTGGCAATATTGACACTTTGATTCAAGCCAAAAAGACCCCTCGCCCTGAGAAAAAAGCAACTTTAGAAGCACAACAAAAACCCAAAGAAGTTAACATAGCCTTTGGAAGAGAAAATGGGAGCAAATGGAAAGGACGAAGCACATAACCGATCAATTACACAAAAGAAGATTGGGAAAGAATCAAGTCGGAAAACTGTGTCCACCATTCGCAATTTGGGAAACCCACCCATACAAACGCATAATGCCGACTCAACAATCATATGAAAGGCAGTGCAGAATCCGGAAGCAAAGGGAAGAGTTCCAAGAGGAAATTCTCCAAGCAAAAGCTAGAAGCTGAAAAAGAAGACAGTAAATCGGACACTAATGAAAAAATCCAGGAACAACAACGAAAAGGCGAGCCTAAGTTTCCGAGAGTTGACGGAGAATGCAACCTAACTTTCCTGGCAACTCCTTCAGCAAAGGTGGCAAAGAGAACACTTCGAGAAATAAACGCGGTTGTCCCACCAACCCCGAAATTCTTGAAGTATTCAAATACACCAATTACCTGGGTCAGTCTGATCATCCCGGAAACATCCCAGAACCCGGCACGCAAGCTCTAGTTGTAAGTCCTATTGTTCAAAACACTAGGCTAAAAAGAGTGCTGATGGATGGAGGATCCAGCATTAACATAATGTACCTGGATACATTGAATCATCTGCGAATCTCCGAGACCCAGCTCAATCATAGCAACATACGTTTTCACGACATCGTCCCTGGCAGGCAAGCACGATCCCTAGGAGAAATTTCCCTAGATTTAACCTTCGGAGAGAAAGAACAATTCCGTAAGGAAAAAGTATCCTTCGAGGTTGTGCCGTTCGAAAGCGTGTATCACGCAATACTCGGACGTGCAACTTTCTCCAAGTTCATGTCAAGATCATGTTATATCTATAACAAGCTGAAGATGCCAGGGCCAAAAGGAGGAGTAATCACCATAAAGGGAGACTTCAAATTGGCGAACGAGCTGGAAAAAGAAAACGCCCTTTGCGTAGAAAAAGTGATAGCAAAGGAGGAACTGAAGGAGCTGGCAAAAGAAGTATCGCCGACAGAAATGCCGGCAGGAAAAGAAAGACGGAAGCCGGTAGACAGCTTCAAAGCTTCCGAGAATACAAGACAGGTTATCCTAGATCCTAAAGATCCGACAAAGTTTGTCATAGTAGGAACTGGGATGACTGACAAATAGGAAAGCGAGCTCATCAAGTTCCTCCGTGAGAACTGGGAAATTTTTGCATGGTGTCCAGCGGACATGCCAGGCGTACCTAGGGAACTTGCTGAGCACCAACTCAAGGTGATTCCAGGATCTAATCCCGTCAAACAAGGTCTCCGTCGATTTGACGGAAGAAGACGGAAGGCTATTGGCAAGGAAATTATCCGCCTATTGGCAGCTGATTTCAACCGGGAAGTTATACATACTAAATGGTCTACAAACCCAGTATTAGTCCCGAAGAAAGATAGTACTGTTCTTAGGATGTGTATAGATTACACCGGCCTGAACAAATTGTGTCCAAAAGATAGATTTGCATTACCGCGAATCAATCAAATAATAGATGCCACTGCTGGCTCCGAGCTTTTGTGCTTTTTGGACGCTTATTCCGGGTATCATCAAATACGTACGAAGAAAGAAGACCAGATCAAAACCTCCTTCATAACCCCGTACGGAACATACTACTACATAACCATGCCTTTTGGCCTGAAGAACGCAGGTGCACCCTACCAGCGCTGCATGCAACGATGTTTGCATAGTCAGATTGGCAAAAATGTTCACGTTTACGTAGACGACATTGCCGTCGTTTCCAAGGAAAAGGACACGCTCCTTGAAGATTTGCGAGAAACCTTCGAAAATTTGCGCACTTATTAAATGAAGTTGAATCCATTGAAGTGTGTATTCAGGGTTCCCTCAGGAAAGCTTATGGGTTTCATCGTTTCTCACAGAGGAATAGAAGTAAACCCAGAAAAGATCAAGGCAATCCTAAACATCTCAAGGCCTACATGCTTAAAAGATGTACAAAGATTGACGGGTTCTGCAGCTGTTGTCAGCAGGTTTATAAGCCGGCTAGGAGACAAAGCCCTGCCATTATACAATTGATGAAGAAATCCGACAAATTTGTGTGGACAGAAGAGGCAGATGCAGCATTAACCCAGTTAAAAGAAACCTTGATGAAAGCTCCGATTTTGGCATCCCCAAAAGACGAAGAACCCATGTTATTGTACCTCACAGCAACAAACAGGGTTATCAGCGCAGTGATAGTTGTGGAAAGGCAGAAAGACGAGCAAAGCATACCAGATCAACATCCGGTGTATTATGTAAGTGAAGTCTTTTCCGAGTCCAAACAAAGGTACCCACACTATCAAAAACTGGCATATGGCGTGTTTTTCGCATCTCGAAAAATCCGTCATTATTTTCAAGGGCATTCCATAACAGTGGTATGCAAAGCAACACTAGGGGATATAATCAACAATGCGGACGCAACAGGCCGAGTAGCCAAATGGGGCATCGAGTTGGCTGCGTTCGACATTAAGTACCAACCCCGGACGGCAATAAAATCCCAGGTGTTGGCAGATTTCATCGCTGAATGGACAGAAGCAATGGAAAACACACCAATGCCGAAATCAAAAGACTGGGTTATGCATTTTGATGGATCCAAGATGAAGGAAGGCGCTAGAGGTGGTGTAGTCCTAAAATCCCCAAGGGAGACACAATGGAGTATGTATTACAAATACACTTCAACGCCAGCAATAATGTGGCACAATACGAAGCTTTGCTTCATGGCTTGCGCATTGCAAAAGAAATAGGCGGCAATCACATCTTATGTTATGGTGACTCAGATTTGGTACAAGATCAGCTCAACCAAACATGGGACGCTAATAGCCCCATCATGGCCGAATATCGGAGAACGGTGGACGAGTTTGCAATTTGCTTCCTGGGATTCGAAGTACTGCACGTCAAAAGGGAAGAAAACTGGAACGCGGACGCATTAGCCCGCATGGGCTCGGAAAGAGTGAAAACCCTACCACCAGGTGTGTTTGTCCAGCATTTGCACGAACCATCCATAAAAGGTGGAGATGTCGATTATCCTCTAGTTTCCGAGTCAATCGAAGTCCTGCTCGTTAACCCGGATTGGACAATTCCATATCTAAACTTCTTAGTAGATCAGAAGTACCCGGATGGAGCAAACGAGGTCTTGCAAAGACAAATAAAACGTCGATGCAAAGGATACATGGTAATCAATTGTTGCCTGTATAAACATAGTACTACCGGAATTTTTCTGCGATGTATTTCGCCAGAAGAAGGACGAGAAATTCTGCAAGAAATCCATGCCGGAGATTGTGGACATCATGCTCAATCAAAAAGCATAGTCAAAAAAGCATTTCGTGCAGGGTTTTTTTGGCTATCAGCCAAGACAGACACCGAAAACATAGTTAATACATGTGCCGGATGTCAGTATTACGCCAAGCAGACGAATATGCCAGCCCAAGCACTCAAAACTATCCCTATTACATGGCCGTTTGCGGTCTGGGGGCTAGATATGATGGGACCATTCAAAACTGCAAGAGGCGGACTTACACATCTACTCGTTACTGTGGATAAGTATAGCAAGTGGGTGGAGGCAAAACCCATCAAAAAGCTTGACGGTGTAACTGCCAGAAATTTCATCATTGACGTAGTCATGAGATATGACGTTCCACACAGCATAATAACTGACAACGGGACAAATTTCTCTATTGGAGAGTTGGCAAAATACTGCCGACAAACGGGAATATGCCTAGATCTTACATCTGTGGCACACCCGCAATCCAATGGACATGTTGAAAGAATGAACAGCTCAATCCTGCAAGGAATACGCCCAAGACTGGAATCTCCTCTTCTTAGAGCAGCTGGAGCATGGGTAGAAGAGTTACCCTCTGTGCTTTGGAGTATTCGAACGACACCAAACAGGTCAACATGGCAAACCCCGTTTTTCCTAGTTTACAGCGCAGAAGCAGTCCTTCCAACGGACATGATCCATGATAGCCCAAGAGTGCAGGCTTTCGATGACTCGGATGCCGAAAGCGCACGACAGGATGCCGTCGATCTCCTAGAAGAAGAACGAGAACTTGTGCGTCAAAGATCTGCCATTTATCAGCAAGGATTACGACGTTATCATAGTCGGAAAATTAGGCATCGTTCTTTTAAAGAAGGTGACTTAGTGCTAAGATTGGTACAACAAAGAAAGCACAAATTGGCTCCAGTTTGGGAAGGACCATTTGTCATCAGCAAGGCTATGAAAAATGGATCATACTATCTTGTACATATTCGAGACACGGAAGATGATCCCGAAAAGCCGAATCGCAAAAGAAAGAGAAAGATAGATGACGAACTAGGGGAGACCAAAAGATCCTGGAGCATCCAGCAGTTACGTCCCTTCTATACTTAGTTCAATTTCTATGTAAACATCTTTGAGATCATGAAATAAAGTTGTCGGAATTCGTACATCTATGTTTTTTATATGTTTATTATAGTATAAAGCATAATTCCGTCTTATCTATTTCCCAATGATCTTTCAAAATACTCAATGTTAACCCGAATTGTGCCTGCATGCTCGGCATTAAAAAACCGAATGATTTTCAGCCTAAAATGGCTTAAGGAAACCCAGATTGTGCCTGCGTGCCTGAGTTTGATTCAAAAAATTCCTTACTGTTCTCTAAGTATTATCTGATTTTTTTTATGTTGGGTTGCTGGAGATAGTAAGTAAAAATGCCTTTAGTATGATCCATGTTTCCGAGTTTAGACTGATTGGTTATACCCAGTCACTTGGCATGAAGATTAAAATACTATCGAGCCATTTCAATCACTAAGGAAAGTTAAAGCATATAAACCAGAGAACTTAGAAGATAAAGGAATAAAAACCCGGAAAACTTGCAAAGGACTTAATAATATTGCTGCAAAAGCGGAGTACTTGTTCATACAAAAGAATAGAAAGCAGTGCAATAAGTTTACATTGTAAGATCAGTAATGCTCCTATTTCCTATCTTTCTACCTAGGACCAGGAAATTTCCTTCAGGCATCCGAGTCATCTTCGTTGCTGGAGTCCTCATGAGTTTCTGGAATGGCTTCTTCCGGGTAGAAGGTGGTGACGTTCATCATGGTGGCAATCTTGGTGGTGTGACCTTTGATGTCTTCAAAGATGCTGGCCCGCTGCGCCTCCGTGTATCCTTGCGGATCGCCGGATGCCACGCGCCAAGATTTGGCAGTTGGGTAGTGCATGCGCATGAGCCCTAGAGCCATGCGCGCACCACCGCGTGCCGCGGAACGAAAGGTGGATTCCCTGGACTCCGCCACCTCCACGATGGCCCCCGAAAGTTTTTCAACTTTCGAGAACTCCCCAGTCCTAGCGGGAAGGCATTTGTTGACAAGCAACATCCGCGCAACCTTGATTGCGGTGAACACCTTTCCAAAAGCTCGGATTTTCTCAATCCGAGTAAGCTGGGGGTCATCTCCTGTTTTCTGAAAAAACACCAAAGTGTTAGAGAAAAACAGAGAAAGATTGCAAACATGGAAAATCCGGTAAAAGATAAATTACTTACCGACAATTTTGTCCATCTCGGTTCCTTCCTCCAATCGCTGGTTCAAGGCATTCTCCAAATCTCGGATAGTAGCCTTGTCCTTGGCTGCTTGGTTGGAGGCATTGGACTCGGCAATGCCAATGGCCAGCTAGCTGGTCTCCAAGTCCTGTTGTAACTTCACATTATGCTTGTGAAGATCCAGGTTTTCCCGGTGCAGGTTTTCGGCTTTGTCGGCATCTTCAGCAATTTGTTTGGCTTTCGCCAAAGAAGCTGAAAAGCAAGTAAAAAAGACGAGTTAGAAAACTCGGAAAAATACTTAGAAAAAATTATACAACTGGAAGCAGAGAAATTTCTTACCTGCTGTTTCCTTCAGCTGATGCTGAGTGGATGCCAGTTCTGCCTCCTTAACATCAAGAATAGAGAGAAGGTTTTTCACCTCCTTATTCTTGATGGTAAGTTTGTTGAAAACTTCCAGGTTTATGTTTTCAGCGGTTTGCTGAAACACGGAAAAGAGACAAAAAAAATGCTTATGTTAAAAACAAGCATAAAAGTAAAAAAAGCATTAAGACAAAAATCATGCATTTGACTTATTGCTTTGGGGCTAGAGATATTACCTGGCTCATCCGCTGTAAACCTGAAGAGTTTTCGTTGAATTCTTTTGCATACTCTGCAAAAAGAATCCCAATGTGGTGAAGGCCGTCCTTGATGACCTGCTGAGCTGAAAATACGAAGTTATTCCTTACAATTAGTCCGCCTTGCGGCCAAGGACGGATCATAGAAGCAGGAGCGAAGAACTTCTTAGCCCATGGACGAATATATCCGAGTTCGTCGAAGGGTTCCTCCTTTACCTTCAATTCTCTGTTGAAAGTAGGAATGGGCTCCTCCTCAGGTATACGAGAAGGACCGCCCATACCCGGCTCCGCCCTTTCCCTCGCATCCGTCCCGGATGCAATAGGCTGGCTGGTCGGTAGTGGGTATTCCTCCGGCTTTGCAAACTGATCTTCTCCCCCAAGAGTAACTGGGGTAGGGGGAGCTGCAGGAGGAGATGGCGCTCCCTTGCCGACAGTGGCCTTATGCTTCATCGGCTTCTTTGATTTCAAAGACGTTGGAGCAAGGCTGAAAGGGAAAGGAGGAAGAAGAAAATCCGAGAAATCAATATCCCGAGAAACCAAAACAGCTTATGCAATAAAAAGCAAGCGAAGCTATAAAATACCCAGAGAATTACCTGGATGTAGCAACGGGAACCCCGTCAAAATCCACCACCTCCTCAGTGGTTACTAGCCTCTTGCGCTTCCAACCGCCGTCAAAATTGGCATGCAGTTCGTCAAGCTCGGCGTCAGTCGCAAGATCCTCTCCCGTAAGGTCATCGAACTATGGAAATGGCCAAATATCCAATTAAGTTAAGAAAACAAAGAAAGACAAAAAAATCCGACAAAGTTGTCCAAGGAGAAGAAAGCATACCTTTGGAATCTTGTTCTTTTTGTGATACATTTCTCGGCTTTCTTCATATTGGTCGCGAGTAGCAACCAAATGATTGACCCGCTTCTTGAAGTCCCTTTTCGTGAAAGCCTTATCCGTTCCTCTCATCTTGTCTTCCGGACCCTTGTATTCGCATAGAAGCCGGGTTCTATGTGCAAGAGGTTGGATGCGACATCCGAACCAACACAAAACTGTGTCGGTTCCGGTAAGAGGAGGTTTTGACGAGGTGAGCTTGGCGATGCGCCGTTTGATTTTTATCAAATCGTCCGGCAAAGTCTGCACTGCTTCTCCAGCCTAGTTATCTTGGGTAATAGCGGCATCATTGACAAATGGTGGAACCCCGGGTTCCTTTCCAGGAAATGGGATGTCTTGATGATAGAAGAAGGAACCCATCCAGAATTTGACGGATTCCGATGTTTTTATTTTCGGGAACCAATCTTCCCTGAATCTACGCAGGGTGAAAGATATGGTTCCACAGGTTGGAAGAGCGCCCTTTGTGGGGTTTCGCTTAATTCCAAAGCAATACTGCCAGAAATCTAATCTAGGCGCTATTCCTAAATACCCTTCAAAAAGGGCGTGGAAGCCGGCTAGATAGAGAATATAATTTGGTGGTAGGTTGTGAGGCTGGATATTGTAATGGTTAAGGAATTCGAGGAAGAAGGCGGAAGGCGGGATTCCCATACCTCTAGCAATGTGCAAGGTGAGAAGGACTCGTTCCCCGGCTCTAGGAGAAGGCTTAGATTCTTCTTCCTCATGCCGCCATTTGCCTTTCACGATCAACCCCTCCTTCTCCATTGTCGGAAGAAGGGAGGGAGGAATGTTGCACCGGCTCTAGTTGCCGGCAGTTTCGCCCTTGTCTTCGGCTCCGTCGGCGGCGGCCGTAGCGGCGAGCTCCTCTCCGACGAGAGTGATCTTTTCTTCCGCTGTTTCGGGAGCGAGAGGCGGAGGTGGCGCAGAGGAAGACGCGGCCAGGTTATCGGCCGCTAGATGTACATCCTTGCAGGCCTAGCCGCCGGAAAATTTCTCCGGCACGTCGACGGTGGCGCGGCTCGGCGGATCCACCAACGGATCCATCGTGTTGATGATGTCGTCGATGTCCGCGGCGACGGAGTGTTTCTGAGACGCGCGTGGCGAGTCCATACTTTGGCGGCGCGACGAGGACCTCAAGCTCTCCGACGAGAAGTCCGGGAATGGTGCTTGCGCGAGCACGGGCTCTGCTTTGTTCTCACTTGACTGAGGCTCGGGGGCTATGGCGCTTGAGCTGGAAGGTGAGAGGAGAGCGGAAGGATTGCCGGAGGGGATGAAGTGGGCTATTTATAATCGGAAATCCTTTACGATGCGCTCTAACGGCTCTTTTGACCATTGGATCCTCAACGCATGTCACTCGCCGGAAAATCCGGGAAAAGAATCGACAAGTGATTATTGCTATCTCCTCGTTTCCCGCGAGAATCTGTCAGAGATACGTTTCAGGGTTTCACACTTGAAACCCAAATGTCCCTGACGTCAGCATGATTTTATCGCTGACGTAGGAAGTTCCTTTTCCACGAAGGTTCGTGGAAGAAAAAGGCGGATTTTCCAGAATCCGAGTTTCGCGTTATAGCATGATTTGAAGGAAAAGAAGAATCAAGACGAAAAGCCAATATTTCTCGGAAAGAATGCAACTTTGACGAAAGACGGCGAATTGATGTCTTAATCCTTCTTGGGGGCTTCTATCGGATATATACCAATTAGGGGTATATCAGTTGGTGTCCTAAAGTGCCGGATTACCAGGGTGGCCTGAATGGAATGGGTTACGGTCCATTAGGCGGCCCAATAAGCCGACGCGCGGAAGCCGGATTCTAGAAGAACCCGGACCACGGCCCACGTGGTACGGCTTGGAGTAGAAGGCGAATTCTTGCCTTCCAAGTTAGGAGATACCGTAGTCTTCTAGGTTTCCTATTCTGTAAGCCCTCACCCGGCTATTATATAAAGACGGACGAGAGATAAGAAAGAGATAGACAATAAGCTAGAGGCTAACTCGCCGAGAGGTTGATCCTTGTCGAATAGCTAAACCTAACTCACATTGTACGTTGTATTCTTCAGGCTTTAGCCCTGATTTAGTGAGATTGCAGGAGTAGGAACGCCGCCTAGTTGCGACGTACCAAACCTGGGTAAAACCCTGGTGTCATTGTTCATCATACGACCACGTCCCCCCGCATCTCTATCGGTAGTCTCATGGCACCCCCTTCTATGAATTATACTACGATGTCTCTACAATCCTTCTAGCACGACGGGCTCTGATCTCCTCATTATTGAGAGGAGGAATCACTTGATCATCTTGATCATTTGGGTCCCCGTCTTGACTGAATTGTTGGCCTTAATCATCATCGTCATCATCAATATCCACACTAGCTTCAACTTGAGGTAAGGAGGATGAAGAAGGTTGATCTTGGCCTTGACCTTGTGATGGAGGGATTAACCTCTTGGGTAGCCCAATCTTCACGAATTGACCAAAAACACGAAGAACGAACGATGAACATGAGAGGGGAATCAAGGGGAAAACATGGGAAATCGAGGGGAGATAACTAGTAAGAACTGAAGAACCCAAATCTCCCGTCAACTAATACTCTACGACCGCCTACAGGGCGATCGATCCAACCGAACTCACCTTATCGAAAACGTTTCACACCTGTGGCCGATCCACCAAGCCAATAGAACCTCAAGGATTAGTTGAGGAAGATTGGAAAGTCCCTAACTGAATCCCAAGGGGAAAGGATATGTACTTGGTGAATTCTTGATATGATCCTAGATACAATCTTAGGAGTAGCCTTGATATGATCCTAGATACAAATAATAGGAGTAGCCTCACAAGAGGGGAAAGGAGCTAAGCTCGCAAGTCTCAAATAATCTCTAACCCTAGATCTAGCTCGGGGAAATACTTTTATAGACAAGGGGGTTGGTGGAGGTGGAAAAGGGGAGATAACCCCTCTTTTGCGTGTCTTCAGGGCAGCCGACCTAGGAGCCCAGCCTGGCCGGCTCTTTAGGCCAGGGTGGGAGCCTTTGCGAGGCCGGCCTGGGGCCGGGGTGGGAGCGAGAGAAGGTCGTCCTAGGGCTGAGGTGGAGGCGCGGGGCAGCCGGCCTGGGGGTGATACGTAGAAAACGTATCTCCTTTTCCTAATGGTTTTCTTATTGTTTTCCTCTAAACTTGTGTGTTTTGGATACAACTAACATGGACTAACGCTGTTTTCAGCAGACTTACCTTGGTGTCTTGTTTTTGTGCAGAAAAATCAACTTTCGGGAAATTGCCCAGAAAAGATCCCATTGATGTTTTCACCCCGGAAGACCCTGGGAGCCCGAAGGGGGCCGGGAGAAGAGCCACAGGGTGGCCACACCACCCCCTGGCGCGACCCCCCTTGGTCGCGCTAGCCTATGGTGTGGGCCACCCACAGCCCCCTTGGACTCCCCTCTCGAATACAAATAGCCTTCAATCCTAAAAAACGAGGGGGTTTGATAGTTTTCCAGAAAAAAGTCCGTAGCTCCGCCGCCATCGCAAATCCTTTTTCGGAGTTTAGAAACTCCGTTCTGGCACCCTGCCGGGACGGGGAATTGGAGGAGATGATCGCCACCGTCATCACCAGCCTCTCCATCGACCATCCCTGTTTCCCCTATCCATGTGTGAGTAATTCCCCCGCTGTAGGCTGAAGGGGATGGTAGGGATTGGATGAGTTCATTCATGTAATAATGTCGTGATTGTTAGGGCATAGTGACTAGTATCCTCTCTTAGTGCTATTGACATTGTTGCAACTTGTTATAATTAATGCTTTCCACTTTGGGCCCGAGTGTCATGATATCATATCTGAACATGTTATTGAATCATGATGATAATTATTGTTTCTTGATCATACTTGTAACATCCCAAGTATGAAAACACCCCTAGCATGTTTGTTTTTTTTGTTTAATTATAGTTTTGCATCATGTCATCATACTCATTTCATCATTGCATTTGTTTCCTTCTTGTTTGCATCTGTTTTTATTTGTTTTCACAATTGAATTTCAAACATTAATCAAATGTGTTGTTTCATACTTGCTATGTTACAATTCTTCCAAATAAAAAGATTCAAATAACACTTCCATTTGTTTCCATTAAGAATTAAAAGCTCAAACTATTGAATTGTTCTTTTAATATTTCACTTAATTCAAATTGCATACAAATTCAATTACAAACAGCAACCAATTTTGAAATTATGAAAATTGCAAAACAAAGCAATCACTTGTTTCACAATAAATTTGAATTTAAAACTTCTAAGTGGCTTAAATCAAAATTAGTCAATTAATATTGATTTCAATCAAATTTCAAACAAATTTCAAACCAACAACATATTTAAATTTTTTTTTGGAAAACCAAAGTGGGTACTTGATGCTATTACAAAACTTAATCAATAAAAAATTGTCCCAAAAATTTTGCTAAACCCTAACACCATCTGTTTTTCTCCTTTGCCAAATCTGCAAAAATAAATAACAAACAACAAAAGATTAAAAGAGGAGAGAAGGGGGAAGGGGGCAACCAGCCCAACTTGCCCAAAAGGCCTCGTACCCCCCTCTGTCTCTTCTACCTCCCGTACGGAGGGACATCCATGGTGTCCACGTGGGTTACAGAGGTGAAGGAACGGTTCCGAGCTCTCCCTCCTCATCTCTATAAGCTGCCCTCGAGCTCCCCCTCCGTGCCCTAATTCTTCCTCCACCTTCCCTCCCTCGAGCGCCGCCAATCCTCTCTCTTTTCTGCCCTTTCTCCTCTCTGTTCTGTACCGAGATACTCCACCGAGAACCATCACCGCCGCCCTCTCCGGCGATCGCCGCTCCACCGGTGCCCGCCCGGCCGTGCTAGGGCAGGGAACGGAAACGCCGCGCTGCCCTCTTCCTCGCCGTGGCCTCGGTTTCCGCCGGGAGCACCGGGAGCGCCGCCGCCGTCCCCGTCTTCCGCCACCGTCGCCACCACCGACCCCTCCTTTCATCTCCTCGAGGTGAGCCCTCATCGCCGTCTCCCTTCCCTCTCTGCCCCTCGTGGCCCCTCGCACAACCGCACGAGCTCGTGGCCCACGCACGGCAGCCCGCTAGCACCGCGCGCCACCGCGGACCGCGCCCGCGAGCCGTCCATCGCCGGCGCCATCCGTCCGGCCTCGCTGGCAGCGACCGCACCTGAACCTGCAAAAGAGAAAAGTTCAGTTAAAACTTACCTGACGAAAACTGCACCTTATCCAGCCGAGTCCACCTGTTCTGTCACGAACTCGAGCCCAGCCCATCTGGTACAGCGTGCGCTCCCGGGATCGAGTCCCGCGGGAGGCAATTTTTGCCTCCCATTTTCCCCTTCCACGCGCGCGCGCGGGACCCGCGCGTCAGTGACCTGCAGGGCCACGTCAACCTCCAGCCGCGCCACCTAGGCGCCACGCAGGCGATGGCTCCACTGGCAGTGGCCCATTCTGGGTCACTGCGCGGTGCCTTTATCTTTTCTGCCTTTTTATTTTTCATTATCAGTCCAGTAATTTTTCAGATTAGTCCCTAAACTCAAAACTCACATAACTTTTATTTCACAAACCCAAATAATAAGAATAAAATATGTACACTGCACCAAATTTAATTATCTATCTATTTATAACATTTGTTTTCTGTTTTGAATAATTCAAATGCATCCAAATTTCAAATTCAAACAATTCATTTGAAATTTGATTAATTCCATAACTAATTCAATATTAATCCAAATAACTCAAATAAAATATGTTTTCCATGTCAAATTAAACCACCTAACCAAATATAAATTTTGTTTCATGATTTGAATAATTAAAATTGCTTAAATAATTTAAACCTTGTTTAATTCATTTAAAATTGCTAAATTCATAACTTGCTCAAATTAAATTATTTTTGAACATATAAAATATGTTTTCAAACCAGAAAAACATAATCTTTTCCAATATGAATTTGAATTAATGTTTTGAACAAATAAAATTCAAATAATATTCATACTTAATTTAATTCCAATTAAATCTTGTTTAAACTTGTTTAATTCATAAGTAATTCATTCAAATTCCTTTTTCAATAATTGAAACATGTAATCCAACTAAAATTTGGTGTTCTTTTCAAATATAAACTTTGTTATCTGTTTTGAACAATTTAACTTGGTGAAAACAACAAATACTTGTGTGACACCTTTAAGTAACCAAAATTCCATAACTTAATAAATAAAATTCCAAATTTGTTAAACCTTATTTCAACTTGTTTCTATTGTTGTTATTTTTCTTTTTTCATCATCCATGCATCATGCTAATCCACTTTCACCTGTTGATTAGTTGTAAAACAATTATTTCAACCTAAACGCATGGGCTTTTCATATGCAACTCAACTTGCATGTGGGTCCATTTAATCATGTTGTTACCATGACAACTAGTTTATTTTGATGCCTCAATTAAATGGTCATGCATCATCCCATGTTTGTGCATTATGCCATGTTATTGATTGTTGTCTCTTTGCGTTGTTTGTTTGCTTCTTCTCGAATAGACGACGACGTTGAGACAGACGATCTTACGACACCCCTTCAGAGGATTTAGCTCAGTACCAGGCTGCTGAGTTTGCAGGCAAGTATTCACTCACATGAACCATCGTGTTCCTTTTCAATATTGGATACCGATACTTTCCGTTGTCTATTCTGCTAGCCCTATGAATCGTTGCTTCTGTTCGATCCTATCACATGTTATCCTTTAAACCTGATATTGCCTCACCTCCACTCCTATAACCCCGTTGCTTGCGCCCGTGTCTTACTAGCATGCTTAGGGTTGTTGTTGCTCGAGTCTGTTGTCAGTTACCTTCTGTTATCATATTTTATTATGCTCTGGGGCTCGATGTTAAACAATTAACCTGTTAATGCTTGGGTAATAATAATTTGATGATAAGGCACCGGCAGGAGGCCCGGCGTGGTTTTGAGGCCTGCTAGTGTCGACCCTAATTAGGAAAAGGGTCTTGTCTACTGATCCATGATGAGCGTGCTCACCGCATCTGGGTGGTGGTATGGAACCCCCCTCGACTTTGACCCGATCCGCAGTTTGTCCGAAGAGCCACACTTAGTTCGGGTGTTCCATTTGGCTCATACGCATAAATGGGTCGCTCCCATGGTTATTGATGATAATGATGACGCACACATATAGGGCGAGGCCTGTATTGCCGGGGTGTTGCGTCCTGCGGGAGTTTTGCACACTTGCTCTGAGTATTCGGCTGCGTGGCTGGGACCTTATAGCTCCGTGGCTCCTAGGACAGGCTGTAGAGATGGTTTGAGTCGTGTCAAGCCAACCTGAGTTTTAGTTGGTGGCTTGAGTGTGTACGGGTACTGGAGCACACCCTGTAGGGATGAATCTTCTCGAGAAGCCGTGTTGTCCGCGGTTATGTGACGACTTGGTGAAAGTACTGGCTAACAAGTACTCAGACAACTTACACCTAACTATAATAACTTGACTAGTAATAGGTCTATTGACACAATAACCTGAACCATCATTAATCCAACTGTGTGAGTTATCCTCGGATTGCTTCTTTGGATAAGGGGTGAGATCCAGGATAGGTTTGTTTGGTGGTTAGTTATAGTTGGTTACGATACGCTATCTTATCTTCGTTCTGTTAGCCGGAAGTGGTAGTAACTCTGTAGTTGGTTAGAGCAGCCAGTTGCAGCATCTTTTATATCCCCTTTCTTCCGTTGAACCCAAAGCATCTGTGCTTGGTGTTGACGGGTTACACTTTGGTGAACTGTGAGTCTTGCTTGACAGTACGTTTATGTACTGACCCCTTTGGGGATGTGGTTTCCGCAGACTACGATTCCGAGGATCCCCATGGTGGCTGCTACGTGGAGTACGACGAGGCTGTTGACGAGTAGATAGCGGACCCGGGCAGGATCCGAGACTTCGTGGATGGGCTCCGTCTTTTCGTTTCCGGCTTCTTAAGCCTATTTGGATCTTGTCTATACTCAGACCTGTTGAATGCTTCCGCTGTGATGTAATGATGTTATGTTGGGACATGTGTCCTCTGGATGATTGTATTTGCTATCTCTGCTCTAGTGAGAGCTATTTGCAACTTATTTCCATCTTTTGTGTCTTAGAGATATGTTGTGCTATCATTCTGTTAAACGTCGTTGACGTACCATGTGTGTATGGTATGAAGTACGTCAATGGTAGTATCCTGATTTCTATGGGATGGTTTACGTAGACGATGAACAGTAGGGGTTGGTTGTCACACATACGTGTGTTGGCCTACTCGTAAGAGATGCGGGTGCCGGTAAGCCCCGTAATCCAATCAACTACTGTTCAACGGAACTGCGAGTATCCTCTAGAAGTCCGGGTGCGACAATACTTGCAAGTTTTTTACACATATCGTTGTCCGGAATCCGAGGCCCCAAAGTGACAGAAATTGGGACAACCGGAGAGGATGGCTATGATGTGAGGATCACATGTGTTCACAGAGTGTTAATGCTTTGCTCCGGTGTTCTATTAAAAGGAACACCTTATTTACCAGTAGTTCCCTTGAGGCCCCGCTAAAACGGGTTGGTAGGACAATAGATGTTGTGCAAGTTATCATCGCGAGCACGTACGACTATTTACGGAACACATGCATATGGTTACTTAGTGCTTGGATGCTTTATCTTATTTATCTGCAATGCCCATGACTTGATCATTATATGAACTATCTTATCCATGCAATGCCCGTTCATCCATCCCTATGCCTACAGTATTTAATCCCGATGTTTACTTCAATCACCACTGCTGTTGTTTTCATACTACTCCTGTTATTATTTCACTGCTGCTGCTACTATAAAATTGTTACTACTGATAAACCACTGCGAACAAGTCCACTTTCAGGTGCAGGTGAATTGAAAACTCACTTGTTAAGGCTCACAAATATTCTTTGGCTCCCCTTATGTCGAATTAATAAATTTTGGTTTTACTTCCCTCGAATACTGTAGCGATCCCCTATACTTGTGGGTCATCAAGACTATTTTCTGGCGCCGTTGCCGGGGAGCATAGCTTTATTTGCGAGCTCACCGGAGAGTACTATTATCTACTGCCAATCATTCCTCATGGGTAAGTCTCGTGATGGAAGAGTTCCTATATTACCATCCACTACAAGAAGAGGTACAACTCTGAACACCTCTGTTGCTCTTGATTCACCGTCTGTTATGAGTAAGCTGCTTACACCACCACATACACATGCTACACATGCTACTTCTGCTGAATCTGAAAATACTTCTGATACTTTTGATGATGCTTCTACTGTGCTTGATGAGAGTGGTTCTCTCGGTCCTTTCTTAGATGCTACTATTTCTAAAGCTAAGAATATTGCAAACACTGTAACTCCTGATAAAAATCCTGTTACTCCTGCTTTTTCACTTGAGTTTAGAGAAAATCCTAGTGTTGATTTTGATGATGCCTATATTGGACTTAGTGATGATCTTATTGATGAAATACATGCTATGAAGGATAAAGATGTTGTTATACGTCTTATGGAAAGTCGTGCTGTTAAATATAAATTATCTCCTGATGCTAAGTTTGCCACTTCTCCTATTAATATTAGGGATAAGGATTATGATTTCTCTCTTGATTTATCTTATATATCTATTGTTGAGAAAGAACCTTTTTGTGGAACTGAAAATGAAAGTGCTATGAAACATATGAATGAGCTCTCCTCTTTGAGTAGTTTATTCTCTGATGATCTTAAGAAACGTAGCTACTTTGTTGCTAAAATATTCCCTTTCTCATTAAAGGATGAAGCTAAAACTTGGTTCAATAATTTGTCTCCTAGATCTATTCATAGTCCTATTGGTTTGGTTAATGCTTTCTTTCAGAAATATTTTTCTGCTAGTGCTCAACATGCTGCTTTAGAAAATATATTTAATTTCAAACAATTGGAAGAGGAGAAATTGCGTGTATCTTGGGCAAGGTTATGTTCTTTAGTAAGGGTTACACCTGGACATAAGCTAGAAGATAATAAACTTCTTGATATATTCTATAATGGACTAACTATTGAATCTAGGACATACCTAGATAGTTGTGCTGGATGTGTTTTCACGCAAAGAACTCCATAAGAAGCTGAGGAATTAATGGCTAAAATAAGCCAAAATCATGATGATTGGACTATGGTTGAGCCTGAGCTGACCCCAACTCTAGTATAAACACCAGTACCAACACCCAAGAAGAGGGGAATGATTGAGTTAAATGATGAATTGATGAGAGAAGCCAAGAAATCTCTTAAAGAGCGGGGTATTAAATCTGAAGATGTGAAGAATCTTCCACCTATAGAAGAATTATGTAAGCCAATCCCTCACTCATCACCCATTGAGGTACACTCTCTCCAATATTTTGATAGTAGAGATATTCCCTATAGAAAACCTCCTGATCAACGTTTAGATGAATTTGATAATTATGTTATTAAGCAAGATAATTTTAATATCAGAGTGCAAAATCACCTTATGGAAAACTCTAAAGCTATTAATGATTTTCATGGTATTATAGAAAGAAACTCTAATGATGTTAAAATGCTTGTTAAACATTTTCAAATGGTTCAAACTCAAATTGATCAACTTGCTAAAGTGTAAAAAGATTTGCTAGTTAATGCTTCTAAAGAAAAACATACTTATGAAATAAGAACTAGAAGTGGTATTGCTACACAAGATCCTTTATATCCTGAGGGACATCCTAAAAAAATTGAACAAGATTCTCAGCAAACTAATAATGATGTTATTCATACTAAGAAGAAAAAGAAGGAGAAACATAAAACTGATGTAGAATCCTCTAAACTTTCTAAAGATCCTAATAGTATATCCATTTTTTATGCTAAAACTGAAAGTAATAATGAAAAGAATGATGCTTATGATAAATAAGAAATTAAAAAGGAACCTAAAAAGCAAACTAAAAATACAAAGTACACTAAGGAAGATTTTATTGCTAATAAACATGGTAATGAAAGAGAACCTTGGGTGCAAAAACCAATGCCTTATCCTAATAAGAAACACAAATCAAAATAGAAGAACACTATAACAAGTATTGTGAATGGATGCAACCTTTCAAATTCCTTTGACTGATGCTATTAAATGGCCTCCTTATGCAAAATATATGAAAGGTATTGTTTTTAACAAAAGGAAAATTCCTAATGAAGAAATTTCCACTATGCTTGCTAATTACTCTTTAGTTGGCAAGGTTCCTAAGAAACTTGGAGATCCTGGTATACCAACTATTCCCTGTTCTATTAAAAATAATTATGTTAGAACTGCTTTGTGTGATCTAGGAGCTGGAGTTAGTTTCATGCCTTTTACTCTCTATAAAAGCCTCCTCCTAGAAAAATTTATACCAACTGATATATCTTTGCAAATGGCTGATAAATCCACTGCTATTCCTGTGGGTATATCGGATGTTCCTGTTCAAGTTCCTAATAATTGTCTAATATTAACTGACTTTGTTGTGTTGGAAATGCCCGAAGATGATAATATGTCTATTATTCTTGGAAGACCTTTTCTTAATACGACAGGGGCTGTTATTGATTGCAATCAAGGAAAGTTACTTTTAGTGTCAATGATAAAGAGCACACTGTTTATTTTCCCAAGAAGATTGATAAGAAATACGGTCTAAATTCAATTGAAAATATTGGGACCATCAAGATTGGAGAATTTTATTATCCCATTCCAGTACCACCAAAGGAATATGAAATTATTATGATTGGGACTATGCCTATCAAGGTTGAGGTAACATAATTATTTAGTGATGAGCAAAGTTTTTCTTCATATGAAAATTATTCTGGTAACAAGACTTGATCACCCTTGTTAACAAAATGATTTTTAATGAAGAGGACAATGTTTTCACTATGTTTTCACCTTCCCTACTTTGTTTCCACCATGTTTACTTATGTTATCACATTGCTACTTGGGTACAATCATGTTTTTCACCATCCTTATGCATGTTTTCCTGATATTTTCATTCTGATTTCTGGGGATATGCATGTTTCACAATCCATTCTTTTGTTTTCACCACTACCACCTTTGTTTTCTTTAAATATTCTTCCATTAGAGTGTCGTAGAAACTTTGTAGTTCTGTTTTTGGTTTTGTTTTCCACTTTTTCACTTTTGGTTTCTAGAAATATTATTATTTATTAAAATTCTGAAAAAGTCCAAAAAATAAAGTTTCTCGAAAAATTCCAGAAAAATAATAATAAATTTTTACGTTGAAAATGAGGCAGAAAGCCACCTGGGAGGCCCCAGGGGGACCCACCAGTCAGACACACCCTAGGGTGGCGCCAGCACAGGGTGTGGGGCCCTTGGCCCTCCACTAACTCTTTCCGCTGCCAAAGTCTTCTCTCTCACCTCACAAGCTTAAAAAACTTCCTGGAACCCGTGTTCTTGTTGTTCTTCCTCTGGATTTTCAATATACTTCTTTGGCCCATCATTTGTGCTGATATTTGGTGTGTTTGATCTCCGGTATGTGACTCCTCCGATGATCCAAGTGGAATTTTGTTTAGTAAAGTATTTCTTGAGTATTTTGGTACTGTAGGTGACAGCTTATGTGAGTTTGCATGCTTGATTTGAGTAGAAATAATTTACTTTTGATGTATGTTTAGCTCTCACATAAGTCCCTATGGTAGTCTCCACCTTATAGTTGCTTGAAATTAATTTTTGTGATGGTTGTTGAAAAATTTCAGAGATGGATAATTTTAATTATCGAGAGATATTTAGGAGTGATGCTCCTATAACGACAAGGCCCTCACGCTCATCCACTTCATCGAGGCCATCATATAATGAGGATGTTATGGCGTCAACTATTAACGACGGGGAAGATGATGGTATCGTTCACCCATCTAGTTTTCCTTGCCGTACATTTTTAAGAAGTACGGGTATTTTAGACGATTTTCTTATGCTTATTGAAAGAGTTGGTATAACCAAATTTATGGAAGATGAAATCACTCAGTATGTCGCACATACAAAAACTTTTTTTAAAAGTTTTAAATTTCAGAACACGCATTATGTTCCATTTTCTTTGTCCTTGGGAGATTTTTGTGCTTTTATAGGTGTCAACACCACCAGGACAACGAGCAGGATTCAAGACAAACCCGCAGACCTCCAGGGGATTTATCGAGAAGTCGCCAACGATGAAGTTCGCTCATCCCAGCGCGGGAAGAAAAGGAACATTCAACTTCCCGCTCTTAGATACTTTACTTACTATATTGGTACTGGTGTCCTTGGTAGGGAGAACACTAGCAATGTTTCTAGTTACTACCTTGCTTTCATTGATGCTGCGCTGAACTGTAGCACGAAGTATAACCTTGGTGCACTTGTTGCATGCCGCCTTGCTGCTGTTGGGCCTATTTTTGGTGGTATTATTGCTACGCGTGTAGCAGCTTCTTTACATGTTTCCATTGACCCTAATGATGAAATAATTGCTCCACATAGGCTTAACCTTGCTGCCATGAAATCCCATCAGTTTGTCACTTCTAACTCTACTACTGATCATTTAGTATATAGAGTTTCATATATGGATGGAGAGGAGCGGAAAGTTACTTTGCCGCAACCTGTTTTGTTTAAGATTGACATGGCACCGTGGTCGCTCTCCAAGGAGCAGGTAGACGAGAATCTGAGCACCACGGAGTTTTACAGGCAGCAGGATACGCGAGACGCGCCTTCCGAGGACCGCAACACGAAATACCCCGGCGCATCCTCGAGCACATATCAGGGGGAGGGTTCCTCCTCGACATACTACGGGGGCGGCACCTCATAGTCCCCTTGGTGATTGATCTCCACTTAGGCCAAAAGCCTAAGCTTGGGGGGAGGTATACCGACATCACACTCATTTATATATCATGTTCTTTCGGTTCTTTGTATATCCATTCTTTTGTTTCTTTTGTTTCTTTTCGTTTCTTTCGCTTGTTTTTCGTTTCTTTAATTTCTTTTGTTTTTATTATTTTGTTTTCGCTTTCCAAAACACAAAAGGACCAAAAATATTTCTGTTGTTTCTCTCTTTTTTTTTCTTTAGTTGGTTTGTTTTATCTTTTAGTTGCATTTTGATATTCAAAAACCCAAAAATATTTTTATTTTTTTGTTTGCTTACTTTCCTTTATTCTTGTTTTATTTCGAAAAAACCAAAAATATTTTTTGTTTTGTTTGCTTGTTCTCGGTTGCTCGTGCTTTAATTGAAAATCCCAAAAATATTTTTTTGTTCTTCTCTTGTTTTGTAAAGTTTGGTGCAGAATTCAACAGTCGTTCGTGATTCCATTGGAGCTTCGTTTTCATTATATATTTTATTCAAAGCCACAAGTCAAGAGCAATAATGACGATCTACGACAATTCAAGTGTGGTGAGAGGCTAGTATGAATTCTATTTGCTTTCATTTTTGTACATATATCCATCTATGTGAGCATGCTTAGTTTGTTCGTATAAGATATATGTGACTTAATAGCTGCTTAATAGTTCGTGCTCTCTCGTGTTTTGTTCCAATTTATTAATGGTAAATGATCTGTCATATAAATAGTTGTTCGCATTGTTCTATTCATAGAAGGGTATGACATTGTGGTAGCCTCCTCTGACTGTTTCATTTGAATCGACTTGGCACATGCTCACGCATGCTAAGACTAAAAACAAAAAGTCAATAAGCCTCGATGATTTATTTTGCCTCAGAGTTCTAGCATCAATTTTATGCCTCAGTTAATTTTACTTTGTCGCAAAATGATTATGATAGTTGTTGCTCTCTTGATAGTTGCTCTCTGTCTATTGCTAGCCTTCACATGTACTGGGTATGGAATTCTACTCGTGCATCCAGCTCCCAAAAACCAAAGTTTCCTATTGTGTACACCATACCTACCTACATGTGGTATAACAATTGACGTGGGCATACCTTGTATATGCACAATTTCCCTTAAAAACAAAGTGACAATATGTGAATCATCGTCCGTTCGATTGCATGGAATGAAATGTGCCATCTTAGAGAAATGATCAACAACGACAAATGTTGAGTCATGTCCGTTTTGGTGCGTGGTAGTCATAACACAAAGTCCATGTTAATGTCACTCCAAGGTGCGTGCGGTATAGGAAATGGTAAGTAAATACCATGAGGGTTGGAAGTAGACTTAGCTCTGATACATGTAGGACATTGCTTGACGAGTCTTTCAACTTGGTGCCTCATCTTAGGCCAAAAGTAGTGGCTGGAGATCATGGCGTAGGTCTTGTCCCTTCCAAAATGTCTCATGAGTCCTCCTTCATGTGATTCATTCAATAACAACAAACGAAGAGAGGACTCTGGAATACACAATTTGTTAGCTTTAAACAAGAACCCTTTGTGGAGATAGTAGTCATCAAAACCTCGATTGGGCAAGCATTTCTCAAAAAATGGGGACAAACAAAGCATCGGAAGCATATAAGTCTTTGATTTCATCCAAACCAATAACATTAATTTCAACGCGGGTAAGAAGACACTCTTTTTAGACAAAGCATCCGCTACAACATTTTCTTTACCTTTCTTACTTAATGACATAAGGAAAAGATTCTATGAATTCTACCCATTTAGCATACCTTTTGTTCAAATTAGCTTGGCTTTTCAAGTATTTCAAGGATTCATGATTGGAATGAATAACAAATTCTTCGGGCCAAAGATAGTGTTGCCAAACTTCTAAGACTCTAACCATAGAAAATGGTTCCTTGTCATAAATTGGGTAATTGAGTCTAGCACCGTCTAGTTTTTCACTATGATAAGCAATGAGGCGCCCATTTTGCATAAGAACGCCACTAATGCCTATTCCACTAGCATCACATTCAATCTCAAAGGTTTTCTCAAAATACGGTAAGACAAGAAAAGGAGCTTTGGTCAAACATTTCTTGAGGGTGTCAAAAGCTTTTTTTTATTGCGCATTTCCGCAAACAAATGGTACGTTTTTCTTTGTAAGCTCATCTAAAGGGAAAGCAATTGTGGAAAAAATCCTTCACAAAGCGGCGATAGAAACCGGCAAGGTCATGAAAACGCCTTATCTCACCAACGGAAGTAGGGTTAGGACAATTTCTAATTGCCTCGACTTTCTTGTTGTTGACTTCAATTCCATTTTAAGAAATCACAAATCCCAAGAAAACAAGCTTGTTGGTGCAAAAGTTGCATTTGGAAAGATTGGCAAAAAGTTTTGCTTTGTGAAGATCCAACAAAACTTGAGAAATATGATCAAGGTGATCCTTCAAAGATTTGCTATAGATAAGTATGTCATCAAAATAAACCACGACAAATTTTCCAATCAAAGGGCGTAATTAAGACTTCATTCATAAGACGCATGAAGCTTGAAGGAGCATTCGAGAGACCAAAGGGCATGACAAGCCATTCATACAAACCAAGTTTTGTTTGTAAAGCTGTTTTCCATTCATCTCCTATTCTCATGCGAATTTGGTGATAAACACTTTAAGGTCAATTTTGGAAAAGATAATAACACTAATTAATTCATCAAGCCTAGGAATGAGATGTCTATATTAAACGGTGATAGCATTGATAGGGCGACAATCCATGCACATGCGAGAAGTATCATCTTGCTTAGGGACAAGGATAACCGGAACGACACAAGGGCTAAGAGATTCGTGGATGAAACCTTTCTCAAGTAGTTCTTGGATTTTTCGCTCGATCTCCTTAGTCTCCTTGGGGTTGGTGCGGTAGGGATCACGGTTTGGAAGTGGCGCACCCGGAATGAGGTCAATGCGGTGCTCGATTCCACGTAGGGGAGGTAGGCCCGATGGTAGTTCTTCGGGAAACACGTCTTCAAATTCCTGCAACAAAGGCAACAAAGATGGAGGAAAACTTGTTATTGCGTTAGTTTCAAGTACTTCTCCTTTGCATACGAGGACAAAGTGAAGGATGGATGTGTCATCTTGTAACTCTTGCATTCCCTTTTGGTGGAAAGTAAGGCAAGCCCTTTGGGAACACTGGAACTTTTTCCACTCATATTTGGCTTGTGGCTCTCACTCTCTTTAAGGTGGATCACCCTCTCACCACTCATCTCAGGAGATTTGAGCTCTTCTTGTTTGCGTGCAAGTGTTTTGGCGTTGTCGGCGATCACTTGGCTAGGAGACATGGGGAGGAGCACAAACGTCTTGTTATTACACTTGAAGCTATAGTGTTTGGTACACCCGTCATGAATAGCACTCTTATCATGCCAAGGTCGTCAAAGAAGAAGATGACACATGGTCATAGGCACAACATCACACTCAACCGTGTCTTCATAGGGGCCAATCTTGAATTGTACGGAGACCATGTGTTGAATTTGAAGGTGCCGGAGTCACTAAGCCATTGGACATGGCAAGGATGAGGGTGTTGTTTGTAAGTCAACTGGAGTTTTTCGCAAAGCTCTTTGCTAGCAAAATTGTGGAAATTACGGACATCGATGATAACCTTGATTGATTTGCCATTGATGCTGGCTCGAGTTTGGAAGAGATTGAAACGTTGGTCATGCTCATCTTGAGGAGAAGTATTAAGGACTCTTGTCACCACTAGCAATAGATTCTTGTCCTCATTGCAATAGACACTTTCTTCATCATCATTTTGCACGTCCAAGGAATTAAGAGCAACTTGGTGCAAGGCATAGTATTCTCCTTCACTCATGGAGTCACGTTCACCATCATGGTTGACAATCATGATCATCTTGTTGGAACACTCGAAGGACTTGTGTCCACTTCCGCCACATTTGAAGCAAGTAATTGTGCTCAATTTGACTTGCGAAGCATTAGATGTGGTGGTAGGAGACGCTTGTTTATTGAACGGTTGCGGAGATTTGTTGGTAGCATTGGAAGCTCTAGAGGTGCTCTTGTTGTTGGTTGGTGTATTCACTTGTGTCATTGGAGACGAAGAAGAAGGTCTTGAACCAAGGTAAGCCTTTTTCTTGTTGTACTTGAGGTCTTCCGCAATTTGACGCTCGGGCTTGAGAGCTTGATGGACAAGTGCAACGATGTTTTCATATGGTTGATACTCGACAATCTTCCTTATGGGATCGTTGAGTCAATTGAGGAAGAGGGCCATTGTTTGCTCTTGGGATTCCATCACATGAGCTTTTATCAAAGCGGTCTCCATCTCCTTGTAGTACTCATCAACCGACTTCAAACCTTGTCAAAGCTCTTGAAGCTTTTAGAAGATATCACGCTTGTAATGTGGAGGAACAAAACGGGCATGCATGAATTGCTTCATCTCGTTCCAAGTGTCAATGGGAGCAATCCGGTTTCGGGCTCTTTCGTCTTGAGACGGTTCCACCATAAGAGTGCATAGCCTTCAAACTCCAAAGATGACATGGCAACCATCTTATTGTCACTAAAGTTGTGGATGTCGAAGATCTTGTCCACCTTGATAGCCCAAGCAATATATTCTTTGGGATCATTTTCACCATTGAACTTTGGGACATTGAAGCGAAGGGAACTCATGTTGTTGTCTTCATGTTGTCGATGGGGTCGCTAATGATGGTCTTCATCATAGATAGGTGGTGAAAGATCATATGGGTCATCCTCATTGTCTTGGCGTTGGCGGTCAAGATGAGAAGGATGACGCCGGTGGTCATTAGGAGGTGGTGGTTGGTGGTGACGTAGTCATTCTTATCGGCGTTCACTATCATCATTGTCAAATTCTTGTTGTTGAGGACGTTCTTGTTCACGGTGAGGGTGTTGAGGAAGTTCTTGTTCTTGGCGAGGGTCTTGAGGACAATCTTGTTCTTGGCGGTCATTGTGGTGGGGACGTGCATTGCGCCTTGGTGGCCTTCGATGTTGACGAGCACCTTCCATGAAGTCATGAACGTGGCCTTGTGGAGGTGGTGGATGGTGTTTTCGAAGGTCCGGTCGTTAAGGTTGGTGTTGAAGAGGGTCACTGATGGAGTATTTACACACGCTCGTTGGGAGACCCCAAGCGCAAGGTGTGAAGAGTGCAGCAGCAAGCTTTCCCTCAGAAAAGAAACCAACATTGAATCCACCAGTAGGAGGAAGGAGTAACTTCAGAAGATTGATGCAGCTGAGATGGCAGGCCGCACTACCGGTTCAGCATCAGCGTGGAACCTACACAACACAATCAAATCACTTTTCCCCAACGAAGCAGTGAGGTTGTCAATCTGACCGATTTTCCTGAACACAAAGAGGTTAAATGTATGGTGTGGAAAACAATATGAGGACAATATGAAAATAGTAGAAGCAATGTGAAAGCAGTGGAAACAGTGTGTGTATTATTAGTATGAGGTAAAAGGACCGGGGTCCACATTTCACTAGTGGTGTCTCTCCGTGAAAGATAAATAACATGTGTGGTGAACAAATTACACCTGGGCAATTGACATAAATGAAGGTTGCACCGTAGTGCATATGCAAGACATAAATATTACTATGTGATTCATGCGGGCATTACAACAAGATACATAGACCGTCATCCAACTGCATCTATGACTAATAATCCACCCTCCGAATATCATCCGAAAAACGTTGGTTATTAAGTTGCAAGCAACAGATAATCGCAGTAAGTAAAGTGTGTAATGTAAACAATGTAAACAAAGTAAACACCGTTGTTTCTCCCTAATGGCAATGGCACATCCTCCATCTGTCACGTTTTTGTCACTCGAGCACAGATGCAAAGGAGGCATGAACCCACTATCGAGCATAAATACTCCCTCTTGGAGTTTCTAGCATCTACTTGGCCAGAGCATCTACTAATAACGGAGAGCATGCAAGATCATAAATAACATATGCATGAATTACATGATAGATTGATAATCAGAAGACCTAGCATTCAACATTCATCGGATCCCAGCAAACACAACATGTAGCATTACATAAAGATGATCTCGATCATGTGGGCCAGCTCACGAGATCTAAACATGAGGCATAAAGTTGAAAGACAACCATCTAGCAGCTGCTATGGACACTTAGTCCAGGGATGAACTACTCACGCATCACTTCAGAGGAGGGCATGGTGGTGTAGACCCCTCCGGTGATGAATTTCCCTCCTGGCAGGGTGCCGGGGAGAGCTCCAGAACCCTCCCGATCTCGGGATGACGATGACGGCGGCCTCGGTTGTTTCTCGGGAAAAAGTGGTATATTTCTAGCGTTGATATGCCGGGGGGAATAAATAGGCGAAAGGGCGATGGCTGGTGGGCACTCGAGGGGCCCACACCACCCCTAAGCGCGGCCAGGGGGCGCCGCCCTATGGTGTGCCCCCCCCATGTGGCCCCTCTCTGGGTCTCTTCGGGACTCTGTGGAACCTTCGCGAATTCTAAGACTTCCCGTCTTTGAATTTTTCAATTCCAAGAATATTTCCATAACAACTTTTCTGAAACTAAAAACAGCAGGAAACAGGGAACTGGCTCTGTGGCATCTTTTCAATAGGTTAGTCTCGGAAATCGATAAAAATGACATAAAGTGTATAGCAAACATGTATGAAATAATATGAAAACAACATGGAACATCAGAAATTAAGGATACATTTATGGCGTATCAACATCCCCAAGCTTAGTTCTTACTCGTCCTTGAGTAGGTAAACGATAAAAACACAAAATTTCTGAGGTGACATGGTACCAACATAAACTTGATCATCAATAATGTAAAAGAATATGTAAGCTGAAATCATAGGACTTCAACACAAGCATGATAAATAAAATTTTAACAATAAAGCATAGCAATCACCTTGCATCATGAGAAGTAACACAAATAAAAGATCCTGAATAAAATGCGTCGAAAGTTATACGTTTGTTTCAAGTATAGAGATAGGATGGCAAAGTGATATTTCTCTAGTCCTTAAGAGGGGGGAAAACATAAATGCCAGGACACCTTCAAAGTTCATGAGGAAGACTAGAACAAATAATATTAGAGCAAGCAATAACACATCATGGATCAATTAATAATGTTTCTTGGACAAATGCACATTAAACTCAGAATGGCAACTATGCAATATCAATTGTGCATAAAGTTAGAAGATGGAGACTCAATATAAAAGGTAAAAGAAAGGCCCTTTGCAGAGGGAAGCATGGATCACTCATGTGTTATAGCTTTTATTTTATTAAATAGAGGTATTGAAAACATTTTTTAGAGAGGTGTATGCTTATGTCAACGAATGGTAAACAAAAAATAAAAGCTCACAAGCCAACTAGACTTCACAAGAGCGGCTCCCATTCAAGGACGCAACTGGTGTAGAAGGTCATCCTTCTTTCTCTTTTGTTTACACAATTATGCTTTGACTGATAAATCAGGGGGAAAATAGTGAAGAGAATTTGTTTGTATTAATTTGGGGCTGGGCACCCCGCTGCCAGCTCTCCTATTATAAGACATGCTGTTAAATATAAATCTTCTCTTGATGCTAAATTTGCTACATCTCCCATACACATTAGAGACAAGGATTATGATTTCTCTCTAGATTTATCTTACATATCTATTGTTGAGAAGGAACCTTTTTGTGGAAAATAAAGTAAAGTGCTATGGAACACATAAATGAGCTTTCATCTATGAGTAGTTTTTTCTGATGATACTAAGCTGCATACTTATTTTGTTACTAAGATTTTCCATTTCTCATTAAAAGATGAAGCTAAAACTTGGTTTAAAAATCTTTCACCTGGATCTATTACTAGTCCTATGGATTTGATTAATGCTTTCTTTCAAAAATATTTTCCTCCTAGTGCTCAACATGTTGCTGTGCAAGAGATCTTTAACTTTGAGAAAATTAAAGGAGAAAATTACCTAAATCTTGGACAAGGTTTTGTTCTTTAATAAGAGCTTGCCCTGGTTATCCACTACCTAAAAATGAGCTCCTAGATATATTTTATAATGGATTAACTGTTGAATCTAGGACATGCCTGGATAGTTGTGCTGGTTGTGTTTTTAGGAAAAGAACTCCAGAAGAAGCTGAGGAATTAATGGCTAAAATAGCCAAAAATAATGATGATTGGAATATACCTGAGCCTACACCTGCACCAGAGCCAACACCAATAACAACACCCAAGAAGAGAGGGATGATTGAATTATATGATGAAGTGATGAAGGAAGCCAAGAAATCTCTTAAAGCGAGGGGTATTAAATCTGAATATGTGAAGAATTTACCTCCTATACAAGAATTATGTAAGCCTAATCCTCATCCATCAACAGCTGAGGTACACTCTGTCCAATACTTTGATAATAGAGATATTCCCTACTCTAAACCACCTGATCAATGCTTAGATGAATTTGATAATTGTGTTGTTAAGAAAGATAATTTTAATATGAGAGTGCAAAATCATCTTATGAAAAACTCTAGAGCTATTGATAATTTGCATGGTTGAGAACCTCTAATGATGTTAAAGATTTTCATATGGTTCAAACTCAAATTGATCAACTTACTAAAGTGTAAAAAGATATGCTATCTAATGCTTCTAGAGAGAAACATGTTTGTGAAATAATTACTAGAAGTGGTATTTCTACTCAAGATCCCTTGTATCCTGAAGAACACCCTACAAGAATTGAACAAGATTCTTAGCAACCTAAAAATAATAGTTCTCCTTCTAAGAAAAAGAAGAAGAGACATAAAACTGCTGTAGAATCTCCTGAACTTGCTTAAGTTCCTAATCGTATATCTATTTCTGATGCTGAAACTGAAAGTGGTAATGATAAAAGTGATGCTTCTCATAAAGAAGAAACTTTAGCTGAACCTGAAAAGAAAACTAAAACTGTGAAGTATACTAAGGAGGATTTCACTGCCAATAAACATGGTAAAGAAAGAGAGCCTTGGGTACAAAAAGCAATGCCTTTTCCTAGTAAGAACCACAAATCTAAGGAAGAAGAACATTATAATAAATTCTGCGAGTGGATGAAACCTTTGTTTTTTGCAAATTCCTTTGACTGATGCTATTAACTGCCTCCTTATTCAAAATATATGAAAGATATTGTCTCAAACAAAAGGAAAATTCCTAATGAGTAAATTTCCACTATGCTTGCTAATTACTCATTAAATGCTATGGTTCCAAAGAAGCTTGGAGACCCTGGTATTCCAACTATTCCTTGTTCCATTGAAAACAATTATGTTAGAACTGCTTTATGTGATGTGGGAGCTAGAGTTAGTGTTATGTCTTTCTCTCTTTATAAGAGATCTCTTTGGAAAAATTAATACCTACTGATATATCTTTACAAATGGCTGATAAATCTACTGCTATTCCTGTTGGTATATGTGAGAATGTTCCTGTTCAAGTTCCTACTAGTTGTTTGATATTAACTGACTTTGTTGTGTTGGAAATGCCCGAAGATGATAATATGTCTATTATTCTTGGGAGACCTTTTCTTAATACTGCAGGGGCTGTTATTGATTGCAACCAAGGAAAGGTAACTTTTAGTGTTAATGATAAAGATCACACTGTTTATTTTCCCAAGAAGAATGATAGAAGATATGGTTTAAATTTAATTGAAAATATTAAGACCATCAAGATTGGAGAATTTTATTGTCCAATTCTAGTACCACCAAAAGAATATGAAATTATTATGATTGGTACTATGTCTATCAAGATTGAGGTAACATAATTATTTAGTGTTGAGCAAATTTTTTTCTTCATATAAAAATTATTCTGGTAACAAGACTTGATCAACCTTGTTAACAAAGTGATTTTGAATGAAGAGGACAATGCTTTCACTATGTTTTCAATTTTCCCATTGTGTTTTCACCATGTTTACTTCTGTTATCACCTTGCCACTTTAGTACAATCATGTTTCCATCATCTATACTTTTGTTTTCACAGTGATTTCTTGTGTTTTGACCATGTTATGTTTGTTTTCACCAACCATAATTTTGTTTTCACCACTTCCACCTTTATTTTCTTTGGATATTTACACATTAGAATGGTTTAGAACCTCTGTAGTTCTGGTTTTGGTCTTTTTTTCCACCTTTCCATCATTTTTTTCTTGGTTTATAATTAATTATTAAATTCTGAAAAAACCTCGAAAAAAAGTTTCTCGAAAAATTCCAGAAAAATTATAAAAAATTTTGACGTTAAAAATGAGGCAGAAAGCCAGCTGGGATACCCCAGGGGGACCCACCAGCCAGGAACACCATGGTCTGGCATGGCCTGCCTCCTGGTGGCGCCTGGGCATGGTGTCGGGGCCCCCTGGCCGTCCACTTACTCTCTCCACTGCCAAAGTGCTCTCTCTCACCTCCCAAACTGAAAACATTTCCTGGAACCCGTGTTCTTGTTGTTCTTCCTCTGGGTTTTCGATCTCCTTCCTCAGCCCATCATTTGTGCTGAAATTTGGTGTATTTGATCTCCGGTATGTGACTCCTCCGATGATCCAAGTAGAATTTTATTTGGTTGAGTATTTCTTGAGTATTTTGGTACTGTAGGTGACAGCTTATGTGAGTTGGCATGCTTGAGTTGATTTGAAATAATATAGTTTTGATGCATGTTTAGCTCTCCTATAAGTCTATAGTGGTTTCCACCTTATACTTGCTTGAAATCAAATTTTGTGATGATTGTTGAAAAATTTCAGAGATGGACAACCATAACTTTGGATAAATATTTAGGAGTGATGCTCCTAGTATAACAAGGCCTTCACGTTCCTCCACTTCAGTGAGGCCATCTTATAATGAAGGCCTTATGAACCAGACATCGATGATGTAGGAGGTGACATGATTTCCAATCCTTCTAGCTTTCCATGTTATACATTTTTTAGGAATGCATGTCTAGTGGATGACTTCTTGATGCTTATTGAAAGAGTTGGTTTAACCAAATACATGGAGGATGAAAGTCCCCATCATGCTACTCTTACAAAAACTTTTGCTGAGAGCTTTAACTTTCATAACTCGTCGTATAGCCTTACTGTTGCTTTCAAGATATATGAGAATTGTTTTTCTTTGCCCTTGGATACTTTTTGTAACATTGTAGGTTTTGACGCTTCTAAGATATCGCAGAAGATCCAGGAGAGACCCGCTGATCTCATGGAGCTATATCGAGGAATCACCAATGATGATAGTCGCACATCACAGCGCGGGAAGATAACAAACATTCAACTTCCTGCCCTCATATATTTCACTAATTATCTTGTTACTAGTATCCTTGGTAGGGAGAACACTAGAAACATTTCTAGTTATCACCTTGCTTTCATTGATGCTGCACTTAACCTTAGCAAGAAGAATAAAATTGGTTCTCTCGTTGCTCGCCGCCTAGCTTCTAAGGGACTCGTTTTTGGGGGAATTATTGCTACGCGCATGGCAACTGCTCTAGGCATTCCTGTTGCTCCTGATGATGAATTTATTGCTCCTTATAGACTTAATCTCCCTGCCATGAATTCCCATCATTTTATTACTGCTAGCTCCGCTTCTGATCAGTTAGTATATAGAGTTTTATTTATTGACGAAAATGAGCGAGAAGTTGTTTTGCCGCAGCCCGTTTTGTTCCAAGTTGACAAGGCACCATAGTCGCGCCCCAAGAGGAGATAGTGAACATCTGAGCTTGACGGGGTTCTACGGGCAGCAGGAGAGGCGAGATGCGCCTTCCGAGGACTACACCATGCAGTACGCCGGGTGTCCTCGAGCACATATCAGGGAGAAGGTTCCACCTCAGCATACTACGGGGGCGCCACCCCATGGTCCCCTTAGGGATGATCTCCACTTAGGCCAAAAGCCTAATCTTGGGGGGGAGGTACACCGACATCACACTCATCTTTATATCACGTTTTTGTCGGTTCCTTTGTATATCCACATTTTCGTTTGTTTTCATTTTCTTTCGTTTCTTTTGTTTTTGCTGTTTTGTTCTTGCTTTCCAAAACGCAAAAATACCAAAAATATTTATGTTGTTTCTCTTTATTTGCTTCTTTAGTTTCTTTTGTTGGTTTGCTTTACTTTCTCGTTTCGGTTTAGTATTCAAAAATCCAAAAACATTTTGCTTTGTTTGCTTTCTTGTCTTAAATTTGAAAACCCAAAAATATTTGTTGTTCTTCTTTGGTTTTGTAAAGTGTGTTCCAGAGTTTACTAGACTTCCGTGTCTCCGTTGAAGCTTGGTTATCATTCTATATTATTAATTCCACACGAGTGAAGAGCAGTAATGATGATTTACAACAACTCAAGTTGTGGTGAGAGGCTGGTATGGACTCTATTTGTTTTATTTTTATACATATACTCGTCCTTGTGAACACGCTTGGTTTGTTCGCGTAAGGTGTATATTATTTAATTGATGCTTAGTAGTTCATGCTCTCTCATGTTTAGTTACAACTTATTCATACAAGATAACATGTCGTATAAATGTTTGCTTGCATTGTTTTATTCATAGAAGGGTATGACATTGTGGTATCTCCCTCTGTTTGTTTCGCTTGAAGCGACTTGGTGCAATCTCACGCATGCATAAGACTGAGAACAAAAGTTCAATTAAGCCTCGATGGTTTATTTTTCCTCCGAGTATTTGTATCACTTTTATGGTCCTGTTAATTTTGTTTTTTCGCAAGCATGATTATAACAGTTATTGCTCGCTTGATTGTCGCTCCCCGTCTATTGCTATCCTTCACCTGTACTGAGTATGAGCTCTACTCGTGCAAGCAAAGTATGCCAGATGTGACAGCCATACCTACCTATATATGTGGTAATTAACCGTCACTCCAAGTAAATTGCTCATGTGCTACGTTTAAAATCTTCTAAAAATTATTCCTGTTTTGTGCCCCTATTTTAGCTCATGAGGATGTAAATAGAGAATCTTTATCTCAGTTGTTGATTGGATTTCACACCCTGGACTAGTGGCTTCATCCGCTTATCCAATTGATAGAAGAGCTGGCAGCGGTGTGCCCAGCCCCAAATTAATACAACAAATTCTCTTCGCTATTTTTGCCCTTGATTTATCAATCAAAGCATATTTGTGTAAACAAAAGAGAAAGAGGGACGACCTTCTACACCAGTTGTGTCCTTCAAATGGGATCCGTTCTTGTGAAGTCTAGTTGGCTCGTGGCGTACCGCATTTTCTGTTTACCATTCGTTGACATAAACATACACCTCTCTAAAAAAAACATTTTATACATCTGTTTAATAAAATAAAAGCTCTAGCACATGAGTGATCCATGCTTCCCTCTGCGAAGGGCCTTTCTTTTACTTTTATGTTGAGTCTTCACCTTCTCACTTTATGCACCTTCTAGAGAGCATGTCTGTTATTCTTAGTGTAATATGCTCATCCCAGAACACGGTTAATTGTGGTCTAACTTTGATGCTTGTATCTTTGACATCTTTATTTCTAGTCTTCATTTGAACTTCAGAGGTTCCCTAGCATTTATGTTTTTCTCCATTATTAAGGGCAAGCGAGTACACTTTTATCATACCCTATTATGAGCATTGCAATCCTGAAAATTGAAATACTTCGTGTTTTCTATTATTAGTTTGTTGGTATCTGTTCATAGTTTGCATAACTGCTAGGTGACTTTTATCTTACATACATCTTATTATGAATTGCCTAAGAACCTGATCATATAGCGAGTATATTTACATAACATGAAGACATTGTGTTCGTAAAAGTTTTTATCTCAGTTATCACTGAATTGCTTGAGGACAAGCAATAAGCTAAGCTTGGGGGAGTTGATACGTCCAAAACGTATCTCCTTTTCCGAACACTTTTCTTATGGTTTCCCTCTCTTCTTGTGAGTTTTGGATACCACAAACACGGACTAACGCTGTTTTCAGTAGAATTACTTTGGTGTCTTTATGCAGAAAAATCGACTTTCGCGAAAATGCCCAGAAAAGACCCCATTGGGGTTATATCACAAGAAGACCCCAGGAGCCAGATGGAGACCCGGAGAGGGGCCAGGAGGGGGCCAAACCACCCCTGGGCGCGCCCCCCTAGGCCGCGCCCCTGGTGGTGTGGGAACCCCATGCACCCCCTCGGGCTCCCCTTTCAACTACTTATGCCCCGTAAACCTAAAATGCGAGGGGATTCGTCATATTCCATAGAAACACAATAGAGCGCCGCCGCGACCCCAAAACTCAATTCGGGGATCGGAAGTTCCTATTCTGGCACCCTGCCGGGATGGGGATTCAAAGGAGATCATCACCATCAACACCGCCACTTCTTCTCCATCAACCATCCATGATTCCCCCGTCCATGTGGGAGTAAACCCCGCTGTAGGCTGAGAGGGATGGAAGGGATTGGATGAGATTGATCATGTAATAATTCCAGATTGTTAGGGCATAGTGCCTAGTATCAGTTATTAGTGTTTTCTACCGTTGTTGCAACTTGTTATGCTTAATGCTTGTCACTGGGGCCTGAGTGCCGTGATTTTAGATCTGAACATGTTATTCCTTCACGATTATAATTATGTTTCTTGATCATCCCTGCAAGTTGTTTATACATATTTTTGTCCGAAACCCGAGGCCCCAAAGTGACAGAAATTGGGACAACCGGAGGGGATGGCTGTGATGTGAGGATCACATATGTTCATGGATTGTTAATGCTTTGCTCCGGTGCTTTATTAAAATGAGCACCTTAATTACTAGTAGTTTCCCTAGAGGCCCCGCTGCCACGGGCTGGTAGGAGAAAAGATATTGTGCAAGTTTCTCACTGCTAGCACGTACGACTAGATTGGAACACATGCCTATGGTTAACCTAGAACTTGGATGCTTTATTATTATTATCTGCAATGTCCACATTATTATTATTACATGAACCTTGTTATCCATGCAACTCGCATTCATCCATTCCCTCTATGCCTAATGGTACTCCCATCCTGCTATTTTTCGCGATTGCTACCGTTGTTACTATTTTACTAATGTTGCTATTTTACGACGGCTGCTGCTATAAAACTGTTACCACTAATAAATTGTTGCGAGCAAGTCTACTTTCAGGTGCAGCTGAATTGACAACTCAGTTGTTAAGGCTAATAATTATTCTTTGGCTCCCCTTGTGTCGAATAAATAAATTTGGGGTTTACTTCCCTCGAAGACTGTTGCGATCCCCTATACTTGCGGGTCATCAACCACCGTCATCGTCATCTCGAGATCGGGAGGGTTCTGGAGATCTCCTAGGCACCCTGCCGAGAGGGAAATTCATCACAGGAGGGGTCTACACCACCATGCCCTCCTCCGAAGTGATGTGTGTGTAGTTTATCCCTGGACTACGGGTCCATAGCAGTAGCTGGATGGTTGTCTTCTCCACTTTATGCCTCATGTTTAGATCTCGTGAGCTTCCCTACATGATCGAGATCATCTCTATGTAATGCTACATGTTGTGTTTGCTGGGATCCGATGAATGTTGAATGCTATGTCTTCTGATTATCAATCTATCATGTTATCTTCATGCATATGTTATTTATGATCTTGCATGATCTCCGTTACTAGTAGATGCTCTGGACAAGTAGATGCTAGTAACTCCAAGAGGGAGTATTTATGCTCTATAGTGAGTTCATGCCTCGTTTGCATCTGTGCTCGAGTGACAGAAATGTGACAGATGGAGGATATGTTGTTGCCATTAGGGAGAAAACAACGATGTTTAGTTCGTTTACATTACACACTTTTCTTACTGCGATTATCTGTTGCTTGCAACTTAATACCCAACGTTTGTTCGGATGATATTCGGAGGGTGGACTATTAGTCATAGATGCAAATGGATGACGGTCTATGTATCTTGTTGTAATGCCCGCATGAATCACGTAGTAATCTTTATGTCTTGCATATGCACTACGGCGCAACCTTAATTTCTATCAATCGCCCAACTGTAATTTTTTTACCACACATGTTATTTATATTTTATGGAGAGACACCACTAGTGAACTATGGACCCCGGTCCATTTTCTCATACTGATATACACACTATTTCCACTGTTTTCACACTTCTTCCACTGTTTTCACACTGATGCTACTGTTTTCATATTGTTCTCATATTGTTTTCCACACCATACATTTAATCTCTTTGTTATCAGCAAAACCGATGAGATTGACAACCTCACTGCTTCGTTGGGGCAAGGTGAATTGTTTGTGTTGTGTAGGTTCCACGTTGCTGCTGAACCGGTAGTGCGCCCTGCCATCTCAGCTGCATCAACCTTCTAAAGTTACTCCTTCCTCCTACTGGTCGATTAAACCTTGGTTTCTTTCTGAGGGAAAACTGCTGTTGTGCTCATCATACCTTCCTCTCGGGGTTTCCCAACGAGTGCAAGACCTGCACCATCACACGTCTTAAGCATGTGACCTGTAAAGACTCGATAACACACATACATGTTTGGGAACTTACCGAACAATAAACAACATCGGGACCGCATAATCCCATGATGGATCTTGTATGTTCATGAAGAATGAGGGAACCTATAAGTTACTCATTGCACTTATTCCTTATCTTCATGATACCAATAATATCACGAGTTGGGACTATGTGATCTGACATGACCAAACTCTTTGATCATAACGAATATAGAGCTCGCTACCGATATCGTCCTCTTTTCTCATCCATTTCCCAAATGTCCTTGTGATAATAACATTGTGTTTGGCCATATGATTGGTGGACATCGGTGATACTGAGTGGCCTAGAGTTTGTATCTCTCTATCATCTAGATTAGTTAAGTAGTAGTCTTGAACGATCTCAGTTCCATTACACTTTCTAGATTATACTCAAATATCACTGAGGTATTATGTACTCTTGAACGATCTGAGTGCGCCCAGAGTGATCACACGTCGTTGGGTTACCCCAAGTGGAAGGTATTATGTAATCTAGCAGAATTTTTTTCCCTATTGTGTAACCAAGGGTTATCGGCCAGTAGGACTTCAAAGACTTGGATAAGGTTGCTTGTTGTCTGGTGTGCCAACAAGCGTGTAACCTGCACACAACACACAAACTCTCTCTTGCTCCAACTTTCCGGAAGGTTATCAGTCTTCTGGTCTTGCTGAAACTAGAAAATGAAATGTATACAATATCGAAAAACAATGAAAGTAAAAATGATACAACAAAGAAACAATAATGAAAGTGATTCAAAGAAAGTTATATCAATGAGGAAAATAGGACCGAGGGCCATAGTTCCACTAGTGGTACCTCTCCAAAGAAGACAGACATGTTGGGTGACAAATTACAGCTGGGAAATTGACAAATCATGAACGTATACCATTACTATTATGAAGATATGTAGGTCACGGTTTCTAACATTGTAGGAATTACGTCAAGATAAATAGACTGCTATCCAGCAAATATCGCTGATATTAAGTTGCATCAACGAAGTGATTGCTTTGCGTGCAACAGAGAATTGCATTAAGAATAAGTACATAATGTAAGCGGTGGTTCTCATCTGTAGACAAGAGCACCGCTGTTTTCTCCCTAGTGGCAACAACACATCCCCCATCCGTCACTCTTCTATCACTCGAGCACATATGTAAGGAAGGCATGAACCCACTATCTAGCATATAAACCCTTTCTTAGAGGTGAAAACAACTACGTGTCCAAGGTAATCATAAACACCGTAGAGCATTGCAATAAAATATTAAAACTCTCTAAACATATAAGTGAAGCATATCAGATTGACATGAACAAAATAATCACAATCTCATGGTTCATCGAATCCCAATAAACACAACATGCACAATTACATAACGGTGGTCTCGATCATGCGAGACCTCATGAGACTCTAAACATGGTGGCATAGGGGAGAGAACAACCATCTAGCTACTGTTATGGACCCGTAGTCCCGAGATGAACTACTCACGCATCATCGCGGAGGCAATCATGGCGATGTAGAGGCCTCTGATGATGATTCCACCTCCGGCAGGGTGCTAGACTAGAGCCGTAGAAGCTCTAGATTGTACTTTCAAGACGACGGCGCCTCTTTGTATGTTTCATGGAAAATAACTCCGTCCCCAAACTTTTAGGTTTAAGGGAAACTTATAGGCGAAGGGGTGGCGTGAGGCAGTGGCCTGGGCACCCAGGGCCCCCCCAGGCATGGCCTACGGTGGGGACACGCCTGGCACCCCTTGGGAGCCCTCCGACTCTTCTTTGGACTCTGTCTTTATTTCGGTTAAAAACGATCTCCGTGGATTTTCAGCCCTTTCCGGGAATATTTGCTTCAGAAATTTTTTGAAATAGAAAAACAACAAAAGCCAACAACTTTCCTGGGGCATCTTGTTAATAGGTTAGTGTATGAAAACATGCGGAAAATGAAGGAGAACATGTATAAAATATAAAGGCATTGGATAGAAACGGTCAGGAAGCACCCCAGCCTCTAGTTAAGTCAAATGTAGTGGCAGCTCCCACATTTAGGCATGATGAAGCAGCGACACCCCAATAATTTCTCCTTAGTTAATGAGGCATGTCAAACTCAGGTATATTTCTTCAAATATTGTTAATAGCAATGTGAAAAAAAAATTGTGTCCATCTTGATCCGACCACTTTGTATCAGTAAAAAACCGTAAAATGTTCTGTTTCCCTGCCCTCTCCCTCTCTCTGAAAATCCTTGTAACCCTTGCTGTAAATATGGCTTTGACCACCTGTTTGATATGACCTGTTAAAAAAAAAACCTGTTTGATATTAGAAAATTCAGCTGGGGCTCCACCGGTGACCATTCATTCAAAAAAAAAGAATATGGCAAGAAAAAATTACAATAAACCACCACATTTGTGGCTAGTATTTCAAAAAACCAGCACTTTTAGTTAGGGTTTCAAAAAACCACCACCCAGCCCTAACAAGTTACAAAAATCACTGATTCTCCTCAGACCCTTGTTTGATCAGAAAACTGACAAATAGGGCCTAGTGTCAGATCCATGTGGCAAGGGCCGACGGGCGGCCGTTATCAACCATCAACGAACATTACAAAAAAAACACCACAATTCAGGCTAGGGTTTCAAAAAAAACATCACTATTCGTCAGAATTTCAAAAAACCGCCACCTCAGCGCTCACAGGACACAACAAACACTGATTCGCTTGAAAGACAACTGAGTCAGCATCATCCTAAGCAGCACGGAGGCATGCTCATGTGCAGGGGCCGGTGCAGCAAAGGTAGGCTCAAGTGGGGGCAATGCAGCACGGTGGCCTGGCGTCCAGTGCGGAGGCAGTGTCAGGTAGGCTCGCGCGGGGCCTGCGGTGGGTAGCCATGGAGGCCGTTGTTCTCTTCCACCCTCGCCATGATGATGGTGCTTCAGTTGCAGCCATGACGCCGTCGTGCCATTATCCTCCACAAAAGCTTGACGTGGTGCCTGGATATGGCACGAATGCGCGTGGTGGCGTCGAAATCCAGGCACGCGGCGGCGCCCCACGACCTCGTCTCAAGGAGGAACGCCACCTCAACATGCGGAGTTCTGGCACTGAAATAGAATAAGAGAATTATTATTTCGGGTATACCAAGCTCTTCGCTGGGCACTATGGGAGCTTGTCAATCCAAACCCTAAGTATAAGGTAGAAACACATACCCAACTTTATTAATATACATACGTATTGATCTACTATGATATTCCAAACATGTTGCAGGAGATACACATATATTGTAAAAGATCTCTTTTATGACGGTCTCAAGAGAATGTGTATTTTTGTTACTTGTTAGCAATGATGTGGTGGTATTTTGCAACCCTAGCAAATACTGGTGGTTTTTTGAAACTCTAGCCTTAATTGTTGTGGTTTTTGGTAATTTTCTTTAACATCGTCAACAGCCACCCGCCCACCCCCGCCACATGGACCTGACGTGTGGGTCCTTTTTGTCAGGATTATGATTAAACAAAGGTCTGAGACGAATCAGTGTTTTTGGTATTTTTTTTTGAATGGTGACCGGGGGGCGGGGGGGGGGGGGGAGATTACAGCGAGTGTTTTAGGCAGGGTTTTGAAGAACTGCGTCCCAGCAGTCTGTGTCGCCCCTAGCTAGCAGAGGCGCCCTGAGCCTCCAGAGCCCAGCGTCTTCCCGGCACATTGCGAGGAGGCGAGGAATGGAGGGTTGATCATCACGGAAGGCGCATCCGTTGCGGTGCTTCCAGAGGTTCCAGCGACAGAGGATGACGAAAATGGAGGAGGCTTTGTTATCCGCTCCTCTCGGTGGTTTGTACTCATGGATGTGACGGACATCGGCGTCGAGGTGGCACTGGCCACCAACTCGTTCCCAGAAGCGTTTGGCAAACTCACACCCAAAGATGATGTGCGCGGCCGGCTCGTTTGGCGAGGAACAAACGGGGCACCGAGCTTCCTCCTCGACGAGAATGTGTTTCTTCAGGAGGGCGGCACTAGACTGGATGCGGGACTGCACAAGCAGCCACACGAAGAACTTCGCTTTGGAGGTGGTGAACCCATCCCAAACGAAGCCTGCGAAGGGGGGACGACACCGCCAAACCGGAAAAGGCGGTACAGGGCAGCAGCATCCCCCACGCCACCTTTCTTCGAGCAGCGGGTGAGCACTCGGGTGTCGCACCTGGGAGAGAGCGGGAACGTGTTCACCACCTGTGAGATGCTGTGGAGCTCCATCTCCCCCACCGACGTGAGGCGAGGTACCAAGGAGGCATGGAGGCCAGCAGCCATCACCGTGGCGACGGAGGCAGCGGGGTGGGTGGCGTGGGAGAACAACACCGACATCCTGTCACATAGGGCGCCCCCTCCGAGCCAATCGTCAAGCCAAAAGCTGGTGTGGCGACTGTCACGAACAGCAGGGGAAGAGACGCACCTGTAAAGCGACATGAGGGCTGCGAGGGAGTTCCAGTGTGGTCCCGTCTCCCGCCTCCCTCTCTCCGTCACCGGGCCATCGAAGGACTGCCACGCCCACGCCGCCCATGGCGAGCCGGGCCCCTTCCTCCCGTGGGCGACGTCAGTCCACACCACCAAGCACTTGACGCCCGAGGCCCTCCCTTCAACATTCCAGAGGAAGGCCCGACGCAGGGCATCGATCGCGCGCAGCAGAGCGGTTTTTGGTACTTGTTAGCGCTGGGTGGTGGTTTTTTTAAACCCTAACAAGTAGTGGTGGCTTTTTGAAACCCTAGCCGCAAAATGCGCGCGGTGGTTTATTGTAATTTTCTCGTGTGACAAGGTATGAAGTGCAAGATGAAATGAAACGACGCATAAACTTGGCCGTGTTGGTGCTATTGGCCGCGTTGTTAGACGCGTGAGAAGGAACGTTCACATCCCATGGCTGAAGTCTGAAGAAGACGTACACCGCGCGCGCGGAACCCGACTCCTCTTCGCTTTCAGCTCCTACTACTTACAACAACTCCGATTCGAGTCCAAGGTGGACACGACGACGCTATAAAGGTACGCTAATCTCCCCAGCTTCCAACCCACATCGCACCACGCACGAGACCAGCTCTCGGGACGGCAGAAATTTAGCGCATCCGATCGAATCGAATCGAGCGTTTCGTTTCGAAATTCGAATACTCCTCTGCCATGGCCGATCCGAGCGGGAAGAAGGACTACTCCACGGCGATTCTCGAGCGGAAGAAGTCGCCGAACCGGCTGGTGGTCGACGAGGCCGCTACCGGCAACGACGACAACTCCCTCGTGGCGCTGCACCCAGACGCCATGGACGCGCTGCAGCTCTTCCGCGGCGACACCGTCCTGGTCAAGGGCAAGAAGCGGAAGGACACGGTCTGCATTGTGCTTTCAGACGACACGTGCGAGCAGGCCAAGATCAGGATGAACAAGGTGGTGAGGAAGAACCTGAGGGTGCGGCTAGGCGACGTCGTCTCCGTTCATCAGTGCCCAGATGTTAAGTACGGAAACCGTGTGCACATACTCCCGATCGACGACACGGTCGACGGACTCACCGGGAACCTGTTTGACGCCTTCCTGAAAGCCATACTTCCTCGAAGCTTATCGTCCCCTCCGGAAAGGAGACCTCTTCCTCGCCAGAGGCGGGATGAGGAGCGTGGAGTTCAAGGTCGTGGAGACCGACCCTGCAGAGTACTGCGTCGTCGCGCCCGATACGCAGATATTCTGCGAAGGCGAACCGATCAGGAGGGAGGACGAGGAGGAGAAGCTCGACGAGATCGGCTACGACGACGTCGGCGGTGTTCGAAAGCAGATGGCCCAGATCAGAGAGCTGGTCGAGCTCCCGCTGCGCCATCCCCAGCTGTTCAAGACCATCGGCGTGAAGCCCCCCAAGGGTATACTGCTTTACGGGCCCACCTGGCACCGGCAAGACCCTCATCGCTAGAGCGGTGGCCAACGAGACAGGTGCCTTCTTTTTCCTCATCAATGGCCCCGAAATCATGTCCAAGCTGGCCGGAGAGAGCGAGAGCAACCTCAGGAAGGCGTTCGAAGAAGCCGAGAAGAATGCGCCGGCCATCATTTTCATCGACGAGATTGATTCCATAGCCCCAAAGAGAGAGAAGACCCACGGAGAGGTCGAAAGGCGGATCGTCTCTCAGCTGCTCACTCTTATGGACGGTCTCAAGTCCCGCGCGCATGTTATTGTCATGGGTGCCACAAACCGTCCAAACAGCATCGATCCTGCTCTGAGAAGATTTGGTAGGTTCGATAGAGAGATTGACATCGGAGTCCCCGATGAAGTTGGACGGCTCGAGGTTCTCCGGATCACACCAAGAATATGAAGCTGGCTGAAGATGTTGAGCTGGAGCAGATTTCCAGTGGCACTCATGGGTATGTCGGTGCTGATCTCGCTGCCCTCTGTACCGAGGCTGCGCTCCAGTGCATCCGTGAGAAGATGGACATCATAGACCTCGAGGATGAGACCATCGATGCAGAGATACTGAATTCTATGGCTGTCACAAACGATCATTTCAAGACTGCACTAGGGGCAAGCAACCCATCCGCTCTTCGTGAAACTGTTGTTGAAGTTCCAAATGTCTCTTGGCAAGACATTGGAGGTCTTGAGACTGTCAAAAGGGAGCTGCAGGAGACTGTACAATATCCCGTGGAGCATCCAGAGAAATTTGAGAAGTTTGGTATGTCCCCCTCCAAAGGTGTTCTCTTCTATGGCCCTCCAGGCTGTGGCAAGACCTTGCTGGCCAAGGCGATTGCAAACGAGTGCCAGGCCAACTTCATTAGCATCAAGGGACCGGAGCTGCTTACCATGTGGTTTGGTGAGAGCGAGGCCAATGTGCGTGAGATCTTTGACAAGGCCAGGGGTTCAGCACCATGTGTCCTCTTCTTTGATGAGCTCGACTCGATTGCCACTCAGAGAGGAAACAGTGTTGGCGATGCCGGCGGTGCCGCCGACAGAGTGCTCAATCAGCTTCTCACCGAGATGGATGGGATGAACGCCAAGAAAACTGTCTTCATCATCGGTGCTACCAACAGGCCAGACATCATAGACCCTGCCTTGCTTAGGCCGGCGTCTTGATCAGCTTATCTACATTCCTCTGCCTGATGTTGACTCCAGGCTCCAGATCTTCAGAGCCTGCCTCAGAAGTCTCCTGTGGCCAAGGATGTTGACCTCAATGCTCTCGCCAAGTACACACAAGGGTTCAGCGGTGCAGATATCACAGAAATCTGCCAGCGCGCGTGCAAATATGCCATCAGAGAGAACATTGAGCAGGACATGGAAAAGGAGAGGCGGCGGAAGGAGAACCCGGAAGACATGGAGGAAGACGAGGTGGATGAAGTCGCTGAGATCAAGGCTGTTCACTTCGAGGAGAGCATGAGGTATGCACGCAGGAGCGTCAGTGATGCTGATATTCGCAAATACCAGGCCTTTGCTCAGACGCTGCACCAGTCCCGTGGTTTCGGCAGCGAGTTCCGGTTCCCTGACCAGCCGGCGGCAGGCGCAACCTCTGCGACCGATCCTTTTGCATCTGCTGCAACGGCAGCTGAAGAAGATGATTTGTACAATTAAATTGCCAGCTGTGGCCGGAATTTACCGTAACTTCCTTGATGAGCTTATATTATATTACACATTGTGCTTTCATCTGCAAGACATAGAAAGACCATGTAACTAGTTTTAGGTGCATCTCGTGATATACTTATATATATTGAAGACTAAAAATATTACCGATCATCTCTGGTTCCTGTCTGCAACAATTCTGTGACGCTTTTTTTTACTGCACTTCTCTTTTGCAACTAAGAAATGTCACAGTAGCTGAATCTTTAGTACAATGCACCAATATCAATTTTTGGATTATCCAACAACGTAACTGAAATAATTTGCAAGTTAGTAGATTCATTCGCAGGCATCTGCTGCAGCAGCAGCGATGATTCATGTAGTTAAACTGTCTATTGCCTCATAGAGTTTCTCTTCATTTCCTTCTATGAACTTCTTTTTTCTTTTTCGAAATAAAATGAACTTTTCTTTTTTGCGGAAATTCTATGAAATTATATTCTATTAAGTTATAATGAAGATTATTTTTCTACCTTCCAATGGTCACAGATGCAGTATCTGAATGGAAAATTTGCAATAAGGGTATTAGCATCCTAGTATGTGATGCGATTTTATCTTGTATAAATGTAGTTCATTTAAGTTCAGAAATTGCAGAATATTTGATAGCAGTGCTAATAAACCTTATGCTAAACTACACTGTTTTTTCCCTTAAACCACGGCCTCTCTGGAATCCTCACAAATTAGTTTAAAATTTTCTGAATATTTTTAGTTCTTATATTTTTATAGTTGAGTTGCATTGCTGTATTATATTAAAAAATTACCTATCGGAATACTTTTCTTAACTAACGAGTTAGAGACTCATACTGACTGTCTGACCACTTGACAATGATTTCAACAAGACTGCATTTTAATTTTTTGAAATAGGACATACAACATTTTCTGCAATTTTAGAATTTTCCAATGAATCACAGGTGTTGATCTTAAACAGCTTTCCCTTCCCTATACATACAATTTGATCACATGTACAAGTTATTATTTTCAAATCAACTGCAGCATGCAAGGTGCAACCTATCACCAGAATTTATTTCCAACAATAGTATTTTACATGCAGTGACTGCTCATGGCTCAAGGACATGTTTGTAAAGATTCTCCCCTCCCATTGCCGTCAAAACTTATAGCTCAATCTGGTAAGTGATATCTCCTGAGATTAATTTGAATGTTGGTAATACTTTGGTGTAACAGGTGCTGGATTTTTCTTTTTTCTGCTTCTTGTGAACGAGTATGCATCATAATCTACAAGGGTAGAATGCACCGATCTCAATTTTCGGAGTACAGAAAAATAACAGATTATGTTGCTATATTTTCTTAAGATACTGATTATCATGGGAGTTTTTGGAGTGGATGCGTAAATTTGTTTATATATTTCAGATACACACTTAAGAAACTGCAATTTTATTTACTCCCTCCGATCCATATTAATAGGTGCTGAAGTGGATGTATTTAGACATGTTTTATTGCTAGATACATCAACTTCAGCACCTATTAATATGGATCGGAGGGAGTATTTATTTGAATGAGAAGATGTGTTATCTGATAATTTCATTTAGATGACATGTATCTCTTACAAGCTATGTTTTGTTGTGCAGGCAGCGAAATACAGACCAGATTTTTTTTTATACAAGTGTGCTCTATTGCTGCTGGGGAATATGGAATGGCATGCTGGACCACAAATGGTATTTCCAGATTTTTTTAGGTAAGTCCCCTCTTCTCCACCTGAACAACAAATTTGTGAAAACCTTAGAGGTAATCCCAAACTAGGTGTTACATTCTTCATTAGCAACAGCATTTCTGAATTTCTCATAGCCTTCCCCTTTCTCCTTGAGTTAACTTGTCTAATGCTGATAAGAGGTTCAGCTACTACCTCGAGTTATTGTGGTCAATTCTTCCTTCGTGTTATGTTCCTTTTCCAACTTGTCAATTGTATCGTGCTGCAGGTAGTAGTACACCCTTAGAGAATTACTCCCTCCATATCAAAATGTAAGATGTTTTAGCGTTTTCTAGACAAAACGTATCTAGACATGTTTTAGTGTGTACATTCACATGAATTTACACACTAAAATGTGTCTGGATACTTTTTTTAGAAAACGCTAAAACATTTTACATTTCGATACAGAGGGGAGTAGGTGCTAATTCTAAGATATCAAATCCTTCCAGGTACCTAAACCTTAATATTTTTTCCCTCATATGCCTATTTACCATGGCCACCTCCAGATTGGCCATCCTAATCCAGAAAACTACAAATCAATTTCTGCAACCCTTGGACCAAATCAGAAACATGATAGTTTTTGCTTCTGGGTTCATGTGGTCAAAATATCTTTTCTTACGGTCCCTTTTCTCACATGTCATGAAATTTTCTTCATGTGGGCTAATTACCTACCTGTTTCACATGGAACTGTTATGTTGATTAGATTTATCATCTGTTACAGTTGTGCTAAGAATTTTATATTTTGGTGAAATTGTATTGTACTGCACAATTTGGTAGCTCATGATATATAACTATTTGTCTAATAAATGGAGCTGTGTTGCACACTGTATAGAAGCTCGACTAGGCTCAGCAAGCTCTATTTTGCACTACACCCAGAATCCATTTAAGATCATGTAACGTTCTAGCTTCTTAGTTTCCAGTAGAATAGGTTTCATGGTCTGTTGTTGTGCTCTGTTTTTATTAGTGAGCTATTAGAACTTGTTATGGTTAAAATCGAAGTATTGAACTCGGGATCATGTTTTTAACGAGAGTCTATTTCTATTAATAAAAACTCAGGTTGCAAGTGGACATGCCCACGGACGTGCCCACATTAGCTGCGACGACGAACGACGTACGCTAACAAGGCAATTTATGCAGGACTAGCAGTCTGCAACAAGTTACCAACAGCATGCAGCATCAAAATAATTCAGTCCATGTACCAGCATACAACATGCTGGTTATCAAAGTACAAATATTTCAGTTCTCTTAAACAGTATGTACTCTGTAACTAATTATAACAGTCTAAAGCTTCAGCTTCTGCATTTCAATATAAAATGTAGTACAATGAGATTATTTCACTAATAGAATGGTAAATACTGAAGCTTCATGTTGCTATCTGCAGCTCATTTGAACAGTCTGAAGCTTTATGTTGCTTATACAATTCAATCTTGCACGTTGTTGAGATTTTATTGATGGGCTTCATCTCTAAAAGGTGAAAAACATAGTTTCAACATGAATAAAATGTTTAAAAAAATGGAAATGCAGAAGATACTGTGAACAAGAAGTATCCGTATTAAGAAGATACTAAGAAGAATTATGTGACGATTTTTTTTTACCAGTTTAATTCCTTTCCAGTATATCTCATTGCTAATACCTTTAGTCACACTGCACTTCTCTTTTGCAACTAAGAAATGTCAAAGTAGCTGAATCTTTAGTCTCTACAATGCACCGATATCAATTTTTGGATTCTCCAACAAAGTTACTGAAATAATTTGCAGGTTAGTAGATTCATTGGCAGGCTAAGATCCTTCGGCATCTCCTGCTGAAACAGCTGAAGACGATGATTCATGTAGCTAAAACTGTCTGTTGCCTCATAAACTTGCTCTTAATTTCCGGCATGTGTTTATCTTGTCTGTGGGAATTCTATTAAGTTATAATAAAGCTTTTTTTACCTACCTGCAGTACATTTGCTGCTCTAAGGGCCATGTTAAGGCACTGGTTGGTTGAGGAATAGTCACACATACAGTATCTGAATGCCAAATTGGCAATACAGGGTACTAGCATCCTAGCATGTAATACGATTTTATCTTGTAAATGTACCCGTTCTGTTCAGTTTAGAATTGTAGTATTTTATATAGCAGTGCTAACAAACTTATGTTAAACTATGCAGTTTTGTCCAAATGTTTAAACTACACAGTTTTCCCTTGACGCGACGACCTCTCTGGAGTGCTGACAAGTTAGTTTAACTTTTGCCGAATATTTTTTAGTTCATTTATTTTTAGTTGTGTTACATAACCGCATTATCTTAAAACTAGCTAGAGACTCATAGTGACTCTCTGGCCATTGGACAATGATTTCAACAAGACTGCATTTAGAAATGTCCAATGAATCATAGGTCTTGAAACAGTTTCCTTTCTATACATACAATTTGATCACATGTCCAAGTTGCTGTTTTCAAATCAATTGCAGTCTGCAGGGTGCAATCTATCACCAGAATTTATTTCCAACAATAGGATTTCACATGCAATGACCGCTCGTGGCTCAAGAACATGTTTGTAAAGATTCTCCACTCCCATTGAGTGAAAACTTATAGCTCAATCGGTTAAGTGGTATCTCCTGAGATTAATTTAATGTTGGTAATACTTTGGTGTAACAGGTGCTGGATTTTTCCTTTTTTCCTTGTGGACTAGTAGGCGTCATAGTCTCTAGTCTCTACAGTGCACCAATCTCAACTTATTGAGTCCAGAAAAATAACCGATCATGTCGCTATATTTGCTTTAGATATTGATTATCTTGGGAGTTATGGAGAGGATGTGCAAATTTGTTTAGATGTGTCAGATACACACTTAAGTAACTGCAAGTGTCCGGTAATGAGTCAAGTAGTAGCAATGTTCTCACGTCACCTTCGAATATTATTACTCCCTCCGATCCATATTAATGGTCGCTAAATCGGATGTATCTAGACATATTTTAGTGCTAGATACATCCGATTTAGCGACCATTAATATGGATCGGAGGGAGTACTTGCAATGTCCTCCTTGTATGTTAACCGTGTCAATTTCTCGGCCAAGAACATCTCATTGGTACCTTCTTTGCGGGCGTAAAACTCCTCTAATTTTTGCCATAAGATTTATACATGTGCAATGATATGGTTCAAAACATTGTCATTGACCCTCTGTTAAAAGGACCCACACGTTTGTATATGAAGTACCTCCAACTACTAGTATTCCTCGCATACAACAGGTATTTCATTCATGCTCTTCCAAGCTTAATTAATATTTTTTATCATTCAAATATAACATTCCGTTTGTATTCACTTCATGTAACTACACCTAGTTTAAAACAAACTTGCTCTGAAAGTGGAGTACAAACTGAGCTGATACCACTTTGTTATGGGATCAAACCAGATTGCTCCACTGCATGTAGCAAACTTTGAGGATAGCTTGAACAATGGACACGAGAATTTACGTCAAGAGACCTTCACGAGTTCAAATATTTGAAGGGCTACTGAAATATTTGTTCACTGAAAATTCAGCACGAGTTCATCATTTTGGCTGAAATTTCTATCTGTGCAAATAAATCGCATCACTTTGATGAAGAGCCTGGAACAATCCCCATTTGGGAAAAAAAAATCAGAATCTTCCAAACTTCAGGTCCATTTTCACGGAGAGTGATTTTTTTCGGCTATACAAAGTTCAAAATTTTCTTGTGGTACCTGAATTCAGGTGAAGCAGCTCAGTTTATTTCCAACCCAAGAGAAACAAATCAGCCTAAACTCACTTGCCATTTCTGCAATAAGCAATTTTTTACACAACTACACATTAAAAATCTTCATCCTAAAAAAACCCCAGAAATCACCACCCAGTTCAAATCTCAATCTAACTACGTTCCTCGAGCGCTGGCGCTAGGAGGACGTCGAAGGCGCGGGCGTTCTTGGCGACCCTGATGAAGACGTCCTCCAGGGTGGTGTCCGCCACGCCCCACGCCTGCACGGGGAACATGTCCCTCGCCGCCGCCACCGCGCCGAACACGCTGTCCAGCCTGACCTCCCCCTTCGGCAGCTCAAACTTCTGCGTCCCCGACATGCCGTAGATCTTGGTGGCGCTAGGGTATAACTCTGAGATCAGCCGCGCCACCTCCTCCTCGTGCTCAACCGCCGTGGTTATCGTCAGGAGACGGGTGCCGCCGTACCTTGACTTCAACTGCATCATTTAAATTAGCATTGCCAATATCCGCATCACATCTTCTGACTGTAGTGGTCAGATGCTTAACAAGACCGAACCTTTCCAGGTGAACTTTTACTCTACTAGCATTGTTGTAAATTTTAGTGTACAATACATACCTCCTTGGGTGTTCCAAGACACTGGAAGTTTCCGCTGACGAAGATCCCGACGCGATCGCATAGCTCCTCGGCCTCCTCCATCGAGTGCGCTAAAATATCAGAGGTTAAGTAATTCAGTTGTTTAAATGCAGATTATTGTACATCCTGTTGATGATGCTTAGCAATTTAAGGTCTGGATAATAAGAGGGGAATTGGCTACTTGTGAGTATGATGGTGCATTCTTTCTTTGCTCGCTTGATAACGTTCCACAGATCATTCCTGGATGCCGTGTCCAATCCGGTACTCGGTTCGTCCATGTACACCACCTGATTAATCACAACGAAAATCATGGAAGTTATTGCAATGCTGAATTGTTTCCAAGATTAATTGCGTGGAAGGGAATGAAGAAATCATCGTGTGGACTACTTTGGGATCGCCTATGAGCGCGATGGCAACACTGAGCCTTCTTTTCATGCCACCGCTGTACTTGCTTACAGATTTGTCGCCGAAACCGCTGTGGAGAAGGTTTACACTCTTCAAGGATTCTTCGACTGCCTGGATCAAGAGACATATGATGATAAAATAAAATGAATTTCTATTCATGGGGAAAACAACAGCTGTACATGTAGAGGATATATCTCACAGTAAGCCTCTGTAAATTTGATATTGTACAGTATTTCTACATGTTGCCTACTAGTTCATGGTTTTGTTAGACTACCTTCATCAGAGCAGCACCTGTGAGGTTCTTCAATCGGCCATAGAATAATAGATGTTCTCTTCCTGTCAGGGTCTCCCAAAGCAAACTGCATATATTTGCACGCAAAATTTTGGTTGGCATCGCAACACTGACAAAAAAAAATCTTTTGGAGAAAAATGCTAGACTGATCAGTAATGATATCTTACTCGTGCTGAGGACATACGCCTATGCTTTCATATATTTCATTCATATCTTTTCTCAAATCCATACCATGTATATAAGCAGTTCCATACGTCGGCGCGACAATCCCAATCATCTGCTGTCAAATGTTTTTGTTATTGCACATATAATTATGGTATCATAACATTGTTGCGCTAGATGAAAAAATTGAGGTACTGATGATTCATCACAAAATAGGTGAGAAGTTGAAGTGTTAATAGCCTCCAACACATGCTCACTCTGTCTAAATTGAAGTTAGTCCGACAACACAAGCATCACAGCATTTTAACAGTCACTCACCATGTTGATGAAGGATGTCTTCCCTGCCCCATTGGGACCAAGCATCCCGAAACACTGCCCTTTGCTCAAAGCAAGCGACAACCCTCTGACAGCAAGCTTGTCGGGGTTCCTGTTCTTTCCATGATACACTTTCTTCAGATTGTGGCAGATGATCATATTCTTAGTGTCCATTTCCTTTAGTAACCGTTTCACCACTTTGCGCTGAAAGTCAAATTTGAAGAATAATTCAGAATTTCTGCCTACTGAATAGTTCAGAGTATATCATATATGTTTAACAAACCTCAAGGAAAACATCAGCCTTGGCCATATCAGCAAAGACTTTCCTGGAACCCTGCTTCACTTTATCTGGTCTGCATGTTGGCGACGAGTGCTTCGTCGACAGAATTCCGAAGAGAAATAGAGGACGCCATGCAGGTCTATGATCAAATAAAAATGCCACAGGAAGCAGGAGTATCCATTCTATAGACATCAGAACCAAAACATCTTTCATCCCATTGACCGGATCGTTCAAGTCCCCCCATTGCATTCCAGACTTCCCTTTGTGGCTACCTGAGGCTGCATACTCAGCTAACTCATAAACTCCTCGGTAGAGAGAGAACCCGGGAACAAGCTCCATAATTACAAGCCAAAGCCCTAAACAAGTAAAAGAGTGTAGTTCTCAATGAAAACAGAATGAAACCAGTCACATAATTACAAAGTTTAGGAGAACTGCAATAAAAAATTACTTGGGAAGGTAGCTTCCTCAATGAACAACTTCAGAAGCGTTTCTCCGAGTAGGCTAGAGCCAAACACGTAAATGTAACTAATGACTGTAACACATGAAAGCTTTATCCAGATTAGGGTATCAAAGAGCCATGTATTTCTGGAGATAGAAGGATTGATGTACTGACCACTAGCAGTCTTGACTGATGAGAAGAAAGACGCGAGGAGAAAGGCAAAAACAATCTGGAGGTTGATGTAGATGAAAAAGAATAAAAATTGTATGCCGTAACTATTTAATCTGAATATGTCAAGACCTGCAGTACAAGATTTCTTAGCGTGATTTAGAAGCCTAAGCACACAGTATTTTTCGATAGCATCTAGGTCGATTGATACACAAAACCATTATTTGCATGCACTGAAACTTTAAGTTGGATAACCTGGAGTTAACTTACTACCTATAAATGAGCCGAAAAGCACAAAGAGCATCATGTACGCTGCCGAAAGGGACAAGAAGTAGGAATAAGATATCAGCCAATATGGTCCATCCTTTAGTCCATGCATTTTCATCATCAGTCTTAGCTTCTGCTGCTTCTCGTGAACAAGATATGTCAACATTACCTGGAAAAACAGTTTAAGTAAATTTAGTGAAAGCTAGCATACAAATTTGATATACCGCAGTAAGAGGACTGTGGATGCGCGACAGCAAAATTAACTCACTGGAAGGAGGAGTTGCACCGTCCATGTGAAGAAGAGTGCAGCAAGGAGAGTGGTGAAGTCCAGCCTGACTCTGAATGCAGCTTTGGGCATCTCTTTTATAAATTCTAGGCGCATTTCTGCATTTGCTCCTTGACGAACCTTTAGATACGCAGTGGATGCCTACAGTGAATATGCATAATAGTTAACACTAATTAGTACAGTAGTAATGGAAACAACTAAAGTTGGTGCCTTGGTAGATATCAATATATATCATCAAGAAGCTTGATAAGAGTTGCTGTAATGCCGTTATGCCACAGCAGTCAGCAGGGGTACAATAGACCAGTTCTTGAATAAGATTTGTTACTTGAACACATGTGCTTTATGTCATAATTAGGCTATTTTCCCCTCATTCCAAAACTAAGTTACATACTGAAAAAATTGCAGGCAAGTGCAAGTACCATATTAACCAACCGTGCAACACGCAAAACTGTCATGGGATGGTGTCCATTATCCCTGCTGAAGGTTGAGTTGTACGAGACGTATACGTGGAAGCGCCCCTTGCTTGTATCAAGGAAGTCGTAAGCTGCGGAGTTGTATATCCTAAAATTAAGAAAAGAAATTGCACGTAGAAGAAGTAAAGCTGAAATAAAAATCGAAAAATTCAGATGAGGCTGGCTACCGGCAAGGAATTCATTTGATCTTCTCCTCTTATTTGCACCCTTATAACCCTTGAACAAATGGCGATTTATGACGGATGAATTCTGGCACCACAATGGCAGACCTTGAACACACTCCACGTCTGTTCCATTTCAAAAACAAGATATACATACAGGATCAGAAGGCTACTATACATATCATACATACAGTCTGCATCAAGCAAGATACAACATCAGGAATGGTATATATCTCCTTACCGACATCGATGGGCATTCCATCGGAACTTCCTGAAACATTGCGTGGAGGCCATGCACATTTGGGTTGGATGACATATAAGGTTTCGTTGGGCACGAGGCCCGGCTCGACGAACAGCACATGAGCGGGCAATGTGCTCGAACCCTGGAAGGATCGACATACATGTAAAGATACAAAATTATTTGCTAAAACCTTAAACCTCACGGAGATCAAACAAGTACTCACAGGGACTATTCTGGAGAGCTCGTCAAGATACTCTGAAGAATTCAAAGCTCCAGACATCGCTGGGAACAGCCCCCTTCCAAGGCCTGCAGCCAAAAATAGTTATTTGGGTCAGCCAAACGCATGCAGAAGAGAAAGTGATGAATTCGCTGTTGTCTTTGGTGGAGCTAGCGTTATATTCTGCAAGTAAGTACGGGTAGTACTTTGAGAGAAGCCACGGTTACGGCCGGTGAGGAGCACGGCGACTGGGCCGCACGGCGCCGACGCGTTGGCGTTCGCGCTGGTGCAGGGCGCGGTCAGGTGGCCGCGCACGGACGCCGGGACGGTCGGCACCTGCACGAGCGCCGGCCACCTGGGCGGCACGGACACCTCGCAGCTGAGTGCCTGCGTGGGCGTGGAGTACTGGACGCCGCACTCCGTCCCCTCGCAGCCGCACTGGAACGGGGCCCTGCCCAGCTCACGGTCGACCATGGTCTGGATGGCGACGAGCAGCAGGCAGAGGAGCACCGGGAACGCGGCGATCCCGGCGTTGGTCATGCAAATTCCTCCTCTGCACATGAAAATTTGCAGATAAGATGGAAGGGAGTGAAATGCATGCATCATGAGGAGAAGAGGATGACCTGGAAAGAGAGGTTCTTGAGGAGGAGGGCATGGACCTGCCTGCAGAACCTGGCGAGGCCACGCTGCATGACTTGTGTTCTCAGACAGACGTACGTACAGCTGAAAAAATATTGTTAACGCGGGAGTGAGACGAAATCAAGCCAAAATCCTCCTGCTGTGATATATATAGCCTAGGCCAGAGCGCGGCGCCTCGTCGTGCGCGCAGGCGCAGGCGGTCCGGCGTGACCATTACGCGTTCGAGCTTCGATCGGCGGCCGGTTCTTCCATGGATCCTGCACGCGCTTCTGCAGAGGAGAGGAAACTTGCGCTGAACTCAAGCTCAAGGTCGCACCGCCCACCTTAACTCTGGCCGGGTGTTACGCTCGCGTCGCACAGACACCGGGGCAGTAACCGAAGCGCGCGCGGGTGGCCGCGTTACGTAAGGCCGAGGGGGGCGAGCTGGCCTAACCTGTCGATCTATCTAGGACACATGTCCCCTGCCCTGTATATATATATGCTTAGCTTGGGTGCCGGCCGGGACTGCAGATATTAATTACAGTACTATCCAACTTTGGAAAGTTCAGTTGGGTTGAATGAACAAAGACAGTCGAGTACCGGATCATCGGGTTCACCGTCGCTTTTCGCGTTTCACCATCGCGGTCACTCTGGCTTAGCACAAGGCGGCCGGTTCCCTTGGAGTCGCCTCCCAGTATCATCAGCATTACGACATCTAGCTTCTTGTGAAGAATGGAATGGAATGAAAGGGATAAGAGTAGCATGACCAGACCGCGGCCTCGGTGTTTTCGCACCTTGAAATAACAGTCGAAAACATTAGAAGAAAAAAAATAGATTCCCGTTCGGAAACTGATATAGTATATGCAAACTTGCTGTATTCTACTGCAACGTGAGCCTGCCCAACCATGCATGCTAGCTGACCAAGCAAGTGACTGGTCTCAAAATCCGAGATGCATGCTTTGCTTCTCAAGCAAACCAAGTGCCGCTAATCCCCAGATACATACAGTATAATATATAGGGCAAGCTGTTTATCTGCTAACTAACGGCAGCACCACTATTTTTTCTACTTATTGGGACCTATATATACGCGCATATAGTACAAGATAAAATCAAACCTGTGCAGGACAGAGCAGTATCCTATGCTACTTCCCTTGCAACTTCAGCTGACCGCAAATTCTTAAGAAATGTCAACAGATAGTACTACTCTGATTGTACAGAAAATGAGGCCTACCTCTACCTATTCCGAGAGAACAGCACTCAAGTTATTTATTTATTCTGCAATAACATGACTTGGGCGTAGCCGCCGTGCAATTAAAACCAACTTCTGCTATCTAGAGGGAGCATGGTCAGCACACAAGTTTTCATTTATAGCGGTAAAATAGCCCACTAGTTTTGTTTCATGTGGATGCAAACATTTTTACCACATCGCTTCCATGTACAAATAGTCCGCTGGGGACGGAAGAAAATTTCGTGGAAATAGAAGCCCAAGAAAATATTGATGACATGTAAGCTATGTGGCAAGCATGTGCGATCCACCTCAACCAATACCACTTGTCAAACACCGGATGATGAGAAAGTTGATTATTCCCGTTCGAACGGTAATGAAGCCTAGGGTTAAAAATTCCTCTCTTTTTCTAAATTATATCACGAACCTGGTACAATGTATTTGGCAAATTTACAAGTTAATTTGAGATATACAGATTTACAAAACTTAATTTACACCCTAAAGTGCCATACTAAGCAAAATCATAGCAGAGTTCAAAACAAGCATCATACACCCTCGACAAAGGAAAATAATAATCGCCTATATATTGGATATATATACAAGTTACGCGTTCTCGTTGAATGCTTGTGCTCCCTTGGCAACCTTGATGAAGACATCCTCCAAGGTGGTGTCAGCAAGGCCCCAAGCGTGTATGCTAAAACGGCTTTTTGCATTCTCAACTTCATGGAAAACGTCTGATATATTCACCTCCTGCTTCGGCAGCTCAAATTTCTGTGTACCAGATATGTGATATACCCGGTTTGCACTTGGTGACAAACGGTGAACCATCTGTTCAACCTCCTGTTCATGTTCCGAAGATGTTGTCATTGTGAGCACGTAGGTTCCGCCGTATCTTGCTTTCAGCTGAAAAACATTGCAGTTGAAAATATTACGAAGTGTTGAATAAAGTAGAATAGTTATACAAAATGTAGTGATGAGCTTCACATAGGTGAATTTACCTCTTTTGGATTCCCAATGCATTGGAAACCACCATCAACAAAAATACCAAGCCTATCACATAGTACCTCCGCCTCTTCCATTGAATGTGCTGCCAAAAAACATACACGATGAATCAAAATGTATCTATTGAAGCAATGCATAGATTATTAGGAAAGTTAAGTACTTGTAAGAATAATGGCACGGTTCTTCTTTGCTTCCTTCACAACGCTCCACAGGTTGTTTCTTGATGCTGGATCTAGTCCGGTGCTTGGCTCGTCCATGAAAACAACCTAAAATATATATGTACAATTTTCAGTGGCAGGTTCCATTATAGGTTGTGCAACTGATAACATAACAGGAACAAGATTAGTACTTTGGGGTCCCCAATTAAGCAGATCGCAACACTAAGCCTCCGTTTCATGCCCCCACTATACTTCCCCACTTGCTTATCACCGACACCGCCGCGGATAGGTTAACACTCTTCAAGGAGTCATCAGTTGCCTGACAGGACAACAAATGTTTACAGTTCAATATTGATGCATTTATGCATGTTTTGGTCTGAACTGTTACTGCATGGCAGAACCATGAACATACAGCACCGCATTTCAGGATGACATAAATAATAATATACATTACTGTGCACATACAAAAAATTGCAGAACTGTACCTTCAGTAACTCAGCGCCTTTAAGATTCTTCAGTCTCCCATAAAACAACAGATGCTCTCTTCCCGTCAATGTCTCCCAAAGTAAGCTATATTTCAAAAGGTATTAGCATTTCTGCAACGTGGTGTACCTGGATTGATGTACAAAATTTTCTGTTAGATTGATTTTGGATAAAGGCCTTACTCGTGTTGTGGGCAAACACCCATAGTTGTGTAGATGTCATTCATATCAGTCCGTATATCCCTTCCATGTACATAAGCAGTGCCAGATGTAGGTGGAATGAGCCCAATCATCTGTGGAGGAAAAATGAAAAATATATCAGAAACGACTGAATATATTGGCTACCTATGTGAAAAATGAATGCACTATGTCTTGTCACTGTACCATACTGATGAAGGATGTTTTGCCAGCCCCATTCGGGCCGAGCATTCCAAAACATTGGCCTTTTGGGAGTGCAAGAGATAACCCACGAACTGCAAGCTTGTCAGGGTTTCCATCTTTTCCATGGTAAACCTTCTTTATGTCATCACATATAATAGCATGGTTTGCATTAGGTGCCAGCAGAAGCTGCTCAACTACTTCCCTCTGAGCATAATAAGAAATGCATTATCAATAAAATGAATAGGTATCTTTGAGAAGTATGAAAGGGATTAACCTACTTCTTGTGTAGCGTCAGGGTTCTCCATTTCATGTATTACTTTAGATCCTATTCGTCCAAAGCTACGCCTCCGGAATGATACTGCTTTTTTCTTAAAGCATTTCAAGAAGGTTAACAATATTTTTCGGAGTCCACCACCAATTGATGAGACTTGATCCAAATAAAATGCCAACGGGAGAAGTATTGCCCATTCAATGACCATGATAGTCAATACAGTACGCATTCCATTCACCGGGTCACTCAAATTAGCCCACTTCATACCGTTGGTTCCCATTGCAGCTCCAGAGGATGCATATTGACCAAACTCGTATAACCCTCGGTAAAGTGAAAATCCAGGGATGATCTCCATGACTACTATCCAGCCCTCTTTGTATGGGAAAACAAAGCTTGTCATGCTTATGACGTAAAGATAATTGTCAAGCATAAATTAGAAAGAAACTTACTCGGGAAACCATTGTCCTCAACAAAAAAACGGAGAAGAAATTCCCCTAGTAAACCAGAACCAAATACATAGATGTAACCAACCACTGCAGCAGCAGAATTTCAGATTCGTTAATCACAGAATATTATAAGCACTTTTTTTTTACTTTAGATATTAATTTTTTAGCACAAACCTGTGGCTATTTTGACAGAAGAAAAGAAGGACGCAGTAAAAAAAGCGAGTGCAGTCTGCAGATTTATGAAGATGAAGTAGAAAACAATCTGAATGCTGTAGTCATTTTTTGTAAAGAAACGCAAACCTGTACAGGATAAAACCATTTTAAGGAGAGTAGATTGACGTTAAAAACATGCAACTTCTTCATGATATTTTGAAATATTTACCTATCAAGGAGCCAAAAATGATGAATACAATCATATAGACAGCTGATAGAGCAAAGAAGTAAGAATAAGTTATCATCCAATACGGGCCATCCTTCAAACCATGCATCTTCATCATAATTTTCAGATTCTGTTGCTTCTCATACACAAGATATGTTAGTATAACCTGCAAAAGATATCGTACCAACTCATCATATTATCCATTTTACGAACGTACTTACGATTTACGAATGTTGTGTCTCATACTCACTGGAAAAAGTAGTTCAACGATCCATGTGAAGAATAGTGCACCAAGAAGAGAAGACAGGTCGAATTTTAATTTTGTTCCAACTTTGGGCATATCTTTAACATATTCAAGCAGCATCTCCACTCCACTCCCTTTGAGAAATTTGATGTATGCATTTGAAGCCTATATGAAAGATAGTGACCTTTGTAATAATAGTTGAAATACAAATGAAAATCACTTTGAGCTGTAGTTCAAAGCACATACCATGTTAACCAAGCGTGGCACTCGTAATAATCCAATTTCAGTATATGCAGTATCGTTGTTATAGGTAGAGTTGAACCAAATACTAATGTCAAGACTATCCTTATTTGTGTGCAAGAAGTCGTAACCTGTGAACAAAAGCATTTTATACAAAGAATAAAATGAATCAATGCTAACACTTCCATGAGCTAGATCAGTAGGTACCTGCAGAAAATTCATTTGGCTTGTCTCCTCCACTTCCCCTTTGTTGTCTATAACCCTTAAATAGTTCGTCATTGATAATTGGTGCGCTTTCACGCCATAATGACAAACCTTGAATGCAATCTACATCTGCACATTTTAAAAGAGCAATGGAATTGAATTATTAGCAGGCTAGGAATACAAAAACGTATGAAGACAACAGCCCCCTCTAGCATGTTCTCGGGGAAAAAAAACCTCGGGTATACAGCTACAATAATGTCAAACATTTCAGTAACAAGAGGAAAATCACTTCCTAACATGTCTTAACTTAGATTCTGGTTTTTTAAGCAATAGTTTAAACTCCAGCCGCCTGCCCGGCCAGCTATATCTGCTGAGAGCACTTTATGATATTTGAGGAGACCTGGTCAGCTGATATGTTCCTTTTTTACAAATGTAAGCAGATGCATATAACAGTCAAATACCGATGCAAAATTAAAATATCAATAAATACGAAAAACACTATAACATTACCACTTTACCAGGTCAAATGTTATAAATGCGGTCAAGTGCCACTCCCAATTCAGTTAAAGCTTACAAGCATCAGTAGTAATCCTTTCTTTGTTGAGATCGCGAAGTACTAGTAATACAAAATACTCATGGTTGTCTGATTGCTTCATCTTACAAGCTCCTTGTCCATAATACATGTATTTCTTTCCATGTATGCATTACGCCTTCAGTGAAAATGCGGAAAAGGAAAATGCTACTTACTGAGTTGCAGGGGTATCGGCCCAGCGTTGAGTGAAATTGTTTGCGATAAATTGGACCGACACTGAGGTTGGACAATATACAAATTATTTCCTGGCGTAAACGCTGGCTCCAAAAGCTGTCTTGCCGACGTCGGCGTGTCAGAGCCCTGAGACAAACAGACCCAGCAAAAGATTCATACAAAAGAAACATAATACCACAACTGTATAATCGAGGTGCGTAATTAGCTAGTCCTAGCTGGAAGAAACTCACGGGAACAATCCTGGAGAGTGCATCCAGATAGTCGGTGAAATTCAGAGACGAAGACAGAGCCGGGAACAGTTGAGCCGAAAGACCTGCAGCCGTTGACAAGCAAAACCTGGATTACGAAGGAGAAATAAGTATATACTAGGAGTACTATCCTAGTGTACCATGACGGATAGATAACATACTTTCGGCGAGCGAGCGGTTGGTTCCGGTGATGAGGAAAGTGGTGGGGCATGAGCCGTTGTCCCGGCATGTGGGTTCAGGCAAACCGTCGAACGGCTGGGAGGCGGTCCTGACGGCCCGGAACTCGGGCTGGGGCACCTGCACCAGGGCCGGCCACCGCGGCGGGCTGGGGATCGGGCAGCTCGCGACCTGGTCCAGCGTGGAGTACTGGATGCCGCACTCCGTCCTCCTGCAGCTCCCGTCCGCGGCCGTGTCGACGCAGGCGCAGCCGCAGCGGTACTTGGGCTTGTCGATCTCGCGGTCGATGGCGCCCTGCAGCGCGACCAGCAGCACGCAGAGGAGGATCGGGAAGAGGGTGATGCACACGTTCGTCTTCAGGTTCCTCTTCTGCAGCACAGCAACAGCAAACAAGAGAACCAGGTCAAATGTCAAAATGCGCCATTTCCGGATACTCACGAAAACACGTATCCAAGTGCAAACATATCGGGGTATCGTTGCGCCGACAATGGAAGGACGGAACAGGGAAACAGAGCATGAAGAAGGCGGGCGACCTGGAAGCAGAGGTTCTTGCGGAGGAGCGCGTTGGCCTGCGTCGCAAAGCCGGCGGGCCCCCTCGAACCGGGCGGCGAGTCCATTGCTGGAGTTGGAGGAGGAGAAGAGGAAGCCCAACTGTCAACTCGCAATGCTTGGTAGGTCGCCTTCGACGAATTTTATAGCCTTCGGCCTCCTTTGTCGCCTCCCGCCAATTCTGTCACCACGCCGCCACTGTGTGGTCCGGCCGCGGGGTTGCCGGTTTGACTTTGTCTCTGCAGTGAGTCTGGTGCAATTCAGTGGTGCTAGCAGGGTGTAAATGCGATTATATAGAGTTATTAAAGTCGTCCGCTCTTTGCTTTGGCTTCTCAAGTTTGTCACAGATAAGAGGATCGGCCCCCTTCAAATGGCCCCCCAAAGGTTTAATAGGGGTCTGGACCAAAAAAAAAACGCCGCAGCGGCATCCCAAAAATGTCCACCCGTCAATTTTGTGTCCGGTCCCCCCAGCCCACCCGCCATACTTGGGGGTCTGGCTGGGGGCGCCGGACAGCGTCCGCTCACCCCTCCCGACAGGGGACCCCGCCCGTCAGTGACACAAATACACATTTTTAAACTTTGTTCAAAATTTACATATGTAAATAAAACAAAATTTAAAAAACAGCGCGACGCCCGCGAAGAACTACTCGTGCTCGTCCTCGTCGTCCGATGGTGGCGGCTGTGGAGTGCCAGGCTCCTCCTGCTTCGGCGTCGGCGGTGAGGGTGTTCCGGGAGGCGGCACCGCAGGAGCGTCGGGAACTGCCGGAGGCGGTCCAAAGAACCGAGGGTCTGCACCGCGTCGGGCCTCCTCCCATGACGGCCAAGGGTCCCAACGGGTTTCAGCCGCGTCGGGCGCCGGCCACGGCTTCTGGTCGTCGTCCTCATCCACCGGCTTCGGCTCGTGGGCATTTAAAAAGAAGTCGTCGCGCCTTTTCCCGAGGCGACACGACGGGACGTGAGGCGGCTGCAAGCAGGAAAGGCGACGCGAGGCGAGCCTTCCCAATGCGCTGCGCGCGCCGCCACTTACCCCACTACGCGCACGTCCCCGCCCCCACGGCAGCTATAAAATCCCCTCTCGCCGGAGAGGGGCTCATTCGTGCACCTTCCCCTCCCCCACTTCTCCGGCGATGGCGAGAGCTCCAAGAGCCGGAGGGCGAGGAGGCGCTCCTGCTCCACGCGGAGGGCGAGGAGGCCATGGAGGGCGGAGAGGCCGCGGAGGCCGTGGTGGGGGGCTGCCCGCGCTTGTCAGGGGGTTACCCCCGAGTAGGGTAAAGGCAAGTGGTAAAGGCAACAGTCAGAAGAGAAGTTTGGTCGAGTAGCCGTCTACCCGGTACTTGCTACCCGGTCGACTGCTACTCGGTCTCACAAAAAGATGACCAGAAGGAGATATCAAGCAAGTTATATTTGTTCGAGTAGAAGAGTTGGCCCGAGTAAAACTGGCGAGAACCTACTCGGGCCAGAAGTCAAAGGAGCCGTTCTGACACAGGATCCCGCGTATCCCGGGTCCGTACTTGGCACTGTTCACAGCACTGTTCATCTGGGGACGGCGTGTCTGACAGCGACAGTCTGTCAGCAGGGCGTCGCAGGATAGGGGGACCTACTCTGTGTTCGCACAGTGATAACAGACTGGTTACTTGGTTTTGCCCAACGACTTTCTGCATCAGGACAAGCTTAGAAGCCAAAGCTGTCAGCGGGAACTCGGAAGAAGGACGATGTGCACACAATGTCGACACTTGTTGTATTTGGCTGTATCCGGCAGGGCACCGGGTATATAAGGTGCCCAGCCGCCTCCTGCGCGAGGAATGCTTCACACGTTCACAAGGGACACTTCACACGTAGAGATTCTTGACCTAATCCTACCCTGAGAGAGAAAAGTGGCTACTCGGTAGCAAGAACATTTGTACTGTGGCTACTCGGTGAGACACCAGAATACATAGAGGAAGGCAGGAGTAGGGGTTTTACCTCCTCACGAGGGCCCTGAACCTGGGTAGATCGTGTTGTTTGCAGTGTTTGATCTTCACCTCACGTGGCTACACGTCGCGTGATCCCTCCCCGAGCACCTCCAGCGTCCTTCGTCCCCACATCTTTAGCCATCCTATGGCATCTGCCGTGACACCACCACGACAGTTGGCGCCCACCGTGGGGCAACCAGCGGCGCTGGCTGGAGTTTCTGTTCGGACGGGATCTTCTTCAACGGAGCGCGTAGTCTGTGGCCTTGTCCACAGATTCGGCTCCTTCGACTTCGTCACCGACAACGCAGGCGACTTCGGCGGCAAGGCCATGCCGGAGGGCGGCACGGTGATCTCCTTCGGCGCGCACCTCGTCTACGTCGCCACCATCATCGACCGCGACTACCCCGAGCTGGTGCACGACGCGGAGGATCCTCCTGCTGTGATCACTGCTCGCGGAAGGCCTGCGCGCCGTTCTGCGGACCGCGCTGAGGTGATGGTGACCGGCTTGGCGGCAAACGCCGGCGCAGCTGCTGCTGGCGTCGCGGTCGTCGTCGAGGATCTTGCTGGCTCGAGCGCTGGTGTCAGGACCCACAGGCCTTACGAGAAGGACTGCAATCTCCCTCCCTCCACCACTCCGACCATTCCCGCGTCGGCTGGGCGGAATGGCATGCCGCCTCCTACTGACCTCGAGCTCTTGACCATGAAGGAGCAGCTCGACAGGCAGCGCCAGGAGTTGCTCGCCGAGCAGGCGGAGTTGGAGAAGGTTAGGCTTGAGTTGAGTCTAGACCAGCTTGAGTACAACAAGGCTCACGGCTTCACGCCAGTCACTAGGAGAGCTAGCAGGGTAGGCGCCACGCGGCGCAACCTTGGTGCCGAGATGGCGACAGTTGTAGAGGTTCCCGCTCAGTCCGCCACCGCAAACACTTCCACTAGGCCTAGATACAGCACACCCGCCAAGACACTTAGAGCTGCAGAGGCCGTGGCCGCCGAGTTGCCTCGTCTCGACGGCGACGCACGCGTTAGGCAGCAGGAAAGACTCAATGAGTTGGTGTTGGAGGCTGCTAGGCAGAACGAGGAGTTCCGAAAAGCCAACCCTGGTGCCGGAGCTTCTCAGGTGGTGCACTCGCACGCGGCTAGGTCTAACGATCAGGCCTCATCTCCGCATCCCAGCCACGAGAAGAGCTGCAGCGGACGTTCTGGCAGAGATAGGCAAATGCAGGTGTACGACCCGGCTGCTGCCGCGAAACAGCTCGCTGTGCCGCAGCAGCCCGGTCAGGAACACAACGCTGCAAGAGCAGGCTCCCAAGCCCATCAAGCTCAAAGCCAGGCCCGAGGTGGAGCGCGCCCAGGTCCTTCTCAACGTCCCGCTGCTCAGCCTACTCGGCAGAGGCAGCAGCCGCGCGCAGTGGCGTCAGTCGCCAACCCGGTGGAGCAGCCTGGAGCTGTGCAGGTGGATAGGTATGATGACGGCTACTCGGCCATGGAGATGGCTGGTTATGATATTCTGGACCGTGTTGGCGAGCGCGTGTTGGCGCCTGGAGATGCAAGGCATCAGCTGGACCGGATCAGCTTGTCAGCCCGGCTGGAGAACACGGGTCCTCCTAGCCCCGAGTGCTTCGGCCCGCGCATCATGAACGAGCCATCCGTGAAGAACTTCCAGCTCGCAAGGGGCACCAAGAGCTACAACGGCAGCACCAAGCCGGAAGATTGGCTCAATGACTATGTCACCGCGGTTCATATCGCGAACGGCAACTGGAGATGGGCGGTGCGCTGTGTCCCGCAGATGCTAGAGGGTCCAGCCCGCACTTGGCTCAACAACTTGCCCAAGAACAGCATCAATTGCTGGCTGGACTTCTCGGACGCCTTCATCAGCAACTTCACGAGCACATACAAGAGGCCGAATAGGCCACAACAGCTGTCCGCTTGCAGGCAGCGAGAAGATGAGACGGACCGCGAGTACCTTACTCGGTGGAGCACATTGAGGAACACCTGTGAAGGTGTGAATGAAGCCCAGGCCATCACTTGGTTTGCGCAGGGTTACAGACATGGCAGTATGCTGTGGCAGAGGTTGCAGAGGGAGATGCCAAACACTCTGGCGGAGACCATCAAGATTGCGGATCAGTACGCACTCGGTGATCCTACTCAGCCCCTGATGGACTCCTCTGAGCCGAGAAGAAACTTCAGCAACAGCAAGCGCAACGAGTTCCGCAACAAGCGCAGGGTGACCGAATAGATACTCGGTATGACCCTGAAGAGGTGAATGCAGTGGCTGTTGGAGCTGGGGGTAGCCAAAGGCAAAAACCTGCTGGAGCCTACGGGCAGAACCAGAACCAGGGCCAGGGCAACAAGAAACCATTCCGTGCTCCTCAGTCGGGTAGCGGTAACTCCGAGCAGCCGAGGAAGTTCGTCTTTGACGACATGAAGGATGGCCCATGCAGTTTTCACACTCACCGCCCCTCAAGGCCTGCTAACCACACTACTCGGCAGTGCGAGTGGTGGGATGTGATCAAGAATGATGGCTTGCCTCCTCCTCCTCCTCTGCCAGCGGCCAATGCCAATGTGCAGCCTACTCGCGCACCCGCAGCTCGGCCGCCAGTGTTCCCGAGAAGAGAAAATGTGAACCAAGTGGCTTTAGGAGCCAACCATCACTTCAACAATGAGGGCTATCGCAACAACAACAACAACTACAATCGCAACAACAACAGAGGCAACAACAACAACTACCAGGGCAACAACAACAACGGCAGCAACGGGGGCGGAGGCTCCAACCAGTACCAAGAGCACCATGAGAGCTACATGATCTTCACTTCGGAGCCAGTCGACAAGCAATCACAGCACATGCGTGCCATGGAGGTCAATGCAGTGATTCCTGCTGTCCCTCACTACATGTATTGGTGTGACCAGGAGATCGGGTGGTCCCGAGTAGATCATCCCAAGGTGATGCCCAACCCGGGTAGCTACGCCTTGGTGCTGGATCCTACTTTCCTGGGTCCCGAGAAGAATGTGAGGTTCAGCAAGTTGCTAATCGACAACGGCAGCAGCATCAACATCGTGTACAAAGACACACTCGAGAAGCTTGGGCTGGCCGAGAACATGCTGCTGCCCAGCAAGACCACCTTCCATGGTATTGTGCCCGGGATCTCGTGCAACCCGATTGGCCGAGTATGGATAGATGTGCTATTCGGCACCAGGGAGAACTGCCGCACAGAGCGCCTGCAGTTCGAAGTGGTTGATCATCAGAGCCCTTACCATGCTCTACTCGGCAGGCCCGCTCTGAGCAAGTTCATGGCCTCTACTCATGTTGCATATCTGAAGATGAAGATCCCTGGTCCCAATGGCATAATTACTATCTCTGGTGATTACAAGAAGTCCATGGAGTGTGCCTCTGCTGGTTCCCAGTTGGCGGAGTCGATGGTGATTGCTGCCGAGAAGAAGAAGATGTATGAGGTGGTGGCCATGGCACAATCCGCGCAAGCTGGCGCGCAAGGCGTGCCGAGTACCCAACACGGGACCGTGTTCCAGGCATCTCAGGAAACCAAGAAGGTCCAGGTCGACCCCGAGTTCCCCGACCGCGTAGCCATCATTGGCTCCGGGTTGGCGGAGAAATAGGAAAGCGAGCTCATCCACTTCCTCCGTGAGAATCGGGATGTATTCGCCTGGTCCAATGAAGATTTACCAGGAGTCCCGAGGGAGTTGGTTGAGCACTCATTACATGTGCGTCCTGACGCCAAGCCAGTGAAGCAGGCTATGCGCCGCTTCGGAGATGAGAGAAGGAAAGCCATTGGCGACCAGATCACCAAGCTGCTGATAAGCAACTTCATCATGGAAGTGCTGCATCCGGATTGGCTAGCCAACCCGGTCATGGTCGAGAAGAAGAAGGAGGATCCCAAGGCTGCCACTGCATGGCGCATGTGTGTCGACTACACCGACTTGAACAAGGCATGCCCTAAGGATCCTTTCCCGCTACCTCGCATCGATCAGGTGATCGATTCCACTGCTGGTTGTGAACTGCTGTCTTTCATAGATGCCTACTCTGGTTTCCACCAGATTGCACTCAATCCTGCTGATCAAATAAAGACTGCTTTCATTACCGCGTACGGGGCTTATTGCTATCGTGTCATGTGTTTTGGCTTGAGGAATGCGGGTGCAACCTATCAGAGATGCATGCAGAAATGCTTGCACGACCAGCTCGGCAAGAATGTGCAGGTGTACGTAGATGACATTGTCATCAAAACGAATAAAACACATACTCTGCTTGCCGACCTGGAGGAAACCTTTGCTAACCTACGCAAGTACAAAATGAAGCTGAATCCGAGTAAATGCACCTTTGGTGTCCCGGCTGGCAAGCTACTCGGCTTCCTGGTGTCTAGTCGGGGCATTGAAGCCAATCCTTCAAAGATAAAAGCTATCGAGAGCATGTCTTTGTCGAGATCCCTGAAAGACGTACAGAAATTCACTGGTTGCTTGGCATCTCTAAGCCGTTTTCTGGGCCGAATGGGCGAGAAGGCTCTGCCTCTATACCAGCTGATGAAGAAAAGTGACAAGTTTGTCTGGACTCCGCAAGCGGATGTGGCATTCAAAGAGCTGAAAGCAATGCTGGCTAGCGCTCCCATCTTGGCTAGTCCGCTACCCAAGGAGCCAATGCTGCTGTACATTGCTGCAACTAACCGAGTAGTCAGTGTGGTGATTGTGGTGGAACGAGAAGAAGAAGGCAAGAGTGTGCAGCGCCCAGTGTACTATCTCAGTGAAGAGTTGTCTAGCTCCAAGCAAAACTACCCGCACTACCAGAAGATGACCTACGGCGTGTACCTGGGCGCCAAGAAGCTAAAGCATTACTTCCAAGAGCATCCTATCACGGTTGTGAGCTCTGCTCCCATCTCGGATATCATGGGCAACAAGGAGGCGAGTGGCAGAGTAGCCAAGTGGGCAATCGAGCTGGCCGCGTATGCACCCGCGTACGCGAGAAGAGAGGCTATCAAATCTCAGATTCTGGCGGAGTTTCTGGTGGATTGGGCCGAGGTGCAGTATGAACCTCCTGCTCCAGTTTCCAATTACTGGAAGATGCACTTTGATGGCTCGAAGGTGAAGGAAGGCCTTGGTGCTGGCGTGGTGCTTACGTCACCCAAGCGAGATCAACTCAAGTATGTGCTGCATATTCATTTCAAGGCGTCCAACAACGTAGCAGAGTACGAGGCAGTGGTGCATGGTTTGCGAGTAGCCAAGGAGGTTGGCGTGCAGCGCATTATATGCTATGGCGATTCAGATCTGGTGGTGCAGCAAGTCTCTGGCACCTGGGATGCTCTAGATGCCAACATGGCATCATATCGCTTCCTGGTACAGTCTATGACTGGGTTCTTCGAAGGCTGCGAGTTCCAGCACATTCACCGAGCAGAGAATGAAGCGGCAGACGAGCTGTCCAAGTTGGGATCTTCTCGGCAATCCATCCCGGCGGGAGTTGCCTTGGAGCACTTGAGGAAGCCATCCATCAAGCCCTCTCCCAACTCGGAATCCATATTTGTTCCTTCTCTGCCAAGCGAGGAAACTGATCCCATGGAGATTGACTGGGAGAATGCTACAGGAAACCCGGGGACTGCTGCTCCCGACTCGGGGACTGCCGTCCTCTACTCGGGGACTGCCACTCTCTACTCGGGGACTGCCACTCCATACTCGGGGACTGCTGCCCTTAACCCGGGGACTGTCGCATTCATTGAGGAGGTCCTCGCCAATCGATCAGGGCTCCAGAGAAGTGCTCCCAACCCTAAAGAGCAACCAGAGGTGCATGTCCCAATGGAAGTGGACGAACCAGTGTTTCCCACACGGGAGACACCGAGTTGGGCCATGCCCATATTATCCTTTCTAAGGGACGGTACTCTGCCAGAAGATGAGGTGGCCGCAAGACAGATTCAGAGAAGATCAAGGGCTACACTATATTCCGAGATGTGCTGCACAAAAGAAGTGCCACCGGCGTGCTGCAACGTTGTGTGGACCCAGAAGAAGGAGGAGAAATTCTGCTGGAAATACACCAAGGAGAATGCAGGCACCACGCCTCTTCTCGGGCATTGGTCAAGAAAGCTTTTCGGCATGGCTTCTACTGGCTCACAGCTCTGCAGCAAGCTGAAGATATCGTGAGGAAGTGCAATGGCTGCCAGATGTTCGCGAGTAAGATTCACATGTCCGCTTCCGAGCTGAAGACAATTCCTATCACATGGCCGTTTGCCGTATGGTGCCTGGATATGGTTGGCCCCTTCAAGCCGGCTAAAGGCAACATGACACATATCTTGGTCATGGTGGACAAGTTCACCAAGTGGATCGAAATGAAGCCTATTCGGAAGTGCGATGGGGCCACAGCTGTGAAATTCTTGAAGGATGTGATCCTGAGATATGGCTACCCGCACAGCATCATCACCGACAACGACACAAATTTCGCAGAGGGGGCAATGGTGCGGTTCTGCAGAAATAAGCACATCCGACTAGATGTTGCGTCTGTTGCGCATCCAGCCTCCAATGGACAGGTGGAAAGAGCAAACGGCATGGTACTGGCAGGCATAAAGCCAAGGCTGATTGAGCCACTGCTGAAAACACCTGGGTGTTGGCTAGACGAGTTGCCAGCGGTGTTGTGGAGTCTAAGGACTACCCCTAACCGGTCAACCGGCTACACGCCATTCTTCTTGGTATACGGGGCTGAGGCCGTGTTGCCAATAGACCTAGAGCATGACTCCCCCCGAGTAACCCTCTATACTGAGGTGGAGGCGAGAGAAGCTCGAGAAGACGACGTTGACCTGCTTGAAGAAGCAAGAGAGCTGACTCTGTCACGTTCGGCGATCTACCAGCAAAACCTGCGGCGTTATCATAGCCGAAAGGTGAACCCAAGGGTTTTCCGAGAAGGAGACATGGTCCTTAGGCTTGTGCAACGCACAGCCGGGATGCACAAGTTGTCTCCTCCATGGGAAGGGCCCTTCATTGTGAGCAAAGCGATGCACAACGATGCATACTATCTTGTAGATGCGCGCCCACCACAGGCGAACAGGGCAGATAAGGCTGGAGAGGAATCTAAGCGTCCCTGGAATGTAGCTCTACTCCGTCGTTTTCATTCGTGAGCAAAGATGTGTATGTACCCTCTTATCCGAGTTGAAATTCTATTCTGCAATCTGAAATTGAACTCGGGGACTGCCCTCGTCCTAAATTGCTCTAAGTGTTTCTACTCGGCTTTACCTTTTGCCTATTCGGTTGCTCTACTTCAAAATTCAAAAGTACAATGAGTACTGTGTTTAAACCTACATGCCAACTCTTCGACTTTGCTGCTGTCCGAAACCCGGCTTCATGGCAAGCAAGAGAACAAGCAAAAGGTCCATGAGCACAAGAAAAATTACTAAGGAAAGGAAGAGTGCAGGAACCGAGTAGGGTGCTTTTACTACTGTTCTTTGTCTTATCTTTTTGGCTAAGTGGTGGGCTGCGTTACTATGATTGTTTCTAAGCGGCTAAGTATTTGTAGCTCTGCTCTTTAACTCTTGTGACTCGAATACCAAAAGAGCAACAAGTTGCGGGTAGAGCTGAGACGAAAAGAGAGAGTGAATAAGAAATGCAACTCGGGGACTCGCATGATAACACAACCCGGCATCGAGCCCAGGCTGAACAAATTGATTAAGTTGAAAATAACAAGTGGGAATAAAAATGAGTAGCAACGGCATAAGTAGTCTGATACATTTGCACCCGGCATCCCGGGGATCTGATAAGTGTTTGAGAAATAAGCTGCAGGACAGATTCAGGTCGAGGCGGCGTTCTCGGTGCTAGCCTTAGCTGCCTCACCTTCAGTAGTGGCCTTGGTCGCGTCTGCCTCCGAGCTGGCGTCAACAGTCTTCACAGCTTCGTCCTCGGTCCCGGCCTTGGTCGCATCCGCTTCCAGGTTGACGGGGACGGTTTTCGCTAGCTCGGCGTCAGGCTCGTTGGCTTGGGCGCGAAGGCTGACGGTGTCGTCGAGGGCAGCTCCTGACGAGGTGCCGAACTCGAGCGCGGAGGTGTCAATCGACATCTTCTCGTTCTCGGTCTCTTCATCGCTATCCGCGACGACCGCGGCCTTCCCCTTCCCGGTCTTGCCATCAGAAGACTCGAAGCAGCTCAGGTCCAGCTCCTCTGTGTCCGTCTCTTCGTCTTCGTCCTCCTCCTCGCCTTCGTCCACCTCGGTGTCGGGCTCGGTGAGGCCGTCGATGAAGGTCGCAGTATCAGCATATTGAGCGACCTCGTGAGCGACCAGCTGGCGGATAGCCACGCAGTCGGGGTTCTTCTCCCACTTGGAGTCCTGGCGCATCTCGCGGATAATTTGCATGTTGAGATTTTCATACCAGCTGGTGACGAACAGAAGCATCATGTCCGTGCCGGCCCGAGCTCCCGATGCGCGCCACTTCTTCAGCTCGGCCTTCACGCGTTGCAACTTCAAGGCAAGTCCGGAGATTGTTGTCGGCGCAGAGTCATCAGGCCAGAAGAGGTTGTGGATCTGGAAGGCGACGCGCACCAGCTCGGTGCCCACGCCCGCTAGCCGCGGAACCTGCCCTTGCATAATCAGGATGCTCTCCTCGATTTCTGCTCTGGTGTCCAGAGGCTCGCCCTTCTCAGCGCGAGCTGCTCGGACCTTTGCCACGGCAGGCACGCAAGAAGACTCGAAGTCGGGGAAGACTCCTGCAAGAGCTATCGGGAAGATCAGAAACAATAAGAGAGTGGAAACGTGAAACGAGAAGCAGAGAAGAAAGGTGCAGCCGAGTAGCAGAGAAGCGGAGAAAAAAGAGCACTTACTGTTCAAGTCATGGCGCAGCCCTTGCAGCTGGGTCTTCCATGTTTCCTCGTTGGATAGATGTTTCTCTTCGATCAAGCGGAGCTCCTCTAGCTGAGTGAAGAGCCCAGCATTGCTCTTCTTCAGCACCTCGCACTCCTGTTCGAGGGTTCTCTCCCTGGCCTTGGCTGTTGCTTCGTTCTTCTTCTTCTCGGCAAGCAGCTCCTCCTTCTCGGCTGCTAAGTCTAGGGCATCCTGAAGTGCAGTGCGCAGCTGGAGTTGGAGCTTCTCCATCTCGGTAGCGTGTTCCTTCTGCAGCGCGACAGATTGGCTTGATAATTGTTGCTGCACCTCAGCAGGCTTGAGACAGTCTTGATGTTCTTCGGCAAACTTCTTATGATCTTCTGAAAAGAGCAAAGCACGGTCAGCAGAGTAGCGAAGAAAGAAACACAAAGACAAGCCGAGAAGATGGCAACGTACCTTCCAGTCTTTTGATGGTGGCTTGGCCATTCTCAACGAAGGCACGGCAGTTCTCGTGCTCGTCGGACAGGGCCTTCAACTTCCCTCAAGAGTAAAATTGGTTGGCGCAAAAAGCAGAAGCGGGCGTAAACACCAAACGCAAGAACCGCGTAGCTAAAAGCGTACCTTCAACTTCAGAAAGCCTCAGGGTGCTATTCATCACTTCTTTATCAGCCGCCTCGGCGGCTATCTTCTCTTTTTCCAAGGCGGCAATGCGTCTCCTGGCAACGGCATGGTTCCAGAGTAGCGGACGATGCAAGTCGGTCCGCTTCAGTACGCTATTCTGAGAAGCAAAAGAAACAAGAATCAGACAAAGTAGTAGAGATTCGGCCCGAGAAGGCGGCTACTCGAGAAAGTATCCTCCTACTCGGCCAGAATCTCGGGGACTGGGTGATGGATAAGGAAGAAAAGAAGAGTAGAAGAAAAACGAAGCGCAACTCGGAGAGGATAAATAGAAGCTTACCGCATAAGACTGCTCAAGGTCCTCTGCATTCTTGCGGTGGACAAACATCTTGGCGGCAAGTGTAGCAGAGTTGGATGAGATAGTCATGGGTTTGTAACCCAGGTCTACCTTGTTCCAATCAACACGCATATGGTCTATGTCGCCCAAATCCGTGCCGTTCCAGTTCGAGTTGCCAAGGACTTTGCTGTCCCACTTGGCATCAATGAAGCCAACCAGATCGAGCACTTGCTCAAGGCCTTGGGACGTCACCGTCTTGTCCTGAACCTCACGCGAAGAAATGGAGAGGGATTTGTCCTGATTTGGGGCCGGGGGCCTGGAGTCCACTGCCACGGCCTTCTTCCCTTTCTGAAGAGCAAGCCTCTGCTCCGCGGGCGTGAAGCCAACCTTGTGCTGCTGGCTGACCTTCACCATATAAGGCGGGTAGCTGGGCGAATCCGAGACGTCGGATGCAGCAGCGGCGACAACAGCTGCGCCGGGATCGCGGATAGCCAGCTGACCGGATGGGGCAGTTGATGTTGGCGGCGGCATGTCGGCTGCCCGCTTCTTCGACATTTCCTTCTTGGCGGCCGGCTTCTCGGTGTTTGGCTTCTCGGTCATCTTCTTCTCGGTGGCTTTCTTGGCCTTCTCCTCGGCGGCCTTCTTCTCTGCGGCTTCCTGGGCGCTCTTCCTCGTAACCGGTTTGGCCGGAGAGCTGGTTGCAGTCTTGGTTTTCTGCACCAAGGAGGAGTCTGGTGCAGTGGGCGGCGCCAGTGGTGCGCTACTCGGTGTGGCGTCTGGCTGAGCGCTACCCTGCGCGGCGCATGGTTGCGCGTCGCTCAGAGGGTATTGCTCCGCCTCGTCGACTACTTCTACCCGCTGCTCGGCAGCGGGATCTGGCTGTGAGGCATCTGTTGCTTCTGTCCGCGCCTGGGCCGCCGGGTCTTCCTGTTCAGCATCCCCTGTGGCTGGCTGCTCTTGTTCTTCTTCCTGCCGCTCAGAGGCGGCGTCGTGGTGCATCTCTTGATCTTGATCTTGGTTCTCCTCGGCTGTGTTGGCCGGAGGAGAAGGAGGCCTATCTTGGTGAGCAGCATCCTGCGCTTCTTGATCCGCGCGGGACTGCTGCTCCAGCTCGACATTCTGGGCATCCGTGTCCATGTGTCCATGTGCGTTGGCGGCTTCGTTCTCGTCGCCGTCGAGGTCGATGAGCTTATCAACGTCGATGGCGGCCTGCTTCTTGGTCTCAGTGGGCGCACGAGCGGCATCCGCGTCCAAGGGAGCTCTGAAGAGAAATAGTTGCGTTCAGAAATAAGAAGAGAGCAGAGGAAAATAAGAGGAAACAGCGAAGCAAAAGGATTGGGAATCAACCGAGAAGAACGAAGTAAACCGAAGCGTGCAATCGAGAAGGAACTTACCCCTTGCGGCTAGGGATCGGTGGTCGCTTCCTCTTCACGACCTTCTTGGTCGTCTTCTCGGTCGGCTTCTTCTTCTTGGCGGGGGGCTCCTGGGCGCCGCTGCCCGCCCGCTTGCGGGTAACAGGAGCGGCTACTGCGAGAGGTTTGACGACCAGGATTCCCTCGTCCTCGTCCTCATCCTCATCTTCATCCTCAGCATCAGCACCATCTGTGAAATAGAGAGGAAGGAGAGCAATTCAGAAGCAGAAAGCAGTGAGTTGGCGCTGCTCGCGACCAGAAGGGATAGATTCAGTTACCTTCACCTTCATCCTCGGACCAGTCACGAAGAGACGAGTCCGCGTGATGCTCACTGGTCTGGGCGGCCTCAGGAGGAGGGAGCTTGTCCGCGGTCTCGAAGGAGACCACGTCATCTTCCTCCCGGTCCTCAAACCAGTTGCTCTCGAAGCGTTCACTGCTCTCAGCGAGCTGGCGATCAAGAACCTGAAGAATAGAGAAACATCGCAAAGTGAGCCGAGTAGCGTGAAGGCACTCTATCCGACTAGGCGTGCAAACACCAAGCACATTAAGCCTAAGCGGTTCGGCTAAATGTCCTACTCGGCAAGGCATGCAAACATCAAGCACATTAAGCCTAAGTGTTTCTCCTAAGTGTGCTACCCGACAAGGCGTGCAAACAACAAGCATACTAAGCCTGAGCAGTTCCGCTAAGCGCCCTACTCGGCGCAGAATGAGAATGCTAGTCGCAGCAAGGAGAAGAAGCTATCTACTCGGATTGCATAAACGAGAAGCAGATTAAGAAGAACGTACCCGGGGAATCGGCTTCGTGCGGCTGTATGGGATGAAGCCATACTGCCAGTTGTCGCGAAGGCCGGTGGTCAGGATGGACCGAGCGTAGGCGGCGACATCCGCGTTGCTGAGCTCGAAAGTAGTCGTCCGAGTGCAGTCGCGAGGGCCACCCATGTAGCACATGGGGTGGGAGCGGCGTTGCAGAGGGAGCACGCGGTTGCGAATCCAGCAGGCGACTGGATCGTCGCTCTTGAGCCCTTCTCCGATCAGATGGGCGAGCCGCTCCTCCATCTGCATCAAGTTCCTGCTATTCGACGGCTTGCTCTTCCAATTCTGCCCGGTAGGAACTCGGTTGCTCCAAGGGGTCAGATTGATGCGGTCTTCGATCCTGGCCTCCTTCGTGGCGGGGATGTTCTTCACATACAGGAAGGACTTCTGCCATTTGCGGACAGAATCCAGGCCCTTGATGCGAGGATGATTGGTGCCCGGGCGCTGCACCATCATGGCGCTGCCGGTCTCGGTTACCCGGCTGCTGGTGTCCGCGCCATCCTTCTTGCCCTGGCTCTGTTGGCGGAAGAAGAAGTACTTCGACCACGATTCCGTCGTGGGGCGAACGCCGAGGAAAGCTTCGCACACCACGGCGTGGTAGGAGATAAAGACAACGGCATTTGGAGGAAGATGATGCATTTGGAGACCGTAATGGTCTAGGAAGGAACGGAGGAAATTGGATGCGGGAAGGCCGAATCCCCGCGCGAAGTGCGCGAGGAAGACGACGTGCTCCCCGTCCTCTGGAGCCGGAACAATCTCGCCGTTGGACGGCCGGCAGCGAACACCGGGAGGAACTCTCCGGGTGTTCACGAGCCACTGGCAGTCTTCCGCGGTGACGTCGGAGCCTGCCCAGCCGGCGCGAGCACTGTCACCGCGAGCCATGACAGCGAGTAGGAAGTGGTGAGAAAGTTGGAAGAAATTGGTGGAATGGATGGATCCGCGGCGGCGCAGAGAGTTGCGCGGCGGCGGGGAACTCTGCGGCGGCAGAGGAACGAGGAGGCAGAAGAGGAAAGTGAAGCGGAAGGAGAAGAGGAAGTTACCGTGGGGGTATTTATACCGCACCACGTATTACCGTTACGATTGCGAGTAGTGGGATCAATCGTGGCAATAAATCGTGCGGCGTGGGGTCTGTGGCCGGTTGGAAACGCACACAGCGCGGAACGCGCGCGTAACGGCCTCATTGGATCCCACGACGAGATCGTGGGCGATTACTGCGCACGATGGGACATTACGAGGTCGTGGGCCCACTCCGTGAAAACTGGGCGCGTGGCCTGTCAGGTCCTGGGCAGCGAGGTGTCGCGGTCTTGGATGCTTGACACGTGCCCCGTTGCAGTACGGACAGCCGGATTGTGCCCTGCGCTGCAGAGATTCAATTGAAGAAATTCCCTAAGTCTTTTTACTCGGTTACAGAGAAGGAGGCTAGCTCTATTCGGAAGAGAGGAAACTCAAGGTACTCTTCAAAGTGCTACTCGGAGGTTTTACTCGGCATATTGAGGTTCAAGGGCAAGGTTGCCAAGCTTGGTTTTAAGCTGGCAGGGCCCAGTGAACGAGTTCGCAGGGCTCTACCAGCTTCGGGGACTGCTGTCGGGGGGTTACCCCCGAGTAGGGTAAAGGCAAGTGGTAAAGGCAACAGTCAGAAGAGCAGTTTGGTCGAGTAGACGTCTACCCGGTACTTGCTACCCAGTCGACTGCTACTCGGTCTCACAAAAAGATGACCAGAAGGAGATATCAAGCAAGTTATATTTATTCGAGTAGAAGAGTTGGCCCGAGTAAAACTGGCGGGAACCTACTCGGGCCAGAAGTCAAAGGAGCCGTTCTGACACAGGATCCCGCGTATCCCGGGTCTGTACTTGGCACTGTTCACAACACTGTTCATCTGGGGACGGCGTGCCTGACAGCGACAGTCTGTCAGCAGGGCGTCGCAGGATAGGGGGGGACCTACTCTGTGTTCGCACAGTGATAACAGACTGGTTACTTGGTTTTTCCCAACGACTTTCTGCATCAGGACAAGCTTAGAAGCCAAAGCTGTCAGCGGGAACTCGGAAGAAGGACGATGTGCACACAATGTCGACACTTGTTGTATTTGGCTGTATCCGGCAGGGCACCGGGTATATAAGGTGTCCAGCCGCCTCCTGCGCGAGGAATGCTTCACACGTTCACAAGGGACACTTCACACGTAGAGATTCTTGACCTAATCCTACCCTGAGAGAGAAAAGTGGCTACTCGGTAGCAAGAACATTTGTACTGTGGCTACTCGGTGAGACACCAGAATACATAGAGGAAGGCAGGAGTAGGGGTTTTACCTCCTCACGAGGGCCCTGAACCTGGGTAGATCGTGTTGTTTGCAGTGTTTGATCTTCACCTCACGTGGCTACACGTCGCGTGATCCCTCCCCGAGCACCTCCAGCGTCCTTCGTCCCCACATCTTTAGCCATCCTATGGCATCTGCCGTGACACCACCACGACAGCGCTCCCCCCCCCCCCCCCCGAGCAGGTGGCGCCGCCCATGGACAGCGACAGCGACGAAGAACTCGGAGCTTCCATCCCCGAGTTCTTCATCATCCTCTGGCAGCCACTCGTCAACTCGTTGCGGCTGCCAGATAGGATCGGCGTCCTGCTCCAAGGCAGAGAGCCGGACTCCTTCACCCTCCAGCTGGAAGGGTGCCCCCAACTCTCGAGGCCGTCGTGTTCCGGCACCACGGGAGAGGCAAGCTGCGTATCAAGATGTATGATACCACTTGCCTCCGCCACCCCTGTTGCACGGACAGCGAGGAGGAGGACAGCAACGGCGAGGAGGAGGAGGAGGACGAGGACCACGGCGAGTAGGGCGCTGCGTCGCCATTATTTGTTTTCTTTTTTAATAAAATTGAACCTTATGTGCACCATGGCGTTTGTCCCAGCTTGCCCACTATGTGTTTGTTTTTATTACTGCAATGGCGGGTCCTAATTTGGGGGGCGCCGCTGTGGAGCACGCCCACCAAATCGGCGGACACAGGTCCGGTCACCCCCCCAAAGGAGGACAATTGGGGGGTGCCGGACACATTTTTGATGGGTGCCGGTGGAGATGCTCTAAGAGTTCTAAAATTTCAGAGTATTGCTATTTGGATTTGCATATACCGGGTATATAGAAAGAATAGAGAGGCGATATAGTAGACCTTCTTTGATTTGTAGGATCTTAAAGGATTTCCATAGGATTGGGATCCCCTGGATTTTCTCCTTTCAAAACCGTTTGATTCATGGGAACTCTCCTGTAGGAACTGTTCTTATAGGAATTTGGTAGTGTGTTTTCACAGGAAAAAATAAATGAAGTCAAAACTCATGGAAAAATCCTGGGGAAGTAAGGAAAAATTCATGATTCTCCCCACCTAAGCAAGACTATCATGTCATCCAAGAGGATATTGGAACTTCTTCATGTGGATCTCTTTGTTGTCGTACCCAAAGCTAGTATTGGTGGGAAGAAATATTGCTTCGTGATTGTTGATGACTATTCAAGATTTACTTGAGTTTATTTCTTCCAATTGAAGAGTGAGACCTAACAATCCATCATCAACTTCTCCAAAAAATTCCAACATCAACATAGTGTTCCCATATTGGCCACTAGAAGTGACAATGGCTCCGAGTTCAAGAACTACACCGTAAATGATTTTCTTAGAGAAGAGGGAATTTTTATCAATATTCTGTTGCTTATACCCCCTCGGCAAAAGGGTGTAGCTGACAGGAAGAACCATACTCTTATGGATATGGTAAGGTCCATGTTGGTGGAGTTTAATTCTCCTCCATATCCCGAAGCTATCTATACGACATGTCATTCATCAAACCCAATCTACCTCCACAAAGGCTTGAACAAGACTCCATATGAAATCCTCACCGGCAACAAACCAAATATCTCCTACTTCCGACCATTTGGTTCTAAGTGTTTCTATTTGGTAAAAGTAGTTCGTTTGTCTAAATTCTTGTCTAAAACTCTTGAGGGTACATTTGTTGGTTACGGTGCTGAATCCAACTCTTATAGAGTTTTTGAAAAGTCCTCACAGATTATCATTGAATCTAGTAGTGTGGTGTTTGAAGAAAATAATGGCTCCCAAGTGGCGCAATATCATGTTTTGAATGTAGATGTTGAAATACCTCAAGCTGCCATAAGAAGAATGGGTGTGGAATTTTTCTTCCCCATTGAGGGACACCTTTTGGCGTATCTCTACTCAAGTGGAGCCGTCATCTACACAAGAAACCAAATCCAATGGAGCAAGTGATGCACCTACTATTTATGAAGTTTTTATGCAAGAACCAAGTTCTACTATTCTTCATGCCATACAAGATAAAGAACAAGATCAATCTTCTCCTTATCATGATGAAGCTAATCCTACTGATGATCAAGGTCAACATACTAGTCAAGACGAAGACTCAAATGATCAAGATGGTCAAGTGATCATTCCTTGCAACAATGAGGAGATCGAAGCCCGTCATGAAGCTAAAGTTGTTATAGACTTGAAGTGCATACACTTTGCTCATGAGAAAGTCTTGGGTGACTTATGAAGCAAAATGACCACAAGAGGTCAATTGGCAAGCTTTAGTGAACAACAAGCTCATATCTCCATGGTGGAACCAAAGAAAGTGTTTGAAGCTCTTGAGGATCCGGATTTGTTGGAAACGATAAATGATGAACTCAATAAATTCAAGCGCAACAAAGTTGGAATTGAGAAGACCAATGAATGCCGCAATGTTATATGCACAAACTGGATATTCAAGAACAAGCAAGCTGAATTTGGAATGGTTATAAGGAACAAGGCAAGATTGGTAGATCAAGTTTACTCTCAAGTTAAAGGTTTTGATTTTGATGAAACATATGCTCGCGTATCTCACCTCGAGTCCATCCGTACCCTTCTTTCATATGCATCTCATCACAACTTTAAATTGCAACAAATGGATGTGAGGACTGCATTTCTTAATGTTCCTTTAAAGGAGTTAGTATATGTTAAGCAACCATCACGGTTTGAGGACCCCAACTTCTCTAAGCATGTCTACAAGCTCGATAAGGCGGTCTATGGACTTAAACAAGCACCACGTACATGGTATGAGCACCTTAGAGAGTTGTTGAACGACTGTTGATTTGAAGTTGGGAAAATAGATCCCACCCTTTTTCAAAGAGGGTTAAAGGGGAGATTTTTCATATGCCAAATATATGTTGATGATATCATCTTTGGATCGTCTAACCAAGATTTTAATGATGAATTTTCAAAGCTTACGACTGACAGGTTTGAGATGTCTATGATGGGAGAGTTGAAGTTCTTAATTGGATTTCATATCAAGCAATTGACTAAAGGAACATTTATCTATCAAGCCAAGTATACCCAATACATGCTCAAGGGATTCAACTTCAAAGATGCTAAAAATAAGACCACTCCAATGCAAACCAATTGTCATCTCAAGCGCAATCTGGATGGTAAAGATGTGGATAAAAAGTTATACCGCTCTATGATTGGTTCTTTGATTTGCCTTTGTGCATCTAGACCCGGTATTGTGTTGAGTGTAGGAGTGTGTGCAAGATATCAAGAGGATCCTAAGGAAACCCAATTGATGGAGGTCCATAGGATCTTTTGGTGTTTTTTTCATACCTTAAGGTTTGGTTTGTGGTACACAAAAGGTGCAACTTTCACTCTTTGCAGGTACACAAACTTAGATTGGGGTGGTGATTAAGATGATAGGAAATCGACTTTTGGGGCTTGTCAATTCCTTGGTAGGTCCTTGGTGAGTTGGTCTTCTAAGAAGCAAAATTGATATCTCTCTCTACTGTTGAAGCGGACTACATGGAAGCTGCCACTGGATGCACTTAGTTGTTATGGATGAGGCAAACTCTTAAGGAATATGATGTCAATTGTGACAAACTGACTCTTGTATGTGACAATGAGAGTGATATAAACATTTCTTACAACATGATGCAACATACAAGAACGAAACATATTGACATTTGTCATCACTTCATTAGGGATCATGTTTCCCGAGGATATATTAAGCTAGCATATGTTCCCACCAAGGATCACCTTGCCGGTATTTTCACGAAGCCCCTTGATGGTAGAAGATTCATGTTTTTGAGGAATGAGCTAAATATCATTTATTCAAGGAGCTTGACTTGAGTATCTTGCATACACACCTATAGTTGACTATTTATTTGGTTTAGGTGTAGCCGTGTAGGCATGGACATAGGGGGTGTGTCATCCTAACTTATTGGGCTCTCCCTCCACCCATTATGCCCAACGTAAAATTCATTGTGGTCTCTATTTTCAATTCATAAAACGTGAGCTTAAAATGTTATAGGTTTGGTAAGGCACCCAAGATACATCTTCGCGGTGTCATACCATACTCTCTTACATGGTATCCTAGGCCACCACCCTCTTCCTCTTGAAAAGTTGAGTATTGTTTTGGTTTTGATTTTTTATTGGCTTTCATTCTATTTTATGGAAAACACTTGAAAATTGGCCCTTATCATTTGCACATTGCAATTCTCAAGTGAATACCATCTCAGTGTCATTCTCTTAACCTAAGCCTTTCCCTATCTCTAAAATTTTCTCATCTTTCCACACTCATATCCAAATACACCAAAATCTGGATTTCTCGGGGAAGTGGGCCAGAGACTCCGGCCAGGGAGGTTTCTAGGAGTAATAGGGACAGAGACTCTGGCTTGTCCGGAGACTCCGTCCACTTTACCCATGAGACTCCGGCCTGAGACGTGGTCGAAATCTCTGATAAGGGGATCGGGGCGGAGATTATAAATCAGTTGCTCTTCTTCCACCCTCGACCCATTCTCTCCACATCTACCACCGCCCTCCTCGGGACCTCCACCAGGGCCGTATTTCTGCCCTGGATCCGCAATGTCGGCTGCTCCCTCCCTCCTCCACCGCTTGGGGACCGTCTTCCCCACTCCGTGGAGCTTCACCATGTTGGAAAATAGTTTAAATCCCCACGTCTCTCTAGGTTTACCTAGTAGATATTTGTACTAGATACCTAGGTTGCCCATGGTTCTTTTCTTCAAATGTCGGTAATTAGAACACTTAGGAAATTGTTGCAATAGATTTTTTTTGCCAAGATTTATATCTAGGATCATTGGATATGTCATAGTTCTTCGAGGTCCGGAGACTTTGTCCTGCAAGACCGGAGACTCTGGCCTAGATACACCTCTTTGCATAAAAATTGTTCCAAGTCCCTATTTTGTTTAAATCTTGGATATGTGTGCTTATCCCCATGCTAATCATTTTACTCTACATTCACAGGGAGCAAGAGGTTCAAGTCAAGTGTGCCTAACCCCAACAATCCCAATCAAGTAGAAAAGGAAGGGAGACCTGCTCAACTATGATGAAGAGCGGGAATGATATGTCCAAGAATCTGTTCATAGGAAAAAAGGATGAGGATGAGAGGCGCACGACTGCTAAGCAAGCATGTTTTGTCCAAGCCCGAAATGAGAGGGCTGCTATGTTTGACAGCTTGGACACCTTAAGTGGGTTGTCAAAGGAGAACTTTCATGAGCTGAAAGAGGCGTATGTATGATCTGCCAAGCAACTTAGAGGATCCCAAGTATCATAGGCATGAGATGAAGCTTATATATGTATATATCTATGAAAAGTTGAGCAAGCACAAGCAAGTCTATCTGCAAGATCCCCTCGTCATTGAGCACTTTGAGCGCAAGGAGTATTTTGCTGAGGCATTATGGGTAGTCAAGAAGCTTATGATCACACAGTACAACTAGGATATTCCCATGGTTCACCAGTTCTTTGCCACTATGGTTTTTGATGAGGATGATATGTGCTCTTTCTAGTGGATGACAGGTCATTCTAAACTATCCTCCAACGTCAGGGAGTTTGGTGCTCTGTTTGGAAATGAGTTTGGAGGGGCTATGGTTGTTGTTGGGAAGAGAATGCATCAGGTTGGGGTTGATCCCAACAAAGGCAAACTGATTTCTCTTTATTGTTCTAATGGTGTTCCTGGTCAAGCCAAAGGTCTCAAGAAGGTCTACAACATTGTCCTTTGCACATTTAGGGAGAACATTGCACCTCAGGCAGGAAACTTGGATGAGATTCGTGGAGGTTGAAAGAGCACGGTTCCCCCATGTGTGGTTTTGGTAATTGATGACAATCACTATGGACTAATGGTTGCATTGAACTATACTTGTAGATTTTGTCCATAGGCAATGCTTGATGTCCATGTGTTGGATTAAAGATAATCAAGTGGTGACCAAGGTGCTATTCATGTGAATATCCCAAGTTTGGTCATGAGAGAGTTGAGAATATTGCAAGTATGTCTTGAGGAAGAATATTGTGTGAACATTCATCTTTACCTTCAAGGTTGATCAAGGCAAAGTGCTAAGCGATGGTTAATATTGATCAACTCACAAAGCAAGAAGATGTAACATGTGGGATCATGGTATCGTAAGTAATTGTTCATATAGCTTTGTGTTCTAACCCATTATATGTGTGTGGGTTATATCTATGTGGGGTTAGGTATCTTTCCATGGGCTTGCATCAAAAGGAAGATCTCATATAGTCCATGGTGGATGACGTCAAGTTGTGGTCGTCATCAAGTTCGAGAAGTGCAAGTTCAAGGGGAGCATATCGAAGATATCACATTTTTGAAGCTTGCCACTCTTTTGGAGATAATGTCCAAGTAAATATGTACTTAAAAGATCCTCTCCCATAGTGGCATATGGGGAGAAATCTTTGTGTCTTCACCGAGCAAAGAGAAATCAAGAAAGGTGTTCCATCTTGAGGAGGTCAAGATCTTCATCATCTAGCCCAAGTGGAATGATCAAGGAAAAGTTATCATCTTGATAGTTTTTTATTTTAACGGTCTCATAGCATTAGGAGGGAGACCGGGTTATAGGATAGATAACCGTACTATCAAGAGGGGCTCTCATATTAGCAACTTGATCCCATCACTCGGAGAGAGCTCAAACCTTTGCATACTTGGCATAATCTTTCTTGGTTCTTATTTGTGTTTTCTCCATGTGTGGTTTTAAAGCTTGTCATGTGCTTCAATACAAGCTCAAGTTCATCAAAAACGGGTTTCGTATGAAAAACTTATTGCGTTTTTTATATTGGAGGTTTTACGATTGTTCCTTTATAGAGAGGTAAAACCTTTCATCATTTGGTTTTATCCTCCAATGATGTACTATGATGTTTCTCTGCATGATCTTATAGTGCTCATAGTTGTGAGTTCAACGAGACCAAGATCATCGAAAACGGAGTCTGGAGGCGAAAGATATCGCGTTCTTAGTGTAGGTGTTTTTCGGGAAACAGTTTGGCCGGCCGGGCCGGGCTCCAGGCCGGGATGCTCGAGTGGGTGGCCAGCCTACGCGCAGGGTGACTAGCCCAGGCTGATTCCCAGGCCAGGAAACGCAGAGAGGCCAGCCCAGGCCGGCTCGAGGCCGGGAAACGCAGGAAGGCCGGCTAGTCCGGGCGGGTCTGTTAGGTGGCCGGCCTGGAGGCCGGGGACGCGCAGAATGCCCCCAACAGGCTGATTTGGGGGCCTATATAAGGGGTCTTCTTCCCCAATGGTTACCCATCTTTTTGGAAAGTTTTCCCCCACCATTTTTGACCTTTTGGAGCTTTCTCTCTCTCTATTCCTCCATGATTCTTGCCTCCAATTAGTGGGAAAACAGAGAGGAGATCTAGATCTACTATTCCACCAATCCATCTCTCCTCTTAGTGAGGGGAAAGTCTTTGGATCTAGATCTTGTGGATTCATTTGTTGAGTTCTTCCTTGTTCTTCCTCTCTTCTCCCCCATAGCATTTGTTGCTTTGGTGGGATTTGAGAGTGAAGGATTTGAGCACTTCTTGTGTTCTTGCCATTGCATAGGTTCCATCGGTTTGAGTTCTCTACGAGGATTCGTTCGAGTGAAAGGTTGATAAGCTTGTTACTCTTGGGTTCTTGGAGTGCCCTTGAGCTTGTCCTCTTGGGTACTTGGAGTGGCCTGGACGGTTGTTGTTATCTCGGAGTTTTGGTAGCTCCGGACCTTGTTGTCCCGGAGTTTTGGTGGCTCGGGACCTTGTTTCTATATCGGAGTTTTGGTGGCTCGCGGGATATTGTTGGGAGCCTCCAATTGAGTTGTGGAGATTCCCCCAACCTTGTACAGGATCGGTGACTGCCCTCAAAGGTCCCATAGTGGATCGTGGCACTCCGCATTGGTGGAGGCACGAGGAGAATAAGGTGAGCCATTGGGCGCTTGGAGTCATTGTGACTCCACACCTTTCCAACGGAGATTAGCTTCCATTGGGAAGTGAACTTCGGGATAAATCATCGTCTCCTCGTCTCTCGGTTATTTCTATACCCGATCTCTTCACTTATGCAATTTACTTTGTGATGGACCTCGAGCTTGAAGTAACATATCTTGCTATCACATAGTTGTTTAAATTGTTTAGCATAAGGTGTTGGTGCACATAGGTGAACCTAGTTTGTTTAGGTTTTGGCTTGATAAATTAAACTATAGTTTTATTCCGCATTAATTCAAGCCTTAACCGTAATTATTTTTAAACGCCTATTCACCCCCCTCTAGGCGACATCCATGTCCTTTCAATTGGTATCAGAGTCGGGTATCTCTTCATAGGGTTTCACAACCTAGAGAGTAAATATGTAGGCTATTGGATTAGTGCAAAATGACACTTTTATATTCGATGGCACAAATTATAATACTTGGAAAATTAGTATGCTTAATATTTTTAAGGACATGGGTCCAAATATAGAGAAAATTGTAGATATGTGTTTTTCTACTCCAACGGGTATTGATTGCTCTTTAGAGGATGATAAAAACTTATATCTCAATACTCAAGCTACTAATGTGTTTTTCAAATATTTGAGCATTGTAGTTCTTGAGTCAATTAAGCCATGTTGGAAAGTTCATGAGATATGGACCAAGCTTCAAGATAAATATGATGTGTCCAAAAGTTGTGGGGATGATTATTCTCCCTCCACCTCCGGGCGTGATGAGTTCTCAACTTCTTCTACTTCACCAACATGTGGCAAGGCACAACATAATGATATGGTGAGTAGTGACAAAAATTGCAATCTTAATAGTAAGCCTATTGTTGACGATTCTTCATCTCTATCTTATTGCAATACTTTGTCTATGGACTTAAACACATCTAGCACCCAAAATGGTTTACATGATTGTGTTGATAGTCCATGCATATCATGTAGAAATTCCTTGACTAAATCTTATAATGATATGCTTGATACATCTTGTTTCCATAGTAAAAAATGGTTGTATTTCCTCTAGTACTTGTGTTACTAATGATGTAGAAGAAACTCGACATTCCATGGAACAAGATGTGGATTTAAGTGGCGCTTCAAGTAATGGTTCATCATCATCTACAGTATCTTACTTTTTCCTTATGGCTAAAGGTTCAAGGTAGCTCCTACTTTGAACACCAATGTATCTAGTGATGATGATGATGATTATGATGGTGATGATGATGATGATGATAACGATGACGATGATAATGACAATGATTCATTAGTGGAGAAAGGTAAAATGATTCACAATATCCTTTATGAGGATAGAGATTCTTGTGCCAATTTAAATCATTAGAGCATTTGATAGGCGCAATATCGCTATTAACGATTTGGAAGCATGCGTTGACGCGTGTTATAGCCGCGAGCATGATTATTACAATGAAATTGCAAAACTAGAGGATGCTCTTATAGAAGAACAAACCACCAATGAATCTCTTGAAGAGACTTTTACTCTAGAGTTATCAAAAGTAAAGGACTCTCATGATATAAATCTTGAGGTGGTTAATTGTCTTACAACTAAAACCGATGAGCTAAAATTCGCACATACTCAACTTAAAGCTTCATATTCAAAAGGGCCTTCCATGTTGCCTTCTCCTATTTCTATTAATAATGATGATTGTGCTATTAATTCTATTTCTTGTGAAGCATCTACATTGAAGGAGAATGTTTATCTAAGGTCTCAACTTGAGTTTCTAACTAGCAATTTTGGGAAATTGGAAGAAAGTCATGAAAAGCTCAAGCTCTCATGAGGATATTTTAGTCTCACATGATAAGCTAAAGTTAGCTCATGAGTCTATTACTACCAAGGTGATATCTTGTGATCCTCATGTGTACATTAGCACAAACTCTACTCAAAATTATATTTTGCCTCGTGTTAGTCCTATTAATTCATTCACTCATAATGTTGCTACATCTTGTGATGAATTGCCTTCCATGCCTTGTTGCTCTAACAATGAATCATCTACTTCCTCTATTACTTGTGTTGCTACTAACCATGTAGAGGAAATAAATAGCTCAAGGTCCAAGTCGCTTCTTTGAAGAAAGACTTGGAAAAGCGTCATGGGAAGTCCGCACTTGACAACATGTTGAGTGTGAAAATATTACCCAATGACAAGAGTGGACTTGGATTCAACTCCAATAATAAAAAGAAGTCCAATATCAAGAAGAATCATGCAATCAACAAGAACAAGGGACAAGAACAAGTCAAGAATTCATCCAAGATTGTTTGCTTCAAGTGCAAGGTTGAAGGGCACCATGTTAGGTCTTGCCATTAAAGAAGAAGCCTCCTAGTGAGAAGCAACAAGGGAAGAACCCACAAGTTCAATCTCATGCTCAAACTCAAGATGAAGAAAGGCCTCTTACCAATAAGAATGAAGTTAGAACTCCTCAATTTGAGAAATCAACTAAGAAGAAAGGAGGAAGCCGATGTTGCTACTTATGCCGTGAAAAGGGCCACTTAGCTTCCTCATGCACTAATGGTACCTTATCTAACCCTATCATTATTGATGATGTTTATTCCCTTCGTAAGGATAAGGTTGGCAATGTGTTTGCCAAATATGTTGGCACTCAAAGTGGTGTCAAGAAACGAACCATTTGGGTTGCCAAGCCTATTGTTACTAACCTCATAGGACCCAACTTGGTTGGGGACCAACAAGCTAAAACTTGATCAATAGGTGTTGTTGGAGGGCATTGGAGATTTGGCTATATTATGAAGAATTAAAGGATCTTAATCAATTATATTTACTCAAGCCAAGTCATTTGTATCATCATATATCTATCTCATATCCAATGTGTCTCCTTGCGGTAACTTGTATTTACATTATATACATTGAAAGTTGCTTGCCCCTTGCATGTGTTAGTTTTGTATCTAGCATGTGTTGGTATATGGTGTGCTTACTAATTACCTATCTTGAGTAATATAGTATGTGTTTGTTGGTTTGCACTCCATGTACTTGTTTGTTTTGTATTGAGCCTTTATTGAAATTTATGATTAATTTAGTTTCCTCTTTTGAGATATTAATGAACTATCTCATTTTGGGGGAGTGGTGTGCTTTGCCACCTCACAATCCTAAAATATGTGTACATGAGGTATATCACTTATTATTAACGTGACAAGATAATATAGTCTCCATGTGTATTTAATTCTCATGAGAAATTCAAATTTTACAATGATTCATTAATTATCAATTATTTGATTTCACTTGCCTCTTGTTGAAAAGAAATGGATTATCACATTATGGGGGAGTAATAAGCTATGTGCATATTACAATCCTAGAAAATGCGATCATGTGAGGTAATTCCACTTAGAATTGATATTCTAAATTATCTTGTTACTACGTGGCATGATTAGTTCAAACAAGTTCCATACTTTCTTAAATGAGTTTTTTATATCTCATATTTTGGTTTCTTGAATTTGAGAGAATTTCTTCGTGTGGTGTTCCTCAAATGTGCACTAGTATGTATTATTTTGGAAACCGGTTGCTTCAAGATATAGTAAGCATTGCTTTGCATGATCATTTGACTAGTTGAAGCCACCAAGAATCTCTATGTAAGCATGGTAATTAACTCATATCCTTTTCCATAAGCTTTTTGTTTGAACATGATCATGAATATTTTTGCAATATACCACCGAAAATTAACACCATACCCTCCTTGTCCTTGGACAAGTGACAACCATATTTGTGATAGAAGTTATTGATCATATTTACATTTTGCTTTGCTTCCATTTGTATTATCGACAAGAAATTGTTTTGTGTGAACTCACATTGTCTTCGTTGACTCTTGAATATCTATGTGTTATAATCAAACAAAATTCTAGTGTAATGGTTGTAAGAAAAACGAGGATCCCCTTATAGTGCTTTTGTAATAAAATGCAAACATCTAGATAATGCACAAGTCATGGGAGAGATATATTACTTCCTTTAGAACACTATATTTTCAATTGGATCTCTTGCCACTTAATGAAAGTTTCTATTGTATGCGTGTGGATAGTGATGATCCCATTTGTGTGCAAAATTCAAGAATCATGCATAGATCATGGGGGGCTATCATAGATTCTTTTTTAACGCCAGTTATCATCAATTGATATTAGATCTTTTTAAATTGGTATTTTAATCAATATCTTGTGTGTTTGTGGAAGGCACAACTTTTCTTTTTTATTAGTTTGTGCCATCATAAAAAGTGTAGAGGTCTTGGTTATCTCATTCCTTGTTTTGCATTCTATTGTTTTGAATGAGATAAGTCTTTGAGCATATTTTATATAGTCATCTTATATCCTCATTTGTTTTGCTTTGATGCCTTCAATTGGTATTAATTGGAGTTTGATATCTCACTCATAGATATTTGCTTCAATTGACATCTCTTGGAATTTGACATGGTTCATTTGATGTCTATTGGGATCTCAATATTTTACTCCTTGATGCATTTTTATTTATTAATCCCCAAGTGATAAGTATTTCCTTTGATATTTTATTTTTACATTATATTTTCTAATTTGTATCTTATCAATCATGAGTTGATTTTGTTTGGTTCCGATTGGTATCTCCTTTCATGTGTTGACGTCGACCTTTGATATGATTTGGACAACCTTTATGTTGTGTCATACCTTTGTGTGCATATCTTGGTTTACTAGGTGTTTTTGTCCAAATTACAACGCTTTTGGTTCATGAAAGTGATTTCATGCATAATTACTAATGTATATGTTATGGCATGTTTATCATCCTTGATCCAATATTTATATAGAATAATATCCATCAATCCTAAATTGGCTAAGATGTTCATGATATTCAATTTCATATTTATATGCCCATATTCATGTGGATTGTATCCTATATATTGTAGTTTGTCTAACTACTTTGGACCCAATGATTTTGGGGACCATTTTTGTACTTAAATATGTTTTAGGTACATTTGATATGCATTGGGTGCTTGCCTCATTCACAAAGAAGGTGTTATCACTACATGCTTATTGGAGTCAAGCTATGATGATGGATGAATTCTTATATAGTACAACATCACCAATGCTACCTCAGTAACAAGTATCTACCTCATGCATATACTCTAACATTTCAACCTTTTGTAGGTTGTATCATGGCATAAAACATATTTACTCCTTGTGATACTTGTTGCTTTTATCAAAACGTCCCAACTATCTCTTTTTCCCTTATTTATGTTTGTGATGTCTTTGTTGTGTTTTTGTTGGAAGGTCATTCATAACCTCTAAGATTAAAAAATAAATAAAGTTATGTGCTATGCTTTCAAGCAAAGATCTTATTGTCGTATTTATGTCTTCAAATTGGATATCTCGCTCTTTCTCTTTGTAACTATATTGTGTGTACATGTTTATTTATGGATGTACATCATCATGATTGTGGTCTATTTATAAACTTATACACATGGTAATAATTACATGTCTTATTGGTATCCTAATGGTTCGGTGTCCATCCTTTTATTGGTAACTTCTCTTATGGCTCAACCACCTCTTGCTCCAAGTGATATGCCTTGTTTTCTTTTATGATCACTTGCACTTGCTTTGATTTTTGAACAACAGTGGGGGAGTTATGATTCCATTTTTGTGCACTTTGAATTCAAAATGCAATATTTCTAAATCATGCACAAATATTGGAGAGCTCCTCTATTTTCTTTAAAAACACTCATTTTCTCAAACCCTAATATACCTTGTTTGTTTGGTTTGTTGGATCTTTTTGATTGCTTGCTTCTCTTTAGGAGAATATTAGATTCGTATACCATCTTATTTGCAATCTTTGGATCCTCGGTATAGATCCACCCATTATTCATCAATGGATAAGTGTATTCGATTTCACTCATATTATGAGAAGTGCATATCCTACAGAGGAACCCTTACTATATTGGCCATCTAAAATTTCTATGATCCCATTTTGGAAATGGATGCCAATGGGGGAGAAATTTTAGAGGGTTTAATGAATTTTGATTTTATACTTTGGTTTTGTTCTTAAGCATTTTCCTTTCATGCTCATGCATCCTTGCTTGTTTATTTGCATGGTTGGTAAAATTCATTATATAAAGTTTATCATCAATTACCAAAATGGGGGAGATTGAAAGAGCATGGTTCCCCATGTGTGGTTTTTGGTAATTGATGACAATCACTATGTACTAATGGTTGCATTGAGCTATACTTGTAGAGTTTGTCCATAGTAAATGCTTGATGTCCATGTGTTGGATTCAAGATAATCAAGTGGTGACCAAGGTGCTATTCATGTGAATATCCCGAGTTTGGTCATGAGAGAGTTGAGCATATTGCAAGTATGCATGTCTTCAGGAAGAATATTGTGTGAAAATTCATCTTTACCTTCAAGACATCATTATTATGAAGAGAGAAGAAAATATACAAGGTTGGTCAAGGGAAAGTGCTAAGCGATGGTTAATATTGATCAACTCACAAAGCAAGAATATGTACCATGTGGGATCATGGTATCGTAAGTAATTGTTCATATAGCTTTGTGTTCTAACCCATTATATGTGTGTGTGGTATATCTATGTGGGTTTAGGTATCTTTCCATGGGCTTGCATCAAAAGGAAGATTTCATATAGTCCATGGTGGATGACGTCAAGTTGTGGTCGTCATCAAGTTCGAGAAGTGCAAGTTCAAGGGGATCATATCGAAGAGATCACATTCTTGAAGCTTGCCACTCTTTTGGATATAATGTCCAAGTAAAGATGTACTTAAAAGAGCCTCTCCCATAGTGGCATATGGGGGAGAAATCTTCGTGTCTTCACCGAGCAAAGCGAAATCAAGAAAGTTGTTCCATCATGGGGAGGTCAAGATCTTCATCATCTATCTCAAGTGGAATGCTCAAGGCAAAGGAATTATGTTACGCCCCGAGATCGGGCACTATGCAGATTTCAGCATTCCCGCCAAAATCCACATAATAACCGATTCCAGGTTGCCACTTGTGATAACATTACAACAGTTCACGAATAATCCACAACAACAACAGAAAAGGGATTTACAAGATGACTCAAACGATTCAGGGATACACCTGATACATTACAAAGATCCAAATCACAGCGGAAGAAACAACATAGCGTCCGACTACAGACAAGATCCAAAATGGACTAAGAGTCCTGAAGATAACCGAGAGCGTCCAATCCCTGCCCAGGCCAAGCCGGAGGGATTCCCAAGCTAACGTCGTCAGACTTCAAACCTGTTGACTGCAATATTGAATATGCAGCCACGAGAAAGATTCGTGGGTCAGTACGGTTAAGTACTGGCAAGTGGATAAACCATACTCACAAGATACCAGCGTAGCCAGTCATCACAAGATACAAATACTTTGGGATCAACGGAAAGGAAGGGGTTATTGCAAATAAGCGACAGCGGGCTGCACTAACCAACTACAGAGACTCACTACCACATCCGGCTAAAAGAGGGGGATAAGATAGCGTATCGTAACCAACTATAACTACTCACCAAACAAACCCATCCAATATTACCCCCTACTAAGGAAGCAACCCAAGGATACTCACACTGTTGAATTAAGGATGGATCAAATTATTGTGTCAATAAGACTATTACTAGTCAAGTATCATTAGTTAGGTGTAAGTTGTTCTGAGTACTTGTTAGCCAGTACTTTCACCAAGTTAACCATAACCGCGGAAAACACGGATTCTCGAGAAGATTTAACCCTGCAGGGGTGCACCAATTTGGCCGTACACGTAAGAATAACCCGCCAGACGGGGGATCAACCCACCAAGCGAGGTACTCAACACAACCCAACTCTGCTTTGCATCAAGCCCAAAGAACCCCGTGCAGTGAGCGCACGGCTAATCAAGCCCCACGAAGAAAAGGGGACCCTCATAGCACTCTAAGAACGTGTCTCCCTAAATGCCGACTACAAAAGTTCCACCCGGGTACCAAGGGTTCGCAAGAACATGCATGCGGCAAATGGAAAACCCGAACTAAATGAGGCGATTTGGACGAGATGCGAATCGAATCAAATTGAGGGGGGCGCCCATACTCGCTTCCCACATGCGGTTAGTGCGCTCATCATGGATCAGTAGACAAGACCCTTTTCCTATTAGGGTCGACACTAGCAGGCTTCAAAACCACGCCGGGCCTCCTGCCGGTGCCTTATCATCAAATTATTATTACCCAAAATATTAACAGGTTGTTGATTGAAATGAAACCCAACTATCAAACTAAACAGGTGATAAGACAGACAACAAGACTTGAGCGCAAACAACACTAAGCATGCAACTACGACACGAGGGCCAACAGGGTAAACAAACAACAGTTAATAGGAAGTGGAAGGAAAAGGCTATATCATGGCTGCAAGGTAAACATATAATAGGATCGAGACACAAGCATCGTATCAACAGGCTAGAATAAGAAGAACGGAAAGAATCGGTAACAAGTGATGAAAGGCAGCCATTTGGCAGCAAGTGAGTATACTTGCTTGAGATCCCTCAAGGTAGCAGAACTTGTCGTTGCTCACATCATCTCAACGTCCTATCCGGGAAGAAGCAATGAACCTCAAACAAACACCGGATGCAACAATTACTACTACGGCAAAAGATCCAGCATGATCAATATATGGATGCATGGCAAATTTAAAGATGCATCAGACATAAACTAGTTGACATGATAAGCAGGTTTAAATGGACCCATATGCAATTTGAGTTGCATATGAAAAGCCCATGAATTTTGGTTAGATTATTTGTTTTCCAACTAATCAACAGGTGAAGGTGGAATAGTATGATGCATGGATGATGAAAACAGAAAAATAACAACAATAGAACCAATTGGAAATAAGGTTTACCCATTTTGAATTTCACTTATTAAGTTTTTGGAATTTTGGTTACTTAAAGGTGTCACACAAGCATTTGTTGTTTTCATCAAGTTAAATTGTTCAAAACAGATAACAAAGTCCATATTTGATTAGAACACAAAATTTTAGGTGGATTACATGTTTCAATTATTGAAAAAGGAATTACAATGATTTAATTATGAATTAAACAAGATTAAACAAGTTTTAATTGAATTTAATTCAAGTGTGAATATTATATGGATTTTATTTGTTCAAAACATAAATTCAAATTCATAATTGAAAAGGTTATATTTTTCTAGTTTGAAAACATATTTTATAAGTTAAAAAATAATTTAATTTGAGCAAGTTATGAATTTAGCAAATTTAAATGATTTAAACAAGGTTTAAATTATTCAAGCAATCTTAATTATCCAAAACATGAAACAAAATTTATATTTGAAAAGGTGGTTTAAAATAGCATGGAAAACATATTTTATTTGTTGGGAAAACAATTTCAACTGATTTAATTAAGCATGTTACCAATTTAATTGCATTAAATAAGAGATGAAACAATTATTCAAATTAATTGTTGCAAACCAGAAAACAAAGTGGATATCCAAGTGTGGCATGTGATTTTGGATGAAATTCATGTTCTGAGTATTTAATTTGGAGCAACCATTTGCAAGTTATTAATTATGCCATTTAATTTGTCATTTTTAAGAATTATTAAATAACATTAATTTTAATTGCCCAAAATGCAAAACAAAATTGATAAACAGAAAGTACATTGAATTTGGACTGAAAAACATATTTTATTTGGGTTATTTGAATTAATTATGAATTAATTATGGAATTAACCAAATTTGAGATGAATTGTTTAAATTTGAAATTTGGATGTATTTGAAATAATCAAAACAGAAAACAAAAAGCATATTTGAAAAGTTCATGAAATTTTGATTGGAATACATATAAAATTTGTGTTATTTGGATTTGTAAATTAAACGTTATAGCTATTTGAATTTTAGGGTTATTAAACATTTCTGGAAAAAAAAAAGAAAACAGGGGATAGAATTTTTGGCACCGTGGCTTGGCTACTCGCACTGGATGACCAGTGGGGCCACGCCATGGTGGCGCTGACTGTGCGTGTGTGGCAGCTGACGGGGCTGTGGGGGGTCTATGACAAGCGGGCCCGGGCTCTGGCGGAAGAAAATGTGAAAAAGGGGGGGCGTCCCCAGGGATCGAACCCTGGTTGCCTCGCTGCGCGCACGGAACTGAACCAATGCGGTGCTGCTGCTGTTGTGTTCAGGTAAGGAGCACTACTGAATAATAGGCGAAACAGCGACGTGTTTGTTAACTGTCGACTGAAACTCGTCAGCGGACAGGTTCAGTTTCAGCGACTCGGACGGAGACGGCCATCGACGATCGTTCTCCGGTGGCGCACGGGGTGGAGTTGGTCCGGAGGTGATCTGGTTTCCTCCCGCGGGCGCATGTGCGTGCGTGCACGTACAGGAGAGATAGGGAGGAGAAAGGGAGGCGGAGCGCACCTGCTGTTGCTGTCGAGGGCGCAGGTGGACGTGCAGCAGGGAGGTTTTCCAGCCGATGGCGCGGCCACCACGGCTGCCTCCAGCACCAGCCGAGGAGACGAGGGGATGGACAGAGTCACCACGGCCCCATTCTCGGCATCGGAGGGACCCCGAGGTGACCGTGGCGTCACCGCGATGAGGGGGCAGAGGGGGTGGTGCACTGGTGGTTGCAGAGATGTTCAGAGAGAGAGTGAGGGAGGTAGAGAGGACGGCGGCGATGGGGAAGGGGACTAGGGTTTGCAAGCAGAGGGGGGAGGTGTAGGTTTTTATGGAGAGAGGAGACTGGTACGGCTGCAAATCGGAGGAGGGGGAGGAGGATCACAGGGTGGAGATGCAGTCGTACATGGTGACGACATGCCGAGGAGGAAGACGACAAGGATGAAGGGGTACTGGGCCAGAAGAAAATGGGCTTGGGGAGAAAAAAGGGGATGGGGTGGGCTGCCCTTTTCTCTCAGCTCACCCCTCTCTTCTCTATTTTTTTATTTTTATTTTTCCTTATTTTTTTGTAAAGGATGAAAGGGAGAGAGGGATAGAATTTGGAGGGGTTTATTCTATTAAATATTTTTATTACTTTTCAAAACAGAAAATGAAAGCAAATGTTAGCATTATTTTTCACAAGTTTGAAAGTTTTAATTTGATTTAAAATTGTTAGTTGAATTTTTCAATTAGGGTTTTAGGTTGTTTATTTGATAATTAAATTTTATTAAATTGCAAAACAGCAACAACAAGGTAGTTTAAAATTACTTTCAACAATTTGAACTATTAATGTGATATTAAATTGTTAGGTGATTCTCAAATAGGGTTTGGCTTGGAATTTTGGAAATAAACAAATTTTATTTAATAAGTTCAATCAATTATACAAACATTATTGAATTTAATTTGTTTGCAAAATTTTAATATTTAAACCCATATTGAAATATGATGAGTAGGATTGATTTGATTTGGATTTGGTTATTTGAATTTACCATTAGGGTTTTTAACAAAAGGGAAAAAATTTATTAACAAGCAATTTGATTAAAACAACTTCAAACTATTGAAAAACGATTGAGTGGTTTAGTTTGCAATTTTGAAATTGGGAATTTTGAACATGTGTGAAAGTTTAAAGTGGTTTTTTTTTTGAATTTTGAGTTGTTTTGAAAAACAGAATGCAATGCTCATGTGATGCATGTGATGCAAGCAAAAAAGAAAACAAACACTTCCTATTTAGGGTAACATCCCAGGTGTTACAGACGACACCACTAACAAGGGATTGCGCCCTCGCAATCCACCTGCTAACCCGGGAGGGGAAAGAAGTTCGACTATCGATTCTTCGTGCTTCCAGTTGATCTCCCCGACACCACTAACAAGGGATTCTTGCTTGGAGTGACGACGATGTTCTTCCACCAGGAATCTTCCGATGATCGAACCTATTAGGTTAAAGGCTCAGAAAACGTCCACCCACGTAGGATCCTAACACTTTGAAAGATAGATCAGGAGGAGAGACTCCAAAACAAATAAGATGGGCGGGGAAATAGAATAGGGATAAGGAGAAAACAAGAATCCTATTGAGATGTTTTCCAAAATAGTTTAGCAGAAATAGTTTTTGAAATTCTAGAAACAACGACCGTTAGCTAGGTTAACCTACAGGCTTTGCGGACCCGTTGCTTCGATAACCATTCGTATCGAAACAATCTCGGGAATCGGAACCAAGGCTCTGATACCATTTGTGACGCCCCGAGATCGGGCACTATGCAGATTTCAGCATTCCCGCCAAAATCCACATAATAACCGATTCCAGGTTGCCACTTGTGATAACATTACAACAGTTCACGAATAATCCACAACAACAACAGAAAAGGGATTTACAAGATGACTCAAACGAGTCAGGGATACAACTGATACATTACAAAGATCCAAATCACAGCGGAAGAAACAACATAGCGTCCGACTACGGACAAGATCCAAAATGGACTAAGAGTCCTGAAGATAACCGAGAGCGTCCAATCCCTGCCCAGGCCAAGCCGGAGGGATTCCCAAGCTAACGTCGTCAGACTTCAAACCTGTTGACTGCAATATTGAATATGCAGCCACGAAAAAGATTCGTGGGTCAGTACGGTTAAGTACTGGCAAGTAGATAAACCATACTCACAAGATACCGGCGTAGCCAGTCATCACAAGATACAAATACTTTGGGATCAACGGAAAGGAAGGGGTTATTGCAAATAAGCGACAGCGGGCTGCACTAACCAACTACAGAGACTCACTACCACATCCGGCTAAAAGAGGGGGATAAGATAGCGTATCGTAACCAACTATAACTACTCACCAAACAAACCCATCCAATATTGACCCCCTACTAAGGAAGCAACCCAAGGATACTCACACTGTTGAATTAAGGATGGATCAAGTTATTGTGTCAATAAGACTATTACTAGTCAAGTATCATTAGTTAGGTGTAAGTTGTTCCGAGTACTTATTAGCCAGTACTTTCACCAAGTTAACCATAACCGCGGAAAACACGGCTTCTCGAGAAGATTTAACCCTGCAGGGGTGCACCAATTTGGCCGTACACGTAAGAATAACCCTCCAGACGGGGGATCAACCCACCAAGCAAGGTACTCAACACAACCCAACTCTGCTTCGCATCAAGCCCAAAGAACCCCGTGCAGTGAGCGCACGGCTAATCAAGCCCCACGAAGAAAAGGGGACCCTCATAGCACTCTAAGAACGTGTCTCCCTAAATGCCGACTACAAAAGTTCCACCCGGGTACCAAGGGTTCGCAAGAACATGCATGCGGCAAATGGAAAACCCGAACTAAATGAGGCGATTTGGACGAGATGCGAATCGAATCAAATTGAGGGGGGCGCCCATACTCGCTTCCCACATGCGGTTAGTGCGCTCATCATGGATCAGTAGACAAGACCCTTTTCCTATTAGGGTCGACACTAGCAGGCTTCAAAACCACGCCGGGCCTCCTGCCGGTGCCTTATCATCAAATTATTATTACCCAAAACATTAACAGGTTGTTGATTGAAATGAAACCCAACTATCAAACTAAACAGGTGATAAGACGGACAACAAGACTTGAGCGCAAACAACACTAAGCATGCAACTACGACACGAGGGCCAACAGGGTAAACAAACAACAGTTAATAGGAAGTGGAAGGAAAATGCTATATCATGGCTGCAAGGTAAACATATAATAGGATCGAGACACAAGCATCGTATCAACAGGATAGAATAAGAACAACGGAAAGAATCGGTAACAAGTGATGAAAGGCAGCCATTTGGCAGCAAGTGAGTATACTTGCCTGAGATCCCGCAAGGTAGCAGAACTTGTCGTTGCTCACATCATCTCAACGTCCTATCCGGGAAGAAGCAATGAACCTCAAACAAACACCGGATGCAACAATTACTACTACGGCAAAAGATCCATCATGATCAAGATATGGATGCATGGCAAATTTAAGGATGCATCAGACATAAACTAGTTGACATGATAAGCAGGTTTAAATGGACCCATATGCAATTTGAGTTGCATATGAAAAGCCCATGAATTTTGGTTAGATTATTTGTTTTCCAACTAATCAACAGGTGAAGGTGGATTAGTATGATGCATGGATGATGAAAACAGAAAAATAACAACAATAGAACCAATTGGAAATAAGGTTTACCCATTTTGAATTTCACTTATTAAGTTTTTGGAATTTTGGTTACTTAAAGGTGTCACACAAGCATTTGTTGTTTTCATCAAGTTAAATTGTTCAAAACAGATAACAAAGTCCATATTTGATTAGAACACAAAATTTTAGGTGGATTACATGTTTCAATTATTGAAAAAGGAATTACAATGATTTAATTATGAATTAAACAAGATTAAACAAGTTTTAATTGAATTTAATTCAAGTGTGAATATTATTTGGATTTTATTTGTTCAAAACATAAATTCAAATTCATAATTGAAAAGGTTATATTTTTCTAGTTTGAAAACATATTTTATAAGTTCAAAAATAATTTAATTTGAGCAAGTTATGAATTTAGCAAATTTAAATGATTTAAACAAGTTTTAAATTATTCAAGCAATCTTAATTATCCAAAACATGAAACAAAATTTATATTTGAAAAGGTGGTTTAAAATAGCATGGAAAACATATTTTATTTGTTGGGAAAACAATTTCAACTGATTTAATTAAGCATGTTACCAATTTAATTTCATTAAATAAGAGATGAAACAATTATTCAAATTAATTGTTGCAAACCAGAAAACAAAGTGGATATCCAAGTGTGGCATGTGATTTTGGATGAAATTCATGTTTTGAGTATTTAATTTGGAGCAACCATTTGCAAGTTATTAATTATGCCATTTAATTTGTCATTTTTAAGAATTATTAAATAACATTAATTTAATTGCCCAAAATGCAAAACAAAATTGATAAACAGAAAGTACATTGAATTTGGACTGAAAAACATATTTTATTTGGGTTATTTGAATTAATTATGGAATTAACCAAATTTGAGATGAATTATTTAAATTTGAAATTTGGATGTATTTGAAATAATCAAAACAGAAAACAAAAAGCATATTTGAAAAGTTCATGAAATTTTGATTGGAATACATATAAAATTTGTGTTATTTGGATTTGTAAATTAAAAGTTATAGCTATTTGAATTTTAGGGTTATTAAACATTTCTGGAAAAAAAAATAGGGGATAGAATTTTTGGCACCGTGGCTTGGCTACTCGCACTGGATGACCAGTGGGGCCACGCCATGGTGGCGCTGACTGTGCGTGTGTGGCAGCTGACGGGGCTGTGGGGGGTCTATGACAAGCGGGCCCGGGCTCTGGCGGAAGAAAATGTGAAAAAGGGGGGGCGTCCCCAGGGATCGAACCCTGGTTGCCTCGCTGCGCGCACGGAACTGAACCAATGCGGTGCTGCTGCTGTTGTGTTCAGGTAAGGAGCACTACTGAATAATAGGCGAAACTGCGACGTGTTTGTTAACTGTCGACTGAAACTCGTCAGCGGACAGGTTCAGTTTCAGCGACTCGGACGGAGACGGCCATCGACGATCGTTCTCCGGTGGCGCACGGGGTGGAGTTGGTCCGGAGGTGATCTGGTTTCCTCCCGCGGGCGCATGTGCGTGCGTGCACGTACAGGAGAGATAGGGAGGAGGAAGGGAGGCGGAGCGCACCTGCTGTTGCTGTCGAGGGCGCAGGTGGACGTGCAGCAGGGAGGTTTTCCAGCCGATGGCGCGGCCACCACGGCTGCCTCCAGCACCAGCCGAGGAGACGAGGGGATGGACGGAGTCACCATGGCCCCATTCCCGGCATCGGAGGGACCCCGAGGTGACCGTGGCGTCACCGCGATGAGGGGGCAAAGGGGGTGGTGCACTGGTGGTTGCAGAGATGTTCAGAGAGAGAGGGAGGGAGGTAGAGAGGACGGCGGCGATGGGGAAGGGGACTAGGGTTTGCAAGCAGAGGGGGGAGGTGTAGGTTTTTATGGAGAGAGGAGACTGGTACGGCTGCAAATCGGAGGAGGGGGAGGAGGATCACAGGGTGGAGATGCAGTCGTACATGGTGACGACATGCCGAGGAGGAAGACGACAAGGATGAAGGGGTACTGGGCCAGAAGAAAATGGGCTTGGGGGAGAAAAAAGGGTATGGGGTGGGCTGCCCTTTTCTCTCAGCTCACCCCTCTCTTCTCTATTTTTTTATTTTTATTTTTCCTTATTTTTTTGTAAAGGATGAAAGGGAGAGAGGGATAGAATTTGGAGGGGTTTATTCTATTAAATATTTTTATTACTTTTCAAAACAGAAAATGAAAGCAAATGTTAGCATTATTTTTCACAAGTTTGAAAGTTTTAGTTTGATTTAAAATTGTTAGTTGAATTTTTCAATTAGGGTTTGAGGTTGTTTATTTGATAATTAAATTTTATTAAATTGCAAAACAGAAACAACAAGGTAGTTTAAAATTACTTTCAACAATTTGAACTATTAATGTGATATTAAATTGTTAGGTGATTCTCAAATAGGGTTTGGGTTGGAATTTTGGAAATAAACAAATTTTATTTAATAAGTTCAATCAATTATACAAACAATATTGAATTTAATTTGTTTGCAAAATTTTAATATTTAAACCCATATTCAAATATGATGAGTAGGATTGATTTGATTTGGATTTGGTTATTTGAATTTACCATTAGGGTTTTTAACAAAAGGGAAATTTTTTATTAACAAGCAATTTGATTAAAACAACTTCAAACTATTGAAAAACAATTGAGTGGTTTAGTTTGCAATTTTGAAATTGGGAATTTTGAACATGTGTGAAAGTTTAAAGTGGTTTTTTTTTTAATTTTGAGTTGTTTTGAAAAACAGAATGCAATGCTCATGTGATGCATGTGATGCAAGCAAAAAAGAAAACAAACACTTCCTATTTAGGGTAACACCCCAGGTGTTACAAATTATCTTGATAGGTTTTCTATTTTACTGGTATCACAGCATTAGGAGGGAGACCGGGTTATAGGATAGATAACCGTACTATCAAGAGGGGCTCTCATATTAACAACTTGATCCCATCACTCAGAGACAGCTGAAACCTTTTCATACTTGGCATAATCTTTCTTGGTTCTTATTTGTGTTTTCTCCATGTGTGGTTTTAGAGCTTTTCATGTGCTTCAATACAAGCTCAAGTTCATCAAAAATAGGTTTCGCATGAAAAACTTGTTGCGTTTTTTTATATTGGAGGTTTTACCGATTGTTTCTTTATAGAGAGGTCAAACCTTTCATCATTTGGTTTTATCCTCCAATGATGTACTATGATGTTTCTCTGCATGATCTTATAGTTATCGTAGTTGCGAGTTCAACGAGCCCAAGATCATCGAAAACGGAGTCCGAAGGCGAAAGATATCGTGTTTTTAGTGTAGTTGTTTTTTGGGAAACAGTTTGACCGGCCGGACAGGATTCCAGGCCGGGCTCTAGGCCGGGTTGCTCGGGTGGGTGGCCAGCCTACGCGCAGGGTGACAAGCCCAGGCCGGTCCCAGGCAGGGAAACACAGAGAGGCCAGCCCAGGCCGGCTCTAGGCAGGGAAACGCAGGAAGTCCGGCCAGGCCGGGCTCCAGGCCGGGCGGGTCTATTAGGTGGCCGGCCCGGAGGCCGGGGACGCGCAGAATGCCCCCAACGGGCTGATTTGGGGGCCTATATAAGGGGTCTTCTTCCCCAATGGTTACCCATCTTTTTGGCAAGTTTTCCCCCACCATTGTTGACCTTTTGGAGCTTGCTCTCTCTATTCCTCCATGATTCTTGCCTCCAATTAGTGGGAAAACAGAGAGGAGATCTAGATCTACTATTCCACCAATCCATCTCTCCTCTTAGTGAGGGGAAAGTCTTTGGATCTAGATCTTGTGGATTCATTTGTTGAGTTCTTCCTTGTTCTTACTCTCTTCTCCCCCATAACATTTGTTGCTTTGGTGGGATTTGAGAGTGAAGGATTTGAGCACTTCTTGTGTTCTTGCCATTGCATAGGTTGCATCGATTTGAGTTCTATACGAGGATTCGTTCGAGTGAAAGGTTGAGAATCTTGTTACTCTTGGGTTCTTGGAGTGCCCTTGAGCTTGTCCTCTTGGGTACTTGGAGTGTCCTAGACGGTTGTTGTTGTCTCGGAGGTTTGGTAGCTCCGGACCTTTTTGTCCCGGAGTTTTGGTGGCTCGGGACCTTGTTGCTATCTCGGAGTTTTGGTGGCTCGCGGGATATTGTTGGGAGCCTCCAATTGAGTTGTGGAGATCGCCCCAACCTTGTACAGGATCGGTGACCGCCCTCAAAGGTCCCATAGTGGATCGTGGCACTCCGCATTTGTGGAGGCACGAGGAGAATAACGTGAGCCATTGGGAGGTTGGAGTCATTGTGACTCCACACCTCTCCAACGGAGATTAGCTTCCATTGGGAAGTGAACTTCGGGATAAATCATCGTCTCCTCGTCTCTCGGTTATTTCTATACCCGATCTCATTACTTATGCAATTTACTTTGTGATAGCCATCGAGCTTGAAGTAACATATCTTGCTATCACATAGTTGCTTAAATTGTTTAGCATAAGGTGTTGGTGCACATAGGTGAACCTAGTTTGTTTAGGTTTTGGCTTGATAAATTAAAAGCTAGTTTTATTCCACATTTATTCAAGCCTTAACAGTAATTATTTTAAACGCCTATTCACCCCCCCCTCTAGGCGACATCCCTGTCTTTTCAGAGGTTTGGTGAACCTCATGTATCATGCTCATCATACTTTCCTCATAGGACCTGAGTGTGAAGGGAAGCAGATTGATGTGATGGACTTCATCCACACTGAGATGTATTTTTCTATTCTTGAGAATAAGACCCTAGTCTATGCCCCGTATGTCATGAAGCTCATCTTGACCAAGCTGCAAGGTTTGAACTCTAGGTATTTCACACCGCGTAGGACAAAGAAGCTTCATATTATCTCTCACGATGATGCTCCTAGTGTATCCCGTACTCCCTTTGCTTCAGATGAGGACATGGATCCTGCTCATCGAACTAGACAAAAGAATGCCACTGCTTCTACAGATTTTGGTCCACCTTCTCCTCCAACAAAAGTTAAAGTAAAGTAACTCAACTGGTTTCAGTGTACGCAACTTTGCATGTAGACTGTTGTGCAAAAGGAAAACTATGGTGCTCATGTTGAGCACAAGTGCATCATCCATAACCAAGGGGTTCTCCAGAAGGAGGTTGATGAGCTTAGGGGAAAGGTGAAATCACAGAGGTCTGATGATGAGGAGGTATCTAGGGATAAGTCCGAGAAGACCATTCCCTATGAAAAATGGAACATTGATGTAGTCAACTGGTCTACTTTCAGTGAGGTCACGTCTTAGCCATCCACCTCCAATGTGGACCGTGGGAAGAAGCCAGTTGATGACAATGAAGAAGAAGAGTCCGAGTATGAGGAGGATAGTGAGGAAGAGGACTTCGATTGACTCATGGGATACGTAGCATTTCTCTTCTTTCCTTTTGGTGTCTCGATGTCAAAGGGGAGAAGTTTCTCTAGTAGGTTGCGGGATTTTCTACGGTCGGGCACAACAATATGCTTTTATCATATTTTGAGAGCTTATGTCCATTTTTCATTTATGTTGAACTATTTGATTTGTGTTATTTGTGTTAAACCTTGTTTCTTATGCTTGTGTGAGACATATGGTATTATCATCAATGGTTGATATCTTACTTAGCATGCAATGGTATCCTAATTCGACATACAAAAGGTATGATATCCATCATGTCCTATGATTATGTCTATTGTGCCATTTGTTCATCATGTTGTTGTGTCCTTGAAGTTTGGCTTAGAAACTAGATGTTGTGGTTCCTAAATTCTCTAGTGCGCACATTTAGGGGGAGCCTTCCTTTCTCTATTGGAACATGATATTTGGGTCAATGTTTTTTTTTTGCAAATCCTAGTGTTGTCATCTAACACCAAAAAGGGGGAGACTGAAAGAAAATTTTATTTATCCCCTGCTTGGTTTTGTGTGTTAGACAAAATTACTCGTGATTACCTAATTGTGTGTCCAGTGATACAGATGCTTAGGTAAATAATCCATGAAAGCATTGCACTCAAAAAGCAAAGAAGAGCAAGTTCCTGTTGTTTGTGAAATGCAGGCCGGATGTCGGATATATGCCAAATGGGGTTATATCCGGTATTGGCTGAAGGCCGGATTACCCGGGTGGCCCACGGGCAATGGAGCAAAGTCCATTGGGTGGACCAGTAAGCCAACACACAGTAAGAAGGCTTCTAGAATCAGCCGGATTATGACCCAACAAGTAATTCGACTTGGAGAAGAAGCCGGATGTCTTACTTACCAATAATAAGAATACTTTCCGTAGACTTCAAGCTTTCCTTCCTATAAGCCCTAGTCCGGCTATCTATATAAAGCCGGACGGGGGTAGCATCAGGACATAACACAAGATCATAGATCACAATCTCGCCGAGATAGCGAAACCCTAGACTCACATTGTACTTTGTATACTTCAAGCTTTAGCCCACATTTAGTGAGATTGCAGGGGTAGGACGCAGTCTTAGTTGTGATGTACTGAACTTGGGTAAAATGTGTCCTCGCCTTTGGCAACTACCCTACGTTTCCAACCACGCTCTACCATCAGGCTCATGGCACCCCTTTCCATGAATCTTACTAAGAACATTCGGCAGTTGGCACCCACCGTGGGGCCAGCGGCGTCTGGGGTCACGTTCCGAGACGCTTCATCGACAACGGATCCTATCTTCCGACACGGAATCACCAGGTAAGTGTGTGCATCCTTCCTATTAGATCTTCTAATGTTTGTATAGGTTTAACAACAGAAGCAATGGGTTTCCGTGGTGGAAGTAAGTTTATCCCACCCACCCTATGCCCAGTAGTAGAAGGCTTCGACGCCGGATTTGGAACGGATCTGGCTTATTCATACATCGGGGCAGACCAAGATCTATTATCTACATATCGCCAAAGCATGACTGGGTTCACTGCCTCCCAGGAGATGTCTATTCCCAGATCGCACTTCGTAGGCATGGTGCAATCAGAACTTGCTGAAAACACGGAAGACAAAAATCCCGTGGAAAAGGCAGAAAAGGACAAACCCATATAGAAGGTGGATGACCCGGAATCCGCCAATCATGCGACAAGCTCGAAAACCGAATCTATTCTAGCGGCGATTGAAGAAAAGATGTATTCGGAAACATGATCTGCATCTGGTGACACATATTTCGATGATGATGGTGATGCTTTTGAGAGAAAGTTCAAATTCATACTAGGAAGCTTTCACAAGTACTCATGGTGTCACGTGTCGTACCACGGACAACGGGAGCGACTGACGTCCAGCTCCCTGATTTGTTCGGCTGCAGGCGTAGGGAGGTTTTTCCTCCTTCCGGGTATGAGTTGTAACTATGAAACACTCTGACATGAGGCTTTTACCCAGGTTGAGGCCATCATGAGATAGATCCCTACGTCCTGCATGTCAGGCACTATATGTTCTGGGTGTTTACACGGTGTAAGATGGGGTGTGTGAAGATGATGATTCCTAGCAGACCCGAGCTAGTATGGTCTCCCGAAACTGCCCTCCTTCTTCTCTTTCCCTCTCTCTTGTCCCTTTATACTCAAGGGTACGCTACGTGTGTCTAGTTGCATGTGCTTTGGGTGCATGGACACGTGCCACCCGTGGAAAAAAGGTGGCGCGAGCGTTCTGTCCATGGTGATAGCTCTTGCGAGCCCTCCTGCCCGTTCGCCACGTTGCTGAGCCACTCCGGTGTCAGTCTTCTTGTCATCCACGCGGTGAATCCTTGAGCCCCACCGATCAAGTTCCGGGTAGGCTTCTGATGGACGCTTTCGCTCCTGGAACGCTGCTTCTTCTCCAAGGCCACCGACTCCGAGGAATCGAACTCCACCCACCTCCCCCCATGGTCAACCTCGAAGTCCATCTCCATCTGTGGCGCATTAGTCAGCCGCTTCCCCCTAGTCCAACTCCGGCACGCCAGCCGACGCCTCCCACTATTTCACCTCCGGCGCGTCAGCCGGCGCCTACCCCTATTCCACCTCCGACGCCTCAGCCGACGCCTACCCATATTCCACCTCCGGCGCCTCATCCGACGCCTCCCTCTATTCCACGTCCGGGGCTAAAGCGGAAGAGCATTGCCACCCTTGAGACGTCTAGTAGTACTAAGAGAAAGTATACTCCAAAGCAGCTGAGGATACCCAAAGAGCCAAGCCTCTTGAAAAAATACCTTATGAGAAGACTTATGAGGAAAACGCAACGGATGTGACTCTCCAAGTGAAGGCCCATTTTGCACCGAAAAAGCCCGTGGAGAAACAGGTATTTGCTGAAAAAAATGGTTGCATGGGCTAAGGGATTTCTTGAGCAACCAGCACAGTATAAGATGAATCCGAGATCATACTATGACCATGAAATTCTGAAAGCTGCAAATAATAAACCAACAAAGAAGGTTGGAAAAAAATTGCCCAGCTCGGAGAGCAGAAACAACAATCAGTTCCCTGCTCGTAGTGAGTTTCGATATCGACAACGAATATAGAGAACAAATGGATAAGTAATTCCAATTATTGGACTCCAGAGTGGCACTTGCATGTAAAGAGATGGATATTTCTTTATCGGAGGCCCAAAAACATGCTGACGAAATTGGTATGTCTATTGGTGCCATGTTAGGCTTAGGAGATGTACCGGTGGCTGGGATAGCACGGAAATATATCAAAGGGGAGCCCCTGGTCGATGCTAAGGAGGAACAGAAGCTATCAACACATATGCGAAATCTCCACACTTGGTATATGAGGAAAACACAGAATAAGGCCGCGAAAGACTGGTTTGCAGCAGACGTTAGACCGGAGCATCACTACAAACTTTACTCCATAATAGTTGATATGTCACAATTGTTTCAGTTATTTAATCCGCGCGCCCTCGACAAATCGATCGTCGCTTGCTATGTTTTGTAAGTGATTTATTAATGCAATTAAGTCTTTTGTCTTGCTATCCTGACTATATTCTTTTATACGCTATTATGCAGAATGAAGGTGCTCGAATGCAAACGAAAGAGTGTCTTTGAAGTTGGGTTCATTGACCCATATATCGTCAATGACCATGTGTTAAAGCACCACCCCGAAGACATGGAGAATGACCTGTACACATTTTTGGTTGAGCAAAGCTTCGTTTCTGAAATACTATTTCCTCTCAACTTTCAGTTAGTGTTTTTGCCTTTGTACACATATATACTTTTTTGGTTACTCGATGTTAAGTGCAATTGATGAGTTATTCACGTCTTCTTATGTAAACGTCCGCATATTTCACTGGATTCTGCTAAACATTAAAATTGAGAAGTCCCATGTTGAAGTCATGGACTCATTAAATATGAGCGACAACACCCAGTGGAAAGGAATGAAAGCAATGATGCAGAAGTGATTTCAATCAGTATCATGTTATATGGGCCTACATTTCTCGTTCATTTCCTGATATCAAGTAATTAGTAGCTCATTTGTTCATTTTCCTTATCGAGCAGGTGTTGAAAACGGTTCAAATCGGTCACACCAGGTGAATTCAAAGATGAACTTACTTTTAAATTGGTGAAGGGTTTGCAGTAGCCACCAGAGACTAATTTATTGGATACTACGTCTGCGAGTACATTCGGTCGTTGACCACTGAAGGGAGACATAATACGAACACAATTCAAGTACGTAAACAATATTCACAGTTTTGTTTTATTACCATATGTATGAATTGCATTGTGTTTCAGTCAACTTATATATCATATTTATCTCCTTACATTAAAGATCATGAATGTACGACAGAACCTCCTACCAAACGAGCGCCTGCGAGGAATTCAAGAGGAACTGGCGGGATTTTTTATGATGGAGGTCAGATCCAAGGGAAGAACATTATCAGCAGGACGATGAACTCGATTTAGCTGGAACACGATAGTGGTTTCTCATGTTAAACTCAATGTGATACATATATATGTGTTCGAAGTTGTATATGTATATATGTATGCCCGTAAGAGATCGAACATTATATATACAGAAAGCTACCTTAGGTATGTATACCCAACGGTATATATACGTTGTACATATCCAATATACAGGTATCCGAGATATTAATGGTATATATCTGTATAAATTGAACAATATTTCGTACAGGAGCATGGACACCATGGAGCATCGATTAATTTACCTATATATATATATATATATATATATATATATATATATGCATCTACCTATACTTTGTGTATGTCGTATACCGTAGAATACGTGTATGGGACCATGTTTGAAATTACAAATTAAACATAATTTAAAACATAAATCAAATGGATAACAAAACAAAAAAAAAATAACACAAATCCTGCCGTGGCAGAGAAACGGCTATAAACTATGCCGCGACAGAAACCTTTTAGTCCCGGGTCGTGTTACGGCCCGGGACAAAAGGTCCTCCAGCCCCCGCCAGTGCGCTCGGCCACATCGAGACACTTTAGTTCCGGGTCGTGAGTCACTGAAACTAGTGGCCTCTAGTCCCGATTGGCTAGTCCCGAATTGATATCCGGGATTAGAGCCACTTGCGGCTCAGGACTGGAGACCAATTTTCTACTAGTGGTAGGATGCATATTCTCATGCGGAGGCAGAGATACACGCTAAAGTGTTGGCCTACTGTGATGCATTTACAAGCGTACCAAACCTTTGCCGTCCCTTCCAAAACAACTGGCGTAGAACGGTCACATATGTATTTAGCCACGTTGCTCCAATGCAGTTTGAATTTACTTCCGTGTTCAACACGACAACGAGATTAGTCTTGGCCAACCGCGTGCCATATATGATTCGACGGTCCACTCCAATTAAGTAGGCAAATACAGCATCGTGCTTTTTTTGTTCCGACGCATGATGTATGGTTTTCTTTTTTTTTTGACAGAAATACAACAATGTTTTTTTAACATGAATACGACACTTTATTAATCAAGGCACGTCAATACAGAGAGTCTTAGAGCTAAAGTATCGATTGACTAAACCAAAGAGGTAGAGTAACAGAACCAGGAAAGCTGCTCGTATTCTTTTATTTTTTTCGAGGGAAAGCTGTCTGGATTCAACAATGACAGGCTTCGTCACATTTTTGGCCCAGATCGATGTTTTTGTTTTTTCGCCAGGAAATGGTGCCAATGTGACTGGGCACAATATTTGAACTGAGTTTTGGAACTTTCTTCAAACTCGTTGAAACGCACATCGAGTGTTTGGAAACTTCATTCATATTTGCTTGGAATTACCTTGTTCGTGCATGTTTAACTTTGCATGCGGAGGAGAAACCCTAGAAGAAGAAAAAAAAAATCAGATTGAGATCTCCTACGGCCATGGCAGTCGCCAGCGCAGGCGGCGGTGGCGGCGTCCTACTCCTCGAAGGCGAAGGGTACGGTGGGCGCTTCGGATGAGGTTGTTGTGGGAAGGGCAGCGGCGCTCGTTCCTGGCGCGGGGCATGGAGGTGGTCGGTGGCGGCGGGGCTGTCTTTCGGGGCGGCACGGTCGTGCTGCACCTGCTCTTGGGGCCGTCCGCGGAGGGCCTCCCGGCGGCGTAGAGAGAAGGAGTCGTTTGGGTGCTACGGCTGTAGCCCCGACCTGGTGCTGACGCCCAGGTGTGACGCGGCCAATCTCAGTTTTGCTGGTTCGATCGAATCCATTGGGTTCCGATCTGGTCAGTTGGATTCAGCTAGAACCAGCGATGAGGTAGTCTGGTTGTGGTTTTTTTCCACGTCGGCGACCTAAAACTGTGTCTTTGGTTGACCATCTCCTACTCTGCCGTTCCGCTGGAGTGTTCTTGCTACCGTTCCTGCCGGAAGTGGTCTCATGGCGTCGGGGTTTGCGATGCTTCAGAATAATGGCGGTGGTCCTAGGGTTTCTCCTGTGCCGTGACAACGATTTGCCTTATGTGTTCTATTTGATCTAGCCACGGTGTTGTGTTCCGGAAGGCTCTGCCGGTGAACTCACATAGGCGCATTATGAAGGGGAACGTAGCATAGAAAACAAAAAATTTCCTACGCGAGAGATACCCTAAAGGCCAAGATCTAATCTAGGAGACGAAGTGCAACGGGCAACAAGAGGGTTAAGGAGAACACATACCCTCGAAGACTCAAAGTGGTACGAGATCAAATCTCGTTGTTGGCGTAGTCGTACTCACACCGATCCCGATAGCGAGAAGATGGCACCGCAATCCGGCGGTGCATCCGTGATCGGTCACACGTACGGTTGATGACGACCTCCGTTCCCTCGTTCCAGCGGGGCGCGGAAGTAGAGGATCCCTCGGAACTCCAGCAGCACGACGGCGTGGTGTGGTGGAGAAAAACATTGCTCAGGGCTTCGCCAAGCGCACGAACAAGTGGTGGAGCAGCGGCAGGAGGGAGGAAGAGATGACACAAGTGTGTGTAGGGGGAGAGGGAGCTCTCACCCCTCCTTTTATAGGAGGCGATGGCAGCCACGAATTTTTGGCTGCCTCCACCTCTCCCTCATCATGTGAGTGGAGTCTCCACTCAACCCACTCATTCTTCCATGAATTCCCACTCAAAATCCCAAGGGTTTTCTTTAATAAATAAATAAAACAATTTTATTTCTTTATTTTAATATTTGTTAATTCCATTAACAAACATTAACATATAACCCCTTGAGTTAGTTGTTAAATCTATTAACAACCATTTGATAAGAATCCCCTTGAACTATTTCAAAATTACTCGAAACAATTTCGGTGACTATTTCAATATTCCCCGAAACAATTTTGGTGCTGTCCAAACTTTTCTCCGATATTCCGTATCCTCTCAAATGCGTCATCGAACCTTAAGTGTGTCACCCTACGGTTCGCGAATAAGATAGACATGATCGAGACTCCTCTCCGATCAATAATCAACAGCGGGATCTGGAGATCCGTGATGACTCCTATATATTCAACGATGACTCTCGTGATCGTGTGAACCAACAACGCCGTGAACTATTCCCTTTGTCTCGCGATATTTTACTTGTCCGAGATTCGATCATTGGTATCAACCATACCTTGTTCAATCTCGTTACCGACAAGTACTCTTTTCTCGTTCCCGTGATATAACATCCTTTGTGATCATATCACGTGCTTGCAAGCGGTTTCGATGTGATATCACCGAGAGGGCCCAGAGTATATCTCTCCGTCATTTGGATGGACAAATCCCACTCTTGATCCATGATCCTCAACTAATACTTTCCGAATACTTAACGACACCTTTATAGTCACCCTGTTACGCTGTGACGTTTGATGCCATCAAAGCACTCTTCCGGTATCAGTGATTGACATGATCTCATGGTCTAAGGAATAAGTTACTTCGTATGTTTGATATAACAATGTAAACTAAATGACTTGATCGCATTGCTATATTATCTTTGGGTATATGTTCATCACATCATTCTTCTAATGACATGACCCCGTTATTAATAACATCCAATGTTCATGATCAGGAAACCTTGATCATCTATTAATCAACGAGCTAGTTAAAAGAGAGACTTTACTAGGAACCATTGTTTGTTTATTAAGCACACATGTATCAACGTTTCCGGTTAATACAATTCTAGCATGAGAAATAAACATTCATCATAAACAAGGAATAAGATAATAACCATTTTATTATTGCCTCTCGGGCATATTCCCTTCAGACTCCCACTTGCACTAGAGTCAATAATCTAGTCTGTAAGCACTTTAACACATATGGCGTACCAGTGTTATTACCATGCTTCGCATGCGGTAAACATCATCAAAAAGATCTGAACTGTTCAGGTCCTATTGTATTTGCATGTTCTTTGCGTCTACACGCATCACTCATTCTCTAATGAGATGGATTTGTATATATATAGTCAATTCGTGAAAACTTAATTCCTCAGCTTAAACTGATGTCACTAACATTGTGAAAATGTAGCTTCATAGTGTTAGCATTCTTGGAAACTCACCAAGTTCCGGTGATACCTTAATTCCTCAGCTTAAACTGATGTTACTAACATTGTGAAAATGTAGCTTCATAGTTTCAGCATTCTTGGAAATTCACCAAGTTCAATAAAGAACTCCTTGACACAAAATACGCTTATAATCAGCTGTCAACACAACGATATACTTTAGCCTTTGTTGTAGTATTTGTCACAATATTTCAATTTTGAAACTCTTTCAAATCCAGCATGGAACTTTCTTCCATCCTATTGTGCTACCCTTCATCACATATTTTAATTGAGATAAAATTAGTTGAATAAATGACAAGACTATTAGTGTAACATATTACAACCAATATTTTGTCATTACTATATAGGAAAACATATCCTTAGCATTTCTAAAATGACACAAGGATCTCTCCCACTGTTGTCTAATCATCATATGAATTATCCTGCTATAACATTTTATAGCATAGGACACATCTGGTTGTGTACATAGCATGGAAACATGACTTAGAAATCTCAATTTCAATGATGCTCATCATGTGTCAAAACACATGAATCTTGCTCAATTATTTTCCATGTGACAAGAACTCCTTCTTGTCATTTTCATATTGACTTACTTCAATATTTCATCTATGTAATTTGGCTTCAATCATATCAGGCGCTTCAATCCATCTTTTATAGATATCGATGCCCAATATCTTCTAAGCCTTTCATCAATATGAAAATCTTAATAGTGTTAATTTAAAATACATATTTTCCAATCAACCATATGTCATCTACATAAAGTATTGGAAATATGTCATAGCGCTCCCACTTAATTTCTTGTAACTTTACAAGCATCTTTATCGTTCATGATGGAATCAAACTCTTTTGATAACTTCATTAAGGTAAAGATTTCAACTTCGTTATGCTCATTTCAACCATTGAAGTGTGTATACCTTTCTAGCAACCTTTTGAATTTTCCAAAACTCTCAGACTGTGTCAAGTACACATCCTTGATCAAACTTCCTCGAGAGGAGAGTTGGTTTTGTTATTCAACTGCCATATCATAATATGTAACTTTTTGCTAGAACTATCCGCAAAGACTAAAGCATCACTACAGAAGATCAAAATCTTGTAGTAGTTAACTCTTTGAACTTCGTCGAAAACAACTTTTCGATAAGTACAATTTTAATAAGATGTAAAATCCATGTCTTTGTCGCTATATAGACCCTTTTGCTATCGCTAGGCATCATGCCTATCGAAAGGACTACCAAGTCACATACTTGATATCCATACAAGGATACTATGGCGGGTATAATGACTCATAGTCAATTTTACGAAGTCAGGGCCCATCATTTGCTTCCTTTATAAGGTCCATGTCCTTTTGTTGTCAAAACAACACTTTACACTTAAACCACAAGTTGTTCTAAGTACAAAGTTTTTGGACTTTTCTGGTACAGTTCGCAAACTCATTTGAAGTATCTACAACATTTGTAGTGTCTTCTACTTAGTCAAAATAGTAAACCCCGGAACAACTTCCAGTGCTGCGCTACTCTTGACATGATAACGAAGATTCTCTAACCTTGTTGAGTTTGTACTGTGCTCCCACTCACTTGTTTCGCAAGAACTACTTTCTCGAGAAATCAACCCTTTCTGACAAACAACATTTGTCTTTTGGTTCGGTGATAGGAGAAATACCCAATGTTTTATTTGGGATAACCTTATAAACATATATTTATCCTATTTTGGTTGTAAACATTTTACACATGCTATGCATACCAAAACTTAAGAAAGTGACAATTCGGGTCACTACCCAAACCTTATCTTATATGTTGTCAATTTCAGCGGATCATGATGGTGCTCTTTTCAGTGGAAAAATGGTTGTCACTAATGTATAAACTACAAAATTATAATGGCAATTTTATTAATCTTACCATGTCAAACAGGGTTTGATTTTGTCTTTTGAATACTCCAATCTAATGTGGGGTATTCGAGAAGTATAAGTTGTAGAACAATTCTGCAACTTCTCAGATGTTTTGCTAAACTTGTAACTCAAACTTTATCCTTTATGATCCAATCATAAATACTTGATTATCTTGTTACATTGATTTTAACTTCATATTAACAACCTTTTGAACCAATTCAAAATGTCAAACTCTGTTCCCTTTAAATAGATATACTCACATATCTACTTAAATCATCGACAGAATTTTATGAAGGAAAAATTAATCCACCATACATGACTACACATAATGGACTATATACATCAATATGTATAATCTCCACTAAATTAGTCGTCCATTCTACTTTGGCCTAAGAACGGAATTCTAGTCATCTTTTGGAAGAGGTCTCACAAGCGTCAGTAAAATGACTCCGGAAGTCCATCAATATGGAGTTCCTTCATGTTTTCCTTTCCGATATGAACTAAAATGGTGGTGTCACAATTTAAGTGAAACTCTTCAACGTCTTGCAACGTTTAGCATTTAGTCTTATAGATGTTTACTTTACCAACATGATTTATATTAACATATCCATCAATTATGGAATATGATCATAGTTTGAACAATCTCATTTGTTCTCACAAAATACTAGAACAAAATAACAAATTATTAAGTTCTTCAAATAAATCTTGATTGGTTGGTTCGATACGACAATGAACACAATAACACTTTATTTATGTTCTTGTCATAATCGATTCCACATCTATTACTAGTTCCTTTTAGGCCCTTGTATTTCTTTCATTGCGTTGCTTTGTATGACAACTCATACCAACCAATGTGGTATCAAAATACCCAAAAATACTTTGTTAACTAGTAATACATCTATAACTTGTATATCAAGCATATACTCCCAAGCTGGACTTTCCAGTTATCTTCTTTTTCTGCCATATATCTTTTGTAATTCTATTTTCAATATTCCCTTTCCTTTATAGAAGAATCATTCAACATCAAACAATGCTAGTCTTACTAGCTCATTTTCTTTGGCGTGTTAGTCATATACTATCACCCATTGAGTCATACTTTGAGTTTGATTATTCTACTAATATCACTATATTAATAGTATTCTTCTAGATTCCACTCTTAGCAATCTCCAAGTAAGGTAAACGACTTTACACATACTTTTAATCCAACCCATCATAACAATTTTATGATTAAGCTACTATAGCTCGAAGGAAGGGATTTAGAGGATAATTTTTAGCGCCCAACTTCTTGGAATATTCAAATGCCTAGCATCTTCAATCATTGCATATATTCAAATAATATAAGCATACATTGTCACGCTAAATTATACTCAGCCATGTTGCCACAAATAAGTTTCTAGATATCAATATATCTTTCACTTGATTGTTTCTGAAAACAATTCTTTTCGGTTCCTAAATCACTTTGATCAACAAAACATTCTTTTGAAGATAAAGTAATACGGAAGCAACCATGACTTTGGATTCTAAGTAGGAATTGGTTGCTCTCTAGATCAATCAGTCATTAATCACATGGAGGTAGGTAGGAAATACCGGAAATCTACAATAGGATTCAATTTTAAATTTCACTAATACGGTACCAATCTTAAATGGTATTTACCAGATCATAACAGTTATATCTCAATTAACAATCTATGTGTAAGGTAATATAGATGCCAATGAATACTACAATTTGTGCAAATTCACTTTGATTTGTTGTTCATGATAAATAAGTTCAAGTTAATTCAAATTAAGCCATGAACTCCCACTCAAAAACAACATCCCTCTTAGTCGTCTTTAGTGATTACACGAACCAAATTCACTACAACAAAACCGATCATCACGTGAGATGATGTAGCTTCAAAGGCGAACATCGACATGTTCATCATATCATCCATATGACTCATGCTTTACCTTTCGGTTACGTGTTCCGAGGCCATGTCTGTACATGCTAGGCTCGCCAAGTAGAACCGTAGTATTGCGTGTGTTTCAAGGCCATGTATGTACATGCTAGGCTTGAAAACACCCGTTGTATGCGAACGTTGAGTCTATCACACCCGATCATCACGTGGTGTCTCGAAACGACGAACTTTCTTAACGGTGCATACTTAAGGAAGAACACATTATTATCTTGATATTAAGTGAGAGGGATCATCTTATAATGCTACCAACGTTATCTAAGCAAAACAAGATGCATAAAAAGGATCAACATCACAGACATCACATGAAAGGATAACGTGATATGATATGGTCCTTCTTGCACTTGATCTCCATCATGTGCATTATGGTATGATCTCAATCATTCCACCGGCGTGGTACCAAGTACCACGGTACCCCAAACTTGATTGTCCATCAATAAGAAGACAACCATATGGATACCTTCCGGTATATCAATAATTTACAAAATAGATCATCTCATAATCAAATTTGTAATATTGACCATATCAATTCACATGCCCAGCAAAAACTAGTTAGACGATTCTAATTTATTTTTGCATATTTTACGTGGCTTAGGGCTTTCGAGGATAGAACCGTTCATACCTACGAACATCAAGCACAACGTTGATAAACACATTTTTAACAACCCTTCATAGATTAGATCTTAACTATAGTAGGAGAAACAGACACCCGCAAGCCACTTATGCAATACAAGTTGCATGTCAGTTGTGGAACAAGTCTCATGTACGTGGACATGTAAGGTTAGTCCGGGCCGCTTCATCCCACTATGCCACTAAGATCATAAAATAGTCAAGGAGGTAATAACATGATCATCAACGCCCACATACACCTATGTGTTCTACCCGTACAAAACATCTACGCATAGATCCGGCTCTGATACCACTGAAGGGGAACGTAGCATAGAAAACAAAAAATTTCCTACGCGAGAGATACCCTAAAGGCCAAGATCTAATCTAGGAGACGAAGTGCAACGGGCAACAAGAGGGTTAAGGAGAACACATACCCTCGAAGACTCAAAGTGGTACGAGATCAAATCTCGTTGTTGGCGTAGTCGTACTCACACCGATCCCGATAGCGAGAAGATGGCACCGCAATCCGGCGGTGCATCCGTGATCGGTCACACGTACGGTTGATGACGACCTCCGTTCCCTCGTTCCAGCGGGGCGCGGAAGTAGAGGATCCCTCGGAACTCCAGCAGCACGACGGCGTGGTGTGGTGGAGAAAAACATTGCTCAGGGCTTCGCCAAGCGCACGAACAAGTGGTGGAGCAGCGGCAGGAGGGAGGAAGAGATGACACAAGTGTGTGTAGGGGGAGAGGGAGCTCTCACCCCTCCTTTTATAGGAGGCGATGGCAGCCACGAATTTTTGGCTGCCTCCACCTCTCCCTCATCATGTGAGTGGAGTCTCCACTCAACCCACTCATTCTTCCATGAATTCCCACTCAAAATCCCAAGGGTTTTCTTTAATAAATAAATAAAACAATTTTATTTCTTTATTTTAATATTTGTTAATTCCATTAACAAACATTAACATATAACCCCTTGAGTTAGTTGTTAAATCTATTAACAACCATTTGATAAGAATCCCCTTGAACTATTTCAAAATTACTCGAAACAATTTCGGTGACTATTTCAATATTCCCCGAAACAATTTTGGTGCTGTCCAAACTTTTCTCCGATATTCCGTATCCTCTCAAATGCGTCATCGAACCTTAAGTGTGTCACCCTACGGTTCGCGAATAAGATAGACATGATCGAGACTCCTCTCCGATCAATAATCAACAGCGGGATCTGGAGATCCGTGATGACTCCTATATATTCAACGATGACTCTCGTGATCGTGTGAACCAACAACGCCGTGAACTATTCCCTTTGTCTCGCGATATTTTACTTGTCCGAGATTCGATCATTGGTATCAACCATACCTTGTTCAATCTCGTTACCGACAAGTACTCTTTTCTCGTTCCCGTGATATAACATCCTTTGTGATCATATCACGTGCTTGCAAGCGGTTTCGATGTGATATCACCGAGAGGGCCCAGAGTATATCTCTCCGTCATTTGGATGGACAAATCCCACTCTTGATCCATGATCCTCAACTAATACTTTCCGAATACTTAACGACACCTTTATAGTCACCCTATTACGCTGTGACGTTTGATGCCATCAAAGCACTCTTCCGGTATCAGTGATTGACATGATCTCATGGTCTAAGGAATAAGTTACTTCGTATGTTTGATATAACAATGTAAACTAAATGACTTGATCGCATTGCTATATTATCTTTGGGTATATGTTCATCACATCATTCTTCTAATGACATGACCCCGTTATTAATAACATCCAATGTTCATGATCAGGAAACCTTGATCATCTATTAATCAACGAGCTAGTTAAAAGAGAGACTTTACTAGGAACCATTGTTTGTTTATTAAGCACACATGTATCAACGTTTCCGGTTAATACAATTCTAGCATGAGAAATAAACATTCATCATAAACAAGGAATAAGATAATAACCATTTTATTATTGCCTCTCGGGCATATTCCCTTCACATTATGCCTGGAGATTGCTGGATCGGGTGGGATTCGGTCGTGCGCACCCGTTTTTGACCGTTTGGTTTCAGAGGGAGCGCTTCGAAGCTCTACTGGCTATGTGCTGACGGAGAATGACATAGAGGCGAGATCTGAGTACTAGAGATAGTGGTTTGAATCTGGCAAGGAGGAATTGGCTTTGGTGTTTCATGATTTGTTGCAGTGGCATGTATGAGGGGGGGACAACATACGTGAAGTTCAAAGTCCTACCTTTCAGGGTGAAAATCCAAGATCTGGCCTTAATTGGTTGTGCCTGACAGTGGTCTTGTTGGAGTCATTGTTTTGATAGCGAGGATTATTATCTTCGGGGTGAAAGCCCAAGGTCTGACCTTAATTGGTTGTGCCTGACACTGTTCTTCTTGAAGACATTGCTTTTGAAAAATTGGATATCAGGTGTTGTTTTGGTGCTGGTTGTGCGGCTGCTCTAAGGACTGAAACCTGTAGTGTGACCTTTATTTTTATTTCTTCTTATTATTTTCTTTCAGTTGTGTGCATCCGTAATGACTCTGGTTATTACGTTGTTGCAGAGACTGGGAGTAATTTGTATCTTCTTGATATTAATATACTACATTTTTTATTAAAAAAATGTTTAACTTTGCGTGTATCAGGTCTAAAATCTGAAAACTCACATCCAAATATGAAACTGATGCGGGCACATACCTCTGGGTTACAGTCATATACAGTACCTATTGCGTTCCACCGGATATGCAATACTTTTTTTTCTTTGAAAGGGGAGCAACCTCTGCATCGAGTCGATGCGTAGTGTTTTAACTAACGTATTCAGATTGTGTGTTATTAGACATCCGATAAAATTGGAACGAACCGAGAGAATCGTGTGCTTCTCAGTCAACAACTTCTATATATTCCTAAGATATATAGTTAAACCCATAGTTAAAACGGAAAAATTGCACTGCCATGCGTGTATGGATTTGCTCCCTTTGTTTATGCGGCGAAGTCCGACGGATATTTTCCGTGTAACAACCCACAGGCTCTAACTTCATCTCCAAGTATCCAATGTTTCCGTAGAATTTGACCCTGAAAACTATTACATTCAAACTAATTAACTGTGTGCAGCTTGGCAGGAGGCAATCTCCACCACATACCTCAATCGCGACGTGCGACAAAATAAGTGATCACTGCATCTGGTCAATGATATCTAGTCTATTGTTTAAACCTCAGAGCACAATGACTTGTTTACACGTGTGTGTGAAAGCTCGTCTGATCTTCCTCCCAACTCCCAAGTATACATGAGTGGTAGAGCTTCTTGAGACCCGGCCAGACATACTAAGAGAACCACAACGTTCAACGGTCATATGCCTATCCCTTTCTCAAACACATGACATCCGAGACAACACGCTACCAAATCTTGTCTGACTGGTACATTGAGCAAATGTTTTACAATATTACATAAGGTTTATCACAAGAAATTGTCTTTAAAATGTCCTGATCTTACATTTTTCATAATATTAAAGTTCAATGTTGTATATCGAAGATTATAAAGACAATGCCTAAAACACGGTGGCGACCCCTCTCAAAATGTTAGTTTTTTGAGTTCAACGTAGGGGGCAGTTGCAACTTGTTTTTCTTTCTCTAAACAAGGGAATGAAGACCCGTCCTCTACATCGAAACTGGAAAAATTCTGAAAACATAAAAGTACATATATATGTGCACAATCTACGATCAAAATTTCAGCAAAATATATTTTCATACGTGATCTGCATAAAAAGGAAAAAAAATATAGCAAGTAAAATGAGTTCTTTTTCACCTTTGTTTTTTAGAGCCATTTTTTATGATTTTTTTGTAGCCTATAGTACAGCGTATTATTGAACAAAACTAGCCAGATATGTAGATAACATGTACATTTATCCACCCAATTTATTTTTGGAATTTTCGGAAACTTTAAAAATACTATTTTCGATTTTTTTTTAAATATCAGCAGCACTGGATCGCGGAGTCAAAAACCCTATCTTTTCCTTACATTATTTTCTATAGTTTCCAAAAGCATTACACACCAAAAATAAAAACGGTGCAATCTGCTCACGGTTTGCTTCATCAGCGGAACTACAATGAGCTATGACAGAGCCACCTTGCATTCATTCATCCACTCTCACTCCGATCCCTCTTATTCAAATCTGAGAAGCCAGGGTCAATTACTTGATGCGCGCGAAAGATACGTCCTTGATCGCTACTCCAGTAGATTTTTCGTGTGGTAAGCGGATAGATTAATCATGGATGTCAGCTGGATGCACTTGTTTACTACTCCAGTAATTATAGTTTGAGAAGTGTTTTCTTGGTCAAATTTGCGGTAACTGCGTTGGGAGATAGGATGCTCGTCAGACACATCGGATGTTTATTATCATCAGATCAAGTTGACATGGCCGAAAAATCAACTCAAATCTCCGTCACATGCGCATGCATGAATGCATCATGCACGATCCACCTAACCAAAACATGCATCGTATTCCAGCATGCGACAAGATTATTGGTTCCCGTTCAAAGCTATAGCGCGTTTGCATATGCTAGCTTGATCTTGTTTGCTCAGAGCGTATCATCGGGCAGAGCTGACTCTTCTGGTAATCGTGCATGGCGTGTTCTCCAGTCAACTATACACTGGCTTAGAAACTCCCAGGAAATTGAGCAACAACACTAGGAATTCTTCATCTCCAAGCAACTCATGAGTTCTTCATCTCCAAGCAACTAATGCGTAGACCGATAGCCCGAATTGGTTAGCACCACATGGTCCACATGTATGCTACTGTATTAGTCATCTCGGCACGTTCAGCATAACAGTCAGATAGTACATTCCAAATAGAACAGACATAGTAGTCAAGTAGCTAACCATGAATGGAAATTTCACGAGACGCGCGACCGCAGGCAAACCTCACAATAAATAAATCAGGAGGTATCTTATGCAGAAATAGGCTTTCGCCCCGCTATATCTCTACTATATAGTTTCTGCTAAGGTCAGTAACGTATGCGTACGGGTACGTCCTAGCGATTAGCGGTTGTTGCACGTACCGATGGATTGGTCGATCCCTTGTCTGGGCCGGCCCAATCATCATATTTCTCCCTGGAAAATAAAGCTAACACAATCACCACATGTATTGCGTCTGGATCGAGTTTTATCAGTACACTTTTCTCAACAGTTCGCCCCGAGTCGCTCGAACTCACCCGTTTGCCCGAGTCAAGAGAGGAAAGGGTCATGGCTCGAACTGTACGCCGGTCGATCAAAGCACCTGTCGGTGTGTCCTCCACGGCTCCATGGCTGGCATGGAAACACGGACGCGGTCTTAGCCCGAAGCTTGAGGCATGGCAGGCCAAGCACCGCCTACGAGCTGTCGTGGAGAGGCAGGAGTGACCCATGGCACCGCCCAAACCATGCTGCAAGCTCGCTGATCGGAGATGAAAGCATGACGGTGGAAGGGCGGATCTATGGTGCATTTATCCAAGGGTGATGGACACCATAGATACACCTGCATGAGCCTAATCACTTGGTCGAGGATGGCGCACGAGGCAATCATGGAGCCATCCTTCTCCGGCACACATAGATGCCAGCGTGGTATACATGAAACCCATTAAGGCTCACATCCTAAGAGCAAAGAACAACGATCGTTACATTAGGGGCACCAGGCTATTTGATTAATTTTGTATCAGAGATTAACAGGCACCAATTCATGCAATGGAGCTACATAAATATAGTATATTGATTGCACTTTTTTATTTTCTATATTTTAATCACAGATCACAACAGTTTTCTATCACTACAAGGAATCGAGAGATTCGACAAAAAAGTAAGGACACGCCGAAAATTATTCCATTTTCACTCTTAGGCCCCGCTTGCCTACTCCTTATTGTTTCCCGACGGTATTTTTCTACCCGCCGTTTTTTGGGTGTACAACGAAACGACGGAAAATAAAACGGAGCTCTGGTAGTCGTGACTTCTTCCGGGCGGAAAAGACCGAAAGCGAGAAACGACGGAAAATAATACGACCAACCAAGTGGCTTTACTGGACTTTGTCGGAAAAATACCGAGCCTCGATAAATACCACCGTCTTGGGCTAAAAAACGTCTATCCAAGCAGGGCCTTATGAAGAATTGAAATGTTGTTTTCTCTTTAAATTCATTAGATGAAAAAGATGACCTGATTACGTAGGTAACAAACATGTTTTATTTTGAATGTGTAATGATAAATTGATTCCGTTCATCATTTGTGTTCAATAATAATAAAAATCAAATTGTTTAGCCAACATATTATGTTGAACATTTGTTTTACCCGTAGCAACGCACGGGCATTATGCTAGTTAATATAGCAACCACAGAGTACGACTGGCAAACAACATGTGGGGCAAACAGCACAATCAAGTTCAAAAGAAAATAAAGAGAAAAGAAGAGAAAGCAATGCCGACACCGGCGGATCAACGAAAACAAAAATGACTCGCACCCGTTGTAGCCTCTCCGGATCCACCCACCACGCTCCTCGCACTTTGAATCTCCGCGTACCCAGCAGCACCTTCAAGAAGGATAGCGGCAACGTCAATGTTGCTGCCCAAACTAGTCCTAGGGTTTCCCCGGTACACTACCCGAAGTGGGGAAGAGATGCACCCAACACCCTTCATGAAGGAGAAGAGACACTCACAAGCGTCACCGCGTCGGTGTCAAGATGACAGGGCTTTCTCCCGACCCCCAAAAAACCACCTCGGCAGAGAATTCGTAGGGCTCCACCCAACTTTCTACCCACCAACCGCCCATGGAGATGCAGTCACATCGCCGTATCACCATGGCAATCGCAGCGCGACTGGCCAAACTGAGAAGAACACGCCATAGATAAGGAGCGCCAGTACCACACCCACGCGGAAGGGAACATCCTCCACCGCCATAGTCATCTTGATGAACATGCCTTCTGACTGCAAACGAAAAACTATACCAATGGTCATGTTGAGGTTGTCGTTCTCTGGGACGTCACAGACATGTTCCTCCCGACCGGTGTGCTTAGTTCACCATATCCAACTGTTGCGGCATGGATTCTTACCTCCAGATAAACATGGAAGGCCTGTTGTCCATCAAGATGTACGACAACACCATGCTCTGTCGGGCATGTTGCCAGGAAAGCATCGACTAGGAGCACGACGATGCGTCGAGCACCGCCAAGGGCAGCGGCGACGAGGAGGAGTACCTAGAGTTAGTTGTGGCACCCAAATTTGTAATTTCATTCAAATTTTCTAAGATATCTCGAAAATTTGAAAGAAATTACCAACATTTCATAAATTGGTATGTTATATTTATTTTGTTTCGGGGGGGGGGGGGGGGGCACTGTGGAGAGCACTTCCATCGCCGTGGACACATGCCCGGCTTCCCCCAAATAAGGCACTATTGGGGGTGCCTGACACATATTTGATGAATGCCGATGGATATGCTCTCAGAGCGTCTCCCTAGTGGCCCCGATAATTTTTTTCCACACACTCAAAATATTATCAGTTTAGAGACATTCTGTCACATCCCGGACCCACATGTATACATAAGTGTTATGCACTACTAGTCATGGACCCACAAGGGCTTCAACATTAGCAGCCTTGACCGTAACACATAACAGCAGATATACCAAAATCATTGGTGCGCAGGCTGGAAAACTGCGATACTACCGCTCCTCGTGTTCATGCTAGTCAAAACCAAATATTCATATCAAAGAATCCATGAATCTTATGAAGCTGGCGGAACTGTACTAAAGCCATAGAGAGATGCTATGTGTCACAGGAAGTGCTACACATATGTAGTGTTACTCGGGCTACTAATCCTAGGCCGAGTAAACATCGGCAGACATGCTCGGAATAGATCATCGACACCACAATCCCTCGACTGCTGATACCATGAAAGTATCCTTAATTTCTGATGTTCCATGTTGATTTCATGTTATTTTCTACATGTTTGATATACACTTTATGTCATTTTTATCGATTTCCGGGACTAACCTATTAACAAGATGCCACAGAGTCAGTTCCCTGTTTTCTGTTGTTTTTAGTTTCATAAAAGTTGTTCTGAAAATATTCTTGGAATTGGAAAATTCGAATCACGGAAGTATTAGAATTCCCAAAGGTTCCACGAAGAGACCCAGAAAGGGGCCACAGGGGGCCACACCATAGGGCGGAGTGCCCCCTAGCCGCGCCTGGGGTGGTGTGGGCCCCCCGGGTGCCCTTTGCCATCGCTCTTTCGCCTATATAATCCCCCGACATATCAACCCTAGAAAGATACCACTTTTTCCCAAGAAACACCCGAGGCCGCCGTCATCGTCATCCCGAGATCGGGAGGGTTCTAGAGCTCTCCCGGCACCATGTCGGGAGGGAAATTCATCACCGGAGGGGTCTACACCACCATGCCCTCCTCCGAAGTGATGCGTGAGTAGTTCATCCCTAGACTACGGGTCCATAGCAGTTGCTAGATGGTTGTCTCATGCACTTTATGTCTCATATTTAGATCTCGTGAGCTGCCTCACATGATCGAGATCATCTGTATGTAATGCTACAAGTTGTGTTTGCTGGGATCCGATGAATGTTGAATGATATATCTTTTGATTGTCAATCTATCATGTTATCTTCATGCATATGTTATTTATGATCTTGCATGCACTCCTTATTAGTAGGTGCTCTAGCCAAGTAGATGCTAGTAACTCCAAGAGGGAGTATTTATGCTCGATAGTGGGTTCATGCCTCCGTTGTATCTGTGCTCGAGTGACATAAACATGGTGGATGGAGGATGTTATGTCTACATTAGGGAGAACACAACAATGCTTTGTCTAAGGATAATTTTGTTGTTTACAATACACAGTTTGCTTACTGCGATTATGGTTTGCTTGCAACTTAATACCCAAGGTTTGCTCGGATGACACTTCGAGGGTGGATTATTAGTCATAGATGCAGTTGGATGGCGGTCTATGTATCTTGTTGTAATGCCCGCATGAATCACATAGTAATATTTATGTGTTGCATATGCACTACGGTGCAGCCTTAATTTTGTCAATTGCCCAGCTGTGATTTGTTCACCACACATGTTATTTATCTTTCACGGAGAGACACCACTAGTGAACTGTGGACCCCGGTCCATTTTCCTCATACTGATGATACACACATTGTTTCCACTGCTCTCGTACTGTTGCTACTGTTTTCATACTGTTCTCCACACCATATGTTTAACATCTTTGTGTTCAGCAAAGCCGGTGAGATTGACAACCTCACTGCTTCGTTGGGGCAAAGTTATTTGATTGTGTTGTGTAGGTTCCACGTTGTTGTCGAACCGGTAGTGCGCCCTGCCATCTCAGCTGCATCAACCTTCTTAAGTTACTCCTTCCTCCTACTGGTCGATTCAACCTTGGTTTCTTTCTGAGGGAAACTTTCCGCTACACTCTTCATACCTTCCTCTTGGGGTCTCCCAACGAACGTGTGTTCACACGCATCAACTGCGATAGTCAGCCGAGGAATAGCCAAAATTGCATAAGGATGAAACCGAAACGAACTACCAATCAAAGCATTACTCTATACATAAAGCTTTATTAGGCAATTCTTACTAGAGTATAGCTTACACATAGTGGTCACATGAACCAACATTACATTAGATAATGGAAGTAAAATTATTTTGTTCTAAACAAGAAGATACCAAAAGGCCTAAGAGGCCCCAACATAATGCGACATCCCAGCCCATAGATTCCAATCTGCTACCTGGGAACCCTGAACGACTCGCCGATGTCCACATTGAAAACACCACGGTGTGACTTGTGAGGAACATCAGATGAACCAAATTGAAGCAAACCTGAGTACTGAGGGTACTCAACAAGACTTAATTAACCTATTATATATCTTATTTTTAAGAAAGGTTTCACGAACACTAAATTTTTCTTAAATAAGTCTTTCATTTTCTGAAATCAGGAGAGGGAAGAGCACGTATCATGGAGTATTTTAAAATGGGATCAGGAAGCTACTATGCTAGTGAAATTGATCATCTTTTCGATCCACCAACATTATTCTTAGAAACCCAGCCTACAAGGATGACCCCTCTCAACAACTTCAAGGAGGCACCCTGTCATTCTTTGTCAACAAGTTTTACGATATCGTTCAGTTGTCTATGAACACGTGATGTTCACCAAGTCATCCATAACTACAGACACGACTTTTCTAAAAGATCAATCTCTGCAAAGGTACACTTTACCCACACGTACCAACCGATTCTTAGTGCCACAATTATTATCACTAGTCTGGGAAGTGTCGGCATAGGGTAGTTGACTTCAACCTTTACCTTGCTTAACTCTAGCCACGATTCAACCCAAAACAGGGCTACTCCACCAATAGGGAGGTGGCCATCTCCTGACGGCGCCTGTTTTTGTGAAGTGGGATCAAGATCCGTGTACGTTCATCACTTGCATCTCGGTTGAAAGGACATGTGTCCCTTAATCTTATTTTGGTGTTTGATCACAACACTTGGAAGGTCTAATTATTTGCTTGAAGTATTTAGGAAGTATAAAGTGTTGCAAATTGGATGAAATAATCTCTCAAAAGTACAAATGGATCAGGAGAAGGAAAAGATAAGAAAAGAAGAAGAGGCGAAAATTGCCAAGTCGGTCTATCTGGGCTCGAGGCCAGGGGGCTCTGTTGGGTAGCCGACCTGGCGCAGATAAACCGGCCTAGGCCGAGCCCTCTGCTGCGAGGCCGGGATGAGTCTGGGTCCAAGGCCTGACTCCTTGGGTCCCTAGTCGGCCTACGCCCCGTGAAGCCGGCCTAGGCCGGGCTCTCTACCGCGAGGCCAGGCTGTCTAGCTGACCGGCCTAGGCCGGGCTGAGGCCAGGACCAAGGTCGGTATCCTCTACGTCCTAGCCAGCCTCCAAGCCGGCATGGACGGGGCCAAGGCCGGGTTTCCCTCATAAGTCAAAGATGCCCCCACACGTCCATATTTCGCCCCCCCTCCCCACTAGAAAATGGCGTCTTCTTCTACCTTTAGAACATGCCACTTGAAGCTTTTCTCTCCACCTTTTGTGACCACCAAAAAACTCAAGGATCTCTCCAAATACCCAACGAAAGCTCTTCATCTCTTGGGATTTGGAAGAGAAGCACTAGACTTACATCTCCACCAAACTGATTCGTCACCACCCCACCTATCCCCTTGTGATCTTGTAGTTCTTGGTTATTTGGAACCTAGAATCTTGTTGCTCTTAGTTCATTGGATCTTAGAGCCTTCTTCGTGTCCTCGGAGCTTTTAGATCCCATGGATCTTGTTGCCTAGAGTCTTGGAGGCTTCCAAGATTTGGTGAGGACCCTCGAAGTCGTGGAATGTGCCTCATACTTGTAAAGGTTATAGTTGTCAACCTCAACGACAACATAGTGATTCGTGACTATCCACTTTGGTGGTTGGACACGAAGGAGATACGGTGGGCCATTTGACGGCTACTCGGTGTTCCACTTTGGTGGCACCGCACCGCTCCAACGGAGATAAGCTTCCATTGGGAAGTGAATTTCGGGATAAATCTCCGCGTCATTGTGTTCGGTTATCCCTCAACTTACCTTTACTTATTGCTACTAACTTAGTTACTTGAATATCTTGTGCTAGTATTAATATCTCATCATATATGATTGTTCGCCTAGTTGCATAATCTAGATAATCTATATTTGAGCACTTATCTTTAATCGAAAAAGAAGCAAAATGTGTAGTTAACCTATTCACCCCCCCCTCTAGTTAACCCTCTCGATCATTCAATTGGTATCAGAGACTCGTCTCTTTATTAAAGGCTTTCCGCCTAAATAGGAGGATGGCGGATGAACTGTCACCATGGACTCTATTCAAAAGATAATTCAAACCATGATTAACAATTAGGAAAACAGGATGGAGGGACTAATAAAATAAATGAAACATTCATCTAGTCACTCATCGGAAAATGTTATTCTAGATGAAAATGGAAACCATGTACCTTCTAAGGAAGATACCATGGAATCTAAGCAAAAAGATAAACATAGTGAAAATGCTTTCGGATTTTCTTACAACAATGCTCCTAATGTTCCATACGTAAACAATCTTGGTGCACCTCCTTAAGTAGATCGGTGTAGTTTTACTAATTGGAAAGCTTACATGAAGTCTTATGTGTGTATCTGTTTAATGAAAATACGGAGAATCATTGAGAATGGATACGAGCTTAAGGATCCCAAGAACTTGAGCTAAAGAAATATTGATCAACAACTCAATGCCCATGCCATGCACATGCTAGAGAAGGCGATGGCAAATGAAGGAGTTGAGCACATCCGGTCCTTCACAAATGCCAAGGAGGCTTTGGATTGCATAATTGACACGTGTGTTGTCAATGTAAATATGCAACACTCTAAGATGTACATTCTCCAAAGACAAGTTGATAACTTCTATATGAAGGGTGGAGAGACCCTCAAAGACATGTTTAGAATATTCAAGGCTCTTGTGGTTGACATGAGAGATTATGTATTCATGGATTGTGATGAGTATTGGATAAAGGAGAAATTCCTACTCACCTTGATTCCATACAATTAGAACATGGTGATGAATGTGCAATAAAGTGATGATTTCTTGGATCTAGCTCCCATGATATTTTAGGTATCTTCATTACCCTGAACATGATGAAAAGTCCTCCGATGATGTCATGGCCCGTGTGAATGCAATGAAGAGAACCTCTGTTGCTTTGAAGGCCACATCCCATGAAGAAGAGATTGATTATGGTGGTTCCTCATATGTTGTCTCTGAGAAGGAGAAGAGGAAATCACATGAAGAATTCTTGTATGTTTCCCAACATAAGTGGTGGAAGAAAGGATACTTTAGATCAAATTCAACAAAGAACAAGGGAAAGGAAACCCCAAGCATGAAGAGGGAAAGAACCTGCTTGAACTGTGGAGATAGTGAGCACTTTGCTGCGGAGGATTGAGAATGGTAGAAAGCTACTAAGGAAGTCCAACTTAATTCCCAAGGCCAAGAACTTCATCAAGATTCCGGTGGTGAAGAGAGTGATGGTGATGGAGAACAAGTGGGCATGGATGCCGTGGAAACGGGCGTCATTCCCTAAACCTTAGGCTCTCTCTTCTCCAACCCAAATGACAAGAAGGGCCCCTCAAGTCACAAGTGCTTCATGGCCAAGGGTATATCCCCAAAGGTGACTCCTACACTCAAACTTGCAAATTCCTATAGTCAATATCTATTAAATTGTGTTGAGGAAGTAGACAATGGTCAACATCCCTAACCAACTTTGTAAAAAGACTAGAAGGTGGAACTAAAATCATATTTTGCTCTCATGGTTCAATTAAGTAAGGCACATGGCCTCATTGATGAACATGAGGATAGGATTATTTTACTTGAGGGCTTCGCTCGTGATGACGTTAATAGAATAGCGGAGCTTGAGGAAGCTCTAGATAATTCACAATGTCTTAAGGAAACCATTGAAGAAACCATTGACATAAATTAAAGTTTTCTCGTGATCATGAATTTGCTAAGGTGAAGGAATTCACGGATTTAAATGAAGAAACCAACAAACATTACAATGAGATCATTGAGTATTTTGATAAACTTAAAATTTCTCATAGAACACTCTCAAATGAGCTCAAGACTCTACAAGGGTCGAAATATATAAATGCAAACTATTATGCCACTAACCCCATGTGTGTCAAAGAATCTCTCATTGGGGAGAAAAAAAGGTTTAAGGCCCAACTTGACAAAGGCCTAGCTACTTGAATCCAACAGCAAAAGAACCTCAACAATCTTTTGAGTAATCAAAAGAGAGGTTTTGGTAAGGAAGGACTTGGATTTGGATTTTCATCCAAGAAGACCCACAAGAAGAAGTCAACTCCCTCCACTAATTATATTGGTTTTTTGAAGGAGGGGGGTTGTCTAATGATGAAGTGGAATTTGATATTATTGCCAAAAGTATTGTCCCTAGGGATACTACTACTGATAACAACTTTGCGGGAAAATACAACCCATCTTATGCGCTTCTTAAATCTAATAATGGTCATGTATATGCATAATATGTTGGCACTTTATATGGTTATGGTTCCAAGTATGCTAATTGGGTTCCAAGGACCCTTCTGACTAACAAGAAAGGACCCATCCAAAAATGGGGACCTAATACAAGAAATTGACTCGTTGTAGGTATGTGCTTCCATAGGAAGGTCATGGATGATTGATAGCACTTGTTCCGCACATATGATCGGAAGCAAGAAAGTGTTAGAAGACTTAAAGCATCAACTCATTAAATTCTCACAAGTGACTATTGGTGATGGTTCAAAACTTAAGGTATTGGTACATGGCAAGGTGGTCATTTCTCCGGATGTATACATTGAGAAAGTCCTCCTTGTTGAGTACCTTGTTGGCTATAATCTACTTTATGTTTTGCAACTTTGTGGATGCAATTATACATGTGTTTGTGGGTGGCGTCACGTTCTTGTCCTTCACACCGTTTCTCTTAAAGTATCCTTTGTTGGATTTGTAGAAAACGGTATGTATGTAGTGGATTTCTTGAAAGAAATTATGCATATTTCCACATGTCTAATGGCTAAATTCGACGTGGGGTGGCTTTGGCATCACCTCTTAGGCCACGTCGATATGAGAAACTTAGAAACTCTTCTGAAGGGAGAGCACGTGGAAGGACTAACAAGTGTTAGTTTTTTCAAAGATCATTATTTTAGATCTTGTGTTACCGAAAAGATGCATGAGAAGAACCATCCCAAGAAATCAATCATCTCTATAAAGAGGCCCTTTTGAGCTTATTCACTTGGATCTATTTGGGCCTCCTACATATGATAGTCTTAGTGGGAAGAAATATTGAGTGGTAATTGTTCACGGTTATACAAGATACACTTGGGTATTCTATATCAAGCAAAAGATTGAGACTTAACAAAAATTCATTGTTTGGTCCACGGAAGTGCAATGCCAATATGACACCAAGATCTTGGAAATTAGGAGTGATAATGGATCCGAGTTCAAGAACTACACCATGGATGAATTCTAGAGTGACGCGGGGATAAGAAATCAATATTCCGCTGCGTACACCCCTCAACAATATGGTGTAGCGGAGAGGAAATAATCGCACACTCATTGATATGGCAAGAACTATGATGTACGAGTTGAAATCCCCAGATAACTTTTGGACATAAACCATCAACATCTCTTGCCATCTATCCAACCGACTCTTTCTTCGTCCGATGATTGGCATCACTCCATATGAACTCCTAACTAGTACAAACCCAATCTCAAATATTTTCGAGCCTTTGGGTCCAAATGCCAAGTTTACATTAAGGGCACTAGATTGTCTAAATTTTATCCTAGAACTTTTGAAGGAAAATTTGTTGGTTATGCCACGAACTCTCATGCTTATATAGTCTTCAACATATCTACCGGGTGTGTTTAAGAATCTATGAATATGGAGTTTCATGAGGATAAGGGCTCCCAAGTAGAGAAAATTGATTGTGATTATGTAGGTGATGAACCCTCCTCCATAGCCATAGGAAGAATTTATATAAGTCCTCTTATACCCGTTGAGGGACACCTTGTGGAAAAGGAGGATGGGACAAGCTCTACGCAAGTGGATCCTTATACTTCAACCAATGATCGAACAAGACCTTCAAATTGATACCACTCACCTAGAAAGTGATAAAGACCCACCCAACAATAATGGTGGTCATGATATTAGTGACACATCACCAAGAACTCCACTCCAGGTAGATCATGTCCTTGATTAAGGCAATCAAAAGGATGTACCGCCAAATGAGAATCCCGATGATGCACTCATTCGCATTATGACTCGTCGATCCACAAATTTGCGTCAAGGTTCACATCATCAAAATAATGTCATTGGTGGCTTAGGAAGAAGTGTATCCACTCGTGGTCAAATCCTAAAGTTTTTTGGACTTCATTCTTAAGTCTATGATATTGAACCTATCAAGCGTATGAATCTCTTGATGATGAATATTGGGTTCAAGCTATGCATGAAGAGCTTCACAACTTTGAGAGAAACAAAGTATGTTCACTAGTGGAAAAACACAAGGATCATAATGTCATTGGAACAAAATGGGTATACAAGAATATTAAAGATTCTCATGGGAAAGTGATTCACAATGAGGCTCGGTTGGTTTCTCAAGGCTACTCTCAAGTTGAAGGATTTGACTACGATGAAACTTTCGCTCCCGTAGCTAGACTTGGATCCATTTGTATACTACTTGCATTTGCCACTATTCATAATTTTATCTTGCATCAAATGGATGTTAAAAGTGCATTCCTAAATGTACCTTTAAATGAATGGGTATATGTTAAACAACCTCAGGGTTTCCAAGATCCCAAGTATCCTAACCAAGTGTACTTACTCCATAAGGCTTTTTATGGCCTAAAATAAGCCATGTGTGCTTGGTATGATCATTAAAATAATTTCTTAATACATCGTGGTTTTGTGCTTAGGTTAATTGATCCCACACTCTTTACAAAGAGTTTAGATGGAAAATTCTTTGTATGCCAAGTATATGTTGATGATATCATATTTGGGTCTACTAATGTGGATTTTTTAGACAAATTTGCTAAAGTAATGACAAGTGAGTATGATATGTCTATGATGGGAGAATTAAAGTTCTTCCTTGGATTTTAAATCAAGCAATATGATGAAGGAACCTTTATTTGCAAGCCAAATATATACAAGACAGGCTCAAGAAATTTGATATGGCCAAATATAAGCCATTAGGATTTCCGATGTCAACTAATGTGAATCTTAAAATGGATCACAAAGGTATACCGGTTGATCCAAACATTTATCTCTCTATTATTGGTTCTTTACTTTACCTTTGTGCATCTAAACCAGATATTATGTTTAGTGTGGGTTTTGTGTGCAAGATTCAAATCTAACCCTAAGTAAAGCCATATGATTACGGTCAAAAGGATTCTTAGGTATTTAGTAGACACTCCCACTCATGGTCTTTACTATCCTTCAAACACAAGTTTTGATCTTGTTGGATATTCGGATGCGTATTGAGGAGGTGACAAAGTCGATAGAAAATCAACCTTGGGTTCTTGCTAATTCCTTGGTAGGTCACTTGTGTGTTGGTCTTCAAAGAAACAAAATTTTATTCCCACCTCCTCCACAGAACCGGAGTATATTGCCTCCACAAGTTGTTGCTCTCAACTTTTATAGATGAGGCAATGTCTTAAGGATTTTGGAATTAATGTTGAGACAATGCCTCTTTTATGTGACAATGAGAGTGTTATAAAGATTGCTCATAATCCTATAATTCACGGCAAGACCAAGCATATTGAGATACGTATTACTTTATCCGTGATCATGTGGCTAATGAAGATATCTCACTCTCTTATTTCAACACCAAAGATCAACTCTGGCGATATATTCACAAAGCCACTTGATGTCAAGAGATTCGAACAATTAAGGAGCGAGATCAACATCGTATGTGCAAGTAATTTTAGTTGATTGGAAATCTTGCATACACACCTCTACTAGACTCTTATTTAGCTTTTAGATGTACACATGGACATTTTATGACCAGCTCTGGAAAATTTTATTAAACCTGAAGCAAAAAACATGAATATTAAGACATCATTTACCATTAAAGCATACATTTTGTATCATCATTGAAAAACACATCATTTTAAGAGCAAAATAAACAAATGTCACATGCATCAGTGGTACCATTCGATGACCCAAAAGCATCCACGAAACCTTTTGACAACTTTTATACAAGTTTCTGACAAAACACAACCATGTCTAGGTAACACCCACAAAAGTAAGTGCTACAAATATTCATTGAGACATCTAGCTATTCTAGGACACATGACTTGTTCCCTATTGCAACGCCAAAGGACTTCAAGCGGCTTGCTCCGCAAGTGCAGCGACTGAGTCGATATCGTTGTCAGGATGGAGAAACAAATATGATGCGACAATTTTCCGGTACATGGGGACACAACTTTGCAAAACAAGTGATACAACAAAATAGTTAGAGAACATATTATTGCTACGTATGAATAAGGGAACAGATTTGAGAGACGGTTACCTGCTCAAAGTGCTAAAAGATTTTTTTTCCATCAAAGTTTTCCATATATGGAATTACAAAGAAGCCATAATCATAACTGTGTAGAAACAAATACAAGAACAAAAGAAGGTTGGTGAATTGTTTGTCCAAAAATGATCATTTGGAGTAAACATGATAATTATGCAAAAAAGTACAATGTATGATGCAGCACACCCCATTCCACCAAGCCCTACATCTATACTAGACAAGGTGAATTCGCTCATGTCTCTAGATGCCTACGGTGTCTTGGTGAATGGTGCGCTACCTCACGGAACCACCCTATGCATTCTTAGTTTTGATCCTATCATGGAGCCCCAAGACGATGCCCAAGATGCTCAAGAACGTGCCTGAGATGATGCCCAACAAGTTATGGAAGAAGTCCGAGAAGAAGACATCGAGGAAGAAGAAGAGAAGCAGAAGGAGAGAGAAGAGTAGGGAGCTCGACCTCAAACCTCGGCCAGGCCGGCCTCTGGGACGGACCCCCTACAGAGGCAGCTGGCCTCCACCCCGGCCTCAGGCCGGCCTCCCTACGCGCCAGGCTGGGTGGCCATCCGAAGCGGCCGACCTCCACCCCGGCCTCAGGCCGGCTCCCCTACAAGCCAGACGGCCTCCCTGCACCCTCACCCTGGCCTCACAAGCCGGTCAAACCACCTACCCTGTTGCGCCCGCCCCTGCCTCAATGCCCGTCCATGTCGACCTCCCAGGCCGGGTGACCTGAAGACTATGGGATTTGGGGGTTTTCTCCCCCTTTTCCGCCCCACCTACCCCCTTGGCTATAAAAGGAGCCCCTTGGAGTAGATCTATGGTTAGATATGAATTTAGACATTTGAGCTTTGCTCTTCTACCCCTCTTGTGAGGCTACTCCTATGGTTTGTACCTAGGACCGTATCAAGGCTACTCCTATGATTTGCATCTAGGATTCTATCAAGAGTCATCGGGTTTCCTATCCTTTCCCCTTGGCATTCAGTTAGGGACTTTCGAATCTTCCTCAACTAACCCTTGAGGTTCTATTGGCGTGGTGGACCGGCCACGGATGTAAAGCGGTTTCCAAAAAGGTGAGTTCGGTTGGATCGATTGTACCGTAGGCGGCCGTTGCGGCTTAGTTGATGGGAGATTGGTTTTTTCAGTTCTTGCTAGTTATCTTCCCTCCCTGATCCCCCCTAGATTCCCCTCGTTTTCCCTTCGTGTTCTTCGTTCTTCGTGTTCTTGGTCGATTCGTGAAGTTCGGGCCACCTAAGAGGTACACCCTCCATCATCTCGTATGCAGCACACCCCATTCCACCAAGCCCTACATCGCTAGAATACAAGGTGAACTTAATCCTCTCTCTATATGCATTGGTGTATTGGTGAATGGTGCGCTACCTAATGAAACCACTTTATGCATGCTCAGGTTTGAACCCAGCATGGAGCCCCAAGACGATGCCCAAGATGCTCAAGAACGTGCCCAAGATGATGCGTAAGAATCTATTGAAGAATTCCGAGAAGAAGACATCGAGGAAGAAGAAGAGAAGGAGAAGGAGAGAGAAGAGCAGGGATCCCGGCCTCAAACCCTGGCCAGGACGGACCCCCTACAGAATCAGCCGGCCTCCCTGCGCGCCATGCCGGGTGGCCACCTGAAGCGGCCGGCCTCCACCACCACCATGACCGCCAAGAGCAAGACCCTTCTCAAGAAGGTAACCATGACAATGATGCTAGTGGATGTCGTGAAGCGTGCCTCCACCAACTTCACCACAATGACCATCGGCGCCCCCCCCCCATCATGACCGCCCACGCCAAGCCAATGAAGATGACCCACATGATCTTCCACCTGCTCTATTTGATAAATACCCCAATGAGCGACCCCATCAACAACAAGCAAAGGAATATGCTCCACAAGATCTTTCACCTCCCATATTGGATGAAGAACCACATGAGCGATCCCATCAACAACATGAAGACACCACTTTGAGTGTCCTTTGCTGCAATTTCCCAAGGTTCAATGGCCATGCATGGGCGTCATCATCCTCATGAGGAGTGGGAGCCTCTACATCATTGCCACCACGAATGCTATACATTTGGACCCCGCCATAGATATTGATAAAGGCCAACGTCGCCATGGATATCATGATCCTACTCCTTCATCAAGGCAAGAGGTGATATGCCCCTCACCACAGACAACAATCCACAACCTCCATGTGCGACATTCTATGAGGAAGGACTATGGACTTCATGACCAAGAGAATACGCATCCTTCATCACCAAAAGCACAACAACAACATCAAGGGTGCGAATTTACTCCTCCAATACAAAAATATCGATATCACCATGAACATGAGGATGCAACTCCACCAATCTACGATGAAGCTCCACCAATCTATGATGAAGACTTTGGTGCATATGACCTTGTGGAAGATGTTCCTCTATTTCCAACCTCTCCAAGGCCGCATCCTCATAACCATTCTCACCAAGAATATCATATTCACCGTCATCAACCACGTAAGGATGATACCATGCATGGCTTACACTACCACATAACATAGATGACCGAGCCTTCTTCAACAGAAGCCATGGCACCACCACCTCCTCCAGGGAATGCACTAACTTCGCCAAACCCGCGCACCTCAAGTGCCAAGACCTTGGAGCAATCTAATGTTTCCTCTCAAGCTTCTAGTGAGATGAGCTGTGAGAAAGAGATCCACAATCCCGTGAGTGAGAGCCACAAGCCTACAATGAGTGAAAAAATCATGAGTGTTCCGATAGAAATAGCCTTGATTGCCACCAAGAGTGAGATGAGAGTTGAGATCAAAATCCTATTTTTTCTTATTGACACTAACGGCTTACCAACTCTCTCTCCATCTTTGTTGTCTCTTTTGCAGAAATTTGGTGAACCTATCAAGCATGCTAGCCCTCATGGACTATTTGAAGGGTACGTTGCATAGAAAACAAAAAAATTCCTACGCGCGATAAACCCGAATGGCCAAGATCTAATCTATGAGATGAAAGGAAACATGGAGAAAGGGAGTCTTGAGATAACATACCCTCGAAGACTCAAAGTGGTACGAGATAAAATCTCGTTGTTGGCGTAGTCATACTCACGCCGATCTCGAGCCAGAAGAACTGCACCGCAATCCGGCGGTGCCTCCGTAATCGGTCACACGTTCAGCTCGATGAAGACTTCCGTTCCCTCGGTCCAGCGGGTAGCGAAAGTAGAGGATCCCCGCGGAACTCCAACAACACGACGGCGTGGTGGTGGTGAAGAATCCCACGGTCAGGGCTTCGCCAAGCCGGAGACCATGGAATGGAGCAACGAGTGGAGGTCAGGATGCGGGTGGGAGTGGGCTACCCGCGGTGCCCACTACCCAAGCCCACATAAAACGTTAAGTGGGAGCCCGCAGGTTAGTAGAAAAATTATGTGGGCATATGTGGGCATCCCACTTAGCCCACAATTAATCCCACATTTCGACGATTGCTTCCACTATGTCACGACTTAGGGAGTGGACGGGGAGCCGCCGCCCACCGACTAGCTCCGCCATGGCAGTTGCTTCTCCTCCAGCTGCGGGAATCTGACATCTTCCCTCCAACCGTCAACCCTCTCAACTCTCTTTCAAGGTCTGAAGCTCCCGGAGCAAAAGAACTCCCGTCACCGTGCACCGCCACATCGATAGCTCCATAAACACTGGCTTCGCCTTCTAGTTCTGCAACATCTCCGCGCACGACGACCTCCTCTGCACGCAGCAGCAAGTCGGCGCAGGGACGAAGCTAGAAAAATTGGCGCGGGTGTCAGCAGCCAATGCCAATAATGAAAAAAAAATCGATGGAAGCAAATTCACGTTGTAATACAGAAAATGAAAAAAATCCGAAGCCAACAATAATAGTTTTCATATGCAAAAGCTTGTCATACCGAGTACAAACTGATAGAAGTAATAAACTGACTTGTTTACACATCTAGAAAAAATTGCCAACAGAATGACTACCAACTTGTGTAACATCCTGAAAAAAAATAGAGAATACATATTATATCCACAAGAACTAGACCGGAAAAATATACATGAATGAAATACAAAAGATATAAAGTGACATGAACTCACATTTTAGAGCTTCCTTTCTCGATCTTTAATCTTCTTAAATATATCAATCACATCATCATTCGTGATGGTAGAAAATATATATTTCTCCACATAGCAAATCATAACATCACTCATGAACTTCTCACCCATTTTATTCCGCAGAACACTCTTGACAATATTCATTGCTGAAAAGCATCTCTCCACTGATGCTGTGGCGACCTGCAAAATTAACACCAATCTTGTCTAATTCTAAGTGGCCTTGAACTCTCAGCTGCATCAAAACTTTGTGATGCCGTTCGTTTCAACACAAATCTGTCCATAATTTCCTATGTGAAACAACCAAAAAAACAAGATAGAAAATTTTAGTTTGGGCTTTGTTTGCACTTTGCAGCTTGCGTACAGACTATGGCGGCGATCTGCCATTCTGAAGTCTCCACAAATTACAACTTGATCTTTATTTAGGCTGGGAATTTCAGTCTTCTAAAGTTGGGCTGGGCCGCTGTGGTCAGCTGTGATTTTTTAGTGGGTTCAGATTACAGATTTCTTAAGACTGCTTAGCTGAAATGGCCAGAGTCACTGGTGTCAGCTGACACCAGCGATTGTACGGGAGCTCCGTCCCTGAGTGGGCGTAGCAACCAGACCAAGCCCACCTATGGAAGTAGTACTCCCGGGTGGTGTTCGTACAACGCCGTGGTGAGGCCGCAGGGGTGGCTCGCGTGGCCGGAGTTCATCGAGGGGAACATGTGATTACCGCCCACTGGCGTCACGTTCACGGCCGGACTCGTGTGTTGATCATCCCCAACAGTCGCAGGGTATAGAGATACGAGTAGTGGGAGTTTGGATTGTGTCGTTAATTGTTGGTCAACGGAAAAGAGAACTTCACTCTCCTGGTGATAATTTGTGTTGTGCTGATGTACACTTTGTTTCGAAATAGTATTGCCTTTCTTTAGTATTGGAAATAACCATTTTTTCTATAATTTCTTATGCAAATTATGTCGGTAACGCGGGCCCCGCGGGTACCCGCGAAGATTACGTGAGCTACCCGCATAATCCCACGTAATTATGCGGGCATATGCGGGTGTTTCGTGGGCGTGCCGAGGGTCGTCCCACTTGCATCCTTAGGTGGAGGGAAAAGGGAGTGGGCAAGTGTGTGGAGAAGAGGGAGCTCTCACGCTCCTTTTATAGGGGAGGGGGAGGCAGCCCAAGGGGGGGGTGCGGCCAGCCATGGGTGCCCCCACCCCTTCCTCTCTTCATGTGAGTGGAAGCCCCACTCACACCCACTAATACTCCCTTAATTTTCCACTTAGAAAATCCAAAGTTTTTTCTTTAATTAATAAATAAAATATTTTTTTTCTTTATTTATATTTGTTAATTCCATTAACAAACATTTGCATGCAGCACCTCGAATCATTTGTTAATTCTATTAACAACCATTCGATGAAAAACCCCTTGAACTATTTCAATTTTCCCCGAAACAATTTTTCGGAGCTGCCCAAAATATTCTTTGGTATTCCGTATCCTCTCTAACGCTTCATCGAATCTTAAGTGTGTCACCCTACGGTTCGCGAATAATATAGACATGATCGAGACTCCTCTCCGATCAATAATCAACAGTGTGATCTGGAGATCCGTGACGACTCCTATATATTCAACGATGACTCTCGTGATCGTGTGAACCTTTCAACGTCGTAACGATTTCCCTTTGTCTTGCAATATTTTACTTGCCTGAGATCCGATCATCGGTATCCACCATACCTTGTTTGATCTCGTTATCTGACAAGTAATCTTTTCTTGTTCCTGTGATATAACATCCTTGTGATCATATCACGTGCTTGCAAGCGGTGTCGATGTGATATCGCCGAGAGGGCCCTGAGTATATCTCTCCGTCATATTGGATGGACAAATCCCATTCTTGATCCATGAGCTTAAACTAACACTTTCTGAATACCTAATGCCACCTTTATAGTCACCTTGTTACGGTGTGATGTTTGATGTTATCAAAGTATTCTTTCGGAATTAGTGATTAACATGATCTCATGGTCTAAGGAACAATGTTACTCCGAATGTAAGACATAACAACAAAACTAAATGACTTGATCATATTGTTATACTTAGTTACGGTCTAAGTTCATCATGTCATTCTCCTAATGACATGATCCCGTTATTAACAACATCTAATGTCTATGATCAGGAAACCTTGATCATCTGTTAATCTACGAGCTAGTTAAAAGAGAGGCGTCACTAGGAACGTCGGTTTGTTTATTAATCACACATGTATCAACGTTTCCGGTTAATTCAATTCTAGCATGAGAAATAAACATCTATCATAAACAAGGAGTAACATAATAAACACTTCATTATTGCCTCTCGGGCATATTCCCTTCAGTCTCCCACTTGCACTAGGGGCAATAATCTATATTACATAGTGATGAATCTAACACCCATTGAGTTCTGGTGTTGATCATGTTTTGCCCTTGAGAGAGTTTTAGTCAACGGATCTGCCACATTCAGATCCGTATGTACTTTGCAAATCTTCATATCCACATCTGCGACATGCTCACGGATGGAGTGAAAATGGCGCTTGATATGCTTGGAATTCTTGTGAGACCTTGAATCCTTAGCATTCGCTATGTCACCATTGTTGTCACAATAGATAACTATTGGATCCAACTCACTTGAAACCACGCCTAGTTTGGATATGAACTCCTTCATCCAAACTGCTTCATGTGTTGCCTCCGAGGCAGCAACATATTCCGCTTCTGTTGATGATCCCGCCACCACGGATTTCTTGGAACTCCTCCAGCTTACGGCTCCTCCATTCATAACAAATACGTACCTGGACTGAGACTTAGAGTCATCCGGATCAGTGTCAAAGCTAGCATCGACGTAACATCTTGCGACGAGCTCTTCTCACCTCCATATATGAGAAACATATCCTTAGTTCTTCTCAAGTACTTAAAGATATTCTTGACCGCCGTCCAGTGTTCCAAACCTGGATTGGATTGGTACCTACTAGTCAAACTAATAGCATGTGCCACATCCGGTCTTGTACATAGCATAGCATACATGATAGAACCTATGGTTGAGGCATAGGGAATCAAACTCATTCTCTCTCTATCTTCTGCTATAGCTGGACATTGAGTCTTACTCAAAGTTTTGCCTTGCAACATAGGTAAGAACCCCTTCCTACTCTCTTCCATTCTGAACTTCTTCAGAATCTTGTCAAGGTATGTACTTTCCGAAAGTCCAATTAAGCGTCTTGATCTATCCCTGTAGATTTTGATGCCTAATATATAAGCTGCTTCACCAAGGTCTTTCATCGAAAAACTACTGTTCAAATAACATTTTACGCTTTTTTAAAGTTCTATATCATTTCCAATCAACAATATGTCATCCACATATAGTACTAGAAATGTTACAGAGCTCCCACTCACTTTCTTGTAAATACAATCTTCTCCGTATGTTTGGACAAATCCAAACCCTTTGATCACCTTATCAAAACAGAGGTTCCAACTCTGGGATGCTTGCTTCAGTCCATAAATGGAACGTTGAAGCTTGCACACCTTGTCAGAATCCTTAGGATCAACAAAACCTTTGGGTTGCATCATATACAACTCTTCCTCAATGTCACCATTAAGGAACATCGTTTTGACATCCATCTGCCAGATTTCATAATCGAAAAATGCAACAACTGCTAACATAATCCTAACTGACTTCAGCATCGCTACTGGTGAGAAAGTCTCATCATAGTCAACTCCTTGAATTTGTCGGAAACCTTTTGCGACAAGTCAAGCTTTATAGACGGTCACATTACCATCAACGTCAGTTTTCTTTTTAAAGATCCATTTGTTCTCAACGGCCTTGCGGTCATCGAGTAAGTCCACCAAAGTCCAAACTTGGTTTTCGTACATGGATCCTATTTCGGATTTCATGGCTTCAAGCCATTTGTTGGAATCCGGGCTCATCATCGCTTCATCATATGTCGCAGGGTCATCACCTACATCTACCATGAAGTTTAATACGGGATCTCCGTACAGTTCAGGAGATGTACGTTCCCTAGTGACCTGCGAGGTGCGGTAGTTTCCTCTATTGGAGTTTCATGATCTTGATCATTAGCTCTCTCTTCAACTGACGGGGTCGGCACCGGAACAATTTCCGGCGCTGCGCTACTCGCCATTCCAAGAAGAGAAGGATCAATAACTTCGTCGAGTTCTACCTTCCTACTATTCACACCTTTCAAGAGAAACTCCTTCTCCAAAAAGGATCCATTCTTGGCAACGAAAATCTTGCCTTAGGATCTATGATAGAAGGTGTACCCTATTGTTTCTTTAGGGTATCCTATGAAGACGCATTTTTCCGCTTTGGGTTCAAGTTTCTCTGGTTGAAGCTTCTTCACATAAACATCGCATCCCCAAAATTTTAGAAAGGACAGCTTAGGTTTGTTTCCTAACCATAATTCATACGGTGTCGTTTCAACAGATTTAGATGGTGCCCTATTTAAAGTGAATGTAGCGGTATCTAGTGCATAACCCCAAAACGATAGTGGAAAATATGTAAGAGACATCATAGATCAAACCATATCCAATAAAGTAAGATTACGACGTTCAGAAACACCATTACGCTGTGGTGTTCCGGCAGGTGTGAGTTGTGAAACTATTCCACATTGTTTCATATGCATGCCAAACTCGTAACTTAGATATTCACCTCCATGATCAGATCGTAGAAATTTAATCTTTCTGTTACGATGATTTTCAACTTCACTCTGAAAATCTTTGAACTTTTCAAATGTCTCAGATTTGTGTTTCATTAAGTAAATATACCCATATCTACTCAAATCATCTGTGAAAGTGACAAAGTAATGATATCCACCGCGCGCCGATACACTCATTGGTCCACACACATCAGTATGTATGATTTCCAGTAAGTCTGTCGCCTGTTCCATGGTTCTAGAAAACGGGGTTCTAGTCATCTTGCCCATAAGGCATGGTTCACATGTTTCAAATGATTCATAATCAAGTGATTCTAAGAGTCCATCTGAATGGAGCTTCTTCATGCGTTTAACACCAATATGACCTAAGCGGCAATGCCACATGTAAGTAGCAATATCATCATTTAATTTAATTCTTTTGGCATTCACATTATGAATATGTGTATCAATACTATCAAGATTCAAAAGAAATAAACCATTCTTCTCAAGTGCATGACCATAAAAGATATTATTCATATAAATCGAACAACCATTGTTCTCAGCCTTAAAGGAATAACCATTCTGCATTAAGCAAGATCCGGAAACGATATTCATGCTTAATGCAGGCACCAAATAACAATTATTGAGGTTTATAACTAATCCCGATGGTAGACGTAGAGGCAGCGTCCCGACGGCGATCACATCAACTCTTGATCCATTGCCGACGTGTATCGTCACCTCATCCTTTGCTAGTGGTCGCTTATTCTGCAGCTCCTGTTTCGAGTTACATATGTGAGCAACCGAACCAGTATCAAATACCCAGGTGCTACTACGAGTACTAGTAAGGTACACATCAATAACAAGTATATCATATATACCTTTGTTCACTTTGCCGGCCTTCTTATCTGCCATATATTTGAGGCAATTGCGCTTCCAGTGGCCAATACCCTTGCAATAATAGCACTCAGTCTCAGGCTTAGGGCCATACTTGGTTTTCTTCTCAGGAGTAGCAACATATTTGCCACCCTTCTTGAAGTTAACCCTTGGCTTGCCTTTCTTGCCTTTCTTGAAACTAGTGGTCTTATTGATCATCAACACTTGATGTTCTTTCTTGATCTCCACTTCAGCAGTTTTAAGCATCGAGAGAAGCTCAGGAAGAGACTTCTTCATGCCTTGCATATTATAGTTCATCACGAATTTCTTGTAACTAGGTGGCAGAGATTGGAGAACACGATGTATCCCTAGCTCATTGGGAATCGTTATTCCCAAGGCTATGAGCTTATCAGCGTACGCAGACATCTTGAGTACGTGCTCACTAACGGAGTTGTTTTCTTCCATCATGCAGGTAAAGAACTTTTCTGAAGCGTCATAACTCTCAACTGCGGCATGGGTATCGAAAATCATTTTCAATTCTCCCATTGTGTCATACGCAGTGTTGTTCTCGAAACGTTTTCGCAGCTCTGGCTCTAATCCATAGAGGATGCCGCAGTGAACTATACTGTGGTCTTCTTGTTGAGTTAGATAAACATTTTTATCTTCATCAGAAGCATCATCAGCGGGCTGGTCACCTAGAGGTGCATCAAGCACATAGAGCTTCTTGCAAGCAGTGAGGAGAATACTCAGGTTAAGTGCCCAGTTGGTAAAGTTGCTCCTATTGTTCGCTAATCTCTCTCTCTCCATGAACATACTGAAATTGAAGGTAGATGGTGCCATGATCTACAACATATTTGCAAAGACTATTTAGACTATGTTTATGATAAATTAAGTTCAAGTTAATTCTAAAATTACTCCATGAACTCCCACTCAAAAACAACATCCCTCTTAGTCGTCTTTAGTGATTACACGAACCAAATTCACTACACCGAAACCGATCATCACGTGAGACGGTGTAGTTGCAAAGGCGAACATCAACATGTTTATCATATCATCCATACGACTCATGCTTTACCTTTCGGTTACGTGTTCCGAGGCCATGTCTGTACATTCTAGCCTCGCCAAGTAGAACCGTAGTATTGCGTGTGTTTCAAGGCCATGTCTGTACATGCTAGGCTTGAAAACACCCGTTGTATGCGAACGTTGATTCTATCACACCCGATCATCACGTGGTGTCTCGAAACGACGAACTTTCTTAACGGTGCATACTTAAGGAAGAACACATTATTATCTTGATATTAAGTGAGAGGGATCATCTTATAATGCTACCGTCACGATCTAAGCAAAATAAGATGCATAAAAGGATAAACATCACATGCATGGATAATGTGATATGATATGGTCTTTCTTGCACTTGATCTCCATCTTGTGCATCATGGTATGATCTCCGTCATTCCACCGGCGTGGCACCAAGGTTCGTAGCACCTCCATCTTGATTGTCCATTACAACATCTCACATGGATATAATAAACAACACGCAGGCCATAAAATAAGACAACCATATGGCTCCAGCCGGTATGTCAATAATTTACAAAAGATATCGTCTCATACATAACATTTGTAACATTGACGATATCACATCACATGCCCTACAAAACCAAGTTAGACGCCTCTAATTTATTTTTCCATATTTTACGTGGCTTTGGGCTTACGAGGATATAACCGTTCATACCTACGTACAAGAACCACAACATTGATAAAACATATTTTTAACAACCCTTTTTAGATTAGATCTTAACTATAGTAGGAGGAACAGACACCCCCCTTAGTCACAAGTGAGCCAATTCTCGCGTACATAGTACACGTAAACTTAGTCTAGGGCAGCTTCATCCTACTATGCCACTAAGATCATAAAATACTCAAAGAGGCAAAAACATGATCATGAACGCCCACATACTCCTATGTGTTCTACCCGTACAATTCATCTACGCATAGATCCGGCTCTGATACCACTGAAGGGTACGTTGCATAAAAAACAAAAAAATTCCTACGCGCAATAAACCTGAATGGCCAAGTTCTAATCTATGAGATGAAAGGCAAAGGGGAGAAAGAGAGTCTTGAGATAACATACCCTCGAAGACTCAAAGTGGTACGAGATAAAATCTCGTTGTTGGCGTAGTCGTACTCACGCCGATCCCGAGCGAGAAGAAGTGTACCACAATCCGGCGGTGCCTCCGTAATCGGTCACACGTTCAGCTCGATGAAGACTTCCGTTCCCTCGATCCAGCGGGTAGCGGAAGTAGAGGATCCCCGTGGAACTCCAACAGCATGACGGCGTGGTGGTGGTGAAGAATCTCACGGTCAGGGCTTCGCCAAGCCGGAGACCATGGAATGGAGCAGCGGGTGGAGGGAAAAGGGAGTGGGCAAGTGTGTGGAGAAGAGGGAGCTCTCACCCTCCTTTTATAGGGGAGGGGGGCAGCCCAAGGGGGGTGCGGACAGCCATGGGTGCCCCCACCCCTTCCTCTCTTCATGTGAGTGGAAGCCCCACTCACACCCACTCATACTCCCTTAATTTTCCACTTAGAAAATCCAAAGCTTTTTCTTTAATAAATAAATAAAACATTTTTTATTTCTTTATTTATATTTGTTAATTCCATTAACAAACATTTGATGCAGCACCTCGAATCACTTTTTAATTCTATTAACAACCATTCGATGAAAAACCCTTGAACTATTTAAATTTTCCCCGAAACAATTTTTTGGAGCTGCCCAAAATATTCTTCGGTATTCCGTATCCTCTCTAAAACTTCATCGAACCTTAAGTGTGTCACCCTACGGTTCACGAATAATATAGACATGATCGAGACTCCTCTCCGATCAATAATCAACAGCGGGATCTGGAGATCCGTGATGACTCCTATATATTCAACGATGACTCTCGTGATCGTGTGAACCTTTCAACGTCGTAACGATTTCCCTTTGTATCGCGATATTTTACTTTCCCGAGATCCGATCATCGGTATCCACCATACGTTGTTTGATCTCGTTATCTGACAAGTACTCTTTTCTTGTTCCCGTGATATAACATCCTTGTGATCATATCACGTGCTTGCAAGCGGTGTCGATGTGATATCACCGAGAGGGCCCTGGGTATATCTCTCCGTCATATTGGATGGACAAATCACATTCTTGATCCATGAGCTTCAACTAACACTTTCTGAATACCTAATGCCACCTTTATAGTCAACCTGTTACGGTGTGGTGTTTGATGTTATCAAAGTATTCTTTCGGTATTGGTGATTAACATGATCTCATGGTCTAAGGAATAATGTTACTCCGAATGTAAGCCATAACAACAAAACTAAATGACTTGATTGTATTGTTATACTTAGTTAGGGTCTAAGTTCATCATGTCATTCTCCTAATGACATGATCCCGTTATTAACAACATCCAATGTCTATGATCAGGAAACCTTGATCATCTGTTAATCAACGAGCTAGTTAAAAGAGAGGCTTCACTAGGAACGTCAATTTGTGTATTAATCACACATGTATCAACGTTTCCGGTTAATACAATTCTAGCATGAGAAATAAACATCTATCATAAACAAGGAATAACATAATAAACATTTTATTATTGCCTCTCGGGCATATCCCCTTCACTATTCACCATACATGGCTCTCCACACCGCATGAACATCAACACGAACTTGAAGACTTGGAAGGAGTACATTCCGCTCGTCAAGACCTACATGGAGTTCGACAAGCGCATCAACGACAATTCATTCTTCATCCACATCCCGCAAGTCAAGATCTAGACGGAGTCTGACAAGCGCATAAACGATAATGCATTCTCCGTCTACATCCCATACGTCAAGATGTACATGGAATTCGACAAGCACATCAATGACAATGCATTCTCCGTCTACATCCCACACGTCAAGATGTACATTGAGTTCGACAAGCGCATAGACGACAATTCATTATCCGCCTACATCCCACACGTCAAGATGTACATGGAGTTCGACAAGCGCATCAACGACAACGCATGCCATAACTACATCCCACCCGTCAAGATGGTGTACATGGAGTTCGACAAGCGCATCAACGACAACTCATGCCATGACTACATCCCACACATCAAAATGTACATGGACTTCGACAAGAGAATCAACGACAATGCAAGCAATGGAGTGGAGTGCAACCAATACGTCGAGTTTTTCTACGCCCAAGCGTTTCCGCAAGCAATGGAGCACCCGACTTTTGAGCTATTCGACGACTACTACACCTCCATTCGCGATCTTCATCACCCAATCAAAGATGACCATTTCAAGATCGTCATCCAATTTGGACCGCCCCCACTACGAGCGTACCTTTGCATGGCCTTCGATAAACGGATCAATTTCAACGACATCTTCGTCATCAACATTCCTTCTCCCTCTCATGGTTACACGCGCGAAAGGCCGGATCAAGAGTCGAGGACGACTCTTGTCCATGGGGGGGGGGGATGATGCAACACACCCCATTCTACCAAGCCCTACATCGCTACTAGATAAGGTGAACTCACGCCTCTCTCTATATGCCTTCCGTGTCTTGGTGAATGGTGCGCTACCTCATGGAACCACCCTATGCATGCTCAGTTTGATCCCACCATGGAGCCCCAAGACGATGCCCAAGATTCTCAAGAACGTGCCCAAGATGATGCCCAAGAAGTTATGGAAGAATTACGAGAAGAAGACATCAAGGAAGAAGAAGAGAAGAGCAGGGAGCCTGGCCTCAAACCTCGGCCAGGCCGGACCCCCTACAGAGGAAGCCAACCTTCGCCCCGGCCTCAGGTCGGCATCCCTGTGCGCCAGGCCGGGTGGCCACCCAAAGCGGCCGACCTCCACCCCGGCCTAAGGCTGGATCCCATGCAAGCTAGGCCGGACTCCCTGCGCCCCCACCTTGGCCTGACAAGCCGGCCAGGCTGGCCTCCCAGGCAGGGTGCCCTGAAGACTGCAGGATTTGGGGGTTTTCTCCCCCTTTTCCACCCCACCTACCCTCTTGGCTATAAAAGGAACCCCTTGGACTAGATCTAGAGTTAGAGATGAATTTAGACATTTGAGCTTTGCTCTTGTGCCCTTCTTGTGAGGCTACTTCTATGGTTTGTACCTAGGACCGTATCAAGGCTAATCCTATGATTTGTATCTAGGATCATATCAAGATTCATCGGGTTTCCTATCCTTTTCTCTTGGGATTTAGTTAGGGACTTTCCAATCTTCCTAAACTAACCCTTGAGGTTCTATTAGCATGGTGGACCTGCCACGGGTGTGAAGCGGTTTCCAAAAAGGTGAGTTTGGTTGGATCGATTGTCCCGTAGGCGGCCGTTGCGTCTTAGTTGACGAGGGATCAGGCCACCCAAGAGGTTAACCCCTCCATAAATGTATGCAACACAACTAAAATGAGGTTGGTACAACATCTCACACCTAATGCAACATACAGTAACAACAAACATGATAAAACGGGGATTATCACTGGCCCACTATACTACACACACTGCCACTAGCTCATATGTGCAAGACCACAGGAAAATAATAAAAGAAAATGAAAAGGTGGACTCACTAGGTAGCCTATTGCAGGTACTTAGCAAGATCGACACGGAAAAAAAAAGCAACATCACCCTTCATGCAATCCGATTCGTTCACAAGCTTCTAAAAATTGGCAACATGCTAAAATATAAACAATGAAAATAAACTAAGGTGAAGAAACAACAAAAATGTTGAGATATGATTAACTTCATATCATGAAGGGGGAAAGTAGTAAAAATCAAAAGGTACTTAAACACTAATAATGTTATCGACTGTGCGCATCAATGAAGCTGAATTTACATTATTCAACGAGTCAAACATATTGATCTGATAAAGCAATAAATTGACAGTGCAAATAACCCATTGATTTTAATGGACGATTGTAAAGTATAGTTACCCGAACACAAAATGGTACAAAGAGTGATTAGAGTTTGACACATTGAGCACCAAGATGTGATCGAACCATATCCATAATGCAAAAGTATAAGAACTCCAACAGAAATTTGCAACATATGAGGTCGGCTTTTGCAGCTTTGAATTCTTTGCAAGCTCTTCTGAATTGAGCCATGCAGGATTTTGACTTGAAATTTGCTGGGTCCATAGATAGTTGATCCTTTAAAAACAATATCGACACAGAACAATGAGCTTGGATAATACATAGTTCAAAAGAAATGTACCAATGCAAGCTGATTAACACTTACAATCATGATACATTAGAAAGCAAACTTCTTGCATGTCCTAAAATTTTTATGCTTCATACTGAAACTCTCAATGGACAATGACATGATTTCATTGTCCAAATAAGCACGTGGATTTAACGATCCTTGCCAGTTAGGGTATGATGCGTAGAATCCACCAATCTTGATAAAAGGTGGGCTGAAAAGAGTACACATAGATCACAAAATGTATCAGCATACAAAGAGAAGTCAACATGTCAAGCCAACAAAGGATGAATTTGATAAACTAATAGTGAAACAACAGTGAAGCAAATGTAACAAAAAAAATTATCCAACCCATTTGAGGAACTTATGATGCAAAATAAACAGAGGATGTATCAGATTAACTAACTATGATTCACCATGCTTCAGTTTTTTGATCCTTTGCTTATGTACTACATATTTTGTGTACAGAGCATCGCAATAAGAGATAATCTTCGGCCTCTTCATTTGTTGCACCGTGTCGAAATCCTTTGCTACCCTTTTATGCATGGTCCTCTTAGCATGGGTGGTTGGACCACTGCTCACGTCAACAAGAGCTTGGTCGACCCCTGTAGCTACAAAAGTGGGAACACAAAATATTGGCATTTCGTAAAAGAAAAGAAGAAGGAAGGGAATTCTGCAAAACATAAATAGCTCAAAGATGGTACACCTGTAGGGACGGATGAGTTGGCTTGTTGTGGAGGCATGTCGATGTTCTGCTGGAACACATGGGATGGCTCTGAATGCGTAGACTCTGCATGACTTACTCTTCCAGTATTGAAGAAGTAATATTCCTCTAAACCTTTGGGAAATAACTCTATAGATGGTGAGTCATCACGTGAAACAACCACGCGTCTGGGGTTCGGTCCAATTTGAGGGACCCAGTCAGGTCTACTGCCGCCCGCCTTGTTGGCAACCATAACAGCATCGCCACTAACAATTTCATCAGCTTTCTTACCCGCCGCAATAGCTTCCCCAATTGCTACAATGGCTTCCACCCGAGTATTAGGGAGATCTTAAGAAGACTTCACAGGTTCCTTAGGAGAACCTGAGCCAACATTTGATCGCGATTATGCACGCCGATGATGGCTTCTTCCTGTGCAGTTGTATCACGGGCGTGCACTCCAAGGCTGAAATCATTATCCGATGTTGGATCAACAGCTTTTTGGTCTGTTGTTTCATGTACATCATCACCTATAGCAGCAGAGCTAGCATCTTTCAACAACAGCGACATCCTTCTGCATTGAATTGACTGCACCGCACGCCCAAAAGATGACAAAACACCCTTCAAATCTACCGCAAATAGTCATTTGTGTTTCTCATACAGATCCTTGAACTGAGGTGGTACCTGAATACATACATATAGTAGAAAAGAACATACTAATGGCACCGAAAAGAAAATAATGCATGAGCATAGTGTAACATCCAAAAAACTAATTAAAAATGTGAGTGTCTAATATGTAAGAAAGACTAAAGACACAAGTAGCATATATGGATATAACATGTAACAAAAAAATATATACCAATGCAACATAATGTTGAACAACACAACTTACCCCAAGGTCTTGGCTAGAAGGAAATTAGCCCTGAAGCCAGTCTGCAAGAGTAGCACGTGGCTTGACAAAAGAACTCGTTGCATTCTGACTTGGAACATTCATGTCATCTTGGACATGTTTCTCTGGTGGCTCATTAGCTCCATGTACATGGGAAATGGCGTAGGTGGTATTGCATATATCCCGGATCTTTCACATAAAAGGACCAAGTTAAACAAGGCAGGAACAAAAACAAGCTAAACCTACATAAAAATGGACTGACTCCCACTGATAAGGCATGTTAACTTACTGGATGTTTCCCAAACACATTTTCCGTTAGTGTTTTCTTGTTCTTATCTACAGCAACAACAAGATCGAAATCTGCTTTGCACACATGACAAGCCCTCGGGAGCGAATAGTCTATAACAGGCTGTTCAGGCTCAAGTAGCGGGAAGTCCAGGTGGCCAGCATAGATAATCTATAGCAAAAAAGGATATGGAAACATGTTATGTACATACAACGCGGGGGGGGGGGGTAAAACAATTTAGTGTAAACAACACAAAACATGCGCCATACTTACAACTAAGGCAGGCAAGCATGATCCAATGGAAAATTATTTCGTAGGAAGAGAAAGATTGTCTAATTGGAACTGTCTGTTTGCTTAGAATTTGGCCACTTGGTCCATGCAAACCTTTCAAACTTCTTCAGGCCACTCATACTCATCAACCGTATCCATATCAAGCAAACTGCCAAGATAATCCAAAGGAACCATATTACTCGTTCCAGGGAAGAGAATAGTTGCAAAACAGAAAAGAGAAAATGATCTATTTATCATCACAACATCTTCATCAACATAGTTCTTCAACATGCCTCCAGTCAAAGAAATTGGAGCCCTTGATATTGGAAGATCGCCATCATGGTACCAATTGCGGAGCTCTGTATGATCACCCTTCTTCAAGTAAGCAACAGGTGTTGCGACCGTTGGTAGGTTGGAAACCTTCTGGAGCATATCTCTAGTGAAGAGAATTCGCTTCCAAACCTTGCGACGGTACTCACGCAGCTTCAGGTCTATGCCCATGACAACCCACTCAAGTAGCTCGTCGGGACACTGAACCTGGAAATCTTGGCCAGGTCAGAAAAGCAATAATTCCCGATTACATTCCTTTTTGCGTCGTTCAGCTCATTGTCAACAAAATTGCATAGCCTCTTCGCACCAAATCGAAGCTTGAATGGTGCAATAACTTTATTTTTATCTTTTTTACCACTGCCCGGGGCCATGATTGCAATCACTGCACAAACATTGTAACAAAATGTATAAGCAAAAACAGAAAAGGAAAAATAGACATGATGTGAAATGCAACAACAAAATTAAAAAATGGAAGCCCTGCAACAAAAAATAAAAATATGATACATACAAACAAATCAAACAAAGAAACACACTACCCCCTATTGTACCATTCCAAATTAAATCAACTAAGCATGGAATGCCTCCAATTCCATCTGCAACCAAGACCATGCTACATAGACAAGAAATCAAGAAAATCAAGCAGAAAAACAACACCCTTAAGTAATAAGTTAGCTAGTACTAGTAACTAGATGGAGTTCAAAATTGTAACAAAAATAGAGATTTCATGATGTAGCAAAATTCACTAGTTTTGGCAAGGAGGACACGTGACCAAGCTACAATGTTACGGTATCAAAATCATGTTGAAGCAATCTGTTTTTAGTGACAAATTGCACCAATGTTTTTTATATAAACAACATGTTACAAGCAGCTAAAGCATGATTCGTCCACTGGCAAATCCCAGTACACATACAAAATGAACACTATGCACAGATGAAAACCAAAATTACCTACAAACAGGGATTGACTACACATGGGGAGGATGCTACATAGATGACCATGGGGATTAAGTACACATGGGAAGGATGCTACATCTCCTCTCATAACCCGGATTGAATCCCCAGGTGACGAACCCTAGCACTAAATTCCCCTGAACAAACATAAATCCTACAAAAATCGACTGAAATGGAGATCTCGTATGTGCGGAGGGTGAACAAGCATAGGGGCTGCTGACCTGAAACTCGACAGCGGCGGAGATCTCGACGGCGACGACGACCTCCAAACAATGGCAACTCGTCCCACCATCAAGGGAAACAGGGGAATCATAGGTAGAAGGCGAGTTTCAGCGCCGCGGCCCCACGCCCCTACACCGCCGGACAACACCGCCGTCGACCTGCTGCGTGACGTCTGTACCTCGTCGCATCTCTCTCTCGCGCGCGCTATGGGGACAAAGCCCCACCTAGGCGATAAATGGTGGTAACGGACAGAAATGTAGCATTAAAATCGCTATGTCCTAACGGGCTACGCGTGGGGCAGTCTGGCCCAGCAACGGGCCGGCGAGACGTGCACAATGCGAGTCACAGCGCGATGATAAGTTACAACCGGCTGGATTCAAGCGTCTTCCAAATAAAAAAGACCTAACACGTTATAATCTCGATGGGCATGCTTTTCTCCCTCCCCCTTTTGACAATGGGTAACGTTGTACTCCCTTTAGAGGACGGGACACGCACGCGCTCTCTGCTTGCTCCGCGCACCTCGTGGCCAAGATGGGGTCCACCACGTTGACTGACCTGGCAAGGGTTAGTGGCGGACAAAAGCAGGCTCGTCCCAACAACTAGCAATCACAACCATCCCAACGTATTGTTGCATGGCCGGTGACTATAATAGCACAAGTTTTTCTCCGGCGAAGTTAGTTTTTTGCTAAAATAGCACACTTTTTTTTTGCTGTAGTTGTTATTTAGGTTTGCTATGATAGTACAAATTGTTTGCTAAAAATATTTTCCCGCGAGAGTCTCCGACAAACTCAGCTTTTTTGCTACAATAGAAGATATTTTTTTGCTATAATTGTTTTTCAATTTTGCTATCGTATTACAAATTTTTTGCTACAATGTGTCCGGCGAGGTCTCCGGCGAAGTCAATTTTTTTGCTACAGTGGCATAATTTTTTTGATGCAATTATTCTTTATGTTTGCTATATTAGTAAAAAATGTTTGTTCCCACGTTTCCGACGAGGCCAGTCTTTTTTTGGTAAGTTTTTTCCGTAAATTGTTTTTACTACATTGAGCAAAAGAAGGAAGTTGTGCTTATGCCGCAAAAGTGAGACTTATGCAGCAAAACCGGAAAGTTGTGGAGCAAAAGTAGATTTTATGGATTTCTTTTTGAAGACGTGTCAGCTAGGGGTGTCATCCAAGGGAGGAGGATTTTCCCCGGGAGGACGCTCGGCAGGGGCCTTTGACAATTTAACGGTGAGGCCGGATCCCAGCTGTACCTGCGGCAGCGGCAACTGGGCGCAAGTTGGCTCTCTTTCCAGTTCCGGTCTTCCATCTTTCAGGTTGCCGTTTTCATGTCACCCCTTTATAAATAACCGAAACCACCTTCCGATCCCCGGAGACCAACAGGCTCCTCAGTTGAAGAAAAAACTCCAACGCCTCCACCCCCTCCGATGGAGCTCCTGAGCGGCCCGGCGCTCGCGTGGCAGCAGTACCGGTCGCTGCTCCGCAAGAACGCGGCGCTCGCGTGGCGCCACCGGCGGTCGTCCGCGCTGCAGCTGCTCTCGTCCCTGGTCTTCATCTTCCTCATCTTCTGCATCGACCGCGCCGTACGCTCCCGCTTCTCCTACACCACCGCCTACCAGAACGTGCCCGATCCCAAGGCGCTCGTCGCGCCGCCCATCCCGCCCTGCGAGGACAAGTTCTTCGTCAAGTCACCATGCTACGACTTCCTCTGGAGCGACGGCGGCAGCGCCCGCGTCGCGGGGCTCGTCGATGCCATCCGGGCGAATAACCCCGGCCGCCCGATCCCGTCTGACAAGGTGAGGACCTTGATTTGATTCCTCTCGTTTTTTCGAGTTATTATTAGCTTGATTTTGGGTGCAATACGTGTGTGCGGCGTGGGTACAGCTGGTTTGGGTGACGTCGAGTTAGTTGCTCGCACGTTTGGTGTGAAAATTTTGGGTGTTTCCTTTTACGGAAAAGATTTATTCTGTTAGGTGAGTATGATCGAAAACTTCGTGTGTTTTTGTCAAAAGAAAACTGCGTGAATTTTTGTGACTCTTATGAGGAAGTGGTTTTATTTTTAACTTTCTTAAGAGAACTATAGCATTGCGATTTGGCCCCAGGTGCTGAACGTCCATGTACCAAATCAAGTTTTGTACGTATTACGCAAGCCTATTGGAGCAGGTTGGCTGTTTTGGCGTAGAACTTAGATCGTCATTTAGGTTTGATGTTGAAAATTTCGTTATGTGGTTTGCTTCCATTTGGTTTACCGCACTCAAACTGTGGGCACCCACTTTTAGTTGGCGGAACTTGCGAGTTTTCCTAATTGAGAAAAGAACTCTATTTTGTTTAGATCTGGGTGCATTACGGGTCCACTTGGAACGACTAGTTGGCTTGTCGTAAGTTATGTCGAATTGTCGATGTCAATTTCATGCCACTCATCGATTCCTTAATCCCCGTACACAACACCTTTCATGGAAATGAAGACAGTGAGTGAGGATGTACATCAGAATGTAACTGAAAATATACCGGATAATAAGTTTTGCATAGAGCAGACGATGATACCAAAGAAGCGGTGTTGGACTTTTGCAAACCACTATGCAGTTTTTTTCTTGTTGCCAGCACAACCTCTTGTCAATTGATTGTACAGGTCGAATGAACAGATGTACAAAAGTGCAAGCCCCTTTTTAGTTGGGAGTTGAACGTACCTGTGTCCAGTGTTGTCTGAAATATTGTACCTCAATTCAGCCGCTGAACTTTTTTATGTTGTCATATACAGCTTGAATAAATTATGGTGGGCACAATATAAATTTCAGGACACACCTAAATTTTAACATATAATTTACTCTCACTTGCTCGGATTCTTTGGTAGACTGCAATGAGTGATGCTATACGTACGACGTTTTACGTCCGATTTTTGTACGACGCTGGGTCACGCACGCAGCACACAGGCATCGATGGCCTTGGTTGTCCGACCAGATTCAGATTTAACGTCATTAGCTTTGGCCACGTCGTGTCGTACCAATATCGGACACCAAACATCGTACGCAAATCAGTTCCGGACTGCAATATATATCATGTTGACTAGTTACGGTAGTTCAGTTTCTTCTATGTTACACAAAACAACTTCGCAGGTTCACTCTTCAATTGATTACTACTCCCTCCATTCCATATTAGTTGCCGCTCAAACGGATGTATCTATCACTAAAATGGAATGAAGGGAGTACTTGCCATGCAACAATACGCTTTACCTAATTTGTTCTATGGTGAGTTTCTCAGGTCTTGGGTTTTAGGACTCCGGATGAAGTTGATGCTTGGCTTTTTCAAAACCCGATGCGCTGCCCTGGTGCTTTGCATTTTCAAGATATAAATGCCACTCAGCTGACGTACGGTATTCAGACAAACTCCACTCCAGTAGCTCGAAGAGGAACATATGAGGACCCCACCTTCAAATTCCAGATACCGCTTCAAGTTGCAGCTGAGAGGGAAATGGCAAGGCTGATTATTGGAGGTATTGCTGCTTCCATGGTACTTTAGGGAACACTTTAGTCCATATGTATAAATACTTAAATAGTATGTAGCACCACAGTTTTCATATCCTTTGACAACATTTCCTTCTGGTCAGTACTTGCATAAGATTTTTGACCAGGTATCTTTCAGACTATTTAAATGTAGAGATTAATGTTATATGTATATTGTTTGCTTCTGTTTTATAGTAGTGCTCGGGAATAACAGTAAATTTCACAACTGACAGATCCAAACTTTAGCTGGACCGTGGGTTTCAAGGAATTCGCTCACCCAGCAACTGAAACATTCTCGACTATAGCCCAAGCAGGGCCAACTTTCTTCCTTGCAATTGCAATGTTTGGATTTGTTTTTCAAATCAGTGCCTTAGTGACTGAGAAAGAACTTAAGCTTCGTCAGGTCCGAGCTTTTCTCCTCTCTCCACATGCGTTTCATGGGTTATGTATCTTCATGCTTGACATAACTAGTTTGGTACAAAATCACAGGCTATGTCTATTATGGGGCTCTATGAATCGTCTTACTGGTTATCTTGGCTTACCTGGGAGGCCTTTCTTACATTAATTTCTGCACTTTTCACTGTGCTCTTTGGGATGATGTTCCAGTTTGACTTCTTCCTGAACAATAGCTTTGGAATCTTATTCATCCTATTCTTCCTCTTCCAACTGAACATGGTAAGCTCTAAGCTATATATACTGACGACTGATCTGAATTCTTGTTTTGCTTCTTTCTATATGAAGTGTTAAATTTAGATAAATATCATGTTTCCATGAATGAATTTTGTTTAAACATTTTCTGATCTCTATCAGAGTCTGCAAACGATCTTCTTTCCTTTAATTTTTCTTAACAGCCTTCTTCATGATATTTTCTGCAGCTTGGTTTTGCTTTTATGATCTCCACATTTGTAGCAAAAGCAGCATCAGCTACGACCGTTGGATTTGCAATATTTATCATTGGCTTCTTGACACAGGTAAATTTTGCCTAATCATCAGCTTACAGCTCCACTATTTCAAGGTGTCAGAAAATATGCAAACCCTTTTTGTTACTTCCTTGTCCAGCTTGTTACAACCTTTGGGTTCCCATATTCAAGTTCCTATGAGAAGTACTACCAGACAATATGGTCCTTGTTTCCTCCGAATGTTTTTGCCCAAGCCCTCAGTATTCTAGGTAAGGCAACAGCAACTCCTGAAGACAAAGGTATTAGCTGGAATCAGCGTGCAACGTGCCAATCTTTTGAGACAGACTGCGTCATTACAGTAGTATGTACAAAACTTTGCTCATTTGAGAGTATGTACTTCAGTGTATGCAAAATCAGACCCTGATTTTTTTTTTGCAAACATCTGAAAGGACGACATCTACAAATGGCTCATCTCCACATTTTTCTTGTGGTTTATCCTGGCGATCTACTTCGACAACATAATTCCAAATGTCAATGGTGTTAGAAAGTCGGTGTTCTACTTTCTGACGCCTTCATACTGGACAGGGAAAGGAGGAGGCAAGATGCGAGGTCAGAGTTTATTCAATTGTTTAGTAGTTGTTCACTTTTTTAAACTGTATTGTAAATTTGCTTATTCATCTGATTGATCCATTCCAGAGGGAGGCCTTTTTAGCTTTTTTGGTTCGAACAGTCCAGCTGATGATGCTACCCCTACTGATGAGGATGTTCTTACCGAGGAAAATCTGGTAAAAGAACAAGCTGCAAGCAATGATGTAGATCCTGGTGTTGCAGTTCAAATACGCGGTTTACGGAAAACCTATCCAGGAAGTTTTAGTATGGGTTGCTGCAAATGCAAAACAGCTAAGCCATTTCATTCTGTCAAAGTAAGTTCTAAGTAATCTTTCAGCACAAAAGCCAGCAGATTTTGCTAACTATGATATTAACCAGCGAATAAATATCTCCAGGGCTTATGGGTGAACCTTGAGAAGGACCAGCTATTTTGTCTTCTTGGGCCAAATGGAGCTGGTAAAACAACTACAATCAGTTGCCTGACTGGAATCACACCAATTACAGGCGGTGATGGTCAGTATCACTCCTTATAGCAACAGTTTGTGATAATAACTATGAATATGCTAACACGCGACTTTGAACATTTGGCAGCATTGATTTATGGTCATTCTGTTCGAAGTACTGCGGGTATGTCTAATATTCGCAGAATGATTGGAGTCTGTCCGCAGGTTGGTGTTTCAAACATTCACTTATTGTTATACAGGTGCTCTTCAAGTTTAGCAGAAGATAAATATGTATTGTGTTACTTTGCAGTTTGACATTCTGTGGGACGCATTGACTGCTAAGGAGCATATGCAGTTATTTGCTAGCATCAAAGGGTTGCCTCCATCAACAATCAAGTCGGTATGTTTCAATAGAATCTATCGGATAGTACTCTCCAACACCCTCCATGATTTCACATATCGATCTTTCTCTGATCATTCAATGCAGGTAGCAGAGCAGTCACTAGCCCAAGTGAAGCTCAGCCAGGCAGCTAATGTTAGAGCAGGTAGCTATAGTGGTGGAATGAAACGGCGGTTAAGTGTTGCGATTGCTCTAATTGGTGACCCAAAACTGGTTTTTCTTGACGAGCCGGTAGAGACCTGTTAAATTTTCCATAAACTCACTTACTGCACATAATGTCACATGCTAGTTTTTTTTTTCGGAGAACATGTTAATCGAACCATGTATATCCTCCTGCACAGACAACTGGCATGGATCCTATAACAAGGAGGCACGTCTGGGACATCATTGAGGAGGCAAAGAAAGGAAGAGCTATTGTCTTGACCACACATTCAATGGAGGAGGCTGACATTTTAAGTGACCGAATAGCTATCATGGCAAAGGGGAAACTGCGGTGTATTGGCACTTCAATAAGGCTGAAATCGAAATTTGGAACTGGATATATCGCTAATGTGAATTTCTCTGGAAATGGTCACACACAAAGCCCTGAAGTCAACAGTAATACAGAGGCCCCGGTTAATCCTAACATAGAAGCAGTCAAACGGTTCTTCAAGGAAGTATGTGCCTTATCATTAAACTAACTACCATTAGAGTTGGTTTCTCTTATTATGTGTAAATTTAAACCATATAAATTGTTTTTGAAACAGAGGCTTGATGTGGACCCAAAAGAGGAGAGCAGGACATTCTTAACGTTTGTCATTCCCCATGAGAAAGAACCACTTCTGACGGTAATACATAGACAACCAAAATATGGTGTACATCGTTAACTAAATTTATGATACAAAATACTTTTTTGACAAACAGAGGTTCTTCGGGGAACTCCAAGATAGAGAAGGGGAATTTGGGATATCAGACATTCAACTTGGCCTCACGACACTTGAAGAAGTATTCCTAAACATTGCAAAACAAGCCGAGCTGGAGAGCTCTACTGCCGAAGGGACACTGGTGACTCTAAACCTGTCATCTGGAGCATCAATTCAGGTATGCCCTCACTATCCTATCAACATGTGTACTTCTGAACATGAATCTCTGGAGATCTGTGTAGTATATAGAGCATTGTGATCATCTTTTGATTTCGCTATTGTTGGCAAATTTATCTGACAATGCAGATACCAAAGGGGGCTCGTTTCGTGGGTATTCCTGGAACTGAGTCCGAGGAGCATCCAAGAGGAGTCATGGTGGAGGTTTTCTGGGATCAGGATGACAATGGTACACTTTGCATTTCTGGCCACTCCGAAGAAACCCCTGTGCCGGCAAATGCTGAGCTGACGAGGCCACCTTCGCTTTCGCGTAGGGCCTCGGTGGCCCGTGGAGACCCCGTAGGGTACATCATCGACCCAAACCAGGTCCTAACAAGATGAGCTTGAATGCAGTGGGACCGTTTCCATGTATAGAAATATAAATATGTGTGTACTAGAACATTGTGTTAATCTATTTTTTGTTGTAAAAAGCCTGGTAATAGATACAACATGATGACATTTTTATGTCTTGTGACAAGCTTGAACCTACATAATGTAGGTTGGCAAGTACATTGAGCCAATTTGTTTCGTCAGGTTTGTACCTTCTTCGATAATGGACTGTTCTCGTGACCCGATTATCTGGTTCCTACCAGCTGTGCTTTTGATATTAGTATATGTAAAGCTGATATCGGTATAATATAGTACTCCCTCCGTTCCATAATATAAGATGTTCTAGCATTTGCTCACATTCATATGTATCTACATGTATGTAGACATGTATTAGTGTGTAGGTTCACTCATTTGTGTCAACACCTAGTCATCATTTTGAGGTACGTCAAACGTCTTAGATATAGGAACGGAGGGAGTATATACTAAGGGCATCTCCGGTCGTTGCGCCCCCCCCCCCCCCCCCCCCCCCCGGGCCTAAAACGCCGCCGTTTTGGGGCCGCCGCGGCGCCAAACGACGCTAATCTGGAACCTGGGGGGCAGGCTTCCCAGTCGCTCCCCGAGCCCAAGTTTCGGCCCAAAAAAAACTCGATTTGAAACTCGGCGCATTTTATTGATTTCAGGCAAAGTTCGTACAATTTCGACGCAAATTTAAACTAAAACATCGAGAAATGAACTAAAACAGTGCGAAAATAAATATACGTCGGCGACTATTCTAGGCGTCGTCGTCTTCATCGTCGTCCTCCTCGCGGTCACCCTTCGCCACCATGGCGAGCCGGTTGGAGGAGTCAGCTTCGCCGTCATGCTTCGCCACCATGGCGAGCCAGCGCCGCTCCGCCTGGCCTTGCACCCGCAGGCGGTGCAGTTGCGCCTGCTCGGAGGGCTGGCGGTTGCGCCGATCGTTCTGCAGCGCCACCTGCCGCCGGTCGGCCTCGTACTGCGCGATGAGGGCCCGCTGCTCGGCCGACGCAGCGTTTTCGGCCAGCTGCCGGTGCACCTCGCGCTCCGCCTCTTCCCTCCGGTGGGTCTCCAGAGATGCCCGAACGGCGGCAGCCTCCGCCGCCGCCGCCTGCTCGAGGCCGCCGAGGACCTGGTGGAACGCTCCCTCGTTCCGCGCGGTCTCGAAGGAGTGGAAGGCAGAGTGCTGTTCTGGCCACACCGGCTGCCTCCTCCTCTCCCTCCTCCAGCGTCGGGGCAGCCTGCTCCGGCTGCTCGGGCGCCAGCTCTTCCTGGGCGGGCTGCTGCTCAGGCGCCGCCGCTCCCTGCGCCGGCGGCTGCTCGGGCGCCACCTCCTGCGCCGGCTGCTGTTCCTCTTCGTCGCTGTCGGTCCACGCATCCCAGAGGCGAGGCATCGTTGCTAGGTACGACGAGGGTGGCGAGGAGGAGGAGGCGAGAATGGGAGAACGGCGAGGAGGAGGAAGCGAGAATGGGAGAACGGCGAGGGGCGAGCGCCCTTTTTATAGCCTGGCGGGCCAGTCCCTGCGCCGTGCGTGTCACCGCTGCCGCCCCCGCCATGCATGCACTGGCCGGCCGCCACGCCATTACGCCGGCAGCCTTTGACTGGGGCGCATGCACTGGGCGGCCGCCACGCCATTACTCCGGCAGCCTTTGACGGCACGGGCGCCGAGAAGAAGGTCATGGGCGGGGGTTTCTGTTCCCGCGTTTATTCGGCGCGTCACTGACAGAGCTGGCCCGCGCGTGCTGCCGCGCAGTTGGGTTCGGGCTGGGTGCCCCGGCGCGAAATAGCGCCGAAACGGCGCTATTTGGGCTTCTGGGGGCCGACTGGTGAAGAAACGGCGCTATTCGACGCTTCCGGCGCTAAAAAGGCCGCCTGGGGGGCTCTGGGGGACGACTGGAGATGACCTAAGTCATGTTCCCATAATACCAATAAAATAATATAGATAGAGGTTACTGGATCATTACCTGATACTCCTCGTGGAGCAGATGCATGGTTGTCTTGCGGGTTGAGGCATTTGTGGAGCGGGCGGAGGCTGCTCTGCCCGGGCTCTCTCTTGTGTCTACTATGTCGAAGTCCACTCGCTGATGAAATCTCTGCAGAGGACAGTGTTGCAGAGCTCTATGGTTGTTACTCTTCTTGTGTGGGAGATAGTTCGTCGCCAATGTCCGCCTTGTTCTCTGTTTCGAATGCCACCGAGGTTGAGGCTAGTACCATAGTCGTGGCTCCGGTGTTGCAGATCATGCCTGATATTGCGGTGCTCTGTGCGACCTCTATTTTTCCTATGTCAGTGGAGCTTATGAAGCTGGACTCGCCGGCGACCTTGACCTTGCCTAAGCGATTGGATGTGGTTTCGGCGTCTGTTCCACCCCCGACGGTGCATAATTCCGTGCTCTCCTTGCAAAAGAGGTTCGTGACTTGCTCAGCGGTTTGGAGGTTGCTATTTATGGTTGTGGGAGGGAGATTGCCAGCCTCCTAACGGGCCACCAACCAACCGCAAAAGTAAGGTGGGTAATTGTACTTGGACAAACATTCGGAATGAAAAGTCGCTCAGGTGCAAAAACAAGAAGAGTGGCGCCATAGAGAAGGCACCCACGACTGCTTGATGGTTGTTATTTGGAAATGTTAGGGGTCGTGTTTTGTGTGTGTTTAGAGAGTTTGTCGCGTTGTCGTCATGGTCATGTGGTGTCTTGCTTTGTGATTAGTTCGGTTTGGTCGATGTGTAACGGTTTTCGTCTGGTTTTTCGCAAATTAACTGGACAATTTTCTTCTTATTAATTAACAGATTGGGACAAAACTTTTGCTTCCTTAAAAAAAAAACTTATACTCCGTTTGTTCCGGATAATAAGATGGTCAAGCTTTTTCTGAATTGTATGTAACTAGATGCGTTTCATTCATATTGTGGTCCACGTTGGAATATGAACGGAGGAAGTATTTGCCAACAATTGTATGGTTAATTCCTTCCCTGCCGTGAACAGATTAAATTGCTTTCTTAATGCTTTGCTATCTCAGTTTACTACCGACCACTACAAGAAACTGGTACATCAGCAATCATTTCACCTTAAAAAGGAGGGGAAATTTTCATACATGGATGTAATTGTAGCACGCAAATCATTGGAACCTGGCTACGATCGCTGACGGAATCTGAGCCGACCGAACACGCTTTGAGATCCGCTGCTAAAGTAGAGATTTTGAATTTCACACCCAACGCAATGTTGTTTGCCACTCCCGCGGCGGCATCCACCCAGCCCACGCCGGCTTCCACTTCCGGTACTGGCGGCCACCCCTCAAAAGCCATCCTCCTCCTTCCTTGCCGGCATCTTCCCGCCATGGCGCCACCCTCACCGACCTCGTCGCAGCACCGCCGGTGGGTGGATTTCTCTAACGAGGAGGAGAGCGAGCGATCCTACAGCAACGTTGTTCGTAGCGGCTCTCAACCAGCTCCCTCGCCTACTCCGGAGAGCTCCAGGGCGGCTGCGGCTCGGCCCCAATGTGGATCTGGCCCGCTCAGGCGTGGTGCGGGTCAGGATGAAAGTGGACAGCTCGCTGGACGTAAGTGGATATGTCCGCGTGAGCCACATATCTTTTACGGGACTATGCGGCAGCCGTTTATTTTTATGTGGGATTTAGGTGGGCGTGGCTAGCTTACGGACGACCGTCCCTCAGGTCGATTCTCCGACAGGCCCGAAAAGCCCAATTAGGAAAGTCCCCCCATTCCCTTTTATAGTTACGCCCCTCCTGGATACGCGCGCGCGCGCTGCATGCTGGGCGCATCCTTCCCAGCGTATTCCCTTTTGTCATTATGTTATCACTCCCAGGTTTTTCCCTATTCACACTTTTTTTGAGTTAACTTGTTCCCTTTTTGGGACAATGTTATTTCAGGGATAAAAACGGGAGGGGGAAATCACTTTTAACTAGAATGTGCTGACACTTCTAACCTTTTAAAAAACCCTCTATTCCCATTATAAAAATAATATGCGAAAAATATGGTGGTTTTAATATGCTAAGAAAAACATATAGATTTGAACTGTCCCAAAATTAATGAGCTAAGAAAAAAATGAATAATTACATAGGGAGTTCCAATCCTTCACATCGACAGAAAAATATAAATGTGTGCTAAGTCCTTCATATTGACCAAAGTTGAATGAAAAAGTAAAGGAACAAAATGAGTTTTGACACAAGAAAAAATATCCGTTGAGTAATGCCCTGCTCAGACGATGTTTCGATCTCTTGGCATGTGAAAGATCCATGAAGGAAATGAGCTGTAAAAGAATGAAGATTTAAGAAAATAAAAGCAATAAAACATTAGAAATGCTATGTTGACAGTACAAAAACATACTGGAAGAAAAGAGAAAACTTGGATATTCTATCTCTTAAGAAAAACTTGTGGAGAAATAAACCAAATTAAACTTTCAGAAATTTAATCTACTCAAGAAACATGTTATTTGGCGCGAAAAAAAACATGTTACGACTCGCCCACGGCTCGTCTCCGTGTCCGTCGTCGCGGTAAACCGCGACGACGTCCACTCCCGACTCGACTTACCCTAAGCCGCTGCTTCCTTGAGACGCACGGCTCGTCTTCGACTCGCCAACCCTAAGCGAGAGGGGGGTGGCGCCACGGGCTCGTCTCCTTGGCCGCGTCGCTAACGCGCCGACGTCCAATTACGACTAGCCCACGGCTCGTCTCCGTGTCCGTCGTCGCGGTAAACCGCGACGACGTCCACTCCCGACTCGACTTACACTAAGCCGCTGCTTCCTTGAGACGCACGGCTCGTCTTCGACTCGCCAACCCTAAGCGAGAGGGGAATGGCGCCACGGACTCGTCTCCTTGGCCGCGTCGCTAACGCGCCGACGTCCAATTACGACTCGCCCACGGCTCGTCTCCGTGTCCGTCGTCGCGGTAAACCGCGACAACGTCCACTCCCGACTCGACTTACCCTAAGCCGCTGCTTCCTTGAGACGCACGGCTCGTCTTCGACTCGCCAAACCTAAGCGAGAGGGCGGTGGCGCCACGGACTCGTCTTCGACTCGCCAACCCTAAGCGAGAGGGGGGTGGCGCCACGGACTCGTCTCCTTGGCCGTGTCGCTAACGCGCCGACGTCCAATTACGACTCGCCCACGGCTCGTCTACGTGTCCGTCGTCGCGGTAAACCAGGACGACGTCCACTCCCGACTCGACTTACCCTAAGCCGCTGCTTCCTTGAGACGCACGGCTCGTCTTCGACTCGCCAACCCTAAGCGAGAGGGGGGTGGCGCCACGGACTCGTCTCCTTGGCCGCGTCGCTAACGCGCCGACGTCCAATTACGACTCGCCCACGGCTCGTCTACGTGTCCGTCGTCGCGGTAAACCAGGACGACGTCCACTCCCGACTCGACTTACCCTAAGACGCTGCTTCCTTGAGACGCACGGCTCGTCTTCGACTCGCCAACCCTAAATGAGAGGGGAATGGCGCCACGGGCTCGTCTCCTTGGCCGCGTCGCTAACGCGCCGACGTCCAATTACGACTCGCCCACGGCTCGTCTCCGTGTCCGTCGTCGCGGTAAACCGCGACGACGTCCACTCCCGACTCGACTTACCCTAAGCCGCTGCTTCCTTGAGACACACGGCTCGTCTTCGACTCGCCAACCCTAAACGGGAGGGGGGTGGCGAGACAGGCTCGTCTCCTTGGCCGCGTCGCTAACGCGCCGACGTCCAATTACGACTCGCCCACGGCTCGTCTCCGTGTCCGTCGTCGCGGTAAACCGCGACGACGTCCACTCCCGACTCGACTTACCCTAAGCCGCTCCTTCCTTGAGACGCACGGCTCGTCTTCGACTCGCCAACCCTAAACGGGAGGGGGGTGGCGCGACGGGCTCGTCTCCTTGGCCGCGTCGCTAACGCGCCGACGTCCAATTACGACTCGCCCACGGCTCGTCTCCGTGTCCGTCGTCGCGGTAAACCGCGACGACGTCCACTCCCGACTCGACTTACCCTAAGCCGCTCCTTCCTTGAGACGCACGGCTCGTCTTCGACTCGCCAACCCTAAAAGGGAGGGGGTGGCGCCACGGGCTCGTCTCCTTGGCCGCGTCGCTAACGCGCCGACGTCCAATTACGACTCGCCCACGGCTCGTCTCCGTGTCCGTCGTCGCGGTAAACCGCGACGACGTCCACTCCCGACTCGACTTACCCTAAGCCGCTCCTTCCTTGAGACGCACGGCTCGTCTTCGACTCGCCAACCCTAAACGGGAGGGGGGTGGCGCCACGGGCTCGTCTCCTTGGCCGCGTCGCTAACGCGCCGACGTCCAATTACGACTCGCCCACGGCTCGTCTCCGTGTCCGTCGTCGCGGTAAACCGCGACGACGTCCACTCCCGACTCGACTTACCCTAAGCCGCTCCTTCCTTGAGACGCACGGCTCGTCTTCGACTCGCCAACCCTAAACGGGAGGGGGTGGCGCCACGGGCTCGTCTCCTTGGCCGCGTCGCTAACGCGCCGACGTCCAATTACGACTCGCCCACGGCTCGTCTCCGTGTCCGTCGTCGCGGTAAACCGCGACGACGTCCACTCCCGACTCGACTTACCCTAAGCCGCTCCTTCCTTGAGACGCACGGCTCGTCTTCGACTCGCCAACCCTAAACGGGAGGGGGGTGGCGCGACGGGCTCGTCTCCTTGGCCGCGTCGCTAACGCGCCGACGTCCAATTACGACTCGCCCACGGCTCGTCTCCGTGTCCGTCGTCGCGGTAAACCGCGACGACGTCCACTCCCGACTCGACTTACCCTAAGCCGCTCCTTCCTTGAGACGCACGGCTCGTCTTCGACTCGCCAACCCTAAACGGGAGGGGGGTGGCGCCACGGGCTCGTCTCCTTGGCCGCGTCGCTAACGCGCCGACGTCCAATTACGACTCGCCCACGGCTCGTCTCCGTGTCCGTCGTCGCGGTAAACCGCGACGACGTCCACTCCCGACTCGACTTACCCTAAGCCGCTCCTTCCTTGAGACGCACGGCTCGTCTTCGACTCGCCAACCCTAAACGGGAGGGGGTGGCGCCACGGGCTCGTCTCCTTGGCCGCGTCGCTAACGCGCCGACGTCCAATTACGACTCGCCCACGGCTCGTCTCCGTGTCCGTCGTCGCGGTAAACCGCGACGACGTCCACTCCCGACTCGACTTACCCTAAGCCGCTCCTTCCTTGAGACGCACGGCTCGTCTTCGACTCGCCAACCCTAAACGGGAGGGGGGTGGCGCGACGGGCTCGTCTCCTTGGCCGCGTCGCTAACGCGCCGACGTCCAATTACGACTCGCCCACGGCTCGTCTCCGTGTCCGTCGTCGCGGTAAACCGCGACGACGTCCACTCCCGACTCGACTTACCCTAAGCCGCTCCTTCCTTGAGACACACGGCTCGTCTTCGACTCGCCAACCCTAAACGGGAGGGGGGTGGCGCGACGGGCTCGTCTCCTTGGCCGCGTCGCTAACGCGCCGACGTCCAATTACGACTCGCCCACGGCTCGTCTCCGTGTCCGTCGTCGCGGTAAACCGCGACGACGTCCACTCCCGACTCGACTTACCCTAAGCCGCTCCTTCCTTGAGACGCACGGCTCGTCTTCGACTCGCCAACCCTAAACGGGAGGGGGGTGGCGCACGGGCTCGTCTCCTTGGCCGCGTCGCTAACGCGCCGACGTCCAATTACGACTCGCCCACGGCTCGTCTCCGTGTCCGTCGTCGCGGTAAACCGCGACGACGTCCACTCCCGACTCGACTTACCCTAAGCCGCTCCTTCCTTGAGACGCACGGCTCGTCTTCGACTCGCCAACCCTAAACGGGAGGAGGGGTGGCGCGACGGGCTCGTCTCCTTGGCCGCGTCGCTAACGCGCCGACGTCCAATTACGACTCGCCCACGGCTCGTCTCCGTGTCCGTCGTCGCGGTAAACCGCGACGACGTCCACTCCCGACTCGACTTACCCTAAGCCGCTCCTTCCTTGAGACGCACGGCTCGTCTTCGACTCGCCAACCCTAAAAGGGAGGGGGTGGCGCCACGGGCTCGTCTCCTTGGCCGCGTCGCTAACGCGCCGACGTCCAATTACGACTCGCCCACGGCTCGTCTCCGTGTCCGTCGTCGCGGTAAACCGCGACGACGTCCACTCCCGACTCGACTTACCCTAAGCCGCTCCTTCCTTGAGACGCACGGCTCGTCTTCGACTCGCCAACCCTAAACGGGAGGGGGTGGCGCCACGGGCTCGTCTCCTTGGCCGCGTCGCTAACGCGCCGACGTCCAATTACGACTCGCCCACGGCTCGTCTCCGTGTCCGTCGTCGCGGTAAACCGCGACGACGTCCACTCCCGACTCGACTTACCCTAAGCCGCTCCTTCCTTGAGACGCACGGCTCGTCTTCGACTCGCCAACCCTAAACGGGAGGGGGTGGCGCCACGGGCTCGTCTCCTTGGCCGCGTCGCTAACGCGCCGACGTCCAATTACGACTCGCCCACGGCTCGTCTCCGTGTCCGTCGTCGCGGTAAACCGCGACGACGTCCACTCCCGACTCGACTTACCCTAAGCCGCTCCTTCCTTGAGACGCACGGCTCGTCTTCGACTCGCCAACCCTAAACGGGAGGGGGGTGGCGCGACGGGCTCGTCTCCTTGGCCGCGTCGCTAACGCGCCGACGTCCAATTACGACTCGCCCACGGCTCGTCTCCGTGTCCGTCGTCGCGGTAAACCGCGACGACGTCCACTCCCGACTCGACTTACCCTAAGCCGCTCCTTCCTTGAGACGCACGGCTCGTCTTCGACTCGCCAACCCTAAACGGGAGGGGGTGGCGCCACGGGCTCGTCTCCTTGGCCGCGTCGCTAACGCGCCGACGTCCAATTACGACTCGCCCACGGCTCGTCTCCGTGTCCGTCGTCGCGGTAAACCGCGACGACGTCCACTCCCGACTCGACTTACCCTAAGCCGCTCCTTCCTTGAGACGCACGGCTCGTCTTCGACTCGCCAACCCTAAACGGGAGGGGGGTGGCGCGACGGGCTCGTCTCCTTGGCCGCGTCGCTAACGCGCCGACGTCCAATTACGACTCGCCCACGGCTCGTCTCCGTGTCCGTCGTCGCGGTAAACCGCGACGACGTCCACTCCCGACTCGACTTACCCTAAGCCGCTCCTTCCTTGAGACGCACGGCTCGTCTTCGACTCGCCAACCCTAAACGGGAGGGGGGTGGCGCCACGGGCTCGTCTCCTTGGCCGCGTCGCTAACGCGCCGACGTCCAATTACGACTCGCCCACGGCTCGTCTCCGTGTCCGTCGTCGCGGTAAACCGCGACGACGTCCACTCCCGACTCGACTTACCCTAAGCCGCTCCTTCCTTGAGACGCACGGCTCGTCTTCGACTCGCCAACCCTAAACGGGAGGGGGTGGCGCGACGGGCTCGTCTCCTTGGCCGCGTCGCTAACGCGCCGACGTCCAATTACGACTCGCCCACGGCTCGTCTCCGTGTCCGTCGTCGCGGTAAACCGCGACGACGTCCACTCCCGACTCGACTTACCCTAAGCCGCTCCTTCCTTGAGACGCACGGCTCGTCTTCGACTCGCCAACCCTAAATGAGAGAGGGGTGGCGCGACGGGCTCGTCTCCTTGGCCGCGTCGCTAACGCGCCGACATCCAATTACGACTCGCCAACGGCTCGTCTCAGTGTCCGTCGTCGCGGTAAACCGCGACGACGTCCACTCCCGACTCGACTTACCCTAAGCCGCTCCTTACTTGAGACGCACGGCTCGTCTTCGACTCGCCAACCCTAAACGGGAGGGGGTGGCGCCACGGACTCGTCTTCGACTCGCCAACCCTAAGCGAGAGGGGGGTGGCGCCACGGACTCGTCTCCTTGGCCGTGTCGCTAACGCGCCGACGTCCAATTACGACTCGCCCACGGCTCGTCTACGTGTCCGTCGTCGCGGTAAACCAGGACGACGTCCACTCCCGACTCGACTTACCCTAAGCCGCTGCTTCCTTGAGACGCACGGCTCGTCTTCGACTCGCCAACCCTAAGCGAGAGGGGGGTGGCGCCACGGACTCGTCTCCTTGGCCGCGTCGCTAACGCGCCGACGTCCAATTACGACTCGCCCACGGCTCGTCTACGTGTCCGTCGTCGCGGTAAACCGCGACGACGTCCACTCCCGACTCGACTTACCCTAAGCCGCTCCTTCCTTGAGACGCACGGCTCGTCTTCGACTCGCCAACCCTAAATGAGAGGGGATGGCGCCACGGGCTCGTCTCCTTGGCCGCGTCGCTAACGCGCCGACGTCCAATTACGACTCGCCCACGGCTCGTCTCCGTGTCCGTCGTCGCGGTAAACCGCGACGACGTCCACTCCCGACTCGACTTACCCTAAGCCGCTCCTTCCTTGAGACGCACGGCTCGTCTTCGACTCGCCAACCCTAAACGGGAGGGGGGTGGCGCGACGGGCTCGTCTCCTTGGCCGCGTCGCTAACGCGCCGACGTCCAATTACGACTCGCCCACGGCTCGTCTCCGTGTCCGTCGTCGCGGTAAACCGCGACGACGTCCACTCCCGACTCGACTTACCCTAAGCCGCTCCTTCCTTGAGACACACGGCTCGTCTTCGACTCGCCAACCCTAAACGGGAGGAGGGGTGGCGCGACGGGCTCGTCTCCTTGGCCGCGTCGCTAACGCGCCGACGTCCAATTACGACTCGCCCACGGCTCGTCTCCGTGTCCGTCGTCGCGGTAAACCGCGACGACGTCCACTCCCGACTCGACTTACCCTAAGCCGCTCCTTCCTTGAGACGCACGGCTCGTCTTCGACTCGCCAACCCTAAAAGGGAGGGGGTGGCGCCACGGGACTCGTCTCCTTGGCCGCGTCGCTAACGCGCCGACGTCCAATTACGACTCGCTCACGGCTCGTCTCCGTGTCCGTCGTCGCGGTAAACCGCGACGACGTCCACTCCCGACTCGACTTACCCTAAGCCGCTCCTTCCTTGAGACGCACGGCTCGTCTTCGACTCGCCAACCCTAAACGGGAGGGGGGTGGCGCGACGGGCTCGTCTCCTTGGCCGCGTCGCTAACGCGCCGACGTCCAATTACGACTCGCCCACGGCTCGTCTCCGTGTCCGTCGTCGCGGTAAACCGCGACGACGTCCACTCCCGACTCGACTTACCCTAAGCCGCTCCTTCCTTGAGACGCACGGCTCGTCTTCGACTCGCCAACCCTAAATGAGAGGGGATGGCGCCACGGGCTCGTCTCCTTGGCCGCGTCGCTAACGCGCCGACGTCCAATTACGACTCGCCCACGGCTCGTCTCCGTGTCCGTCGTCGCGGTAAACCGCGACGACGTCCACTCCCGACTCGACTTACCCTAAGCCGCTCCTTCCTTGAGACACACGGCTCGTCTTCGACTCGCCAACCCTAAACGGGAGGGGGGTGGCGCGACGGGCTCGTCTCCTTGGCCGCGTCGCTAACGCGCCGACGTCCAATTACGACTCGCCCACGGCTCGTCTCCGTGTCCGTCGTCGCGGTAAACCGCGACGACGTCCACTCCCGACTCGACTTACCCTAAGCCGCTCCTTCCTTGAGACACACGGCTCGTCTTCGACTCGCCAACCCTAAACGGGAGGAGGGGTGGCGCGACGGGCTCGTCTCCTTGGCCGCGTCGCTAACGCGCCGACGTCCAATTACGACTCGCCCACGGCTCGTCTCCGTGTCCGTCGTCGCGGTAAACCGCGACGACGTCCACTCCCGACTCGACTTACCCTAAGCCGCTCCTTCCTTGAGACGCACGGCTCGTCTTCGACTCGCCAACCCTAAATAAGGGAGGGGGTGGCGCCACGGGCTCGTCTCCTTGGCCGCGTCGCTAACGCGCCGACGTCCAATTACGACTCGCTCACGGCTCGTCTCCGTGTCCGTCGTCGCGGTAAACCGCGACGACGTCCACTCCCGACTCGACTTACCCTAAGCCGCTCCTTCCTTGAGACGCACGGCTCGTCTTCGACTCGCCAACCCTAAACGGGAGGGGGGTGGCGCGACGGGCTCGTCTCCTTGGCCGCGTCGCTAACGCGCCGACGTCCAATTACGACTCGCCCACGGCTCGTCTCCGTGTCCGTCGTCGCGGTAAACCGCGACGACGTCCACTCCCGACTCGACTTACCCTAATCCGCTCCTTCCTTGAGACACACGGCTCGTCTTCGACTCGCCAACCCTAAACGGGAGGAGGGGTGGCGCGACGGGCTCGTCTCCTTGGCCGCGTCGCTAACGCGCCGACGTCCAATTACGACTCGCCCACGGCTCGTCTCCGTGTCCGTCGTCGCGGTAAACCGCGACGACATCCACTCCCGACTCGACTTACCCTAAGCCGCTCCTTCCTTGAGACGCACGGCTCGTCTTCGACTCGCCAACCCTAAACGGGAGGGGGGTGGCGAGACGGGCTCGTCTCCTTGGCCGCGTCGCTAACGCGCCGACGTCCAATTACGACTCGCCCACGGCTCGTCTCCGTGTCCGTCGTCGCGGTAAACCGCGACGACGTCCACTCCCGACTCGACTTACCCTAAGCCGCTCCTTCCTTGAGACACACGGCTCGTCTTCGACTCGCCAACCCTAAACGGGAGGAGGGGTGGCGCGACGGGCTCGTCTCCTTGGCCGCGTCGCTAACGCGCCGACGTCCAATTACGACTCGCCCACGGCTCGTCTCCGTGTCCGTCGTCGCGGTAAACCGCGACGACTTCCACTCCCGACTCGACTTACCCTAAGCCGCTCCTTCCTTGAAACGCACGGCTCGTCTTCGACTCGCCAACCCTAAATAAGGGAGGGGTGGCGCCAGGGACTCGTCTCCTTGGCCGCGTCGCTAACGCGCCGACGTCCAATTACGACTCGCTCACGGCTCGTCTCCGTGTCCGTCGTCGCGGTAAACCGCGACGACATCCACTCCCGACTCGACTTACCCTAAGCCGCTCCTTCCTTGAGACGCACGGCTCGTCTTCGACTCGCCAACCCTAAACGGGAGGGGGGTGGCGTGACGGGCTCGTCTCCTTGGCCGCGTCGCTAACGCGCCGACGTCCAATTACGACTCGCCCACGGCTCGTCTCCGTGTCCGTCGTCGCGGTAAACCGCGACGACGTCCACTCCCGACTCGACTTACCCTAAGCCGCTCCTTCCTTGAGACGCACGGCTCGTCTTCGACTCGCCAACCCTAAACGGGAGGAGGGGTGCAGACAGGCTCGTCTCCTTGGCCACGTCGCTAACGCGCCGACGTCCAATTACGACTCGACTTACCCTAAGCCGCTTCTTCCTTGAAACGCACGGCTCGTCTTCGACTCGCCAACCCTAAACGGGAGGAGGGGTGGCGCCACGGACTCGTCTCCTTGGCCGCGTCGCTAACGCGCCGACGTCCAATTACGACTCGCTCACGGCTCGTCTCCGTGTCCGTCGTCGCGGTAAACCGCGACGACGTCCACTCCCGACTCGACTTACCCTAAGCCGCTCCTTCCTTGAAACGCATGGCTCGTCTTCGACTCGCCAACCCTAAATGAGGGAGGGGTGGCGCCACGGACTCGTCTCCTTGGCCGCGTCGCTAACGCGCCGACGTCCAATTACGACTCGCTCACGGCTCGTCTCCGTGTCCGTCGTCGCGGTAAACCGCGACGACGTCCACTCCCGACTCGACTTACCCTAAGCCGCTCATTCCTTGAGACGCACGGCTCGTCTTCGACTCGCCAACCCTAAACGGGAGGGGGGTGGCGCGACAGGCTCGTCTCCTTGGCCGCGTCGCTAACGCGCCGACGTCCAATTACGACTCGCCCACGGCACGTCTCCGTGTCCGTCGTCGCGGTAAACCGCGACGACGTCCACTCCCAACTCGACTTACCCTAAGCCGCTCCTTCCTTGAGACGCACGGCTCGTCTTCGACTCGCCAACCCTAAACGGGAGGAGGGGTGGCGCGACGGGATCGTCTCCTTGGCCGCGTCGCTAACGCGCCGACGTCCAATTACGACTCGACTTACCCTAAGCCGCTCCTTCCTTGAAACGCACGGCTCGTCTTCGACTTGCCAACCCTAAATGAGGGAGGGGTGGCGCCACGGACTCGTCTCCTTGGCCGCGTCGCTAACGCGCCGACGTCCAATTACGACTCGCTCACGGCTCGTCTCCGTGTCCGTCGTCGCGGTAAACCGCGACGACGTCCACTCCCGACTCGACTTACCCTAAGCCGCTCCTTCCTTGAGACGCACGGCTCGTCTTCGACTCGCCAACCCTAAATGAGGGAGGGGTGGCGCCACGGACTCGTCTCCTTGGCCGCGTCGCTTACGCGCCGACGTCCAATTACGACTCGCTCACGGCTCGTCTCCTTGTCCGTCGTCGCGGTAAACCGCGACGACGTACACTCCCGACTCGACTTACCCTAAGCCGCTCCTTACTTGAGACGCACGGCTCGTCTTCGACTCGCCAACCCTAAACGGGAGGGGGTGGCGCGACGTGCTCGTCTCCTTGGCCGCGTCGCTAACGCGCCGACGTCCAATTACGACTCGCCCACGGCTCGTCTCCGTGTCCGTCGTCGCGGTAAACCGCGACGACGTCCACTCCCGACTCGAGTTACCCTAAGCCGCTCCTTCCTTGAGACGCACGGCTCGTCTTCGACTAGCCAAACGTAAACTGGAGGGGGATGGGGACACGGGCTCGTCTCAATAGTGCAACAGACACGGATACTCTGCTCGAGAGGATGTGTCAAATAGGTTCAAAAAGAACAAATCGCATAATACAATTACTAACGTCTGTAAAACAGTAAATAGAAGTAAAAGATGATTAAAAACCTAGGACAAAGAGGCACTCACCCGGTGGACACTCGAGATGCAATGCCCAGTTTGATGATGCTTGCCGTACATTTGTTCACCTAGTGCATCACCAAAAAATCCTGAAAAAGAGCATATACTCCATATCAGGCTGAAGGCCTTAAAAAACACAAGGCTGAAGGGCTTAAAACACAAAGTTTTCTTTGGACGTTGGCTCAATGTCTGCATGTCCAACAATAAAGGCTATATGCTTTAAGAAACTGAACAACAAGTACATGTACTTTAAAAACATCATTGAGCGATGTTGGCGGCAGTACTACATACACTAGCTTACGACAAAATACTTTTCGGTGCTCAGGAGTAGATCCACTTGAATTGCATATACCAGGTAATTACTCAAATATTTCATAGATAACTTCGGCGAAAATAATTCTCACAAACTAATTTCTCTAATATTTCAAGTGTATATTCAATTAAGTTTCACAAAGATATTGCAGGCAGTGGAAGTACTGCTAGAAACAAAGCAGGCAAGCCCAAAAAACTCCTACAAAGTTCGAGTGTTTGCATATTGCTCAACAAGCAGTGCAGGTGTTAGCTGAATTCTACTCCATGAAAGTTTATGTTAACCAAATTTATGTAAACAAAATACGAGTCCTAGAAAATTCTAACAGCAATTGTTTGCATGTTCAAATGTTTCATGAGTTTACAGAGCAAAGCAAGCAGTTACAGTTAGTGTCCGAGCTCGGATGAGATGTTTTAGTTGTTACGGCATCAGCAGCCAATGCAGACCTCTCCAAGAACAGACTGGTATAAAACATAGGCATCCTCCCTGTTCGATTCCTCCATAGTCCACACCCTCCATCAACGACTCCCTCTCCCTTTCACTATTAAAATTAGGCCAGCTGACAATCCAGAGAGCACCTCAAAGGCTCAAACCCCCTATAAAAGTATTGAAATAACACAATCAACTTGAGAGGATAATTTAGAGATAAATGAGATATTTTCCAGTTATCCTGGAGTATATCAGTTGTTTCTAGATATAGCAGTCCACTTCAATCAGCATGCAACTTTACCTAAGAATGACAAAAATTCATGAACCAATGACATGTATATAAACCAGAAACCAGAAAGGTTTAGTTAAGCACTACACTAAACTGAATTTTTTTGCTAGCAAGCATACAATCTGAGTCCTAATTTGGAATTTCTATAAGACATACTACTAATTTTTTACTTCAGTACATGCTCCGTCGTTTGAAAAAAAAAAGAATACACATCACAAGGAAAAATAGCACTGCATATTACTTTAATATGCAATGAAAGGACAAAAAACAAAATGGACCATCTATCTGCAGGATAAGTGTATAAGAAAATAAAACAAATGGACCATCTATCTCCAGAAAGATATGTACAGAAACAAATGGACCGAAGCTGAAAACATCATTATGTACTGCCTTCAATTAAAAACAAGTGCACAGTGGAAAACTAGGACGTCTTCTTTGCACCGTGGAACTCTGGGTAGCTACAATAAGGGGCTCGATCTTTGTTTCTCAAGTTGTTGCATCAGCAGATGGCTTCAGATGAGGCTATGGGCTAAATGTGTCCAGGTCTCATTTTCAACTACATTCAAGATTCTATGAAAAAAGAGATGCTGGCATGCAGCCAAAACCGATACATAGATTAGACCCCCTAGTATTTCCATCAAAACCAGGTGTCATGCTTTCTCACAAAAAACACAGCAAAAACATTTCCATCATACACCACAAAAAAATATATGCGGAAAATTGGCATCTAGAAAAAGATAACATACTGCATGGACTTGGCTATCGATGCATCAACCAGACAAGGGCCATACTAATTATGCACTGGTCTAAGTTTATCTTAACATGTAATCAAAACTCAAGTGAACAGCACAAAGCTCCACATTGCCAGCGCACATGCAAAAATATGCTTGAACATTCATGTCAGTATTTGTAGCCATCAAAAAAATGTACATGATCCACATCCTGATTATAGAGAATTGCCCGGAACAATCACCTCGACAGCCAACTCAAGGTTCAGTTACCTGTCAGTTAGTGTAGCTATTTAGGTCGAAGACAACTGCTTCCATCTCAGCTACGTTAATGCCCTTTGTCTTCTCAACTTCGAATTGGTCGCATAGTTTGGTAAGAAATAACAGCAGATCATCCCTTCATGTTCTGAACTTTGAGAGACAGTCCTCAAGTAATAACAGCAGATCCGCCCTTTCTGTTCTGAACTTCGAAGGACAATCCTCAAGAAAATAACAGCAGATCGGAAAAATGCATCGTTTGTAGTCCATCTAAAATCTATCCAAAGTTGAGACACAGAATTATTGACACAAACCATAAAATAACGCCTGGAAAAATCTAATTGAACATGGAACTTCTCCCCCAATCTTCCCAATCGGGATCAAATGTACAAAAATCTAAACTATATGTACGGGTTAAGCAAAGGAAAATGGTGAGAGAAGTATGGATCAAATTCACCAATAATCACTACGGGGAAAGAAAAAGCGGAAATAGGATGAGAGCAGTATGGATTCAAACCTCGAAGTCGAACAAAATCTGCGCCCCAAAAATTCGTCTGAGCAGCCAGCATGCATCCATGGCCCACGGGGAGGGGGGGGGGGGGGGAGAACCGGAATAGAAGACCGGAAATATGGTGGCCTGAGTGGCGGGGGTGGATCACCGGCGAGCTCTGCCGTCTGGAAGAAGATAAGGGGACAGGGGAGAGGAATCTCCGCCCCAAAATGCGGGAGAGCAGCGAGTCTCGCCATGGCCCATAGGGGGAGAGAAAACCGGATTAAAAGACGGAAAAATATGGTCGGCAGAGTGGCAGGGCTGGATCCACGGCGAGCTCTTTCGCCGAGAAGAAGACGAGGGGACAGGGGGGAGGAGTCTCTGCCCCAAAATGCGGGCGAGCAGCGAGGATGCATCCACGGCGACCGAAAAATGGATTCGCCAAAGCCAAGGGATGGTAGAAGGAGTGGCAACGGTGGATTCACAGAGAGCTCCGTCGCCGGGAAGAAGAAAAGGGAAAGAGAGATCCGTCACCGGGAAGAAGAAAAGGGAACAAAATGGGGGGAGAGGAGTCGTCCGGGAAGAAGAAAAGGGGGCAGAGGAGGAAGTCTGTCTGTCGTACTCGTACCCGAAAAGGAAACGTCGTCTAAGCCTAAAAGGGAATAGCGCGCGCGGTCAGAATCAATCGTTGCCACGGTCACCCGGAAAAGAGCCGGTTCGGATTTAGGTGGGTTTAGTGGCCGCCGCTGTCCACGTTACGCTCCTTGCTCCTGTGCTCCTTGAATTGTTACACGATCAGCATGCAGTGCAACCCTACACTACACATTGGACCGGTCATGCAGTGGATATGCCGCGACACTGTACGTCTGTATTACGTCATCATGCATGCATCACTGGAGATGGATAATGGGTATAGAGATACATAGGACCGGTCACACGTACACTGATAAGCATTAAGAAAAACTCATGATAATATATTCAGCACAACTATTGTTCGTGAACTCAAGTGAACGGTGCCCAAAATGACTGAGAGCACAGCCAGAAAAGTGCATTTTCCAGACAATAGTGTCGCCTCTACCAGAAAAAAGAACAAGTAACTTGCACCAATTCAGGCAACAAAACCATGAACTGGTTATGAAAATGTCTCCTGACAGTTTAGTTCGAGTTGCACACAGCTCAGCACAAGCACAAGCAGGAAAAAAACCACATCTATCCAAAAATCAATCTGTCCAACACAATCGTAACAAAAGATACCGAAGTTCGCTTCACATTCTACCTGTGCAGCAAAAGTAATCAGATCCATCTTCTTGACACCATTTGGTTACATCGTTGTAGCACTAGGATGTGAAGCTTACTCCGAGGTCGGCAACCGCACCCATGCTGCACAGCAACAATGCAAGTATTCATAAGCAATAAGTTGATTTGATGAGTAGTTAAGGAGCAAACTTTGGCCTCGAAATAATTTTAACTGTAGCTGTCCAAATCAACTAAGCAATAACAGAAAGCATCCACGTGGCAATACGATTCAATATGGAACCACTACAATGTTGGAGACAGAGAGCAACAATACCATGACTTTCCCATGGGTGAGTGTTTCCTGCGACACTACATTTTTCTTGCAATAACAGTACTATTCAGCACAACAAAGAGAAGCATGGGACTACTTACATGCATCTCTAACTTTTCTCAATTAAGAATACCCTTGTCTGAACATTGCAATATCTGGAGAAGGAAAGAAAATTTCAATGAAGCATACCCTTGTCTGAACATTGCAACATCTGGAGAAGGAAAGAAAAATTTCAATGAAGCATACCCTTGTTTGAACATTGCAGCAACTGAACTATAACTTGCGAAATTATTAACCACAATTGGACAGAGGGAAATGCACTAGCCGAACATACACAGGCCATTTCTCAGATATTTCAGCCTACTAATCAGATATATGAAACCTATATAATAGGTACTTTATCATTGTTATATAGAATTCAATGGCATTAACTACTATCAGTGTAAGCATTAGGAATTAGGCAAAGCATGTCAATAACCAGACAAGTGGTAAACTCAAAGAATATAATGTGATTATCTATTGTTTCAATTCAGCTACTAGTTCCCAACAGTTCATACAATGCAAAAAGAATATACCTCACTCAAAGGTCATCATCTTCCACTGTATCAGCACCGTGCGGGGCCGCCTGTACGCAGGTCGGCTTCCCGCGTGGATCTCCGCCCGGCCGGCGCGTGTGGAAGGTGGCTCCAGGCCGTGGAAGAAGGTGGGGGAGGAAGCGGCAACGTCAGCAACCAGCGGCGCTCCCGGCCCTAGTCATCAGGGAGGATCTCTCGCCGGACCTAGCAGGCTTCTGCTTCAACTGCACGTGGAGCCGCCACATATACAAAGATTGCACTTTCAGGACGCGGTGCCTTCGCTACCAGGGGAAGGGTCATCATGCGCGTGGAATCTAGCAATAGTTGGGCCCACGCATCGGCGTGCCTGTGCATGAGCGGATTGTCATCCGCATGGAGCCTATGTCTTCCCCTACTCCCACCTTGACGCCCCCTCCCCGTCCAGGTCGATGTCGCCAAGGCTCAAATCGGTGGCATCCTGGGCTGGCACCTCGTCCCTGCGTCCAGATGAGATTCGTGGTGGCTGCTATCACGGAGAGGAGATCATGGGGCGAGACCTCTGCCACCGGCGGTGGCGGGGGAAAGATGGACAAACGCGGCGCTGGAAGCCGCGACGGAGATCGCCAAGACCCCGTGGATGGATCCTCTATGTGGCGCCCTCCTGAGCCGCGGTGGACGGGCATGCCTCCCAGGCTCCCACGCCTCCGTCGCCGCCGGAGAGGAGGGTCACCTTCGCTGCAGCATGAGCACGGGCTGTTTGACGGAGATACTCCGTCGAGGCCGTTTTTTTTTTTTTTTTGATAATGAGAATATATTAATACCAAGAAGATATCAATTACACCCGGCCTCTGTAACAACATAATGTCAAGAGCTAGTCGAGACATTAAGGATGCACACAGCCAAAAGAAAAATAAAGAGAAAAAAAAACCGGCCGAAATGATTAGCGAAGCAGCAGGGCTACCACCTCCCGGTGCCACACCTGGACTATTAAAAGGTTCTTCGATAACGACGCCTCCAAGAAGGAAACCGTGCACCAACACCGTCGTCGCCTGATCATACATCATGGGTTTTCACCCCGAAGAAAGTCCGACTGAAATCCAGACAATGCCTTCAACAAGTAGACGAATACACATCTGCCATTGCCAGGTACAACCAGTGAAGGTCAGACCTAGGGTTTTCACCCTGAAAGTCGAGACTTTGTGCCCAAAAAGCACCACCAAGAAAGGGTCCCCTTGTGTTGCCGCCCCTGCTTTCCGAGACTGCCGCAAAACACCAATCATCCGGTAGCAGTCTTCATAATATCCAAACTCGACTCCGTTATCACTTGAAATCTCGAACTCAACATGAGCCATCGAGATTCACTAGTTATCCGGCACAACCATCTTGAAAGTCCTCGACATTGTCAGCACCACGGTAATCGCAGCTATGGCGTACCTCATGGTGCTGCCAAATCAGAGTGTGACATATCCGCAAAAATGACTGGCACATGTGACAGGATATTAGGCCGATTGCCTGCGCGAAGAACTGGTCGAGGAACTTAGCCGCACCGACTCCGCGAAGCAATACCTGCCATGTACAATCCCTCGTGAGCCTGTTGTCGAGAAGATCACTCTTGACGCCTGGCGATCCGTGTGTCGCGGAAGAAGATTACCGGTAACACCACGGTCACCGCTGGCACCTACGAACTCACGCTGGTCGCAACTCGGTGTCATGCAGACCAGACATGTGTCCACGAGTGCCTCGTCATCCGACGGTCCATTTACTGCGGTGGAAGGTTTCCGGCGACACCACGGACAACAATGCACACACGAACTTGATCTGGTCGCAACATGGCATCACACAGATCAGACCCTCGAGGTGTTGTTGTGCTCCGTGATCTGAACGCCGTCATCTTGTGTCGTCAGCCTCAAGATCCGGTCGCCGTTATCCCGAGTTGTCAGCATCAAGATCCGATTGCCGCCGTCTTGTGCCCTCAGCCTCCCGATCTACCGATTGGCCTTTCAAGCTTGGCATCGGGAGCGGACGCACGCCTAGCCGTGTGAGGCAACAAATCCCCAAGCCCATGCGCGTGCTTGGATGTATCCTGCTCCATTCACATGCACACGGGGCTGGGATAGGATGTGCATGTAGGCTTGATCCGTAGACGGCGGCCGGAAGGCAATACCAGATTGGATCGAGACGGATAGGTGAAGAGACCGCCCAGGCTTCCAAGCAAATTAAAAAAGAAATAGGCAGACGCGCCCCGCCGCCGCCGTCCGCCGTCGGACGACCTCCTCCGACGGCGGCGGGGAGAGGAAGGTCGGGGAGGAGTGGCTGGCGGCTGGCGCGGTGGAGTCCCCCGTGTCGCCCGACGCGGACGACGCGAGGGTATGTTTTCTTTTAGGGATACTAAATGCTAGAATTCACTCCGCTGGGGCTTGGTCGCCTCCGTGTCCGGAAAAAAAAGCCAAGTGATGTAGATGTGTGCACGATCTTTCACTGCAAGAATCACCCATGAAAACTATCCTTCCAATCATGTGAGCAATACACGCAACTTGAAAAACTTGGATAAATTTAGGTGAGCAACAAGGTGATGAACACCAGCCTCACACCAAGCTCGACAACCGTTGGAAGGTCCAAGAGGCTTCTCGCAATGCACGATAACCCTTGGCAGATCTAAAAACACTCATGCTTCGATTTGAAAGACAAAATGACGAACATCCAAGACGCTGTCTTAAACGCTGATCCCCTAGGGACAGTGGCAAACTGGAACTCTTGATTCTACATAACTCAACTCTGTCTAAACTCTAAACCCTAGCCCATGGCTCCCTTTATATACGAGGCCAACCCCTAGTCGGTTGGACAGGCTCAAACCAAATCCTAACCTAATTGGAATCAAGTTGGATACAAACGGACCTTGAAAAGGCTCGGCCAAAACATGTGGCCTACATGCCTTAGATATTACACATCGTGGTTTATTATCCTAGCGTGCTAACCAATAGATGTCCGCATCACCAAGTGTCCATGAGTGAGGCAGCAGAGGCGATAATGGAGCATGTCCCAAGATTAGGTGTGACGACACTATGGAGTAACTGGTGGCCCAGGAGTTGCTCCGCCTAGTGCACCCTCTTCCCTTCCCCTCTTTCACTTAGGAAGCTCATAACAACACAATTGCAATATCTGGTGGATAGCTTGGTTAGACACCTTCCGGGTTGGCAAGCGGGGCTACTTAACCGTGGAGGCAGGTTGGAGCTGGTTAAGATCACCCTCCCATTAGTTTCCATCTTTGCGATGATTTATCTTGACAACCAGTGAAAAATCTCATAGCCATGGACAAGATTCTGCGGGGGTTCTTGTGGAAGTGGCGGATGGAGGCCCGAGGTGGACACTGTCTGGTTGCATGGGACAGAGTCTGTATGCCCAAGGCGCTGGGGCGATTAGGGATTTCCAACTTACATCTGATGAACAGGACTCTTAGGGCAAGGTGGTCGTGGCTCAAGAGGACAGATGGCGCCAAGACGTGGAGTTAATTTGACATACAAGTTCCTAGGGGGACGCGGCAGCTTTTCGAGGCCGCCACATCCTCTACGCTAGGGGACAGCGACACTACTTTATTCTAGACTGGCAGATGGCTCCCTCAGGGTCAAATCAAGGACGTTGCTCCAAACCTTTTTGCTCTAATCCCAAAAAGGGCGATCAAATCTCGTACGGTCAGTGCTGAGCTCGGTGGAGGCTGGCTTGAGGATGTCTCACCAAACCTGAGCGAGTTGGCACTGCAGGAGCTGTCCGAGCTGGCTGCGAGATTACCAGTCATTGATTGGTGGAGGGGGTCGAGGACTCTTTCGAGTGGAACTGGGAGGCTCGGGGAGTCTTCTTTGCCCACGCTGCCTACCTCTCTATGTTTGAAGGAAAGGTGGCAATGGATGGAGCTTCCCAGATCTAAAAGTCTCGTGCACCTGCCAAGTGCAAGTTTTTTATGTGGCTTGCACTTCGAAACCGTTGTTGGACAACCGATAGGTTGGAGTGGCGGGGACTTTCTAGGCCTGCCGCATGCCCGTTCTGCGACCAACATGACGAACCTATTGACCACCTACTTCTTGGTTGTGTCCTCGCGAGGGAAGTGTCGACGGTCGCCCTGCAGCATCGGGGCCTCACCAGTGGATTCCAGTTTGAGGGTCCCGGCTTGTGGATTGGCTGTCGTCAGTGGGGGGGAATGATAACCATGAGCTTTGGACATCTACCACCCTCATTTGCTGGAGGCTTTGGAGGCACAGAAACGACATGGTTTTCGAGGGAGCCCCTCCCTTGTCTAAGGTGACAATCAAGAGAATCATGGATGAAGCTGAGCGCTAGCACGCGATAAAGCTGTTTAGGGGTAGCCTTAGTCTAGTGAAAAGTGGAGGTTTCGCGCGTAATTCATTTGTAAATAAATCGGTGGTTTTGCGTCCTCGACACGTGTGTCGACCCCGTTGTAATTCGGCCTCTCGGCAGCTCCTATGAAAGTGATACATCTATCCATGACGTATCCTAGAAAAAAAGTAGCGATTTTGGGCAGCGGTAGAAATACATAGCCAATACGGATGAATTACATACTGACATATGACCGATCCTATGGTGATATACGAGTGTACAACTGTAGTGAAGGTTGGGTTTGGTGGTACCGTTCCGTGTTAATGATCAGTCCGGTCCAACCGCACCAACTGGGATTTACTGAGCTGGGCGAACAGGTGCGGGCAATTCGCCTCTCCCCAGCCACAGCAGCGAGAAACACGACTTATTCAATGCTGACAGACATTGGCGATGGCACCAGCCGGGTTCGGGGCTGGGTTTGGCCTCCATTACCCGCACCCGACCTGTTGGAACGCGTAGAGATAAACAAAAACTTTTCCTACGCGATGCTTCCAAGATCTAGCCGAGGTAGAAGGCCACGAGTATTACCACTAGACGCGCAGGTGCGGATTATCGATGCAGCGCGTCGGGGCAGTGCAGTCCCACGATCCGGTCCGGCCGATCCAATCCCTCGAACGTCGAAGTGCTGAACATATAGCACCTCTGCCGGTATCCACACGTACGAGGAGGAGCTCCGACGGTGGACTGCTAGGTCCGGTGCGGCGGCTGGACTGAGTGGGGCTAGGGTTCCCAACGCATGGGAGAGTGGACTAACGTGCCCGTTGGGCAACCTGCGCACCTCTTTATATAGCGAATGGTAATGGGATTCACAACACTTGTGGCCCATTCCCTCTGTGAGTCCGACTCAAAAAATCAGTCCATTTCCGGTTCGGGTCCAACCCAACCAATACTTGCTCCCGCTCTTAAGTGTGCGACCCTGCAGGCTCATGGCGACTTGGACACGATTGGAGTCTTACTCCCAATCGATCAATCGGTAGCGGCTCCTAGCAGAACGTGCCGACTCCCAAGTCCCATTGAGTCATGACGACATACCTTTCAATGTGATATTCATCTTAGTCCCTTTTGCCTCACGATATACCTTGTCGAACTATAGGCGATTTATCGTCATCCCTTAAATAGTTTGACTCTCTTCTTGATCCGTGATATGTGATTCATCTGACTAACTCTTAGTCAACCGACACAGTTAACATTTAACTGAGTCGCGCATGGCCACGCTTCCTGAATCATATCACTCGAGAGGGTCCAGAGAATATCTCTCCATTCGGAGGGGCAAAATCCCATCTTGATTATCCACATCACGCAGCTTGCTTCTCATTCGACCCGAACTCTGCCTTTATAGTTGCCTTGTCACAGAACAACGTTTGACAGAACCTAAGTCGGTGATCCACAACTCGGATTGTGCGAGAACCTCAGATCTAAGGATTACATTGATGGAGACATGCAAATGACGACTTGATCGTTGCATCTCAATGTGGGTCAGTCCGACATGCTAAACTCTTTAGCCAAGTCCGTGAGCGTTGGAATGGCATCACCATGCCCATGACAAGTGGAACCGTGTCATCAGCCAACACTCGCATTAGTCTAGGGTGTGTGTCCAGCACAACCTTAATAACCAAGGACAATCTAGTATGAACAACATGAATATATAGTTCCACAATCGAATCACATATTCAATGACATATATCAGATGTTCAAAACAAGGACAACTTAATAACTTTATGAATACAGTGGGAATAACATCATACATGATTGCCTCTAGGGCATATTCCCAACAGTCTCCCACTTGCACTAGAGTCAATTATCCTGGCATCATATGCCTAGGCATCGAATGCCCATGCCTCTCGTGTGCGCCTCATTCTTAGGCTGTGGTAGCGCCTTTGTCAACGGATCTGCAATGTTTGCATCCGTGTGTACTTTGCATAACTTGATATCACCTTGTTCGACAAACTGGCGAATGAGGTGGTACCGCATGAGTATATGTTTGTTCTTCTGGTGTTGTCTAGGTTCCTTGGCCTGTGCGATAGCACCATTGTTGTCACAATATACGTCCAAAGGATTGGACGCGCCCTGAACCACACTAAGATCAATCAGGAGGTTCCTGATCCAAACAGCTTCCTTTGCCGCCTCTGAGGCAGCAACATACTCAGCCTCTGTTGTAGATGTAGACACCGTATCTTGCTTGGAACTCTTCCAGCTCATAGCCCCTCCGTTCATCACGAACACGTATCCAGATTGCGAACGAGAATCATCTGAGTCGGTGAGATAACTCGCATCCGTGTAACCCTTTACACTGAATTTCTCATCACCTCCATAAACTAGGAACATTTCCTTAGTATTTCTCAAGTAGTTAAGGATGTTTTTAACCGATGCCAGTGGGCTTCGCCAGGGTCAGCCTGGTATCTGCTCGTAACACTTAGAGCATAGGAAACATCTTGCCTAGTACAAATCATGGCATACATGATGGATCCGATTGCCGAAGCATACGGGATCACACTCATCCGACTTCGCTCATCAGTTGTCGAAGGACACTGAGTCTTGCCAAGTTTTATGCCATGGGACATCGGTAAGAATCCCTTCTTGGACTCTTTCATTTTGAATTTCTTCAAAACCTTGTCCAGATAAGTACTCTGACTCAATCCAATGAGCCGCCTGGATCTATCTCTATAGATCCTGATTCCTAATATGTAAGTCGCCTCACCCAAATCCTTCATTGAGAAACTCCTTTCCAATGACTCTTTGGTTTCTTGCAACATCATGACATCATTTCCAATCAGTAATATGTCATCCACATATAAGATTAGAAAATTTACTTTGCTCCCACTAAACATCTTGTATAAACAAGAATCATGATCGCTCTTGATGAAGCCCAACGATTTGACTACCTCATCAAAGCGAATGTTCCAACTCCGAGATGCTTGCTTCAACCCATAAATGGATTTCTGAAGCGTGCATACCTTGTCAGTATTAGCCGGATCGACAAAACCTTTGGGCTGTATCATATACACGTCCTCAGTTAAATTTCCATTAAGGAAAGCTGTCTTGACATCCATCTGCCATATCTCATAGTCGAAATAGGCTGCTATGGCTAACATGATCCGAATTGATTTAAGCATCGCTACGGGCGAGAAGGTCTCGTCGTAGTCAACTCCTTGAACTTGTCGGAACCCCTTCGCGACAAGTCGTGCTTTATAGACGGAAATATTTCCATCCATATCAATTTTCTTCTTAAAGACCCATTTGCACTCGACGGGTCTTGCACCGTCAGGCAGATCAACCAAATTCCAAACTTGGTTTTCATCCATGGACTTTAACTCGGATCTCATGGCTCCAAGCCATGACTCGGAATCAGATCCCACCATCGCTTCCGAATAAGTTGCCGGCTCATTACTGTCTAACAGTAAAACATCTCGAGCACTCTGTAATCTGGCAGATCTCCGTGGTTCAGGTGTTGTTACCGATGTAGGTACCACGACCGGCTCAGCCTCCAAGGCCATTGCCGACTCGCCCCTAGCTGGTTGTTCTCGAATTTCTTCGAGTTGCACCGTGCTCCCACTGACTTCCCGACTGAGAAACTCTTTCTCAAGGAAGACACCATTCCGAGCGACAAACACTTTGCCCTCTTCCCGGTTGTAGAAGTAGTACCCCAAGGTTTCCCTCGGATACCCCACGAAAATACACTTATCCGACTTGGCGTGAGCTTGTCCGACTGAAGTCGCTTGACAAATACCTCACAACCCCAAATCTTAAGAAAAGACAAACTTGGCTTTTTACCAGTCCACATCTCATGTGGTGTCTTCTCTACTGATTTTGATGGTACTCTGTTTAGTGTGAAAGCTGCAGTTTCTAGACAATAACCCCAAAATGATAAAGGTAGATCTGTCCGACTCATCATTGATTGTACCATGTCCAACAAGGTCCGATTTCTCCGTTCCGATACACCGTTTCTCTGCAGTGTACCCGGCGGAGTGAGTTGAGGAACTATTCCACAACTCTTTAGATGGTCATCAAACTCATGGCTCATGTACTCGCCTCCACGGTCCGACCGTAGAAACTTTATTTTCTTGCCGAGCTGATTTTGTACCTCACTCTGGAATTCCTTGAACTTTTCAAAGGCTTCCGACTTGTGTTTCATTAAATAGATATATCCATACCTACTCAAATCATCAGTGAAGGTAATGAAGTACTCATAACCACCTCTGGCTGTCGTCCTCATTGGACCACATACATCACTATTTATTAGTTCCAACAAGTCGGACGCCCTTTCACAACTCCTTGCAAAAGGTGTCTTGGTCATTTTGCCTAGTAGGCATGATTCGCATGTCTCGAATGACTCTAAGTCAAACGAAGTTAGAAGTCCATCATCATGGAGCTTCTTCATGCGCTTCCAACTTATATGACCAAGCCGACAATGCCAAAAGTAAGTCATATTCAGATCATTTGGTTTCAACCTTTTAACATTTATGTTATAGACCGATTCACTATCAAGATTCAAAATAAATAACCCGTTCTGAACGGGTGCAAAGCCATGAAACATATCTTTCAAATATAAAGAACAACCATTATTCTTAATATTCGACTCATAACCTTGTCTCATCAAACATGAGGCGGAAATAATGTTTCGACTAAGCGCTGGAACATAATAACAAGTATTTAGTTCCAATAAAAATCCCGAAGGTAAATGAAGTTGCATTGTGCCGACTTCCAACGCAGCGACTCTCGCCTTGTTGCCGACCCGAATGTCAACCTCTCCTCTTGCCACGCTCCTAGTTCTTACCAGTCCCTGCAACGAGTTGCATATGTGAATAACTGATCCGGTATCATATACCCAAGAACTATTAGGCGCATCAGCAAGATAAATGTCTATAACATTGCACACAAGCGTACCTGAGTTGGAAGTCACACCTCCACTCTTGGCTCTGTCAGCCAAATACTTGGTGCAGTTCCTCTTCCAGTGGCCATCTTGCTTGCAATAGAAGCAGTTGGCTCCGGCTGTAGGAGAAGGTTTAGTCTTTGAGGGAGCACTCTGGACAGGGCCATGGGTGCTACCTCCTGACTTATCCTTCTTCTTCTTAGTCCAAGAACTCTTCTTGAACTTAGCCTTATTCTGCACCATCAACACTTGACTCGTGCCTTTCTTGATATCAGCCTCTGCCGTTTTGAGCATCCCATGTAATTCAGTGATACTCTTATCCATACCATGCATATGGTAGTTCGAGATGAACGAACCATACGCACTAGGAAGAGAGTTCAGAATTATATCAGTAGCGAACTCTTCATTAATTGGGACGCCCAGCCGATCCAGAGACTGAATGTAACCAATCATCTTGATTACATGCGGACTCAGTGGATCGCCATCTTTCAGCTTACAGCCCAGCAAAGCTTGAGAGACTTGATACCTCTCGGTCTTTGCCTGAGCCTGGAACATACTTTTGAGGCTTTCGATCATATCGTAGGCCTCAACATTCTCGAACTGCTGCTGCAAGTCCGGTTCCATGTGTGCAAGCATAAGACAGCTAATTTCCGTAGACTCATCTCTAGTCTTACGGTAGGCATTCGTGACAGCGACAGTCGCATCGTCATCTGGCTCTTCTGGAAGTGGAGTTTCTAGAACATGTTCTTTCTTGTCATGCTTGAGGACTATCCTCAGATTACGATACCAGTTGGTGAAATTAGTTCCATTAAGCTTATCTTTCTCTAGGATTGACCTCAACGCAAACGCGGACAACTGAGGAAGGTTGCTAGGTGCCATTGATCTACAATAGAAAATACGCAAAAACACTTAAGACATGTATTCATAAAAGAGCAGGCATATTAAACGCTTTAATACTTATGCTCCCACTAGAACCAACATCCCTCCGATGGTTGCTAAGTGATTCAAGATCCCAAATAAGCAAGCCGACTAGTGAGCTTTAGCATCACCGCTAGCCGTCAAGTGATCTAGGTAGGCAACACCTTGCCAATCGTATCCCTATACGACTCCTGTTAGTTGGGTGATATCTCATGCCCCGGCTCCCAACCTTCCTCGCCCCGAGCCCCACAACCGTTGTGATGGACTCGCCTAGATTACCAGGTGCTTCTGCTTGTAAGAGTCCGACTCGAACCCACCTAACCGGAAAGAATTGGTAGCACCTCAATTTTATGAGCCCACTACCAAGAATGTCCGACTTGTGATGGTGCAGCACTGGCGGGGCGACCGACTAGACCTTCTTTGAGGGATTAAAGAATCTACCAACTATCTAAATAGAGGTAAATAGAGACATAACAATAACACAAATAAAGCAATTATAATGTGAAATGGTATGGCTCTCTTCATGGTGATCTCCATCTCCACAAAGCTTGTAAGTCGACTCGTGCCAACTCTTGTCACGTGCCATCTTACTCCATGTAGCCGACTTGTACATCGACTTGTATGCCTTCCGGGTTCTCCAACAAGCTACACTAGCTAGTAAATGAAAATTTACATAGAGAATCCGACATGCAGGCCGGTATACAATAAAATGACAGCACCTAGGCTCCAGCCGGCTGACATAAACATGATACGCAGATCATGTATGGATTACACACATCACATGCACATAAGCCATACCATTCACAACTTCCTGCAAAAACAAGTTATGCATAGATACGATATCTACCGACGTTGTGAAACTCGTAACGACATCTAAGGTGCTACGACAGGGCGAAAACCGACCGGTAGGGGTAAGTTGTTCCACGACCTTAGCAGTATGATCACGGAAACCTGATCATCCATTAACCCCGAGTACGATTGATCCAATCAACTTTGTACAAAACCGATCTATCTCATAGACCGACCACCAAAACAGCAATTAGATCACATCTAACGCTAACTACATATCACATATGTACGGATCTCGGGCCTAATACCAGAAGCTACCGCTCTGATACCACTGTTGGAACGCGTAGAGATAAACAAAAACTTTTCCTACGCGATGCTTCCAAGATCTAGCCGAGGTAGAAGGCCACGAGTATTACCACTAGACGCGCAGGTGCGGATTATCGATGCAGCGTGTCGGGCAGTGCAGTCCCACGATCCGGTCCGGCCGATCCAATCCCTCGAACGTCGAAGTGCTGAACGTATAGCACCTCTGCCGGTATCCACACGTACGAGGAGGAGCTCCGACAGTCCGGTGCGGCGGCTGGACTGAGTGAGGCTAGGGTTCCCAACGCATGGGAGAGTGGACTAACGTGCCCGTTGGGCAACCTGCGCCCCTCTTTATATAGCGAATGGTAATGGGCTTCACAACACTTGTGGCCCATTCCCTCTGTGAGTCCGATGCACAAAATCAGTCCATTTCCGGTTCGGGTCCAACCCAACCAATACTTGCTCCCGCTCTTAAGTGTGCGACCCTGCAGGCTCATGGCGACTTGGACACGATTGGAGTCTTACTCCCGATCGATCAATCGGTAGCGGCTCCTAGCAGAACGTGCCGACTCCCAAGTCCCATTGAGTCATGACGACATACCTTTCAATGTGATATTAATCTTAGTCCCTTTCGCCTCACGATATACCTTGTCGAACTATAGGCGATTTATCGTCATCCCTTAAATAGTTCGACTCTCTTCTCGATCCGTGATATGTGATTCATCTGACTAACTCTTAGTCAACCGACACAGTTAACATTTAACTGAGTCGCGCATGGCCACGCTTCCTGAATCATATCACTCGAGAGGGCCCAGAGAATATCTCCCCATTCGGAGGGGCAAAATCCCATCTTGATTATCCACATCACGCAGCTTGCTTCTCATTCGACCCGAACTCTGCCTTTATAGTTGCCTTGTCACAGAACAACGTTTGACAGAACCTAAGTCGGTGATCCACAACTCGGATTGTGCGACAACCTCAGGTCTAAGGATTACATTGATTGAGACATGCAAATGACGACTTGATCGTTGCATCTCAATGTGGGTCAGTCCGACTTGCTAAACTCTTTAGCCAAGTCCGTGAACGTTGGAATGGCATCACCATGCCCATGACAAGTGGAACCGTGTCATCAGCCAACACTCACATTAGTCTAGGGTGTGTGTCCAGCACAACCTAAAAGACCAAGGACAATCTAGTATGAACAACATGAATATATAGTTCCACAATCGAATCACATATTCAATGACATATATCAGATGTTCAAAACAAGGACAACTTAATAACTTTATGAATACAGTGGGAATAACATCATACATGATTGCCTCTAGGGCATATTCCCAACACGACCCTCCTCTCTACCCCTACGACCCGGCCCCATACCCACCACTGGGTCTAGAACTCCACCAGACCCGCGACCCGTCGGGTTTATCCGCCAAGATGCACCGACTAATAGTTTTGGAGCAGTGCTTAACTACTAGTTAGTTTTGGAGTAGTGTTTAACTAGTAGTATAGTATAAGAACATGCATGCTACTTGGTGATGCATGTCCAAAGTCCAAGTAGTAATAGTATGTCAGTTTATGTCCTAATAATTTTAGGTTGTTGAGTTTGCCACTAGACACTAACATGTGGGGTCTAGGTCTATTAGTTGGGTCTATGGGTTTGCAGGTGCGGGTTTGGCACTCCCATACCCACCTCCGCTAGACCCGATGGTTATGGTTTTTTTACCTCTAAGAAAACCTGCGATCTCTTGGGGTTTCCCAACGGGTGCGTCCCTATGTCATCACTATTCCTAGATGTAAGGATATCACTAAGCTTTCCTCATCAAAGATCACACATGTAATTCATCTTATGGTGTGCACGCGTATGCTCGTGTCAATCCGTCAGCGCTCTGCCGTCCAGAACTCGGTTATATGATTCTGGAAGTTTCTCAACACATGAGTCTGGAGAGGACACCTCAAAACCCAAATAGAATAAGGTCAAATCAATTAAATGAGCTCTAATTAGAAGGTCTAATTAGACCCTCTAATTCTACTAAATAGAGAGAGGCTTGAGAGACAATTTCTCACATAATTATGTTTTACCTCAAGTCTTGAGGGGTATTTTATAATTGGAGGGAAGGGGGACATACCAAAGGGGGGAGGAGTCCTACTTCACCTAGGAGGAGGGCTTGGTCGCACCAAGGAGGTGGCCGCACCCCCTCTCCTAGGTGGAATCGGATTGGACTCCCATATGGGAGTCCAACTCCACCTCTTCCCCCGTCTTCCTTTTCCCTTTTCTTTTCTTTTTTGCCTTTAAATAAATTTAGGAGAAACACCGGAAGGTTCTAAGTGCTATGATTGGAGGCTCTGGGCCCTACCTTCCATCCCTACCAAGTGGTGCGGCCATGGGGGCGAATCTACCATCCTCTGGCACTCCCCCTTCTCGGTTTTTGCCCGAAACTCTTCCGGAACCTTATGAACCCTATAGATAAAATCATCAACCTTATCTAATGATGTTAGAAACATATTTATAACATCCGAGACATCTCATGTCCTTTGTTATCTCTCATTGAAAATTCTTCCTAACACTGACATCATCCGCGAAACCTCTCGGACTGACACCAGACTTGTTTCTATGACATAGTATCGACATCAAACATACATAAAAATCAATAAGAACACTTTTATTATCTCAATTAAAGGTTAGCACAACTTAAGCGTGTGACCCTTAAAGGCGCAATAACACATAGACATATTCAGAAACTTACCGAACAATAACCAACAACGGGACCATGGACGCTCATGATGACTCCTGTGTGTTCACGAAGATCGAGGGGGCCTTACAAGTTAATCATTGAGCTTATTCACTTAACTTCACAATACCAGCGGTATCACACGGCGAGACTATGTGATCTAGTCTGATCAAACTCTTTGATCATAACACATATAAAACTCGTTACCGATACCGTCCTCTTTTCTCATCCATATCCCCTTGTCCTTGTGATAAATCACACTGTGCCTGGCCAGATGATTGGTTGACATTGGTGATACTAAGAGGTCCTAGAGTATGTATCTTTCTATCGTCTAGAGGAGTTAAGTACGAGTCTTGAACAAATCTCAATTCCATTACACTTTCTAGATTATATCCTGACATCACCGTTATGATCCCCAGTTACGAACAGACGGTTGATGACATTCAAAGTATAACTTTTGATCGTGCGGTCACTAGATGTTCCCATTGTCGGGCCTTTCGATACCAGGGTATCCAGGCCCATCTGCTGCGGCCCGGTCTAGCGGGCGTTTTCGAGATCGAGCAAGCGTGTTTCCTAACGCGAATGGCGCCGGACCACGTTGTTGCCCCTGGTCAAGCCCCTGGAGATGGCGCTCGCCGAATCACCCCTCGGGAGGAACTTGAAAGCTCATGTCTCCTATGATGATTTTGGTGATGATAACAACGCGGGTATAATCTCTAACCTGTTGGTTTAAGTGTCTACAGATCATCCCGCATATAATTCACGGTGATATTCTTGAGGGATTTTCACACAGGATTTTTCTAGAGATGATCTAACTGCAGCCGGATTATTAAGGGGCTGCCCCCGAAAATTCCGGGGTATAAGGGCCGGAATTTCCCGCCCCAGCACCGGAATATTCCGGCCTCTCTGGCTCCAGCAAAATGGCTAAGTGCCACACTCCATCTGCCCGCGCACAGAAGGTGGGGCGGATATTTGCCCGGAATATTCCGGGGCAAATATCCGGCCCTCAGGTCCTTAGCAGTTTTGGAGATTTCGCAGTTGCCCGCGCACAGAGATGGGGGCGGAAATTTCCGGCCCCGAAGAATTCAAAATTCTGCCCCCCGGATATTTCAAATATCCGGCCCTCAGTCCTTAGCAGAAATCCAGCGTGGTGCTGCTGCCGCGCGCAGATGTGGGGGCGAATTATTGGCCGGAATTTTCCGGCCCTGGATTATTCAAAAATCCGCCCCCCGGATATTTCAAATATCCGGCCTAACTGCACCGGAAATTTCCGGTGCTAACCCCGGAATATTCCGGCCCTGGCGTTCTGCAACGGTCAGTAATTGGAGGAGGCCATAAAGAGCTATGTTCTTCCTCTAGACAGCCAGTTCGTCCATTCTTCTCTCTCCTCCATTGTTCAAGAGCTCAAAACGCCCCGATCTCCCTCCTCCTCCAAACAAACTCGATGCCCTTCAAGGATCTCATGGAGGAGGCCTAGATCTACCTTTCTACCAAGCCAAAAATTGTATTCCCACATCATACCTCTTGGGATCTTGTAATGTCTTGGTTGCTTTGTCACCCTAGAGAAACCCTAGTGCTTGTAGCTTCCACCTTGTAGCAAGAAGCTTCGGATTGTTAAGAGCCTCCATCTCACTTGTGCAGTTGCCTCAACCACTTGTAAAGGTTTGGTCAACGCCTTCAAGCCGACCTCATAGTGGAAACGAGAATCTCCCTCACCGGAGAAGCTCAAGGAGAACAAGGTGTGCACATCCGTGTTATTGAGGAGCGGCTAGGTGGCTCCACACCTCTCCAACATAGACGTACTTCTTTTAAGAAGGAACTAGGGAAACATATCCTTATCTCCGTGTTTTCACTTGTGGTTATCTTGTTCCTTGAATTTACTTCCATTTCATACTCGTTATTTGTCACTTAGGGTGTCTACCTAGTTGCACATCTAGATAACCAAGTTATTTACTCCTTAAGGCCCATCTAAAATTTAAAAAGGATTAAAATTTGTAGGTCACCTATTCACCCCCTCCCTCTAGTTGACCTTTGTGAACTTTCAATTGGTATCAGAGCCTCGGCTCTTTTATCGGGCTTAACCACCTAAGAGTATCATGGTCAACGGAGATGATCCCGAATCTTCTAAGGAGAAACTCTCCAAAATGGCCGACACTATAGCTAGCCTAGAGACAACGGTTTGTACCATCCAAACCCAATTGTCCAAGGTTAGCTCTACTGTAGGCTCGGAGGTTTCCTCCATCAAGAAGATGATGGAGATCATGATGGGTAAACCTAAGGGGCCCTCGAACTCTCCACATGTCTCCGATGAGGACAGTTTAGAAGAGGAAACGATTCCGGACGATTCCAAAATTGAAGAGAACATTGCCAAAGCTAAGGCTAAAGCCGCACAAAAGGCTAAAGCCAAGGCAAAGGAGAATTCCGGTGGCTCGAAGTCTCAAACGGCTAATGGTTCAGGGGCCAACTCAAAAGTTCCACCTCCTCAAAATTATGACTCCATCCACCCAATTGTTTCCATGCCACACATTCTTAATGTTGGACTTCCTCCCATGCTTAACACTAATGAATTCTCTTCTTGTAAGTTTGAAATGGAGTCACATATTTCCGGATCATGCACCGCATTGTGGAGGAGTGTGATTCATGGGTTTCATCCTCATGACCCAAGCAACTTGACTCCAGGGGAGGATGTGTAATCTCAACTCAACAAGACTGCACTTGTTTTCATCCAGAAGGCTCTCCCAAGGGAGCATCTCACTCACATCTGTTGTTGCAAGACCGCCAAGGAAACTTGGGACAAGCTTGACACCTTGTTTCAAGGAAATTCTAGCATCCAATATTCCAAGTATGATGTGGCCATTGACAATTCCGAGAATTTCGTTATGCAAGAGGATGAAACTCCTGAAGAGCTATATAGATGAGCTGTCACTCTCGCCAATCAATTGAGAGGCTTTGGAAAGGAAGAGATCTCCGATGAGTGGATAAAGAGGAATTTTTTCAAAGCCATTACACCCTTTGAGAAGAATATCTCCACTAGCATCCGAACAAGAGCGGACTACAATACTCTCAACTCCATTGGTGTGCTTAGTGAGTTCATCGCCATCTCTCTATCACACAAGAGTACGGATGATGCTCTAGCTCGCTTTAGAGGAACGGGAAAGTCACCCAACCTCGCTTAGAAGTCAAAGGAAATGGCTCGAGTTGATGAAAGTGAAGAAGAGGATGATGATGAGGAAGACTATGAGGACACCTACACCGGAGCTCACAAGTGCATCGCTCTCGCTATGCATGGATATTGGAAGAGATGGGAAGCTCACAAGGCCGGCTCTCCAAGACCTCCACAAAACAAGAACTACAAGAAGAAGGGAGAGACCAAGGACATTCTACAACTGTGGTAGTGCAAAACATTCCGTGAAGGAGTGCCCTTTTGAGCCAAGAGAAGAAAATGAAGGCAAGCTTGTTCACAAAAACAAGGCCAAGGCTCCACAAAACAAGAACTCCGCTAGAAGAGTGCCAAGGGCTCTTTATGTCCAAGAAGGGGAGGTTCTTGAAACCTATATCTCTGGAGATGAAGGAGAAGATGAATTGGTAGTAGTTTCTCACGTCGCCATAGCTACCGCGTCATCTCCATCAATCTCTCTATTTGAAACCCCCAATGAAAATGTGGCTACCCGACCTACATGTCTTATGGCAAAAGCCACCTCGGTATGCTCTCCTAACTCCAAGACCATTACCACTAACCCTCCTTCATTATTGGATTGTGTTGAAAATGTTTGTGAGGAGGATGGTGAGGCAAAAGAGTTAGGCATTTGGCTAGCTAGCCTTAAAGGTGAGACTAAGGAGAAAGTGAATGCCCTCTTGAGGTAACTTGATGTGGCTAACTCTCTTGTAGATGAAAAGGAGGAAATTATCATGACCTTAGAAAGCCATGGAGGTCACACTTGGAATGACAAAGAGCTTGAAAAGGCTCTTGAGAATGAGCGTAATTCGTGCCTCTCTTGAGGAGAAATTATCTAGTCTTGAAGAAAACTTTGCCATGACTGTCTCTAAGCTTAGGAAGGATAATGAACAATCTCTTGCTATCATTAAAACACTTGAACATGAAGAGTTGAAGCTAGGAATTGCTCACGATAAACTTGTTACTAGTCATGAAAAACTAGAAAAGGAGCTCATGTCTCTTAAAGAAATTCATGACAAGCTAACCAAGTCTCGTGACAATCTCCTAGCTCAACAATCAAATAAGAAAGTTATGTCATCCTCGTCTACTTGCATGAATGCATTGCCTAGCAACTCTTGTAGTGCAACTAATCTTGTAGGAAGTGAGAAGAATCTCAATGAGGTGGCTCCTCAACAAGTCAAGAATGGAAAGGAGGGACTTGGCTATGTAGCCAAGTCAAAGAAGAAGTACAAGAAGAAGAACAAGAAGAAAGTCACCTATTCCTCACAAGAAGTAAGATTTGTGAAAGAGGGAGAGGTGACCAAAGAAAAGGAGACCAACACCATTGTGGGTGGTGACACCTCTATGGGGAGCACCACTCATAATGACTTTGCTGGAAAATACAACCCATCTTATGTTCTTATGAAATCTAGAGATGGTCATGTGTATGCTAAATATGTTGGTACTTCTTATGGTGATGATTATCATTGGAGTATTTGGGTTACAAAGACCCTTGTTGCTAACAAAAAAGGACCCATTCAACAATGGGTACATAAATCAAGACACTAATCTATTGTAGGGAAGTGCTTCCGGTTCGAGCAAATGGACAGTGGATAGTGGTGCATCCCAACATATGACCGGAAGAAATGACGCAATGAGTGATCTTCAACCTCCATTAACTCATCTCAATTGCGTTACTATTGGTGATAACTCCGAACTAAAGGTATTGGGACGAGGCAAGGTGGCCATCTCAAATGACTTGTCAATTGAGAATGTTCTTCTTGTCGAGTCCCTTGGCTATAATCTCATCTCGGTTCTTCAACTTGCCAAATGTGGTTTCAGCTCGTTCTTTAATAAGGAGAATGTGATTGTCACTTGGGAGACGACTCTTAAAGTAGCCTTTGTTGGGCATGTCGAGAACGGCATGTATGTAGTGGACTTCTCTAAAGGAGACATGTGTGCCGCGACATGTGTCGTGGGATAATCACGGCAGATGTTACCGGGGGTAACTGATCTAGGGGCAAGTCGACACAGGTATTTGGGAGAGGATTTAGCTTGAAGGAAGACATGGCGAAAAGCAATCTAAGAGCCGGAACACAACTCGCCGGATCTCGATATGATTATACTGGATACTCGATAATAGGTGTTACAGTTATGACTTGAATCTCTCTCAGGCGAAGCCTAGGGGTTGGTTTATATAGTACTCATACCCCCTTTGGCTTGCCATACAAAGCGCTCCTTGAGTCCTACTCGAACTCTACATACGTATCCTAGCTTTCCTTATCGTAACCCACAATCCGGGTTACGATCCTTACAAGCCCTGGGCCTTCCGGAAGCTTCTGCGTCCTTAGCCGGATTTGGTCCATACGCCGTTTGGGCCGGATTACACCTGGGGTTGGCATACCGAGTTACTATCCCCTCATCAGTAGTCCCCAGAATAGCTTGGGCTTCCAAGATTTACTCTTCGAAGCGCTGGCTATTCCCTACAGAAATATCAGATGCAAACGCATGAGGATTAAGACGCAGCGCGTCTATGAATAGCCGAGACTGGCGCCAAGGAAGCCAGGTAAAAACCCGGCTCTTCTTTTTAGGTTCTTCCTTAATCTCTCAAACTTAAATCTCAATAGGAAACTCCCTGACTCCACATCCTTCTTGATAACTACCGCTGATACAGGGAAGGCAATTTCCCCTTCCTTTTTCTCTGGATCATATTGGCCTGCGCATAAAATGTGCCTTTCAAATTTCGAAATCACCAATTACTCCGCATTCCCCGGGTCTCGACCGTTAGGCCAAGCCTTTCCACCCGGACGGTTATAAATAAAGACCAATGAGCAAATCCAACTCTTAACGGCTCATTTCCCCCATTCCACTTCTTCCCAAGCTCGAGCTCGCAGAGTGCCACCACGGGAACCCCACGCATCTCGCCGGAGCCCATCCGACTTCGTTTGCGCTCCGCCACCGCACGAACCGCTCCAGCTCCCGAATCCGCCGCCAAGCCTCCGATTCGCCGGCCAACGGTCACGAAAGGGCACGAATCTTGCGCTATCTGTCTCCGCAAGGCCTTACTCCAATCCTCTTCGGTAAGTTCCTTACACCCTCCAGCTTATTCTCGCAATTTCTTAGTTCTTCCTCAGATTGGATCTGAATCGAGCGGTCCGCGATTTCTCGGGCTGCGCCAAATTAACTCACCGATTTCCACTATAATCACTCCCATAGATAGGATTTATAGCTTGTATTGCTCCCCTAACCCCAGTAATCACTAATTTGGTCACAAATTTAGAAATAAGATCCCCAATCTAGGCTCGGGCCATCTAGAGTTTCCGCCTTTGCTCTCCCTCCTCAGAAAATCTTACTTCTCCGGCTCATTCGCAGATAGTATGCGTATAAGTATCCCCCTAGCTTCTCCAAACATTTGCTTTTGCGGAAAGCTCTTTGGGTTTTGTAAAGTCACTTGATACCCGGACGAACCATACTTAACCCGGCGAGGCAATAGCCGGATTACGTTTAAATTGCCGATAGCTGCTTACCTGCTAACTTCCAAGTTTTTGTTTCTTACGTCCTTTTCTTCAATGTTTCACCAGGTCAATCCCATGGCGCCCAAGAGGCAGGGGAAACAGCCGGCTAAGGCTAAATCCACAAACGCCATTTCAGCCAACTGGGGGAAGTCCTCCATCACCAAGACCAAACTGGAGGAATTGGTAGAGCTTGGAATCCTACCTCCACAGGAATCCATCCGCTGGAGAGCACCTGGCAACGAAACCCGGCCTTCTCCAGCCACGGATGAGGTAATATGCTTCGTTGAACACGTGACCCGGGGCTTCAGGCCTCCGGGTCATCCCTTCTTCCGTGACGTCTTAGACCACTACAAACTCCGTATCTTTGATATAGGCCCGAACTCCATTTTAAACATCTCCCATTTTATCGTTCTTTCCGAGTCTTACTTGTGCACTCCGCCAAGTCTGGCTCTTTTTGTCGAACTTTTCCAGTGCAAGCCGTGTCGCGAAAGCGGCGACGGCGCACTTCTTACTTGCGGCGGGGTTTCTATCCAGCGCCGCAAGAACTCCCTTATGCCTCCCATTTCTCTCAATTCTCACGTAAAACACTGGCAGCTTTCTTACTTCTACTGCCAGGATACCTCTCCACCCGGCGAAAAAAAGTTGCCGGGTTACTCGGAGGGTCAACTTGACATCTCCGAGAAATTCAACGCCTTCGCCCCTGACTCAGACAGGGAGGCGATCTTGCCTTTGTTAGCTAGGATCTCCATCTTGTCCGCCCGAGGCCTCATCGGACTAAACCTGGTGAAGACCTGGGTTAGCTTCCGCATTCAGCCAAACTCCCTTCGTGAGAAGCTGATGTGCGAATACTCGGGTCAAACCACGGACCCAATCCGCTTCTCTACCAGCACCCTTGCTCCGGGTGACATCAACAAAACGATTAAGGGTTTCCTGACAGAGAAACTCGAGGTAATCCGGGGCATAGCCGGATTAGAACCTTTTACCCTCGAGAATCCAGCCCCCGCAGTAAGTTCCCTGCCTTTTGATTTTGACTTCTGACAGCTTACTTTTATCCGCTTCTCTTGTCTTGATATTAACCATTACTCTGGCATTCTCTCCTCAGGCCGATGACGCCTTCTGGAAGGTCGACACCTCTCCTAGTTCCGAAGACGCGGAGGAGGAAGACGATGTCATTGACTCGAATGAAGGTACACACTTGATTCCCTTGCACACGTTATATCCTGCCACTTCTTCTTCTTTATGCGGGAACTCGGATATTTTTCAGAGCGAGAGGACCAAAGCGAAGAAGAAGAAACAGACAGCAGGGGCGGGTCCACCAGCGAGGAGGAAGAGCCGGAGCCGGCCACCAAAGCCGGAACAAAGAGGAAATCCCAGAGGATAGCCCTCCAGGTTTTTACTTCATCTCCTCACACTTTGGTTTTCTGTTTCCATAACGTCACTCCGGGGCTAACCCCATCTCCACCCCTTTTGATCGTAACTGAAGGAGCCGCCCGCGACTAGGCGCCGAGTAACCCGGAATCATCCGGGCAACGAGACCCCTAACCCGGTCGCTTCGCCGCCCCCGGTTCAACACCCTGGTATTTGTTGTAAACAAAATTTCTTTCCGATCGTTCCTTTGTAACATAATCCCAGGTCTTTCTTGCCATTTTCCAGTCTCTTCCGGGTCTAGTGACGGCTTTCCCTCGGACTTCCCGGTGAACACCGGGTAAGCGCCTTTTCCTGATATTACACCGAACTTTCATCCTTTTTTTTTTTTTTTTTTTAAAATCAAAGACTAATTGCGCCCTTGCGCCTTCTTCAGAGCCACGGTTATTAGTAGCGACCAGGAGGACTCCGGGGCTAGGGTCCGGGTCGAGAGCGAGCCGGCTGATGATGCCTTCACCACGACTGGCGACGAGCAAGTGTCGCCACCGGAGCCAGCTAGGCATGACGCCGAGTATCCAACTGCTTCGCACGCAAGCGAGAAGGAGAAGGGAGCAGCTTCAAGCGCGGGAGGGGGACCAGACTCCGACATTCGGATGACCCGGGTGCCACCTCCTGTTACAAGAAATGCTCCTTTTCCCACTTTCCAGGTACCCGAGCCATCTAACCCGGATAACGCTGACTTTAACCAGCTTATGAGCGCTCTTCTCGCCATGAAAGCTTCAGAAGGGACTGTCTTAGAACGTATGGCTGCAGCACATCAGGTAACTTTCACGTGATACTCCTTATTATACGTCCAGTCCCCAAGTCCCGAGTATAATTTTCTTTAATTATCCTCGGTACTTCGCATAGTACTTTCCGGTACTCATTTCCTCAGATGAAACACTCTCATGATATCCGGCTCACAGCTTTACCCGGCCTTTGCAGGCAGAGATTACTCAGTCAGATGAAGCGTTACTTAAAGCTGAGCAGCTCTTGCTGGCTGAAGTTAAGCGTAGGGAGGCCCTTGAAGCGGAGATAAAGACATTGAAAAAAGATGTCTCCATTTACAAGAAGAAGTACAATACTGCCCAGTCTTCGCTGAATAACCTGTCGACTCAGCTTACGGACACTTACCGTATCTTGCTAAGTAAGTTTGCTATTTGCGATTAATTTGCGTATCTCTATCTTGCTGCTGTAATAACCAACATTACTGATATGCTCTTGCATGTTTCGATTGCAGGTGCTAACCTTGCTGCTCCGGAGGAGAATGCCATTACTCAAGTTAAAACTCTGAAGACTATGCTCCGGACGTTTTTTGCCGGCACGAAACTTTTGCTGGATGCTATCAAGTGGCCTTCTGAGGTATACCCGGGAGAAGATAATCTTATGCAGGCCTTCTCAACGGTGCCTGGATGGATTGAGATAATGAAGCGCTCAGCTTGCCGGATTGGAATGACCCGGGCCCTTACACTGGCGAAGGCTTATTTTCCTAAGCTTGACCCGGCCAAGGTAACATCCGGGTTTCCAGAATTCAAAGCTGACGGGTCCAAGTTTGAGCCCAAGGACTTCAAAGATATTCAACGTGCTGTACGCCCCTCAGCCACTACCTTGGCCGACAAAATGGAGCTGGACCAGATCATGAGTTCATATGACGCTGAGGGCAAAGTTATTTTGGTGGATGCACCTCCTCCTTTTGATATGGTGGAAAGATGGTCGACTGACCTGGCCAGGAGGAAAGAAGAGGCCGCAAAGAGAGAAGCAGAGCTAGGCGCAAAGCCGTCCACCTCTACACCGGCCGTGCCTCCGCCTGTCCGTCCAGATGTGAAGAGCCCGAGCAAAACTGCTGGCAAGGCCAAGGAGCAAGTCCAAGATCTAGACCCGGAGGGCCGCTCTCAGGATGCCGAGTAGGATGCTACCTTGTGCTTTTCGTTTCTCGATACTGATATGATTTTTGTAGTGCGCCTGTGCGCCATTGATGCTGATACTATGACTGTATGCTTTGTTAATTCATGATAACTCTTTGCCTTCCCTGGCTTTTGATAATATCCATCCTTGTGTTACTTATGAGCTTATTCTCGATACTTCGAACTCTTGCTTTCAATTTCCTTTTGAGACTCGGTTAACCGAGTATCGTAGGTTTTGATAGATGGACTTTTCTTTAAGTCCCCAATACTCGGCAACTAAGGTTTACAGACCTTGGTAGTTAAATAGTTTGTTTCTGTTTCGAAGTCCCCAGTCCCCATGACCCAAAGTACGAGCTATGGGGGCGTGGGCTTTCTCAGATGACATACTGCTGTTTACCAAGCTGAAGACCAATAGCTGTTCTCATAAATACTGAAGTCATGCTTAATATTTGTTGAGTTTCCGGCTATGTTAGCCTTATACTCTGCATGGACTTGTGGTTTAGATGACCCTTTTGATTACCTTGTACTATAAGCCGGCTTTCGCGTGGATACCATGTCGTTGCATCTATACGAAAAACAAAATCAAGCACGCTCCATTGGGCTGCATAGTTTGATTGTAATCGTAAGTGAACAGATCATGCCACTTTGGTGCGAGTCACATCGAGCTTAAGTAAGAATAATCAAGAAAATTGGCTCCTTCGTCCAGTTATAGGATTGTAGCCGCACCCGTTTGTACGAGTAACCAGCCCCCATAACTTATAGGCATCATGGCCGGGTCTCCGGGTTTGTGATTACTTATTGAAGTAGATCAACCCTCCGGAGACCTATATTCACGTAATGTATTTCGATGATATTGATGTATTGATAATAACAATGTTACTTACTTGTAACTGAAGCAAGGATCATGATAAGACTCGAAACCATCTTCTTTTATTGATAAAAATTTCTTATTTGAATCAGCAGGCCGCCTCATTAAAAACCTTCCAGTCCCCTTAGGTACCCTGGATAGGAAAAGAGTGCGTATGAAACCTGCCGCCCATTACACTGCTTTAGTTATTCTCGAGAATCGGCCTCGCGTTGGTACGGCCGATACACATTCTCCACTTGCTATGCCCTTTCGTAATGAGTACCGGATTTGCTAGCCATTCCGGGTATATCGCCCTTGACACGTGATCAGCTGCGGATGGTGGTACGTCTTCTTCTTCCCTACTGAGAGTTTTGAAAATATCGTTCCCGATGAAGCCTACCATCTTAGGGTTTTGTTCTGCCCTAACTTTTGCTTTGTCCCCCTCAGGAGTTGGCTTTTTTGACGTTGCTCTCTCTTCTAGGTCCACCTGAGAACGGTAATGTTTGAGCTCTTCCTTCCTACAGGCTTGCTCGGCCATTGCCGCGTCTCCTTCATCACACTCAGCTGCTATATCTCGGTTTCCGTGTACGGTGATGGTCTTTTTAGGACCCGGGATCTTCAGCTGTAGATACACATAACATGGTCTTGCCATGAACTTGGCATAAGCCGGCCTTCCAAACAATGCATGATAAGGGCTGCGCAACTTTACTACCTCAAAGGTAAGCCACTCGATTCGATAATTGTCCTTTGACTCCCCGAAAGCTACCTCCAATGCCACTTTTCCTTCGGGGCATGCCGAATGACCCGGCACTATCCCGTGAAAAACTGTTGTACTTTTTTGCAACTGTGATTCCTTTAAGCCCATGCGCAGAAAAGTTTCCCAGTATAGGATATTGATACTACTCCCTCCATCCATCAAGACTTTCTTCAGCTCGTAACCATTGACCTGTGGCGCCACTACCAAAGCCAGGACTCCCGGGTGATCAATCCTATCCGGGTGATCTCTTCTGCTCCATGTTACCTCTTGCTCTGACCACCTCAAATATCTTGGAACGGCGGAGGAGACTGAATTAACTGCTTGTTTCAGTATCTTCTTGTCCTTGCTAGAACCTCCAGTAGTGTGCACATGATACTGACCCAGCTGTTTGGGGTTAGCTTGAAATCCTCCCGCTCCCCCTTGATTGTTACCTTGATTTCCAACTGGCGGATTGCCGGCTGGGGGCGGCCCGTTGCCCGAATTTCCACCTAGACCCGGACCTCCTCCTCGGCCCGCACCTCGCATGGCCCTGTTCACTTCCTCGTTCTTCCACCTTTGTAAGTCGGCACACTGCTCCAATGAATGATTGGCCGGCTTGCCATTCCTGCTATGCTTCGGGCACGCCATCCTAAATATGTCCCAACTGTTGCTTGGTCTTGGGGGTACTTGGTAGTGTCCCCCATTGTGATTTCCGGTATTAAAATTCCCTTCGGATCTAGGTCTCGAAGACCCGGCCTCTGTATTGGCCACAAACTCGGAACTCCCCTCAAACGGGCGCTTGTTCTGGCTATTTCCATTGTTGCTTGGTGCCGATCCATTGCCGGTCTTCCCACTGCTACTTGCGTTTGCTTTTGCCTTCTTGTCATCAACTTCCTCTTCTGTAGTATCCGTTGCAGCGTGTTTGTTGCATGCATCCATTAACTCTCCCATCGTAACCTCCGCTGCATTTCTGCTGGATTTCATGCGGGTTAGCTTTTGTACTAAAGGAACATACTTACATGTTTTCGCCATAGCTTGTAGTGCGTCCTTTGGTTGGATATCTGTAGATGAGTGGAGTATCTCCATAACCCGGCGTACCCAGCTTCGTGCTGACTCTCCTTTCTTCTGGACGCACCTTTCTAAGTCATCAATAGTAAATAACTTCCTACAGGTCCCATGGAAGTGCTTGATAAATGCGGTTTTTAGCTCCTCCCACGACTTGATCGACTTTTCCGGTAAATTGGTGAACCATAACTTTGCTGCTCCCTCTGACATCATTAAGTACATGAACTTGGCTTGGAGATTCTCGGATGCGTTGCGAATTGACATTGCCATCTCGTAGCTGCTTAACCACGTTTCCGGATCCATCGTTGGCTCGTAATTCACTACTTTCCCCGGTTCTTTGAACTTTTCCGGGTAAGGTTCCGCTCTGATATCATCCGAGAGACACTTGGGTCCCGCAAGGGTGGTTGGGGCTGGTCTCGCCCGGGAAATGCGTGACCCGGCCGGGGGTGCCACGGGGTGAGGAGCCACCGGTGGATCGTGTGCTGCAGACCCGGCCCCGGCTCTTCTGGCCCTGGAGCTGTCCACTACTGCCTGTGCTGCTGATACTGCCGGTATTGTCTGGACGCGCGGTGGGGGTGGCATCTGCTGTTGCTCTTCCCTTCGTCGTGCCGCGCTTGTTTGGACGTTGCCCTGTTGTTGACTCACGTATGGCGTCCCATGCATCCCACTTCTGTGATCTGGATAATTGACTTGCTGTGCTACCGCGGTGTGCAGCAGATCTATCGCTCGCCGGGTTTCTTCTGCGTGCGGCGAGTCTCTTACAGGAATCTGGTTTAATGCGAGTGTTGCTGCATACACGTTATCCATGGGGTTGTTGTAGTGACCTGCTGGGGTACGGAATCGCGATGGTGGAGGCGGCATGATGTTGCCGGCTGTCGCCCCCGTCCGAGGCAAGGGTAACCCGGCTGGCGCGTTTACCGGCTGCACTCCCGTTGCTGGTTGCGGTATGGTCCCTTGGTTCGCCGGTGGGATTGGCTGATCTTGAGGCGTGAACACCAGGGCAGTCGGGTTGATAACCCCTCCTGTTGCCGGTAACATAGTTCGGTGCCTTTGGTGAATCCTCGTCGTTTCCTCCCGAAGCCGGGTCTCTAGGTCATCCAGTTCCCGCTGCCGCGCTGCCATCCCCTGCTTTTCTGCTTCTACCTGCCTTCTTTGCTGCTCCAACGCACGACGAGCCACGTCCAGATCTCTTACACGCTCTGCTGCGTTTTCTGGGGTGATAACTGTAGCTAGGACTGTGGGATCCAAGATCAAATTATTATCAAACAGAGCTGGGTGACGCGGATTCGAGGGGCCCGCCCCTGGTGTCCGGTTTGCTTGGAACCCAAACATATTTGCGTGTCGCTCCTCCTCCGCTGGGCGACTGGTGACTGATGCCGATTCTCCATCGACCTGGGCCAAGATCGGGCCAGCCGTACCTTGTTGCTGAGCCAGCACCTGCGCCGCCCCGACTGGCGCCGCGGCTGCGTTTCCTTGATTGGTATTGATTGCGGGGGCCGCATAAACTGCAACCCGGCGCATAATGCTTGGCGTAGATTCGTACCGTTCTTCCTCTTCGCTATTTTCCTTCTCGTATCGGTCCTCCGATAAATCCCGTATAGACTCGGCACCTTCCTCCCTCTCTGTCGGACCCGTTGTTCCGATCGATTCTTCTTTTTCCGATTGAACACGCGTGTCCTCCCCTGACACAGAATCAGATTCAAGATTATCACGGCTTGAATTGGAAGCACATACCATACCGATGAAGACGTTGATGCGGCCGACTGTCACGACGGATCCGGTTTCGAGGTGATCCGACTCTGGCCCCCAGCCAGAATCGTCTACCATCTTCTCTCCTTGGTTGTTGACGTAGATTTCTCCGACGACGAGGTTCCTCATGTTCTTCCGAGCTTCTCCCGTGATGTAAACACCTTTGGACGCAGGCCCCACGGTGGGCGCCAACTGTCGTGGGATAATCACGGCAGATGTTACCGGGGGTAACTGATCTAGGGGCAAGTCGACACAGGTATTTGGGAGAGGATTTAGCTTGAAGGAAGACATGGCGAAAAGCAATCTAAGAGCCGGAACACAACTCGCCGGATCTCGATATGATTATACTGGATACTCGATAATAGGTGTTACAGTTATGACTTGAATCTCTCTCAGGCGAAGCCTAGGGGTTGGTTTATATAGTACTCATACCCCCTTTGGCTTGCCATACAAAGCGCTCCTTGAGTCCTACTCGAACTCTACATACGTATCCTAGCTTTCCTTATCGTAACCCACAATCCGGGTTACGATCCTTACAAGCCCTGGGCCTTCCGGAAGCTTCTGCGTCCTTAGCCGGATTTGGTCCATACGCCGTTTGGGCCGGATTACACCTGGGGTTGGCATACCGAGTTACTATCCCCTCATCAACATGCCTAATGGCTAAAGTTGATGTGGGTTGGCTATGGCATCGCCGGTTAGCCCACACCAACATGAGGCCGTTGCATGACCTTCAAAGTGGCAATCATGTTCTAGGACTAACGAATGCTAAGTTTGCCAAAGATCGTGTGTGTAGATCTTGCGTTCTTGGAAAGCAACATGGAGAAGCTCACCCCACCAAGACCAACATCACCACCTCAAGAATCCTCGAGCTCATTCACTTGGACCTATTTGGTCCCCTATCATATGATAGTCTTGGAGGCAAAAAGTATTGCTTGGTGATTGTCGATGACTAATCGAGATATTGTTGGGTGTATTTCTTAAAGAGGAAGAGTGAGACTCAAAAGCGGGTCATCGAGTTCATCACTTTGGTGGAGCTCCAACATAATACAAGCATCAGGGCTATCCGAAGTGAAAATGGCTCCGAGTTCAACAACTACACCGTGGAGAGATTTCTTAGCGAGGAAGGAATTGCTCATCAATATTCCACTCCCTACACCCCTCAACAAAATGGTGTGGTGGAGAGAAAGAATCAGACACTAATGGATGTGCAAGGACCATGATTGCGGAGTTCTCTTCTCCTTATAACTTTTGGGCCGAGGCCGTCTCCACCGCTTGTCACGCTAGCAACTGATTGTATCTCCGCAAGATCTTGAACAAGACCCCTTATGAGATTCTCACGGGCAAGAAGCCGGATGTTTCATACTTCAAGGTATTTGGGTGCAAGTGCTTCAGCTGTAAGAGAGGTAAACGCTTGTCGAAATTCGAGACTAAATCTTCTGAGGGCATATTTTTTGGTTATGCCACAAACACTCACGCCTATAGAGTCTACAACAAGTCCACCAGACAAGTTGAAGAATCTATAGACGTGGTGTTTGATGAGGATAATGGGACCCAAGGGGGCCGTATATATCATGGTGTTGTAGGAGATGCAATTCCTCCCATCGTCATAAGAAGAATGGGGATTGGTGAAATAATCCCCATTGAGGGTTACCGGATGACGGAGGGAGAAGGACTATGCTCCACTCAAGTGGAGCCATTGACTACACCCATTGATACTCAAGCTACCCAACAAGATGCACCAAGCCCTCATGCTTCAAATCAAGGCCAAGCTAATAATCAATATCATTCCATCAATCAAGGCCAAGCTAACACTCAAGGCCAAGCTCATGATGAAGGCCAAGCTCACAATGACGGGCAAGAACAAGACGCTCATGTTGATGGTAGAACTCGACATATAAGAGATCCACCTCCCCTTGATGAACAAGATCAAGGGCTAGGGGGACAAGACTCCGATGATGAAGGTGATGATCAAGCCATATCCAAGGAAACTTTGGCGGAGATGCTATCTTGTAGGGCAAAGAGAAGGCTAGATAATCTTGCTCGTGCCGGTCACACGGAGGACATGATTCTTGGACAAGTTTGTGGAAGGGTTGTCACAAGGAGGCAATTGGCGCATTTTAGCAAGGCTCGTGCTTTCGTCTCTCACATTGATCCCAAGAAGGTCTATGAAGCTCTTGAAGATCAAGATTGGCTTGAAGATATGCACGATGAACTCAACAACTTCGAGCGCAATAAGGTGTGGAAGTTGGTGCCAAAACCCAAAGATTGTAAGAACGTCATCGGCACCAAGTGGATCTTCAAGAACAAGCAAGACAAGGATGGCATCGTCATTCGCAACAAGGCAAGATTGGTAGCTCAAGGTTTTTCTCAAGTCGAAGGCGTCGATTTTGGTGAAACTTTCGCTCCCGTAGCTCGTCTTGAATCAATTCGTATCTTGCTTGCATATGCTTCTAATTATAACTTAAGCTACAACAAATGGATGTTAAAGTGCATTTTTAAATGGTCCCATCCATGAGTTGGTCTATGCCAAGCAACCTCCGGGTTTCGAGGATCCCAACCACCCCGATTATGTCTACAAACTCGATAAGGCGCTCTATGGGCTTAAACAAGCTCCACGTTTGTGGTACGAGCACCTTAAAGAGTGTTTAGTGGATCGTGGGTTCAATGTTGGCTTAATCGATCCCACCCTTTTCACCAAAAAGGTTGGGGGTGACTTTTTCATATGCCAACTCTATGTGGATGATATCATTTTTGGTTCTACTAACATGGCATTCAATGATGAGTTTTGCAAGCTTATGACGGATAAATTCGAGATGTCTATGATGGGCGAGTTGGAGTATTTTCTTGGATTTGAGATCAAGCAACACCCCGAAGGCACATTCATCAAGCAATCCAAGTATACTCAAGATATGCTCAAGCGTTTCAACATGCGTGATGCCAAGCCTATGAACACTCCCATGTCCACGACTATTGACTTGAAACCCGACCCGAATGGTAAAGAGGTAGATCAAAAGGTATACCGCTCCATGATTGGCTCTTTGCTCTACCTTTGTGCATCTAGACCCGATATCATGTATAGCGTAGGTAAATGTGCAAGGTTTCAAGCCTCCCCGAGACAAAGTCATTTTGAAGCGGTTAAGCGCATCTTTCGATATTTAGTTCATACCCCAAACTTTGGTCTTTGGTATCCCAAGGTTTCAATCTCTCATCTCATTGGGTATTCGGATGCGGATTATGCGGGCGAGAAGACGGATAGGAAATCTACATCCGGGGGTTTTCAATTTCTTGGTCGCTCATTGGTGTGTCGGTCTTCCAAGAAGAAAAATTGCATCGCCCTCTCTACCACCGAGGCCGAATACATCTCCGCGGCAGGTTGTTGTGCTCAATTGCTATGGATGCGGCAAACATTGCGAGATTATGGTATCGACTTCGACAAGGTCCCCCTCTTGTGCGACAATGAGAGTGCCATCAAGATCGCATACAATCCCGTTCTTCACTCCAAGACGATGCACATTGAGATACGGCATCAATTCATTCGGGATCATGTTGAGAAGGGTGATATTGATCTTTCCTATGTGCCGACCAAGGATCAACTCGCGGACATCTTCACGAAGGCCCTTGATGAACCAAGATTTCGTTGTTTGAGGAATGAACTAAATGTTATCGATGCGTCAAACTTCTCTTGAACCCTTGCATAGTTACCTTCACTACATGTGCTATCTAGGTTTAGATGTAGGCATGGACATAGGGGGCGTATTTCGATTAATGAACCAACACTCCGTCTATCATGCGCAAAACAATCAAAACTTCACGCATATCTAGTCATTTTGTAAATTATTGTGCCTAAACGTGAGTCATACTTTTGGGACCAATATACATCTTCGCGGCTCCTTGGTATACACTCAAACACGGTGGCTCCGACCACCAACATTTTTTTTCGTGTTTTTATTTGGCATTTGTTTGTGTTTGTGTGTTCATCGTCATTGTTCTCTTTTTTTTTGTTGCTTTTGGAGGCTCACTTCTTTTGTCCATTTTCCACCAACACTCGGTGTGCATGGGAACCCCGGAAATTCTGGCCTAAGGCCCGGAAACTTCCGGCCCCATGATATCTGCCTCAGAAATTTTCTCCCATTTCCGTGATGCGTGCTCACAGAAGGCACCCCGGAAATTTGGGCGTAAATTTCCGGTGCAAATATCCGGGGGCCGGAGTATTCCATGTCTTATGCCCCGGAAATTTCCGGGGCTCGAGATTGTCCAGAAAATTCAACCCAAACATCCATCATGCTCGCTCGCAGAAGGCACACCGGATATTTGGGGCGGAATTTCCGGCCCAAATCTCCGGGCCCCGGAAATTTCCGGTCTTAATACCGGAATATTCCGGTCCGTGCGGCTGGGGGCTATAAATAGGCGACGTGAGGGGCAGTTCCTGGTTCTTTCCCCTCCCCTCGACTCCACTCCGCCCCCAACCGCAGCCGCCGTCTCCGAGCCGTCCGGGAGGCCCTCTCGCCTCCCTTTTTCGTCTTCCGGTTGCTTTTTGCGGATCAAGAGACCGCACATCCGTTCCTCACCCATGGATCCCTGTATGTGCTCCGTTTTCTCCGCAATCTAGGGTTACCGGATGATTAGATCTCATTTTCGATCATCTTTGTTCTGTTTTGGGGCGGAACGACCATATACTAGTATCACATATCCCCTAGTTTTCCTCCCAATTGCACTTCCTCAATGTTTTAGATTCGTGGCAGGACATATGCTCAGATCTGATGCGAAATCTCGAGGGCCGGAAATTTCCGCCCCATACCGAAATTTCCGCCCCCAGGAATTTTCATATGAGACCGGAATTTCCGCCCCAGACCGGAATATCCGGCCTGCCCTGAATCTCTAACAGAGATCTGTTATTCCACTTCCAAAAGATGTGAGCCCCCGTTTTGATCGTTTTCTGTTGTTCTTTGCGCTTTCTCTTGCTTTTCTCGCAGATGGTTCAAACTCTAGGCCTCCTAAGGTGACTAGCTCTCATAAGAGGTGGCACCACTTGAGGGAAGATGATGAGGGTACGTTTGTGGATGAGGCAGAGACTCGCCATCGTGAGAGGGATGCAGAGCAGGAGTATGCGCGTGACCGTGATGCTTCCAGGGCAGCTCGCAGGGCCAACAAGCAACAGGGCAAGGCTGCTCTCAACCTGGCCACCTTGTCCATCTCTGAGTTCAAGGTGTGGCGCGCCAAGGCCTGGTACATTGAGGGTCCTCAAGACCCAACTATTAACTCCTGCTTCTGGCACGTTGAGCAGGAAACTCTCTTCAAGCAAGTGTACACTGTGATGAGAAAGCCAGTTTGCCCAATGAAGTATATCAACTTTGCACACATGGCTGCCAATCCCGCATACTTCAACAACTCTGTACAGCTGGCTGAACTTCTGGGTCCGCGTCCCCTCATGGAGACCTAATGCTCCTTCAACACCACCTATATTCAGCAGTTCTACTCCACTCTTGTCATAGATGATTCTGAGGAGATTGGGATGTCCTGGATGTCTGTCCCTCGCCTGCTCACCGCCACATTCCACGACTTTGCAGCTGAGCTTGGATACCCCTTCGCCGGTCTCAATGTCCCTCGGGGTACTCGCATGCACATTCACGGGATGGAGTATGAGAAGAACAGGCTGGCTGAGCTATATGGTCCTCGTGGCATTGTGGGCTCTGCGAAGGGTCTCTTTCCTATTTATGACATCCTGCTGCGCATGTTCAGGGAGACTATTGCCCTGAGTGGTGGCAATAATGATGAGATCCGTGGTGGCTTGGTGAACCTCATGTACCACGCCTACCTGACTTTCACTGAGGGCGACATGACTGATACCGAGTGTCACAAGATTGATGTGATGGATTTCATCTTCAACGAGATCCACTTTGCTCTCTTCAACCTCAAGGTACCCCCGTATGCTCCATACATCATGAAGCTCATCAAGTCTCGCAACCCTGCTGAACTCCGTGATGATCTGGAGTTGGATTGCGATGAGCACAAGGACGTCAAGCTGTACAAGAAGGCCGCCCACACTCAGCAGGCAGCTCATGACGTTGGTGCCACTGGTCAGGGACACTGTGATCATCGTATGCGTCCAGCTCCTCCTGGTACCAAGAAGCGCTCGTGGGTCGTTCATGCTCTTGAGAAGGTGATGTGCATGAATGTGTGCATCCACAAGGAGAACTACAATGCCTACGTTGAGCGCCGCAACATTCATGAGAATCAGTGCGCCATCCTGACTGGACTCAATGTTCCGAACATCCCTGCTGCTCTTCCTGAGAGGATTCCCTACAAAAACTGGAAATAACCGCGACGTCGACTGGGATCTGGATGTCGATGATGATGAGGACATTGCTACCGCTAGCGAGGAGGAGGAAGAAGATACTCAGGCCTAGAGTTTTCTCCATGGGACGTAGTGCTTCCTTCTCTCTTTTTGGTATCCTGATGCCAAAGGGGGAGAAGATCTTGCGATCACGTGGATTTTCTTGGGTGGGCTGTTTTTTAGTTGGTTTTCTGTCGTGCTTTTCAAACTATTTTGTTTTTCTCGTTTGTGGATTTCCGTTCATGAACTTATATTATCATTAGACATGTCTCCTAAGTTATAACTATCTGTGATGTGTTAGTTCCTATTTATTTCCTTGGATTATCTCTATGCAAATTGCAAATACCCGTGTTGTCATCACTCACCAAAAAGGGGGAGATTGAAAGCTCATGTCTCCTCTGATGGTTTTGGTGATGATAACAACGCGGGTATAATCTCTAACCTGTTAGTTTAAGTGTCTACAGATCACCCCGCATATAATTCACGATGATATTCTTGAGGGATTTTCACACAGGATTTTTCTGGAGATGATCTAACTACAGCCGGATTATTCAGGGGCTTCCCCTGTAAATTCCGGGGTATAAGGGCCGGAATTTCAAGCCCCAGCACCGGAATATTCCGGCCTCTCTAGCTCTAGCAAAATGGCTAAGTGCCACACTCCATCTGCCCGCGCACAGAAGGTGGGGCGGATATTTGCTCGGAATATTCCGGGGCAAATATCCGACCCTCAAGTCCTTAGCAGGTTTGGAGATTTCGCAGTTGCCCGCGCACAGAGATGGGGGCGGAATAATGGCCAGAAATTTCCGGCCCCGGAGAATTCAAAATTTCGCCCCCCGGATATTTCGAATATCCGGCCCTCAGTCCTTAGCAGAAATCCAGCATGGTGCTGCTGCCCGCGCGCAGAGATGGGGGCGGATTATTGGCCGGAATTTTCTGGCCCCGGATTATTCAAAAAAGCCCCTCCCGGGTATTTCAAATATCCGGCCTAACTGCACCGGAAATTTCCGGTGCTAACCTCGGAATATTCCGTCCCTGGCGTTCTGCAACGGTTAGAAATTGGAGGAGGCTATAAATAGTTGTCTTCTTCCTCTAGACAGCCAGTTCGTCCATTCTTCTCTCTCCTCCATGTTCAAGATATCAAAATGCCCCGATCTCCCTCCCCCTTCAACCAAACTCGATGTCATTCAAGGATCTCATGGAGGAGGCCTAGATCTACCTTTCTAGCAAGCCAAAAATTGTATTCCCACACCATACCTCTTGGGATCTTGTAATCTCTTGGTTGATTTGTCATCCTAGAGAAACCCTAGTGCTTGTAGCTTCCATCTTGTAGCAAGAAGCTTCGGATTGTTGAGAGCCTCCATCTCACTTGTGGATTAGCCTCAACCACTTGTAAAGGTTTGGTCAGCGCCTTCAAGTCGACCTCATAGTGGAAACGAGAATCTCCCTCGCCGTAGAAGCTCAAGGATAATAAGGTGTTCACATCCGTGCTACTTCGGAGCGCCTAGGTGGCTCCCAACCTCTCCAACATAGACATACTTCTTTTAAGAAGGAACTACGGAAAACATATCCTTGTCTCCGTGTTTTCACTTGTGGTTATCTTGTGCCTTGCATTTACTTCCGTTGCATACTCGTTATTTGTCACTTAGGGTGTCTACCTAGTTGCAGATCTAGATAACCAAGTTATTTACTCCCTAAAGCCCATCTAAAATTGAAAAATGATTAAAATTTGTAGGTGACCTATTCACCCCCCTCTAGTTGTCCTTTGTGAACTTTCAGAACTCTACGCCACCATCGTTCCCTCCCGAAGAAGCTCAACCGCTCGGTGGGGGACATGACATGTGCCGCTGATGACCGTGCATCCGTGCGCTGACGGGGGCTGCAAAGAGACACATGTCTTCTTTGGCCGCAGTTTCCATACTGGTGTATAAAACTCGGGGAATAGCTACCCCGGCCAAAGCGTCTTCACAGGATTTCCTCTTTGGTGCAAGGAGACCATGACCGCGCTACAAGACGGAGGCAACGTCATCTAGTGCCCCACCCTTCTACCATGGACGGTGCAGTTGTCCTCGACGACCAAAGACCGCACAGGCGACACAGAGTACGAAATGTTCTCCGTTTCGCACATTGTGTGAACCCTTTCCCGCCAAATGAGCGGGAAGGAGGTCCAAACACCGGTATAAATAGGGCCCCTCTGGCCCTCGTGGAAAGAGAGCTAAAAATCACCAAGAGCCCAAGTAGTCTGACCCGAGCACAAGCTCGCATTTGTACTGTAGTCACCGCAGTGCAATCCATCAGACAAGCAGGAGTAGGGTTTTACACCACACTGGTAGCCTGAACCTAGGTAAACTCTTCGTGTCTCCATTGGTGTCGTTCTGAAGCTTCCCTCACGAAGCCTCCTCGAGAGGTGAAGTAAGTGTGTTTAGCCCCCAGTGTTCAAACCTCTTGAGAGATCCTTTCATTGACAGACCACTCTCCGACATTTGGCGCGCCAGGTAGGGGGCTAAGACACTCCTCCACTTCCTCGTTGCCATGGCTCCTGCTGCCCGGACCAGCCCTCGCCTCACCCGATCCGAGCGCGCTCGTCCTAGGGGGCAGGTCGAGCCGACCGTCAACGACAATGACACACCGCAACGCAACACCACTGGCGTGGAGGGAGAACACGGCGTTGAAGAGTAAGCTTCCTCTCCCTCGCCGCAGCAAGACACGCCTGCGTCTCAGCATCCGCCACCATCGCCATCAGGAACGCAGGGACGCCAGGAGCAGCCTACCCACGCAGCAGCTCTGCTGCTGGTCTGGGAGCTGCTTACGCACCCACCCACAACGGAAGGACACTCCGCATGGCTCGCGCGCCTCCAGGAGCTCGCCACCGTGGCAAATGTCCCCCCGCGGGAGCCGCGGGGAGGCGACGCTGACCAGCGTAGGAGCGCGGCAGTCATGACGTGTCGCCCCCTTCCCACAGTGTAACTTGCCGGTGCAAGGTGATCCCCGCACCAAGTTCCATGGCAAGGCACCCACCACCAAGGTGCCTAAAAAGAGCATCAAAAGCTGCCAAATTTTACGCACTCCACCCGATGCGCGCGTACAGATTGAACGCTGCCACGAGCACGAGTGGTGCACCATCTGCGACCTCGCCAAGGCCGCTGCGCCAAACGCCCAGCGGACCTCGAAGCGCGTGCCATGGTCTATGTTGGGGGCGCTCTTGCGTTCACCAAGCAACTTCGCACGGTCTCCTGGCCGCCAAAGTTCAACCCGACGCTGCCATCTCCCTACGACGGCACTACTCCTCCCCTCGACTTCCTGCACCTCTACTGCCTCAGCGTAGGAGCTGCAAAGGGGGGCGACAAGTGCATGGCAAACTGGTTGCCCATGGCCCTCAAGGGTCCTGCCCTCATTTGGCTCATGAACTTGCCGGAGGGCTCCATCGGGTCGCTTTAGGAGTTGTGCCTCCACTTCATCACTAACTTCAAGGGCTCCTACGAACGCCCCCTCTCCTACAACGACCTCCACGACGTACGTCAACGCCCTAGCGAAACACTTCGTCACTACCTGCAGTGTTTCAGTCAGACACGCAACCAGATCGCCCGCATTTCCGACGTGAACGTCATCTCCGCCTTCCGAGAACAGGTCACCAACGAGCGCATGCTCGAGGAGTTCGGCATCAGGGATGACCTCACCACCACCGTCGAGCTCGTGGACATGGCCGACAGGTGCGCCAAGGCTGAGGAGGGACGCCTTTTCAGACACAGTGCGTGTGCCGATGAATCCAAGACGGTGGCCTCCAAGACCAAGACCAAGGCACAAAGCAACGACGCTGACACCAAACGGAAAGCTCCGGACTCTCTGGCAGCCGAGCCATAACGCAAGCACGGCCACAGCGATGCCACGCCCGTGGAGAACAACCGCCCTTTCTGTGAGTTCCATAGAATGCACTCACACGCCACGAAGGAATGTTTCTAGCTGGAGAGGATGAGGGGTGACTGCCTCATGAGGGGTAGCCAAGAGGGATACTCTCGAGGCGACGGCTGGCGCAGTCCTAGGCGAGGTGGAGGCCGCACTGGAGGGAGATGGGAGGAGCGCGGCCTGAACCACCACAACGGGTACGACAACTACTACACCGGTGGCTACAACGACGGCGGCTACCAGCTGCCCCATCAGCAGCCACCACCGCACCGACAGTAGCGCCCGCTGCTGCAACGTCTCAACCCACCCCCGCCTCAGGTGAACGTTGTGACACAGGAACACGCTGAAGGCAACCAAGGTCATGGCGACGAAAACACGGCGGGGGCTACCAAGAGCCCATGGGCTACATAGCCTGTATTCTTGGTGGAGCACAAACTCCTCTCTCCAACCGCCACTTCATGAATATCTTGTGTGAGATCAACGTTGTCCACTCAGGCACAGCTGCGGCAAAGCTACTCAAGTGGTCAGACCACAAGGTCTCCTTCGACATCAGCGACCACCCCAAGTCCACAAGGACCCTGGAAGCCCTACCCCTGGTCTACACCCCCACCATCAACAACATCACCGTCAACAAGACCCTTCTTGATGGGGATACGGGCCTCAACGTCATCTCGGTGCCCACGTTCGAGCGGCTCCAAGTGCCTTATGAGCGTCTGGCCCCCATGAGGCCGTTCACCGGCGTCACAGACGGCACCACGGTCCCACTGGGATAAGTGCACCTCACCGTCACGCTCGGCACCCACCAGAACTACCGCACCGAGACACTCGAATTCGACGTAGCCCCCATCGCCCTCCCCTACAATGCCATCCTCGGGTACCTAGCTCTCGCAAAGTTCATGGATGAGACGCACCACGCGTATAACCTCACCAAGCTACATGGGCCTGCCGGGACAATCACCATCCATGGGGAGGTGGAGGACGCGACGCGGTCTATCGGGCGAGCATACAAGGAGGTGGCGACCTCGCACCGCGCGGACAAAGAAGATGTGGGACACCTCGATGAGGCTCCCAAGAAGAGGTTGCTACCCTCTCAAGAGATAGCAACCACCATGATGACCCCGCAGAGCGCTGGAGGCTCGGGGACTGCCACAGTTCTCCATGCGAGCGCGCATCCTTACTAGGGAGGAGATCTCACCACTTGCTCGCTCCATGGCCCCCACAAGGTCGTGGATATGTACCCACGAGGGGACCCCATGACGCCACGGTAAAAACGACGCCAAGACCTCTCTCCATGAGGGTCTCATGGAGCTCTCGCCAGACAGACCAGAAGGTTGCGGGAGCTTCTACCCACACAAGTGGAAGCCCCGCTCCGGCGGGGCAAACTTTTGCTACTAGAGGGAGACACAAGGCCACTACATCCTCGAGCTGTGCACCTGAACTCGCGTGAGTATCAGCCCCATGACGATGGAAGTCATGTGTCCGCATGGTGACGTCAAGTGCTTCTTGGGGCCCACAAGATCACGACATCCCCAAGCGTTTTGTAAGAGAAACAGTGTCTCACCCTGGCAGTAAAATCCAGTTGCTTTCCCGAGCAATGGCACCTCTTTTGCATGCCGACATGCTTGCATTTTTGCATCCAACAAGATCATACGTATTCATCTCAGCATGCATACCTTCCTCTCCAAGAGGCGCGTGAGTGTCCTTTTCCTCTCGAGAGCATCCCACGAGCTGGGGCTGGAACATTGTATGTGTACGGGCTGCTACCGCACACAAACACCTCGCCAAGTCCCTTGGCGTGGTTCTCCTCGCGAGATGCTCACGAAGGAACAGCCAAACGCGCTCCTCTCCAGAAGCACAAACTTCAGGTAGCCTCATCCCCGAGGAGCAAGTGCCTAGCCATCCACGCGGAGCCTGGAGACAGCAGGAGACCCACCACAAAGAACACAAGCGAAGTGTCTTGAAGGACACCATCACGCAAAAGCTAAGTATCACCACCAAAATACATCCATATATTAAGGAACAACAAAACAAGGGTCGCACCGTGACTCACGCATAAGGTTCACAAAATGGTTCGCCTATTACCTACTATGTGCACTAGGAACATAGGAACAACAATCAAATAGAGGCAGAAGAGTGGTGGCCCTCGGAGTCTTCCTCGTCACCCTCGGAGTCTTCCTCGTCACCGACAGATCCCCCGCTTCACCAGCACCAGGAGGCTTGGGTGCGTCCTTCAACGGATTGAACTTCTCAGTAAAGTCGTTCACTAGCTCATGCACTTGGCTTCGGAGGGCCTCTTGAAGATCATCCGGAATTGGCGCAGAAAGGGTGCTGAAATCGAAGAGGGGGTCGACGAGCTGAAGCTGGGAGAAGGCATGGTTGATCTCCACCGCCAGGAGCTGGCGGTTCTCCTTGTTCAAGATCTCTCCCAAATCATGAACTTCCTCCTCGAGCGTGGTAATGAACCGCGAGAAGTAATCCACACAGCCGGCGCTGCTATAATCGAGGGGGACATCTGGTGAGTCAATGTGCAAGCGGTCAGCAATGGCGCGGGTGTTGCGAACCGCTCGAAGGAATAGCGCCTCGAACTGGCGCTCTAATTCACGCGCCTTCCGGGCATAGGCCCAGCGCTCCTCCTCTCCCTCCACGAGTAGGGAAATTTGTCCCTGAAGGGCGAGCAGGTCCTTCTGGTACCTCGCGGCATCCTTGGCGGCGAGCTCCTTCGCATCCCTCTCCTCGTCGCTCCTATGATGGACCAGGCGCATGTCTTTCTCTAGGTCCTTGACCTCCTTCTCTAGCTCCTTCCTTCGCTGGACGAATTTGGCTTCTAGGTCCTTGTTCTTCTGTCCATACACCCTCAAGAGCTCCTTGCGGATAACCGCGCGACCAGCTTCAACTTCCTACCGAATGCCCCGCTCGCAGTCGGCCCTCATCTCAGCGATTCGGCGATTGCAGTTGTCTACCTTTCGCTGGGTACGGGCTTCTGTCTCCCATACCTCAGCCTCCATCGTCTCGGGGCATTCTCGCTCGAGACTGAGCTCAACCTCAGCAAGAGCTAACCTCTCTTCTTGCTCCGAGAGGTCTTTCTCAGCCTCGTCAACCGTCCCCTCTCTAGAGGCGAGCCTCTCCTCCCTGTCTCGGTGGGAGCGGGTCCACTCCTCCACCTCCAGAGAATGCCGATTCTTCTCCAAACGCAGTTCCTCTCGGCCATCTTGTGTGCTCTCTATCGCCTGCTTGGCCTCTGATGCAAACATTGATGGTGCCTTGACGGTGAGACTTCTTGATGATGATTAAGTCCCTGGCAACGGCACCAGAAATTCTTGTTGCTATGGATGGTGTGTTGGGAACCCCAAGAGGAGGGTGTGATGAGTGCAGCGGTAAGAATTTCCCTCAGGTAGGAACCAAGGTTATAAATCCAGTAGGAGAAAGAGGATCTTCGGAAGGTTGATGCCACTGACGGTGGTGATGGCGCCTCACCGGTGTTAGCAACAACGCGGAACCCGCACACAACACAGCCAAAATACTTTGTCCCAATGGTACAGTGAGGTTGTCAATCTCACCGGTCTTCCTGAAAACAAAGATTAGACGTATAGTGTGGAAAATGGTGTATGCTTGCAGTAAGTAAAGAAAGCAGGGAATTGTAGTGGTTTGTTTAAAAGTGTAGGAAAATGGACCGGGGTTCATAGGTTCACTAGTGGTGTCTCCCCATAAAAGATAGCATGATGGGTGAACAAATTACAGCTAGGCAGTTGACAAATAGAGGTTGCACCGTAGTGCACATTCATCACATGATGACTACTATGATATTTAGTGCGGGCATTACAACAATATACATAGACCGTAATCCAACTGCATCTATAACTAATAATCCACCCTCAGGTTATCATCCAAACCCCCTTAGGTATTAAGTTGCAAGCAACAGATAATTGCATTAAGCAATGTGTGTAATGTAAGTAATGATTGTACACATGGGCACTCACACCGTTGTTTTCTCCCTAGTGGCAACAACACATCCTCCCCTATCATGTTTCTGTCACTCGAGCACAGGAAAAAAGGAGGCATGAACCCAACTATCGAGCATAAATACTCCCTCTTGGAGTCACTAGCAACTACTTGGCCAGAGCAACCACTAGCAACGGAAAGCATGCAAGATCACAAATAACATATGCAATAAAGACTATAATCAACTTGGCATAAGTTCAATATTCATCGGATCCCAGCAAACATAGCACATAGAATTACATAAGAAAAATCTCGATCATGTCAGGCACTCACGAGATCTAAACATTGATGCATAGGAGGAGAAGACAACCATCTAGCTATTGCTATCGACCCGTATTCCAAGGATGAACTACTCACGCATCACTCCGGAGGTAGGCATGGTGATGAACAGGCCTCCGGTGATGATCTCCTCTCCGGAAGGGTGCCGGGAGACAGCTTCAGAACCCTCCCTGATCTAGGGTTGACGACGACGACAACTGTGGAACTTTTCGGGGATTTTTGATCAGGTCCTTAGGGTTTTCCTTCGGAGGGGAATACATAGGCGAAAGGGCAAAGGCGGTGGAGCCCTGGGCACCCCACACCACCCCCCGGTGCGGCCAAGGGGGGCGCGCCGCTCTATGGTGTGGGCCCCCTGAGGCCCCCCTCCGGGTCTCTTCCGGACTCCATGGAACTTTCAGGAATTCTAAGACTTCCGGGCTTCAAATTTTCCAATTCTGATAATATTTCCAAAACAACTTTTCTGAAACTAAAAACAACAGAAAACAGGGAACTGGCTCTGTTGCATCTTGTCAATAGGTTAGTCCGGAAAATCGATAAAAATGACATAAAGAAGGGAGAAAACATGTAGCAATTGGAAAAATATCATCATGGAACATCAGAAATTATAGATACGTTGGAGACGTATCAAGCATCCCCAAGATTAGTTCCTACTCGTCCTCGAGTAGGTAAACGATCAAACAAAATAATTTCTGAGGTGACATGCTACCACACAAGCTTGATCATAATATGTAAAAGCATATGTAAGCTGAGATCATAGAAGTTTAACACAAACATGATAAATAGAACTTTAATAATAAAGCATAGCAATCACTTTGCATCATGAGAAGTAACTCAAATAAAAGATCATGAATAACAATGCAAAGAAAGATATGCGTTTGTTTCAAGTATAGAGAAACCATGGCAAAGTGGTATTTCGCTAGTCCTTAAGAGTGGGGCAAAACATAAATGCCAGGACACCTTCAAAGTTCATGAGGAAGACTAGAACAAATAGTTTGAGAACAAGCAATAACACATCATGAATAAATTAATAATGTTTCTGGGACAAATGCACCTAAAACTCATAATGGCAAAAATTCTCTCTCAATTGTGCATAAAGTTAGAAGATGGAGACTCAACATAAGAGTAAAAGAAAGGCCCTTCGAAGAGGGAAGCAGGGATCACTCATGTGCTAGAATTTTATTTTATTAAACAGAGGTATTAAAAGTTTGACACTCCTCCCATCCATCTTACACAAACCATGGCTAACCGAAATCTCGGGTGCCTCCCAACAATCACATACCATGGAGGAGTGTCTATATTTTGGGAGATGTATGCTAATGTCAACGAATGGTAAACATAAAATACAGTACGTCACAAGCCAACTAGATTTCAAAAGATAGGCTCCCATATGAAGGACGCAATTGGTATAGAAGGTCATCGCTCTTTCTCTTTTGTTTACACAATTATGATTTGACTGATAAATCAGGGGCAAAAATAGTGAAGAGATTTTGTGTGTATTAATTTGGGGCTGGGCACCCCTCTGCCAGCTCTTCTATCAATTGGATAAGCGGATGAAGCCACTAGTCGAGGGTGTGAAATCCAATCAACAAGTGAGATAAAGATTCTCTATTTACGTCCTCATGAGCAAAAACAGGAACACAAAGCAGGAGTAATTTTGAAGGTTTTAAATGTAACACATGAGCAATTTACTTGGAGTGGAAGTTAAATACCACATGTAGGTAGGTATGGTGGACACAATGGGAAAACATGGTTTTAGGGAGTTGGATGCACGAGTAGAATTCCATACTCAGTACAGGTGGAGGCTAGCAAAAGACTGGGAGCGACAAATCAAGAGAGCATAAGAGCCATAATCATGTATAGCGACATAAACATCATTAATAAAAGCATAAGTGATATCACAAGTTCAAAAACTAAATGACCATGGAGGCTATTAGTTACTGGTTCATAGTCATAAACATGGTGTGAGCATGCGCCAAGTCAAGCAAATAAAACATTCAAAAGAGAATACCACAAATTTATGCTTCAATATGACAAGAACAACTCATGATTCTTTCAATGGCACATTAAACACTCTCAGCTATTTGAGGCTAATCATGCTACTCAATGACCACAAGGCTTTAAAACTAAAATAACATCTAGCATGATATGAAAAAGTTCTAACCATAGTCTATACAAGCTTCTACTTGCACCATTTAAAAATTCTACTTCAAGGAGCAGTTTCTTTTCCCAACAAGCACCATACAAGATATGTTTTACCAAAAATACTCTTCATGATACAACAAGCAAAAATGATATTACTCACATAACACTACTAAAACTAACAGCTCTTAGATAAGAGATGCATGCAAAATAGGAGCTAAATAAATGAAGCAATCAGACAAAGATTAAGAATACAAAGTATTCCCATGAAAAAGCGGAGCGTGTCACTCTCCAATAAAAGAATGTTGGGGTCCAACCAAGATTATTGCAAAAATAAAAACAAACAGAAAGCAAAAATAAAAGACGCTCCAAGTAAAGCACATAAGGTGTGACCGAATAAAACTATAGTTTCACTAGAAGTGACCTAATAATTTGTCGATGAAGAAGGGGATGCCTTAGGAATCCCCAAGCTTAGACGCTTGAGTCTTCTTGGAATTTGCTGGGATGTAACTCCGGGGCATCCCCAAGTTTAGGCTCTTCACTCTTCTTGATCACGTCATATCATCCTCTTCTTTTCACCCTTGAAAACTTCCTTCACACCAAACTTCTCACAATCTTCATTAGCAACGTTAGTGCAATCGAAATAATAAATTCACATGGTTCAGTTTCAACACAAGACTAACACTCATAAACACATTAGCTACTGTCACAACTTCTTTTAAAACTCTATTTATCAAAAGAACACCAAAAGAAAGAGATTAAGATGCAAATGCAATTATTGGCAGAAATCTATCAAAACAGGATAGCAGGTAAAGATGATTTTTTTTTGAAAATCTTATGTTGCTCAAATAAAAAAGTGTTCAACTAAGAAAAGTTGTGTATATAGCCCAGGATTACGCACAAAAAAACTCGGGTCATTTTTAATTTTCTGTGATTTTATACGAATTTAACAGTGGACAACAGAAATTTATTTCCTGCGCAGAAATCCGAAATATAGTCTCAACTTTCCACTAGAGCCTTTACTTGGCTCAACAAAGACACAAAAGAAAAGATACAGCAGGGTTGCTAAGGAAATAGATAACACCCAGGTGCAAAGAAAACAAAAATAAACGACGGAAAACGGGTTGAAAATGGAGAAATAAAACGAGTTGTCTCCCGGTAGCGCTTTTCTTTAACGCCTTTCGGCTAGGCATAGAAAGCAACTCGAGTATTTTAAAATGAAGAAGCATCAACATCATAACTTGCTCTAATAATAGAGTCCAAAGGTAACTTCATTCTCTTTCTAGGAAAGTGTTCCATACCTTTCTTGAGTGGGAATTGATATTTAATACCCCCCTCTTTTATATCAATAACAACACCAATAGTTCTAAGAAAAGGTCTTCCCAAAACAATAGGACAAGAAGCATTGTATTCAATGTTAATAACAACAAAATCAACAGGGACAAGGTTATTATTAACCATAATAAGAACATCATTAATTCTACCAAAAGGTTTCTTCTTAGCATTATCAGCAAGATGAACATCCAAATAACAGTGTTCCAACGGTGGTAGATCAAGCATATCATAAAGCTTTTGAGGCATAACAGAGATACTGGCACCAAGATCACACAAAACATTGCAATAGAAATCATTTACTTTTATCTTAATGATGGGCTCCCAACCATCATCTAATTTCCTAGGGATAGATGTTTCAAGTTTCAGCTTTTCTTCTCTAACTTTCATGAGAGCATTGGTAATATGTTTAGTAAATGCCATATTCATGGCACTAGCATTGGGACTTCTAGAAAGATTTTGTAGAAACATAATAACTTCATAGATATTGCAATCATCAAAATCAAAATTATTATCATAAAAAATAATGGGACCATTATCTCCCACATCTCTACAAATTTCAGCACTTTTATCAGAAGCAATTTCAACAATTTGAGGCACTTTAGCACGTTTCACCGAAGGGGTGGAGACTTTGTTAACACCAACTACTTTACCATTGATAGTAGGAGGTTTACTAGCACTTGGAGCTTCAGTTTTACTAGTGGTGGTGATAGTGCAAACTCTAGCAATATTATTCTTTTTAGCCAATTCATCTTCTCTTTCCCACCTAGCACGTAATTCAGCCATCAACCTAACATTATTATCAATTCTAAATTGAATGGAATTCAAAGTTTTACTTTCTTTAACATCATGTGGCAAAACCTTCAGTTTTAGAAAATCAACATCAATAGCTAGGCTATCTACTTTAGAGGCAAGAACATCTATTTTACCAAGCTTTTCCTCAACAGATTTATTAGAAGTTTGTGTGCTAATAAATTCTCTAAGCATGTTTTCAAGATCAGAGGTAGAGCTTTTATTATTACTGTAGGAATTGCCATAAGAATTACCATAACCAGTATTAGGAGGATAGGGCTTATAATTTTTTCCACCAAAATTATTTCTATAAGCATTGTTGTTAAAAATTATTATTTCTAATAAAGTTCACATCAACATGCTCTTCTTGAGCAACCAAAGAGGCTAAAGGAACATTATTTGGATCAACTTGAGCTTTACCATTAACAAGCATATACATAATAGCATCAAGCCTTTCACTCAAAGAGGAGGTTTCCTCAACAGAATTTACCTTCTTACCTTGTGGCGCTCTCTCAGTGTGCCACTCTGAATAATTTATCATCATATCATCAAGAAGGTTTGTTGCATTGCCAAGAGTGATGGACATAAAGGTACCTCCGGCAGCTGATTGTACAGGCTGTCGCACCCGGACTTCTAGGGGATACTCACCGTACAAACTGAACCGTATTTTGGTTGGATTACGGGGCTTAACGGCTCCCGCGTCCCCTTACGGGTAGGCCAGCACTTATGTGCGACAACCAACCGTTACTGTTCACCGTCGATGTAAACTATCCCGTAGAAATCAGGATACTTCCATTGACGTACTTCAAACCATACACACATGGTACGTCAACGGCGTTTAACAAGTGATATCACAACAGATCTCTACGACACAAAAGATTGAAATAAGTTGCAACTGGCTCTCATTGGAGCAGAGATAGCAAATACAATCATTCAGAGGGCACATGCCCCAACAATACATCAGTACATCACAGCGGAAGCATTCAACATGTCTGAGTACAGACAAGAACCAAATAGGCCTAAGAGGCCGGAAACGAAAAGACGGAGCCCATCCACGAAGTCTCGGATCCTGCCCGGGTCCGCTATCTACTCGTCAGCAGTCTCGTCATACTCCACGTAGTAGCCACCATGTAGATCCTCGGAAACGTCGTCTGCGTAAACCACAGCCCCAAAGGGGTCAGTACAACAACGTACTGGCAAGCAAGACTCACAGTTCACCAAAGTGTAACCCGTCAACACCAAGCACAGATGCCTTAGGTTCAACGGAAGAAAGGGGATATAAAAGATGCTGCAACTGGCTGCACTAACCAACTACAGAGAACTACAACTTCCAACTACAGAAAGGGGATAAGATCGAGGATTGTAACCAACTGAAAGATAACTTCAAACAAACCCATCCTGGATCTCGCCCCTTATCCAAAGAAGCAATCCGAGGATAACTCACACAGTTGAGTTAATGATGGTTCATATTATTGTGTCAATAAGCCTATTACTAGTCAACTTATTAATCATTGGGTGTAACATGTTTGATCATTATGTTTAAGTTGTCCTGAGTACTTGTTAGCCAGTACTTTCACCAAGTAATCCATAACCGCGGAAAACACGGCTTCTCGAGAAGATTATCCCTGCAGGGTTGCACCAATTTGGCCGTACACTCAAGAATAACCCGCCAGATGGGAATCAAACCCACCAAGCGGGGTACTCTACACAACCAACCATTCCTCGCATCAAGCCCAAAGAACCTTGGGCGCACGGCTAATCGAGCCCAGAAGAAAATGGACCCTCATAGCACTCTAAGAACGTGTCCCCCTATATGCCGACTACAAAAGTTCCACCCTGGCCTGGGCTCGCAAAAACATGCATGCGGCAAATAGAACAAACAAACTAAATGAGGCGATTTGGACGAGATGCGAATCAGGTCAAGTTGAGGGGGGCGCCCATACTCGCTTCCCAAATGCGGGTAGTGCGCTCATCATGGATCAGTAGACAAGACCCTTTTCCTATTAGGGTCGACACTAGCAGGCTTCAAAACCTCTCATGGGCCTCCTGCCGGTGCCTTATCATCAAATTTATTATTAATAGTAACATTAGCATGATTGATTGATTAAACATCGAGCCCCCACAACGTAATGAAGTGGTAACAGAAAGTAACGGGTAACAGACTCGAGCAAAACAACCTAAGCATGCTAGTAAGACACGGGCTCAAACAATGGTTATAGGTATGGAGGTGAGGCAATATCAGGGTTAAAGGATACATGTGATAGGTTCGTAACAGAAACAACTACTACTAAAGCTAGCAGAAGAAAACAACGGAAAGTATCGGTAATCAATGTTGAAAGGAACACAGTGGTTCATGTGAGTGATAACTTGCCTGCAAAACCCAGTAGCCTGGTACTGAGCTAACTCCTTAGACGGGGTGTCGAAAGGATCGTCGGTCTCAACGTCGTCGTGTATCCGAGAAGAAGCAAACAAACAAGGCAGAAAGATAAACAATCATTATCATGGCATTGTGCACAATCAAAGATGATGCATGTCAAGTTAATGGTTGCATCAAAATAAACTAGTTGACAAGATAGAAACAGGATTAAATGGACCCACATGCAATTTGGGATTGCATATGGAAAGCCCATGAATTATGGTTGAATTAATTGTTTTACAACTAATCATTATATGAAAGTGGCTTAGCATGATGCATGGATGAGTAAAACAACAAAATAACAACAAATAACAATGCTAGATGCAAAGGAAAAGGAATAAAACAAGTTTGGAAATTGTTTATTAAGTTTGGAAAATTTGGTTACTTAAACATGTCACACAAGTAATTGTTGTTTTCAACAAGTTAAAGTGTTCAAAACAGATAACAAAGTTTATATTTGAAAAGAACATCAAATTTTAGTTGGATTACATGTTTCACATTTTGAGGTTGGACTTTGGATTATTTAATTATGAATTAAACAATATTAAACAAGTTTTAATTGAATTAAACAAGATTTAAATTGTTTAGGCAATTTAAATTATTCAAACCAGAAAACAAAATTTATATTTTGAAAGTACATGAAAAGTTGATTGAAAAACATATTTGGTTTGTGAAATTTGGGATTTTTATGAACAAGTTATGAATTTTGCAATTTTAAGTGAATTTGACAAGAATTCAAATTTTGCAACAATTTAAAATATTCAAAACAGTAAAGAAATTTTAGATTTGGATAGAGCATTTAATTTGGTATTGAAAACATATTTAAAAAGTTAATTTTGGAGTTAAAATGAATTTGTTATGCATTTTAGAAGTATAGGGTGCAATCTGCCATTTTAATGCATCCAGGGACTTAGGAAAAAAAATTTCCAGGGGCTAGAAATAAGGGCCAGGGGCCTATATGTGATTTGCTAAACGTTCCAGTACCAAACCATTGTAAAAAAATAAAACTTGTTTTATTTGGGAGAGAGGGGACTCGATCCCTCCACCTCCTGGTTGCAGCAAAGGAACATAACCACCAGGCTATCTGCGCTGTGTTGGTGGGACTGCATCTCTGAATAGGATAAGGTGTTGGGTGCGGTTGCAGTACTGAATTAAAACGAGAAAAAGGTGGGGCTGGGGGTTCGAACTCGAGACCTGCGGGTTCTGCTGCGCGCGCTCCAACCAGTAGGGATTCGCTGCGTTTGTTGATGGGTTAGGGTGCGGGGTGGTTTTGACCCTTGCCAACGAGCTGGTAACTGAAACCTGCAGCGAACGAACAGGAGCAGCGCTGGATTCAGTCACGAACAGAGCACGAAGGCGAACTTCCAGCAAGAAATTGGTGCCCAATCCGCAGGAAAAAAAGAGAGGGAAGGAGTGGGAATGGAGAGGTGGGCTTACCCTCTTCGCAGGGACGCCCTCGGCGCGGCCGGAGGGGGACGGGTGCGGCGGCGATGTGCGCCGGCGGCCGGTGGCCGTGGCACCAGCGGCAGAGGAAGCTCTTCCTCGATGGTGGCGGCTGAGGGGAGATAGGAGGGAAGAGATGCCTAGGGTTAGGGTTTAGATGCTGGAGGGGGAGAGGAGGATATAAAGGAGGGGGAATTCCCATCGGATGGTCCAGAGGGAAGGGCAGGTCGCTGTCCTCCATGGTTACGTCAGTACCTGTACGGAGGTAGGGGGAGACCGAGCGGGCTGCTGGTGGGCTGGGCCTTCTCCCCCACTGAAGAAACGTTTCTCTTTTTTATTATTAGAAGTTCTGCTTTTTTTTTGTAGCAGTTGCTTTTGGGAAGAAATTGTTAAGGTTTTATTTAGTAAAAATTTCAGAAAAATTAGGTTAGGATAGTTATGTAATTAGAAACCATATTCCAACTTTGGATTTCAGAAATTTGATATTTTAAAAGAGGTTTGTATTTGAATCCAAATAGAAACAATTTTCATTATTAAAAACACCATATTGAAACAACAATTTAAATAGGGTTACCCCTATGATTTAATGTGTTTGAGGATTTCAATTGTGAGGTGAAATTCATGGTTTCAAGAATGTGAAGATTTTGAGGAATGGTTTGAGTTTGGAAAGGATTTGGAAAATAATTGTTTAATTTGGTTAATTGAATTAAGCAACAAATTACTAGATGAGTTTTAATGGATTGTTTGGAAGCATTTGATGTTTTGATTTGCAATTCTTTATTTGAAAGAAAGTAACAGACAAGTGTGAAAACAGAAGTTGATTGAGTTGGCCTTTTATTATTAAAACAATGCAAACAGAAATAAATATGGGGATGATGACATGATGCATTGCTTTAAATAAAACAAGGAATCAAACATTCTAGGGGTATTTTCATACTTGGGATGTTACACAGGCGGGCAGTCACACCGCTGTTTTCTCCCTAGTGGCAACAACACATCCTCCCCCGTCACGTTTCTGTCACTCGAGCAGAGGCGAAAAGGAGGCATGAACCCAACTATCGAGCATAAATACTCCCTCTTGGACTCACTAGCAACGGAAAGCATGCAAGATCACAAATAACATATGCAATAAAGACTATAATCAACTTGGCATAAGTTCAATATTCATCGGATCCCAGCAAACACAACACATAATTACATAAGAACAATCTCGATCATGTTAGGCAGGTCACGAGATCTAAACATTGAGGCATATGAGGATAATACAACAATCTAGCTACTGCTATGGACCTGTAGTCCAAGGATGAACTACTCACGCATCACTCCGGAGGCAGGCATGGTGATGAAGAGGCCTCCGGTGATGATCTCCTCTCCGGCAGGGTGCCGGGAGACAGCTTCAAAACCCCCTGATCTAGGGTTGATGACGACGGCGGCTGCGGAACTTTTCGGGGATTTTTTATCAGGTCCTTAGGGTTTTCCTTCGGAGGGGAATAAATAGGCGAAAGGGCAAAGGCGGTGGAGCCCCGGGGGCCCCACACCACCCCCGTCGCGGCCAAGGGGGGGCGCGCCGCCCTATGGTGTGGCCCCCCTAAGGCCCCCCCCCTCCGGGTCACTTCGGGACTCTTTGGAACCTTAGGGAATTCTAAGACTTCTTGGCTTCGAATTTTGCAGTTCTAAGAATATTTTCAAAACAACTTTTCTGAAACTAAAAACAGCAGAAAATAGGGAACTGGCTCTGTCGCATCTTGTCAATAGGTTAGTCCGGAAAATCGATAAAATGACATAAAGAAGGGAGAAAACATGTAGCAATTGGCAAAATATCATCATGGAACATCAGAAATTATAGATACGTTGGACACGTATTAGCCTCCTCCAGCACCAGGGAGGCGTCATGGCGCGCTCACTCCGCCTCTTCTAGCATCGCTCCTCTTCTCGCCGCAGCTGCCTCTTCATGTACGAGGCTGCCCGCGACCGCCTCCCGAAGCTGGCCACCCAGAACTTCAAGGCGCTCGTGCTCGACAAACAAAAGGGCACTTGGGAGGCCGGGTGGGAAACAACGATGTCGTTAATCTGTTTCACCAGATCATCGACACGGACACCCAAGCTAGGACAGGAGCTGGGGCGGTCACAAGCAGTAGCGACCAGCGGTCCACGGCGGGCCTCATGACAAGGGTCTCTCCCGCCTCCGGCTCTGCCCCTGCATAGACCTCGGCATCGCGGGCTCGGACGATACGACAGTGCCTTACCTCGCGCTGTGGGATGGAGGGGTCACCAAGACAGGATCCTCTGGTATACTCGGTTGGCCGAGAGACGGTGGCCCGAGGCTTGCAGAAACCTCGACCATCGCCTCTTCAATGACTGGCTACGCCGCCATGGGCTCGACAACTGGGACATGGATCTGCTCCGGCGGCCCCATGGATTCATCGGCAACCTGGCCACTGTCAAAGCAACGGGGATCCATCAAGATGCGAAAGGGGAAAACAAAGAATAAAGCTCGTGCCAGAGCCCTTACACACCGGTGAAGTGCCACACTCTGGGGTGGCGCCGACAGGCAGAAGACCCTAAGGGGAGAGTTCCATTAGGAGGGGCACAACCTGAGGTAGACGGGCCATCGTCGATCCTCGGACTCTTCCCTAGGCGACGCTCACCCGACGCTTCGCCCAGATCTTCATTTCCTCCCGACCTCAGTCGGCGCGAAGGCGCAGCATGGAGGGTACCAATGTCCTCATCCCCCTCTTCATCAAAGGACAACACCACCATACGACGCCCCCTCGATGAAGAGGCCCCGACCCCGCAGCTCGAGGCGAAGGGGGGCTCTCGACGCTCTCCTCAACAGAGTCCAGCATGTACAGATTGTCCGTGCGCGACCCCGTCCCCTCAGCTAGGGGGGCCCATCTGTCTAAGAGTGGCATCATAGCCACGACCGTGTTCTTCTCCCCCGCCAGGAGATCGTAGAGGGGAAGCACGCCGAGAGGGAACCTCGACGGCATGTCACAGTTGAGCAGCAGCCCGAGCGCCATCTCAAAGGAGCGGAAGCTGAGGAGGCGTTCGTCGAGTCGTATCGGGTCTTCAACGCCCGAGTACGTCCACATGCGCCCATCGTGGTGTTGCAAGGGGGCGAGGCGCCGTTCGACGATCTCTGTGACGAGCATCTCGAGAGTAAGGCCTCTATCGTACAGAGCGTGCACGCGCTCCGTCAGAGGCCGCAAGCCGGCCCCGGAGAGCTCCTCCTGCCTCCACCCCGAGTGTCGCGCATGTGGATATGAAGCAAACTCTAGAAGGCCACAGACCTCGCCGGTGTCGATGTACAACCACCTCGTGTGGAAGCCTGGGGCCTCTTTCGGGATGTCAATCTGGGGAAACACGACCTCCAGGCCAGTCCCGGCGTGAAAGGAAAGGTCGCCGACTCCAGGGTCCGCATGGTCCTCCCGCAGCTCGAGAAGCAGCGGAAGAGGGCCACCGAAGGCCTCACTCCAAGGAATGCCTCGCGGTAGAAGGCGAAGGCGGAGAGAATAAGGGCGAAGTTGGGGTGCAGGTGGAGCAGGTGGATTTGGTAGTGGTCAAGGATGGCGTGGAACAAAGAGAAGAAGGGAGAAACCATCCCGGACAGAACCAACCAATAGAAGATCGTGTACGATATCGGGGAAAGATCATCTAGCCCGGTCGTGCACGCGAGAAGGATGGTTGGGCCATTCTTGTTGGAAGAACGGGCAGCCACGCAACGCACTTTCTTCATCTTGCTGGGGCCAATGGAGGAGGGCTTGATCACAGGCTCCATGCATGGCACTGTTGCGGATGTGGCGGCGAATGGCGGAGGAAGGGAGGCGTATCGCACCCGTTCGGGAGAGATGGAAAGAGCAGGACAAAGTGGAAGTGGCATGCAGAAGATGAGGAGGAGAGCACCGGCTCGGTCTTTTAGGCCCTCCCCAGCTGTCGGGCGGCGGCGCAAGGAACCGATGTCCCCCCACGTCCAATCGGTCGTGAGGTGTCACACGCAAACCATCGTGCCTCGTGCCTGCGGCCGGACATGCAGCAAGTGGCCCCGCGACGCCTTGCACCCTTCGTCCACGTGTCTGTCACGGGCCCGGGGGATATTGTCGGGCCTCTGGATACCAGGGTATCCAGGCCCATCTTCTGCAGCCTGGTCCAGCAGGCATTTCCGATATCGAGCAAGCGTGTTTCCTAATGCGAACGGCTCCGGACCACGTTGTTGCCCCTGGTCATGCCCCTGGAGAGGACGCTCGTCGACTCTCCCCTCGGGAGGAACGCTACGCCACCATCATTCCCTCCTGAAGAAGCTCAACCCCTCGGCAGGGGACAATACATGTGCCGTTGACGATCGTGCATCTGTGCATTGACGGGGGCTCCACAGAGACACATGTCTGCTTTGGCTGCAATTGCCATACTGGTGTATAAAGCTCGGGGAACAGCTGCCCCGGCCAAAGTGTCTTCCCAGGGTTGCCTCTTTGGTGCAAGGAGACCAAGACCGCGCTAAAAGACGGAGGCAACGTCATCCGGCGCCCCCACCCTTCTGCCATCGACGGTGCAGTTGTCCTCGATGACCAAAGACCGCGCAGGCGGCACAGAGTATGTGATGTTCTCCGTTTGATACATTGTGGGAACCTTTTCCCGCCAAATGAGCGGGAAGGAGGTCCAAACACCGGTATAAATAGGGCCCCTCTAGCCCTCGTGGAAAGAGAGCTCAAAATCACCAAGAGCCCAAGTAGTCTGACCCGAGCACAACCTCGCATTTGTACTGTAGTCACCGCAGTGCAATCCATCAGACAAGCAGGAGTAGGGTTTTACACCACACTGGTGGTCTAAACCTAGGTAAACTATATGTGTCGCCATTGCTGTCGTTCTGAATCTTCTCTCGTGAAGCCTCCTCGAGAGGTGAAGGAAGTGTGTTTATCCCCTAGTGTTCGAACCTCTTGAGAGATCCAGTCATTAACAGACCACTCTCCGACACTCATAGTATAAGAGTTACACTCAATGAAAATTTTATATGTACTTTGCTAAATACATTACAGTTGTTTAGTCTTTTTTAGCAAGATGATATACTTGGATCAGTTCTATACTATTGTTATCCTAAAAATAAACTCTTATATTTTCCTAAACTTTTAACCAAGTTCATGATCAGAAAAACGTGATCATCTCACAAATCATAAACTAATCTTAGAGACAAGATTAAGAACTCTTATTTGTTTATGTCATCACACCTACACACGGATTTTTTTTTAAAGTCACTTTTCAAGCGCTATAGTGGTTGTAGCATCCTGACGTAAACTTAATTCTAAACTTGGAGATAGAATAATAGCTAATATTGTTGTCTCTAGGGCATATCTCCAAAAGTCTAAACGGGCATGGGCTAAAGTGCGACGGGACGACTCGCACGACTTCAACTACACTACAGGGCTAGGGCTAGGGCAGGCGGGTGTACCAGAGAATTTCGGCCGTGCTCGTCGTGCACAGTGGTGCGCCGGCCACACGTCGTGCGCCTACGATAGACATCACTGAAGGAGAAACGTTGTATATGAATAGTCTGCTGGCCCTAGCTGGCACCCACCTGTAACCTAGCTTGCCTGCCGCTGTATAAGGCAGCCTAAAAGCCGAGAGAAGTACTGCTCTTCACCGCGATCACTTTGTAACACATGTTACTCCCAGTTCATCAAGATATTACATTCGTAGGGTTTTTACTTCATTCAGGGCCCTGAACCTCGATACACCCCTATGTTTATGCACGCGCTTCCGCACCATTTCTCATGACATCCCTTATGGCACCGTTATTCCGAAGCAAGCTCTCGGTGACCGTGCGGTGCGATGCTTCTCGCTATTCGGTTTTTTTTTACTTTGGATTTGCTTGTGTCATTTCCTTTTTTGGTTGTGTAGTGTGCCAAGTGCCAACGACTCTAGGGAGATCGGAGATGTGGTCACGGGATCGGCAGGTTTGGATAATTACACTAAGGTTATAGTGATTGTGGATGTCTTCACGTTGGATTTTGATATCGGTTTATTTATTTTGATTCCCACTTCTAGTTGTCTACTTTTTCACGTATATGGCGATGCGTGGTTTGTTTCTTGATTCGATTCATTTGTGGGTTATGCATGTTTGGTTGAAGAAAATGGCTGAATGTGATCCAAATTCAATCCACGGCGCATAAAAAAGACGCAAAATGCAAAAGCGGCACGACAAAACGTTCGATTCCATATTAGAATTGAATCAAAATATCAAAAAGGCACAGCAAAACGCTCTAGGTCCATCAAGGTTTTTTATGCTCGTGAAGTATGTTTGTATGTGGGGTAAAAAAGAGTTGAGTAAGCTTCCACACCACAATTTTTCCCTTCGTTTGCAAGGCACTGGCATGTTAGTTATACGGGATAAGCGCGGACTTGTCCCTCGGTGAACTAGGACGAGGGTTAACTCTCTTCCTCACAAACAAGTGGACTATAGCTGCCAATTAACCGGGTTAAAAATCAACTGTGCCTTTTGATTTGTTGCCTTTTTTTCCCTTGAGGGTGCTGCGTTGCTGAACAAAAATGAACGGTTAGATGATTAGAATTGGATGAGTGTTTAATAGACGAATAGGCGATGTTGTGGATAGGCTGCATGTGAAGATAGAAAATCCATACTACCTCTGATCCTGAAAAGCTGTCATGAGCAGTGAACGTTGGGAAGTACAACTATCCATTTGTACTTCCGACAGATATTTGCGATCGAAGGGAGTAAGATCGCTAGTGGGATTTTGATTATAAGAGCATCTCCAGTCGCGCCCCCCAAAGCCCCCCGCCCTCCAGAGCCTTTTCCTGTCCGGACGAGACCCAACGCGCCCACTCGCGCGCCCCATTGGGCCTTCCCGTCCGGACGCGCCCCCAATTCCCGTATGGAAGCCAGCCCAACCCCACCACGTAGGGGCTCTCGTGCGGGCTCCGGACGGAAAGAAAACACCCCGTGGCGTCAGCGGGCCCGACCCATCAGTGAGAGGCGCAGTCAAAGGGGCATGCTGGTCTTCGTCTTCACCCGAGGCGGCGCAGAAGCACAGGCACTCGTTCCGTCGCCCAGTCGCGTCTCCCACGCGTACGCTGATGTTAATGCATGCGGCTTTTTGGCCTGCCGCCGCGGGTATAAATGTGACACCCCCGCACCGTCCCGCGCCACTCTCCTCTCTCACCGCTCTTGCCTCTCGCCGCTCTTCCTCTCTCCTTCTCCCCCGGCGCCGATGGACATCCTCGCCGTCAATGGATTCCCTCGCTGCTCCCTCTTCAAGCACCAGGCACGCGCCCTCTTCTCCGCCTGGAACCCGTGTCCACCGGAGGTGCACGCCAGGCACGGTTTCACCATAGGGCGCCCCGGCATGCCCATCCCGGATGCACCGAGAGTGAGCGACTCCTCCTCAGACGGGGAGGTGCTCGCCCACTTCTACGACAAGCTCACGGACGAGCAGCGCGCCGACCCAGCATGGGATCTCTGGATGGCACCCGCCGGGTTCGGGTTTGGCACCCCCATACCCGCACCCGCCCATTCTACCCGCCCCCGCCACACGGCAGGTTTGCGACACCCGACGAGTACCCGTTAAATTCAAGGTAAACATCAAAATGCCAGGTTTTCATAGTAATTTTCGTCACCAAACTCATAGCATTTTCAGCAGCAAAACGACAGGAACTTTCAGCAGCATAACGACATCAAATTTCAGCAGCATAACAACAATTTATAGCAACATATTGACAACAACAATATAGAAAAATCTTGACAGCAACAATATAACAACAAATTGACAACAGCATTTGAAAGTTCAACAATAAGTTCACATCTCCCGGGTTCAACAATTTGTTATGCAGCTCTTCAGCTATGGCCTCTCTGCTATGTGGTGCTGGCACATATATGAACCTAGAACAAGAAAAACAACATCTATTTAGCATGTGAAAACAACAACTACTTAGCTATGAAAACAACTATTTATCTATGAAAATAGCAGCCTTTTATCTGTGAAAAGAGCAACCTTTTAGGTATAAAAACAGCACCTATTAAGCATGTGAAAAGATAAAAACAGCAGCCTTTTATCTATGAAAACATCAACCTTTTAGGTATAAAAACATCACCTATTAAGCATGTGAAAAGATAAAAAAAACAGCAGCTATTTATCTATGAAAACAACAGCCTTTTATCTATGAAAACAACAACCTTTTAGGTATAAAAACAGCACTTATTTAGCATGTGAAAAGATAAAAACAGAAGCTATGTATCTATGAAAACAACAACCTTTTATCTATGAAAACAACAACTATTTATCTATGAAAACAACACCTATTTAGCATGTGAAAGCAGTAGCTATTTACCCCATAAGAATGCTTCGCAACTTCCATGATTCATCAACAAATTGACTAACAGCCATGTAGCCCTTCTTTTGGCTATCGACCGCCCACATATCAGTGGTGACAGCTATCCTTGACTGCAGCATAGTCATGTACCCAATTGCCTTGCTTTTTTGTTTGTCATGTCTTCCAATTATATCCTTCCTACAAACAAAATACAAAGGTAAGCCAATCATTCAAAACTGAAAAAAATGGCAGAAATACATAGGGACAAAGTGCATGAACAAACACAAACCTTATAGTGTTCCTTGTATGCAGATGAAAGAGCGGCTGGAGTGCACCAATAAACCTCCTAAATCCAGCATGGTCAACAATACTTAAGGGGTAGTCATGCAGCACTATCATGTTACCAAGCTCTTCTCTAGCAGTATTTTGATCAAACATATAGGTCTCTATATTCACCTTCCCATCATCTTGGCAGTCATCCTCAATGAAGACCGACTCATTGATTTTCTAGCCTTGCTATTCAACTTGAGCTTCCTTAGAGTACATACTTTGACATGGTCACGCAAATTTTAATTACCACTCTTGGATGTTGCACTAAGCGCCTTGTGACAGTAGTTGCAGATGCCTTTCCATGCTCCACCCACAAACTCCTTCATTTCGAGCCACACATCAGAAGTTAGCCTGCGTGTAGCCCCTACAGTTGCTGCTGCAGCATTCACCTTCTCCACTTCATCATCATCATCATCATCTGAAATTTCGTTCACTTATTTAGACGGGGCTTGGCTACTTCAACTTGCACCACTGAATGAAATGAATCACATATTCAGTTGCAATTTCATACGGAATATATTACCAACATACAAACAGCAACTAAGTAATATTTGGTATATAAACAACATTGTATTTGTTCTAAAATCAGGTAAGTATTTGTTTTAACATCAGCTAAGTAATATTTGGTAGATAAACAATCTTGTATGTAATATTTGGTATGAAAATAGCAGCTATAGCATTTAAAATATTTTGTAAGCAATATCTAACAGAGCATACAAACAATAGCTATAGCCTATAACATTTCACCTTGTAACACCAGTATTTTGTAAGCAATTTCTAACAAAGCATACTAAAAGACCTAACCATTTCTCAAAACCCTAATTCCCTAAATGCCTAATTCCGAGAGCTTACGCCGGAGACTTGGCCTTCTGCGACCATTTGACGCCAGCGGCGGTCTTCCCCTTCTTCCGAACCGGCACATCACCATCGGAGGGCGCAGCTACAGGCATATGGCCCCACTTCCGGCCGCTCCCTGTCGCAGCGACCGATGGCAACCGGCACGCGCCGCTTCCCTGTGATGCCCTCGAGATCGACGGCGAGGCTGCACGCCCAACAACAAACCTAGCCTGGCCCCGCCTCCCCTCGACGGGATCTCGAGCCTCGCCTCTCCAAGCGGCCGCTGCGGTGTCGGTGTGGCACCTGTGGGCTCGGAGCCATGGCCGCGCTCAAGCACGCACTTGCCAGAGTCGCTCCCGTCGTCCATGTCCATCGGCTCCTCCATTGACGGCACGAGGCAGAGGCGCTGTCGCGCACTCGCGCGGAGCAGAGAGAGGGAAGATCGGAGTCGGGAACTCGGGGTGGAGGCCAGGACACGGAGCAGAGAGAGGGTCGGGCCAGCGTTATGGTGGAGGAAGAAGTGCGCGCCGTCGGGTGGATGCGTGGGCGGCAGATGGAAGGTGGAGCGTGGGCGGCAGATGGTCGGAGGCCGAGAGGCGGCATCGGGGTGGAGGAATGAAGGGCTTGGGACGGGGATTGAGGGAAAACGTGAAGGGATACATGGACATTACCGCATTAGGGTTTTCTTCTACCGCTGACAGGTGGGCTCCGCCTGTAAGAGCGGGTTTGGCACCCTATACCCGCACCCGCCAGACCCGACAGGTTTTAATTTTCCATGTTAACTAGACCCACGAGTTTTTTCTTTTACCATACCCTCCCCATTTGATGCGGGTACCCGTCGGGTTAGCAGGTATCGGGTACCCATTGCCATCCAGAGTGGGATCCGGTGAACCCGGCGAACACGGGCGCTACGAGGCCGCTTTCAAGCGCATCCACGATGCACGGTGGAACCGCTGGGACAGCCCCGGGCTGGCGCCGCCCGCCTGCGAGCGCAACAAGACCGGGCGCAATGCGTTCTGGACCCAGCAGGAGTTCTCCCTGGACTTCGTCCTGGCGCACATCGCCGTCGGCGACTCGTCGCGCCTCCACGATCTCGAGGGCCCGAGGCGCGCCACGGCGACGCCCTGGTCGTCCCTCTCCCGCTCCTCCTCCTCGTCCGCTGGAGAATCCTCGCGCCGCTCCACGCCCACGTTGTTGCGCGTGCCGAAGCCGGAGCCGCGCACGTCGACCCCGCCGCACCTGTGCGTCAAGCAGGAGCCACGCTCCTTGATGTGCCGCGCTGGTGGCCTCCGCATCGGCGATAACGCGCAATCTGCCTAGCGCCACCCAACGCCGGCCCTCAAGAAGCCGGAGCCGCGCCCCCTCCCCCCCGACGTTGTTCGAGCAGCTGCAGGCGCTCCAGGTGGCGGCGGGGGCGCGACAAAGCAGCGCGCGCGCAGTCCGTCGTCGACCATACGGCGAGGACCCCCGGCGGCCGACGACGAGGCGGGGCCGAGCAACTGGTGTCGCAACGACGACGGCAGAGGCGACGACGGCGGGGACGACGACAACGACGACTTCAACTTTGACCTGTTCAACTAGTGAACACGTCGATTTAGTTTAAATTACGTTCAAACATGTAAAATTTGCTAAAGTTTGAATAAAATTGAACGTTTAAATTTGATTTATATTGTTTTTTTACGCCGTCTATGGTTGCGAGTGGGGAGTTGTGCCCCAACACCAGCTTCCCGTCCGAACAGCCCCAAAAGTCCGTCTCCGGTGCCCCTCCGGATGGCTAGCGGGGGCGCGACTGGAGGTGCTCTATTAGATATAAGAACATTTTTCTTTACGGTTGCAACATATACATGTTTGTCCTATATAAGTGCGGAATTATCCCTCGGTGAGAACTTCAAAAAAGAAAAAAGAAAGTAGAGGACCGAACTAGGCGGAGGGGAATTCCCTTGCTCACACACAAGCGGCCCAGCTAGCTCGCAGTTTCACTCCAACGAAAACCCTCGCCTCGCCACCATGGGCGACGGCGCCACCTCCTTCCCCAACGGGGGCGACGGCGACGGCGACGAGGACCGAATCAGCACCCTCCCCGACGACCTCCTCCGTGAAATCATCAGGCGTATCCCCCTCACGGAGGCCGTCCGCACCACCGCCCTCGCCTCCCGCTGGCGCCACCTCTGGCGCTCCACCCCGCTCGTCCTATTCGATCTCGACCTCCCCGAGGCCGGGCGCGCCGCCATCGTTGCCCGAGTCCTCGCCGAGCACCCGGGCCCCTTCCGCATGATATCCCTTACCGATTCGAACTTCGCCTCCCTGGACCTTGAGCTCGCTGATTGGCCGCAGCTTCTCGCCGCGAAGGGCACTCAGGAACTCGTCCTCCTCAACAAGCCCACGGAGGCCTCCTTGCGTCTCCCCGCTGGTATCCTCCGCTGCACCTCGCTCCAGAGCCTCTCTCTGGCCTTCTGGACGTTCCCCGACAACCTCCCCCGCTTCGCCGGCGCCTTTCCCAACCTCAAGTTGCTGGGCATGATGTGTATTTTCGTGAGCAGCGAGGACGTCGAGTACATGGTCACTGCCAGCCCCGTTCTGGAGACGTTTGCGCTCAATGCTACTCCTATTACCAAGCGAGTCCATATAAGCAACCAAAGCCTCCGGTGCGTGCTCGCTGGGCTGTGGTCCATGGTGGAGGAGTTCGCCGTGGTGGAGGCCCCGCTCTTGAAGTGGCTCGTCTTCTTGGATGCGGATCGTGGTGAAGCTGATCGTGTGACTGTCAAGATTGCTTGCGCACCCAAGCTGCGGGTTCTCGGCCACCTGGAGCCAAGAATTCACAGGCTGCAGATCGGTGACTACACCATCGAAGTACGGCTACCTTTCCATTTCTCTGTCAACGTGACCCATCCATTGCGACCTTTTGTATGATCATTGAGTTAATGAGTACGGTTTATTCTTCTGATTCACCCAATTGCAGCCCGACACAATGGCGAGCTCAAGCACTCTGGTTCCAGGCGTCAAAATATTGGCCATGAAGGTGAATTTTGGTGATCTCTGGGAGGTCAAGATGATGGCCAGTTTTCTGAGATGTTTTCCCAACGTTGAGACCTTGCACATTCAGGTTCGCTCGCGAGTTCATTATCCAGTAATCCTACAATCAGTTACTAGCAGCATGCTCCATATGTAACTGAACTATGCATTCACTGGTATGAATTTGCAGTCTGTTCTACATGATCAATCAGTCACTGCCCATGAACACCTTCGTAAGTTCTGGCAGGAGGCCAGTCCAGTTGAATGCTTGAAATCGCACATCAAGAGGATGGTTATCCACAAATTCCGAGGGGATCAAAACGAATTTGAGTTCCTCAAGTTCATGGCCATGAATGCGCAGGAGCTGCAGTCTTTGCTGGTTGTGTCGCCTGACAAAAAAATTGCTTTGGCGCTGGCGAACAAGGTGAACAAGATGATAAACAAATTGGGGCGTCGACGGTTTCGACCATGGACTGCTACAAGATTGCTGGGGTCGCCTACACCATGGAATATGTTGATTTTTGAGAAAGTAAAAGTATCTGACCTCACTGTTGACGACCCTTTTTGCTGATGAACCAGTGGTTGGTATATGTTTGGCAGATTTGAACTTACCGTGAGTATATGTAAGAGTGGAAGCTTGCAGAACTAATGACTATGTGTTGGTATAACAACCGTGTGCTTCTGAATAGTAACATGTCTTAGGTGTTATTCTTTGCTCTTATCTCGAATGTCACCTTAATTTGTTGATTATCATCAGATGGTTGTGCATCGTGGTGACCAGGATCATGAATTATTCTATCTGGAGTATAGGAGCTTTTGCGTCCATGATCAGGAATGGTAAAGCTAAATAATTCCCTCATAATGCTACTTTTCTCCAAAATATGAGGTCTCTGGCTGTTACCCGTGCCAGATAATATCTCGGCCAGTTAATGAATTAGCATGCTAATCTTTGTCTATCAGATTGCCAAGTTGTGGAAATCTGTCGTCTGGCACCGTATCTTCTTGTCATTGCAGTGAATGAATTGTCATTTTCTCTGCAGAGCGCCAATTGGTTTAGTGGGATTCCTCGTCCAGATAGTCTTCCTGTTCATTCTCTGATGTTTCAAGATGATTGATTTTTTGTGGATCTGCTTCTAATCGAGATGCTCAAACCCTTGTAGGTTGTAGCCTATCTGACAAACCTCAAATTTGAGTAACGAAACCTCTATGTGTACGACAAATCGTGTCCGGTGCATGCAAGATGACCCATCCAGTGGCTTGCTTCGCATTAGTCACAGAGATGGATGGTCAAATCGCACTAATCGTACGCAAATCATACAGATAGTATCGTACGCGTAGCAGTTCTCTTTTGAGTAAAACTGCTATCCTTTTTTTGAGTAAAGGCACCGATCTTGCTGAAGAAATGGCATTACACTGTTTCCCCTGCCCTGGATATGGACCTGAATACGATTCATCTAGGTCATCGTCTTATCCTTCCTGGAAAAAATAGAGCTGCTACTTATTGTTTCCTTATTGGTACGTTCAAGGCGAATTTAAGCGGCTACAAAGCCAAATGTTATCTCATACTGGCAGCCTTTAATGAAATCTGTTTTTTGTTTCTATTCCTGTGTACTACATGTCAACCATCTTATTAAATATAAAATCATATCCAGATTAACTTCTATTTCTAACAAATTTTGGTGCAAGGAATTCAATATAACCAATTCTCTGATCCCTTTTGTCTTAGAGCTTGAATGACATTTGCAAACCTATGAAAAAAGGGCTTTAGGTATATGAGTTCTTCATTGCATTAACAAATCTCTTTTTGTTATGTCTGCATGGAGAATTGTTAAGGAGCCTTCCTCTTTTCTTTCTGATGTTTTAAAAGCTAAGCAATTCCCTCATAATGCTATTTTTTTTCTGCAAGACCCTCATACTGCTAGTTGTACGGCCAACTCTTATGTGCCTAAATCTGCTTTTTGGTCCTCGGTTCTTGAAGTTATGCCAGATAGGTTTAAGTCTTGTCATTTAAAAATTGCTAATGATAACTCCAGTTTTGTTCTGAGCCTTAGGTGTCCTGATTGGAAGAATTTCCACGATGGTCTTATTACCCAGCCTGGAAACCAGTGCCCTACTTTCATTAAAGATCTGTTTGAGTCATCAATGAACTGGGACATGCAAGGAAATTCCAATACTCTCGATGAATATTTTTATAGCAAAATCTTGTAGATCCATATTATTGATGCAGCCTTTGATGAGGAAATCTGCCGGAACAGGCTACAAATTAACAATGCACCTCCAAGAGTGCGTACGAAGTTTTTTTTTGCATGACTAAAAGAGCTCAATGGTTGGCTTACATAGGATGGGATAAGAAGTGTGGTTCATCCTAGTTACTTTGCATTGGCAATAGAAGGTGTCATCTTCTTCTGGCCTTATTTTGTTCTTACTTCTTTACGTTCATAAGTGATATTTCCTTAAGAGGGAAGAAAGTAATCATGGGCATAACTCTGGAATAGCGTCATGTTTTAGTGTTCTACTCTGAATTTTACCTAGCCTGCCATTTAGCGAACATCAGGTGCTTGTGTGACTCGTCTTCACAGTGAACTGTAGCTAGCAACATATGTGATTTCCTGACAATTATCTAAGGAATGAACTTGATGGGTTATCACTTATCAGCTTACAGAACTATGTGAGGTTTCCTTAAGGTGGTCTTTGTTGGTCTAGACAGTTTATAAGTTTCCTTGCAAATTTAGCACAAGGCAACACTCCCCTTGATTTGAAATGGAACAACTTGGAGTTGTAGTTTCAGGGATGAAGCATGAAAATGTCGAACATTGGATCGGGTGATAATCCCATATTACTTCATAATAATGATTTGGAACAAACTTGACTTTACATGTGGAATAAATTATCAATGCAGCTGTTCTCCAGCCAAATGTTTCACCCAATGTTCCGCATGCCAAACAGAAAGAAGTGAACGGTACCACTAAATTATTTCAGATGATGGCCTGGTCACCACGGGTAATTATCCTCTAAAATGACTAAAGCCCCATTACAACCATATCTGGTCATTATCAGTGATTATCCTCTAAAATGACTTGAGCCATATTACAGTCAAATATAATGACTATCATCTGAAATGATATAGCCTCTATTGCAGTCATATTTGAATGCTCTACGACGCCAGACATAATACATAATACCTCTGCATTTCCTTTTTACGATGTATTTACTGGTCCATCTTTTAATCTTGCCGCAGTCATCTGTAAATGCTCTTTCATATGACCATGATAACACATAGTTGCAATTTCACCGTGGGCAAATATTTGTGCTAGTTATACCTTGTGGAGCATAAATTAGTCTTCTTTTTTGGGGGCATATTTATTGGTTACTATTATACAGGTGCTTTCTTTGCAGGGCACCACCTCTAAAGAGTCTCAGCCTCATTGCTTGTCAGCGTATCCTTGAATTCGAAGAGGAAATAAAGAAGTTTCCTCTGCTTGAGGAGCTCGAGATTTCACTCTTCACAAATATAGGTTGGAAGCGTGTGTTTGAGGAGGTTGGCAAAGCATGCCCAGAGCTGAAGCGGCTGAGATTCAACGTGCACCGTTTCTACAATTTTAACGAGATGTTGATAGTGAGTTTAGGTATAGCAGGGATGATATTGTGATGGGGATTGCATCTACGCATGGGTTGCGCTCTCTGCAGCTCTTTGTCCAGAACTTCACCAACAAGGTACTGATAGCCATCCTTGACAACTGCCCTCACTTGGAGTCTCAAGACATCTGCCACTGCTTCAACATCTCCATGGACCACGCCCTGCGGACAAAATGTGGTAGCATCAAGACATTGAAGCTTCCCAATGACCTAACGGATGACTATGACCATCACTTTGAGGGCCCTGTCTGGTCGCATGGCGTCGACTCTACAGTGATGATCGTGTCTATGCGCCTGACTACATCCTGGATTCAGATGATTACGATGACTACTGTGATCCTTTCCGCTACCTTGACGGTGTCTATGAGTCAGAGCTCAATGCAGAAGATCGTATGCTCCTCAAGGGTATGCGCATGTTCATGAAAGATTCTTTTTTGATGAAAAGGTATCACTCCCCAGTTCCATTTCATTGAAACGAAACCACATCGTTTTCACAAACAACATCCAGACCAAAAACTCCAGGTTCTGAACAGGGAAACCAACCAAATGCAGGAAAACATAACATAAACTATTCTTACTACTGGAACTACCTATTACAAAATCTAGAGACTTCGCGTTGGAAGCTGGGCAAGACACGGCCCTAGCAGAAGGAGCCAGGCGTAGGGAAACTCCAGGTAGAGGAACAACACAAAAGCTCAACCCAGGATGACGTGGGTGTTGGCGTCCTCTTCGGGTTTTTTTTTTTGAAAAGGGGAAACCCAGCCTCTGCATCTGGTTGATGCATACGGCTTTTATTAATCACCAAGCATTGTTGTCACAAAACCATCCATAACCTGGGAGTCTCAACAGCTCACAAGGCTATAAAAGAATTACAATAATGAGAAGACAACTCAGGCCCTAACAACACGAGGGCAATACTAGCAAAGTCGTCTATGATGCAACCAGCCACCCTTGCTGAAGATAGGCTGAACGACCGCCATCAGCCGAGTGCATCCACCATCCAAACGAACACGGTCGCCCTCTGGAAGGAGATGAGACCAAAGATGCATCCAATAGCTGGCCAGATGAATAACCTGCAAAAAATTCCCCGCTTTCTCATTGTTAAAAATAATCCCATTCCTATGATTCCATAAAGTCCAAAGTACAGCACATACACCAATGCGTATTAGAGCTTTCGTAGAAGTATCTATGCCACTTAACCAATTCCCAAACATAGATGTGATGTTATTAGGTGGTGAAATACTAAACGTGAAATGCACCAGCCTCCAAATTTTTTTAACGAAATCGCAAGAGATAAACAGGTGATGAGCTGTTTCTGGTTCTCCACAGAACACACACTTCTGACAACCCACCCAATTTTTCCTAGCTAAATTATCTTTAGTCAGCAATTCATTCCTAGATAGAAACCACATAAAAATCTTAATCTTAAGGGGCACCTTTAGCTTCCACAAATATTTATTTAGGAAACTAGCGTCCTCATTCATCAAATCTGCATAGAATGATTTAACAGAAAAAATCCCTGACTGGTTAAGAGTCCAAACACAATGGTCCGGAGCATCTGATAGACGTACATCCATGAGTCTCTCTATTAGATGTAACCAACGTTCCCATTTATCTCCAAAGAGATTTCTGCGAAAATGAATGTTAGGTGGCGATTGACCAAGCACCTGAGAGACTCGAACATTCTTATTACTCACAACTGAGTAAAGCGACGGGTACTGATGTGCGAGAGACACTTTCCCTAACCAGCAGTCCTCCCAAAACCGAATATCCTCACCATTGCCCAACTTGAATTTCACTCGATTGAAAAACTCATTTTTTACACTCATAATCCCTTTCCAAAAAGGAGAATCAGTGGGTTTAGCCTCCAATTCGGCTAGAGTTTTTCCACCATAATATTTATTTGTAAGAAGTTCATGCCAAACCCCGTCCTCAGTTAATAGCTTAAACAGCCATTTACTTAATAGACAGCGATTCTTGACCTCTAAAACCTCTATACCTAGACCTCCTTGATCTTTTGGGCGACAAACAATATTCCACTTTGTTAAACGGTATTTCTTTTTAACACTATCACTCTGCCAAAAAAAGCGAGATCTATAGAAGTCAATTCTTTTCCGAACCCCAACAGGAACTTCAAAGAAAGAAAAAAGAAACATTGGTAAACTTGTTAGAACCGAATTAACCAACACAAGTCTATCCCCGTAAGATAACAATTTACCTATCCAAGAGCTCAACTTTTGTTCGGAACGGTCCTCAACTATTTTCCATTCCTTATTAAGTAGTCTCCTATAGTGAATCGGGATACCAAGGTATCGAAATGGAAGATTACCAACCTCACATCCAAAGATATTGCGGTAATCATTCAAATGATCACGAGCCTTACCAAAGCAGAAAATCTCGCTCTTATGGAAATTAATTTTAAGCCCAGACAATTGTTCAAACATAGATAAAATCAATTTCATATTAACCGCTTTTTCCAAGTCATGTTCTAAGAAAAGAACAGTGTCATCAGCGTACTGGAGAATCGATAATCCCCCATCCACTAAATGTGGCACTAAACCACCAACTTGGTTATCTTCCTTGGCCCTAGCAATAATAACTGCCAACATATCAGCTACAAGGTTAAACAAAATTGGAGATAAAGGATCCCCTTGTCTCAGCCCCTTTAAAGTTTGAAAGAAATGACCAATGTCATCATTGACTCTAATCCCGACACTCCCACCTTGAACAAAGCGAGCAACCCAGTCACACCACTGAGCACAAAAGCCTTTCATTCGCAAAGTCTGTTGAAGAAACTTCCAGTTGACTTTGTCATATGCTTTTTCAAAATCAATTTTGAAAATCACCCCATCCATTTTCTTCCTATGAAGCTCATGGATAGTCTCGTGCAAAACCACTACCCCTTCAAGAATATTTCTACCAGGAAGAAAAGCTGACTGAGATGGCTTAATGACATTTTGAGCAATAGCGGTAACTCTATTAGTACCAACTTTAGTAAAAATCTTGAAGCTGACATTGAGAAGACAAATAGGTCTATACTGCTCTATCCTACTAGCATCTTCCTTCTTAGGTAATAAAGTTATCACACCGTAGTTTAGCTTAAACAAAGGTAAATTCCCCGCATACAATTGGGCGAACAAACCCATCAAGTCCCCCTTGATGAAATCCCAACAGTGCTGGTAAAACTCAGCGGGAAATCCATCCGGACCAGGGGCCTTATTGTGCTCCATTTGATCAATAGCCGAAAATACCTCCTCTTCCGAAAAAGGCGAAGTGAGATATTCATTTTCCGCAGAAGAAACTTGAGGTAAATCCTCAATGCATGTTTCAATAAGGGAAAAAGAAGAGGGCACCGATGGCCCAAAGAGATTTTTATAGTATAAAGAAATATAGGACTTTAAATTTTCTTGGCCCACAATAGTGCCTTCATCTTGTTCAAGTTGGTAAATCTTCTTCTTTCTATGTTTACCATTAGCAACGAGGTGAAAATACCTAGTGTTATTTCCTCCCTGCTGAACGTGACGAACCTTAGCCCTCTGAGCCCATTTGGACTCTTCTTCTCTACGAAGTTTAGTCAAGAAATCTTCAGCCTCTCTCTTAGCCACAGATTCCTCATCACTCAAGGGACAAGATTCAGCTTTGAGATCCAATTCATTGATAAGTAACAACAGTCGATCCCGTTGTACTTTATACTCTCCACTAATATGTTTGGCCCAACCTCTAAGAAAGCTCCTCAAATGTATGATTTTAGACTGCCAAGTCTCAATGGCATTGGACCCAATGGCCCCTTCATTCCATTTCGATTTGACCATATCCAAAAAACCAGCACGAGCAAACCATGCCAACTCAAAAGAGAATACCGACGTATTTCCAATATGAGCAGGCAAACCGAAGTCAATAAGGATAGGTACATGATCAGATTCCGTTCTAGATAGAGCATGTACCGACACCATAGGATACTTTTGTTCCCACTCAACAGTGGCCAAGAAACGATCTAGTTTTTCAAAAGTAGGATTTGGATGTCTACTCACCCAAGTAAATTGACGCCCAGACATTTCTAATTCTTTCAGATCAAGACTTTCTAAAATTGCATTAAAAATAACAGGCCAACGTGCATTAAAATTATCATTATTCTTCTCTTCTCTCCTCCTGATAATATTGAAATCCCCCCCAATCAACATTGGTAAAGGTTCCCCATCACATATTCTTACCAATTCTGCTAGAAACTCAGGTTTTTTATCATCTTGGGCAGCCCCATACACTACAACAAAGGCCCACAAGAAACCATCCTCCTTTGACTTTAATTTAAACTTAACACAATAATCTCCCGCTGAAACATCAATAACAGAGAGTGTGGAAGGATTAAAACCCACAAGAATCCCTCCTGACCTCCCATGAGGTGGTAGACAGTACCACGTGAAATCCAAACCTCCAACGAGGTGACACAGGAATTGAGACGAAAAATTAGACCTCCCTGTCTCTAGTAAAGCAAAGAAATCTATTTTTTGTTCACGAACAGTTTCATTGATAGCAAGATGCTTAGCCGTGTCTCCTAAACCATTGGAATTCCAAATAAAACCTCTCATTGAACTCACTTATATTTCTTATTTTTATTCAAACGAACACTACGCCTAGGAGCAAAACCAGAAGACACAATAGTCTTACCCTTACGAGAATGTTTCATGGAGATGATAGGAATATCCAACATATTCTCTACCTCCTCATCATTCTCTAAATCTAAATCCTCACAGAGATTAGCAACATTATGCATCACTAAGTTCTCTGAATTAGGCTTAACAACAGAGTCTATATTATTTTTCAAAATCACACACCCTCTCGAGATTTCAGTTTTCTTAAGCATGTTAACAGCTACAGATTCCTCCTCAATCGAACTACCTAATGAAATACCCAAATTGGTAGCACGACTAATAATAACATCATTAGATAATGAAGCAAATGAAAAACAATTAACATTAGTACCTGAGCCAAAATCATCACGCTGAGCAGCACGAAGGGAAGCCCTCTCTTGAACAGCAAGATCCGCATCCGGGAGAGCTCGAATCCGTGCGCTTGACCGTAACCCCGCCGATGAGGGGTCAGTAATACCGCCAAACGAAATCACCTCCTCCCGAGAATGACTAGCAGCCGACACAATAGTCGGTGAAGAAACCTCCGAGAACAATTGGCGACGAATAGGAAGAGATCCATGAGGCACCAAAGAATACGCAGTTGCCTTGTTATCACGAACAGAAGAAACATCCATACCAATATCAACAGAAAATGGCTCAACAAGAGAATCCATCCCGATCTGATCCACACCCGCAGGCCTAGGTTGCATAGAAATAGCATTAACCTCACTGTTAACTCGAAGCCCAGAGTTAGCCACCGCATCGATTTCTAGATCGGTAGTAGTATGTTCAACTCCTGCCGCGAGGGCAGAGGAAAGGGCAGCGGCAGCCTGCTGTGGCTCCACGGCAGCGTGCCCTGATACCACGGTAGCCTGCCCAGGATCGGCGGCAGCACAAGCGTTGCCAGTAGCATCGAGAAACAGAGAAACGCGTTCCAAAACTTGATCATTCGCAGAATCACCGAGTGGAAGAAGCGAGATATGAGAGGAATCAGCAGGCACTAAATCATTATCATCTGACACCGTGTCAACCACGGATTCCAGAGCCCCATCAATAATAACCGAGTCTGAACCTCCATGAGAAATAACAGTAGAATCACCATCATTACCAGAGAAGAAAAGAATATCAATTTCCTCCTTGGCCTTAGCAAAAAAAGCCTTGACTTGAGGAGAGAATACCACACCAGTTCTCTGTTTATAATTCCCAACCGAACCATTAGATTGATCCACCATAGGGTCCACACCCGAATCAACATTCGAACCCAACCCTCTTGATTTTTTTTGGCTCGCTTCTTTATCTAGAGCATCTTGAAAGTCATCACCCAAGCCATCATCCTCATCATTACCATCCACATTATCCGACATAACAACATCAGGGACAGTGGTATCCTCCCCCTCCACCTCAAAATAAAGCTTATACAATCCATCTTTAATAAAAAGAGGGAAAGTAGTAGGAATTTTATTATAATCTAGACATCCAACCAGAATTCTCAGAATTTTATTCTCCCTTGTAAAATCCATGTCAATGCTCATAGGTTTACCCAACAAAAAACCCACAGACCACATGGCAAGATAATCTCCAAGATGATCTTCGGGAATCCCAGAAATTCTCACCCAAAAATTAGGGAGAGTGTCCTCAGGCTCAATTTTCTTTGACCAAGCTTCCACTGTCATTTTACAGGGACTACTAGGTACACAAAAAGTACCAAACACATGCAGTCTTTGTAAATCTTGTTTAGAGGGGAATTGAACTTGGAAAATATTGTGCCCCATCCTAGTGACCACCCACTGGAAATTATTTCTTGGTACCAATCGTTGGAGCTGCAAAATGATTTGAGGAATGGACATATCCCCACCAGTGACCACCAAAGAAGCCAACCGATGGTTTAATAATTTAGGCTTATAAGTCTCTGAGCATTGAACACCAAAAAACATTAATTCCTCATGTGCAAAACCATATTGCACCAGGGCAGGCTTAGGGCAGACAGTAAATGGCAGGGTCCATTGACATGTTGTCTGCCCTCACAAATAGCACACATAGGTGTCGTACACTCCCCAAGAGAATGACCAGTGAGTCCACATCTAAAGCACCTGTTCTTATCCCCACTTCTTGCCTTCAACAAAGCCTCATTCAGATGATCATGAGTAACCCGTGGAACAGCAACATTCGCACCAGTAGCTACACCCATCCTAGGAACCGAAATATCGACCAACTGAGAATCAGAAGCAAGCTGAACCGGGGCTACCTGATGTTGTTGCAGTTGTACTGCTGGTTGTTGTACCACGGCTCCCACAGAGTTAGCAGCCACCTGCCCAACGTTTGTAGCCAGTTGATCAACAATTGGTGGAGCCACCTGATTAGCATTGTTAGCTATCTGAATAACGGGAGCAACCTCCCGAATAGCAATCGCTCGCTGATTCACAGTAGCAGCACGATAATTAGGCCCATCCCTTCTGACATAACCATAGCCATACCCCCTGCTAGCAGCACCACGCCCACGAGGAAAACCGCGCCCCTGGTTATCATACCTCTGCCTCCCTCTTCCCCCTTGAGGACCGAAATTCTGGTTTTGAAACCTTTGTCCCTGATTGAACTGACCCGCAGCAGGAGCGTTAAAGGCAAAAGGAGCCCCCGCTGCATTAGCTTGACCACCACCATTGTTGATCATGAACTGCTGCGGCGGTCCTTGAGCAACCGGAAGAGCACGCCCAGCCTGTCCACTAGGACCACCAACCTCGAAATTTGCCCCAAACCCTTGCGGAAAATGGCCTCCATTGCCTCTCCCATCACCTCTGCCTGCCATGGTGTGCTCACGACGGGCACACAAGATCGGGGCAGAGACGGCGGCGTTCCTCCAGAGGAACCCTAACAAAGGACGAACACTTCTACCGCACGGCTGCTCCACCGATATAGAGACCACGCGGGCTTTGACCCCAGGGCCCAAGTCCTTAAAATCATGGGATCGGGCAAGATCCGAAGAGCGATTACGGGAGCCCAATGGCCTGAAATTTCGCTCTTTCGATATGGAAGGTTGGGAACCAACGTTCCCATTCGTAACAGGAACCGATCGTACCTTAGGCAATGACCGCGCAAGACTACATCCCGTCTGTCGGACCGATCGCCTCCGTTGCACTAGTATCCAGCCATCGTCATCAGTGCCGTCGTCGAACGTCGTAGAGGGAGCCATTACTGGTACCTTGATCGGCAAAGCCCCATGGGTCTTGGGTACCTGCACAGGAGAGAGACAAGGGGGAGATCTAACCTGCACACAGGCAAGAGCAGCCTCCCTCTGGGCCTTAATCTTCGAAGCCCTCTTCGCCGCACGCCCAGACGACTCCACCCGTAGATCACGATCGGACGCAGACACAGGCGTCTTGCAATACGCCGAGTACGAAAACTCGACATTCTGCTGCGAACCCCCACCCTCCTCTTCATCGGCATCACAAGCAAGAGCCCAGAACCGGCCACCGAACGTCGAGATCCTCTCCCTGGACGCCGGAGTTTGAACGAAGGGCCGATCGCCAGAGGCGTCGCCCCGCGCAGTCAACGGGGCCGCGCGTCCTCTTCGGGTTGTTGTTGCAGATAGGTCAACGTAGTCCTTCCACCATGGGCAGCCCCTGCCGTTGCCAGCCAGGAAGAGATCCAGCCAAAGTCGTGGCATCTTTCCCTGGTCACACTTCCATCTCAAAGTTGTTCTTCGGTTTTGCGGAGATTCTTGCCATGAAAATCTCTAGGTTTCCCCTTCTAGTTCTTTGAAAGGAACCTTTGGGTTTCTCAGGTAGGAAAGCAGAAGGCCCCACACATGTTTCATATTAATTCAAGCTTTACTATTAAAAACCAGGTTGTTTCTATTATTCCAAAGACACCAAAGAACAACAGAAGAAACTACATTAAGATGTAAGAACTTCTTATTACAAAGCCACTTAGAAGAAAGAGAGAGGAAGTCTACGATCCTAACTTTAAAAATGTCAAAAACTTCCTCTCAAACCTGTCTGGCAACAACGCAATAAAAAGGGAGGTGATAAACTGACTCAATTTCTTTGCAAAGTGTGCACTCCAGTTCTTTAGGGATGCCCCTCTTCCTAAGGTTATCCCTAGTCAAGATCCTGTTCTCTACCGGCAGCCACAAAAAAACTTTGGCTGAAAAACAGGTTGAAGTTGACAAGACTATATAGGCATTTCGAGGAGTAAACACCATTAGACTCATGCATCCAGATTAACGGGTCTTCCTCGGCAGAAAAAATAATTGCTTCTGCAATTCCAACCAGATCATGCCATTGTCCCACGAGATCCTCACAAAAAGCCCTTCTAAAGGTACAATGTTGGGTTGTACCATCCCAAACCTCAGCTACTGTTTTTGTTTGCTGGTTGGAGATGGTATACAAATCCCAAAACTGAGTAGCTAGGGATGAGTTTCCAAACCAAACATCCTCCCAAAATCTAATATGTCTACCATTCCCTATTTTCCACCTATATCCAAATTTAACTGCTTTGGTTTCCCACGTCACTCCCTTCCAGAAAGTGGAGGGGTGTAAGTCCTGACATCAAAGAGTATTACTCCCCGTTTGGACGTAGGAAAAAGACCCTGGAATTGGCAATCTGGAATTGCCAACCCGAATTCAGTTGTTTGGGGTGGTTATAGAATTGCAGGCTGGAAACGTTGGGCAATTCCACGGGAGGCCTGCGCGCACGTCCGCGCGTGGCTGGATGATTCCGAGGCTGGGAGCTCGGAAAGTGCTGGAAAATTTTGTTTTCGCTCCCCCGCTCGTACCCCTTCCCAGTTCGACCGCAACTGCTTCACGCGCAAGGAGCAACCTAGAGAAGACACCGGCGGCGGCGGCGCCGGTGAGCTCCGCTTCTTCCTCTCCCTACCCCATTCGCCGGCGAGCTCCTCTTCTCTCTCCGCCCCCATCTGCTCTCTCTCTCCGGCCCCTCTGTGACCTAGATCGCCGGCCGGTGCTCGTGGAGATGGGAGGAGCCACGGCGGCCGGTTCTTGTCGAGGATTGTAGGAGCCATGGCCACCTGCTACGGGAGCAGAGGACTGGCCTGGCAGAGGACGCGGGGACGGACGTCGGGGCAGAGGCCGGGCCTCCATGGACGGGAGGCAGAGGACGAGGGCCAGTGGACGGGCGGAGGGCGCTAGGAGGTCGGCGGCACGGCCCCCTGTCGCCATGGTGGCCTGCTACGGGAGGGGAGAACCGGCTTGGGAGAGGACGGAAGGGTGGGGGGGCAGAGTCCATGCCTCCATGGACGGGGGGGGGCGGAGGACAGGGGCCAGAGGACGGCGGCGCTGGGGAGGTCGGCGGTGCGGCCCCTGCCGCTCTAGCAGGGGTGGTGCGGCGGCGGGAGTGGGCAGCACGCACGACGGGAGAGGGAGCGGGCGTGGCCCCCTGTCGCTCTAGCAGAGGCTGCGTGCCTGTTCTCTCTGCCTGCCTGGTTGCCTTTTCTTTTTGCTATGCAATGGCTTTAAAACTGCAATTTGTATACTCTGTACTCCTAGATTCTAACATTGTGATTTATTTGTTTTGTCTAGGTTTCCAGGTAGGCAGATTGAAGAACTGGACTCTAATTTAGGCAGATTAAGCCAAGCTATAATATATACAAGTTATGTGTGTGCATATAATCCTACATGGCTCGAAATAATTCATGTTTATATATGGTGTGTGTATTGTAGCTTATTTCGTCATGTCGAATCAAGAGTTGGTTGCCTATATTACTGAAGAGAATAGAAGGAAAAGAAAAACAAAGAGGATATTGTCCAAACTCAAAAAAAAAACATCGAATTCCATGGTGTGTACATCCAAACAGGAATTGGAATTAGGTCACACTCTTTGATTCCATCAGTAAATTCTATGCACAATGAAACAACAGAATTGGAATTGCAGCTCGATTTCTTTCCATCTTGGATTTGGAATTCACAGGCCAATTCAATTCCAAGCAGTTTTTCCTGCATCCAAACAGAGCATTAGGGTTCTTGGTGTTATATTTAGCTTCTACAAAAAAAATCCACAGAGAGTTCTCTCCTTGAGAGAATCTTTTAATCCAGGATCCTAACATAGCTAGGTTCCTATCCTGGATATTAGGAATGCCTAGGCCCCCAAACTCTTTTTTCATACAAACATACGACCGATTGGCCAAATGAATTTTATGCCTGTCCTCCTCATCATACCAAAGGAAATTGGCTAGTTGTGCATCAGTTAACTTAATTGCCCATTTAGGGTATCTGAAAAAGGAAAGAAGGTACACAGGGATATTGGCCAAAACAGATTGGACCAGTTCTCTCTTAGCAGCAGACGATAGGAGCCTTCCCCTCTATCCTGAGAGCCTTCTCGGTAGGCTATCTACCAAGGGTTCTAAATCCTCTCTTCTTAATCTATCAAAATGTAGATGGATCCCTAAATACTTAATTGGGAAATCCCTAGGACACATTGGAAAGTATCAACAAACTGCTCCACCTCAGCAGGGTCCATGTTAATAGGGATTAGTTCACTTTTATGATAATTAATCCTCATGCCCGAAATTTGTTCAAAACAGGTAAGAACCCATTTTAGGTTAACATCAATCTCTCTGCTAGCTTCCAAGAATAGGAGTGTGTCATCTGCATACTGCAGGCAACACACCCCTCCTTGAATGAATCTAGGGCAGAGACCTCTAATAAGATCAGCATTTGCACCTTTACTTAACATCCTAGCAAAAGTATCTATTACTAAATTAAAGAGAGTAGGGGAGAGGGGATCTCCTTGTCTAAGGCCTTTGCCAGTTAAGAAGAAAATGCTTTCTACATCATTAATTTTAACCCCTACTGACCCACTTTGGGTCACCTGTTTAATAAGCCTAATCCAAAAAGGGCTAAAGCCTCTCTTTCTAGGATCGCATACAAGAAATATAGATTAACCTTATCCTACGCTTTCTCATAGTCAATCTTAAGGACTAGGCCTTGCGTTTTGGTCCTGTGAACCTCACGAATCACTTCATGAGCAGTCACCACGCTCTCAAGAATAAATCTACCTTTAATAATTCATGAAAGATTCTGATGATGACGATGATTATTACTGACATAGTGTTCTTTGTGGGCTGGCACATGTCCCTGGAGTAAACGTGGTCTGCCTAATGTTGGTGCTAGGGATCTGCTCGTATGTTGTCTTGTGTGTGTGTGTGTGTGGTGTGTGTGTGGGGGGGGGGGGGGGGTATCGAGTAATTCCTTAAACCTAGTTGGCAACAAAAAACATGTGAGCAGTTCTGTGTCGATCCTTATGTTAGGAGCTCTATGGTTTGGGTGCTTGTTTGATGTACCGAATGGTTCAGTGAAAACTTATTTAGAGGTTGCATTCTATGATGTCGGTGTTGGGAGTCATGTTGTGACAATGGATTTCTTGATACCTTTTTTTTTCTGTGCCTACTCTTTTGGCAGAAAGAAATGGAATCAGATTTATGTCAGCTCGTGTTTAGGCCCACCGGAGAGGACATGCAAGTGTCAAATTTCTTATCAACATTTTAACATTCGCACACATCAAGTCGCCCTTTGAAATCTCCAAGTTTAAAGCCCATACAAAATCTGAAGTCTCTACACATACAGATACATATTGAGTTTGTAATGGCCATGGCTCAGTTAAAATCGAACCAAACTGATCAAGCATTAGTCTTTCTCGTCTCTTGTCCGTTCTGTCATGTGTCAAGTTCATAATTTATGCCCACGTCAAAGTTTAAATTGAACTGATTCAGCCTAGGTCTATTTAAGAGCAACTCTAGCACATCCCCTAAACGCGTCACATTTTTGGGACGTTTTTAGTTCGAGAGTGCACAAAACAGAATAGAAACACAAAATGAAATGCTAAATTGCATAAACGCGGGAAAATTCAGATAACACTTCATTTAGGGAACATTGCAGGCGGTACAATGGACATCACGTTGTAGCTACGGCTTACCGGTGGCCTAACCTAGACTAGGCGACCTAACCTATACCACGGTGACTAATGCGTGTGAAAACACGTTCGTTGGGAGACCCAAAGAGGAAGGTATGAAGAGTGTAGCAGCAAGTTTTCTCTCAGAAAGACACCAAGGTTGAATCGACCAATAGGAGTAAGGAGTAACTTCAGAAGGTTGATGCAGCTGAGATGGCAGGACGCACTACCAGTTCAGCAGCAGCGTGGAACCTACACAACACAATCAAATCACTTTCCCCAACGAAGCAGTGAGGTTGTCAATCTCACCGATTTTGCTGAACACAAAGAGGTTAAACGTATGGTGTGGAAAACAGTATGAGAGCAGTATGAAAGCAGTAGCAGCAGTGTGAAAACAGTGGAAGCAGTTGATACGTCTTCAACGTATCTATAATTTCTAATGTTCCATGATGATATTATGCCAATTGCTACATGTTTTCTCCCTTCTTTATAGCATCTTTACACGTTTTCCGGGACTAACCTATTAACAAGATGTCAAGTGCCAGTTCCCTGTTTTCTGCTGGTTTTTATTTCAGAAAAGTTGTTCTGGAAATATTCTCAGAATTGGACCCCACAAATCCCGAAGTTCCTATTTTCCCCAGAAGCATCCAGAAGACCGAAGAGGACTTGAAGACGGGCACCAGGGGGCCCTCACCATAGCCAGGCGCGGGCCCCCTTGGCCGTGCCTGGGGGTGGTGAGGCCACCCTGGTGGCCCACCGACGCCGCCATTTCGCCTATTTATTCCCCTCCGAAGGAAATCCCTAGGCACCTGATAAAAAATCCCCGAAAAGTTCCGCATCTGCCGTCGTCGTCAACCCTAGACCAGGGGGTTCTGAAGCTGTCTCCCGGCACTCTGCCGGAGAGAAGATCATCACCAGAGGCCTCTTCATCACCATGCCTGCCTCCGGAGTGATGCGTGAGTAGTTCATCCTTGGACTACGGGTCCATAGCAGTAGCTAGATGGTTGTATTCTCCTCCTATGCCTCAATGTTCATATCTCGTGAGCTGCCTAACATGATCGAGATTGTTCTTATGTAATTCTATGTGTTGGGTTTTGCTGGGATCCGATGAATATTGAACTTATGTCAAGTTGATTATAGTCTTTATTGCATATGTTATTTGTGATCTTGCATGGTTTCCGTTGCTAGTGGTTGCTCTGGCCAAGTAGTGGCTAGTGACTCCAAGAGGGAGTATTTATGCTCGATAGTTGGGTTCATGCCTCCTTTTCGCCTGACAGAAACGTGACGGTGGAGGATGTGTTGTTGCCACTAGGGAGAAAACAGCGGTGTGAGTGCCCGCATGCACAATCATTGCTTACATTACACACATTGCTTAATGCGATTATCTGTTTCTTGCAACTTAATACCTAAGGGGGTTCGGATGATAACCTGAGGGTGGATTATTAGTCATAGATGAGTTGGATTACGGTTTATGTATATTGTTGTAATGCCCGCACTAAATATAATAGTAGTCATCCTGTCATGAATGTGCACTACGATGCAACCTCTATTTGTCAATTGCCCAGCTGTAATTTTTTCACCCAACATGCTATATTTTATGGAGAGACACCACTAGTAAACCTATGAACCCCGGTCCATTTTCCTACACTGTTAAACAAACCACTACAATTATCTGCTTTCTTTACTTACTGCAAGCATACACCATTTTCCACACTATACGTCTAATCTTTGTTTTCAGCAAGACCGGTGAGATTGACATCCTCACTGTACCGTTGGGACAAAATATTTTGGTTGTGTTGTGTGCAGGTTCCGCGTTGTTGCTGACACAGGTGAGGGCCATCACCACCGTCAGTGGCATCAACCTTCTGAAGATACTCTATCTCCTACTGGATTGATAACCTTGGTTCTTAACTGAGGGAAATGCTTACCGCTGCACTCATCACACCCTCCTATTGGGGTTCCCAACGCACCATCCATAGCAAAGAATTTATGGCGCCTCAAGGCACCATCAAGGTGTAGCAAAAAGGATTTCTGGCGCCGTTGCCGGGGAGGAAGAAGTCTTCTAGCAAGGGGAGTCTCTCACTCTGTCAGACCCCGGACCCAGAGATATACATACTGTTATGTGCTCCTAGCCATGGACTCACAAGGTCTTCAGGGTTACCAGCCCCGGCCGCAACAAACAACGGCAGGCAGACCGGATTCATCGGCACGTAGTCCGGATCCCCGGTCTACTACTCCTTGTATCCATGCTAGTCATAACCAATTATGCATACCCAAGCGTCCATGAGTCGGATGAAACTGAAGGAACGGGACCAAAGTTATACAGAGCTGCTATGTGTCCAGAAAGTGCAACAACAATCGAGGGTTACTGGGGTTACCTCGCCCCAGGCCGATCATATCGACAGGCGGGCTCGGACATGGATCATCGGCTCCACAACCCCTCGACTGCGACAACTATGCAGGCATAGCCAAAACTGTATAACAATGAGCTCGAAACCAACAACCGATCAAAGCAACACTCTAGACATTGAAGTTGTATTGAACAGGTGTTACTAGAGTATAGCTCACAAGCAGAGGTCACACGACCCAACATTACATCAGACAACGGAAAGCAAATTATGTTGCTAATCAACAAGAACCAAAAAGGCCTAAGAGGCCGCAACATAAGGCGACGTCCCAGCCCATGGATTCCAGGCTGCTACCTGGGAACCCCAAACTACTCGTTGATGTCCACGTTGAAACACCACCGAACTGAGGAACTCCACCTGAACCAAGTTGAAGCAAACATGAGTACGGGAGGTACTCAACAAGACTTAGTTAACCTATTATATATATGCTTCTTTTAGAAAGAGTTATGAAGGTTATTTTGCGTAAAGCCATCTTTGTTTTCCAAGTTGAGGAAGGAATAGCACGTCTCATAGAGTATTTTGAAAACAGATGAGAAAGCTACTCAACTACTGATATCATCATCTTTTTAATCCACCAATATCATCTCAGCACCTCGTGCCTCAAAGATCACCACCTCAAGTTGTTTCGGTAACTCATGCTACAAGGTAACCCCTCTCGGCATCTCCGAGGAGGCATCCTTCATTCGTTATCAATAAGTTTTAGTCATTTCGTTCAAGTTGTCTATGATCACAGAATCCGTATCCAGAGGTCTTATGGCGGCTCCCCCTCTAGGCGGCGCTCATGGCGACTCCGATGAGATCTAGGGTTTTAGCCATCTCTCTCCGACTTTCGTCACTCCGGCGTTGTCGGCCTCCTCCCCTACGGCATTTGTCACTCCGGCATTGTCGTCCACCTTTTTCTCTACAATGACCAAGGCAAAGTCTCTTTTTGATCGCTCCTGTTGGCGTTGGAGGGCGATCTTCTCCACCGAAGTGGATCTCAAGTTCAATCCCATTTACGTGGGTTTTGTTCTGTTAGATCCGAAGGACAAGCGGATCCAACTTGTAGATCAAGCGGGTTTTGTGCTTGATCAACGTTTTCTCAAGGTACGTGAGAGCATTCATCCTGGATCTGAGATCCAATTTGCTTGTCATCGTGCCAGGGTTCAGGATCATCTGGTTCCACGTAATGGGTCTCTTATGGATCATGCAAATGCCATCGTTCCTATTTTGGATGTGGATTCCTTGGTGCCGCTTTTGGATCGGAATCCCATTGATCCTTCGGTGGGTTTAGTTCATGCAGCTAAGGTTTTAGACCTGGATTTCTCTAGAGGTCTAGCTCTTGCTAAGGAAGTCCGAATTCTCTTCGGATCGGACGTTCATGCTACTAAGAATTACGGCGCTTTCAAAATGGTGGTATCTTTTGGCCGTGCTGCTTTCAAAATTGATGAAAATACTGTTGCTTTGGCTCTTGAAGCGGCAATTGGAGGTTATTGTGGATCCTTGAATGTTACATGTCTTCATGATCGGGTTTTCTCTTTTGAGGTCTCTTCTAAGGAGGTTGGATTTCATATTATGAAGATTAAATGGTTTTCTTGCTTTCACTTCAAGTGCTTTTTTCATCTTTGGAGTTTCGGTGGTCCAAATTGGCTGTCTGAGTGGAGAAAGTGGAATCACGATCAGGAAAATGAGTGGACTTTTGTCACGAGGAAGAAAAAGGTAAAAACTAAACGTTACAAGCCTTTTAAAGCTACTCGTGCACCAACTGCTCCTCCCACGATTCCTAATAAAATTGGTTCTGTTATTGATCGTGAGTTGCCTGCTATTAAGTTTGTATTTTTTTATTCTGTTTCTCTCGTTACTGAGTCTGTTAAGGATCCCATCCCTTTACCCCCTACCGTGGCCTCTGTGCCTGTGGATGATGGCTTTGCAAAATTAATTGATAAATTGGCGGCCCAGGTTTGGCCTTGCTCTAACTGCCTCTCAGCTAAACATGCAACGGAAGAGTGTACGGGCCGGATTCGGTGCTGGTCCTGTTCACGTTCGGGCCATATCCGCAAAAACTGCCCGGGAATTAATGGAACTCTGCGCTGGGTAGTTAAATCGTCGAATATCGGAACCGAGAAGTCCCCTGCCTCAGTTCTATCCCCTGCCCCTGCCACTGTTCCTGGAAAACCCTCGTCGGAATCGCCGCTCGAATCGCAACCTCCTCCAGCAATGGCGAACTTCCCCTGTGATCCGACAAGGTTCGTCCCCGCGGGGATGCATGTTGAGGAGCCATGGGCGGCCGAGGAGCGACCTGCTCGGCTCTACATCACCTCCTCTGCGGCTCCTCCTCGGCGCGATGAATCTTGGGCCATTGCTCAGTTGGTTCCGCGGCCCCCGATGGAAGAACTCGACGATATTCTGCAGCAAATCGTCGATTACATCCTTCAAGAACTGCATCTGCAAGTTGTCTCCTTCTCGGAGAGCGCTGTGGGAGTTGGCATGTTCCGTATGGCGGATCAAGTTGCCAGAGATATTTTGGTACACTCTCCTCCTTTTATGTTTCCAGATGGTAGGATGTTGTCCTTCGTTCGACATGACGAAGGAGACAATGTTAGAGCAACAACCTATACCAGGACTGAATGGATTATGATTCTGAATCCGCACATGGACTATCGCACTGATGAGTTCCTTCGTGAGTTTGTGTCCAAGTTTGGCAAGCTCCGGACCTAGTGGAGGGAAGATGCTTCCCCTGTCCGTACCATGCTCAAGGTTACCTATGGTGGCGGCGCTGATGTTCCCTGCTCGCTTGTGATTAGGGAGGTCCAGCGTTACGGTGGGCACGTTGTTTCCTGGACCTGCCCTGTTTTTATTCTGAACAATGATGCTGTCGACGCTTTGCCGGGGGATGAAGATTTTCTCCCTCCTGGAGGCAATCCACACCCAGCTTTTGGTGCACCAGAGGTCCCAATCCCTGAGGAATGGGTGCCACCTGTTCAGCCTGTACAAGGTGGTTGGGGAGAATGGAACAATGAGGAGCAGGGGGAGAATGCTGAGCCGGAGGAGCCTGTTGATCAGGCACCGGAACCTGAGCAGGTGCAGTCTTCTGTATCTGTTCAATTCTCGGGTGCCTCCATTGACTCCATGAATGTTGTAAGAGCTGAAGGCCCGGAACAATTTGTGGAGCTGCAGCAGCAGGTGGAACAAAACCAGCTGGCTATTGTTCCTTTTGTTCCACCACCCCCAGCAAATGTTGCAGCCCTGAACAATGACGTGCAGATTCTGCAAGTCTTACTGCCTGACCCTGTGGTAGAGTGGTCCAGATATTTTTTGGAGCACAAAGCTCGGGTTACTTTCGACAGAAGATTTGAATTTCTGTCGTCTTTGCTGCCTTTTGAGTTGCCAGTCTCCTCTGCTGCTCCTGTTCCTCTGCTGATGGATTCATGCCCTGTTCCTGAACCTGTGACTCCTCTGCCTGCTACCAAGAAGAGGACCAGGAAGGTGTCTACTCCCCTTGTCCTTGAGGAGCATAGAGTGACGCGTAGCCTTGCCAAGAACGCTGGGTTCAGGGTTCTGCCTGCTTCCGACAAGCCAGAACCTAGGAAAAAGGCCAAGTCTGCTCGTCCTCAAGGCTCTCCAGGGGGAGTGCCCCCTTCACTCCTGTTACTGTTCTGCGGAGGGCGGGAACCATGCTCCAGATAGAGGATTCAGAAATAACGGTGGAGAAGCTTGAAGCTGCTGCAAAGAAGCCCACCACTTCCTCAAGTTCTGATGATTAGTGGGCCTTTTTTCTTTCTTATGGGCCTGTTTGGTCCCTGGATTTGTTGCTGGGTTTCCCTGTTACATTTTGTTATGTTACATGACATATGTACTACTCTATGGGTATTATCTTTTGGTTATCTACTGTGCTGGTCTTTTATGATGATCAGCAAATTTATTTACTATCTGTCTTTTCCATGGATAATACGGCCTATCTGAATTTGGATTGGATTGTTTTTGACTGGAATGTGAGAGGACTCAATGATAAATCTAAAAGAGATGCAGTTTATAATAAAATTGACGAAAGTCGGGCTTCTATCATTTGCTTACAGGAGACTAAATGCCAGGATTTTGATCATTCCTTTATTAGGTCGTTCTGCCCTAAAAGGTTTGATCAATTTGTCTTCTCTCCCTCTGTTGGAGCTTCTGGAGGTTTAATTGTGCTTTGGAACAGTTCCATATTCAGTGGAGAATTGTTAGAGGTTCATCGCTCTGCCATTCACATTAAATTCACATCCACTCACAATTCAATTTCTTGGAATTTGGTGAATGTTTATGGTCCTTGCAAGGGGGTGGAGAGAGAGGATTTTGTTAATTGGTTATATAATCTTTCCATTCCGATTCATCAGAACTGGATGATTCTTGGTGATTTTAATTTCATTAGATCACTGGATAATAGAAATAAACCGGGAGCTGAGTTAAATGATATGTTTATATTTAATGATGTCATCAGCCATCTGGGTTTATTGGAACTGCTAGTTAAAGGTAGGAATTTCACTTGGTCCAATATGCAAAGTGATCCGCTTTTGGTTCAATTAGATTGGTTCTTTACTTCTTGTCAGTGGACATTGGACTTCCCTAATACCATGGTATTACCCATGTCTAAAATCACTTCTGATCACTTGCCTTGTATGGTTAAAATTGGAACTAACATCCCAAAGGCAAAGATTTTTCGGTTTGAAAATCATTGGGTTAAGCAACCTGGTTTCATGGATCTTGTGACAAAGGTTTGGAATACCCCTGTTTTGGCCAAAACAATTACTTCCAAAATCACTGCTAAATTAAAGAATCTCAGATATGCTTTGAAGAATTGGGGAAGGAATTTATCACAGTTAAAGATTCTCATTGATATGAGTAGTAAAGTGATTTTGTTTTTGGATCAATTGGAAGATGTGCGACAGTTGAGTGTTCCTGAATTTAATTTCAGACTTATTGTTAAGAAGCATATCAAGAATTTGCTTGCTTTACAATCTGATTATTGGAAGCAAAGATGTACTATTCGATGGGCTAAGCTTTCTGGTGAGAATACCAAATATTTTCATGCTTGAGCCACTGAGAGATTTAGGAGAAATTCTATTCCATCCATCTCTGATGCTTCTGGAAATGTGTTGGTGGATCATATGGACAAAGCTGCTGCTTTCTGGTCCTGCTTTAAGAACAGAATGGGTGTTTCCTGCCCACCCATGACTGATTTTGATTTGTCTGTTTTCTTGCCTGTGGTTGATGGTTTGGATACCTTGGCTAATCCGTTCACTGTTGAGGAGATTGAGGGTGTTGTAAAACACCTAAAATCTGATCGTGCGCCTGGACCAGATGGTTTTACTGGACTTTTTATTAAACACTGCTGGAGTATAATTAAAGATGATTTTGTCATGCTATGCAATGAGTTTCACAGTGCCAAGATCTCTTTGGAGAGCATTAATGGATGTTTCATTACTCTGATTCCAAAGATTAATTCTCCTGAGACAGTAAATGATTTCAGACCTATTTCTCTGACCAATACTTGTTTGAAATTTATCACCAAAATCCTGGCTAATCGTTTCCAAGACAAAATCTTTGGTTGCATCCATGCTAATCAATATGGTTTCATCAAATCCAGAACTATTCAAGATTGTCTGGCATGGTGCTTTGAATACATTCACTAATGTAAACAATCTAAGCAGAAAGTGGTGATCTTCAAGATTGATTTTGAGAAAGCTTTTGATACCATTGAGCATTCTGTTATTCTGCAGATTTTGAAATTTAAGGGATTCCCTCCATTAGTAATCAAATGGGTCAAGGAAATTCTAGCTTCTGGATCTTCATCAGTTCTTTTGAATGGAGTTCCTGGCAAAACTTTTGTTTGCAAAAGAGGTGTCAGGCAGGGGGATCCTTTGTCCCCAATTCTTTATGTGTTGGGTGGGGATTTGCTACAAAGTATTGTTAATCTGGCACTAAGAGAAGGAAGACTCAGGCTGCCAATTCCTATTGGTGGAGACTTTCCTATAGTGCAATATGCGGATGACACCTTAGTCATCCTTCCTGCTGAACCGGCTCGGGTTTTGGTCTTTAAGGATCTGCTTAACCTTTATGCTAGTCTCACTGGGCTAAAGGTGAATTATAATAAATCTTCGATGATTCCGATTAATTTATCACTGCAGGAAAGTGTTGATTTGGCTTCTGTTCTTGATTGCACCGTGGCTTCTATGCCCTTTACTTATTTAGGCTTGCCTATGGGAACCACTAAGCCAACTATCAAGGATTTTGCACCATTAATTGACAGAATTGAGAGGAGACTTTCGGCCACAGTCTCATTTCTTTCTTATGGGGATAGTTTGGTTCTTGTGAACTCGGTTCTTTCCTCCTTGCCCTCATATTACATGTGCACTCTTGTAATTCCTAAAGGTGTCATTGATATAATAGATAAAGCAAGGAGGAGATGCTTATGGAGAAAGGACAAGAATAAGCAAAGAGTGAATTCTTTAGCTGCCTGGGATATGGTATGCAGACCCAAATCCAAAGGAGGATTAGGGATCATCAATATCCAGATTCAAAATAGAGCTCTGTTACTGAAGTTCTTGGCAAAATTCTATAACTATTTGGATATCCCTTGGGTCCATTTAGTCAAGAATGCTTATTATTTTCAAACAGTACCACATGCTGTCACATCCTGTGGTTCTTTCTGGTGGAGAGGAGTTATGCAATTAGCAGATACCTGGTGTTCCTTATCCTCTTGCGTCTTGGGAAATGGTTTTTCGGGGCTTTTTTGTAAGGATTCGTGGATTGGACAACCTCTGGCTATAAAATTCCCGAGATTATTTTCTTTTACCAAGGATCCTTTGTCCTCAGTAAGAGATTTAATACTGATGACAGACCTCTCGGATGCTTTCCACTTGCCGTTTTCAATTGAAGCTTTCCAGGAGTTTAATGATCTGAGTGTCATTGTGAATAATGTTCAGTTGTCTGACAGTGAGGACAGTTGGAGATGCAATTTCAATAAAGGCGTATATACCTCCAGCAAATTCTATCAGCTACAATTTGCTCATTTACCTCCAGATGGGCCTGCAAAGTGGATATGGAAATCCAAATGCATGTCAAAACATAAATTCTTTGCTTGGTTGATCCTCAAGGATAGGATTAATACAAAGGATATGATCAAATGAAGAAACTGGAAGATTGATGGTACTGATTATTGTGTTCTTTGTTGCACTCATTGCAATGAAGACTGGATACATCTGTTCTTTCAATGTGTTTTTAGCTCCAGGATTTGGAATTATTTGCAAATCAGCTGGAGTGATAACACACTTGTGCAAAATCTTACTGTCGCCAAAAAGTCTTTCAAAGGGCCCTGTTTCACTGAGATAGTGATTCTTTCTTGCTGGAATATTTGGAAACAGAGGAATGGAGTCATTTTTAAATCGGAAAGACATTCCTTTATGGGATGGAAAGTGGGCTTCATGTTAGATCTCCTTATGCTTAAGCATAGGTTGAGTGCTTCTGTGGCTGCTGATTTAGTTTCATGGATTAACTCCTTACATTAGCCTGGGATAGACTGTCTTAGTCTATTTCCATGTTTATTTGTACATATCTGTAACTGTAACTCTCTGGTTGGTAATAAAGGGTTGTGGGGGACTCCCCTGCAGTAGAAAATGTTTCAAAAAAAAAAATCACAGAATCCGTCACCAAGTCGTCCTTAACCGCGGACACGGCTTTTCGAAAAGATTTAACCCTGTAGGGGTGTACAACTTTAACCACACGTACCAACCAACTCTTAATGCCACTAGATTAGCACTATTCCGGGAAGTGCCGGCAGATGGAGGTTGACCACGACCTTTCCCTTACTTCGCCTATTCCATGAGTCGCTCCGAGTAGAGATGGGCCACCAATAGGGAGTGGACATCTCCTGCCGGGTCTCTATCGTTGTGCGCGATGCTCGACGGTTACCTACCCACAGAGCGCCGATACATCCCCACATCCTAGTTTTGAAAGTGTTTTGGTATCCCCGCAAATCCAAATGGAAAGCCCGAACTAGGCAACTCATGGAACAAACTAGGCAAGTTGAGACCGAGGGGAATCCAATCCCCGTGTGGATGCACGCTCAGTCTTGGCTCGAAGACGAGAACTCGCTCCTAGGGGCATGAACGAGACAACCACCACAGACCCTCTATGGTCTCGTCATCCACACCTTTATATCATGTTAAACAAATATCTCTTAACTTACCACTACTTCCTACCATACTAGATCATTTCGTACTCTGATTCATCAACCGGATGGAGCAGAGATAACAGGCATGTATGACTAAGCGCAGCATATTTCAGGCTTTGGCGATGAACACAATCAAACCTATGGCTGCTAGGAGTAGTGGATCAGGATAAGTAGGCTATGCATGGTATAGGAGAACTCTAACTACTGACACAAGATACATTGGAATCGGATGCAATATACGAGAATCAAAAGTCTTTCCAAATCATATATGAGCAGATAAGAGGTTATGCTTGCCTTGCTTCAAGAAAACCAGAGAAAGTCTTCTGGAATAAGTGCTTGACTTGTCGGTTAGGATCAAGTATTCGCCATTGGAGTTGTTGGCCTTCTCTTCGGAGTCACGTTCTACCGAGGGGTGGGGGGACAAACACCGAAACAAGAAAACAACAATCAACACATGGCATCGATGCAGTGCGCAATATGTATGCATGAGCAATTTAATGCACTGAGATAAAGCCCTAAACATGTTCTATAGGTTGCTAGGGTCCGTATGGCAAATATTCAATTTTACTGAAATTAGCCCCGAAATATACCTCGGAGGGTGTTTCGGGCGATTCTGAAAGTGAACACAATTTTCATTGCTCAAATGGGTTTGAAAACATCATGAATAGGTTGCATTTGTCACTTTGAGCAATTTGGTATATAACTTTTAATTTTCTAATTTTATTGAATAAAAACTTATTTTTCTATTTTTAAATGAATTAACCAACATTAAATAATACTCATTTTTCAACTTGGTCAAACATGTATGAAAATTATATATTTGGATAGAGTTTATTTTTCTAAACATATCCATATTTTTAGTTTATTTTTCTGATTAATATATCAGGAGATATTAATTTTACAAAGTTTTATTGTTTTCTGGAATATATTAAACATTTTCTGGAAAAGAAAACTGGGTTTGTGACGTCATAGTGATGTCACGCTGACATCACACAGAGGAGCTCTCCTCTGTTGAGCATGGAATCGATCGATTCCGCGGGAATTCCACGAATTAAACTGGTCCATGAACTAGAGGAGGCGACGGCGAATGAGTAGGTGGTGGTGGGTGACCAAATGGTCACCGGACTCCTCGCCGGCGTGCAGTACCGCGGCGGAGGACGGCGGCCGGCGGCGTGCGGGAAAACCAGAGGGGCAGGGGACGATTGGGTGGCACCGGGAGGTGTGGAAGCTCACCAGGAGGACGATGGTGGGGTCGGGGAGGCCGGAGGGGCAACGGTGGCGGCGAATCGGCGGCGGTGGCCGACGGCCGGAGGCGGGGAAGAAGAGGTCGGTTGCAGCGAGTCGGGTACTCCCGCCATGCGTGCTCCATCAGTGAGAGAGAGGAGACCACAACGGAGCTCCAGAGGCTCTCATTTGAGCTCGGGGAGGCGCACAGCGGCGGCGCCGTGGCGGCCCGTCGGCAGCTAGGGTTTCGTTTCCGGAGAGAAAAATACACAGAGGGAGGGAGCTGCGAGGGAGAGTGGAGGGCTCAGGTGAGAGGAGGAGGGTCGAGGACGCCTCCTCGCGCTCCTTATCCACGCGGGGGAACAAGCAGGACGTGGCGTGGGCACCGTCGGTGGCCAGTTCTTCTACTGGCGGGAGGAGGAAGAAACAAAACGCAACTTTAAAGAAAACCCCCTGGAACTTTCAGAAATCACCAAGAGGCCCTTTTCCATATTGAAACAGAACAGGAAACCAAGTTTTTAGGACCTTTTTGCAAAGATAAATTTTGGTAAAAATACTTTTTGGATAGCCCATTAAATTTCCAACCAAACCATTACTTGGTTTTCAAATTTTGAAACTGTTTTAAAATCAAATTTGAAATGCTCACTTTAAGTGATTTTTATGCAAGTTTCATTTAAAATTCAAATCAAAGCTTGGTTCAAATTTTTCATGCATGCTATGACATGAACACAACACCACAACCCTTTGTTAGCAAATTTGGGATGTTACAAATCTACCCCCCTTACAAGAATCTCGTCCCGAGATTCCCGAAGGAGAAGAAAGAAGAACACCGGTTTTGAACAATCTTCTCGAACCTTACGGTTCTCTTCTCGGAAGAGGTTGATCCGTAGCACTTGCGAAGATTCTTCAGCGGCTACATCTTAAGTAGGAGGGAAAACTCTTAGGAATTGATCTTTACGAATATCGAGTACTCATGGCTAACTCATGACAAGAATTTTCATAAAGAACTTTTTGAGTTAACAAGCATGAAACACATCAAGGTAACGGAGGGAATATGAGAAGGTTTCAAGTTTGTGTACGATTGTTCTTGAAAGGATTTAGAATATGAGCTTTGCACAAGACTTTAAATCCCTTTAGAAAAGAAAGGTTGGACAACTTAGGACATCGAGGTTTCTTCAAACAGAAACCCAAGATGGAAAGGATTGTCTTGGATACCAAAACATAATATCCACAGACGAGAAAAAACACAAGAAAACATTGTAATCGTGTGTCAGAGAGAATTTGATACATGATCATCTTCACTATTCGGAGTGGACACGGAAGATGAAGGAACTTCAACCATTCCATAACAGTTTTCTTGAAATCCTTGTCAAGGATGGGGATATTACTTCACGATAGAAGATAAGTAACCAAAGATATGGAAACACCTTAACAGAGAAGGAATTCTCGGTCACACCATAAGGATGGGTAACCAATGGGGATTGAAGCACCGGAAGGAAATAGGGAACCTCTTTCCTATTGTGGTTTTGGACGTAGTAGTACATCTACCACATAGTTAAGACCCCATGGTTGAAGTGACTGACAAATTCACACAATGTGTGAGATGAACAGAACTTCAGGTACCATCAACTTGGAAAAGGGAACTGATCAATGGCGGTTACAAAACACCACGAGATGGTTCTCGTGATGAACTTGTTTCCACTGGAAGGAAGGTTTGGAGGATCAACAAAGAGACGTTGAACAGAACAACTTCCAAGTTCTCCTTGATGTTTTAGATACCGACGGCAGGCTCATGACAAGCCTTCTATAGGTCATCAAGTGAATGTAGAACTCCGGTTTGGAAGAACGAAGAGGGAAACTTGATAGAATGAACCATACCAGAATTCTCACGGAGAGTGGTTGTTCTTATGGATTCAAAGAGATATGACATTAGGCCTTCCGGCTAATTGTGTCAACCACAACATTAACCATGCCGTACTTTCAAATGAACCTAATTCTATACTCTTGAGGAAACACCAACCATCGTTGCTGCTTGAGATTCAGCTCTAGGTAGTGGGTTGATAACTCAGACTCGGTATGTTTGATCAAGGAGGTTGCACCGGTTACAATTGAGGTACATTTACTAGATTCTCAAAATATGGACTATGATGCCACGCTCAAGAATATGAGCGAGATGGAAAAACTCATATATTAGCAACTTGCGAAAGACGGTTGCACCTGCATGGTTTAGTTGCAACAAAACACATCGGAGTCCTTGTGGAAAAGATGATTACCGAGATAACGAAGTCCTTAGACTTCTTCTCCTTCACGGGTAATCAGTCAGTAGCTGGGTGTGGATGCAAAATTCTCCAAATAAATGGAGGCAACAACCTACCATCTCAAAAATAGTCCACAAGTGCATATCCGACTAGGGATTATTTCCGAAGAAACAAGAAAACTTTACTCGGATCCATGGCGACAACTTTCACCATAAGAACATGGACCGGAGAAAGTCACTTCGAACATCCAGAACACAAACTTCGTGACGCCACAAATTTGGTTCTTGAAGGTTTCCAACATTAATGCCAAGTGTTCAACTTGACCCTCTCGCAACTCGGAGATATAAGAATGTCGTTGATGGGCTCAACAACAGCCTTATCAAGTTACTCCAAGAAGAGGGATTCATATGATACATGAACATGGCAAAATATTGGCCAGACTAAAGGACATGAGGGTGTACCCGGCAAAACACCATGAGTAGAAACACCATCAAGACAGTCCTTGGAGCTGAACTTGATTTGACGATATCCCAAATCAAACCAAGGGTGGAATGATAGCATGTCCACTACGGAGATACTATCCTGCTTTAGTATGAACAGAACTGGACATCCCGTTGCAAAGGAACAAGTTAGGAAGAGCGCTTGTCTTTCAACTCTCCAAGTTGTTGTTTAAGCTCAACCAACTAGTTCAGGGTATCCATCATAGTTTCTTGGAGAAAGGAGTAGTTCATGCTGGAACGCGTAGAGATAAACAAAAACTTTTCCTACGCGATGCTTCCAAGATCTAGCCGAGGTAGAAGGCCACGAGTATTACCACTAGACGCGCAGGTGCGGATTATCGATGCAGCGCGTCGGGGCAGTGCAGTCCCACGATCCGATCCAGCCGATCCGATCCCACGAACGTCGAAGTGCTGAACGTATAGCACCTCTGCCGGTATCCACACGTACGAGGAGGAGCTCCGACGGCGGACTGCTAGGTCCGGTGCGGCGGCTGGACTGAGTGGGGCTAGGGTTCCCAACGCATGGGAGAGTGGACTAACGTGCCCGCTGGGCAACCTGCGCCCCTCTTTATATAGCGTATGGTAATGGGCTTCACAACACTTGTGGCCCATTCCCTCTGTGAGTCCGACTCACAAAACCAGTCCATTTCTGGTTCGGGTCCAACCCGACCAATACTTGCTCCCGCTCTTAAGTGTGCGACCCTGCAGGCTCATGGCGACTTGGACACGATTGGAGTCCTACTCTCAACCGATCAATCGGTAGCGGCTCCTAGCAGAACGTGCCGACTCCCAAGTTCCATTGAGTCATGACGACATACCTTTCAATGTGATATTCATCTTAGTCCTTTTTGCCTCATGATATACCTTGTCGAACTATAGGCGATTTATCGTCATCCCTTAAATAGTTCAACTCTCTTCTCGATCCGTGATATGCGATTCATCTGACTAACTCTTAGTCAACCGACACAGTTAACACTTAACTGAGTCGCGCATGGCCATGCTTCCTGAATCATATCACTCGAGAGGGCCCAGAGAATATCTCTCCATTAGGAGGGGCAAAATCCCATCTTGATTATCCACATCACGCAGCTTGCTTCTCATTCGACCCGAACTCTGCCTTTATAGTTGCCTTGTCACAGAACAACGTTTGACAGAACCTAAGTCGGTGATCCACAACTCGGATTGTGCGACAACCTCAGGTTTAAGGATTACATTGATTGAGACATGCAAATGACGACTTGATCGTTGCATCTCAATGTGGGTCAGTCCGACTTGCTAAACTCTTTAGCCAAGTCCGTGAACGTTGGAATGGCATCACCATGCCCATGACAAGTGGAACCGTGTCATCAGCCAACACTCACATTAGTCTAGGGTGTGTGTCCAGCACAACCTTAACGACCAAGGACAATTAGTATGAACAACATGAATACATAGTTCCACAATCGAATCACATATTCAATGACATATATCAGATGTTCAAACCAAAGGACAACTTAATAACTTTATGAATACATTGGGAATTACATCATCTATGGTTGCCTCTAGGGCATATTCCCAACAGTTCAAATACCCCTTGTGTAGACATCACAGTCAGGGAAAACCTGGTGATACTTCTAGAAAGACAACCAGAATATCACAACCCACCGACATGTCTTGGAGTTTGAAAGGAATCTTGCTTGTCAAAGCAACTGATATAGTCTTGAGAGCTTTGGTGTGAACCTAACTCTTTGACCAAGAATGTGCACCGGAATGAACGGATTTGGTAACACGGTCTACTTTAAGTAGAGACTGGTTGACCAGTAGTGCTAAGAAGGATACATATGTTTCTTAGATTTTCAAAGCAATAAGAATTGCTCAGAATATCTGATGCACACATCAATGCACAGACCCATCATACTCCAGCATTCAAACTTGGAGGGAGAGTGAGTAAAGATGTCTAGGAGCATCACTTCATCAACAAAGTCATGAAACTCAACACAACCTATTGATATATAAGAGTGTGATACTTAACGGTAGAACAGAACATAAGCTACTGAAACTTCTTTATTCTGCAGATTACAAAACTTTGACATGGTTCTAGAGATGAACAAGGTACTGGAGTTTGTTTCTCCTTACATTCCAAGGAGGAATGTTTTAATGGAACAAAAGAGCAGATGCGTTGGAAGAATCCAACACACACATGCCACTTGGTTTCAAAACAACGGATGGAGATTTGAGAGCAGCTGGAGAGTAGGAACATGCTCCGGGGAATCCAGAGATCATGGGGAATGCACAGGATGATACTCGTTTGTAAGACCCATGCTAAAAGATCGATATAGCTGAATTAAGAACGAAGATGTGGATTTCATGATGACCACTCTTGTTGTGATCCCTTTTTGATTACAAGAGAAAACCTACGGCTGTTGGATTTGAAACTACCTAGCCATCCTGAGGTAGAAGATATTCCTCAGGATCCAAAGAAACAGAACTTGGGTTAAATGTCAGCATCCTGTACTGATAGAGTGAGCATCACATGGTTAAGAGACCAAATGACTCAACTCACCGCAATTCAGCACATTCCGGGACCTTCGGTTCAAGTCCAAAGGTTATAAACTTAGAGAAAGGAATAACTTATATCTTAGTGCCTTGAAGAATACTACGAATAGCAATCATGAAGTATCTTTCCAAGAAGACATACATAGCTCCGGAAGAGCTTGGGCAGAGGATAACGGATACATTCGAGATGAAAAGAAAATCTCGAGGTTCAGGATTTTGAGACTTAGAACATGAAAAACTATGGAATCCACACAACTCTGAGAGACTAGGATGGAAAGGAAATCTCCCAGTTTAAGAAATAACGGACGTTGAAACACACACGGCTCAAGAAACCCAACACTAGGTCAACTTGGTTAACAACGTCCTTGCCAAAGAAGGCACCTAAGTTTTGAATAACTGAAACCTTTTCAAATCAAAACAGGTAAGGTGACCCAGAGTTAGAGCGATACCAGATAAGGAGTAAAAAGAATCCTAAGAAGGTTTTCACAATCCCTTTGAAGTTTCAAATAGTTTTCAAAAAACTAGACTCGACATCGACCAAGCAGTAAGGTTTTCCTACAGGCAGTCCTGCTCTGATACCAACTTTTGTCAGACCCCGGACCCAGAGATTAACATCTGTTATGTGCTCCTCGCCATGGACTCACAAGGGCTTCAGGGTTACCAGCCCCGGCCGCAACAAACAACGGTAGGCAGACCGGATTCATCGGCACGTAGTCCGGATCCCCGGTCTACTACTCCTTGTATCCATGCTAGTCATAACCAATTATGCATACCCAAGCGTCCATGAGTCGGATGAAACTGAAGGAACGAGACCTAAGTTATACAGAGCTGCTATGTGTCCAGAAAGTGCAACAACAATTGAGGGTTACTGGGGTTACCTCGCCCCAGGTCGATCATATCGATAGGCGGGCTCGGACATGGATAATCGGCTCCACAACCCCTCGACTGCGACAACTATGCAGGCATAGCCAAAACTGTATAACAATGAGCTCGAAACCAACAACCGATCAAAGCAACACTCTAGACATTGAAGTTGTATTGAACAGGTGTTACTAGAGTATAGCTCACAAGCATAGGTCACACGACCCAACATTACATCAGACAACGGAAAGCAAATTATGTTGCTAATCAACAAAAACCAAAAAGGCCTAAGAGGCCGCAACATAAGGCGACGTCCCAGCCCATGGATTCCAGGCTGCTACCTGGGAACCCCAAACTACTCGTCGATGTCCACGTTGAAACACCACCGAACTGAGGAACTCCACCTGAACCAAGTTGAAGCAAACATGAGTACGGGAGGTACTCAACAAGACTTAGTTAACCTATTATATATATGCTTCTTTTAGAAAGAGTTATGAAGGTTATTTTGCGTAAAGCCATCTTTGTTTTCCAAGTTGAGGAAGGAATAGCACGTCTCATAGAGTATTTTGAAAACAGATGAGAAAGCTACTCAACTACTGATATCATCATCTTTTTAATCCACCAATATCATCTCAGCACCTCGTGCCTCAAAGATCACCACCTCAAGTTGTTTCGGTAACTCATGCTACAAGGTAACCCCTCTCGGCATCTCCGAGGAGGCATCCTTCATTTGTTATCAACAAGTTTTAGTCATTCCGTTCAAGTTGTCTATGATCACAGAATCCATCACCAAGTCGTCCTTAACCGCGGACACGGCTTTTCGAAAAGATTTAACCCTGCAGGGGTGTACAACTTTAACCACACGTACCAACCAACTCTTAATGCCACTAGATTAGCACTATTCCGGGAAGTGCCGGCAGATGGAGGTTGACCACGACCTTTCCCTTACTTCGCCTATTCCATGAGTCGCTCCGAGTAGAGATGGACCGCCAATAGGGAGTGGACATCTCCTGCCGGGTCTCTATCGTTGTGCGCGATGCTCGACGGTTACCTACCCACAGAGCGCCGATACATCCCCACATCCTAGTTTTGAAAGTGTTTTGGTATCCCCGCAAATCCAAATGGAAAGCCCGAACTAGGCAACTCATGGAACAAACTAGGCAAGTTGAGACCGAGGGGAATCCAATCCCCGTGTGGATGCACGCTCAGTCTTGGCTCGAAGACGAGAACTCGCTCCTAGGGGCATGAACGAGACAACCACCACAGACCCTCTGTGGTCTCGTCATCCACACCTTTATATCATGTTAAACAAATATCTCTTAACTTACCACTACTTCCTACCATACTAGATCATTTCGTACTCTGATTCATCAACCGGATGGAGCAGAGATAACAGGCATGTATGACTAAGCGCAGCATATTTCAGGCTTTGGCGATGAACACAATCAAACCTATGGCTGCTAGGAGTAGTGGATCAGGATAAGTAGGCTATGCATGGTATAGGAGAACTCTAACTACTGACACAAGATACATTGGAATCGGATGCAATGTACGAGAATCAAAAGTCTTTCCAAATCATATATGAGCAGATAAGAGGTTATGGCTGCCTTGCTTCAAGAAAACCAGAGAAAGTCTTCTGGAATAAGTGCTTGACTTGTCGGTTAGGATCAAGTATTCGCCATTGGAGTTGTTGGCCTTCTCTTCGGAGTCACGTTCTACCAAGGGGGGGGGAAAACACCGAAACAAGAAAACAACAATCAACACATGGCATCGATGCAGTGCGCAATATGTATGCATGAGCACTTTAATGCACTGAGATAAAGCCCTAAACATGTTCTATGGGTTGCTAGGGTTCGTATGGCAAATATTCAATTTTACTGAAATTAGCCCCGAAATAAACCTCGGAGGGTGTTTCGGGCGATTCTGAAAGTGAACACAATTTTCATTGCTCAAATGGGTTTGAAAACATCATGAATAGGTTGCATTTGTCATTTTGAGCAATTTGGTATATAACTTTTAATTTTCTAATTTTATTGAATAAAAACTTATTTTTCTATTTTTAAATGAATTAACCAACATTAAATAATACTCATTTTTCAACTTGGTCAAACAAGTATGAAAATTACATATTTGGATAGAGTTTATTTTTCTAAACATATCCATATTTTTAGTTTATTTTTCTGATTAATATATCAAGAGATATTAATTTTACAAAGTTTTATTGTTTTTTGGAATATATTAAACATTTTCTGGAAAAGAAAACTGGGTTTGTGACGTCATAGTGATGTCACGCTGACATCACACAGAGGAGCTCTCCTCTGTTGAGCATGGAATCGATCGATTCCGCGGGAATTCCACGAATTAAACTGGTCCATGAACTAGAGGAGGCGACGACGAATGAGTAGGTGGTGGTGGGTGACCAAATGGTCACCGGACTCCTCGCCGGTGTGCAGTACCGCGGCGGAGGACGGCGGCCGGCGGCTTGCGGGAAAACCAGAGGGGCAGGGGACGATTGGGTGGCACCGGGAGGTGTGGAAGCTCACTAGGAGGACGATGGTAGGGTCGGGGAGGCCGGAGGGGCAACGGTGGCGGCGAATCGGCGGCGGTGGCCGACGGCCGGAGGCGGGGAAGAAGAGTTCGGTTGCAGCGACTCGGGTACTCCCGCCATGCGTGCTCCATCAGTGAGAGATAGGAGACCACAACGTAGCTCCAGAGGCTCTCATTTGAGCTCGGGGAGGCGCACAGCGGCGGCGCCGTGGCGGCCCGTCGGCAGCTAGGGTTTCGTTTCCGAAGAGAAAAATACACAGAGGGAGGGAGCTGCGAGGGAGAGTGGAGGGCTCGGGTGAGAGGAGGAGGGTCGAGGACGCCTCCTTGCGCTCCTTATCCACGCGGGGGAACAAGCAGGACGTGGCGTGGGCACCGTCGGTGGCCAGTTCGTCTACTGGCGGGAGGAGGAAGAAACAAAACGCAACTTTAAAGAAACCCCCTGGAACTTTCAGAAATCACCAAGAGGCCCTTTTCCATATTGAAACAGAACAGGAAACCAAGGTTTTAGGACCTTTTTGCAAAGATAAATTTTGGCAAAAATACTTTTTGGAAAGCCCATTAAATTTCCAACCAAACCATTACTTGGTTTTCAAATTATGAAACTGTTTTAAAATCAAATTTGAAATGCTCACTTTAAGTGATTTTATGCAAGTTTCATTTAACATTCAAATCAAAGCTTGGTTCAAATTTTTCATGCATGCTATGACATGAACACAACACCACAACCCTTTGTTAGCAAATTTGGGATGTTACACACTCTCAACCTCTTTATTTTGTTTATTGTCTTGTTTTTATTGTCTGTCTTGTTTTGCTTCTTTATATCAAAAACACAAAAAAAATAGTTTACTTTATAACTGTTATTTATTTGCTTGTTTTTATTTTGCTAAAATGAGTTCCTCTGAGAATACTAAGTTGTGTGACTTCACTAGCACAAACGAAAATTATTTTATTTGCACACCTATTGCTCCACCCGCTCCTACTGCTGCTTTCTGTGAAATTTAACCTGCTTTATTAAATCTTGTTATGAAAGAGCAATGTTGTGGTGTTAGTACTGATGATGCTGCTACTCACCTTAATAATTTTGTTGAACTATGTGAGATGCAAAAATATAATGATGTGGATGGAGATATTATTAAACTGAAATTATTTCCTTTCTCTTTGAGAGGAAGAGGTAAAGAATGGTTGTTATCTTTGCCTAGAAATAGTATTGATTCATGGACTAAGTGTAAAGATGCTTTCATTGGAAAATATTATTCTCCTGCTAAGATTATATCCCTGAGAAGTGACATAATGAATTTTAAACAATTTTATAATGAACATGTTGCTAAAGCTTGGGAAAGAATTTCTCCTCAAGGTGAAGAATTGTCCCACTCATGGACTGACTACTTGGATGATTATATAAACCTTTTATGCAGGACTGAATTTCTCCTCAAGGAACCTATTGGATTCATCTGCTGAAGGTACCTTTATGTCCATCACTTTGGCAATGCAACAAATCTTCTTGATGATATGATGATAAATTATTCAGAGTGGCACACTGAGAGAGCGCCACAAGGTAAGAAGGTAAATTCTGTTGAGGAAACCTCCTCTTTGAGTGAAAGGCTTGATGCTATTATGTCTATGATTGTTAATGGTAAAGATCAAGTTGATCCAAATAATGTTCCTTTAGCCTCTTTGGTTTCTCAAGAAGAGCATGTTGATGTGAACTTTATTAGAAATAATAATTTTAACAACAATGCTTATAGAAATAATTTTGGTGGAAACAATTATAAGCCCTATCCTCCTAATAATTGTTATGGTAATTCTTATGGAAATTCCTATGGTAATTCGTATGGAAATTCCTACAATAATAATAAAAACTCTACCTCTGATCTTAAAAACATGCTTAGAGAATTTATTAGCACACAAACTGCTTTTAATAAATCTGTTGAGGAAAAGCTTGGTAAAATAGATGTTCTTGCCTCTAAAGTAGATAGCCTAACTATTGATGTTGATTTTCTAAAACTGAAGGTTTTGCCACATGATGTTAAAGAAAGTAAAACTTTGAATGCCATTCAAGTTCGAATTGATAATAATGTTAGGTTGATGGCTGAATTACGTGCTAGGTGGGGAAGAGAAGATGAATTGGCTAGAAAGAATAATATTGCTACAGTTTGCACTATCACCACCACTAGTAAAACTGAAGCTCCAAGTGCTAGTAAACCTCCTACTAGCAATGGTAAAGTAGTTGGTGTTAACAAAGTCTCCACCCCTTCGGTGAAACATGCTAAATTGCCTCAAATTGCTGAAATTGCTTCTGATAAAAGTGCTAAATTTTTTAGAGATGTGGGAGATAATGGTCCCATTACTTTTGATGATAATAATTTTGATTTTGATTATTGCAATATTTCTGAAGTTATTATGTTCCTAAAAAAGCTGGCTAGAAGTCCCAATGCAAGTTCCATGAATATGGCCTTTACTAAACATATTACCAATGCTCTCATGAAAGTTAGAGAAGAAAAGCTGAAACTTGAAACATCTATCCCTAGGAAATTAGACGATGGTTGGGAGCCCATCATTAAGATAAAATTAAATGATTTTGATTGCAATGCTTTGTGTGATCTTGGTGCTAGTATCACTGTTATGCCTCAAAAGCTTTATGATATGCTTGATCTACCACCGTTGAAACACGGTTATTTGGATGTCCATCTTGCTGATAATGCTAAGAAGAAACCTTTTGGTATAATTGATGATGTTCTCATTATGGTTAACAATAACCTTGTCCCTGTTGATTTTGTTGTTATGAACATTGAATGCAATGCTTCTTGTCCTATTGTTTTGGGAAGACCTTTTCTTAGAACTATTGGTGTTGTTATTGATATGAAAGAGGGGAGTATTAAATATCAATTCCCACACAAGAAAGGTTTGGAACACTTTCCTAGAAAGAGAATGAAGCCACTTTTTGACTCTATTATCAGAGCAAGTTATGATGTTGATTCTTCCTCACTTGAAAATACTTGAGTTGCTTTCTATGCCTAGCTGAAAGGCGTTAAAGAAAAGCGCTATCGGGAGACAACCCATTTTATTTTTCCGTTTTCAACTCGTTCTACGTCATTTCATTCTGTGTGCTTTGCACATGGGTGTTGTATATTTCCTTAGGAACCCCTCTGTCTCTTTTCTTTTGTGTCTTTTTTGAGCCAAGTAAAGTCTCTAGTGGAAAGTTGAGACTATATTTCGGATTTCTACGCGGGAAACAGATTTCTTCTGTCCACTGTTAACTTCGTATAAAATCGCAGAAAATTCAAAATGACCTAAGTTTTTATGTGCGTAATCCTGGGCTATATACACAACCTTTCTTAGTTTACCACTTTTTGATTTGAGCAACAGAAGATTTTCGAAAAAAAACCATCTTTACCTGTTGTCCTGTTTTGACAGATTTCAGTCAATAATTGCATTTGCATCTTAATCTCTTCCTTTTGGTGTTCTTTTGAGAAAAAGAGTTTTAAAAGAATTTGTGACAGTAGCTAATATGTTTATGAGTGTTAGTCTTGTGTTGAAACTGGACCATGTGAATTTATTATTTCGATTGCACTAACGTTGTTAATGAAGAGTGTGAGAAGTTTGGTGTGAAGGAAGTTTTCAAGGGTCAAGAGAAGAGGATGATATGACGTGATCAAGAAGAGTGAAGAGCCTAAGATTGGGGATGCCCCGGAGTTACATCCAGCAAATTCCAAGAAGACTCAAGCGTCTAAGCTTGGGGATGCCCAATGCATTCCCTTCTTCATCGACAAATTATCACGTCACTTCTAATGAAACTATATTTTTATTCGGTCACATCTTATGTGCTTTACTTGGAGCGTCTTTTATTTTTTCTTTCAGTTTATTTTTATTTTTGCAATAAGCTTGGTTGGACCCCAACATTCTTTTATTGGAGAGTGACACGCTCCGCTTTTTCATGGGAATTCTTTGTATTCTTAATCTTTGTCTGGCTGCTGCATTTATTTAGCTCGTGTTTTGCATGCATCTCTTATCTAGAGCTGTCAGTTTTAGTAGTGTTATGTGAGTACTCTCATGTTTTCTTGCCATATCATGTAGACTATTTTTGTTAAACATATCTTGTATGGTGCTTGTTGGGAAAAGAAACTACTGCTTGAAGTAGAATTTTTAATGGTGCAAGTAGAAGCTTGTATAGACTGTGGCTAGAACTTTTTCATATCATGCTAGATGTTATTTTAGTTTTAAAGCCTTGTGGTTATTGAGTAGAATGATTAGCCTCAAATAGCTGAGAGTGTTTAATGTGCCATTGAAAGAATCATGAGTTGTTCTTGTCATATTGAAGCATAAATTTTTGGTATTCTCTTTTGAATGTTTTATTTGGTTGACTTGGCGCATGCTCACACCATGTTTATGACTATGAACCAGTCACTAATAGCCTCTATGATCATTTAGTTTTTGAACTTGTGGTACCACTTATGCTTTGATTAATGATGTTTATGTCGCTATGTGATACGTCGAAAACGTAACTCTTTTTCTGAACACTTTTCTTATTGTTTTCTTCTAAACTTGTGTGTTTTGAACACAACTAACATGGACTAATGTTGTTTTCAGCAGAATTACTTTGGTGTCTTGTTTTTATGCAGAATAAATAACTTTCGGGAAATTGCCCAGAAAAGACCACATTGATGTTTTCACCCCGGAAGACCCCGGGAGCCAGAAGGGGGGGCAGGAGAGTAGCCACAGGGTGGCCACACCCCCTGGCCGCGCCAGCATAGGGTGTGGGCTCCCCAGAGCCTCCCTCGGACTCCCCTTTCGACTACAAGTAGACTCCAACCCTAAAACCCGAGGGGGGTCGTCATATTCCACAGAAACACGACAGAGTGCCGCCGCCGTCCTAAACCTCGATTCGGGGATCAGAAGTTCCTGTTCTGGCACTCTGCCGGGACGGGGAAGTGGAGGAGATCATCTCCATCGTCACCACCAACGCCTATCCATCGACTATCCATGTTTCCCCCATCCATGTGTGAGTAATGCCCCATTTTAGGCTGAAGGGGATGGTAGGATTGGATGAGATCGTTCATGTAATAATGTCGTGATTGTTAGGGCATAGTGCCTAGTATCCTCTATTAGTGCTATTGACATTGTTGCTACTTGTGATGCTTAATGCTTGACACTTTGGGCCCGAGTGCCATGATCTCAGATCTGAACATGTTATTGAATCACGATGATAATTATTGTTTCTTGATCATACCTGCAAGTTGTTTACACATATTGTTGTCCGGAACCCGAGGCCCCGAAGTGACAGAAATTGGGACAACCGGAGGAGATGGCTGTGATGTGAGGATCACATGTGTTCACGGTGTGTTAATGCTTTGATCCGGTGCTTTATTAAAAGGAGCACCTTAATTACCAGTAGTTCCCTTGAGGCCCCGCTACCACGGGCTGGTAGGACAAAAGATGTTGTGCAAGTTCTCATTGCGAGCACGTACGACAATTTACCGAACACGTGCCTATGGTTACTTAGTGCTTGGATGCTTTATCATATTTATCTGCAATGCCCCTGACATGATCATTATTAGAACTTTCTTATCCATGCAACGCCCGTTCATCCATCCCTATGCCTACAGTATTTAATCCCGTTGTTTACTTTAAACACTACTGTTGTTGTTGTTTTCATTCCATTGCTGCTTTTATTTCACTACTGCTGCTACTATAAATCTGTTACTACTGATAAACCACTACGAACAAAAGTACTTTCAGGTGCAGGTGAATTGACAACTCACTTGTTAAGGCTCACAAATATTTTTTGGCTCCCCTTGTGTCGAATCAATAAATTTGGGTTTACTTGCCTCGAAGACTGTTGCGATCCCCTATACTTGTGGGTCATCAAGACTATTTTCTTGCACCGTTGCCGGGGAGCATAGCTTTATTTGCGAGCTCACCGGAGAGTATTATTATCTACTTCCATCATTCATCATGGGTAAGACTCGCGATGGAAGAGTTCCTATATTACCATCCACTACAAGAAGAGGTACAACTCTGAACACCTTTGTTGCTCTTGATTCACCGTCTGTTATGAGTAAGTTGCTTACACCACCACGTGCTACACATGCTACTTCTGCTGAATCTGAAAATACTTCTGATACTTTTGATGATGCTTCTATTGTGCTTGATGAGAGTGGTTCTCTCGGTCCTTTCTTAAATGCTACTATTGCTAAAGCTAAAAATATTGCAAACAGTGAAACTCCTGATAAAAACCCTGTTACTCCTGCTTTTTCACCTGAGTTTAGAGAGAACCCTAGTGATGATTTTGATGATGCCTATATGAACTGAGTGATGATCTTATTGATGAAATACATGCTATGAAGGATAAAGATGTTGCTATACGTCTTATGCAAAGTCGTGCAGTTAAATATAAATTATCTCCTGATGCTAAGTTTGCCACTTATCCTATTAATATTAGGGATAAGGATTATGATTTCTCTCTCGATTTATCTTATATATCTATTGTTGAGAAAGAACCTTTTTCTGGAACTAAAAATGAAAGTGCTATGAAACATATGAATGGGCTCTCCTCTTTGAGTAGTTTATTCTCTGATGATCTTATGAAACTTAGCTACTTTGTTGCTAAAATATTCCCTTTCTCATTAAAGGATGAAGCTAAAACTTGGTTTAACAATTTTTCTCCTGGATTTATTGATATTTCTATTGGTTTGGTTAATGCTTTCTTTCAGAAATATTTTCCTACTAGTGCTCAACATGCTGCTTTACAAAATATATTTAATTACAAGCAATTGGAAGAAGAGAAATTGCCTGTATCTTGGACAAGGTTTTGTTCTTTAGTCAGAGCTACACCTAGGCATAAGCTAGAAGATAATAAACTTCTTGATATATTCTATAATGGACTAACTGTTGAATCTAGGACATACATGGATAGTTCTGCTGGTTGTGTTTTCAGGCAAAGAACTCCGGAAGAAGCTGAGGAATTAATGGCTAAAATGAGCCAAAATCATGATGATTGGACTATGGTTGAGCCTGAGCCGACCCCTACTCCAGTACCTACACCAACACCAACACCCAAGAAGAGGGGAATGATTGAATAAAATGATGAAGTGATGAGAGAAGCAAGGAAATCTCTTAAAGAGAGGGGTATTAAATCTGAAGATGTGAAGAATCTTCCACCTATAGAAGAATTATGTAAGCGAATCCCTCACTCACCATCCATTGAGGTACACTCTCTCCAATATTTTGATAGTAGAGATATTCCCTATAGAAAACTTCCTGATCAATGCTTAGATGAATTTGATAATTATGTCATTAAGCAAGATAATTTTAATATGAGAGTGCAAAATCACCTAATGGAAAACTCTAAAGCTATTAATGATTTGCATGGTATTATAGAAAGAACCTCTAATGATGTTAAAATGCTTGTGAAACATTTTCAAATGGTTCAAACTCAAATAGATCAACTTGCTAAAGTGCAAAAAGATTTGCTAGTTAATGCTTCTAAAGAAAAACATGCTTATGAAATAAGAACTAGAAGTGGTATTGCTACACAAGATCCTTTATATCCTGAGGGACATCCTAAAAAAATTGAACAAGATTCTCAGCAAACTAATAATGATGTTATTCATACCAAGAAGCAAAAGAAGAAGAAACATAAAATTGTTATAGAATCCTCTGAACCTGCTAAAGATCCTAATAGTATATCTATCTCTGATGCTGAAACTGAAAGTGGTAATGAAAAGAATGATGCTTCTGATAAAGAAGAACCTGTAGCTGAACCTGAAAAGCAAACTAAAACTGCAAAGTATACTAAGGAAGATTTCATTGCTAATAAACATGGTAATGAGAGAGAACCTTGGGTACAAAAACCAATGCCTTTCCCTGGTAATAAACACAAATCTAAGGAGGAAGAACACTATAACAAGTTTTGTGAATGGATGAAACCTTTGTTCTTGTAAATGCCTTTAACTGATGCTATTAAATTGCCTCCTTATGCAAAATATGTGAAAGATATTGTCTCTAACAAAAGGAAGATTCCTAATGAGGAAATCTCCACTATGCTTGCTAATTACTATTTTAATGGCAAGGTTCTTGAGAAGCTTGGAGATCCTGGTATACTAACTATTCCATGTTCTATTAAAAATAATTATGTTAGAACTGCTTTGTGTGATCTGGGAGCTAGAGTTAGTGTCATTCCTTTTACTCTCTATAAAAGACTCCTCCTAGAAAAATTGATACCAACTGATATATCTTTGCAAATGACTGATAAGTCTACTTCTATTCCTGTGGGTATATGTGAGAATGTTCCTATTCAAGTTGCTAATAATTGTCTCATATTAACTGACTTTGTTGTGTTGGAAATGCCTGAAGATGATAATATGTCTATTATTCCTAGAAGACCTATTCTTAATACTGCAGGAGCTATTATTGATTGCAATCAAGGAAAAGTTACTTTTAATGTTAATGATAAAGAGCGCATTATTTATTTTACCAAGAAGATTGATAGAAAATATGGTCTAAATTCCACTGAAAATGTTGAGACCATCAAGATTGGAGAATTTTATTTTCCTATTCCAAAGCCACCAAAATAATATGAAATTATTATTATTGGGACTATGCCTATCAAGGTTGAGGTAACATAATAATTTAGTGAGAAACAAAGTTTTTTTTCATAGAAAATTATTTTGGTAGCAAGACTTGATCACCCTTGTTAACAAAATGATTTTAAATGAAATGGGCAATGTTTTCACCTTCCCCATTATGTTTTCACCATGTTTACTTATGTTATCACATTATTACTTGAGTACAATCATGTTTTCCACCATCCTTATGCATGTTTTCCTGATGTTTTCACTCTGATTACCGAAGTTATGCATGTTTTCACCACCCATACTTTTTTGTTCACCACTACCACCTTTGTTTTCTTTGGTTATTATTTCATTAGAGTGCCTTAGAACCTCTGTAGTGCTGGTTTTGGTTTTGTTTTCCACGTTTTCACTTCCGTTTTCCCGGTTTTTATTAATTATTTAAATTCTGGAAATACCTCAAAAATAAAGGTTCTCGAAAATTTCCAGAAAAATTATAATAAATTTTTACGTAAAAAATGAGGCAGAAAGCCACCTGGGAGACCCCAGGGGGACCCATCAGGCAGGCACACCCCAGGGTGGCGCCAGCACATGGTGTGGGGCCCCTGGCCCTCCACTTAGTCTCTCTAGTTCCAAAGTCTTCTCTCTCACCCCCAAAGCTGAAAACATTTCCTGGATCCCGTGTTCTTGGTATTCTTCCTCTGGATTTTCGATCTCCCTCTTCAGCCCATCATTTGTGCTGATTTTTGGTGTGTTTGATCTCCGGTATGTGACTCCTCCGATGATCCAAGTAGAATTTTCTTTAGTGAAGTATTTCTTGAGTATTTTGGTACTGTAGGTGACAGCTTATGTGAGTTTGCATGCTTGATTGAGTACAAATAATATAGTTTTTATGTATGTTTAGCTCTCATATAAGTCCCTATAGTAGTCTCCACCTTATAGTTGCTTGAAATTAATTTTTGTGATGATTGTTGAAAAATTCAGAGATGGATAGTTACAACTTTGGTGAGATATTTAGGAGTGATGCTCCTAGAAGGACAAGGCCATCACGCTCGTCTACTTCAGCAATGCCATCATATAATGAAGACGTTATTGTGTCAACTATTGATGATGCAGAAGATGACGGTATCATTCACCCATGTAGCTTTCCTTGACGTACATTTTTTAGAAGTTCAGGTCTTTTAGATGATTTTCTTATGCTTATTGAGAGAGTTGGTCTCACCAACTTTATGGAGGATGAAAGCCCTCAGTATGCCATGCTCACAAAAGCTTTTGTTAAGAGTTTCAAATTTTAGAACACTCAATATGGTCCAACTGTTGCATTCAAGTTATATAGTAGTCTTGTGTCTTTGTCCTTGGTGGAATTTTGTGCTATTATAGGTATCAACGCTACCGGGGCAGCAAGCAGGATTCAAGATAGACCAGCAGACCTCCAAGGGATCTACCGAGAGATCACCAACGATGACGGTCGCTCATCCCAGCGTGGGAAGATAAGGGGCATTCAACTTCCTGCTCTTAGATACTTTACTTACTATATTGGTACTAGCATTCTTGGTAGGGAGAACACTAGCAATGTTTCTAGTTATCACCTTGCTTTCATTGATGTTGCACTGAACCGTAGCACTAAGTATAACCTTGGTGCACTTGTTGCACGCCGCCTTGCTGCTATTGGGCCTATTTTTGCTGGCATTATTGCTACACATGTCGCAGCTGCTTTGCATGTTTCCATTGATCCTAATGATGAAATAATTGCTCCACATAGGCTTAACCTTGCTGCTATGAAATCCCATCAGTTTGTCACTTCTAACTCTACTAATTAACGTTTAATATATAGAGTTTTATATATGGATGGAGAAGAGCGGAAAGTTACTTTGCCGCGGCCTGTTTTATTTAAGATTGACAGGTCACCATGGTCGCTCTCCAAGGAGCAAGTAGACGAGCATCTGAGTACCATGGAGTTTTACCAGCATCCGGAGAGGCGAGACGCGCCTCCCGAGGACCACAACACACAGTACACTGGTGCATCCTCGAGCACATATCAGGAGGAGGCTTCCTCCTCGGCGTATTACGGGGGCGGCACCTCTTGGGCCCCTTGGTGATTGATCTCCACTTAGGCCAAAAGCCTAAGCTTGGGGCGGAGGTATACCGACATCACACTCAGTTATATATCATGTTCGGTCGGTTCTTTGTATATCCATGTTTTCTTTTCTTTCGCTTTTTTTGTTTCTTTCGTTTGTTTTTGTTTCTTTCATTCCTTTTGTTTTTATTGTTTTGTTTTCGCTTTCCAAAACACAAAAAGACCAAAAATATTTTTGTTGTTTCTCTCTATTTGTTTCTTTACCTGGTTTGTTTTATCTTTTAGTTGCAGTTTAATATTCAAAAACCCAAAAATATTTTGTTTGGTTTATTTGTTTGCTTTCTTTTGTTCTTGTTTCATTTCAAAAACCGAAAAAGATTTTGCTTTGTTTGCTTGCTCTCTTTTTGTTCGTGCCTTAATTGAAAAACCCAAAAATATTTGTTGTTCTTCTTTGGTTTTGTAAAGTTTGTTGCAGAGTTCAACAGTCGTCCGTGACTCTATTGGAGCTTGGTTTTCATTATATATTATTCGAGCCACAAGTGAAGAGCAATAATGACGATATAAGAAAATTCAAGTTGTGGTGAGAGGCTGGTATGAATTCTATTTGGTTTCATTTTTCTACATATATCCATCTATGTGAGCATGCTTAGTTTGTTCGTATAAGATATATGTGACTTAATGGCTGCTTAATAGTTCATGCTCTCTCATGTTTTGTTCCAATTTATTAATAGCAAATGACATGTCATATAAATATTTGTTCGCATTGTTCTATTCATAGAAGGACATGATATTGTGGTAGCCTCCTCTGACTATTTCATTTGAATCGACTTGGCACATGCTCACGCATGCTAAGACTGAAAACAAAAAGTCAATAAGCCTCGATGATTTATTTTGCCCCAGAGTTCTAGTATCAATTTTATGCCTCAGTTAATTTTACATTGTCGCAAACATGATTATGATAGTTGTTTCTCTCTTGATTGTCGCTTCATGTCTATTTGCTAGCCTTTACATGTACTGAGTATGAGCTCTACTCGTGCATCCAACTCCCAAAAAAACCCAAAATTTCCCAAATGTGTCCACCATACCTACCTATATGTGGTATTTAACCGCCACTCCAAGTAAATTGCTCATGTGCTACCTTTAAAACCTGCTAAAAATTATTCCTGTTTTGTGCCCCTGTTTTAGCTCATGAGGACGTAAATAGAGAATCTTTATCTCACTTGTTGATTGGATTTCACACCCTGGACTAGTGGCTTCATCCGCTTATCCAAATGATAGAAGAGCTGGCAGCGGGGTGCCCAGGCCCAAATTAATACACACAAATTCTCTTCACTCTTTTTGCCCCTGATTTATTAGTCAAAGCATAATTGTGTAAACAAAAGAGAAAGAGGGATGACCTTCTACCCAGGTGCATCCTTCACATGGGAGCCGCTCTAGTGAATCCAATTGACTTGTGACGTACTGTATTGTCTGTTTACCATTCGTTGACATAAGCATACACCTCTCTCAAAATGTTTTTAATATCTCTGTTTTAATAAAATAAAAATCTCTAGCACATAAGTGATCCATGCTTCCCTCTGCGAAGGGACTTTCTTTTACTTTTATGTTGAGTCTCCGCCTTATTCTTTGAGCACTTTCTTGAGAGCACAATGGTCATTCTTAGTGTGATGTGTTTTTCCCAAAGTACGGTTGATTGCAGTATAACTTTGATACTTGTATCTCTCATATCTTTACTTCTAATCTTCCCTTGAATTTCAGAGGTGCCCGGGAATTTATGTTTTGCCCCACATTTAAGGGCAAGCGAGATACCACTTTATTAGATCCTTTTTATGAGTGCATCAATCTTGCAAATAGTTATGCTTCATGTTGTTTATTATTAATATGTTGTTATTTCTTCATGGTTTGCATAGCTATTAAGTAACAATATCTTGCATGTATCTTATCATGAGCATAATTAAGTATTTGATCACATAGTGAGTATATTTCCATCATATGAAAGAAATGTGTTCATAAAAGTCTTTTAATCGCACTCAGTTGTAACTGAATTGCTTGAGGACAAGCAATAAGCTAAGCTTGGGGGGAGTTGATACGTTGAAAACGTATCTCCTTTTCCGAACACTTTTCTTATTGTTTTCCTCTAAACTTGTGTGTTTTGAATACAACTAACACGGACTAACGCTGTTTTCAGCAGAATTACTTTGGTGTCTTGTTTTTACGCAGAAAAATCAACTTTCGGGAAATTTCCCAGAAAAGACCCCATTGATGTTTTCACCCTGGAAGACCCCGGGAGCCAGAAGGGGCCAGGAGAGGAGCTACAGGGTGGCCACACCCCCTGGCGCAGGCCCCCTAGCCGCGCCAGTATAGGGTGTGGGCCCCCCAGAGCCCCCCTCGGACCCGAAACCCTAAACCCGAGGGGGTTCATCATATTCCACAGAAACACAACAAAGCGATGTCGCCGTCCCGAACCTCGATTCGGGGATCATAAGTTCCTGTTCTGGCACTCTGCCTGGATGGGGAAGTGGAGGAGATCATCGCCATCGTCATCACCAAAGCCTCTCCATCGACCATCCATGTTTCCCCCATCCATGTGTGAGTAATTCCCCGCTGTAGGCTGAAGGGGGTGGTAGGGATTGGATGAGATCGTTCATGTAATAATGTCGTGATTGTCAGGGCATAGTGCCTAGTATCCTCTATTAGTGCTATTGAAATTTTTGCAACTTGTTATGCTTAATGCTTGACACTTTGGGCCCGAGTGCCATGATATCATATCTGAACATGTTATTGAATCACGATGATAATTATTGTTTCTTGATCATACCTGCAAGTTGTTTACACATATTTTTGTCCGGAACCCGAGGCCCCAAAGTGACAGAAATTGGGACAACCGTAGGGGATGGCTGCGATGTGAGGATCACATGTGTTCATGGAGTGTTAATGCTTGCTCCGGTGATTTATTAAAAGGAGCACCTTAATTACCAGTATTTCCCTTGAGGCCCCGCTGTCACGGGCTGGTAGGACAAAAGATGTTGTGCAAGTTCTCATTGTGAGCACGTACAACAATTTACAGAACACATTCCTATGGTTACTTAGTGCTTGGATGCTTTATCATATTTATCTGCAATGCCCCTGACATGATCATTATTAGAAATTTCTTATACATGCAACGCACGTTCATCCATCCCTATGCCTACATTATTTAATCCCGTTATTTACTTCAAACACTACTGCTGCTGTTGTTTTCATTCCACTGCTGCTTTTATTTCACTACTACTGCTACCATAAAACTGTTACTACTGATAAACCACTGCGAACAAAAGTACTTTCAGGTGCAGGTGAATTGATAACTCACTTGTTAAGGCTCACAAATATTCTTTGGCTCCCCTTGTGTCGAATCAATAAATTTGGGTTTTACTTCCCTCGAGGACTGTTGCGATCCCCTATACTTGTGGGTCATCACTATGCATGATTATGACTCTTATGCTCTCTTGATTTGTCACTCCTAGTCTTTTGCTAACCTCCACCTGTACTTAGTATGGAATTATACTCGTGCATCCAACTCCCTAAAACCAAGTTTTCCCATTGTGTCCACCATACCTACCTACATGTGGTATTTAACTGCCGCTCCAAGTAAATTGCTCATGTGTTACCTTTAAAACCTTCAAAATTACTCCTACTTTGTGTTCCTGTTTTTGCTCATGAGGACGTAAATAGAGAATCTTTATCTCACTTTGTAACATCCCAGTGTTTGGGAGGTTATAAGGATCTAAATATAATATGTGCATTTGCAAAGCATGCATCTAAAAGTACGAGAAATTTTGACGCAAAAGTTTAAACGAATCAAAGTGACCAAAGTTTCACTTGACATGATGAAATAGGTCTAGTTCATCTAGTCAAGTGTATATTTGGAGTGATCTTTATAACAAGTATCTTAAGAAACCAAATCATCTGGTTACTCAAACCATAGTTGGTTGTGACCAACACAAACTCTCAACCACCTTAACCACAAGTATATAAGTGACTTGGGATAATTCACTAGGTAACTACAGCCAAAGAGGGGTGAGTATCCAAATCACATAAGTGATAATCATACTTCTCCAGATGAGTAATACTCAATTGAACCATCTCATCAACAGAGATGTTATGTCCCAAAAAAGAACAACCCACTAAGTTATCAATCATACACATAATATATTTATAAATCATCTCATAACTATCAGGTGAACCATCACAAGTAAATAACAAGGTTTCAATAGAACATAAGTGATACATACAAGTGTTAACTCAAACCCACAAGTGGAAAATGACATAATGATTGTATTAACTAGATAATGCCCCGCGCGTTGCTGCGGGAACTCTTAGTGCTATAAAGGTGAAATAAAAAAAAATCTAAAATTATATTATTTATTTGAATAGTGCATATGAACTTAAGATGAAAAATAATGCAATAGATATAATACATGTAATATAATTATAAAGTCAGCAGGGTTGCTGAAAATAAATAGTAGTGTGAATGGTGTCTCAAGAAAATGATAGGAGTGTGAATGGTCTTTAAAAATTGTTTGAGCAAACTGTGAATTATATGTAATATTATTTTTAAATAAGCAACATGGCAATAATATGCATTGACTTTACAAATATAAATTCTAATACCACACTTACAGGGTGTACAAAAACTGAGAATATAAATTAGTTTTTGCACGAATCACGACTTGAGGTACGTTTGTAATATGCGTGACACTTGCTGTAAATCAATCATCATATTTGCATAATTGGGGATTTTTTTTAAAACATAAATATGTCCACTACAGCAACTATACTCAACAGTGAATGATCAGAGAGATTGTACATTCCAATATTTTCAATATCCAGTGAGAACCAAAAATAATCAAGATGCTTGGACCTTGGATCAAAGGAGTACCAGTTCCTTTGCATCAAACAAATAGGCTGGAAAAGAATGAGCACAAAGTAGCACCGAAAACCAAACTATCCATGTAGTTAAGAAATAGAAAGTTCCAGGGTAACAACTAATCCACGTGCATAGATGGTACTTCCTTGATTTACTTTTCAGTTAAGTCTGTAACTTTTTGTCTTTTTCGCGAGAACGCAAAAGATTTGTGTTTCATTGCATTGCATTGATTTACTTTTCAGTTAAGTGATAAAGTCTATAACTTTTTGTCTGAATCGAGCAGTGTAGAAAATCTGTGAAAAGTCTGTCTGAATCGAGCAGTGTAGAAAATCTGTGAAAAGTCTGTCTGAATCGAGCAGTGTAGAAAATACGTGAAAAGAACACATTAGAGTCCATTTATTGCTCTGCTGGCCAATAAGTATTGTACACATGAAGCTAAATGTATCGCATACTCCCAGGGACCATCTCTGAATTGCAATGATAACCATGAACGAAAAGAAACACATCACTTTTTTTGCGGGGGGAGAAATACATCACTTGTATGTAAACTGGTCAGGTTATAATATTTTGTCCTCTTTACAGGAAACCAGTTGGCGCCTACAATGCATTGCTGGATGTGGCAAACAGAAGACTGAAGGGGAAAAGAAATCCCAACTTAAGGTCAAGAATACACTTGCAAGACCAGTTGCTTATATCACCGGATAACATAAATTATCTGAACTTCGGTCTTACTTTTCCAGGGGATATCTGAGCTTCCGATCTGGAAAAAAAACAGCATCTGGGTACCATAGAGCAGAGTGGAGACATGAAGAATCAACAGAACCGCGAGTCCAAGTGACATCTACAACATGCATACATGTTTGGTGGCCGCAGAAGTGATATAGATGAAAAGGAGTAATTGTGCTGAAAATACCTGCTAGGCATGCAACTTAAGGTAGATATCTCATACTTGTACAGCCAACGACGCTGGGCATAGGGCCATTGGGGGGCGGAGGAAGCACGAAGAAGAGTGAAGGGCGACATCGGGAAAGGCGTCCACCACCCCAGGAAGTAAAAGTTGATGACATAAAGTCAATTTGTGATGATAGATGAGAGGAGGCGACTCACCGGCAGCCCCGATATGAGTGGGACGATCTGGACGAAGGTGCGAGCAGAGTGATCTGAGGCGGACGATCATGGCGTTTAAATGGGAAAAACTCTGGGTGAACTTCTCGTGTCACCCCATCAGTTTCCTATGTTGTTATTTCTAGCAGAGTTTGCGTGGGATAGGAAGGGAGTGCGCCTTGCCGCTCGCAGAGATAATGGAGGAGATGAAGCGTAATTGTCGGTGTCTTTTCGGTGGCTGCACAGGTCGGATAATCAAAAAAAAAAGCAAGGGAAACAAAGGAAAGCTAGACTAGACAGATGGGCTTTATGCGGACTGGATTAATGGGCTGCTTCTTTGGGGGTGGTCAGCGTGAAGTTAGAAGAACGCATGAAAATGAGTAAACACGGCGCACGGAAAGAATGAAACGTGGATGGTACTTTTTGCTGAGGTGGAGCATGCTTAGGTGGACATCTTACATGTTGAGAGAAATATTTTAGTGGGTTGCATCTATTTAGATATTGTAGATATATTTATCGAATATGTACATATCTCATCCACCCTAAAAGAAGTACCTAAAAGAAGAATTAGATCTTCTTAAACTACTGTTAAACCTTGATCACTACCTATGATCTTTCCAAACCTCTATGCCTGCATCATGAATACAAATCAAGAATATAAAATCACAACATGGCACCCTGAGTAACCAATTAACAACCATGCTCAAAGTCATTAAGATCAATCACTTTCTCATGCTCATTGTTTCAATCATCTTATACAAGTGAGCATATGAAATCTCAACACCTCAATGAACCAATTGATCCACTTACTATTAAGTCATCATTTCATAAGCATTCCATACTTCTACTCAAATTCAACAAATCCACAATTAAGGTATATATGGATACAACTAAAGAATAACAACAGGCTATAACTTCTATTAGAGAAATTGAATTGATAGCTAAGTAAAACCAATCATGTATGAAACAAGTAAATATCTTATGGGAAATAAAATAAGAAGTATATGGAAGGATAATAAAAGGATGAACTAACTCTTAATCTAGATCTTGTTATTCTGGCTAGACTATAGTATTTTGTTTTCCAATCTTCTCGGAATCATTCTGCAAGAGAAGCAACCCACAAGAAAGGAGGAACTACCACATGAAGATCTTCAAGAAGGTTATTTAGAGTGTTCTAGAAGTGTTATACCAATCTATCATAAGTGTACTTGGAAACTCTTATATATTGATCTGATCTTATTAACTCTCTTGAAATAGTGTGATATTCCAATGTTAGTGTTATATAGAAGTAGTTTGGTAACAAGACTAATTACCTTGTTAACAGACCACTTTTGTATACTCAAACAGTTGAGTGTCATACACAAGCAAACATAAGATCATATAACCTAGTACATCTCATCCAATTGTATATGATTGGAAATTTGGAGGCAAGTCTGGCCCACTTGTTAACAAATTCTTCTTATATGCATATGGAAACTTGATGTCATAAAATACATCTAAATTCCTTTTGCAATCAAACAATAGAAAGAATAACACCAAGGAAACAAGAAACCACAATATAATCATCTAAGTAAAATCTTTGTTTGGAACAACTGGTTGTTTTCACCACAAGGGTGAGATAGCTGAATATGGAATCCCAGAGCAGATATTATTTGTAAGTGACAAAAGGAGTATCTGAAGACTAGTTGCAACTAGAGAGAAGGACATCAAGCAACAAATGTCAACAAGGATCAACACTGCCTCAGTAGGGGATCATATGAAATTATTCAGTGAAGCATTAGTTAATGTTAGAGAATCTATAATCTCTATGCCTTGTCAAGCTCATCAAAGATAAGGAATACATGATAATCACTTTAATGGAAACAATTATCAAGAGAGAAAATAATAACAAGTCATTGCATCCACATGTCTTCATAGGTGGAGGTAGATGAAAACAAGCTTAATACCTTGTTTTCCATATCCTTTTCATAGGTAAGACTAACAGATGATAACAGAAGTTCATCTACATATAATCATGTAAATGATTACATGTTCTAAGACAACATGGATAATATCCATATTGGAACCTAGGTGGAAAACAAGCAAATAAGATTCTAAAACCACACATGTTTTCCACTTGAGCAAGTACTGAAAATAACAAACATAGAGAACACACACCTCAGTATAATGCCAACCAAAATTGCTAAGAGTTTTAACTATGAAAATAACATAGTATTAGAAAATGAAAACAAGTTCCTTCAACCATTAAAATCATTTGGTGTGACATGGAATAAAATTCCAAATTAAATGATTTTCATTACAGTGTATAGAAACATTACCTAGTAGAGATACCAAATTATTTCCTATAAGGAATTGTATCCAATATGATCCACTTATAGCACACCACTTGGGAACCTTATGTGTGATGTGTGAATGTGATACTCATGGCTAAAATAAATTTTAAGACATTTAATAAATTAAATAGAGTGAAAACAATAAAATCACTTAATCTAGCACCCTAAATAAAAATAAAAATATTCTTCAAATTCACCAAAACAAAACATGGTGAGATTGCAATTTTGATAAGGAATTCAAATATAATTTTTTAATAATTATTATCTTCACAAAAAGGCCCTGAAAACATATGTTTCTTCTCAGTTTTAAGGACATAAGGACTCATTTGTAATTAAGTGAAATCTCAGGGGGGTTATCGAAAAGTGGAATTGAATTTCCTTCTTCTTCTTCCTCTACCAGAAGGCAGAGGACAACGTCGCTGTGGCAACCTCGATGCCACGTCCTACTCGCCGCTGTTTTGTGAGTATAAGGTCGCGGGGAGACATCCGCATCGAGCTCTCTTGCTCACTCCCTCGCCTTCTCTCTCTCTCTCTGTAAACGGAACAAGAACCCGAAACTCCGGCCATCCCGTGAGAAACCAAGACCACCACGAGCTTCATCTCGACGTCCTCTACCTCTCCAGCGAACCTCGTTTGCTGGGAAGCCCAGGGAAGGCCGAATCGAGCCGTATTCTTCATCACCGTCCGCCGGAAGCCGCGGTTGATTCCGGTCGATTCCGGCGAGCCCTTGCTTCCCCGACCTCATCCTCGAGTTCCTGGTGAGATCACGCACCTCGTGGTGCCTTTCATTCGGTAAAATCGGGATATTTGCTTGGAGTTCACCGAGTACCGTCGCCGGCCGTCACGAACCTCGTCGTCGGCGGGTCCGATGACCGTAAGGTCATTCCTCCACCACCAATAGCTTCCTCTTGTTCTCCTCTAGCTCTAGGACCCATTGAATCGGGCCAATTTGCACTCGATCGTCGGATCGCTAACCCACAGTAGGGATCCCCAATTTCCTTTTCTTTTTATTTTCTTTTAAATTTGGATTAAAAACGAATAAGACAGGTGGGACCCACCTGTCAATTTAAAATTGGCAAAAAATCAAATAAAATTAATAAACCAATAACTTTAATTCTATTAATCAGAAAAATATAACTAATATACCAAATTGATTAGAAAAATATAATCTAAATGATTATCAACTTTTCAAAAATATTTGATAAAGTTTAAAATTTAATATTTTCTTTAATTAAATTAAAACATTTAAAGTTGAGAAAAATAAGAAATAATTCATAAAATCAGAAAAATACAAGTTATATACCAAAATGCTCCAAATGAAAAATGCAACTCATCTATGATGTTTTCAAGGTCATTTGACCAAGTTTTCATGTGTGTAACATTTTGCCTAATCATTTAAAATTAATAAATTAACAACTTATTCAAATATTTTCAGAAAACATAAAATGTTATATCAAATTGAAGAGAAAAGCATTTCCAATTAAAATATGTCAAATATAAAACATTTTATTTAACTTATAAATTTGTTTCAAAGGAGTATAATGGAATTCTATAATATAGCATTATAACCAGAAATAACTACCACCTCATAATTTTCCTTATTAATAAAACCCTCACATTTTCACACCTACTAAGCATATCATCACAAAGTCATTAGAAAGCATGTGATGATAGAGTTATTTGTATTAGTTCCTCATTTTCAACTAAACCCTTTGTCATAAGCTCTACCTTTTTTTGAATATAAATTATCTTTTCAATAGTTGATTTCCATGTGTCATTGTCTTCTTACCCAACCAAGCAATAACACTTCTACTTAAACATGATAACAATTGTTTGCCAAGTAAAAGTGAAACACATGTAACTCTAAAAGAAGTAATAACCACATCACCTCAAGTAATGAAACAATTCACCAAACACATGTGTGATTGAGATATCGTATCAAACGTGGCTTACACTTGTAAGCTGGGGTATTTTCCAGGGTATTTCACGATGCATCTCATTACTATGCATGTATCATCTTGCCATTGTTTTCTGTAGTCCTTACCAGGACTACTTTGCTATCTTTCAGATGTCAGGATTTTCTACGCGACCCTCGAACCCGAAGACTTGGATTATTATTGTTGTTTCAATCTCAGGCAAGTTCATCACTTGCTTATATCCTTTGCAGTACTTCATAACAAACTAATTGCAAAAACTCTATCGTATTACCACCTAGTCTCAAAAGAATGCATGATCCTATTTTTATAATAATATGACTAATTGAATGACTACCCGAGTGGTAGTGTTCTGTTGGGTGGGCGGATGGGACCATGGTAAGATGAATAGGTCAAAGGAAGGTTCCATCTGCATGGGAAAGTATTACCGAGGAATTAATCACAAATGCCGTCAGAACTCGGTGCGCCGTAAATACCGCGTTAACCATGGGTCTTCTATGGGGGGAGTAAGTCCGTTGTGATCTTCTCTCGTTCGCATGTCAACGGGCTGCCAGAGACATACGCTGTAGGTTTGCGGGACTACATGCACATGGGTGGGATCCCTTAATTCCCACGGACTCTGGGGTCTATGATGGTCTGCCAGGGGCGCCTAGATATCCATCGTGAGGGGTGGAATCAGGGGTTCAACCTGATGGTAGAAATGGGTGGGCATGCGTTGTGCGGAGAAGCATGGTTTGGCTTGGACCAACAACCAGGCCCCACAACTGAGTGGGAGTGGACAGATGTGCACCTGGTTGTGCAACATGGTCTTGGTCGTCCATGGGTAAAGTAACGCACCTCTGAAGAGTGTAAAAGTATGTGGCATGTTACCCCCTGTTCCAGGAAGGAACTGCGAACGCTACAGGAAAGGAAACTCCATGAAGTTCTAGTCCTGTGATGGTCTGGCGGGCCTACTTTTCAGAATTAAAAGCAACCTCTCGAAGAAATATTTACTAAAACCTTGCATTAGCTTATGGCTCTTTCGAGTCTAAAGCTGTAGTTAGTGCATCAAACCACCCACTATATATCATGAAATTGCTGAGTAACGCTCGTTACTCATTCGTTCCCGTTTGACCCCCCTGCTTAGAGTTGAAGCTCTACGGAAGCCGTCATCGTGAAGCCAGCACTACCTCATGAAGCTAGGAGGAGCCATCTCTTACTTAGCCAGTAAAGCATCATCATCAACGACGCTGGTGGAGGAGATGCTATCAAGTTGTAGATGGAGAAATTCATGGACTTAGCTATTTCAAGCCATAGATTAGGGCTAACATCAGCCGTAGTGGTTTAGTTTTGAGCTAGAGTTCTTCTCCAGCTTGGAGCTTCACATTGCTTCTTCTGTTGTTTCATTTGCAGGAGATCTTCTTGATTCATCAAGGAGATTCTCAAGATTTTGTAATGAAGTTTGTATTCTATAGTTCTACCTGGTCCTGCTATGTTTCTGTTGTACCACTCTGAGAGATGTAATATTCACGGATAAGTCCTTCTGTGAGTATTATGTCACCGACTTGTGCACTACACATGCAGTGGTGTGTTGGGTCACCACACACTTGTTGATTGGATTTCACACCCTGGACTAGTGGCTTCATCCGCTTATCCAATTGATAGAAGAGCTGGCAGCGGGGTGCCCAACCCCAAATTAATACACAAAATCTCTTCACTATTTTTTCCCCTGATTTATTAGTCAAAGCATAATTGTGTAAACAAAAGAGAAAGAGGGATGACCTTCTACACCAGTTGCGTCCTTCATATGGGAGCCTCTCTTGTGAAATCTGGTTGGCTTGTGACGTACTGTATTTTCTGTTTACCATTCGTTGACATTAGAATACATCTCCCAAAGTATAGACACTCCTCCATGGTATGTGATTGTTGGCAGGCACCCGAGGATTCGGTTAGCCATGGTTTGTGTAAGATGGATGGGAGGAGTGTCAAACTTTTAATACCTATGTTTAATGAAATAAAATCTCTAGCGCATGAGTGATCCCTGCTTCCCTCTGTGAAGGGCCTTTCTTTTACTTTTATGTTGAGTCTCCATCTTCTAACTTTATGCACCGTTGAGAGAGAATTTTTGCCATTCTGAGTTTTATGTGCATTTGTCCCAGAAACATTATTAATTGATTCATGATGTGTTATTGCTTGTTCTCTAATTATTTGTTCTAGTCTTCCTAATGAACTTTGAAGGTGTCCTGGCATTTATGTTTTGCCCCACTCTTAAGGACTAGAGAAATACCACTTTGCCATGCTTTCTCTATACTTGAAACAAACGTATATCTTTCTTTGCATTATCATTCATGATATTTTTATTTGAGTTACTTCTCATGATGCAAAGTGATTGCTATGCTTTATTATTAAAGTTCTATTTATCATGTTTATGTTAAAGTTCTATGATCTCAGCTTACATATGCTTCTACATTTTGATGATCAAGTTTTGTGTGGTAGCTGTCACCTCAGAAATTATTTTGTTTTATCGTTTACCTACTCAAGGACGAGTAGGAACTAAGCTTGGGGATGCTTGATACGTCTCCAACGTATCTATAATTTCTAATGTTCCATGATGATATTATGCCAATTGCTACATGTTTTCTCCCTTCTTTATAGCATTTTTACACGTTTTCCGGGACTAACCTATTAACAAGATGCCAAATGCCAGTTCCCCGTTTTCTGCTGTTTTTTATTTCAAAAAAGTTATTCTGGAAATATTCTCGGAATTGGACCCCACAAATCCCGAAGTTCCTACTTTCCCTGGAAGCATCGAGAAGACCGAAGAGGAGTCGAAGACGGGCACCAGGGGGGCCTCACCATAGCCAGGCGCCCCCCCTTGGCCATGCCTGGGGGTGGTGACGCCACCCTGGTGGCCCACCGATGCTGCACTTTCGCCTATTTATTCCCCTCCGAAGGAAAACTAGGCACCTGATCAAAAATCCCCGAAAAGTTCCGCAGCCGCCGTCATCGTCAATCCTAGATCAGGGGGGTTCTGAAGCTGTCTCTCGGCACCCTGACGGAGAGGAGAACATCATCGGAGGCCTTTCCATCACCATGCTGCCTCCGGAGTGATGCGTGAGTAGTTCATCCTTGGACTACGGGTCCATAGCAGTAGCTATATGGTTGTCTTCTCCTCCTATGACTCAATGTTTAGATCTCGTGAGCTGCCTAACATGATCGAGATTGTTCTTATGTAATTCTATGTGCTGTGTTTGCTAGGATCCGATGAATATTGAACTTATGCCAAGTTGATTATAGTCTTTATTGCATATGTTATTTATGATCTTCCATGCTTACCGTTGCTAGTGGTTGCTCTGGCCAAGTAGTTGCTAGTGACTCCAAGAGGGAGTATTTATGCTCGATAGTTGGGTTCATGCCTCCTTTTCGCATGTGCTCGAGTGACAGAAACGTGGCGGGGGAGGATGTGCTGTTGCCACTACGGAGAAAACAGCGGTGTGAGTGCCCGCGTGCACAATCATTGCTTACATTACACACATTGCTTAATGCAATTATCGGTTGCTTGCAACTTAATACCTAAGGGGGTTCGAATGATAACCTGAGGGTGGATTATTAGTCATAGATGCAGTTGGATTATGGTCTATGCATATTGTTGTAATGCCCGCACTAAATATCATAGTAGTCATCATGTCATGAATGTGCACTATGGTGAAACCTCTATTTGTCAATTTCCCAGCCGTAATTTGTTCACCCAGCATGCTATCTTTTATGGAGAGACACCACTAGTAAACCTATGAACCCCGGTCCATTTTCCTACACTGTTAAATAAACCACTACAATTCCCTGCTTTCTTTACTTACTGCAAGCATACACCATTTTCCACACTATATGTCTAATCTTTGTTTTCAGCAAGACCGGTGAGATTGACAACCTCACTGTACCGTTGGGACAAAGTATTTTGGTTGTGTTGTGTGCAGGTTCCGCATTGTTGCTGACACCGGTGAGGCGCCATCACCACCGTCAGTGGCAGCAACCTTCCGAAGATCCTATTTCTCCTACTGGATTGATAACCTTGGTTCTTAACTAAGGAAAATTCTTACCGCTGCACTCATCACACCCTCCTCTTGGGGTTCCCAACACACCATCCATAGAAAAGAATTTCTGGCGCCTCAAGGCACCATCAAGGTGTAGCAACAACAGTGTGAAAGCAGTGGAAGCGGTGTGTGTATTATCAGTATGAGAAAATGGACCGGGGTCCAAAGTTCACTAGTGGTGTCTCTCCATAGAAGATAAATAACATGTGTGGTGAACAAATTACAACTAGGCAATTGACAGAAATGAATGCTGCAACATAGTGCATATTCAAGACATAAAGATTACTATGTGATTCATGCGGGCATTATAATAAGATACATAGACCGTCATCTAACTGCATCTATGACTAATAATCCACCCTCCGAATATAATCCGAACAAACGTTGGATATTAAGTTGCAAGCAACAGATCATCGCAGTAAGCAAAGTGTGTAATGTAAACAATGTAAACTAAGTAAACACCGTTGTTTTCTCCCTAATGGCAACAACAGATCCTCCATCCGTCACGTTTCTGTCACTCGAGCACAGATGCAAAGGAGGCATGAACCCACTATCGAGCATAGATACTCCCTCTTGGAGTTACTAGCATCTACTTGGCCAGAGCATCTACTAATAACGGAGAGCATGCAATGTCCTAAATAACATATGCATGAAGATAACATGATAGATTGATAATCAGAAGACATAGCATTCAACATTTATCAGATCCCAGCAAACACAACATGTAGCATTACACAAAGATGATCTCGATCATGTAGGGCAGCTCACGATATCTAAACATGAGGTACAAAGTGGATAAGACAACCATCTAGCTACTGCTATGGACCCGTAGTCCAGGGATGAACTACTCACACATCACTTCGGAGGAGGGCATGGTCGTGTAGACCCCTCCGGTGATGAATTCTCCTCCCGACAGGGTGCTGGGGAGAGCTCTAGAACCCTCTCGATCTCGGGATGACGATGACGGCGACCTCGGGTGTTTTTCGAGCAAAAGTGGTATATTTTTAGGGTTGATGTATCGGTGGGCGGGGGTAAATAGGAGAAAGGGCGATGGCGGTGGACTCCCGAGGGGGTCACACTACCCCCAGGCGCGACCAGGGGCGTGCCGCCCTATGGTGTGGCCCCCCTCAGGGCCTCTTCGGGACTCCGTGGAACCTTCGGGGATTCTAAGACTCTCGGGCTTCAAATTTTCCAATTCCGAGAATATTTCCAGAACAACTTTTATGAAACTAAAAACAACAGAAAACAGGGAACTGGCTCTGTGTCATCTTGTCAATAGGTTAGTCCTGGAAATCGATAAAAATGACATAAACTATATAGCAAACATGTAGGAAATAACATAAAAACAACATGGAACATCAGAAATTAAGGATACGTTTATGACGTATCAACATCCCCAAGCTTAGCTCCTACTCGTCCTCGACTAGGTAAACGATAAAAACACATAATTTCTGAGGTGACATGCTACCAACATAAACTTGATCATCAATAATGTAAAAGCATATGTAAGCTGAGATCATAGAACTTCAACACAAGCATGATAAATAAAATTTTAACAATAAATCATAGCAATCAACTTGCATCATGAGTAGTAACACAAATAAAAGATCATGAATAACAATGCATCAAAAGTTATACGTTTTTTCAAGTATAGAGAAAACATGGCAAAGTGATATTTCGCTAGTCCTTAAGAGTGGGGCAAAACATAAATGTCAAGACACCTTCAAAGTTCATGAGGAAGGCTAGAACAAATGATTAGAGAACAAACAATAACACATCATGAATCAATTAATAATGTTTCTGGTACAAATGCACATTAAAATCAGAATGGCAACTATGCTCTCTCAACTATGCATAAAGTTAGAAGATGGAGACTCAACATAAAACTAAAATAAAGGCCCTTCGCAGAGGGAAGCAGGGATCAACTCATCTGCTAGAGCTTTTTATTCTATTAAACAGAGGTATAAAATGCTTGACACTCCTCCCATCCAACTTACACAAACCATGGCTAACCGAATCCTCGGGTGCCTGCCAACAATCATATACCGTGGAGGAGTGTCTATTTTTTTAGAGAGGTGTATGCTTATGTCAATGAATGGTAAACAGAAAAAAAGTACGTCACAAGCCAACTAGACTTCACAAGAGCGTCTCCCATAGAAGGACACATCTGGGTAGAAGGTCATCCCTCTTTCTCTTTTGTTTACACAATTATGTTTTGACTGATAAATCAGGGGCAAAAATAGTGAAGAGAATTTGTTGTTATTAATTTGGGGCTGGGCACCCCGCTGCCATCTCTTCTATCAATTGGATAAGCGGGTGAAGCCACTAGTCCAGGGTGTGAAAGTCCAATCAACAAGTGAGATAAAGATTCTCTATTTACGTCCTCATGAGCTAAAACAGGAGCCCAAAACAAGAGTAATTTTTGAAAGTTTTAAAGGTAACACATGAGCAATTTACTTTGGAGTGGCGGTTAAATACCACATGTAGGTATCTATGGTGGACACATTTGGCAAAATTTGGTTTTTGGGAGTTGGATGCACGAGTAGAGCTCATACTCAGTACAGTTGGAGGCTAGCAAAAGATTGGGAGCGACAAATCAAGAGAGCATAAGAGTCATAATCATGCATAGCGACATAAACATCATTAATCAAAGAATAAGTGGCACCACAAGTTCAAAAACTAAATGATCATAGAGGATATAAGTGACTGGTTCATAGTCATAAACATGGTGTGAGCATGCGCCAAGTAAACCAAATAAAACATTCAAAGGAGAACACCACACATTTATGCTTCAATATGACAAGAACAACTCATGATCCTTTCAATGACACATTAAACACTCTCAGATATTTGAGACTAATCATGCTACTAAATAACCACTAGGATTTAGAATTAAATAACATCTAGCATGATACGACAAAGTCTAGCCACAGTCTATACAAGCTTCTACGTGCACCGTTATAAATTCTACTTGAAGCAACCGTTTGTTTTCCCAACAAGCACCATACAAAATATGTTTTAACAAAAACTCTCTGAATGATACAACAAGAAAACATGAGAGTAATAACATAACACTACTAAAACTAACAGCTCTGAATAAGAGATGAAATGAAAACAAGAGATAAACAGGTATTTTGCAACAGCTAGAAGAAAAACTAAGAATACGAGCATAACGAGTATTCAAATGAAAAAGTGGAGCGTTTCTCTCTCCCAAACAAGGAATTATAGGGTCCAACTATATTATTTCAGCAAGTAAAACAAAAGAAAACAAAATAAAAACAAACAGACGCTCCAAGTAAATTTCATATGATGTGACCGAATAAAAATATAGTTTCACTAGAAGTGACCTGATAAATTGTTGATGAGAAGGGGATGCCTTTTGCATCCCCAAGCTTAGATGCGTGAGTATTCTTAGAATTTTCCAGGATGAACCACGGGGGCATCCCCAAGCTTTGACCTTGCACTCTTCTTGATCACATTATATCACCCTCTTCTCTTGACCTTTGAAAACTTCCTTCACACCACACTCAAAGAGTAATTCGCATTAGAGGGTTAGTGCAACAATAAAAAATCCATGGGTTATGTATGTGAACAAGTTCTATTGATACTTTTAAACATTAGGTATAGCCACTGATGTTTCGTGAAGCCAAGAAATCCACTTGACATCGTAAAAGAGCAAATGCAAGAAAAATGGTAGAATCTGCCAAAACCAGAACAGTCTGTAAAGACGATTTTTTTCAGGGCACTTATGTTGCTCAAATAGAAAAACTTAAAGAACAAAAAAGTCGCGGAATTAGCTGAGGAATAAGCACAAAATATTTCAGGTCATTTTGATCTTTCCGTGAATTATGCGATTTTTTACGATGGACAGAAGAAATCTGTTTCCTGCGCAGAAATCCAAAACCAACTCCAACTCTCGTCAGAAACTTCACTTGGCACAACTAAAACATGAAAGTAAAGATACAAAGGATTTTCTAAAAAAGTATACAACCCCTTGACTCAAAGAAAACAGAAAAAAACAAGGCAAAAATAAAACCATGGGTTATCTCCCAAGAAGTTCTTTTCTTTAACGCCTTTTAGCTAGGCCCGGAAAGGTGGAATCAAGTGTTTTCAAGTGAAGAAGCATTCAAATCAAGATAAGGAAATTCCTTAATAATGCATTGTATTTTATCTAAGTGAGTTTTAGAGGCTCCTATCTTGGAGCTTTTAGGCTTAGTATTCTCATCAAATAATTTTTCAGGAACAATCCAATCAAAATTCTTTTCTTGGGCTTCATGCAGTGCTGCCAATTTAAAGGGGATTGGTATTTTATCCTTTTTTTCATTTTTGGATTCAGTTTTTTCAAGAGCACCAACAATATCTACACATGATCCTATCATATTGAAACAATCAAAGACTTTTCTAGCCTCTATAGCAACATCTCCAAATTCTTTAAGCATGGTTTCTAAGAATAAAGTTCCTTTTATCAATATCTTCAATGTTATTCAAGTTGAGGAACATATGCTAATGTATGGGATGTAGGTTAACAAACCTAGCTTCTAACATGTGAATTAAAGCAGTTGCAACAGTTTTATAGTTTGGAGCAAGTTCTACTATGGAGTTTTCCTCAAAATTATCATGCTTACTAACATGATTAAACAATTCTTTCATGGTATCCTTTCCAAGTATAGAACCACTACCAACTGGAAGATCTTTCAGGGTAAACTTAGGGAACAACATGATGAAAAATAACAAAAAGGTGACAAGAGTAACAATTAGAATAAGAACTAATTTTTTTTTATGTTTCAGATAAAGAGAAGCAAACAAGATAAAATAAAATAAACTAAGCAAAACGAAAACAAAGTAAAGAGATTGGAGGTGAGAGACTCCCCTTGCAAAAAATGTCTTCCTCCCCGTCAACGGCGCCAGAAAATATGCTTGATGCGTGTGAACACACGTTCGTTGGGAGACCCCAAGACGAAGGTATGAAGAGTGCAGCAACAAGTTTTCCCTTAGAAAGAAACCAAGGTTGAATCGACCAATAGGAGGAAAGAGTAACTTCAGAAGGTTGATGCAGCTAAGATGGCAGGGCGCACTACCGGTTCAGCAACAACGTGGAACCTACACAACACAATCAAATCACTTTTCCCCAACGAACCAGTGAGCTTGTCAATCTCACCGGTTTTGCTGAACACAAAGAGGTTAAACATATGGTGTGGAAAACAGTATAAGAACAGTATGAAAGCAGTAGCAGCAGTGTGAAAATAGTGGAAGCAATGTGAAAGCAGTTGAAGCAGTGTGTGTATTGTCAGTATGAGAAAATGGACCGGGGTCCACAGTTCACTAGTGGTGTCTCTCCATAGAAGATAAATAACATGTGTGGTGAACAAATTACAGCTTGGCAATTAACATAAATGAAGGTTGCACCGTAGTGCATATGCAAGACTTAAGGTTTACTATGTGATTCATGCGGGCATTACAACAAGATACATAGACCGTCATCTAACTGCATCTATGACTAATAATCCACCCTATGAATATCATCCGAACAAACGTTGGGTATTAAGTTGCAAGCAACAGATAATCACAGTAAGCAAAGTGTGTAATGTAAACTAAGTAAACACCGTTGTTTTCTCCCTAATGGAAACATCACATCCTCCATCCGTCACGTTTCTGTCACTCGAGCATACATGCAAAGGAGGCATTAACCCACTATCGAGTATAAATAATCCCTCTTGGAGTTACTAGCATCTACTTGGCCAGAGCATCTACTAATAACGGAGAGAATGCAACATCATAAATAACATATGCATGAAGATAACATGATAGATTGATAATCAGAAGACATAGCATTCAACATTCATCAGATCCCAGCAAACACAACATGTAGCATTACATAAAGATGATCTCAATCATGTAGGGCAGCTCACGAGATCTAAACAGTAGGTACAAAGTGGAGAAGACAACCATCTAGCTACTGTTATGGACACATAGTCCAGGGATGAACTACTCCCACATCAGTTTGGAGGAGGGAATGGTGGTGTAGACCCCTCTGATGATGAATTCTCCTCCCGGCAGGGTGTCGGGGAGAGCTCCAGAACCCTCCCGATCTCGGGATGACGATGACGGCGGCCTCGGGTGTTTCTGGGGAAAAAGTGGTATATTTTTAGGGTTGATGTATCAGGGGAATAAATAGGCGAAATGGCGATGGCGGTGGATGCCCAAGGGGCCCACACCACCCCCAGGCGCAGCCAGGGGGCGCGCCTCCGGGCCTCTCCGGGACTCCATGGAACCTTCGGGAATTCTAAGACTTCCGGGCTTCGAATTTTCCAATTTCGAGAATATTTCTAGAACAACTTTTCTGAAACTAAAAACAACAGAACACAGGGAACTGGCTCTGTAGCATATTGTCAATAGGTTAGTCCCGAAAATCGATAAAAATGACATAAAGTGTATAACAAACATGTAGAAAACAACATGAAAACAACATGGAACATCAGAAATTAAGGATACATTTATGACGTATTAGTGACCTAATCCTCGGAGTCAAGGTCGAAAAACTTCGCCTCGTTCTCAGCGCAGACACGCTCCCAGTCCGCCGCCCGAGCCAGCGCCAGCGCCAGCAGGTTCTGGTTGAGGGCCTCGACGCGGAGCTTCTGCTTCTGCTCCTCCTCGTGGGCACCGCGGGCGAGTAGCAACTTGAAGACGGTGTCTTCTGCGTCCTCGCCGGTGAAATCCCCCGGCCCAATCATGGTGCCGGAAGCGGGGCTGACATAGCGCATGAGCTTGTCTTCCGTCTGCCCCCTTTTAGGCATGAGGAAGCGGTGCGTGGCGGCAGAAGCGCCCGCGCCGGCATCAGAGGAGTATGCGCCCAAGACGAAACATGTGAGGCGGTGCCACTCCGCCCGCTTGCGCTTCAGCTCCGCAACTGCGCTATAGTTGAAGCGTCGCGGCGGCATCTCCCTCGTGTTGGTGAACTTGCGGGCGCCGCGCTTGCGAGCTCTGTCGGAGGCCACGACCCGCCGCATCTCCTTGTCGTCGGAGATTATTACGATGACTATTGCGATCCTTTCCGCTACCTTGATGGTGTCTATGAGTCTGAGCTCAATGCAGAAGATCGTATGCTCCTCAAGGGTATGCGCATGTTCATGAAATATTCCGATGATGATGATGATTATTACTGACATAGTGTTCTTCGTTGGAGTGAACATGGTCTGGATACTATTGGTGCTAGGGATCTGCTGCTGCTCGGTTCTCATGTTTGGTTGGAAGGTTGGTTGCGGCCTTCATCACAGATTCTGTTAACCTAGTTGGTAACAGAAAACATGTGAGCAGTTCTGTGTCGATCCTTGTGTTAGGAGCTCTATGGTTTGAGTGCTTGTTTGATGTACCAAATGGTTCAGTGAAAAAATATTTAGAAGTTGCATTATATGATGCCGGTGTTGGGAGTCATGCTGTGACAAAGGGTATTCTCGATATATACTGTACTTTTTGTGTGTGCGTGTTCTTTAGGCAGAAAGAAATGGAATCGGATTTTTGTCCGCTCATGTTCAGGTCCACCGGAGAGGACATGCAAGGGTCACTCATCAGCATTTCAACGATCGGACACATCAAGTCGGATGAATCCGCTATTGACCGATCAGCTGCCTTGTGGTTGCAAATCTATGGCACAACATGACAAATAGTAGTTGGGTTCAGCCGTGTGTAGCAGGGTGTCAAAATTTTGCTTAAGATTTGTATTACAGAGTAAAACCGTGAACATTGGATAAATTGTGATGCTGACAGTATATGATTCTTCGCCATATTTTGCGGGGCCGGAACACTCCCATTATGCCCTAATCTGTCCAAAAGCTATAGTGTTTCGCGTGAGTTTATGGTCTATTAGTGGGTTTCGGCCTTACTCCCCCCAAAACACTTTAATCCAGCCCTTACACTTTTAGTCGTTCCAGCCATATATCTCTCGCCATATTTCCCTCCATCAATTTCCTGCCACTTATCCGAGCCTATAAAAACCCTCTCCATTCATCATCAAAGCAAACATAATCCACTTCTCACTTTGCTCCTCATAATATTTAGTGCATATGAGTTTGCCTTGCTCTTAGTAAGCTGTTAGGCCGAAGAAGATGAAGGATGCGAGGTTGCCCCCGTGGGTGGAAGTCGTTCAGTCTTGGTGCAACGGTAAATGCGAGGTGAAGGAGTTGACCGATTTTTCTGATAAGTTGGGCATAAAGTTTTTCATGTGTCCCAGTTATGAGTATGATCCACCGGTTGCAAGGTCGTTGTACGATAATCCTCCGATATGTTTAACCATGACAAAAAAAATATTATTTATGTTATTGTTGATTATTTCTCAACATTCATATTTTTTGTGTGTTGCAGCCTCCTCCGCCCATGTGCCTCTACTATTGTTGGATTGATACGGAGCAACCGGATTGGGCGTTGCATGAGATTGAAGAGAGGTCCAGTCATGCATGAGAAAGCCTGGACGTGGAGGAGTGCCGGAAAAAGGCCGCGACACTACGAAGAGAGAGAGAAATATAGGATGGAGCAAGCATGTTTCTGTGTTTCTATAAGGAGATAGGGAGAAAGAACGAGTAGGCTAGACTCGGCGGGGAGGAAGAGGAACGACATTGCAAGGAGGCCCGTGAGGAAGAGAATGAAAGAAAGGGCTCGCCAGGCCCAGGCATCAGATGAAGTTGGTCAACATAAAAGAAAATATCCACGGTGGACTCAGTAGATTTATGTTCTATTTTTTTTAACTCTAGCAACTGTTGTATCTTAATTTCAGTTCTTGTTGTTAATTTAAGAATGCAAATGTATCTTAATTTTAACGGCTCACGCTTTTTAAATGATCTTTTTTATGGTTATGCCGGCGATGATAGGTGGATTTGGTAATTGGTTTATTCCGATTCTGATAGGTGCACCTGACATGGCATTTCCGCGATTAAATAATATATAATTCTGGTTGTTGCCACCAAATCTCTTGCTCCTATTAAGCTTAGACTTAGGATCTGTTTGTTTGGGTTGCTGCTGTCTAGAATTAGCTGTATCTGGTGAGCTGTTAAAAATCAGCTGTGGGGAGCAACTGCTGGAAGCAGAGATTTGATGTTTGGCAGGACAGCTGTTGAGGGTTGCTGTTGCTGGTTTGAAAGATGGAATGTCTGAAATGTCCCTGATTACCGATTGCTGAAGAAGTTGTACAAATATTGATTCGGAAGAAATTAGCCATTTCTGACCGTTCTGAACATATTTTCTATTCTTAAGAGTTGAGTAATCTCAATTTTACAAGTTTTTTTTCACTAATTGTGAGCACACGTTAATTGTAGAAATAATTTCCGAGTTATTTGGTAGGCTTTTGGCTTATAAGAGATGATAATGTATATTACAAGACTTGTTCATACAAATAGAAAATAGTTCGAAATTTCTCAATTGTAGACATACGTTACAAGGCTTCTCATCTCAACCCAAAATAGTACAATCATCTTCCAAATATACCACACATGTTAACTATCGGGAATACACATCACAGAACATCACATACACATCAGAGAACAGCACATCATAGAACATCACAGTACAATCATCAATCGAACCACATCCGGGAACAGCTGACCTTGCCGCTGGTCGGAGCAGGACAAAGCAGCAGCGCGTCGTTGAAGAAGATCCGGCGTGGCTTCTCCGGGACCTCCTTCCCCGGCGGCGGGCCGGCAAAAATCTAATCTGCCGTGCCTCTTCAATCGGGGTAGGGAACGGCGGCTGGAGGAGCTCAGGAACGACGAGCACGGCCATGGCGCTCCGTCGATTTGCGCTGGAACGACGGATTCCCGAGCGGCGGGGGCTAGGGACGGGGGCTAGGGATTCCGGACCGGCGGCGGGGTCGGGGTCGGGGGCGGGGGCGGGGGCGGGGCGGGGCAGAAGGTCGGGGAGGCCATGGCGAGCAGCTCGGGCGTGAAGGGGAGGAACGGCTCCCGTCGCTGGTGGAGTTCCTGGAGGGGCACGAAACGACGGCGGCGGCTGGAGGGGCGCGGATGCGCACAGAGTCGGATGCGCACGCGTCGGCGTCGGGGACGGGGGCGGCGGCGGCCGACGAAACCTAGGTCGCCCTATCAGGAGGAGGAGGACTGGAGGAGTTGGTTCGTCCCGTGCGGGCTGGGAGGCGACAGGATTTGGCCCGCGGTGGCAAAACAGAGTAATTCCGCGAAAGTTCAATGGGCATTTTTGTCTTTCCCACTCGGAAATCTGCAGAAAGCTGGTCCGGGGGCGCTTTCAATCGCTGCAGTTTTCTAGTGCATTTCCTGGTACCGATTGTAGTCAGCGATTTCCAAAAGTTGGTTGTTTGTTTGGGCTGCAGCTTTTGGACCCCAAAAGCTGCAGTGGAAGCCCAAACAAACGGAGCCTTAGTAGAAGTGGGCATCAGCACCGGTCTATCCGCCTTGGTTGGTGCGCCTATGGATCTTTTTGTTATTGATGCCAAGAAAGATAAATAAAGGAATGCAATCTTCATTTCCTATAGTTGCGAAGGTAGCAAAGCTACAGATTCGAGTGACATGGTTCGTGATAATGATGTGTGGTAAGGTTGCTGCTAAAGTGCTAATGAATAGTGGGTGTGTGGAGAATGCTATGGATTGGAGCTCTATTTTCCTCTTGGTACTTAGATTTCTTTCTTATATCTCAAAGTTCATCGTATATTTATTCAGGCATGAGAAGCAATATGCCATTTTATACCATCCATTCAGATATTTGGGGGCCATGTGAAGCTACATCCTTGAATGGATACCGATGGTTTCTCATATTTATTGTCTGCTCTAGTCGATATACCTGGCTCTATGTCATGAAGAAGAAAAGTCATATGTTTACTCTTGCTTCGCCTAGAGAGGAGAAGAGTGCTAGTCCGATTCAAATACTCTTACTTTAGTTTTATTTCGTAGGCCTCAACCTTCAGCTTTCTGCTTCCGCTTCTTCTATATCTAATTCAACCTTAGCCGAGGAGGGTTCATTTTAGTTTCATATATATGGGAAATCCTTACTTCACATTTGTCTACATTCATCTAATCCTTATCTATAAGAACATAATTGCTAAGTTATGGATGCTTCGGCCGCACTCTCTACTGAGCTATCTGTTTCTAGTGTGTTGCGTTTTAAAGGCCTCATACAAAAGAAAGTGGCCTTCCTTATTAGTAGTGATGGAGTCGTCACGTCCGAGAAGGAATAACCTAAAGCCAGTGACAAAATCTGTACAACTGGCAGGAGTGATTGATCAGATATCGCATACATGCTTATAAGCTGCTAATTCTCACACAATTAGCATATAAGGATAATAACGTAAAATTAGTCAATGCATTCAACACTTTCACTTTCCGTTAGACATGAGAGTCTTGAGGGTAGGTTCCTAGTTCGCACTGCTCTTTCTCACTAAATTGCATCAAAGAAAATAGAGAGAGAGAGCAGATGGATCCTATCCCCTATAACGAACACTCGCTTTAAATAATCTTTCGGATTTTCCGCTCTGTTAGCAGAGCGTTTGTAGGCCAAGGCTCAAGAGATTGTTCCGGGTCACACTCGTCCTCCCACTTGGGACCTATCGAGGGTAGGGAAGTGGAAGGTTGACGTGAGGTGGACGGCCCTTCTGGTCTTCACGGGACGAGGTGACATACTACGATCACGCACTGAAGTTTTGCCCTTCGGCTCGACATATGGAATTATGTGGGTCATATAGAACACCAACACATAGAAAAAAGGCTGAAGAAGCCGGTCCATGACTTAACATAAGTAAAATTCTATCTCCAATTCCCTGTATCTTAGATAGAGCCTAATATTCCCCCATAGTACGCCGCTTACCCCCCAAACCGTACAAGATAGTTACCACCTATCATACGGATTTCGAACTCCACTTCTTTTTCTGGTCGTTCCGCTCTCGACTTCCACGCCCCCTAGCCTATTCTCTTTGTTTTGTCATTTTTAATCGGGACATATTCTTATTTCTGGTTGAAATGAATGAATGCATTACCACGGTTGACAGGCTAGAAAGTAAGCCATGCTAGTTAGATCTTCTCTTATAAAGCTTAGGAAAGTGGATAGCAATAAATCCATTCATTTTCAAGAAAGTCTTCCCCTATAATCAAGAATGTCGTCCAATAGCAAACCTAACCCCGGCCTAGACAAATAGAACAGAGGGGTCTAAAATCCTATTATTTTGGAAAGGATAGACGGATGAATTAGTCGTTGTTGTTCTTGTTTTTTTTAGTCCCCTTAGTAGTCCCTATACCTGTCATGTTTCTTGGATTATTTACAAGCGTTATTCAAACTCTTATTTTTTGCAACATTAGCCGCAACCTATATAGGTGAATCCTTGGAGGGTCATCATTAAATTGACTAGTTTTTAAAATAGGCTTTTTTCAGTTTAGCTTAATTCATGCATGGAACAGTTGTAGGCACATAATCAATAGTAAGAAGATACCAACCAAGCACAGAATACGAAATAACAATGAGGAACAAGACTAGGAGAATGAGGCATGCTACCACATGATTTTTCAACAAGATGACATATTGAGAAAAATCTATGTTAGAGCCGTCAGTTCTTTATGGTTACATTAGTGTGGATTGTTCTTCTGATTCTGATAGGCCTGGCACCCTAGCTTCGATAGATTTATTGGATTTTGCACGGTGTCGGTCTAGATAGAAGACATCAAATTCATTACTCATTAGTTGCAATGGGGTGCCCTTGAAGTGAATGAGGTATCGAAAAAGCAAAATAAAAAATGCATAAAAAAGAGGAGGTACATCCCATCCGTGTACAGTACATCAGTGAAACACAAGGACCGATCCTGAAAGACCACTCCTCCCTACCTACGGAGTTTGACAAAGTCATCAATAGGGTCAAAGCGGAAAGAAATGTTGCGTGATCAAGTCAAACAAAATTGAAAAAAGCAAGGTGATCTATGGCCTGATAGAAAAGGAAAACATAAACCAAATTATATTAGATCTTCACCCTAGTGAATCATAGTCAAAACCTGGGGTGGAGGATCCTCATAGGACTGCTGGTGAGTGTAAATAATACTTTTGACAGGAATAGGGCCTTCCTTTCTTTTGAACTAGCTATACCGTGTGGTAATATTAGCTTCGTAATAAAATGTGTTGTATCTTAATTTAATCGTTCATGTAATTATGTTCCCGCCATATGTGTCGTTCCCACCAGTTTTCTCCCACGCTTTTTGTCCTGCCATATCCTCTCTCACCATGTGTGTGATTCACCAGTCTGTAGTTTGACGAGCTCAATGAAGCATCTGATAATGTCTGATGTTTATCCATTGTTCTCACATGTAATCGTGTTTCCACCTAGAAATGTCATTGTGTATTTTGTGCAATGCATAAAAAATGAGTATGGGTGATATGATTGAGGGTAGGGAAGAAGTATGCTTCGAGCAACTCACTAGTAGCAATATCCATCTCAGATTGCCACTAGAGAGTACCTCATGGCTGCCATCGGTAACATGTGCTCTGATACCATGTTGAAATAGAGGAGGGTGAAGGTGACAACTGGGAGGGATTGAACTCTTCTCTCCATATTATCAAGGGTTCCCAAACATGAGCCACTTATGTACTTGGTTAGATTGGTCTCATGGGCCAGGATAACACACGCGCGCACACACACAACAAGACACAACCCAACATACATTGCAGTCCACAACTCAACAAATTACAATATAAGCAATATGATATATTCGTTTATGGTTAAATGACCAAATGATAACCTATACTTTAGTTACAACCAATTTCAACTCTAAACCGTTACATCCGTGGAACTAGTTCTAGTTAAAAATTTAAACAACCCTCGTATTTTTCCTTAACGATTAAAGAATTTTTTATCAAGTGATGGCATCAACATGCATCATAGGAAGACAATCGTTTGTGGACTAGGAGTCATATCGTCGTGTGTGGAGTTCAACCTCTTCGATTTAGTTTGACTTAATTTGTCTTGTATGTTGTGGCATTATCTATCACTACTAGGTTTGTCTCCTTGGTGGAGGATTTCTAATAATATGGTTGTGAACAACGTAACAGAGGCCAGAGCGTGAATCCTTTGGTAGTTTTATCGGCTTGATACATTGATTAAAGAAAAGTTTTAATTTTCAAAAATAAAACTTCGTCTAAACTTACAATATTAGTATTTCTATAATTTTAGCCAAAAGAACGAATTTAGTTCGTAAGAATATAAGGTAACTTCTACATAAATAGTATATAGTTCAATTATCTCTTGTGAACTTTCTTTCTATGGATATTATTTTTTGCTAAAACATGGGTTAAACTCTGAACTATGTATCAGTCAACACATACATAGTGATTAATTGATTTACTAGATATTCGGCACAAGGTCTAGACATATTGACCAACGTACAACACACGACTACAATAATTTACAACCATAATGATTTGTGTCCAAACTTAAAAGCCGGTTACCAATACCAGATATATATTAATGACGGTAGGTTGTGAAATGTTGAATCACATATATAACTTGCCACACTAGATGAGTAAAAGTGCAAAAATAAAAATTCTAATTAATCGGTTCTTACCTGCCACAAGTGCAACAATACATGTTTCCCTTGCTGAGTACCAACTATGTGTAGAAGATATTTCGTGTTAATCCACGCAGGTATCAACCTAGGAGGTTTCACTAATGATGTGAAAGCTATATATACTACTCCCTCTGATCCATAAAAAATGTGCTCACTTAGTATAAAATTTATACTAATTTAGTATAAAATGAGCTACACTTTTTATGGATAGAAGAGAGTACAAAAATGGAAAACTACACCTGGGAAATAGTAAACTACTAGTACTAATGTAGCATAATCGAATCTTGTCGTTTGACATCACAAACATCACATGTCACCACCAACGAGGACACTATATGTTGACAACTAGACACTACGTCGACCAAAACTATAGAAATATGGATAGAGAAAGGAAATAAAAAATGGTTTGGACATTAAGTTACCGAATATTTTGAGTGAGGGTTAAACGTTCGACACGCCCGCTCAAGCCAGAGTCAATTCTAGGGAGGTTAAACGCACACAATTGATATTGGGCTACAGTCGTATCTAAGTTAACAAGGGATACTAATTTTTTGTTTTTTTGGTGTATGACTTTTGTGAAAGTTTCCTTTGGTGGAGTGTGAATTTTTGATAAGCTAAGTAAGACAAGACCAAAATTCTACTCCCTCAAATCCATAAAAAGTGTCACTCACCCGGTTCAAGGTTTGTGCTAGCTTAGTACAAAATAAGCGACACTTTGGACGGGAGGGAGTACCAGAAGATTAAGAGTATCTCTACTATACTATTAAATGAGTAAACATTTTCTTTGCTAAAGCCACCCCACTCAATGTACCCAGGCTGAATTGAACCATCAGATTATCCCAATTAGTTAGATCTAACGGTTTAAATTAATCTAATGTGATACCTCGGGGGCACCTAGCGATTAGTATGGGCGGACTAAACTCTGTCAACCGAAGAAAATCCCGTGCGATTAGCCTGGCACTAGAAGGATTGGGCGCGCGTTGCCGCGCCCGTTGCTAGTTGCTGCGTTACTTTGTTTTGTGATCAGTTTGACGGTAATTTATTTCATTTTTTACGGGGTTGTCTTGTCGGACAGGTAATTTACGGGGTTGTCTTGTGGGACGGGAATTAAAGTTGCATCTTGCATCAAAAAAACCATTTCTTGAACTATAACCGTGCCCTGATATTTAAATAATTGTATAAAAATCGCAGAGCTTACTAAGTTGTATACACTCACATGTAGTTATCAATTTCCCTTACCTGTCAGGATTAAAACTGAAGATGTGTTTAGAATTTTTCTAAGCCAGACATTTAAACCTCAAGAAAAATATTTGCAATAGATTGCCCTCTGGCAAATATACCTTCTTAAGATCATGGTCAGAGAAGTCCCAACCGCAAAGCATATTCTACAACAAAAGGTTCTTCGATTGAATACTACAAATTGAACACTGTTGATATGAGGACAATCAATCAAGTTAAATGTACTAAATCAGATGAGATCATTAAATAATAATAACAAAAAAATGGCAGGACCAAATGAGTTAAAATGTTGAATCTACCATTTATTAGCAAGCATCACAATGCTACATGTTATATGAGGTTCAGATTTACAGGCATCACACGAGCAGCAAGATAGAAATGCTAAACAAATTAAACAGAACAAAACTCAGCACAAATTCTTTCGATGTTGACTGATATGATCTAACTGATGACTTCTACTCTATAACTTGTCTGTACTTATTCCTGTAGGTGAAGCCTGACGTCGTGTAGCATCATCTGACCATGCATTTCCCCTACCCACTTCAGTGTCTAAACCTAATGAGTAGAAAGTTAGTCAACCTAAGTCCACCATGGGTTAGCTGAAGATGGAAATACGAAGTAGCACTACAAAAGAAGAAATCTGAAAATACAGCTGAAGCAGGATGTTTGCTATGACTAATATCTTTTAAGAATAGACTATGGGGTTATCTAACCGGACAAATACTACTTTACACCAACGCAAAATACGGGAAACAGTATAGGACCCTGGTCTACTTGGTGTTGCTATTTACACTAATTTGTATTGTATCTCTTTTTGCATGAAGCATCCAATCAAACCATTTCACCAAATATCCTACTCCAGTTATCAATTCTAGTGGTAAATAAATACCACAAGATGAGTCTATTATTACCTGCAATTGAGCCATCCCCGAGCTTTAATTTCCCAGCTGCAACGACCTAAAACAACTAAAAATGAACATTACTGGGTATTTAGGTAATGCAATCAAGGCCTTCTAAATTAACATGCTTACCTTTTGTAAGATTCTCCCGGTCTCTATCTAAATGTATGACACTGATGTACCACTCTAGAGTGGAATAAAATCAGTACATGTACATTAGCTAAAAATTGTCTATCAATTATTCTAAGTTTGCTATCTTTGGTAGTACAAACATCGGAAAAAGGTGGGGTCCCTATAGTCTCTTTCTGTATAATCATGTGAGACAGCCAGCGTCCATCTGTGATATTTTTCTTAAGACTTGTAGCCTACAAAATCTTCCATCCGAGAGACCTAATTTACTTGTAAAAACTGAAATAATCAACAACTAATAAACCTGGCTCACCTCCATGGGACATGTTAACATAAAAGAAATAGGTACAATGCGACTACAGAACACGAAAATAAGTGTCAGACAGTTGGTCTTGTAGATGGCTCTGGCAGAATAGGTTTGATCTCATTTCTGGGGTAACCGTGGCCAGTCCACTCCATGAGCTCATGTTCCTCTATAAGTCTGCTGCAAATAAAGGAAGCGGCTTCAGCGGCATTACCTCTTCCTTAACAAAGTGGTGTGAATGCGGTCAGTTCATATCTGTGCAAATCTCATCACACAGGCTTACTCTCGAGGATGTTGATGAGCTTGCGGATGACATTCTGCACGAACGCAAACCTATCCACTTTCTTTTTAATAGATTTAGCAATATCATGCAAGAAATAGAAGCTACACAATTAGTTCAGACCCAAAATAGGCCCATGTTGTCATCATAAATTTCTTCACGTAAGAGTTTAGGGTTCGCAAATCATCTTGCCGCAGGCTAAAATCAAAATAAATTTTCCAGTCTTAATTCCAACAAACTGTTTGCATCTGTTGACAAACAAAAGTTAGTATTGCTTAGCTGTCATAGTGTTTATACAGCTATTTAACCGAGTAAATTTTGCATAACATATAAAATAAGATAAACAAATTAAAAAGCACAATCAATGCCTAACTCTTTCTCCTGGCATCAACCAAATTATGAAATCTTCTTTGGCTTTACCAATTACCATAGCGTGTCATTATAGTCTAATTATCTGCATTTAAAAAGGATGAAAAGCTATTGCCGTAATAATACATTGATGGGAGCTCCAATATTTTCATAGTACTGCAAAGTTGTGCCAATACACAGGGATGAGCAATTTACGTTTGCAATGACATGGATACCAGTAGTAAACTATGCATGTGGATTAATAAGCTTTACTGTAAATAAATCTGACCATTATCCAGCGAACACCGGTTGCAAATGACATAAGACTCCTAAGCTACTGCGTGACACAAAGTAACTCAGTAAAATTGCACAACCAACAAAAGCCAAGGAAAAAACATCAGAGTAAAAAGGAGACTGGGGTGAGCATCCTGAAATTTTGTCCTGCCTGCGGGCACGTCGGCCTGGGCGATCGGAAGAGGCAGTTCTGTATTTGGCGATGACACCGGCTCCTGACATGGTCACGGAAGACACGGCTCCCGCTCAGACCTTAGGCTTGAAGATCCAGCACCCCTCCGCCTCGCGCTCATTGGCTTCCTCACCGCTGGCAAGCCGTCTGAGGCGCTCGGCATGCGTGGCGGAATCCGCCCAAGATATTCTGCACCTGTTCTAGAGAGGTGCAGAGGAAACATGCAATTCATAGTTTTAAGATACAATTGTATAAGCTGGAACGATGCTATGACTGATCACAGAAAAAACACTACACACTATGTTGTACCTTGATTTTCTCATTTTCTTGTATACAACAAAGTTCCAAAACAATGTATTTGTTTTGTCCAGAGAGGTATGTTTAGACTGCACTTGTTATCTGAACAATCGAAACCACGTCGCCCTTAAGCGCTCTTCCTAGCCACCGAACCAACACCCAAGAAATAGGAAGAAGTAGAATCACCACCATCGTCTCGCTCAAATCGACACACAACCAAGGAACAATAGAGCTGAAAGAGGGGAAACGTTCGTGTTTTGCCCATATTGATTAGCAAAAAGAAAGCAAAGATTGGAAGGAGAGAAGGCAGAGGAGACCATACATCTGGCCAGTGCGACCTGCAGCCGATGTGGACGCCTAAAAGAACAGATCGGGGAGGAGGCAACCAGCAGCAGCTCGGGAACGAACTCAATCTGCAGATCCAGCGGTCGTCCCAGCGGTTCTGAGCTTCAATGGCGGCGGGGACAGACCGTGCCATCCGTGAGCTCTATGGCGACGCTGTCGAGCTCGCTGACGACCAGGAGATCATGCATCACATACGGGGTATTGGAAGGCTGGAGGGGGGGGGATAGGACGGCGACCGGAGAGACGACGCAACGGCATAGCGATGTTTTCTGGGGAGAAGCAAGGACGGCATCATATCAAGCACATACCGATGGATCGGTCCAGAACGCACCGCAGCCCTGAGCAGCAGCACACCCAGGACCCCCGCTCCCAAAGCGCCGCCAACCCCTGAAATCCCCATCAGCAGACCTGAAAAGCATAACAAAAGTGAATGAATGTAGAGGCGAAACCACCCGATTGAATGGAAGGCAAGAATCCCAACGGACGCACGCTCACCGGACAACCACCGACGACAAAAGCAAAACAGAGAAGAGAAAAAGAAGCGACGGTGGAAGCGACGGAGAGGAGGAAAAGTGGAGAAAGAGGATGCCGCGGCGAACCGTCTCTCCCAGCCACGCGGCCATCATGCGCGAAGAGCGAACCGCCTGAAGAGATACGTTCGCAGACTGATGGGCCCTACGCGTGCCCACGCGGCCAAACAACCGACTAAAGCAGGCGAGAGAACAGAATCTTGTTTCGCCTGATGTACCAATTCAAGAACTAAAAGGAAGAAGAACAAAGAACAAGAAGCAGGGCAACTACAGAGATCCCTCGATGAAGATCATGCGCTTGCTGGTTCCTCATCAGGATGGTCAGAAGCAGGGAACTATTCCGCGGACCGTGGGCTTCCCGCCATCTTCCACCTTCCTTAGCTTGGCGGGCTCCTCGGATTCTTGGTCAGCCACCGCGGCGGCGGCGCTCGCCCGCTTCTTCCTCCTGGCCTCCTCGGCGGCATCATCCGCGGCCGCCATGTCGAGCAGATGCTGCACCTGCTCCATCGCTTCCGCCAGCCCCGGGACCTGCTTCTTGAGAGCATCGCAGGCCTCGGCACCCATGCTCTCGAACGTTGCCACCGTCTCCCGCAGATGGTGCATGTTGGCGTTCGCCAGCAGCCGCGTGACGGAGGCGGCGGGCGGGTGGCCGGAGACGAGCGACGCGGCGTGGATGGCGTCCTCCAGCCCGACCGGCTCGTGCTCGGCCTTGCAACCGCCAGGCGGGCCCACCGCAGAAGAGACAACAGCACAAAACAGCAGCGAGCAAAAAATTCGGTGACCGACAGGCGGGCCCGCCCTGAGGGCGCACGACAGCCCGAGAATTCCTCGCCAAATAGAGATGAAGAAGATGTTGACGTCCGTCGCCTCCGCAATCTCAGATCGCCCACACGATGCCGTCTCCTCTCCGTATAATACCGCCCTTTCACACGCGGTCTCAGAAGGCTCAGCCGAAGCCGACGGCCGCAGAACAACAAGTTCATTGGAGATGGATCTGGTGGCGCCGACCGGCGACAGCCCTCAAAGTGTGCCGATCGACAGTCTGCAACACTGCCAGATTTTTCTGAGCAGTAAAACCAGCGAAGCAAAGAACTCCTGTGCATACAATCGGTCATTGATATTGATCGCCGGTATAGTGTGCTCGCCTTTGAGATAAGTGCCAGGTATTTTTTTTAGGCATCTTATTTCTTTTTTTTAACGATTCCTCTTTCCTGACACATGGCTCTCGCCGACATGACACCATCGTCTTGCTTTGCATCCATCAGAAGAACATCAAAGCCGCATCTTCTGCTTTTTCCAGGGCATGCCGATGGCTTCATCAGTACAAGTTGCAGCCTATTAACTACATTGACATACTTGTTTCTCCGTGGCTACAATCTGCTCGACCAAATGCATAGCTCCCTTGAAATGTACTCCATAATGTTGCCTGAACCTGTGTCCTGCCTACACTTCCGAAGAATATTGTTGTTGTTGTTGTTGTTGACCCTATGGCATAGCATGAGGAGTTGTTACTGGATAGTTATGTGTGAAATTTCCTTATTTTATTGGCACCCACGACCTACCAGCCGACTAAATTCAGTCATGCTTGCACTTTGCTTTATACTGTAGTACTCTCTCCGTATCAAAATATAACATGTTTTAGCATTTTGTAGATATAATGTATCTAGACATGTTTTAGTGTGTAGATTCATATGCATCTTACACTAAAACAAGTCTAGCTACATATTGTCTAGAAAATGATAAAACATCTTATATTTCGATACGGAGGGAGTAGTAACTTATAAATGCATTGTGCTACTTTATGTGCTTTTATATGTTGTTTGATTACTGTTCCAACTCATTTTGTCCTGAGGTTTATTTAGAGGGATTTCACTACAGTAAAGTTCTCACTCGGGGCATCTCCAGTCGCCCCCCAAGCCCCCCAGGCGGCCTTTTTAGCACCGGAAGCGGTGAATAGCGCCGTTTTCGCACCAGTCGCCCCCCAGAAGCCCAAATAGCGCCGAAACGGCGCTATTTCGCGCCGCGGCACCCAGGCGAAACCCAGCCCGCTGGGTTCGGCTTGGGGGGCGAAACTGCGGTGCAGCCCACGCGGGCCAGCTCTGTCACTGACATGTCGAAAAAACGCGGGAACAGAAACCCCCGCCCGTGATCTTCTTCTCGGCGCCCGCGCCGGTCAAAGGCTGCCGGAGTAATGGCGTGGCGGCCGGCCAGTGCATGCGCCCCAGTCAAAGGCTGCCGGAGTAATGGCGTGGCGGCAGCGGTGACACGCGCGGCGCAGTAATTGGCCCGCCAGGCTATAAAAAGGGCGCTCGCCGCTCGCCGTTCTCCCATTCTCGCCGCCCACCTCCTCGTCCTCGCCGCGCTCGCTCTCGCCACTCTCGCCGCACCCACCTAACCACTATGCCTCGCCGATTCCGCGCCCACCGCCACTCTCCACTGTACTGCCGGCCCACGGCTGGGACGCGTGGCCACAGTGACGGGGACAGCGACGGAGAGTTCCACTACGAGGAGCAGCAGCCGGCACAGGAGGTGGCGCCCGAGCAGCAGCCGGCGCAGGAAGAGGTGGCGCCCGAGCAGCAGCCGACGCAGGAAGCACGACGCTGGAGGAGGGAACGGAGGAGGCAGCCCGTCTAGCCCGAGCAGCACGCGGCCTACTTCTCCTTCGAGACCCGGCGGAACGAGGTGGCGTTCCACCGGGTTCGCGGCGGCCTCGAGCAGGCGGCGGCGGCCGAGGCTGCCGCCGTTCGGGCATCCCTGGAGACCCACCGGAGGGAGGAGGCGGAGCGCGAGGCCTACCGACGGCTGACCCCAAACGCGGCGTCGGCCGAGAAGCAGACGCTCATCGCGCAGTACGAGGGCGACCGGCGGCAGGTGGTGCTGCAGAGCGAGCGGCGCAACCGCCAGCCCTCCGAGCAGGCGCAGCTGCACCGGCTGCGGATGCAATGCCGGGCGGAGCGGCGCTGGCTCGCCAGGGTGGCGAAGGACGACCGCGAAGCTGGCCCCTCCAACCGGCCGGCCTACGACGATCGCGAGGAGGACGACGATGAAGACGACGACGCCTAGAGTAGTCGCCGCCGTAGTTTTTAAGTTTTTGCAATGTATTAGTTTAAATTTCTATGAAAAATTGCGTCGAATCAATAAAGTGCGTCGATTTTTATTCTCGATTTATTTTGGGCCGATTGTTGGGCTGGGGGTCGACTGAGAACCCTGCCCCCCAGGTTTCAGATTAGCACCGTTTGGCGCCACGGCGGCCCCAAAACGGCGGCGTTTTGGGCCCTGTGGGGCACAACGACTGGTGATGCCCTCACAAGTCACAAGCGTGTTGCAGGTTAATTGGATGATGAAATATGACTACAGGCTCTGGAATAAAATGGACACTTCGTGCAAATCTTGCTTTTCATATTTATAAGCACTTGCGGGAAAGTTGAGGTGAGTTGTTCATTCGGCAATTCTTGTATACACCAGCAAAGTATATATATAGTGTTGTATGCCACATGATGTTACTCATTATGTGTAATGGGCATGCATCCAGTTGGAAAGAAATAGTGATACCCCTCGGATCCTATTTAAGTGTCGTAATCAGATGAGAAGTTTTGTATGTATCCAGCTTATTTTCCGCTTCACTTTTTCCGGATCGGAGGGAGTACTTTTCTTTCTTAATTTTTTTCTTTGAACAAGAAATTGCAGTGTCCTAATATATGTCTTAATTTTTTTCTTTGAACCGGATCGGAGGGTGTCTGATTCACACACCGTTTTATAGAACATTGCTCTGATCTATTATCATTGTTCTTCATGTGTTCTCTTTCATCGTAAAGTAGTTCAACGTTGCATCTTAAAAAATGTATAAAGTAATACAAATATTATACTCCCTCCGTCCACTTTTATAAGGCTCACTTCTTAGCATTCAATAGTAAGAAGTGGGCCTTATAAAAGTGGACGGAGGGAGTATTTGTTTTTACAGTTTACAATTTTTATTAACCGACGTGCATTCCACGGGCACACTTACTAGTACTAAGCAAAAGGAAGAAATGAGGCACTGACTCATGGGCCTGTGAGGGGACAATCCGTGTTGTTATTTGGCCCACCAAACCACGAAACCCTAGGGCCACCACCCAAGACGAGGCCTATATATAACTGACCAACGCCGCGCCCACCATCCTCTTCTTCTCCCTCACACTCAGTCACACTCTTCTCTAATGGCGCCACGCAAAAGAATCCCCAAATCCAGGAAACCGGAAGAGTGGACCATGACCCAGTGGAGGCCACCCAACCCGGACCTCGTGTCGGAGGCCTACGCGCGGCGCGCCGGGAGCCGCGACCCGCACGGGCTGGACGGAGCCTCGGAGCAGCTGCTTACGTACATCTTCACCGAGCTCCTCCCCGCCTTCCCCGCCGTCAAGGCCGCGGAGTTCTCCTGCCTCCGCGCCCGGGACGGCGTCGACCGCATCAGCCTCCTCCCAGACAAGCTCCTGGGCAACATCGTCTCCCGCCTCTTCGTTACAGAGGCCGCCCGCACCGCCGTCCTCGCCACGCGCTGGCGCCGCGTCTGGCTCTCCACGCCCCTAGTCCTGAGCGACGCCTACATCAGCCCAAGCGGCGGCTCGCGGCCCATCACCGACTCCGTCTCCTACATCCTCGAAGCGCACCCGGGGCCCTTCCGCTGCGTCCACCTCGTCTCCAGCCACATGGACGCGTGTCAGGCCCAGCTCGCGCGCTGGCTCGAGCTCCTCGCCGCCAAGGGCGTCCAAGAGCTCGTTCTGCTCAATCGCCCGTTGCCGCTCGATGTGCCCCTCCCCGCCGCGCTCTTCAGCGTCACCACCCTCACCAGCCTCTTCATCGGCATTTGGAAGTTCCCGGACGTGGCCAGGTTTCCGCGCGGCACCTCCTTCCCCCATCTCCGTGAACTCGGCATCTGCAGCGTCGTCATGGAGGACGGGGACATCGAGGCTGTCGTCGCCAGGAGCCCCGTCCTGAAGGTCCTGAGCATCCAGGGAAGCAACATGAGGCTGCGCCTTCGCCTCGTCAGCCAGAGCATCCGGTCCGTGCAAGTCTGCGGCTCCGTCCTGGAGAGCATCACCGTGGTGAGGGCTCCCTGTCTCGACCGACTCATCCTGGAGGGACCTCGGGCTCGGGCCAACACCGGTGGCTTGTGCACCAGGATCCTGATTGGTGATGCCCCCAAGCTCTACGCATTGGGAATCTTGGAACCAGGATATCACATTCTAGAGACCCGAGACTTCTTGGTACATCTCCTGTCTGAAGTCTATCCATTTGTTCAATTAACAAAATGCCCAGCTGGTGGAGGTTCATGACTAAATGTGTGATCTTTCTTTAATTGGGATTTGGGTGCAGCCTGGGATAAAAGCAAAGCCAGCCACCATGGTAACCAGCGTCAAGGCCCTGAGTTTGAATGTCAGTTTCGGAAACCACAATGGGGTCAAGATGGTGCCCACCTTCCTCCGATATTTTCCCAATCTGGAGACACTGCATATTTGGGTATGTTTTCACAAATTCATGTTTTCCTACGTTCGTTCCAATTTCCTGTAGATATTACATGGATTGTTCGCAGCAGCAGATTTTATTCATTGCAGATAGTATGTTCTCAATTTTTTACCGATAGATCTTTAAAAGTCTACTAGGAAACGTGCCCGTGCGTTGCAACGGGAGAGAAAATTAATTCCGTTGCCGAAACACACAAAATTCTCGTTGATACAACCGTGGCGTGTTGCAGAAACAAACTACGTCAAAACAACGGCCACATCCTTTTTTGGTCCACGTGAAGATCTGTATAACAATTGGAAAACAATGACGTATTATTCTAAAGATTATGGATTAGCATGGGAGTTGATCTGTTTTTGGATGTGTATGTAGTATGTAAACATGATGTGCCTTGGATTACAGTTCATATCCTACACGACACCTTTATATGTACCTGCACTCGCTAGCTTCTCTGGTCATGAGATTAGTAAAAGTTGAGAAACAAAGTGTCCCAGAAAATAACCGCCATGCAGTAGGGAGATGCATGATTTGATTTCTCATGTATTTCAACGAAGAGACAATTAGAGAAATATATTTACTGGAAGTTTTCTCCTGGACTTTTTATGGTGCCCGTGGCCTTCTTATTCGGCTGAAAATCAGGCAGCACAGCTCGCTGAAGAACATTTTGACAATTATATATTAATTAAATTAATATGAAATGTCTACCCTGCTAGTGCATCATGGATTCAGAAGTGTCAAGCGCAAAAATAGGTACAAAGGTTGTACGGCTATACAACAATCACGCTAATATTACTATCAAACTACATATTATATTTTCTATCGTATAGGAGCCAAAATAGTAAAATTTATAGATCTATGAAGAAACATGAAAGACGAATCAAGCTATGTACTTATTAAAAAAAAATAGCAACATGAAGTTTTTGCTCTGTATCGTTATCCCTACTTTTAGATCGCTTTGCATTCAATAGAAGGTTGGCCTGTTTTTTCTTCCCGAGCTCGTACCTGCTGTTGTCGGTGCTACTTTGGTCTGCTGGTAGAGAGTCCTTGCTAGTGTTCCGATGTCGCCTCTCCCCCGTCTGTAGTCATTGCATCACAGCACTTGTCTTCATCGTCGATCTACATACAAAGCGAGACACGGAAGAGGCCAATCAGATCACAAAAAATATTTAAGTGAACAAGCAGAACGGCTCCTTCTTGAGATTCGCTTGGAGCAATCTCTGTATCAACTCTAAACCATGGCCGTGGTCATCGGAGTGAGGAGCTTGGAGGCGCACGCCGCAGCAAGGGCGCCGGAGCCGTAGGGCGTTGAGCAACGGCGCTCAGGCTTGCGCAGCTCGAGCGGAGGTTAGGCGAGGCGAGCATGAGCTCGTGCCAGGAGCGCTCTCGCCAGCGCCGCCGCAGGGGCGTCAGGAGATACGTCATCGACAATAACGCCCTTCCCCGTGAGCTTTTGTTTGTACAGAACAAACAAAGCCAACATAGCAGGCACCCGCGCGGATCGGACGTCGTCGTGCTGGGGGGTAGTCGCGCGTCCTCCTGAATCCCCACGTCGGTGCTGGCTGCATCGTGGTAATCGTCGGGACTCGGGTGCCCCTCACGTGCCTGATATTTTGGAGCCTCGATTTGGATCAATCAATTTTATGCAGCGCAATTGATTCCTCCCATATTTAAAAACTCAGAGAAGGTAAAAGAGGCGGACTTGGGCCTGATTAGGATACTCTGGTTTGGTTTGAATTGGTCTGTTGTATGATAGGGTTACGATCTCACGTGATGGAAGAACGGAACACAAATCGAAATTGAACTCTGATCCTGATAGGAAACGTACATGAGAAACGTTTGGACCTACGAAAACGGAATTTGCATTGATTTCCTGCGCATGCCACCCACAAAGGTAGGCCTTTATTATTAGGTATAGATTGTCATTGACATCTGTATCATCTTCATAATTCTGCTGCTGTGAAAGGCTGATCATTTTTTTTTGGTAGTTATGCAAATTAGTGTAGGTAGTATTTCCATCTGTTAATTATCTTGATAATAACATCAGCTACATGACTAGGAATACTTGGTCTTGCAATGGGTGATCAGTTATAGATTTCCACGCTAAGCATTGTCATATATTCTCGGCCATCAGGTTTTATATTCAGACATAAACTAGAGTACACTATTAGAGTTCTTGGGGCTGCGTCCTCATCTGTTTATGTTTATTGTTTCTCTTGGGGCACAGAGTCTGCTGTGATATTATCTTGGTTTTTATTGCTTTTCTTCTTTACAGCTTGTATGTACCGACTTTCTTTTTGTTGTAGTGTTTTTTTTTTTGTAGTATTTCAGAGAGTTGCACATAAAAACTAGCACATTGCTACTTACAGTTTCTTGGTGGTCTGTGTGGTATGGCATAATAATGTACAATATTGTTGGTAAAGAAATTGCATCATATCAGATACTTTTCTAAGGTTAGTTATTACAAGGTACTTGCCGTGAATCCTATCTGGAATTTTTCTCGGAGAACATTTGTCTGGCAAATTGTGCACATGGTTAAGACCTCAATTTTAATTGTGTGTGTGATTTCTTCAAATCGGTCTCGATCGATTAGTCGTTGGACCATGTTTTAGTCGTGATCGACAGCAGTAGTAGACTGAGATCTTCAGCAGTACTATGTAAGTTGTTACGCGCGAATGATAATCATGAGAATGTGTAAAACATACACCACTGCAACTTCTTGTTTTTTTCTTCTGCATTACTATGCTACTTGGTAGTTCTTATACTTCTGCAGCTAGTTTCATGCTTGGAAATGTTGACTTGCCACTTGAGTACCCAAATCAGATACATCATTTGTTTTAATTGTGTGCAATGTTTTTTTTTATACCGGTAGTGTTTAATGTTGAACAATGCGTGTAATTTCTGAATCTCAGCTGCAAAAGAACTGTGTAATTTCTTAATACTGTTACCTATTATAACCATTTATTTTCAATAGCTAATGGCAACGACCGACCAATCTGTCGAGCTAATTCATGTTTTGCTTGCATTCTTACCAATTTCCTTAGACATAATTACGTGTTATATTTGATTTGTCTTGCAGCAGATCTTATTGCTTGCAGGTTGTTTCTCACTGCTTTGCATAGATCTGTGTAGTCAATTGTCCTTGCAGCTCTTTATGCTCTTTCTGGTTTATTGTGAAATGTTAACCTGTATATATTTATGCAAGCTAGTCTACATGATTTGGCCATGCAAAAGGTGGTGATATGGAGCTACATGAGTTCAGGATTATGCATACTTAACCAACTATGTGACACTTGATAAATGAAAACATAATGCGAAGCCTTCCAATTATGTTTGGCTTGTCATATCTCCCAGATATCAGATCCAGCATTGGCTTGTCAAATCTCACACACATCAGATTCAGGATTTACGTATGCTGCACAGTGTGCGTTTCATGTCATATATTATGCTCAAAATCTGCTACCTTCCTCAGATGCTTTCTCAATTAATGTGGATGCACGACATATGGTATTAATTTGCATTTTGTGTACCATCATTATATATTCGACATGATCCATCATGGTTGAATTCTTTATCGATCTTCTTGCAGTCTAGACAATGTGACTTTGAAGCTGGCAGTGCGAGGCTCAACCTCAAGTTCTGGGAGTCGGCCAAACCCACAGAGAATGTCAAATCGTGCATTAAGGTTCTGTCTTTCCATGAATTCCGGGGGGAGATAGGTGAGGTTGCTTTCCTCAAGTACTTCTTCCGGAATGCGGGGGTTCTCGAGAATGCATCAATCAATATGGCCAATCCGAGCTTCACGCCATTTTGTACCAACCAGGCATTTGCCAAAGTAACAAAAGCTTCTGAAAAAACAGCCAGTAAGTCCTGCAACATGGTGGTTTTTGGGAGTACAGGTCCTGAAGGAGGCCATCCCTGGAGCTTTAAGAAAGGAGCTGATTACACCTTTGAGGATCCTTTCTGGTCAGTGCAGATGCGCGTCGGTAAAAACGGAGATTAAATCCTGGAAGTTTTCCTTGGATGTCAGTGATGAAGCATGCCTGGTATCTGCTCTGTTTGCTATGATATTGCATTAGAGACTTTGTGTTAAATTCGTGGCCAGATGTCTGGTGCGAGCCAGAACTAATTAGGACTGATGGTTCGCTTGTGGTGTATTATACCCATGTTTTCAAGTTTCAACTTCCTTCAGTATATGCATCTTTCGACATTCTTGGTGCCAGCTTCACGTGTTTTTTGGTCCATTGTGTTATCCTGATTGCCATTCAGATTAAATGACTAATCATCATCAGAGCACTCTATGGTCTTTAGGCATGTACTTAATATTCTTCTTTGAACTGAGTGGCTAGATATTACCGAGGATTGAGGCTTCATGACTTGAACACCAAGGCGTACCATTTTCATTTCAGGTGTTCCCTACTCACATTTGAATAGGAGAGCATTTTTGCATGTAATTTTAGGAGACTCCAGCAGTTCCCATAGCTAGAACTGCATTGTTGCATGCTTGTCTCTGCTGCGACATAATAGAGGTTCCTTCCACAAAGCTATGATGCCATTTATTTGATCTAAAATCCGTTAGGTTTTAAGTTAGAGATGCCGTTCTCGTTCCGTTCATATTTCGGAATTTAGAGGTATGTCCTCTGGCTGCCCGTCCTACATCCATTTGAGCTAGTCCCCATTTCAGTTCTGTTCCTAGTAGAAGCCTAGAATTACTCATTACTAGACGAACATGGGTGCTTGGGCATGCCGCCTTCCAGGTGTTCTTCACAATGCGGCAAATTATTTGTTCGGTTTGAGGTAGCTGTAATGTACAATTATTTGTTCGGTTTAACAAGGCCGGTTAGTATAATATGATGGCGGTGTGATCTTCATGGTGTAAGGGTGTGTGCGGAACGGATTCGGAGCGGAAATATTTTAGCAACCTGTAGCCATCCGCAAGATTTTACAGCTGGTCACACAAAAACCGTGCTAAGGAAATGGAAATTCAAAGAAACATGTCAATGCCATCTCCACAGAGAACGTATTATAATTATGGGAGTACCTACGTCGCGGTTGACCGAAAATCTCTTCAAGTCTCAGTCGATACTGACATCATGTTTTCGTCATCTGTATCTTTGCCGGCGCAAGGCCTCCTCAGCCGTGGATGTCTCGGTGACTGTGTCGGTTTTTTCGCATGTCTATGTGTGTGCACCTGTATCACGAAGGACTGAAGTGTTAACGTTGCTAGCCCATGTCTCTAAAAAAATAATGGAGGCCAACTATGTATGCAAACCGAAGGTACTGAGAAACAAAAAAAATCTGAAATTTTAACAGTAGTTGTTCAGCTATAATGGTATGGAAAAAAGGGACTGAAAATGATTCACATGATTTCTTAGGCATGCAAGCCGACTTACTTTAAAACAGATCGATGTTTCACCACCATCTATCAATTGAATAAACATGATAATTTATTTTGTATTTATACGATTACGTAAAAAGGAACAAAAAAGGGTATTTAGAAATTGAAACGTTTTAAAATCTGTAATTGTCTAGCTAGTTACCAAGTTCTCAACCTGAAGTACAAATAAATACACGATAAACAAATATGCTGCCCGAGAATGCAAAAAATATTTTCGTGGTATCGATATTGGGCCAGTGCCATGCGCTGACGGTAGAACATGGGGAAGAAGTGGGGGATTTTGGTGATGTGATTGAGCACAATTTACCTAGTATCAAATCTCACAACGGCAGCGAGATTCTACGTGCTGACATAAATCACTATAAGACAAATATGCAAAGGTACAATGAAGTTGAGAGGTTAGCCTAAGACTTCCCGTGGCCCGGCTTTTATAGTAAGTCGGACAAGGGCTTATAGGTAAAACCTAATCCACTAGGGATATAGTCGTCTTGTGCTCCAAGACAATCGCACTTTAGGCCTTCGTAGTGACCTTCCCTAGTCGGAAGATTCTTTGTCTTGTGCTTCAACCTGTTGGGCCGCTCGGTAAGCCTGCTGGCCTTACCGATCGTGGGCCACCCTGGCAGGCCGGCTCTGCTGCACTATGTAGGGACACATGTCTGATATATCCCAACAAATATGGTGCAACCGACCTAGTTGCACATATCCCAATATAAAGGTGCATCTTGGATCTAGTTGCATATTTCCAAGTGGGCATGTGAAATAGAACATAGTTGCATATTTCCAAGTGCACCTAGCACCAAGTTCCATATATTTGAGTTGAAATATATAAATAGTACCTAGTTGCTCATTTCTATGTGAAAAGATCCTAATTGTACCAAGTTACACATATGTCGGTGAAAAGTCAACTAGGACCTAGCTTCACATTTTTTGGGTGGAAAGGTGCAACTAGGACTAGTGGCGCATATCCTTTTGGAAATATGTAACTAGGACATGTTTTACAATTCCGAGTGGAAAGGTGCAACTAAGACCTAGTTGCACGTATCCGAGTGAAAAGGTGTAATTTGTATCTAGTAGTTTATTTCCGAGTGAAAAGTACATTAAGACCCAGGTTGCATATTTTCGAGTGCAAAAGTGCAACTAGTACTATTGACACATATCCTTTTAAAAATACAGTTTTGCTAAATCTCAGTCGACTGAGATTTTCTTAAGTCTCGGTCAATTTTGAAAAAAGTGCAACCGCGGTTCAAAAAAAAGTGCAACCGGTGTGGTTGCACCTTTTTGCTCAGAAAAATGCAATTGCACTTTTCTTTAAACTATAGTTGCACTTTTTTAAATTAACTTAGACTTAAAAAAATCTCAGTCGGCTGAGACATAAGAAAATCTCAGTCGACTGAGACATAGGCAATCCCTTAAAAATATGCAACTATGACATAGTTGCACATTTATGAGTGGAAAGGTGCAATTAAGACCTAACTGTATTTATTGCTCGAGTAAAAAAGGTGCAACCTGGATCTAGTGACTTATTTCCAAGTTAAAAGACGTAACTAGCCCTAAGTTGCACATTTCCGAGTGAAAAGGTGCAACTAAGACCTAGTTGCACGTATCTAAGAGAAAAGGTGCAACTTGAATCTAGTGGCTTATTTCCGGGTAAAAATATGCAACTAGATCCAAGTTGCACATATCCGATTGGAAAGTTGCAACTAAAAGCTAGTTGCACATATCCGAGTGAAAATATGCAACTAAGACCAAATTTCTCATTTCCAAGTGGAAATATGCAAATAGGACCAAGTTGCATAGATCCGAGTGAAAATATGCAACTAGGACCAAGTTGCTTATTTCCTAGTGAAAAGATACAACTAGAACCAAGTTGCTCATTTCCGAGTGGAAAGGTGCAACTTGAATCTAGTTGCATATATTCGATTGGAAATGTGCAACTAGAACCGGTTTACATATTTTCCACTTCAAAAATGTAACATGAAAAGTAGAAATACATTTTGGCACCCGGTATTTAGAAACCAAATTTCAAAGCATCGGAAAATTACGAAACAAAATTTCGTAGATACACTTCGCATTCTGTGTTCGCAAAGTCGTGTGACCAAGAATATGCATTTTTTATGGCTTGTGTAAAAATACAAAAAAAAATTGTCTTGTGAAAAAGGCTTATCTTACCATAAAAAAATGTCTTTTTTACATAGGGCGCAGAAAATATCGGTTTCCCGTGAAATGACTTCGTGAGCATATATAATGTTAATATCTATGCGTGAGAATTTTTTTGCAATTGCTTTCACACTTCAATTTTTCTTTAAAATGCACTTCTTAAATACCGGGTGCATTTGCACCCGGGAGCCAAAACGGCACCCCAAAAAAGAAAATACTTAGTTATAAAATTAAATGGTTCCTTCTTGCACGTAGTATAAAACTACAACTGTACCATAGGTAGAAACATTTACTCCCTCCGTTCCTAAATATACTATGTTCTAGCTATTTCTCATGATGACTAGATACACACTAATATGAGTGAACATGTATACTAAAACTTGTCTAGATACATATAGACATATGTGAATGTGAAAAAAGGCTAAAACATCTTATATTTAGGAATCGAAGGGAGTAGTATGTAATTTACAAGTAGTTTCTGGTCGCACAAACTTAGAATTAAAAAGTTCCTTGAGACTAACGTGCATATAGTGTTGGGCGATTTGACCGAGCAGGCGCCGGAGAAGGGCTTCCGACAGCAACACTGCGAGTGCTTGCCCCATGTTCCCCTTTCCCTCCTCGGAAATGGGACAGCAGTAACAGAAAAGGAAAGGTAATTCGAAAGAAGAGAAACGACAACCTCTCTCTGAAACAATAGGAGAAAAGCAACACAAAAAATAACAAAACGAAAAAGGAAAAGCCCATGAGGCATACAGGCCCGTGCATTGACATCAGCTACCCCCAAATGAAAACGGTCCATCCTCACGATACAGAGCGTCAACACACAGGCAGGAAAGAACGTGCATCTTGACGCCAAATCGAGCGGTTGTCCATATCGACCGAGACTTAACGAAAAATCAGGCACCTGTGACTTAGCAAATCCGTATAATTATTACCATTCATGTACCTAGCTCTCAGTTTCTTTCCAGCAAAATCATCTTCACAAGGTCGGGTTGCGTCACACCATCAAGTCTATGTGTCTCCTTTTCAGATTTTTTTTTTCACAACTCCATATTTTTCGTTGGAGACCTCTACCTGGCATTAGGCCACCTTGCCAAGAACCGCAACTTGGCTTCAATGTCTCGAGTTCCGACTGGACCAACTCATTAGTGGCAGGACTGACATATGATTTTTCTTATTTTGGTCTTTGCCCGAGCTCGTATATTTGAAGCAATGAGACAACCCACACTCCGCAGGAATATGTTCTAGTAAAATAGCGCACATGCAGGTGTAGATCAACTTCCTCAAATAACGCACATGACTTTCCTTACTTCACGTATTTGTTTCCATTATACAATAATATTGCTTTCTTTAGTGTCAGATATGCTTCTTTGTTCGTAGATTTTTTCTCCAAACATTGTCACATTATGCTTCTTATTGTTTTGTTTTGTATTTTGGAGATGTTGTATATTAGGATCAATCCAAGTTGGCTGATGGCAGAGTTACTCCAATGTTCATCACATCCTTTCCACGGATTTGAATAATGTTTGCAAACACTATATGTGCTCCCTTTATTTTTTGTATATGCTTCCACCTGTTTTGCCTGTTTTTTTTGTTTACAATCATTTACATGCTACATACATAATTTTGTAAACCTTCCTATATTATCCTTCGGTCCTTCGACACAAGAACATAAAACAAACAAAGCATGATCCCATTAATTTTATTTCATGCTTCAATAGTACACCAACACAATTTCACATATTAATATATTTGCTTCCTAGTGATATCAATATTGCTTCACGTCGCTGGAGAACAAGATGCGGTTGGTAGAGGTCTTGAAGGAGCTGCTGATGTGGAGGGGGTCACCATCAGTCAGATTTTGTTTGAGTTGGGCGGATTAACTTCTTTGCGATCTCCATGCGGAGGTGATGGATCCCCTGTAAACAAAAAATTACTGCGATACCTATAAAGGTCTCTCAAATTTAGCAACGGTAGTCAGCATGTTAGTGTGCTTTCTTGAATCAAGATTGCTATTGACCTGATAGTGTCCTTTGAAGCATACAACATTTACACATGATGCAAAAATACACAAGTACATAAGGATGGATGCAACAATTTATAGAGAAGAAGCAGGGAAATCTATCGCAGGAAGCACATATGAGCCCATACAAGGAAAATATGTCTGCACCGCCATGGCGATCCTGCCCACGTCATTATCTATACGGATTTGCTAATTCTCAGGTGCAGTCACGTGTCCCACCGTCCAATTTTGTTTGCCAAGATTTGTGCTTTTTTTCGAGCGCCAACCAGTACGTCGCGATGTTTTCTCGTTCAAGTTGGGTCGTGAGGATGTTTTGTCTCTCTTTTCCCTGTCTGGGCCTCTGTTTTGTCTAGCGGGCCTTTTGCGTGTTGCGTTGTTTTGTCTGGACTGTTTGTTCCCCACAGAGCTGCTGCTTTTTGAAACAGTGCACATGACAGAGGAGAGGGGAGGATAAGCGAGCTTAGGTAGTGGAGGAGCAAAATCGGTGGAAGTGATACGTCATAAACATATCCATAATTTCTGATATTCCATGTTGTTTTCATACTATATGCTACACGTTTCCTTGACACTTTATGTCATTTTTATCGATTGTCTGGGACTAACCTATTGACAAGATGCCACAGAGACAGTTCCCGTTTTCTGTTGTTTTTTATTTCAGAAAAGTTGTTCTGAAAATATTCTTGGAATTGGACGATTCGAAAGCCAAAAGTTTTAGAAATCTGTCGCGCACACGGAGTCCGGAGGGGGGCACAGGGGCCCCACACCATAGGGCGCCCACCCTATGGCCGCCCCCAGGGGTGGTGTGGGCCCCCTGGTCGCCCACCGATGTTGCCCTCTCGCCTATTTATACCTCTTGGGAGGTTAACCCTAAATATACGAGTCTTTTCCATCAAAAACATCCGCAGCCGCCGTCATCGTCAACCCTAGTTCGGGAGGGTTCTGGAGCTATCCCCGGCACCCTGCCGGGAGGGGGAATCATCACCGGAGGGCTCTACACCACCATGCCCTCCTCCGGAATGATGCGTGAGTAGTTCATCCTTAGACTACGGGTTCATAGCAGTAGCTAGATGGTTCGTCTCCCCTCTTTATGCTTCATGTTTAGATCTTGTGAGCTGCCTAACATTATCAAGATCATCTTATTGTAATGCTACATGTTGTGTTTGCTGGGATCTGGTGAATATTGAATGCTATGTCCAATGATTATCAATCTATCATGTTCTTTCATGTTTATGTTATTTATGATCTTGCATGCTCCCCGTTGCTAGTAGAAGCTCTGTCCAAGTAACTCCAAGAGGGAGTATTTATGCTCGATAATGGGTGCATGCCTCCCTTTTACTCACGCTCGAGTGACAGAAATGTAACGGGCGGGGGATGTGTTGTTTCCATTAGGGAGAAAACAACGATGTTTACATTATTTACATTACACACTTTGCTTAATGCGATTATCTCTTGCTTGCAACTTAATACCCAAAGTTTGCTCGGATGACATTCCGAGGCTTGATTTTAGTCATAGATGCAGTTGGATAACGATCTATGTATCTTGTTGTAATTCCCGCATGAATCACATAGTAATCATCATGTCATGCATATGCACTACGGTGCTGCCTTTATATCTATCAATTGCCCAGTTGTGATTTGTTTACCCGACATGCTATCTATCTGTTTTGGAGAGACACCACTACTAAACTGTGGACCCCAGTCCATTTCCTTTATACTGATAATACAACCACTGCCATCACGGTTTTCATACTGTTCCTACTATTTTCCTACTGCCATCAATGTTCTCTTTTCATCTACTACAAACAGGTACTGTTTTCCACACCATATGTTTAACCTCTTTGTTTTCAGCAAAACCAGTGAGATTGATAACCTCACTGCTTCGTTGGGGCAAAGTGATTTGATTGTGTTGTGTAGGTTTCACGTTGCTGCTCAACCGGTAGTGCGTCCTGCCACATCAGCTGCATCAACCTTCGGAATTGGTTTCATTCTACTACTGGTCGATTCAACCTTGGTTTCTTTCTGAGGAAAACTTGTTGTTGTGCTCTTCATACCTTCCTCTTCAATGTGAGTATAATGATAATGTTACCATATATTCTTATGTTAAGGGAAATTATAACTTTTAGGATGTGGAACAAACTGAGGAATTTATTGCTTGGAAGGGTGTTTTCGAAATTTCCTGTTTGTTTGAAAGTATTGATGATGCACCCTATAAATACGAGATTTTTATGCTATACTTGAATATTGCTTTGATAATTACAAGGATTGTAATTACTATATAATTAAATATCTTAATAGATTCTCTCCCCCAAAGGGAGAGACTAATGCCTTGCAGGAATCTATGGAAGAAGAAATTGTTGAATCTCGAAGCTCATTGGATGGAAAAGAGGAGGAGAGTGATGATCAAGAGGAGGAATAATGGAGTAGCTACCCATGTCTACTTGCCAATGAGAGTAACTCTTTGACGCATACCTTATTTGATTGCCCTCCATTCTTACCAAAGGAGGATGAGTGTTATATTGATAATTGTGATGATCCTACTGATTATTTTGAAATATCCCTTTTTGATGAAATTGATACTTGCTATACTTGTGACCTTGATACTACTATGAATGAAACTTGTGAGAATGATATTGCTACTGTTATTTATGATAATCCATGCTACTTCGATAAATCCTATGATAATCCTCTATTTATTCCAACTATTGATATGCATGATAATGAGGAAGTTTGTTTAGAAAATTTGTATGATAATACTCTAGATGATGGTCCTATGTTACTTGATGTTATAAATTATAATGCTACTGAAAATAGGATTGCTATAATTAGTCCCATACGTTTTAAGAGTGAGCGATCATCTTGTTTTGTTATTGCTAAAAGTGGGAAATAAGAGGTCTTTATTTTTAATTTTGATCCCACTATTTTTGAGCTTGATATGAATTTATTCTTTTAGACCATGACAAACATGCTTCATGTTATAATTATGTTGTTGGGTTTGTTCATGATGCTACTGAAAATTATTATGAGATAGGAAAATATGGTTGTAGGAATTTTCATGTTACTAAAACACCTTGTCGATTAGTCATCTCCACAAGTCCCTCGGATGATCCGGTAGGATTTCGATTAAGAGAACGAATAAGGCGCTGGCGACAATCGTCGGCTAACAGGGGCAAGATTTACCTAGGTTCGGGGCCCTCGTAGAGGTAAAACCCTTACTCCTGCTCTTTTGATCTGTATTATGAGTAGATCGATTACAATGGTGGGTGCGCAAGCTGAGAGATAGATCTCGAGTTATGGCTATGGTGGTCAAAAGTAGACTGGATTCCCCTCCCCGTGGTTCTCCCAGCCTTTTTATAGATAGCTGGGTTCCAAACCGTCCGGGGGGTTACAAACCCTAGCTCTAGGTCGGCAGAACTTTCCTTCTTGACCCGCAAGTTTTGCAGGTGGACTTCCACTGCGCCTTGCTTTCGGCCTTGGACCGGGTAGGCCCACTCGACAGGTCCTGGAGTCACCCCCACGTCAGTAGCCACCCAGTGTTTATTCGACTGAGAATAGTCGGGTAAGCACTCAAAGCCCGTCCATGGATATCGCGACTGGTCATTTTAGTCGCCTGACTTCAAGGGCGTGTACCCTGTATGGGATGTACTCGAGTATCGAGTGGTAAGTGTGCCTTGTGTTGGATCTTTTCGCAGAAGGATACATCTCAGTCGCTTGGCTCTCTTGAAAGATCAGGGCCAATTAATTGCATCTCGGGCAAAAACAGTTCTGGCCTACACGAATCTGAGACCTCCGACTCGAACTCTGCGAGGTGATTGTTGCGACTGGGCCGTTGAGGTCTTATAAAGTCGAACTTAACCTTAGAGTGGTACCCGGCGCGTCCGCTAGGATTTTTCTTCGTGTTGTTGACACGGAAAGTTTGCTGGAGGACACAGCATGACTGCGATTCCAGTCCCACAGGAGAGATCCTTGGGTCTTACCTTCGTACTCGAAATAATACGGCATCCATATGTGCCTAGTCGGTCGAACGATCCGGGTTTAAAATGATGCGTGTGTACATCATGAGGTAGAGTTGCGGGAGCCGCATACTCGCGATTTTACCTTGGATGCACTGTAAGTGCTATCTTTTGTGTTTCTTTGAGCGAGATAATCTTATTTTCCTTGATCTTGTACGAAAGGGATTTCGTGTTATGAAGCTTATACAAAATAAATTCCGTGTCAATGTATCTATACGAAAGAGATTTCATGTTAGAATGCCCATACGAAAGAGATTTCGTATCAGGGTGCCCATGCAAAAGAAGTTTCGCGTCCTGATGCTTATACGAAAGAGTTTTCGTGTCGTGAGGTACGCAGTGATGTCACTGCGCACTCTCCTGCTCCTGATGGGACGTGACGAAGTGGGGCAGAGCGTGCGGGGCCCACCTTGTCAGTTTTTTGACAGGAAAGAAACGGTTGTGCTTCGGTTAATCCGTTGGTCGCGCTGTAAATACGCACGATCTTTTCGTACGAGATCGTGCGGGGGTAACCGCCCCTGTCTCTTCGTTTTTGCTTCACACCTGGCGGTGGCGATGAGTGGCACGTTCGTGGATCAACGGCTCACGTTGGCCTATCACCGGTATAAATAGTGGGTCTTAGGGGAAAGGTAACTTTCCCGGCCCTCATTCGTCTTCTTCCTCCTCTGCGCACACCTCCTCTTCTGCGAGCACGAACCAGGTTCTAATGGAGGGAGGCAAGAAACGCGGTGCCGCTGTGGCGTCCGGCAAGGAGGTGGCGAGCGCCTCCGCGGCGGCCCCGGTGAAGAATATGGGCGATTGGCGCCCGTCAAACACCACGAAGAAGAGCATCCTCGAGATACAGATGGAGGGACTGCTCCCTCCCGAGTACTCCAAGCGCGTTCAGATGTCCACGAAGAAGGAGGAGATGCCCAATCCCCTCGCCACCGAGCGCGTTGCATTCTTGGAGCACATTTCCCGAGGTTTGTCTTTCCCCCTCCATCCCTTCCTTGTCGGGCTGTTGTATGTTTATGGCATACAGCTGCACGACCTTCCCCCTAATGCGATACAACACATTTCATGTTTTATCGCGCTTTGCAAGTGCTTCCTCGGCATTCTCCCGCACTGAGGGATCTGGAAGGCCATCTTCCAAGTGCGTATCTTTCGGGAGAAGAAAATGCCAGGCGAAAGAACTGGAGAGCCGCTGAGGACTGGAGGCTTCGGTATCCAGGAGAACAAGGATGTTCCCTACCCGGAGAAGAGCTTCGTCGACTCAGCCCAAGGGTGGTGCTGAAAGTGGTTTTGACGTCGAAGACAACAGCGCGGGTGGCGTTCCAGAATTCCACCCGTTCGTTGTTTTGAAGCGGCGGAAGTCCTGGACGCATTCGCTCTCAGCCGAAGAAGTCAAGGTTGTCACCCCTCTACTCGCAAAAGTGGCGCGCTTCCGCGATAAGGAGCAGGGAACTCCGCTGAACGGGATACACTTGGCGGGTGTATTTCTGCGCTAGAGGGTCCATCCTCTTTAAAAGAGGTCAACCACCCTGTGAGAGTACGTGGTCATCAACGACCGGAGTCGAACGTGCGACGACATCCTTTCGAATGCAGAATTCGACAAGAAGATCGCGGCTATCACCAATTTGAAGAAGGGAGAGAGATACTCGACGTGCCCTCTCACCCCATTCGATCTCGGGAACCTCCCGACTGAGGTGAGTTTCTTAACCTTCTTCTTTGCTTTGTATTTCTTCTTGTTTTGGGTTTTTGTCGATTGAAACACCTCTTTTTCTTATTTTTGTCTTCGCAGAATGAGGACGTGGCAACGTGCTACCCGCCAGTTTCTGCGGATGAAGGTGTCTCAGATCTTCTGGGGAGCAACGTTGAGGCCCCTCCCGAGGCTAGCGTCGTAGACGCGGAGTCGAGCTCTGAACGAGAGGAGGTGGACGAGGAGGAAGAGTCGGATTACGAGCAACTTCGTCGTCGCAAACGCCGCAAGCCGGAGAAGGCTGAGGTCACCTCCAAGGACAATTCCTTGAGTGATGATCGTGTCGAGGAGGTCGAGCCCATCCGAGCAACTCCCCTCAACGTGCTTCCTCCCGTCATCCGCCAGTCGAAGATCTCCACCGCCTGGAACCCAGACAACCTTGATGATGATGAGGAGGATGAGTGAGTTCCGTCTGTTATATCCTTTCTCGCAAATTTGCCTTCTTCTTTTCTGATTCTAACTTTTGCAGCAGTCTTGCGACCATCAGCGCGGATCATTTTGCTTCTTCGACTCCGTCCGTGAAAAGGAAGGAGGTTGTCGCGGACCCTGCTCCAGCTATAAATCCTACTCGAAGACCTCCAAGCCCGGAAAAGGTGGTCAACGTTTCAAAGTACGCGATGCCTCTCTTGGAGGGCGGGCGTCCTGGAGATGTCGGGGCGTCATCGAGCAGGGAGATCTCGGCTAGCTCGGCCGATCCCTTGTCCACCGCGCAGGGGCAAGGTAAAGTGTTTTTATTTTTTCTGCAACTTGTCTTCCTCTTTTTCTTTTACCGAGTGCACGGCAGTGCGCCCGATGGGAGTAGCCCCCGAGTCTATGGTCGACTGCTTGCAGTTGGCCATGGAATCAAGTCAAGATTTTGTTTTCTTCTCTGTTTCTTGGTTTTGGTTTTCATCGGGGGCACGGCAGTGCTCCCGATGGGAGTAGCCCCCGAGGCTATACTTGACTGTGTATAGTCGTGTATAGGGTCAAGTGATATCTCTCTAATTCTGCAAGGAATTTTGCAGGCTGTTCTTGATTCCCTGGCGGCTTTTGGGCGTCGGCTTCTTTCGGATGAGGTGGAATGTGCTTCTCTTCGGGAGGAGCGCGACCAGCTTGTCCAAGATGGTCTCTCCCTACGGGGTGAGCTGCCACGCGCCTCTTTCTCTAGTCCTGTTTCTTTCTGGTCGCAACTGTTATTTTAATTACACCCTCTATGCTGCAGATGAGGTTAGTCGCTTGAAGTCTAAGAAGGCAGAGGCTACCTCTCGGGTGAAAGACCTTGAGAAGGAGGTGGAGTCTACTCAAAAGGAATTGGAGTCCATGCGCAAGCATTCAGCTGACAGTCTCGCGGGAGCCCAGGACGCCTTGAAGCAGCTGGAGGAGGCGAGTGTGAAACATGACAACGATTTGGTCGGCGTCCTCCATCTGTTGGCCCAGACTCTGGCTGGTGAGTCATGCTCGAATTTCTTTCGACTGCGGCTTGTTATTTTCTCTTTCTGACGTTTATCTGCTCCATCTTTGTTTAGGTGCTATTGGAGTTGGGCTGGAGCTACCCGAAGGGGACGTGTGCACTCAGCTGCAGGAGCACGGGAACAAGGCATGCTTCCTCATCCGCGATGTTGCCCAAGTGCTGACGCAACTGCACCAACGATTGCTCGTGGATGTGCCGGTTCCGCCAACTCTTGGTGGCCTCCTGCAAGTTTTCCTTGGCAAAGATGATCCCCTCTAGGAGTACTCCCTTGCGCAGATCGAGTGCGGAGCCAAAACGGCTATCCAATTTGCCCTGGCGCACGACGTCTCGGGTGACCTGGATAAGGTGTACTCAGAGCTTCCTCGAGACGCGCTGGGAAAAAAGGTAGCGCTTCGACCTTTTGGCGATCGTGCAGGGAGGCTTGCGAAGACGCTCTCCGGGGTAGTTTCCCGCGGCCGTGGTGGAAAGCCTGGTGCGAGTGGAGCTACCTCAGTAGTTCCTTAGATCGATCGCTATATCTGTATGTTTTATGTGTAATGAATCTTGGAATGCATCCCGTACTTTGTTCTTCAATCGAGATGTTTTGAAAGTGTCAGTATTTTGTTATCGCGCCTTACTTTGTGTTCTCCCGATGGGAGTTGCCCCCGAGCACTCGAACATTTTGTGTAGTAAAATCGTCGAGTGGGGTATGACTCTGTCTCTGAAACTTTGTTGTTCTTTCCAGGTGGTGGATTCCAGAGGAGGTTCGTCGAGTGGAGTTGTTCCTACGACTGAGCCATTGATTATGGCTGCCAGTATGCTTGCTTCACTTCGTGACCATGTCTCGGATGGCGAGCGTAAGCTCAAGGCTCTGCGAGGTGTGGCGGATGTTGCCAAGTCGAAGCAGAAACTTGCTGTGGATCGCGAACAGTTTGTGATGGAGGAGCTGGCGAGCGTTGCGAAGGGCATGCTTTGTAAGTCCCGCGAGCCCCCGGGTACTATTTGTTTATTCCTGCTTGTGATTTGACGTGTTTGCTGTCCATGCAGTTGTTGAGCCCGATGGTGTGTGTGAGGGTCACTGGGTGGACAATCATATTGTTCATGAGTCAAGCAGCTCCAAACCTCACGCGAGCAATTTCTGGTCTGACCGCAGCAGAGGTTTCGTCTTGGCTACCCTGCAGTACCGGGCGAGTCAGGCTCAGCTTTTTGTTGAATCTTGTCGGGAGGCCCTTTCTTCTGTCCATCGGGCGTTTTACCCCTTTGGCGTTGTTGCCGATAGCTTGAGTGGCTTGCTGAGGTTATTTCGTCGGGTGGGGGATGTTCGAGAGTGCGTGTGTCAGCAGCTCATTTGTGGTGCTCAGGTGGCGCTAGACTTTGTGCGTCTGTGGCATCATGAAGTTACTTTCAATTCTGTGGCACGACTCCGTGACACCCAAGGGCCACCTGTAGATTTTGTCCCTCGTTATGAGGTTGTGCGGCCTGCGGCGGAGCGGATTGTTTAACTGACCGCGGTGGAGACTGAGCGACTCCTGAAGAGGCGGCTGCTCGGCAATAGCTATAGTTGATAAGGTGTATATACCTTGTATGTTTAGTTTAAGGTGTGTTAAGGTGTGTACCTTGTGACCTTGTATGTTAATTCAATTAGTTAAGGTGTTTATAAGGTGTGTACCTTGTTACCTTGTAAGATATTTTGTCGTGCGTAAGCACTCGAAGATTTGTTGATGCTAGTTTGATGTAGCTCCCGTGTGTTGGGGTGTGACCGTTTGTTTAGCATGTAAAAGAAAAATGTAAAAATAAAGAATAAAGATTGCGACTGGATAGTCTTTGTAGCTATGGTTGAGAAACCATGTTTTTATTGTGATGGTTGAGAAGCCATGTATTTGCTCGGGCTACAACGTGGCTGGTACAGCCTTATTTTGCGATTGATGTACTATCCTAGGGATAGAATTTCCTCAGGTGCGTGATACGTCTCCAACGTGTCTATAATTTCTGATGCTCCATGATAATATTATGCCAATTGCTACATGTGTTCTCCCTTCTTTATGTCATTTTTATCGATTTTCCGGACTAACCTATTGCAAGATGCCACAGAGCCAGTTCCCTGTTTTCTGTTGTTTTTAGTTTCAGAAAAGTTGTTCTGGAAATATTCTCGGAATTGGAAAATTCAAAGCCCAGAAGTCCTATTTTCCCCGGAAGCATCCAGAAGACCGAAGAGGAGTCGAAGAGGGGCACCGGGGGGGCCCACACCATGGGGTGGCGCGCCCCCCTTGGCCACGCCAGGGGGTGGTGTGGGGCCCCCAGAGCTCCACCGCCTCTGCCCTTTCACCTATTTATTCCCCCGGGATGGAAAACCCTAGATACCTGATCAAATATCCCCGAAAAGTTCCACAGCCGCCATCATCGTCAACCCTAAATCAGGGAGGTTCTGAAGCTGTCCCCCGGCATCCTGCCGGAGAGGAGATCATCACCGAAGGCTTCTTCATTACCATGCCCGCCTCAGGAGTGATGCGTGAGTAATTCATCCTTGGACTACGGGTGTATAACAGTAGCTAGATGGTTGTCTTCTCCTTATATGCCTCAATGTTTAGATCTCGTGAGCTGCCTAACATGATCGAGATTGTTCTTATGTAACTCTATGTGCTGTGTTTGCTGGGATCCGATGAATATTGAACTTATGCGAAGTTGATTATAGTCTTTTATTTTATATGTTATTTGTTATCTTGCATGCTTTCCGTTGCTAGTGGTTGCTCTGTCCAATTAGTTGCTAGTGACTCCAAGAGGGAGTATTTATGCTCGATAGTGGGTTCATGCCTCCTTTTCGCCTGTGCTCGAGTGACAGAAACATGACGGGGGAGGATGTGTTGTTGCCACTAGGGAGAAAACAGCGGTGTGATTGCCTACGTGTACAATCATTGCTTACATTACACACATTGTTTAATGCAATTATCAGTTGCTTGCAACTTAATACCTAAGAGGGTTCGAATGATAACCTGAGGGTGGATTATTAGTCATAGATGCTGTTGGATTACGGTCTATGTATATTGTTGTAATGCCCGTACTAAATATCATAGTAGTCATCATGTCATGGATGTGCACTACGGTGCAACCTTTATTTGTCAATTGCCCAGCTGTAATTTGTTCACCCAACATGCTATCTTTTATGGAGAGACACCACTAGTGAACCTATGAACCCCGGTCCATTTTCTTACACTATTAAACAAACCACTACAATTTACTGCTTTGTTTACTTACTGCAAGCATACATTATTTTCCACACTATACGTCTAATCTTTGTTTTCAGCAAGACCAGTGAGATTGGCAACCTCACTGTATCGTTGGGATAAAGTATTTTGGTTGTGTTGTGTGTAGGTTCCGCGTTGTTGCTGACACCGGTGAGCCATCACCACTGTCAGTGGTATCAACCTTCCGAAGATCCTCTTTCTCCTACTGGATTGATAACCTTGGTTCTTAAATGAGGGAAATTCTTATTGCTGCACTCACCATACCCTCCTCCTGGGGTTCCCAACACGCTATCAAGGCATCATTGAGGCATAGCATCAGTGCGCCACGTTCCATGGGTTGGAGTAGATGCCGCCTGTCTTTGGGTCCTTCAAGCGATAGGCACCGCCTGGGATGACTTCGTGTATGATGAAGGGTCCCTCCCATGGTGGCTCTAGCTTGTGTCCCTTTTCTTGCTTCAGTCGTAGCACCAGGTCACCTACCACAAAGGATTTATGGCGTATGCAGCGACTGTGGTGGTTGCGCATCGATTGCTGGTAGACGGCGGATCTTGCGAGGGCGATGTCCCTGATCTCGTCCAGTGCATTCATATCTTCTGCGAGTGCCTTGTTGGAAGCTTCTTCGCTATATGCGATAACTCGTGGAGCGCTAAACTTGACGTACTCAGGTAACACAGCTTCAGCTCTGTATACCATGAAGAATGGCGTGTACTTTGTTCGAAGGCTCCATAGCACCGATGGTAGTTCTTCAGCCCAATGCCCTACTGATGTGCGTAGTCGGGTGAATAGCCGCTTCTTTAGGCCAGCCGAAACTAATCCGTTGGATCGTTCGGCATGGTCGTTAGTTTGCGGGTGCGCCATCGAGGGGAAGCTGAGGGTTATCCCTTTTTCCTTGCAGAAATCTTGCGTCTCCTTGGCTGTGAAGTTGGTCCCATTATGTGTGATGATATTGTGTGGAACACCGAATCTGCACACGATGGATTCGAGGAATCTCATGGCGCACTCGGCGTGTTGCGACGTGACCGGCATGGCCTCTATCCATTTCATGAATTTTTTGACTGCGGCCAGCGGGTGAGTGTATCCTCGGGGTGTTGATTTCCGTAGAGGTTACACCATATCGAGCCCCCATTGAGCAAAGGGCCAGGAGATGGGGATCATGTGGAGCTCTGTGGCCGGTGTGTGTGTGGCTTAGGAGCGAACTTTTGGCAGGCACTGCACCTATCGACGAGGTCTTTGGCGTCTCTGGCTGCCGTGAGCCAGTAGAATCCTACTCGAAAAGCTTTCCCCACGATTGCTCTCTAGCTTGCGTGATGCCCACTGTCGCCTTGGTGTATATCGTGGAGCAGTTCCTTCCCGTCCTCGGGTGCGATACACCTCTGGAGCACTCCTGATATGCTTTGCTTGTATAGTTCTCATTTTACCACCCGAAAGGATTTGCTGCGTCGAACGATCTGTCTCGCCTTGCAAATGTCTTCTGGGAGCTGTTAGTTTGTCAAGTAATCGAGATATTTCTGCGTCCAAGTTAGCTCGACCAGGAAAACTTGCCTTGAGATGTTATGGATGAGCTCGATGAAGGCAATTGGTTGACTGGCCTCCGTTTCTGTTGTCGCGGGTGTCTCTGCTTGCGTTTTGACCTTGACTGACCTTTTGCTTATTCTCTCGAAGTAGATTCCTGGTGAACAGGGGTGTTTGTTGACCCTATGTTCGCCAGTCCGTTTGCTTCTTCGTTGCTTGATCGTGTGATGTGCTTCAGCTTGCACCCTTTGAAACTTCCTTCGAGTAGGTTGTACATGTCGCGATAGGCGACCATGTTATCCGCAACAGCATCGAACTCCTTCATTGTCTGTTGCACGATAAGATTAGAGTCTCCGTATATCATCAATCGAGGGGCTCTGCAGGCAATCGCCATCTCCATGCCGTGTAGGAGCGCCTCGTACTATGCATCGTTGTTGGACGCTGGATCGTCATGGGGGAAGTCGAGTCGCAGGACATACTGGAGCTTGGCGCCCCTTGGTGATATGAGGATTACTCCAGCTTCGGCTCCCTCGTTTCTTTTTGACCCGTCGAAGTACATGATCCAGTTGCTCGTGTATTCTGGGGGTCCCGGAGTTTGCAGCTCCGTCCACTTGCTCAGGAACTCTACGACCACCTGAGATTTGAGGGCGTTACGTCCTGTGTATATTATATACTAGGCGCCTAGCTCGACGCTCCACTTTGCGGTTCTTGCGGATGCCATGGGATTGTTCATGATAGTACCGAGTGATATGTCGTTTATCACCGTGACAGTATGCTCCTGGAAGTAGTGTTTGAGCTTGCGGGCTATAAGGACCACTCCATACACGAGTTTATGGTAGTGGGGTTATCGTTGTTTGCACAGTGAAAGTACCTCGCTGATGTAGTACACTGGTCTCTGAGCACCGTATGCTTTTTCATCCTCTAGCCGCTCGACGACAATTAATATGCTGACCACTTGATTTGTTGCGGCTAGGTAAAGATAGAGAGGTTCCCTTTCCTGCGGTGTTGCCAATATGAGCTTGCTCTGCAGCACTCTTTTCAAATCAACGAACGCCTTTTTGGCTTCTGGCATCCACTCGAACTTATCCGTTTTCTTCAGCAATTTGTAGAAAGGGAGCGCTTGCTCGCCTAGACTTGCGATGAACCTGCTGAGGGCTGCCAGTCGCCCTACGAGCTGCTGCACGCCGCGAAGATTTGTCGGTTCTTTCATCGTCAAGATCGCCTGAATTTTCTCCGGGTTTGCTTCAATTCCTCGGGCAGAGACCAAATAACCGAGGAGCTATCCAGCTGGAACCCCGAAGACGCATTTTGTCGGGTTGAGCTTGATTCTGTATATGTTGAGGGCGTCGAATGTCTCCCTGATGTCCTCGAGGACCGTGTCCTCCACTCAAGTTTTGATGATGATATCATCAATGTACACTTGTACATTCTTGCCAATGAGCTTGGCGAGGCATTTTTGCATGCAGCGCTGATATGTTGCGCCTGCGTTTTTAGCCCAAACGACATCATCGTGTAGCAGTATACACCGTGTGGTGTGATGAATGATGTGTTCTCCTCATCCTCCCGCTTCATCCTGATTTGGTTATAGCCCGAGTAGGCGTCCAGGAAGGAGAGGCGTTGACAACCTGCTGTAGAGTCCACGATATGGTCGATCCATGGTAACAGAAAGTTATCCTTGGGGCAGTGTTTGTTCAACGACGTGTAGTCGATGCACCCGCGAAGGATGTCAGTATTTTTCTTTGGGACTAACACCGGGTTTGCTAACCAGGTGGACATATTAATTTCCCTCATGAACTTGGCGGCTAAAAATCTGTTCACCTCTTCTCCGAGTGCTTTCTGTTTCAGTTCGGAAAAGCGTCGGGTGGTCTGTTTGACTGGCTTTGCATCTTTAAACACTTCAAGTGAGTGCTCGGCAAAATCCCTGGGTATTCCTGGCATATCTGAGGGTTGCTAGGCCAAAATCTCCCAGTACTCACGGAGGAGTTCGACGAGCGCGCTTTCCTATGCGGATGATAGGGTGGTGAACACGATCGCCTTGTCGGGTGCACTTGATGTTTTCGAGTGTCGCTGCTTGGGCTGAACTCGAGTTCTGGGGCATTCTTTTTGGTGAGCGGCATCACAGAGTTATCCGTGGTTTTTGCTAGCTCCTCTTGCATCCCGAAAGATTTCACAATTTTGTTGAACTCGTTGGCACACTTGTCTGGCTTCTGGAAGTCGCCGTTTATGGTTATTGTGCCGTATTCCCCTGGGAGTTTTGAGCTTGAGGTAGGCATAATGGGGTACTGCCATGAATCTCGCGAATGCCGTTCGGCCGAGAATGGCGTGGTATTGTGATGGCCAGTCGACCACCTCAAAGTCGAGGAATTCTCTCCTGTAATTCTTAGGGTCTCCGAGTATCACCTCTAGATTAATTGTTCCGAGTGGTCGGGCAGCTTTCCCTAGTAATATCCCGTGGAAGGATGTTTCTGATTCTGCGAGTTCGTCTAGGTTCTTATTCATCTTGCGGAGTGTGTCCGCGTATATGATATTGATTCCGCTGCCACCATCCTCGAACACTCGGGCTAGGTCGTAGTTGCCTATTTGCGCCTGGATGACGAGCGCGGCGTGCCCTGGTCGATACACTCGTGGAGGGTGGTCCTCTTTGGAGAAGGTTATCGGCTTCTCTGGCATCTTCAGATATTCAGTCTTGGATGGTGGAGCATGTACTTCCATGTTAACTTGGCGTGTGTTTTTCTTCTGGACTGTGCGGGACGGGAATACCTTCTGTATCATTCCGAGGAGTCCGTGTGGATTTGGGTATCCGTTAGCTCCTTGGTTTGCGGCGGGTGGCGCTGGTAGCGCGGCTAGCACCACGTTCTGGTGTACTACAGGTGGAGGCAAGGGTGGTTGTTGGTATCCTCCCGGTAGTTGCGGGTATCCCTAGCTAACGGCGAACCTGTGCTTCTTTGTGTACGCCTCATGGGTGTCCTGGAACTTTCGGCAGTCTTTGAGGAGGTGAGTGGCCTTGGTTTCGCCCGTGCGCTTATCTGTAAACAGATGAAGAGAGCAATATTCGTCAAGGTCTTCCTCGGGAGTTTTATCGTCTAGTTTTGGTTTCCAATCGCGATTTCCGCGGGATCCGCTATCGTGATTTCTCGTGAACTCCACCGCCACCAGTTCCGATTGGTCATCCTGGTCATAGTGTTTTCTCTTCCTCTTTCGACGGTCGCCGTTGCGGTCCTCTTCGGGCGTGGGTGAGGAAGTTTTCTCGTTATGCAGGGACTCCTCGCCATTGGCCCATCTGTCTGCTATTGCCATTAACTCTCCGATTGACTTGGGTGTAGATCGTCCCAATTCTTCTCGGAAGGCGGCGCGCCGGGCACCCCTGGTGAAAGCTTGACCGCGACTTCTTCTGATATGTTTCCCGCCATGTTCTTGAGTGTGGTCCATCTCTGAATATACTCACGGGTAGACTCGTCGCTTTTCTGCCTGCAGGCTCGCAGTTCCTCGATAGATGCTGGCCACTTGTATGTCGCCTGGAAGTTCTTCTCGAAGTCGCGGGTGAGATCGTCCCAGGATCTGTAGTGTGCACGTAGTCTTCCTTCGACCAAGCTACGGGCAGCGACCACGAGGTGCAGGTTTAGATACTACATGGCTGCTTTCTTGTTTCCGCGCTGGCATTTTACTGCGGTAAGATAGTCTGAAAGCCATGACTTGGGATCTTGCGAGCCATCGTACTTTGGGACCTCTGTTGTGAGCTTGAATCTTTTGGGCATAGGTGCCTCGCGGATTTTGCAGCTGAAGCACATCGCGCCGCAAACTTCCTCGTCAAAGGAGGTGGATAGCGATCGGAAACGGTTCCTTCGGGCTCGAGCTCTGTAGACCTTGCTTTGCGCGATATCCCCACGCGCGTCGTGTTGAGTTCGGTCGCGATTATCATCCTGTCGCGGTTTCCTGATGCAGTGTCGCGACCGGCTTCCATGATCCCGTGGGCTGCTATCGCGGTTTCGCGGGCTATCGCCACGGCGTCTGGCTTCTTCTCCTCTGGAGAGGCGAGGTGATCCGTTATCTCCTCTCTTTGGCGACGTACTCTCGCGTCTGCGAGGTGTTTTGTCCACCCGAGGGGTTTTATCAGCTTCTGGGGTTGTCACGTGTTAGCGGCTCTGGGCGGCGATCGCTGCTCCGGCCATACCTAGCCCCTTCTGGACTTGTTGGTGTTGATGGAGGGATAATAACCCGGTAGGCCAACTCCAAGGTGTAATTTGGTCCCAAGGACGCTGCACGAGATCCGGCTAAGGATAAAAGAACTTCTAGAAGGCCCAAGATTGTAGGCCTCGTAACCCGGATTGTGGGTTACGGTAAGGAAAGTTAGGGTTTAATATGCAGTGACCGGGTAGGACTCAGGGTGCGCCTTGGGGGGGAAGCCAAGGGGTACGGGTGCTTTATAAACCCGCCCCCTAGGTCTAGTTAGAAGAGATACAAGAGTTCTAGCAATATCGCTTGATATCGAGCATCCAGTGTAACACGAGAGTTGAGTTAATATATCGAGATCGGAGACTCGGTGACTTGATTGCCGGCTACCAGATCAAGTTCCATCATGTTTTCCTCTGAGCTAAACCCTCTCCCAAACGCATGTGTCGTCTTGCCCCAAGATCAGTTACCCCCGGTAACATCTGCCGTGATTATCCCACGACAGTTGGCGCCCACCGTGGGGCCTGCGTCCAAAGGTGTTTACATCACTGGAGAAGCTCGGAAGAACATGGAGAATCTAGTCATCGGCGAGATCTACATCGACCACGAAGGAGAGAAGATGGTGGACGATTCCGGCTGGGGGCCAGAGTCGGATCACCTCGAATCCAGATCTATCATGACAATCGGCCAGATCAGCGTCTTCATCGGTATGGTACGTACTTTCGGTTCGATCCCTGACGACTTTGGGTTTGATTCTGTGTCAGGAAAGACCAGCTATATCCAATCAGATGGAGAAGAATCAGTTGGGACAACAAACCCGACAGAAGAGCCCACCACGAAGTGGGAACAGCCGGAGGAGCCGGCATGGACCCCGCGTGGCCGGGTCGAGAAAGAAGATGATACCGAATCTATCCTGCACCTACTGGAGAACCGGTACGAGGAACACAGCAGCGAAGAGGAGCAATATGGATTCGCGCCAAGCATTGCGCGCCGGGTTGCGGTTTACACGGCTCCCGCGACCAATCTCAACCAAGAGAACGTAACCGCGGCCGCAGCCGGGGCAGCACAAGCATTGACCCGGCAGCAGGGACCGGATAACGGAAACACGGTTTTGGCCCAGGTTGACGGAGAGTCGGCATCGGTTACCAGTCAAGCGCCAGAAAACGAGTTACAGGCGAACACGTTTGGATTCCTAGCAAACCGGACACCAGGAGCGGGTCCTTCCAATCCACAACATCCGGCCCTGTTCGACAACAATCTGATCCTAGATCCGACAGTTCTTGCCACAGTTATCACTCCAGAGAACGCGGCGGAACGTGTTAGGGATTTGGACGTAGCCCGTCGTGCATTAGAGCAGCAGAGAAGGCAAGTAGAGGCAGAAAGACAAGGGATGGCCACGCGACAACGCGAGCTGGATGCACTGGAAACCCGGCTCCGAGAGGAAACAACTAGAATACATCAAAGGCACCAAACCAGATTGCCGGCATTGGGAGGAGTCATAAACCCGGCTGCGCTGTTTATCACGCGTCAGGATCAGCCGATCCCAGCGGCAAATCAAGGAACCGCCCCTCAGCCAACAACCGGAGGAGTACAACCGGTAGACACGCAGGCCGGGTTACCCGTACCACAGACTGGAGTTACTACCGGTAATACTGTACCACCACCACCACCACCACCACCATCACGTTTTCGCACACCAGCGGGTCATTACAACAATCCCATGGACAACGTATACGCGGCAACGCTTGCACTGAATCAAATCCCCGTGAGAGAGTCACCCCACGCAGAGGAGACCCGGCGGGCGATAGATATGCTGCGCACTGCGGTGGCACAACAAGTTAATTACCCGGATCACAGAAGTGGAATGCATGGGACACCATATGTCAGCCAACAGCAAGGTAATGCCGGCAATATGCAGACAAGTTCGGCACGGCGGAGGGAAGAGCAGCAGCAAATGCCGCCTCCTCCACACATTCAGGCAGTACCAGCAGCGTCAGCAGCACAGGCCATCGTGGATAGTTCCAGAGCCAGGAGAGCCGTGGCCGGGTCTGCGGCACATGGGCCACCAGCAGTACCGCGTCCAGCTGTACCCCCTGCAGGATCACACGTTTCCCGAGTAAGACCAGCTTCAACCATTCTTGCAGGACCCAAGTGTCTTTCGGATATCATCAGGGCTGAACCTTACCCGGAAAAGTTCAAAGAACCGGGTAAAGTAGTGAATTATGAGCCGACTATGGATCCGGAAACATGGTTGAGCAGTTATGAGATGGCCATGTCGATTCGCAATGCGTCCGAGAATCTTCAAGCCAAATTCATGTATCTAATGATGTCAGAGGGAGCAGCAAAGTTATGGTTCACCAATCTACCGGAAGGATCTATCAAGTCATGGGGAGAACTGAAAACTGCGTTTAGCAAGCACTTTCACGGGACGTGCAGAAAGTTATTCACTATTGATGACCTAGAGCGATGTGTTCAGAAGAAGGGAGAATCGGCGCGCAGCTGAGTGCGCCGGGTTATGGAAATACTTCATTCATCTACAGATATTCAGCCCAAGGATGCGCTACAAGCTATGGCAAAGACCTGCAAATACACACCTTTAGTACAAAAGTTAACTCGCATGAAATCTAGTCGGAATGCTTCAGAGGTTACGATGGGAGAACTGATGGATGCATGCAACAAACACGCCGCAACGGACACTACGGAAGAGGAAACTGACGATAAAAAAGCAAAGGTAAACACAAGTAATAATGGAAGAACCGGTAATGGATCAGCGCCGGGTAACAACGGAAACAGCCAGAACAAGCGCCCGTTTGAGGGAGGCTCCGAGTTTGTCGCCAACACTGAAGCCGGATCTTCAAGACCTAGGGCAGATGGAAACTTCAATACTGGAAATCACAATGGAGGAAACTATCAAGGGCCACCAAGGCCGAGTAATAATTGGGACATCTTCAGAATGGCATGCCCGAAGCACAGCAGGAACGGTAGGCCACCTAACCACTCCTTGGAGCAGTGCGCCGATCTACAGAGGTGGAAGAATGAGGAAGTGAACAGAGCCATGCGAGGTGCAGGTCGAGGAGGAGGACCGGGCCCAGGTGGAAACCCGGGCAACGGCCCACCCCCAGCTGGTAACCTGGCAGCCGGAAATCAAGGTAACAACCAAGGGGGAGCTGGAGGTTTCCAGGCCAACCCCAAGCAGTTGGGTCAATATCACGTGCATACTACAGGAAGTTCCAACAAGGACAAGAAGATACTGAAACAGGCGGTAAACTCGGTGTCCTCGGCTGTTCCAAGATACCTGAGGTGGTCAGAACAGGACGTAACATGGAGCAGAAGGGATCACCCGGAAAGAATAGAACACCCGGGAGTTTTAGCATTGGTAGTTGCACCGCAGGTCAATGGATATGAGCTGAAAAAGGTCCTAATGGACGGTGGAAGTAGCATCAATATACTGTATTGGGAAACCTTTCTACGCATGGGTCTCAAGGAGTCTCAGCTACAAAAAAGTTCAACAATTTTTCATGGGATAGTGCCGGTTCACTCAGCATGCCCCGAGGGAAAAATCGCATTGGAGGTAGCTTTTGGGGAATCAAAGGACAATTATCGAGTCGAGTGGCTCACTTTTGAGGTGGTCAAATTGCGCAGTCCTTATCACGCGCTATTCGGAAGACCGGCTTACGCTAAATTCATGGCTAGACCGTGTTATGTGTATCTACAGCTAAAAATCCCGGGTCCTAAACAGACCATCACCATACATGGAAACCGGGACATAGCGGCTGAGTGCGATGAAGGAGATGCAGCAATGGCTGAACAAGCGTGTAGAAAAGAGGAACTCAAATATTACCGGTCTCAAGCAGACCCGGACGACAGAACAGCCTTGAAAAAGCCGAGTACTGAAGGCGAAAGGGCAAAGCTCAAGGCAACACGAGATACCAAGATGGTGGCTTTCATCAAGGGTGATTCACTCAAACAATCCACCACGAGAGAAGAAATTGCGCAGCCGTTCACAGCCAGCCGCGTCATGGAAACGCCTTATCCGGATTGGTTGGCAAACTCGGTACTCATAGTAAAAAAGATCAACAAGTGGAGAATGTGCATCGATTACGTCAGTTCCGGACAAAATCCCAAGAAGAACTAAAACAATGTAGCGGGCAGCAGGTTTCAGACGCACTCTTTTCCTATCAAGGGTACCTAAGGGGACTGGAAGGTTTTTAATGAGGCGGCCTGCTGACCCAAACTTTCTCGTATCAATAAAGAGATGGTTATCAAATCCTATTTTGTTATGATCTTTACTTCGGTTACAGGTAAGCATTATTTATTGCTATCAGTACATCAGTATCATCAAGTATGTTGCACGTATATAGGTCCTGGGGGCTGATTGCTTGAACAGCACAGTTGCAAACCCAAGGACACGGCCTTGATGCCTATGAGTTATGAGGGCCGATTACTCGCAAACGAGTACGGCTGCAATCTTATAACCGGACAAAGGAGCCAAATTTTCTTGACTTTTCTTACTTAAGCTCGATGTGACTCGCACTAAAGTGGCATGATTTGCTCGCTTACGATTACAATCAGCCATGAAGCCCAATGGGACTTGCCTGACCCTGTTTTCGTATAGATGTAACAACATGATATCCACGCGAAAGCCGGCTTATAGTACAAGATTGTCGAAAGGGTCATCTAAACCACAAGTTATGCAGAGTATAAGGCTAATAGCTGGAAACTCAACGTTTATCAAGCATAACTTCAATACTAACGTGAAACGGCTCTAGGGCTTGGGCTTAGTAAAAACAATTTGTTCTCTGGAAAAGACCACACATCCCAGACTCGGATTTCGGGCCTTGGGGACTAGGGATTTTGAAACAGAAACAAGCTGTTACTAAGCTCAAAAAACCCTAACATCCGAGTCTTGGGGACTTGGGGACTTAGAGAAAAGTCCGCCTGTCAGAACCCACGATGCTCGGAAACCGAGTCTCACAAAAGAAACCATAAGGAAAGCCGGATATCGAGAATAAGCTCAAAAACCAGATAAATATCAAGTTCATCCAGAGGCCAGAAGAGGCACGAGGTATATCAAGGAATTACAGTACGTTACAAATCTTGGTACTAGTATCAAAGGTGCATAGGTGCACCGACAAAAGAATATATGTTTCGAGCAAGAGCAGCGAAACGACCAAGGTATCGTGATAGCATTTGTTTACTCGGCTTCTTGAGTAGGGTCCACACCCTTGCCCTTGCCCTCCAGGTCTTGGTCCTGGGCTTGCTCCGCAGCTCTCCCGGCATCATCACCCGGGTTCTTCGCATCAGGACGGACAGGCGGGAGGACAGCCGGTGTAGAAGTGGTTGGCTCCGATCCTAACTCGGCCTTCCTCTTCGCGGTTTCTTCCCTCTTCCTGGCCGAATCGGCAGCCCATTTTTCCAAAATGTTGAAGGGTGGGGGTGCTTCCTCCTTCACGATTTTGCCTTCAGCATCGTACGAACTCATAAGCGTACCCAGATCCATACTATCGGCCAAAGTGGTTGCCGAGTGACGCACTGCGGATTGTACGGCCTTGAAGTCCTTGGGCCCAAACTTGGAGCCGTCTGCTTTGAATTCTGGAAACCCGGATATCACTTTTGCCGGCTCAAGCTTAGGAAAATAAGCCTTCGCCAGCGCAAAGGCCCGGGTCATACCAATCCGGCATGCCGAGCGTTTCCAGATCTCGATCCATGCAGGCACAGTGGAGCAAGCTTGGATAAGATTTTCTTCATCCGGATATACCTCAGTCGGCCACTTCACGGCATCTAATATATACTTGGTGCCGGCAAAGAAAGTCCGGAGCACAGTCTTTAAAGTTTTAGCCTTGGCAACAGCATCTCTTCTGGGGTTGCAAGGTTAGCACCTGCAGTTGAAAGAAAGAAAGGCCATATCAGTAATTCCGAGTATCATGTAACAAAATAGAGGCATGAAAGCAGTCAGCAGCAAGAAACTTACTAAGCAAGATACGATAAGTATCGGTAATTTGCTCCGACGGCTTTTTCAGGGCAGTTCGAGCAGTGGTGCACCTTTTATTATATTTGGAAACATTTTTCTTCAAAGTTTCCACTTCATCCTCAAGGGCCTCTCTCCGCTTTACCTCGGCAAGCAGCAGTTGTTCGGTCTTGAGCAAAAGTTCATCAGACCGGGTGGCCTGAGCCTGTGAGAAACCAAAGTATAAGAATTAGTCGGGTATCATGGCAAGCCGATTATCGCGCAGAATACCGAGCACAATTTCAACAAATTATACTCGGCACTTGGGGACTAGATGGATAAGAAGAGATATTAGGTAACATTACCTGGTGCTCCGCTGCCATGCGCTCTAGCACATCTCTCTCCGAGGCCTTCATAGCAAGGAGAGTGTTCATCATCTGATCAAAAGTTTCGTTGCCCAAATTGGAAGACCCGGGACCTTGGGGATTTGGAGAAGGGACTCTCCTCTTGGTGCGAGAGGGTATCCGGGTCGTCCGAGTATTGGAGCCTGGTGCCCTTTCTCCCGCGCCCAAGTCTGCAGCTTCTTCCTCCTCGAGTATGTGCGAGGCTATGGGATACTCGGCCTCTCGGTCGGCTGGGTTTATTGGTGGCACTTGTTGTCCTTCTCCGCCAGCTGCGGCATGCATATCATCAGTCAGGTTCTCCGTATCCGGGTCATCGGTCTCCATATCTTCTTGGTCACTAACAGTGACCGCGGCTCTATGGACAATGTAAGCAGGCAGTTAGCGTATAACTGGAAAAAAGCGATGAAAAGGTGATAAAGCATCAGGAAGGGAACTTTACCCGGGATTCACCACGAAGTCCGAGGGGAGCTCACTGCTGGACCCAGATGAAGCTGAAAAACATCAAGCAAGACATAGGATTATCCTGTAAGGGGATGGTTCAGAAAGGCGTTGATACCCAAGAAGGAATTAGTCAAATACCAGCGCGTTGAGCCGGAGACGATGAAATGCCCGGATTAAGAGCGCCATCACCCGGAAAGTTCCGAGTCACCCGACGCTTGGTCACGAGCGGTTCCTTCAAATACGACCAAGTGGATAATTTCCGGTTTAGCTCGTGCATGTTATCAAAGAAATATGATTTAGAGGCAAGGAAAAGGTATGGAACCTTGAAGACGACCCCTTGGGGTTTTCTCTTTGCTCCGACCTTGACTGTTGGCTCAGCGTCGTCCTCGTCACTCGCTGATTCCACCTTGCCTTCAGTTTCTTCTTCGTCGTCCTTCTCTTCTTGTTCTGAAAGTTATCAGGATTTACAATCGGAAAATGAAGAACGAGCAATAGCAATTTCAAAAAAGCTAAGTGAAACTCGGAATGTACCTTCATCCGAGTTAACGGCGTCTTCTTTCTCCTCTGGAGTTTCAGAGCTAGGAGGAGTTTCAATCTTCCAAAAAGGATCATCGGCCTGAGATGAAGATATAAGAATAAAGGTTATTGGCCATATCGAGTGGAAAGGGTGAAGGTAAATATATGGAAGCCGAGTCTTTACCTTGGGGGCCGGGTTCTCACGCGTGAAGGGTTCTAACCCGGCTATATTCCGGATTACCTCCAACTTCTCTGTCAAGAAGCTCTTGATAGTCTTGTTGGTGTCTCCGGCTGCAAAGCTATGGGTGGAGTATCGGAGCGAGTCCGTGGTGTGCCCCGAATACTCGCACATTAACTTAGTGCGGATGGAATTGGGTTGGATCCGGAAATCAACCCAAGTTTTCACCAGGTTAAGCCCAATGAGACCTTGGGCCGAAAGAATAGAGATTTTGGCTAATAAAGGCCGGATTGCCTCCCTGTCCGAGTCAGGGGCAAAGGCGTTGAAGGTCTCGGAGATATCGAGAAGGCCCTCCGAGTAACCCGGCAGTTTCTTTTGGCCGGGTGGGGAGGTGTCTCGGCAATAGAAATATGAGAGTTTCCAGTGTTTGACGTGGGAGTTAAGAGTGAGAGGTGGCATTAGAGAATTCTTGCGGCGCTGGATAGAGACCCCGCCGCAAGCGAGAAGTGCCCCGTCACCGCTTTCGCGGCACGGTTTGCACTGAAAAAGTTCGATAAAAAGAGCCAAACTTGGCGGTGTGCACAAGTATGACTCGGAAAGAACGATGAAATGGGAAATATTTAACACAGAGTTAGGTCCTATGTCAAATATTCGGAGGCCATAGTGGCTCAAAATGTCTCGAAAGAAAGGGTGACCCGGAGGACGGAACCCCCGGGTCACGTGCTCCACAAAGCATATTACCTCATCATCCGCGGGCGTAGGCCGGGTCTCGTTACCCGGCACCCTCCAGTGGATCTCCTTTTGAGGGGGTAGAACCCCTAACTCGGCCAGTTCTTCTAACTTGGCCTTCGTAACCGTGGATCGCGCCCAATTGGCGGATATGGAGCTGGTGGTCTTGGCCTTGGCCGGTGTTTTCCCCTGCTTCTTGCGAGCCATGGGATTGACCTGCAAAGCACGAGGTAGAAGGGAACAAGGAATAAGAATTGGAAACCATGAGTTGTCTGAGTATTGATGAGCGATATCAAGATAACATGGAAGCTAAGTATTATCCGGGTACCGTTTTGCGGAGCAAGATTACAAGTTATCCGGGTATCAAGCATCATTATGAAAATTATGGGGAGCTTATGTATTGAAAAGTGTTTGAAGAAGTTGGATGGTTGCCCATGTATATACTGTAAGCAAAAGAGCCGGAAAAAGAGGATTTTCCGGGTAACAGCGACAGGAACGGAAAATTTGGGTGGCCCGGGCCTAGGTTGGAGATTCCATTTCTAAATTTGTGGTGAAATTAGTGACTATGGGCAGTAGGGGAGTGAAGTAAAGTCTATATTCAATCCATTGGATGAGCTAGAATGAATTCGAGCGACCTAATTCGGCGTGACCGGAAAAATGACCGGCGGGTTGACTTAGATCCAATCTGAAGTAAATCGAGAAATTGCAAGGGAAAGTTAATAGATATGAGAGACTTACTGGAGGAGATCGAAGTGAAGCCCGACGGAGGCAAATAGCACAAGCTTGGTGTCCCTTTGCGATTCCCGGCGGAAAGGTCGGGGGTGCAGCGGCGGATCTTGGCGGCGGCACGGGGCGAACTGTGGCGGAGCGCAACCGGCGGCGGATTGGCTCTGGTGATGCGCGTGAGGTCTCCGTGGCGATGCTCTGTGAGCCTGGGCGCGGAGGCGAGGAGGAGGAAGAAAGGGTGAAAATAAGCCGTTGGGGTTGGATTTGCTCCTATGTGCCTATTTATAAGGGTGTGGGCGGCTAAACCTAGCTCAACGGTTGGCAGCCGGAAATTTCGGGTTAAACGGCTATTTGCCTGGATTCTGTGGGGTGTGCTTTGAGTGCTAAACGAGATATCCGGACGGAAACCAGAATGAGATCTTCTCCGCAATATTAGGGTCAATTATCGAGTAAAGTTAGCCGGATCTTTAACATTCTTATCAGGGTGTTGACCCGGAAAGACAAGTAAAGACTTGGAGAAAGCCGGGTTACTATATGGCCACCGTGGAGTTAGGCCTAGCTATTTATCAAAGCTAATTAACCCGGCCTCCCTTGAAACTTGTAAGTTTGATAATTTTGCAGGGAATAGCGTGCGCTTCAAAGAGGATCCTATGAAGCCCAAGCTATTCTGGGGACTACTGATGGAGGGATAATAACCCGGTAGGCCAACTCCAAGGTGTAATTCGGCCCCAAGGACGCTGCACGAGATCCGGCTAAGGATAAAAGAACTTCTAGAAGGCCCAAGATTGTAGGCCTCGTAACCCGGATTGTGGGTTACGGTAAGGAAAGTTAGGGTTTAATATGCAGTGACCGGGTAGGACTCAGGGTGCGCCTTGGGGGGCAAGCCAAGGGGTCCGGGTGCTTTATAAACCCGCCCCTAGGTCTAGTTAGAAGAGATCCAAGAGTTCTAGCAATATCGCTTGATATCGAGCATCCAGTGTAACACGAGAGTTGAGTTAATATATCGAGATCGGAGACTCGGCGACTTGATTGCCGGCTACCAGATCGAATTCCATCATGTTTTCCTCTGAGCTAAACCCTCTCCCAAACGCCTGTGTCGTCTTGCCCCAAGATCAGTTACCCCCGGTAACATCTGCCGTGATTATCCCACGACAGGTGTTGCTCCGCACGAGGATCGTTTTCGGGTAGCTGGTTCGCCTATAAGTACGTAGCGGCGGTCAGAACCTAAGCGGCTGGAGTTGTGGGGCATACATTGCCTTCCTCATCGACGTGCATGAGGGAAGTCTCGAGAGATTTGCTGACTTCGCTTAGAGACCCTTGGTCCACGCGAGCAGTTTTCGAGATGTACTTTTTCTTTGGGGGCTGGTTCCCCGTTGAGTGAGTCCTCTAAAGCGCCGCGTGGCGCGCACTCGAAGCTTCCGCCGCTTCCTTCCATGCTTCTAGTTTCTTGCGGGCTTCCGCCAGCAGTCGGCCTGTTTGCAATAGGTGGTAGTGATATGCGGTCAGGTATTCTCGAGAGGCTCCAGCTTCTATCGGCTGACCAGATTGTACCGCTGCCTTCACTTTGAGTCAAGAGGCTCGCGATACCTTGATGCGTTCCCTCTCCACTCGACTTTCCTCTGTTTCTTCCGGTTGTTCAGTCGAACCTGCCATGTAGACTTGGGCCAGATATTTCTCGTGAGTCATAGGCATAGGACGATGGCTTTCGCCGAATTTGGAGGGTTCCTCAATCGCGATGGTGTGGAAGTTGCGCGTGTTGCGGCGGATGGAGCCACCGCTGGGTGCTGGGTCACAACCAGCGTCATCAGATGGAGACTCGAGGGTCGCCGGGCTTGAGACGGATTCAGAGTCCGACTCGTCGAGCCCGATTTGGTCGGGGAAGCGCAGGATTCCCGCTTGCTAGCGTGGAAGTGAAAACTGCCGAACGTCAAGCTAACGCTTTTCTTGAGTCCGCTGAACGTCGGGCGAGATTTCGGCGAGTGGGGCGCATAGACGAGCGACCCGAAGCGGATCGGCTCCATTGGAGTCGATGATCCTGGGCTCCAGTTGAACCTTGGCAAAGACAAGGCTGAAGATGTCGTGGATCCAACGCCCGCCGTTCCCACAGACGGCACCAATTGTCGATTAGTCATCTCGACAAGCCCCTCAGATGATCCGGTAGGGTTTCAATTAAGAGAACGAATAAGGCGCTGGTGACAATTTTTGGCTAACAGGGGGCAACATTTACCCAGGTTCGGGGCCCTCGTAGAGGTAAAACCCTTACTCCTGCTCTTTTGATCTGTATTACGAGTTGATCGATTACAATGGTAGGTGCGCAAGCTGAGAGATAGATCTCGAGCTATGGCTATGGTGGTCAAAAGTAGATTGGATCCCCCTCCCCGTGGTTCTCCTAGCCTTTTTATAGATAGCTGGGTCCCAAACCGTCCGGGTGGGGGGGGGGTACAAACCCTAGCTCTAGGTCGGCGGAACTTTCCTTCTTGACCCGCAAGTTTCGCGGGTGAGCTTCCACTGGGCCTTCTAGAGCTACGGAGTAGCGCCTTGCTTTGGGCCTTGGACCGGGTAGGCCCACTCGACAGGTCCTGGAGTCACCCCCACGTCACACCTCTCTTTTTGTTGAAAGTTTTGAAACTACTCTTGTTCTACCTTCCCATAATTTCTAGTTTGAGCTTCTTTAATTTATTTTTTACAAGATTCCTATGCATACTAAGTGGGCTAGACTTAAATTTGTTTTATGCTTGCTTCTTGATGCTCTCTTTTGCTTAATTCATATTTCTTATGTGAGCATCTTCTTACTTTCTGTGCCTAGCTAAAGGGCGTTAAAGAAAAACGCTTCTTGTGAGATAACCCATGGTTTTATGTTTGCTATGTTTTTATATTTTTTCTTTGAGTCAAGGTGTTGTATACTTCTGTAGAAACTCCTTTGTACCTTTATTTTCTCGCATTTTTTGTGCCAAGTAAAGTCTCTAGTGAAAGTTGAGGTTAGATTTGGATTTCTGCGCAGGAAACAGATTTCTGTTGTCCACCGTATAAAATCGCATAAATCACGGAAACATCAAAATGACTTGCCAATTTTTGTGCCTATTCCTCATCTAATTCCCAAACTTTTTCTAGTTTTACGTTTTTCGATTTGAGCAACGTAACTGCCCCAAAACAATTCTTCTTTACAGATTGTTCTGATTTTGATAGATTCTGCCTTTTTACTTGCATTCTCTCTTTCACTATATCGAGTAGATTTCTAGGTTCACGAAACATCAGTGGCTGTAGATAATGTTTAAAAGTATTGATTATGCTTATGTTCAGGCAGAACATGTGAATTTTTGATTGTGCACTAACCCTCTAATGTGAATTACTTTGAGTGTGGTGTGAAGGAAGTTTTCAAGGGTCAAGAGAAGAGGGTGATATAATGTGATCAAGAAGAGTGAAAAGACAAAGCTTGGGGATGCCCCGTAGTTCATCCCATAAAATTCTAAGAAGACTCAAGCGTCTAAGATTGGGGATGCCCAAGGCATCCCCTTCTTCATCAACAATTTATCAGGCCACTTCTAGTGAAACTATATTTTTATTCGGTCACATCATATGCATTTTACTTGGAGCGTATGTTTGTTTTTTGTTTTATTTTATTTTGTTTTATTTTCTGCAATAAATATGTTTGTACCCAACATTCTTTGTGCGGGAGAGAGGCACGCTCCGCTTTTTCATATGAATACTCGTTTTCTTCCATGCTCGTATTCTTAGTTTTTCTTCTAACTGTTGCAAATCCTTTTAGCTCCTGTTTTTTATGCATCTCTTATTCAGAGCTGTTAGTTCTAGTAGAGTAGTATTAGTACTCTCGTGTTTTTCATTGCTATATATCTTGAAGAGTTTTTGTTTAGTATAAAATGATTGGTGCTGGAAAGCAGTAGTACATTTTTCGTGCTTATAACGGTGTAAAAAGAAGCTTGTATAGAATGTGGCTAGAATTTTTCTTTTCATGCTAGATGTTATTTTAATTCTATGCTTAGTAGTTGTTATTGTAGCATGAATTGTTTCAAATAGATGAGAGTTCTTAATGTGTCAATGAAATAATTATGAGTTGTTTTTATCATATTGAAGCATGAATTTGTTGTGTTCTCCTTCGAATGCTTTATTTGGTTGATTTGGCGCATGCTTACACCATGTTTATGACTACAGATCAGTCACTTATAGCCTCTGTGATCATTTAGTTTTTGACTTGTAATACCCTTTATGCTTTGATTAATAATGTTTTTGTCGCTATGCATGATTATGGCCATGATTGCTCTCTTAATTTGTCGCTCCCAGTCTTTTGCTAGCCTCCACCTGTTCTGAGTATGAGCTCTACTCGTGCATAAAACTCCCAAAACACGAAAGTTTGTCAAATGTGTCCACCATACCTACCTACATGTGGTATTTAACTGCCACTCCGAAGTCAATTTCTCATCTATTACCTTTAAAACCTTCGAAATTACTCCTATTTTAGCTCATGAGGACGTAAATAGAGAATCTTTATCTCACTTGTTGATTGGACTTTCACACCCTATTCTAGTGTCTTCATCCGCTTACCCAATTGATAAAGAGCTGGCAGCGTGGTGCCCAGCCCCAAATTAATACAACGAATTCTCTTCACTATTTTTGCCCCTGATTTATCAGTCAAAGCATAATTGTGTAGACAAAAGAGAAGAGGGATGACCTTCAATACCAGTTGCGTCCTTCAATGGGAGCCGCTCTTGTGAAGTCTAGTTGGCTTGTGAAGTACTGTATTTTCTGTTTACCATTCGTTGACATAAGCATACACCTCTCTATAAAACATATTTTCAATACCTCTGTTTAATAAAATAAAAAGCTCTATCACATGAGTTAATCTATTCTTCCCTCTTCGGAGGGCCTTTCTTTTACTTTTATGTTGAGTCTCCATCTTCTAAGTTTATGCACAATTGAGAGAGCGTAGTTGTCATTCTGAGTTTAACGTGCATAAGTCCCAAAGGTTATTATTGATTGATTCATGATGTGTTATTACTTGCTCTCAAATTATTTGTTCTAGTCATCCACTTGAACTTTGAAGGTGTCCTCGCATTTATGTATTTGTCCCACTCTTAAGGACAAGCAAAATATCACTTTGATATGTTTTCTTTATGCTCGAAACAAACGTATAACTTTCAATTGCATTATTATTCATGATCTTTTATTTGTGTTACTTTTCATGACGCAAGGTGATTGCTAAGTTTCATTGTTAAATTATATCTATCATGCATGTGTTTAAAGTACTATGATCTCAGCATACATATGCTTTTACTTTATGATGATTAAGTTTATGTTGGTAGAATGTCACCTTAGAAATTATTTGTTTTTATCGTTTACCTACTCGTGGACGAGTAGAAACTAAGCTTGGGGATGTTGATACATCATAAACGTATCCATAATTTCTGATGTTCCATGTTGTTTTCATACTGTATGCTACACATTTCTTTTACACTTTATGCCATTTTTATCGATTTTCTGGGACTAGCCTATTGGCAAGATGCCACAGAGCAAGTTCCTGTTTTCTGCCGTTTTTTATTTTAGAAAACTTGTTCTGGAAATATTCTCAGAATTGGATGGTTCAGAAGCCAAAAGTCTTGGAAATCGGTCGCGCACACGGAGTCCGGAGGGGGCCCGAAGGGGGGCCACAGGGCCCCACACCATAGGGAGCCCCCCTCTGGCCGCGCCCAGGGGTGGTGTGGGCCCCCTGGCCGCCCACCAACGTTGCCCTCTTGCCTATTTATACCTCTCGGGAGGTTAACCCTAAATATACGAGCCTTTTCCACCAAAAACATCCGCAGCCGCCGTCATCGTCAACCCTAGTTCGGGAGGGTTCCAGAGCTCTCCCCTGCACCCTGCCGGGAGAGGGAATCATCATTGAAAGGCACTAAACCACCATGCCCGCCTCCGGAATGATGCGTTAGTAGTTCATCCTTGTACTACGGGTTCATAGCAGTAGCTAGATGGTTGTTCTCTCCTCTTTATGCCTCATGTTTAGATCTTGTGAGCTGCCTAACATGATCAAGATCATCTTACTGTAATGCTACATGTTGTGTTTGCTAGGATCTGATGAATATTGAATGCTATGTACAATGATTATCAATCTATCATGTTCTTTCATGTGTATGTTATTTATGATCTTGCATGCTCTCCGTTGCTATTAGATGCTCTGGCCAAGTAGATGCTTGTAACTCAAAGAGGGAGTATTTATACTCGATAGTGGGTTCATGCCTCCCTTTTACTCACGCTCGAGTGACCGAAACGTGAGGGTGGGGGATGTGATGTTGCCATTAGGGAGAAAACAATGATGCTTACATTGTTTACATTACATACTTTGCTTAATGCGATTATCTGTTGCTTGCAACTTAATATCCAATGTTTGCTCAGATGACATTCTGAGGCTAGATTTTTAGTCATAGATGCAGTTGGATAACGGTATGTGTATCTTGTTGCAATGCCCGCATGAATCACATAGTAATCATCATGTCATGCATATGCACTACGGTGTAGCCTTTATATCTGTCAATTGCCCAGCTGTAATTTGTTTACCCAACATGCTATCTATCTATTTTGGAGAGACGCCACTAGTGAACTGTGGACCCCAGTCCATTTCCTGTATACTGATAATACAACCACTGCAATCACTATTTTCATACTGTTCCTACTGTTTTGCTACTGCCATCACTGTTCTCTTTTCATCTACTGCAAGAAAGTATTGTTTTCCACATCATACGTTTAACCTCTTTGTTTTCAGCGAAACCGGTGAGATTGACAACCTCATTGCTTTATGGGGCAAAGTGATTTGATTGTGTTGTGTAGGTTCCACGTTGCTGCTGTACCGGTACTGTGCCCTGCCACATCAGCTGCATCAACCTTCGGAAGTGATTTCTTTCTCCTACTGGTCGATTCAACCTTGATTTCTTTTTGAGGGAAACTTGTTGTTGTGCTCTTCATACCTTCCTCTTATGGTCTCCCAACGAGTGCAAGCCATGCACCATCAGAAACGGTGACGACGAGGGCAACGCTAATGGGGGGAGGGCGTTTGCGGCTGGTGCGCCGACGAGAGGCGTCGCCGTTTGTGTAGCTCGCTGGCCACTGCTCCCATATCTATCCGGCGGAAGATCTCTGCCCGAAGTAAGTCGCATCCCCAATCTCCCCATGTCTGTTTGTGGCGGAATGGAGAACGATGAGCTCTGAATCGTAGTGTTTTTAGGGTTTTCTACGCTTGTGATGGTTCATGTTGTTCTATGCGAGCTTGGGTGCAAACGGGATTTTGGTGATGCGTTCGTGATCCGGAGGCACGTTTTTTTGAGTGATGTATCCACAATCAGGTCGTGGCTTATAGAGGACGACCTATGTAGTTTGTGGGATTCAAATTTTTTGTGCTGGCCTGATGATGTTCCGTTTGTGCTGGCCTGGTGATGTGCACTCTCTGCCAAGGGGTGGAAGTTCTGTGTCCAATTTGGTGGGGAACACACAGCGAGGATCCCTGAATCGTAGCGATTTTAGGTTGAGTTTTTTTCTAGTTGTGTGATGGTTGTTGTATGTGAGCTTGTTTTCTGCTTTTTTGGTTTGGTGATGTGTTCATGTGGACAAGCCGGATTCAGGCTGCGAAGAGCGATTTGATGAATCCCAAACCATGCTATGGCTTAGAGATTACGGGGTCTCCATGTAGTTTATGTCTTTCATTTTTTTGTGCTGGTTGCACTGAGTTCATCCCTTTCTTTCTAAATTTTCGGCTATATGCACGTGCTTTGTGTTTTTGTAAAAACAGACTAGGCTTGGTCTGTTTCTATAATGTTTGTTATGTGTCTGTGTGTGTTTTGTTTTTGTATGAGCGAGAAGCAAGCACATGAGCCCCTAAGATGGGTACAGATGCAACTACTCTTTGTATGATATAGTAGATGAAGATGTTCAGTTTTGTTGTTGCTGGGAGCACTATTTTTTGTTTTTGATTGCAAAATGACAAAGCCTAGTTCTGTGTGCCTGGAGACCGTGAGCACAATGTGGTGTTTTAGATTTTGTCCTTTGACTTACATTTTTCGTTTCAAGCTTCAGTCAATTCATTAGGTGTCATCTAAATGAAGATATTGTGTCTTTTTTGGTAACCTGTTGTAGCATGGAGGTAGAAGGAAGTTTGTTCGGCAGCGATAAATGTAATACACGGATTGGTGCACAAGCTAGCGATGATAACGAGTTATGTATTGATGCCCAATATGACAATAAAGATGTTAGTGATACAGAGTTGTCTCAAGGTATATTTTACCAGGAGGTGAAGAAAATGGTATGTTAGGATTTCCCCTACACTGAAATATAGTATGCCTTATAGTTTGTCCTTTTGTAGCCAGCATATTCTAATTGTTCTTTTCTATTTGTTTTTGTGGGGCATGGTCAGCTTGCCAAGAGTGTAACAAGAAGAGAGAACCGTAATACTATTCGCAAATAAAACAAGAAGGTAATGTTTTTTTTTTGCATTTTTTTCATACTGAGAGTGTATGTTTAGTTTATTCGTTGATAGTTTAGAACTGAATTGCTCTGCACGTAAGTGCATTAGTGAAATTATTGAGAAATTAAGAATGCATGCCATTGTTGGGATTTTTCTTTTTTATTATATGTTGTATCTTATTACAACTATCAATAACAATGTCTAAGCTATGTATGAAATACATGCTTTTGTTTTGTTTTTATCTTCTTCATAGAGGTCAAAAATCAACGGTCCTGCTGATGATACTCTACCCGTAGCATACAACAGATGCAACCTTTCGTATATTCATGAAGTAATCAAAGCAGTGTTAAAGAGTCCTAACTTGACGAAGATGGTCAAAGATATAGGGTTTGGAGATTTGCTGAGAATAGATGATTGTTATGTACCTAGATTGTTTGCACAGTGGATAGAAGATCACACTTTCCTTGAAGCTAACACAATTTTCCCGAATAACAAAACAATTCCATTGACACTAGACTCCATGAAGGATGTGCTTAATATTCTAGCAGGCACTTTGGATGTTGAAGGTGATGAAGAGGCAGGGAAACTGGGGTTTCTTGCTTCGTTTGGTTTAACTCAAGTTCCTCCGATTTCATTCTTGGGAAACAAGATTCTATCAGAAAATCTAGAAGGTGCAGATTTCAAAAGGTGTTTCATGGCTGTAGCATTGGGACATTTCTCTGCCCAAATTCAAACAAAAAGCCAAGCACCAACTACATGGGAGCATTTATAGATGTTAACAAGACCAAGGACCAGAATTGGTGCAAATTTGTTCATGATTGGCTGATGACTTACATTACAAAATATCGCAAGGAAAGGTTCAAACAGAATCGTATGTCAATGACGCTTGGTGGTTGTATATACCAACTAGCGGTATGATAAGTTTGCTCATATGTTTTGTATGTAGAGTTTTTTTTTCTTTGTTGGTGTTTTCTTTTCTTCTATCACAACAATGATATGTGTATTTGTTTTTTGTTTTGCATAGGTGAGATGTCTAGATTCCATTGATTTTGGATCAATTCAGATGCCACAAACCATTCCAAGAATTCATGTTTGGAAGGGTGAGATGATCAAAACTTTCAGCGACATGGATATGAGAAGAAGTGGAGATTATGGAGTATACCCTGTGAGCTCTTAATTTAAAGCCCCGTTTCCAAGTTATTTAGTATGGTGTCTTTTAACATGGAGATTTATGATTCCTTTTTTAATTTTTCTTTTTTCCGGATAAAGGATGAAACTGAAACATGTTATGCTCTTGATGCCCCTGGACGAGGGATGAAGATTGACACTCGAGTTCTAAGAGATTCGATTGACGCTGTCATTGTGAACAGTTTGTCTCACAAGGTATGACTTTTCTATGTTTGTTCCTTTTTCTGTAAAAGAGAGTTGTTTCTTGTACTTAATCTAGGTATATGGAGTAACTCTTATTTGTTTTCTTTCTTGTGTGTATTTTACTGAGTACAGGTCAAAGAAGACATCATTTCAGATTTTCAAAATCATATGAATGATCAGAGTTTCAAATCTTCTAGCAAATCACGGTTGTTGTTGCTGGATATCTTAAGGCATGTCTGTGTTAACGGTGAATCTACGGACACCCTCAAAATTGATGATTCAGGAGACACCCATATGTCGAATGAAGTTAATGATAATGTAGCAACTAGTTCAAAGCCGCATCGTATGGATACCGTTGAAAAGCAATGTGAACAAGAAGATCTATGCCTATATTTTTATTTATGTTCTAATTGACCTGTCAACAACTTTTTTGCTTTTCTTATTCTTCTTAAATTTTTTGCTTGAATTACATGTTTTATTAAATTTTAGTTTTTAAAACTGCAGGTCTGATTGGGCAGAGAGCCTTTAGTTGTAATAAGGAATATGAACATAGAGAGACAACTGAAGGGAAAAAATGAGGTTTCACATAATTTTGGGCTTTGATTTTTTGTCTTTTTTTCCCTTGCTTGCAAGTTGTTGTAGATGTTATTTTTGTCGTAACTTTTTGTTGTTATTATTTTTTATGGTGAAAAGGAAAATCTGAAGGACTATACGAGTGGACAGAGAAGTGTTAGCCTAAACTACATGATAAAATATAGAACCAGCAACAATCCGAAAGCTCACCAAAGTAGCAATAGAACTATCCCAAGGTTATTTTTTTAGTTTTGTGGTTCAAACCTTTGTGTTTTTATTTTTTGGCACTTATCTTTTGCTTAACTTTTTTGTTTGATTGTTGTGTAGGGTAAATTTCTTCGATGCCACATTCCAAGCACTTGCAGGAGTAACAAAAATCTTCTGCAAATGTAGATTTTACTGGATTCATTGATTTAACTTCAACACGTGACGCAAAGTGTGGTAATATATTTTATCCTTTTTTCTGGATTATTTCACTGTTGTTTGCAGAACTTTTTTGTGGTTGGTATTATTTCTCATATGCATGTCATTTTGCCTTTTTTTATTTGAATGGTGAGAAGAGAGTTAAGATCCTAAGTTGGACAACACAGAATACAAAAGTGCATACCTCCAGGAAGTGGGAAGAAATATCAGTTCAAAGATGATTATGTACCAACTTTTAGACTTAACGAGTGGGAAGATGATAACGGAACAAACATCAAAGAGGCTCAATTGTGGCGTCCATTAGACATGAATTTACATGATTATAACAAGCTTGTGCAGGTAATTTCTATTTTTTTCAAGCATATATGTGGTTTTTGTGTATATGCATGTTTTGAGCTAATTTTTTTTTGTAAAAATGTGTAATCTCAGTTTTATATCATTTTTCTCTTTTTTTAACTGTTTTTCTTAGGATAACATTGCAAAAGCTGCAAGAAATAGCACCAACTGTATCTAGCAGGCCAAAGACAATGCATGTTATATGTACTCTAGTGTCCAGTGTGCTCAGAAAGATCGCAATCATGAGTATCTCATGGACACATCACCAACATCCAAGGCTTATCAATCTCGGCAAGAGAACCAGGAGCAAGTGAGAACTCCAATAATTGGTCGAAAGCTTTTCTTTGATTATGCTGATAGTCAAATTAAAAATAACCGAGCGGCCATATCCTAGGGAAAATCATTCTGCAAGATCACGTAAGTGACCTATCTTTTATGACTTTTATCTTTTCATGCCATTTTTAAAGCTATTTTTGTTTTTGGGATAACAATGTTAGTTCAGTTTTTTCTTCTAATTTTGCACGGAATTATACAGATCTTTTTGTAGTTGATGCATCATTAGTCCTTTTCAATATATATTCAGTTGTAATTGAACCAGTATATGTGGCCTGTGCAAGCAAACCATCAAGTCTAACACAAGTGTAGCACATGTGCAACTAGTTTTATTTTTATAAATTCAACTAACCATCAAGTTTTTTCAACCAATTGCGCACATACTAACAACATATGCAACTAATCGAACCAATCAGACAGACATTTAGCCCGGTGTTAACCAGTTGCACACATGCATGAAACATGTGCAACTAGTTTTTAGTTATTTTTCTGGTTAATTCTGTTAACCATTTGCACTAATGTCCGCATAATGCGCAACTGGATGTGATGTTTTTTGTTTTTCTTTGAAATCCAAACTAAAAACATGATGTGCAACTGACTCTGTTTTTTGTGAAGAACCAAAATAGTACTCCCTCCGATCCAGAAATTAGTGTCGGAAGTCGTTTAGAATTTTGTGCTAGATCAGAATTTTCTTCCACACCAGTTAATTCGGATTGGAGGGAGTAGGTTTTTGTGTTAACTAGTTGCACACATTCCCACCTATCGTGGAACGGGGTTCTTTTATTTTTGTGCAAATAAATTTGTGATTGTTTTTGATGGACCTAACCATTTTGCGTTAACCAGTTGCACACCAACTCATGTGCAAGATCGGCACTCAAGCAGTTCCAAGTAGGGCCAACCAAACTAACCAGTTGCACACGTGAATAGCCAATGCACAACTATCTATTTTTGTATGTTTTGTGTGCACAAGATCCTTAGACATTTCTTCTCTGTATTTTTGTCCTGCATAACATATTTGTAGATGAGCTTTTGTGTTTATGCGTAACTGGGGTGCCTATATGCAACCGGTTTTATTCTTAGTCTCTTAAGAGCAGCAAATTTTTAAACCACTATTATGAAACAAGTAGCGCATGGGTCTAATGTGTGTGCAACCCGGGAGTCTTTCTTTTGCTGAAACTTTAACTAACCAGAGCCTATGTGCAACCGGTTTTATTCTTAGTCTCTTAAGAGCAGCTAGTTTTGAACCACTACTATGAAACAAGTTGCACATGGGTCTAATATGTGTGCAAATGGGGGTGTCTTTTTTTTTCTGAAACTTAACTAACCAGAGCTTATGCGCAACCGGTCTTCATCAGCCCCTAAAAACGAAAAATCCCAGACTACAAACGCGTTAGGGCATGTACAACGCAACCTCTTAAACAGACGTTTAGGAATTTAATCCCAGTAGTTATGCATGAATCCTTGCCTATTCCGGGAATAGAGCCTCCGTCGATGCTTATACATGCGCCGGGCGCTTCAGCTTTTTTTCCTGCATGCAACAGATCGCCAGGCCCTATTCATACGCTAACGGATTCGGGTTAGAGCCCCCGCTAGCGCTCAGCGTTGTAGTTATAGACGCTAACCTATGTACTTTACGATAATTGATTTTTTTAGTGCACAAGCGTCTGCCTAAGAGTCTAGCAGTGTACATGCTCTTAGACTAGTCACAATGGAGAGTATAATATTCTAGTCATATGATACTAGTCTATGTTACTAGTCCCACAATAGGTAGTAACATATTTGTAGTATCATATAGTACCGCATTTATTATATTGTAGACTCATTTTGTGTTGAATTGCGTTATGTTACTATATCTACCTATGAAACCACCATAATCTCTCACATCATTAATTGCACTGCCACCTCAGCTTTTTGCCAACTTGCCATCTATGATACCACCTATGATATCCCCAGGCCGGCGCTAGGCGCAGGTCGCCCTTTGCCAAATCTAGATCCCCTCGTGAGCCGTCCGATCGTCATCTAACACGCAGAGATCAACACATCGCACTTTTACACTTTAGCCCCTCCGTTTCTCGGATATAGAACCCGCACTCCACAGCAGGCTCACTTATGCGAAGGGGTATATTGTGTTGTCCCTTGACATATCGGTAATTACAGCAAAACTGGCATTGCAACAAATTCACTGGTATCGCAACAAAAATTATCGTCCCGTATATAAAAAAAAGTATTGCAACAAATTTTTCCAAATCTTTTTCGAATATAAGGTAATGTTACAAATAACAGTTAAACAATATGTTATTGCGTTGCAAAAAAAATGTAAACAATTCAACAAAAATCACAACCTATTGTAACAAAAAAATTGCATCAATTAAAAAGTTGGTAAGCAACAAAATAATTTTTTACCGTTTCAGTTGCAACAAAAATCATCACCTATTTCAACAAAAAAGTAAATCGATAGCAATAATAAAATCACATGTTTACAACATGCGAAGGAGCGCATAAACATATCATTCCAAATGAATTCTAAAATACATATATGCATTTCCTAGAAAGTCATCCAGAAAAATATTGCAACATCATATTTATATTTTCTCAACAGAAGACGTACGCAATTGTTACAAATTTTAAACGCGTACGCAACGTAGCATACAATGGTTGCACGTAGTATGACACGAAAATTGGGCTAAAAACCAAATTGTTGCTTGTTGATCCCGTATACGATGTAACGGGCCGGCCCAAAATATGCAGCAACCAGAACAGACACCGAGTGAGCGGGAGCAGCAGAGGATCTACGTTAGCCAGCGTTAGGTCCCCTAAAACAAATGTTTTCCATACCCCATTGTGACTAGTTTTATACGGATCTAGTTTTTTTTAGACCGACGGAAAACAAGCATTTTCCAAACTCAAAACCCCAAAACTCAAAACCGACGGTTATTTCTCGTTTCCCCAGTCCCCACGTTTTGATGACTATCCGTCTCCAACAGCGCCCTCGATCCACGGGAAAAATAACCGGAATAGCGCCCCCGCCCAGGATTCAAGCGCCTGCTCCGCGCGTGTTTCCGTTTCTCGGCCGCAATCCACGCGTCGTAAACTCGTAATGAGGATGTTGATACGTGTCTAAACCTTCGAATCCACACCTTCTTTTTTTTTAACCCATCCGCCTTCTCTTTTCCCCATTTTCCCTCACCTCCACGGTTCCACCGCCGTACAATGGAAGCCTAAACCCTTGTCTCGTCCCAAACCCCCAACGCGATGCCCAGCTCCTCCGCCTCCCGTGGCCGCGGCAACAGGCCTGCCTGGTCGGCGCCGCATCCAGGAGCGGCGGGGCGCGCGGTATGGGTGCCTCGTGACGCGCCGCCCGCCACCTTACGCGACCTTGGCGGCGCCCCACGGCAGCGCCCCGCTCCTCCGAACCCCGCGGTGCCTCATCCGGAGACGGTGGGGCGAGCCGTATGGGTGCGTCGTGACGCGCTGCCCGCCACCGTGCGCGAGCCGCAGGCCGTCGCTCCTCCGAACCCTAGTCCCCCCGCGGTGCCTCGTGACGGCGGCACCCCTCGGCAGCCACTCGCTCCTCCCAACCCCGCGGTGCCTCTGCCCGCGCTCGGCGGTGCCCCGCGGCAGCCCATCGCTCCTCCCAGCCCTGGCCCTTCCGAGGCCCAACCCCGCCCCGGTGTGCTGCCAGCTTCCTCCACGTCTCGCCGCCGCAAGCGTCGCCCCCGCCGCCGCGGTCGCAACGGGGAGGCGAGCGACTCGGCGGCGCTGCCGCTGGACGCGATCCGCGACGAGGAGGCAAGGGACTGGGCGGCGCTGCCGCTGGACGCGATCTCGTGCATCCTGCGGAAGCTCGACCACATCGAGATCCTCATGGGGCCCGGGCAGGTGTGCCGCTCCTGGCGCCGTGCTGCGCGCGACGAGCCGGCGCTGTGGCGACGCATCGACATGCGCGGCCACCCCGAACTCGACCGCCAGGTGAACCTCTACAAGATGGCGCAGGACGCCATCCGCCGCGCCCAGGGGCAGTGCGAGGCGTTCTGGGCCGAGTATGCTGCCGACGACGCCGTGCTCCACTTACTTGGCGATCAGTGAGATTTTGATCCTCTTAAATTTCGGTCTTACTAATTTTGTTCAACCTGTCCTGAAGTGCTGCTTCGCCTGTAATATATGATGTGATTGGCAACTAATTGATGCGCTGGATGCTTCTTCTCATCATGATTTGGGTGAAGCTTGAGGATAGTTACAAAGATAGCAGATACATTCATGTTATAAATGACACCCATTGCTCTTTTGTCATGGTAGTACGCAAGGCAATTTTCTTTGATTCGAATTTTAGTACTCCCTCCGATCCATATTAATAGGTGTTGAAGTGGATGTATTTAGACATGTTTTATTGCTAGATACATCCACTTCACCACCTATTAATATGGAACGGAGGGAGTACAATACTGGTAGTAGTTCGTTTACATGAGATTGACTAAGTGGGGCGGTCCATCCTAGTTACCTTGAATTGACAATATAAGGTGCCATCTTATAAGGATGAGGCGTTGGACCATGCTCCACATTGTTTTAGTGATGTTTTCCGCAGAGGGAAAAAAGTAATCCTGTGCATCATTATCTTCGTGTTTTAGTGTTATACTACTCCCCTGAAATTCTTCCCATCCTGGCTTTCACAAAGTAGTGAACTGTACCTTGCAAATAGTGTGATTCCCTGACAATTAAACTTGAGGTTTCCTTCAGGTGAGTCTTCGTTGGCCTAGACAGTTTATAAAGTTTCCTTGCAAATTTAGCACAGAGCAACACTCCCCTTGATTTGAATGGAGCAACTGGGAATTGTAGTTTCAGGGATGAAGCATGAAAATGTTGAACATTAGATCTGGTGATAATCCCATATTACTTTATAATAATTCATTGGAACAAACTTACTGACTTTATATGCGAAATATATTTTAAAATTATTGCTGCTGTCATATCCTCTAACTGCATTCTCCAGACAAGTGTGTTCACCTAAGGTTCTGCATGCCAAACATAAATAAGTGAATTTGGTACTACTAAACTAATTCCAGTTAGTGGCCTGGTCACTGGGAAATTATCCTCTAAAATAACTTAAGCCCAATTACAGTCGTATCTGGTCATTATCAGTGATTATCATCTAAAATGACTTGAGTCATATTTGCAATCGAATCTGGTCATTATGAATGATTATCCTCTGAAAATGGCATAACCCCTGTTACAATCATATTTGCATGCTCTTCCACATCAGGACAAATATGGTAACTGTTCATAGTTTGTACATAATACATTGTAATTTTTTACGGAGTGTTTGTTGATTTTTTTTTTACCCTTACTCATCTAAAATGACGAGCCATATTACAATCAAATCTGGTCATTATGAATGATTATTCTCTGAAATGACATAACCCCTGTTACAATCATATTTGCATGCTCTTCCACATCAGGACAAAGATGGTAACTGTTCATAGTTTCTACATAACACATCTGCATTTCTTTTTTACAGTGTGTTTATTTCTCAGTCTTTTACCCTTACCGCAGTCACCTATAAACGCTCTTTGGTAGGACTGATAGAACATAGTTGTAACTTGCCTGGGGCAAATATCTGTGCTAGTTATATCTTGTGCAGCATATACATCAGCTTTTCTTTTTTGAGGGTGTATTTATTGGTTACTAATGTACAAGTGCTAACTTTGCAGGGCACCATCTCTAAGGAGTCTCAGCCTTATCGCTTGTCAGGATATCGAGGAGTTCGAAGAGGAGATAAAGAAGTTTCCTCTGCTTGAGGAGCTCGAGATTTCACTCTTCACAAATATAGATGGGAAGCGTGTGTTTGAGGAGGTTGGCAAATCATGCCCAGAGCTGAAGCACTTGAAATTCAATGCATACCGTTTCTGCAATCTCAGTGATGACACGGACACCGACGATGTTGATAGTGAGTTTAGGTATAGCAAGGATGATAATGCTCTGGGGATTGCATCTATGCACGGATTGCGCTCCCTGCAGCTCTTTGGCCAGAACTTCACCAACAATGGACTGACAGCTATCCTTGACAACTGCCCCCACCTGGAGTCCCTTGACATCCGCCACTGCTTCAACATCTACATGGACAACGCCCTGCGGACAAAATGTGGTAGGATTAAGACACTGAAGCTTCCCAATGATCCAATGGATGACTATGGTCTGCATTTTGAGGGCCCTCTCTGGACAATGGGCATCCAGTCCGACAGTGATGATTGTGTGTATGCACCTGACTACATTCTGGAGTCGGATGAATATGATGACTACTGTGATCCTTTCCGCTACCTTGATGGTGTCTATGAGGACGAGCTCAATCCAGAAGACCGTATGTTCCTCAAGGGTATGCGCATGCTAATGAAAGATTCTGATGACGATGATTACTGACATTGTGTTCTTGGGCTGGCACATGTCCCTGAAGTAAATTTGGTCTGGATATTGTTAGTGCTACCAGGGGTTCCGCTAGTGCCTGGATCTCACGTTTGGCTGTAAGGTTGCTTTCCGCTTTCGTCGTAGACTGTGTCTGGTACTTTTCCTTTCGTGTGTTTATCGAGTAATAATTCTGTGAACCTAGTTGGCTATAGAGTGGAGACCTAATGAGATCGTGTATTGCTATTGGTATCCTTTTGTGCATCTCGGTTATGAGATTGCCTTTAAAACCATAGTCTGTGCTAAGTGTTGTTGTCTGAACTCCTGTATGAACTTGTTGCCGTTTTTCCTTTATCTACAACGAAACTAAGTACTCCATCCGATCCATAAAAAATGCCGTTCATTTTATACTAAGTTAGTATAAACTTTATACTAATTGAGCGACACTTTTTATAAATTGAAGGGAGTACTATTTAGGGAACCACAGAGTTTGAGAACACGGAACCGAACTCCGAAAGGAATCCAGTAGGCTACGTCAGCCTTGCCTGCTGTCTTTGACAGACATGGTGTGGCCGCCGGCGCTTGCGATAGTAGTGACCGGTGGGGGGAGATCGGGCGTCGGCAACCCGGGAGTCGGTCTGTTTGGAAAGATGAGGCGTCGGCGACCCGAGAGTGGAAGAAGATAAAAGTTCAGCATCCCATCGGCAGATTTTGAAGTATAATTTTGCAACGAATGCATAAAATCATCCACAGCCCAGAGACTTACAGTTGAACTATTATCGTAATGCAAGTGACTTTAAAAATATTTATTATTAAAAATTCTACTCAAATGTTAGCTATGGTTCAGTTTTCAGGTTTTGCCAAAATACTGGCTGCACTGTTTTTGAATTTATCAAGAATTAAAATCAAATCAGATTGAGTTGAAGATATTACGGTACACCAATAGTAGTTGTACCTTTCTTGTGTAAAAAAGTTCAAATTGTCCTAAGCTCACTTGACTGCCCAAATAAATCGAAAATTGTTAGAAAAACACAGATAGCATTTTCAGAAATACAATGCACCAATTATCATCTACAATCTGAAAGTTAAAGGATAAAATAGATGTATGTTTAGAAATCGTTCATCACAAGCTACCAATTATGTGCTATCCAATTTTAACAGCATACAGAGCATACCATCTACGGAGTTTTCAACAGACGAAAGATAGATGCACTTTGAAACGATTCGTAGGTCTGTGAGGACGACAGGTTGATAACAGAAAGAAAATAGTATAGTGGATATTGATTTTGCTGCTATAGGGCTCTTCGAAAATCGTTGAAGAGGACATGTTTAACGGAAAGTATATCAAACTTCGGATGTGAGTTGAGGAAACAAGAGCAATCTGCATCCTAAATGTCGTATATCCATGTAGACTGATATACTACTTTATTTCTCTGAGTATTTATGTCTTGTCTCTCTGATTTTCTGTAAGGCGTGTCTTACCCCGTTGAGGGCCGCCCTGCGTGTTAATATAGGCACGGTTAATCTAAACACCGGCAGGGATAAACATCAATGTTTGTTACAGAATAGGAATCCCTAACCGAAACCTTATCAACACGGTTTCGGTGTACAACGTATACAACAAGAAACCTATCGACTAACTACTTCTGTTAACACTCATCCTCAATTGAAAATCTGTAGTTGTCGAACTGAAAGAGGTTTAGTAAACCCATCTGCAATTTGATCTCCTGTTGGAATAAATCTAATGTCAAGCAATTTTGTGATACTCTTTCTCTCACAAAATGATAGTCCACTTCTATATGTTTGGTTCTGGCATGAAAGATAGGATTAGCTGAAAGATATGTTGCTCCCATGTTATCACACCATAATTGTGCTGCTCGAGGTTGCTGCACTTGTAACTCTGTCAGAAGTGTCTGTATCCACATCACTTCTGCCGTGGCATTTGCCATTGTCTTGTACTCTACTTCTATACTTGATCTTGAGACTGTTGCCTACTTTTTAGCACTCCAAGAAATTAGATTAGAACCAAGATATACTGCAAAACCTCCTGTTGATCTCCTGTCATCTGGACAGCCTGCCCAGTCTGTATCAGAGAAAGCACTAACCAACATGGAAGAAGTTTTATTAAATCTTATTCCAATATTAGATGAATCTCGAAGATATCTCATTATTCTCTTAACAACTGTCCAATGTGATGTAGTTGGTGAATGCAAGAATTGACAGACTTTGTTTACAGCAAAATAAATATCTGGTCTGGTAAGAGTGAGGTATTGTAATGCACCAATCACACTTCTGTACCTTGTAGCATCTTCAGCCGAAAGTGCTTCACCCTCATGTGCTGACAATTTTTCACTTGTTGATATAGGAGTATTTGCAGGCTTGCAATCTATCATTCTCACTCTTTTAAGTACATCCTTTGTGTACTTTTCTTGTGTCATTACTATTCCTTCCTTGGTTTTCTTGACCTCAAGACCTACAAAATAATGTAATTCTCCCAAGTCCTTCAATGCAAACTCCTTCCTGAGGTCTTGAAGAAGGGTTTTAGTTGCTTCAAAACATGAGCTAGCAACAATTATATCATCAAAATAGACAGGTACAAAAACTGAAATATTTTCCTTGCAATAATAAAATAAAGATGTATCAGCCTTTGATGGCCGAAAATCAAGATCTTGGAGTTTGGTGCTTAGCCTTGAGAACCATGCTCTTAGTGCTTGTTTTAGCCCATGCAAAGGCTTATCAAGTTTAAAAATATAGTGAGACTTTCCTTTTTCTTCATATCCTGGTGGTTGCCTCATATAAACTTTCTCTTTCAGAACGCCATGCAAAAACGCATTCTTCACATCTAGTTGTCGAAGGCTCCATCCCCTAGACACTGCAATAGATATAACAAGACGAATGGTGCCTTGACTGCAGGACTAAAAGTGTCCTCATAGTCAATGTCATATCTTTGTTTAAACCCCTTTGCAACTAATCTAGCTTTGTACCTATCTATCCTACCATCTGCCTTGTGCTTAATTTTACATACTCATTTACAATCAATTATATTTCTACCTGCTTCTTGAGGTGGAACTAAGTGCCAAGTTTTATTTTCCATAAGAGTTATATACTCCTCATCCATTGCTTGCTTCCATTTTTCATTTTTCATAGCTTCATCTAGATCACTAGGTTCACCATAACTTGTAAAGTTAGCATGCCTGACCACTGTTCCAGCGGTGTATTTTTTTCGTTGAATTTTTCCCGTTTGCAGACGTGTCATTGCACGTCCTGACACTGCAGCTGCAGAGTCTGTTGCCGCAGAGAACTCTCCGACGGCTCGAGGCGAATCCTGCTCGGGATCCGCGCGATCCGCCGCGTCACTCGGGGCAGCCGCACCAGATCCGGTCGATGTTGTGTGGTCTCCTCGTGATGAAGGAGTGGCCGTAGAAGATCCGCTGGGATGCCGCAGCGGAGAATCACGCGCCTGTGCGCGGTCGGCTTGTCGGCGTGTCGTGGCGGCACTGGATTGGCCACGCGCTGATCCCGTGGAGGATTGAGATCCGCCGCGCGCTGATCCCGTGGATGATTGCGATCCTGACGAAGGTTCGGCACTAATTGCCCCTGTCGGACCCTCGGCTTCTGTGCGTGTCCGTGTACGACGGAATATCGGTGTTTCTGCACCGTTTTGCGCCAAATTTTCTCCTCCTGGTTCCTGTTCACTTCCTGCTGCACGCTCAACAGACTGATTAGCAGGTATTACAGGAGTATTAACCACAATTGGATCAACATTACTAGGTAATTCTCCCCCATGATCAAATTGCTCTTGGTTTATTAAATGGTGAGGTAAAAGATATATCTCCGTACGAAGACGTGCTCCTGCGTTTGGATTTAACAGGGAGAAAGGAAAGAGTGTTTATCAAACACTACATCTCGAGAAATGTAAATTCGACCCGTGGCAACATCTAGGCATTTAAACCCTTTGTGCATATTGCTATAGCCAAGAAACGTACATTGCTTCGATCGGTACTGAAGTTTCTTTGCATTGAAGGGTCGAAGATTAGGATAGCATGCACATCCAAAAGTGCGCATGGACAAGTAATCTGGTTTGATCTCTTCAAGAATTTCAAGTGGTGTGGAGAATCCAAGAAGTTTGGTAGGAAGACGATTGATAAGATATACTGCTGTTAGGAAGGCTTCATCCCAATATTTTAGGGGCATAGAGGCACGAGCTAGTAGTGCAAGACCCATCTCAACAATGTGTCTATGTTTCCTCTCGGCAGAGTCGTTTTTTTTATGTGCATGGGGGCAAGAAACATGGTGTGTGACACCAATTTTCTTAAAGAAGGAATTTAGACGTTGGTACTCTCCTCCCCAATCGGATTGGACTGTGATGATTTTTCTACCAAACCGACGCTCAACAAGGGATTGAAACTCATGAAAAATATTAAAAACTTCAGAACGATGTTTGATCAAATAGATCCAAGTATACTTGCTGAAATCGTCAATGAAACTCACATAATAATTCTTTCTACCAAAGGAATTGGAGGCAGGGCCCCATACATCTGAAAAGATCAATTCTATAGGGTGATGAGACACACTACTTGATCTAGAATAAGGCAATTGGTGGTTTTTTGCCTTTTGACACGAGTCACAAATTGACTCATTATTTCTCTCGCTAGAACTTGGGAGTTTATTTTTGCTAATAACTTGATGAACAATGGAAGATACCGGATGTCCTAAACGGCTATGCCATCTATCTTGAGATGGCTTGAAGGCACCATAAATTTGCTTAAACGTAGACGTGGAAGGTAGAGGATAAAGACCACCTCTACATGGACCATCAAGCAGAATTCTCCTCGTGTCCTGATCTTTGATACAGAAAAATTCAGGGTGAATTTCGATAAAAGCATTGTTATCTCCTTCTAATTTATGAGCAGAAATTAGACTATGATTTGAATTAGGAACATGAAGAATATTTTTGAGGTGGATGTCTTGATCACGGGTTCGAATAGTAGTGTGACCAATGCGATTAATACCCATACCTGAACCGCTTGCGGTGTGAACTTGGTCGTTGCCGTAGTACTTGTCGTGGACGTGGAGCTTCTCTAGCTCGCCGGTGATGTGATCGGTGGCGCCGGTGTCGACTATCCAGACACCATTGCCTCCACCATGGTTGTTGTAGTTTGCGGCGTTGGCAGATCTCTCTTTGGGCACGAAATCTTCGTTGTAACGGTGCCAGCAGTCCTTGACTACATGGCCCGAGACATTGCACAATTGGCAACGAGGGCATTGCTCGCTGCCATAGTTGATGTAGTTGCCACGGCCGCGGTTGTTGAAGTTTCCGCGGCCTCCTCCTCCTCCATTGTTGCCCCCACCCTGAGTAGGAGCGTTACGGCCGCCGCCGTAGTTGCCGCGACCGAAGCCGTCGCGATCACCACGTCCGCGCCCTCCGAAGCGTCCACGGCCGCCTCCACGCATGGCAGCGTTGGCCGAAGACTGAGATGGCGACTGACGGAGGGCCTGACGGCGATCAAAGAACATGAGCTGCGAATATAGCTCGCTTACAGAGATGGGTTCGACCCTGGCGCCCATGGCAGCAACAAGGCCATCACATTCTTCGTCCAGTCCAGCAAGTGTGTATGCCACCATGTCCTCAGCATCTAGGGGTTTGCCGGCGGCGATCATGTCGTTCTCGAAGGTCTTCAACCTGGCGATGTAATCTGCCATGGTTTTGTTGCCCTTCTCAGCATTGGCGAGCGCGATGCGCGTGTTGACGGTGTTGGCGCGGGACTTTTCCGCGTACATGTCCTGGATGATGCTCCAGGCTTCATTTGCCATCTTTGCCGGGGCGACTTGCGCCATGACCTCTCGTGACAGAGAGGTGACGAGTAAGCTCAAGACCTGTTGGTCCTGTGCCACCCAGGGACTGTACCCCAGGTTGATCACCTCCGTCTCCTTGTCGTCCTTCTTGACGATCGTCATCTTCAGGGGGGCGACGATGGAACCGTCGATGAAGCCCTCAAGTTGGGCGCCCCGGATGGCGGGCAGGACCTGAGCCTGCCAGAGTACGAAGTTTCCCTTGGCCAGCTTTTCCGTGACGTTCACGCCGGCGAAGGGAGAGCCCGCGATCGATGAGGATGAGCTAGGCATTGTTGAGGTAGATTGGAAAACTAATCTAGATGCGTTTGGGAAGAGTTGGCTCTAATACCATGTGATTTTCTGTAAGGCGTGTCTTACCTCGTTGAGGGCCGCCCTGCGTGTTCATATAGGCACGGTTAACCTAAACACCGGCAGGGATAAACATCAATGTTTGTTACAGAATAGGAATCCCTAACTGAAACCTTATCAACACGGTTTCGGTGTACAACGTATACAACAATAAACCTATGACTAACTACTTCTGTTAACAGTCTCAACTCACCTGGAATTTAATTTCAGGTTTGAGCTAGGTTTCAAAAGTTCCCCCCTTCAACTTCTTATTCTATGAGCATGCCTATGGAGTTTTTACGGACAATTAAGTTGACGACATGCCCATGCTGAATCATGGACGAAATTTGTACTAATAAATATCATTTTGTTATTACGAGGCTATACATGCACTGTACTGTACGTATACTATGTCCCTCGATGGCTAGATGCCTCGATCAATTGGGTAGATAAAAGGAGAAGGGAAAGTAGCGTACATGCATGGTTGTTGGGCCGCTAGTGACGCGAAGAGCTAACAGAAACTTGAAAAGTAGCAAGACATACTCCACCACAAAGTCCTCAATTCCCGGTGCTATCTGGGCCACCCCCCGCCGCTTTGAGAGTCGTCTCTCGCTCGCCCTCCTCCCCGCCGGAGCGTGCTTCGATTCTCCCCGGCGGCGTTGCCGTTCGGTGTGAAATCGATGACGCTGCAAGGCGTGTATATAGTAGGGATAGCTTGCTTTTCGCCTGTGTGCTAGTTTTCGCCGTTATGGTGCTTCCTCTCCTCCCCGGTTGGTCTCCGGCGAGTCGCGGCGGCGCTGGAGTCTGCTTCTTTCTCTCCTGCAGGTTGAGGTCGTGGAGGCTTCTCCTCGGGATTGGAGGCGAGCAAGACCGGTTCAATAACTTCGTCTGATGTACCTTCCCCTCTGAAATCGGTGGGAAGAAGAAGGGCGCTGATCCCCTGGCCGGCCGTGGTGGCGAGGAGGGGTGCCGCTGCTCGTTCTCTTTCTCGGTGGTTCTGGAGGGTTTCCTGCTACATCATCGATCTGATTAGTCGGTGGTGATTCGATTCATGGCCGCGTTCAAGAGCCACATGGATGGCATTTCTGCCTATGCGTCGGAGGCTTTCTCGACCCATCGCCGGAGCTCGGCTTTGCAAGGAGTTCAAGTGGGTTGTCCCCGAATTCCTGGCAATTGCCGGCGGTCGAGGTCCATCGTCGGAAGGGAGAGTCCGGGATCTTCAAGGTGCTCCGCTCTCGGTGCCTTCCGCACCTGGAGAGCGTCGGCGACGAGTGGTGGTGAACCCCAAGGACCGGATTGCTTTTCTCTGTATAGTTCTAGGGGGTTTTATGTAACTTCGCGAGGCCTTCCTTCGAATTCTAGGTCTTTAGAGCAAAGAGTTGAGAAGGGCCGTTGCGCATATTGTACCGGCCACGTGTTAAAGTATCTGCAGCAATGGGGGTCTCCGGCCCCAACCTTTGTAAAGCAAGACATGAATTATAATAATGTGCACGGTCTTTCATGGCTTGCTTATAAAAAGATCGCTGTGAATAAAGTGATCGAACAAGGATCGAGCCCGTGTCTGTGATTCCGGACTGTACGGTATTGGAGGCCGCGTGGACATGCTGACATCTTCTACCGCCATCGAATAACGGCACTACGTGTCCAGACTAGAGAGCTAGCGGCAGAAACACAGTTGTTTGTTTAGACTAGTCACAATAGGGAGTATCATACACTAGTATCATGCACATGATACCGGTCTATGTTACTACTCCCACAATGGGTAGTAACATGTTTGTGGTATCATATAGTGTCGCATTTATTGTGATATAGACTCATCTTGCCTCGTAATGCGTTATGTTACTGTATCTACCTATGATACCACTATCACCTCTCTCCTCATTAATTGCAGTGCCACATCAGTTTTTTGCCAACATGGCATGCATGATACTACCTATGATACCCCCATTGTGGCTAGTCTTAAGCAGACTGGCAGCTGGCTGAGCAGTGCACTCGGCGCTCCTTGTGATCCCAATTCCATTTGCGCATCCCGTGATCGAAAATGAGAGTTTTGACCAAGCAGCTCGGGGTTCTTTCCGGTGCACGCATATACAGCCATGAATAACAGCGCACGCGATACGTATAAACACGGCAGTGGCAGAGGGCAGAGGCTAGGGCAAAACTCCCATTTCGGAAGGGAAAAACCCCGTAAAAACGCGGCATGGATCGGCGGCCGAAGGAATACAAGGTGGCACTGTACAGAAATCCACCGTGCGTGTAAGATGTAGAAACATCTGGAAAAGATGAAAAATGAACACAACCATTCCGTGCGTCGAGTCTCAGCGTACGAACCCTGTCACGTCGTATTTCCCACAGCCAGTCACTCTCTGGCCAGGTAGCGAGCTCGTACGGCCGAGCCGGTGCGGAAGAAAAATATTCTTTACTGAATCCTGATCGCAACCGACTGGACTTGGAGAGGAAAAAATGGAAGATACACGCGAGATCATCTCACGGCCTGGTGGTGGTGGGTCGACGTGCCTTTCACTTCACTCGGGGTCAAAAGAAAGATGGGTGCTTTCTTCGTTGGACGAGGAAGAGGACTCATGCACGGACGAACGTGCATACCGTGGTACGGAAAGACCCTCCGGTTTGGAGAAACATAACGAACATGATAACCTTGTTTTTGGGCTACTCAGCTAGCTTTAGCTTTACGCTGGCAGGCGTGGAAAGTGCAAGCTCTCCTCTTGTATCGACCACACAAGTCGTCGCAGGACGGCAGAGAACAGGGATCTAGATACCAGGAGCTACCAAAGACTCCAACGCAGCATCCACTAGAGACTACTGTAGATCACTACAACAACAGCTTTTTTCTTTAGACTCGCAAAAAATGGAAAAACTAAACTTCAGTGTAGTTCTTTTAATCTGTGACAGGAAAAAGCTCCAGGAGCTAGCAAAGAGTATTTCAGGAGTGCGGTACATACCGTGGTACGGAAAGATCCTCCGGTTTGGAGAAACATAACGAACATGATAAGCTTGTTTTTGGGCTATTCAGCTAGCTTTAGCTTAGCTTTACGCTGGCAGGTGCCGAAAGTGCAAGCTCTCCTCTTGTATCGACCACACAAGTCGTCGCAGGACGGCAGAGAACAGGGATCTAGATACCAGGAGCTACCAAAGACTCCAACGCAGCATCCACTAGAGACTACTGTAGATCACTACAACAACAGCTTTTTTCTTTAGACTCGCAAAAAATGGAAAAACTAAACTTCAGTGTAGTTCTTTTAATCTGTGACAGGAAAAAGCTCCAGGAGCTAGCAAAGAGTATTTCAGGAGTGCGGTACACGCCAGCGGTCCAGCCTCCAGCTAGATATCCATGGGACACACGCACCTAGTGACGTACGGAACGGTTGGGAGGCACACCGAGGTCGTACAACTTGATGAGCTAGCCACCGCGCAGGCATTCACGATAAATGCTTTCAATATAACCTATCAAAGCGGTGGAACAATGTCGGGGAGAGATCACGTACGGACATGATGATAACGCCCTGGTCATTACTAACTCGCAGATGAAATGATGATAACGCTCTGGTAGTACCAAGATCAATTTAGTCGATCGATAACGACGTGGTACCACTTAATATGCATGACTTGTCAGGTTTCTTGCGTAGTACATCCACCGAGTTCTTGGCTCCGATAGGGATGAACCATCAGTAGTCCAGTATACGTAAGGACATCTCCAGCGGGGCTGCTCATTCGGCCCGGACCGGCCCACTTAATATGCATGACTTGTCAGGTTTCTTGCGTAGTACATCCACCGAGTTCTTGGCTCCGATAGGGATGAACCATCAGTAGTCCAGTATACGTAAGGACATCTCCAGCGGGGCTGCTCATTCGGCCCGGACCGGCCCACTTAATATGCATGACTTGTCAGGTTTCTTGTGTAGTACATCCACCGAGTTCTTGGCCCCGGTTAGGGATGAACCACCGGTAGTCCAGTATACGTAACAGCATCTCCATCGGCACCCATAAAAAATGTGTCCGGCACCCCCAATTGTCCTCCTTTGGGGGTGACCGGACCTGTGTCCACCGATTTGGTGGACGTGCTTCATAGCGGCGCCCCCGAAATTAGGACCCGCCATTGCAGTAATAAAAACAAACACATAGTGGGCAACCTGGGACGAACGCCATGGTGTACAGAAGACTCAATTTTATTTAAAAAAGACAAATAATGGTGACGCAACGCCCTACTCGTCGTGGTCCTCGTCCTCCTCCTTGCCGTCCGTGCAGCAGGGGTGGCGGAGGCAAGTGGTATCATACATCTTGATACGCAGTTTGCCTCTCCCGGCGTAGCGGAAGGTGAGCATCCAACCCCGCCGCAGCTGGTGCATACGGGTGAATGCAGCCCACCTGTTGCCGAGGAACAGGTGGCCGTGGTGCCGGAACACGACGGCCTCGCAGCGTTGGGGGCACCCTTCCAGCTGGAGGGTGAAGGGGTCCGGCTCACTGCCTTGGAGCAGGACGCCGAGCCTATCTGGCAGCAGCAACGAGTTGCTGAGTGGCTACCAGAGGATGATGAAGAACTCGGGGATGGAAACTCCTCCCTCGTCGTCGTTGTCGCTGTCGGGCTCGACCTCCATGGGCGGCGCCACCTGCTCGGGAGGGGGGGGCAGCGCGGGCAGCCCCCCTCCACGGCCTCTGTGGCCTCCTCACCCTCCACGGGCCAAGCGTCCGGCTCTTGGAGCTCTCGCCATCGCCTGAGAAGTGGGGGAGGGGAAGGTGCAGGAATGATCCCCTCTCCGGCGAGAGGGGATTTTATAGCTGATGTGGGTGCGGGAACGTGCGCGCAGTGGGGTAAGCGGCGGCGCGCGCATTGGGAAGGCACGCCTCGCGTCGCGTCGCCTGCCTGCAGCCGCCTCGCGTCCCGTCGTGTCGCCTCAGGAAACGGCGCGACGACCCATTTTTAAATGCCCACGATCCGCCACGGCGGTTGCACGCCCACGATCACTCGATCAGCCACGCAGGTTGCACGCCAACAATGGCGCTTCCGGAGCAGCAGGAGCCTTGGCCGGTGCCGGTGCCGGTGGAGGAGGAGATGCCGGAGCCGGTGGACGAGGAGGAGCCGATGGAGGAGGACGACGACATGGAGGACGACGACCAGGAGCCGTGGCCGGCGCCCGACGCGGCTGAAGCCCGTTGGCACCCTTGGCCATCATGGGAGGAGGCCCGGCGCGGTGCAGACCCACGGTGCTTTGGACCGCCTCCGGAAGTTCCCGAGGCTCCTGGGGGCGCCGGGCCTCCTCCCATGACGGCCAAGGGAAGCCCGTTGGCACCCTTGGCCGTCATGGGAGGAGGCCCGGCGCGGTGCAGACCCACGGTGCTTTGGACCGCCTCCGGCAGTTCCCGAGGCTCCTGCGGTGCCGCCTCCCGGAACACCCCCACCGTCGACGCCGGAGCAGGAGGAGCCTGGCACTCCGCCGCCGCCACCATCGGACGACGAGGACGAGGAAGAGTAGTTCTTTGCGGGCGCCGCGCCGTTTTTTTTCAAATTTCGTTTTATTTACATATGTAAATTATGAACAGAGTTTAAAAATGTGTATTTGTGTCACTGACGGGCGGGGTCCGCCTGTCGGGAGGGGTGAGTGGACGCTGTCCGGCGCCCCCAGCCAGGCCCCCAAGTATGGCGGGTGGGCTGGGGGGGCCCGGACACAAAATTGGCGGGTGGACACCTTTGGGGGGTGCCGCTGCGGCGTTTTTTTTGGTCCGGACCCTCATTGGGCCTTTGGGAGGGCATTTGGAGGGTGCCGGTGGAGATGCTCTAAGATTTTGTCTAATCCTTCGTGCATGTTCGTACGAGCAGAACAACTACTTACAGTCGTTTGGTTCTTCGGAGATAAATCCCTCCGTTCCAAAATACATGATTTCCGTTTGTCTAAATATATATGTACTTTTTTCCGTCTCAAATTAATTGCTGCAAAAACTATTCATTCATACTTGAGCAAATAAAAATTATGTATTTGAAACCTGAGGAAGTAGTTTGGTTGAACGGCATTTCGCGCGGAGATATGCATTGCCAAGCAAAACCTAATTAATCGATCTCATGAATCATTCTTTCCTGAAATCTGCCAAGCAAACCAAATGGACCGCACACGCACGTGAGTAGCTCTCGACTGCAGCAGCCACCAACCGATCTCCCCGTCTCCAACCACCTCCGGCTAAGCCAAAAACACGTCCGGCAATCTCTCAGCGTCCTCTCCCCCCATACATTCTCAAGAGATTGACTCCTAGGTCGCCCTGCACGAGGGCAGCTCCGGAGGACCCACAATCCAATCTAGAAGGCCGACTTTCCCCCAACGGCCGCTGCCGCCGCCAGCGGTGGCGGCCACGCCATGGCTGACGAAGACAACAGACGGGCTGGCGTAGCCTACTGGATACCCTTCACGCGGAGGATTTGGCTCCTTGGCAGCGCATGTGGAGGTATGGCAGCGGGGCGGCGGCGTTCGGCCATGCGTGGCGTGTGTCGCCGTGCTGCATAGAGGTGTGGATGGGGTTGAGAGGGACGGGCGTGCAGTGATGACCGGAGGCGACGGCGCGGATCCTACAGTGATTGGCGCAAAATTCTTCGTCTCAATACTGGCTAATTTTTTTAAAATAATACACTTTTTTATTAAAAGTAAAAAAATAATACACGGATTTTGGAAATTGCAAAAATATGACCCAGTCGAGTTGGGCCACTGCGACTGGGCCCTGTCGAGTTGGCAGAACACGACTAGGTCCTGTCGTGTTCCCAGAGCACGACTAGGGTGTAGTCGAGTTGCGCCAGCCCGATTAGTGCCCCTGTCGTTTTGGGACTAGTCGTGTTCCCCAAACACGACAGGTCCCTAAATTTTTTTTTTCTCCAGCTTTAGCCATAAGTCGATTCATTGCGAATTACAATAATTATTTTGCATGAAGAAGAGAAATTTGAGATAATATAATGCGCATAAGGAAAGCTAATATTCCTCGACGACTTCACTTTGCCCTCCCATGTGTTCGTGATGGAGGCATGAAGTCGTCATCATTGTTTTCATCAGCTACGGCTTTTGATGAAGCAGCACGCTTACACATAGCCTTATATCTAGCTAGACCTCTCGGCGTGTAGTCGTCGTCACTGTTGTCATCATCAGCTGTCTTCGATGCGCCGTCACTCTTCCCCTTCGATGTGTCAGCACTCTTCCCCTTCGATGCGGCGCGACTCTTCCCCTTCGATGTGTCAGCACTCTTCCCCTTCGATGCGGCGCGACTCTTCCCCTCAGATCCGGCACCAGTCTTCCCCTTTGCTATTGTGCTCAGGATCCAATGAGCGTGGCGGTTGTCTTCTGGAAACCCTCGTGGACATGGTCCAAAGAGTATGCTCATCCAGCCATAGTGCGGGATCTCTTTGTTCAGAAACTCTGCGTCTGCAGGATAGTGCTGCACATTGAGAATAAAAGCGAAAACAGAAATCAGAACGATGCAAATCGGTTTGAACATGATGTAAACTCGTGAATCGATTACCTGAACGTGAACTGCATAGGCCTCGTCGGAAAAACGTATCTTATCGCTAGTATTGAAGATTGACATACCCCGAAGACCCGACTCGATTTTTGTGAGCTCAGCTATTCTGCACCACTTATGATGCCACCTCAATAGTTCACTCCTAATTTCATCGGTGGATCTAGGCGGGAGGTTATATCTGGCTAATTTTCCCCCTAGAGCAATAGTGTGGGCCGACTCAGTCATTAGTTCATTAAAACTAACTGGAATTCTACCCCCCTCGTATTCTTGCAAGAACCTTTTGCCGCATGATATAGAATATACCATGAGCTTTCTCGATCGAGACCAGGACTACCACTATCAGCCATTACTCTAACTTAAGTAGACAACATACACACATCCATATGAAAGAATGCCGGGGTTTATATAGGCTGGAGACGGTGGGGGAGATCAATGGCGGGAGAAAAATGGCGGGAGATCAGTGGCGGGAGAAAACTGGCGGGAGAGGGTGGCGGGAAAAATTGGCGGAAAAAATTGGCGGGAAAGATATGGCGGGAGACGGTGGCCTGGAAAAATTGTTGGGGGACGGTGGCGGGAAACAAATGGCGGGAGATGTTGGCGGGAAAGTAATGGCGGGATGAAAAATGGCGGGAGATCTTATTTCGTATGAAACTTCAAAGTTAAATATGTCACACCTACGTAGAGACACACAAATATGTAGATAAATATATCTCATACATAAGTGCATAAATATATCTCATACATAAGTGCATAAATATGTCGCATACATATGTAGATAAGTATGCACTACTCGAAGATCTCACGCCCCCCCTTCGTGGCGGCGCTACACGGGGAGGGGGTTGCACGGGAGTCGACCTGCCATACCTGTGGGGGTTCCTAGTTTGACGAGGCATTGTCAAGCTACCATCGTGTCCATCATCTTCATCCTGCCATACCTGTGGGGGTTCCTAGTTTGATGAGGCATTTTTTCTAGAGGCTGAAGAGTAAGGAACGCATTGTGAAACCGATGTGTCATTGCTTCCTCCCAACCATCCGGTTTCTGCAATGGTCCTATGGGCTTTCCTGCCAATGGAAGCCCGAGCAAATAAGACACATCCTCAAGAGTGGGAGCCATCTCTCCCCAGCGAAAGTGAAAGGTATGTGTCTCGGGCCTCCATCTGTCCACCAGGCAGGAGAGTAGAGAGTGGTCAATAAGTACGCGTGTACCGCCCACTCTATGCTCTACCAGCCGCGCGAACGGTAGTAGCCCACTCCATTTAAGCCTACAAAAGCAAACATACAATTATTAGATGCACGTGACCAATTAGTATGTACAATTATATTACTGTGTTTAAATTACGTACCGCTCAACCCAGGCAGGGTGAATCCTCCAGTACTCTCTAGGAGTGCGCGTGATCAGGTGGGGGAGAGGTTTTTGCTGTAGTAGCCGGCCCCGGTGGGTTACCTCGATCTCTTGACGCAACAACGACATCCTGCGCTAATTGAAAACATTTTGCATACAATGTACGAGTGTTATCAAAATTTAAAACATAGGTCATTAAAAGTGCGAGAGTCATAACAAATTTAAAACATAGTTCCACACATATTACAAATTTAAAACCACTACGAGAGTCATAACAAATTTAAAACATAGTTCCACCCATATTACAAATTTAAATCTGGAATACCACGACCACGACGTGCTCTTCCTCTTCCGCCACGAGTGCCCCTTGCACGGCCACGACCTCCGGCAATGATAAAAGTTGGACAAGTAGGCTCCCTATGGCCAAACTGATTGCATAGAATGCATTGCCTAGTTGGGCCTCCTGCTTCAGATTCATCCATATCATTGCGGATGCGCTGACACTGTCGTCTACCTCTATTTGTACGCATTTTAGCTGGGTCTGGAATGTACTGTCTCTCAGCAGAGTTCACGGTGTTAAAATTACCCATTGAACGAAATCCCATCAGCTCAGCTGTCCATGTATTTAGGACAGCTTGTATCAGATAATATGGAGACACAAATGAAATTGCATCGAGACCGAGCTGTCCGCAAGCAGCAAGAACATGTGAGCAGGGAAGGTGAAGCAACTTCGGTTTGTTGCATGTGCACTCGCACGTTGGCCAAACTTCATTACCAATTTTGACCTCGTGCGTCCTCAACTCATTACCACATCCAAACTTGTTGTTAGCTAAACGCACCTCGAACCTCCTTTCTAGATTTCCGATGGAGATCACTGTGTGCGACCTAGCCTTTTCCATCTTCTCATTCATGTACTTCGTAATCTTTTCACAGTATCGTGTGTTCGGGTTATTGACGATATGCTGCTCAGCTCTTTCACGTCTATCTTTGAAGTACTTCATAGTTCCATAGAAAATTCCCTCCACAATGGCTGTTAGTGGCAGAGCCCGGTTGCCCCTTAGAACAAAGTTATATGTTTCAGCAAGGTTGGTTGTCATAACACCGTACCTTGCTCCGTGTGTGTCATGCAACAAAGACCATCTCTCTAGAGGCTCGTGCTCGATCCACTGCTCAAAAGTTTTAATGCTCCTCCCTAGCCTTCTCCTCGTACCAGGCGGGTCGAATACGGGCAAGTCACACAGGCCAACAGGCTCCTCTTCAAGGGCAGCTGTTCCTGTTGCTAACTGGGCGGCTACTGCTTGTACATGTGCCGCCACTGCTGCATCTCGTGCAAGTCTCCTATCCCTTACATGTCTCTGTGTGCACACATTCAGTCTGCCGCGTATCAGCGTGTACTTCCATTCTTGATTCTGCTTGCAAAGTTTCTTGAAAAGATTCATAAGGTTCTTGTTTCTGAACTGAGAGAAGAAATTGGCCCCCAGGTGCCGCATACACCAACGGCTCTGCATGTCAGTCCACGGAGTTGGTTCTTCAGGCAAAGGGTTTGTGAGTGTCTTGATAGCACTCAATATACCTGCATGCCTGTCATGAAGGATGCACACATTCTGCTTATCCTTCACCACTGCTATTTTCAGCTGCCTAAAGAATCATGTCCAGCTTTCAATGTTCTCGCTCTCAACAAAAGCAAATGCTAGTGGAACGACTTGATTGTTGCCGTCTGTACCAATGGCTGTGAGGATCTGACCCCTGTACTTGCCAGTAAGAAAAGTGCCATCTACACAAGTCACTGGTCGACAATGATTGAAAGCTTCGATGCAAACACCAAAAGAGAAGAACACTCGATGAAGCACCCTAACTGTTGGGAACTCTGGCATATACCAGTCTTGGATATCCACGTATGTGCCCGGATTCCGGTCACGGAGTGTGAGCACTAGCCGAACAACAGAGTCGTAAGTATCAAAAAACGACCCAAATCTGTTCTCGAGGGCCCTTTGCTTAGCCCTCCAAGCGGTGCCATAGGAAATATGGTACTTAAACCTGACTAACACTTTCGTCTGAATATCTTTCACTAGCATAGCTTTGCTCTCCACTATCTCTGTGTAAAGCAACCGAGCAATAAGAGTAGACGATAGGTTCTTGTGAGCTTGTGGGATACTTGAATTAACACATGTGTGCTGAATCAAGTCACTGATCTTCCAGCTCGTGCCATACTTAGGGAGATATCCATGCACCCTCCCGGGACAGTTTATATCAACACACTCCATTGTCAAGTATTTCTGACTTGACACCTTAGTTTTGAAAACTCTTTGTGTCGACATTGCCCAATTAATTACAGCATCCTTCAGAGCTTCCTTGTCAGGATACATAGCACCCAACGCAAGGTTGTTCTGATGATATTGCCAGGCAGAATCATGCCCATCGTCGACAGTCATTGCCGAACTGAAGTCTTGCCTCCATGCTGCAGGATTTGGCTGCACCACTTCGTCCACTTCTTCATCTGACTGGTCTGAATCCTCGTTATACAGACTTTCTATATCTGTATCTTCATCTTCCATCTGGTTCTGCATCTGCCCGTCAATCTCGTCACCGTCTGCCTCACCGCTGACATAACCAGTTTGACTGTGCTGGCTTATTTCTATGTCAGGATTACCGGCATCGCCTCCAGCTGCTCGACTACTCTGTCCGGTTTCATAATATTGAGAGGAACCAGAATAGTTCATCTCTTCACTCCTCTGTCCAGGATTGTATCCATAATCAATCTCAGGTTCAATCACCTCTTTCTTGACAGGGAGTACTAAGGCCATAGGATTTACACTCCTTTTTTTCGCAACCTTGTAACCAGCTACACCACTGAGAGTCTCTCTCTATCGCCCTCAAATAAAATAAAGGGTTTGACCTAGATCGGCTCCACAGAGCATGTACACCGACGGTGTATGTTTCAGTATCAAGACATAAACTTCCTGTCAACCATTCTTTCAACTGGCTAAGACTCCAGAATTGCGGCGCACACAAGTCAACATCTATACTGTCATACGAACTCAAATCAACTCCCAGCTCATTTTCTTCTACAGTACCAGCACCGTAAAAGAACATGAACTTCACTAAATCAGACATCTGTGATGGGATAAAAAATAACCGTCCTCGTTAAATTAATCGGTTATTATATTTATGCGCTATACTACTTATTACGATCGCAGCTAACATAAATCTAACAAAAGTAATATTTAGCAGAACAATTTTGCTAACATAATTTTCAAACTATATACTCGCACACACTAAAACAAATATACCAGCACCACAAAAATAAATATATTTCACTAAATATAACAAAAATACCACTACCGCAAATATACGTTTAAATATATTACTACCATACAACTAACAACAAACGTAAACATGCACTAACCAAGAGAGAAATCGCGTCGAAATCATACCTTCAAGCCGGACAATTTAAATCGGATGTGTAGGGTCAGCGCACGTCGATGTCGGGTCACCGCAGCAGCACCGCGGCAATGCAGCCCGCGGACAGCACCACGTACAGCAGCTCCACCACCATTGCTGCCATATCCACCACCACAACCACCACCTCCACCAAAACAACCACCACGAGCTAGCTCATCACGGGATCAAGTGCTCCCTAGCCTCCTATGTCCCTCTACAATCCAACTACGGTGGAAAATCTCCTTTCTACTGGTTCTATTTGCTGGAAAAAATCGAGCAAGGAGCTGGTTCATACGAACAAGAAACAAGGAAGAAAGGAAGAGAATGAGAGGGGGAAGAAGGAGGAGCTGCGGCGGTCATATGTATACAGGGGCCTGTCGGCCTGGCCGAATGCGACAGGGCCCCTGTCGTCCTCTGCGAGCCCGACTGGCCGGCCCAGTCGGCTTCTGCGAGCGCGACTGGCGGGCGGGCAGGACGACAACCGCGTCGACGTGGCCCGGCCAATAACCGCGCGCCGCGTGGCAGGGGACTGCCCAGTCGTGCTGGCAGACCTCGACTAGAACCCAGTCGTCCTGGCCGAATGCGACAAGGGCGCTGTCGCGGTGGGCCAGCTCGACTCGGTAATATTTCTGAAATTTTACCAATTCGCGTATTATTTTCTTACTTTTAATAAAAAAGTGTATTATTTAAAAAAAATTAGCTGAATACTGTCCTCTCCTTTTCTGCCCAAAGCCCAACTGTTCCTTCCATCCATGCGTCCTATTTTCTTGGCGACGATGATGACTGAGCCAGGCGACACGAACGTGCCGTGAGCTTCGAAGGTCGCGCACGCGTTGCTTTCTTCGTTGGACGAGGAAGAGGACTCATGCACGGACGAACGTGCATACCGTGGTACGGAAAGACCCTCCGGTTTGGAGAAACATAACGAACATGATAACCTTGTTTTTGGGCTACTCAGCTAGCTTTAGCTTTACGCTGGCAGGCGTGGAAAGTGCAAGCTCTCCTCTTGTATCGACCACACAAGTCGTCGCAGGACGGCAGAGAACAGGGATCTAGATACCAGGAGCTACCAAAGACTCCAACGCAGCATCCACTAGAGACTACTGTAGATCACTACAACAACAGCTTTTTTCTTTAGACTCGCAAAAAATGGAAAAACTAAACTTCAGTGTAGTTCTTTTAATCTGTGACAGGAAAAAGCTCCAGGAGCTAGCAAAGAGTATTTCAGGAGTGCGGTACATACCGTGGTACGGAAAGATCCTCCGGTTTGGAGAAACATAACGAACATGATAAGCTTGTTTTTGGGCTATTCAGCTAGCTTTAGCTTAGCTTTACGCTGGCAGGTGCCGAAAGTGCAAGCTCTCCTCTTGTATCGACCACACAAGTCGTCGCAGGACGGCAGAGAACAGGGATCTAGATACCAGGAGCTACCAAAGACTCCAACGCAGCATCCACTAGAGACTACTGTAGATCACTACAACAACAGCTTTTTTCTTTAGACTCGCAAAAAATGGAAAAACTAAACTTCAGTGTAGTTCTTTTAATCTGTGACAGGAAAAGGCTCCAGGAGCTAGCAAAGAGTATTTCAGGAGTGCGGTACACGCCAGCGGTCCAGCCTCCAGCTAGATATCCATGGGACACACGCACCTAGTGACGTACGGAACGGTTGGGAGGCACACCGAGGTCGTACAACTTGATGAGCTAGCCACCGCGCAGGCATTCACGATAAATGCTTTCAATATAACCTATCAAAGCGGTGGAACAATGTCGGGGAGAGATCACGTACGGACATGATGATAACGCCCTGGTCATTACTAACTCGCAGATGAAATGATGATAACGCTCTGGTAGTACCAAGATCAATTTAGTCGATCGATAACGACGTGGTACCACTTAATATGCATGACTTGTCAGGTTTCTTGCGTAGTACATCCACCGAGTTCTTGGCTCCGATAGGGATGAACCATCAGTAGTCCAGTATACGTAAGGACATCTCCAGCGGGGCTGCTCATTCGGCCCGGACCGGCCCACTTAATATGCATGACTTGTCAGGTTTCTTGCGTAGTACATCCACCGAGTTCTTGGCTCCGATAGGGATGAACCATCAGTAGTCCAGTATACGTAAGGACATCTCCAGCGGGGCTGCTCATTCGGCCCGGACCGGCCCACTTAATATGCATGACTTGTCAGGTTTCTTGTGTAGTACATCCACCGAGTTCTTGGCTCCGATAGGGATGAACCATCAGTAGTCCAGTATACGTAAGGACATCTCCAGCGGGGCTGCTCATTCGGCCCGGACCGGCCGGATTTGAGCAGCCTGGGCCAAAACCAGGCCCCAGCGGCGCTGCTCATACGGACCGCGGTCCGTTTTTTTGTCCCCGGATGCTCAAATCCGACCCAAATTTGGGTCAGATTTGAGCAGCCCCGCGGACAACAAAAGTGTCCCGTGGACACACTCCCTGGCCCGCAAAAAAAGCCCCCTCCTCCCCCCCGCGCCGCCAGCGACCCACCTCGCCGCCGATAGGTCGCCGATTTCGCGACCACGACCACCGTTCGGCCCCTCGCCGGCGACGTCCACCTCCGCCCACCTCCCTCCCACGCCGCCGCGCCACCGCCTGCCCCGCAGGAGGCTCACCGGCCTTCGTACAGCCCGCTCCACCTCCCCCCACCTCCACGGGCGCACACAAGCTGTTCGTCCGTGTGCCTGCCCGACCTCGGCCCAAAAAATGGCGGATAGCGGCGACGAGTTCTTCTTCAACAACTTTATCATGTACTCGTCCTCGTCGGACTCCGATTCCGAGGACGAGAGCGACATCCTCGTTGCCACTCTCGTGGTCAATGACCACATCGCAAGGATGCGGCCGGTGTTCAGAGGATCCGTTCCCGGCCGTGCGCCGGGCTTGGACAGGGACAGAGCGGCCGGCCAGATGCAGCTGTGGAACGACTACTTCCACCCCACCAATCCGGTGTACACGGCCAAGCTATTCCGGCGTCGTTTTTGGATGAAAAGGGACTTGTTCAACCGCATTCGGCTCGGCGTCCTCGACTACAACGATTGGTTCAAGTGCAAGCCCGATGCCACCGGTAAGCTTGGCTTCACTTCTTATCAAAAATGCACCGCGGCAATTCGGATGCTTGCATACGGAGTAGCTGGTGATCTGGTTGACGAGTACTTGCGTATGAGTGAATCCATGTGCCTGGAGGCTATGTACAAGTTTTGTGAAGCTGTGGTTCAGGTGTTCGGCCCGGAGTACTTGAGGGAACCTACTGTTGCCGACACTCAGCGGCTGTTGTCGATCAACGAGAGCAGAGGGTGGCCTGGGATGCTTGGAAGCATCGATTGTATGCATTGGGAGTGGAAGAACTGCCCATTTGGTTGGCAGGGGCAGTACAAGGGCCATGTTGGTGAGTGCACGGTTATTCTCGAAGCAGTTGCTTCGCATGATCTGTGGATTTGGCACTCGTTCTTCGGCATGGCAGGTTCACACAATGATATCAACGTGCTCCAGCGCTCTCCGGTGTTTGGCAGACTTGCCGTAGGCAACTCCCCCGAGGTGAGCTATGATATCAACGGCCACCACTACACAAAGGGATACTACCTGGCAGATGGTATCTATCCCCAGTGGGCTACCTTTGTGAAGACCATCTCCAATCCTCAAGATGAGATGAGGAAGCGGTTTGCCCAAGAGCAGGAGAGTGCCCGAAAGGATGTGGAGCGTGCTTTTGGTGCGCTTCAATCTCGATGGGCTATTGTTCGCCACCCTGCTCGAACATGGAGCCCGGAGATTATGTGGTCGGTGATGACTGCTTGTGTGATCATGCACAACATGATCATAGAGGATGAGCGCGATGACAGCGTCTACGACGAGAACTGGTTGTTTCAGGGTGAGAACGTGGAGCCCCAGCCAGGAGTGGCAACATTTGCGGATTTCATCGACTTCCAGTACGAGTTGCGTGATCAGGACACCCACCTCACACTTCGGGATGATTTGGTGCAACACATCTGGAACTTCGTTGGAAACCAGTAGTTTTTTTTATTTTAACTAAGACTTATTTGTTTTCTTATTAAACGGTCAAATTTGTAATAAATAACTCGTATTTTATTTAGTATTGTGTTTGTTTTAGGCTCAAAGTATGGATGAGAAGAAAAAACTAGAAAAAAAAATGTCCGGCCACTAAATGAGCAGCCCCGCTGGGTGCAGGGCCAAAATCCGGTCGGACACGGCCACGAACGGCTGCTCAAACAGACAAAATGCGGACCAAATTGGTCCGCATTTGAGCAGCCCCGCTGGAGATGTCCTAAGAGCATCTCCATCGGCACCCATAAAAAATGTGTCCGGCACCCCAGTTGTCCTCCTTTGGGGGTGAGCGGACCTGTGTCCGCCGATTTGGTTGGCTTGCTCCACAGCGGCGCCCACCAAATTAGGACCGTCATTGCAGTAATAAAAATAAACACATAGTGGGCAAACTGGGACGAACGCCATGGTGCACAGAAGGTTCAGTTTTATTTTAAAAAAACAAATAATGGCGGCGCAGCACCCTACTCGTCGTGGTCCTCGTCGGACTCCGTGCAGCAGGGGTGGCGGAGGCAAGTGGTATCATACATCTTGATACGCAGCTTGCCTCTCCCGGCGTAGCGAAAGGTGAGCATCCAACCCCGCCGCAGCTGGTGCATGCGGGTGAATGCAGCCCACCCGTTGCCGAGGAACAGGTGGCCGTGGTGCCGGAACACGACGGCCTCGCATCGTTGGGGGCACCCTTCCAGCTGGAGGGTGAAGGAGTCCGGCTCCCTGTCTTGGAGCAGGACGCCGAGCCTATCTGGCAGCAGCAACGAGTTGCCGAGTGGCTGTCAGAGGATGATGAAGAACTCGGGGATGGCAACTCCTCCTTCGTCGTCGATGTCGCTGTCGGGCTCGACCTCCATGGGCGGCGCCACCTGCTCGGGGAGGGGGGGGGGGGCAGTGCGGGCAGCCCCCTCCACGGCCTTTGTGGCCTCCTCGCCCTCCACTGGCCAAGCGTCCGGCTCTTGGAGCTCTCGCCATCGCCGGAGAAGTGGGGGAAGGGGAAGGTGCCGGAATGACCCCCTCTCCCGCGAGAGGGGATTTTATAGCTGCCGTGGGTGCGGGGACATGCGCGTAGTGGGGTAAGTAGCGGCGCGCACATCGCGTTGTGAAACGACGCGCGCATTGGGAAGGCACGCCTCGCGTCGCCTCGCCTGCCTGCAGCCGCCTCGCGTCCCATCGTGTCGCCTTGGGAAACGGCGCGACGGCCCCCTTTTAAACGCCCACGATCCGCCATGGCGGTTGCACGCCCACGATCATCCGATAAGCCACGCCGGTTGCACGTCAACAATGGCGCTTCCGGAGCAGCAGGACCCTTGGCCGGTTGAAAGTGCACTATGGTCAACTAGAGGGGGGGGGTGAATAGGTTGACTACCAATTTTTCTTTTCTTTTCCTTTTAAGGGGCCTAGTAAGATAAGATACGATTCTCTAGATGTGCAACTAGGTGAACAACCTATGTGAAGAGAGTAGTATGTGCAACGGAAGTAAAGCGTAAGGTAGTAAAGCAAACAACAAGTGTAAACAAGGAGACAAGGATATGATTCACCGTAGTTCCTTCTCAAGGAGAAGTACGTCTACGTTGGAGAGGTGGGGAGCCACCTAGGCGCTCCTCAATAGCACGGTTGTGCACACCTTGTTCTCCTTGAGCTTCTCCGGTGAGGGAGATGCTCGTTTCCACTATGAGGTCGACTTGAAGGCGTTGACCAAACCTTTACAAGGGCTTGAGGTCACTCCACAAGATGGATGGAGGCTCTCAAGCAATCCGTAGCTTCTTGCAACAAGGTGGAAACTACAAGCACGAGATCTACTAAGGTTTCTAGGCCTCAAGTAGGATTCTAGATCTACTAGGTTGTGGTGGATGGATTTGAGATTCCTTTGGTGGAAGTGTGGATCTAGGTCTCCTCTAGCTCTCCACCAAGTTTGGGAGTGATTGGGTGGACAGAGTGGGAGATCTAGGTGGTTGAAGCTTTCATTAATGGCTAGGAGAGAGAATGGGAAAAGCTTAGCATTTATGAGGTAGGTGAAGGGGTATTTATACTCTTGGTGTCCAAGTGGCCGTTTGCAGTCCAGGGCACCGGAGGCTCCGGTGGTTTCACCGGAGGCTCCGGTGGGTCTTCTGTGCACTGCGCAACTGCGCAGTGCCTTATCCTTTGCGCGCTGCTGAGGAGGACGGAGGCTCCGGTGGATCGAGCGGAGGTTCCGCCCACCGGACCCGCACCGGAGGCTCCGGTGGAACCTCCGCCACTTTCCAACATAAGGGGTAGCTGGCGGAGCTACCACCGGACCCTTCACCGGAGTCCATTTGCACTTGGACCAGGGGGCCACCGGATGTCCACCGGAGCCTCCGGTGGAACCTCCGCCACTTTCCAACAGAAGGGCATTTTGGCGGAGGAACCACCGGATGCGCACCGGAGCCTATTTGCACACAGGCTGAGTGGCAGCAGAGGGATGAGCCTCCGGTGGATTCACCGGAGCCTCCGGTGGATTTACCGGAGCCTCCGGTGGATTCACCGGAGCTTCCGCCCCTGCATATTTTGGTTCCCTGGCTTTCTTTCTCTTAGCACTTTTCGAATATCTCAAGCATTAGCCCCATAAGTATAGTGAACCTAATAACCTGGGCATTTTCATCATTTGAACAAACATTAGATCAAACAGTTATGTTGTCATATAATTACCAAAACGGACGATGATCTTTCAATCTCCCCCTTTTTGGTAATTGATGACAACATAATTATTTGCATGATTACGGACTCAATATGAACGGAGCTCCCCCTAAAGATATGCTCTTTTCATATTGAAGTTACTAAGGCATGATATATAATAGCAATATGACAATGATGGCACATAACACACACAATACATAGATAATATGAAACGAGGTTCACACATGATCATAATATAACGAGGTTCACGAAAGATACGAATAACGAAAACAAACGAAGTTCCAAATAGTTCAAATCAAACTCCCTCAAGCAAAAGAGAGATGCAAATCAAAGAAAGCTTGAGGGACCATGCAAATGCCCGTTTCCTAATATATCGTTCTCTCCCCCTTTGGCATCAAGATACCAAAAAGAGAGAGACCCAAACGTCCCAAATCACTCGGAGGATGAGGAAGAGGCTTCCGGAGCCGGGGAGGGATCACGGTGGCGAGAGCTAGTGGATTCGTCTCCTTCTTCCTCGGACCATTCAATGAGCTTGCCCTTGGAGTCCTTAGCTTGCCAAGCATCCCAATCTGTGATGCTATCAAGAACCGGGGATTCAATGGAGAGACCCTCTTCACGGAGACGCTCACGAGATGCTTGAGACTTTTTGCGTGCCTTGAGTTCCGCATCATAATGTGCTTCCCATTGATGTTGCTCAATCTTCTTGTTCAAGCAAAACACTTTCTTGAGAGCCCGTGCCATCCACTTGAAAGCATTGCTAGAGGGAGGGGGTTGAGATGGACCCTCGGCTTCTTCCTCATCCACAATGATGCGAGGCCTAGCCTTGTGCTTGCGGACAGCTGGAGTGGGATGCACAACGGGCTCAGTGTGATTCTTCATGAGAAGCCGCTTTTCCGTGTGAGAGATCCAAAGCGCATCATCCAAAGGATCATCCGGAAACTTATCATTCCACACGTGCAATATGATCTTCATGATGAAAGGCCCAAAACAAGCATTCTTGCGGTTGGCAATGGCATGCCACAACTCGTTCCATATGTAGTCAAGCACATCAAGCTTGCGAGGAGTGGCATCCATACGGTATTGATGAGTAAGAAGCAGCAAGTTCTTCATGTAACCTTGAATCTCATCCACATTGCCCGCCTTTGGATTGATAGTCTCTCTATAGATCCGTAACATGATGTCATAAGTGGGAAAGAGACCCTTGACGAACCCCACGGCATATTTCTTCCAATGATAGAGGGGAGTGAGGTCATCCTTCGAACGAGATTGAGCGGAGTGAACTCGAAACCATCCATTAGCAAATTCTTCTCCGTTGGCAAAAGGGCCAAAATCTGGGTAGCCACCAAGAATAGTTCCAACATCCTTCCAAGTGATGTCAAGTTGTTTTTCCTTGGTCATCCAAATGAGGTTGCGGTTGGTCTCATTGCCAAGATGAACTGTGGCAAGGAACTGACAGACGAGCTCTTCATCAAAGTCTTGTTGAAGAGTGATAATGGGACCGAGACCAAACTTCTCAATGAGCTCGAGGGCCTCCCCAAAGTACTTGTGATTGCGTTCCATGTGTCCAATACTTATAGCATGTTGGGGAACAACATTCTCCTTCGACTTCCTCATTAAGACCTCATGATAAATTTGCCCTTGGAAGACGGTGTGAAAGCGCGGATCTTTGCCCCGGAATTGGGGCATTAGGCGGTCACGAGCAATCACATACGGATTTTCCCTTCTTTCCTTCACAAATGCCGCATCGGACATCTTGGATGCGGTTGGTGTGGTGTTCTTCCTTGGCAAAGTCTTCTCGGGAGCCGGAAAACGCTTGCGCTTGCCATGAGTGCTGTCAAGTTCGGCTTGAACCTCATCCACGGGTGGAGGTTTGCGGCGGCCGGTGGACTTGTACCGTAGCCCTTTTCCCTTGGAACCGGAAGCATCGGCGGCATCCATGGTGAAAAAGGGAGGAGGGAAGAGTCCCGGGGCGTCCTGAGGCAGGGAGGAGGTCTCCCCGCGGTGGAGCGCCCGAATCCGGCGGCGGTGAGCTTGGGGGCGGCGGCGGTTTGAGAGGAGGAAGATGGGGGCGGGTGGGGGAAAATGAGATTGGATCTCACTTACCCCCGCGCCCCCACAACTTATCCGCTGTAATTTTTCCGCCGGCGGAGCCTCCGGTGGTTTCACCGGAGCCTCCGCTCCCGCCAGCGGAGCTTCCGGTGGATTCCACCGGAGCCTCCGCCCCTGTCCCAAAACGTTAAGTTTTGGCCCGCTGAGCCGCATGGACCCAGCGGAGCCTCCGGTGAGGTTCCGGTGGACAGGCCCAGCGGAGCCTCCGGTGGTTTCACCGGAGGTTCCGCCCAGATGATATTTCAGCGCGCCAAGATGAGAAAAACTCGAGCAATACTATAAGAGCGAGGGTTTGGGCAAGTGGGGCTTGGGTTGGAAAAACGTTACTGTCATACGAGAGACATTGCTCGACGGGGTTCGCAAGAACCATAAAACGAGTGAAAAACCGAACCCGTACGAGTTGTCAAGATGAGGATATAAAGTGAGAAAATGATCAAAAACACCTCAAGGGTTGGTGGCCGAGGCCACCATGTTTGAGTGTGTAACTTGGCACCGCGAAGATATATCTTGGGTCCAAAATTACTACTCACAATTAAGCACAATGAGTCACAAATTGACTAGATATGCAATGATTGATTGATTTTCGCATAATAAAAGGAGTGCATACTCATGAGTTGAGTAGCGCTCCCCCTATATCCATGCCTACACCTAGACTAGATAGCAAGTATAATGAGGGTAGATATGCAAGGTCTTAAGTGAAGTTGGAGGAATCGATGACATTTAGTTCATTCCTCAAAGCTCGAAATCTTGGTTCATCAAGGGCCTTCGTGAAAATATCGGCAAGTTGATCCGTGGTGGAGACATAAGAGAGATCAATATCACCTTTCTCAACATGATCCCGAATAAAGTGATGACGAATCTCAATATGCTTCGTCTTGGAGTGAAGAACCGGGTTGTAGGCGATCTTGATAGCACTCTCATTGTCACAAAGAAGAGGCACCTTGTCAAAATGAATACCATAATCCTTCAAGGTTTGCCTCATCCATAGCAATTGGGCACAACAACTTGCCGCGGAGATATACTCGGCCTCGGTGGTGGAGAGAGCAATACAATTTTGCTTCTTGGAAGACCAACAAACCAAGGAGCGGCCAAGAAATTGGCAACCCCCGGATGTGGACTTCCTATCCGTCTTCTCTCCCGCATAATCCGCATCCGAGTAACCAATGAGCTGAAAGCTTGAACCCTTGGGGTACCAAAGACCGAAGTTTGGGGTATGAACTAGATATCGAAAGATTCGTTTCACAGCTTCCAAATGACTTTGCCTCGGAGAGGCTTGAAACCTTGCACATTTACCTACGCTATACATGATATCGGGTCTAGATGCACAAAGGTAAAGCAAAGAGCCAATCATGGAGCGGTATACCTTTTGATCTACCTCTTTCCCATTAGGGTCGGGTTTCAAGTCGGTGGTTGTGGACATAGGGGTCTTCATAGGTTTGGCATCATTCATATTAAATCTCTTGAGCATGTCTTGAGTATATTTGGCTTGTTTGATGAAGGTTCCTTCATAATATTGATTCACTTCGAAGCCAAGAAAGAACTCCAACTCTCCCATCATAGACATCTCAAACCTATCGGTCATAAGCTTGCAAAACTCCTCATTGAACAAGGTATTAGTAGACCCAAAAATGATGTCGTCCACATAGAGTTGGCATATGAACAAGTCACCTCCAACCGTCTTGGTAAAGAGGGTGGGATCGATTAAACCAACATTAAACCCGCGATCTACTAGAAACTCTTTAAGGTGCTCATACCACGCACGTGGAGCTTGTTTAAGTCCATAGAGCGCCTTATCAAGTTTATAGACATGATCGGGGTGGTTGGGATCCTCGAAACCCGGAGGTTGCTTGACATATACTAACTCATTAATGGGACCATTAAGAAAAGCACTTTTGACATCCATTTGTTGTAATTTGAAGTTATGATGAGATGCATAGGCAAGTAAGATACGAATGGATTCAAGGCGAGCTACGGGGGCAAAGGTTTCACCGAAATCGATACCTTCGACTTGAGAAAAACCTTGGGCCACCAATCTTGCCTTGTTGCGAATGACAATACCATCTTTGTCTTGCTTGTTCTTGAACACCCATTTGGTGCCAATGACATTTTTGCAATCCTTGGGTCTTGGCACTAATTTCCACACCTTGTTGCGCTCGAAGTTATTGAGTTCATCATGCATGGCTTCAAGCCAATCTTGATCTTCGAGAGCTTCATATACCTTCTTGGGTTCAATGAAGGAGACAAATGCATGAGCCTTGCTAAAATCCGCCAATTGCCTTCTAGTGACCACTCTTCCACGAACTTGACCAAGAATCATGTCCTCCGTATGACCCGCTCGTTCAAGATTCTCTAGCCTTCTCTTTGCTCTTCGAGCCAGTATCTCCTCCAAAGATTCCTTGGATATTGATTGAGAATCACCTTCTTCATCGGAGACATGTCCATCTTCATTTCGTCCTTGATCAAAGATGGGTGACGAATCACCACTAGGTTGAGCATTCTCAACAAAAATAGAATCTTGATCAAGATTTAGGTGTGTTGCTTGGCCTTGTTCATTAGCTTGGCCTTGATCATTAGCTTGGCCTTGATCGTTAGCTTGAGGGCTTGGTGCATCTTGTTGGAATGCTTGATCATCAATGGGTGTAGTCAATGGCTCCACTTGAGTGGGGCATAGTCCTTCTCCCTCCGTCATCCGGTGTCCCTCAATGGGGATTATTTCACCAATCCCCATTCTTCTTATGACGATGGGAGGAATTGCATCTCCTACAACACCATGATCTATACGCCCCCCTTGGGAGCCATTATCCTCATCAAACACCACGTCTATAGCTTCTTCAACTTGTCCGGTGGACTTGTTGTAGACTCTATAGGCGTGAGCGTTTGTGGCATAACCAACAAAAATGCCCTCATAAGATCTAGTCTCAAATTTTGACAACCGTTTACCTTTCTTGCGAATGAAGCACTTGCAACCGAAGACCTTGAAGTAAGATACATCCGGTTTCTTACCCGTGAGAATCTCATAGGGGGTCTTGTTCAAGATCTTGCGAAGATATAACCGGCTGGTGGCGTGACATGCGGTGGAGACGGCTTCGGCCCAAAAGTTATAGGGAGAAGAGAACTCCGCAATCATAGTTCTAGCCGCATCCATCAAAGTCCGGTTCTTTCTCTCCGCAACACCATTTTGTTGAGGGGTATATGGAGTGGAGTATTGATGAGCAATGCCCTCTTCACTAAGAAAACCCTCAACGGTGTAGTTCTTGAACTCCGAGCCATTATCACTCCGGATTGCCAATATGGTAGCATTGTGTTGGCGCTCAACAAGAGTGATGAACTCGATGACTCTACTTTGAGTTTCACTTTTCCTCTTGAAGAAATACACCCAACAATATCTTGAATAGTCATCCACAATCACCAAACAATACTTCTTTCCTCCGAGACTATCATAGGATAGTGGACCAAAGAGATCTAAGTGAATGAGCTCGAGAATTCTTGTAGTGGAGATTGTTGTCTTGGTTGGGTGTTGTTCTCCATGTTGCTTCCCAAAGGTGCAAGAGCTACACACACGATCTTTAGCAAATTTAGCTTTGGTTAGTCCTAGAACGTGATTGCCACTTTGGAGATCATGTAACATTCTCATATTGGTGTGGGCTAGTCAGCGATGCCAAAGCCACCCCACATACACTTTAGCCATTAGGCATGTCGCGGCACACGTGTCTTCTTTAGAGAAGTCCACTACATACATGCCGTTCTCGACAAACCCAACAAAGGCTACTTTAAGAGATGTCTCCCAAGTGACAATCACACTCTCTCTATTAAAGAACGAGGTGAAACCACAATTCGCAAGTTGAAGAACGGACATCAAATTATAGCCAAGGGACTCAACAAGGAGAACATTCTCAATTGATAAATCGTTTGAGATTGCTACCTTGCCTCGTCCCAATACCTTAAGCTCGGACTTATCACCAATAGTGACGCAATTGAGATGAGGTAGAGGAGGTTCAAGATTGCTTATTGCGTCATGGCTTCCGGTCATATGTTGGGATGCACCACTATCCACTGTCCATTTGTTAGACCCGGAAGCTTTTCCCTACAAGAGATCAATTTCTTAATTTAGGTACCCATCCTTCAATGGGTCCTCTTTTGTTAGTAACAAGGGTCTTAGGAACCCAAATAGTCCAATGATAATCATCACCATACGAAGTACCAACGTATTTAGCATAAACATGTCCATCCCTAGATTTCATAAGAACATAAGATGGATTATATTTTCCGGCGAAATCATTATGAGTGATGCTCCCCCTAGAGGTATCACCACCCGTAATGGCGTTGGTCTCCTTTTCTTTGGTCACCTCACCCTCTTTCACAAAAACAACCTTTTGAGGGGGAGTAGTGACATTCTTGGATATCTTCTTTGACTTGGAAATAAACCCAAGTCCCTCTTTTCCTTTCTTGGCACCTTGAGAGCTTATTGCATCGTTGAGAATTCTTTCCTTCCCTACATTGTTAGTCGTAGTAGAAGAGGTAGGTGCAATAACAATGCTATTTGATGAAGATGCAACATGCTTATTTGATTGTTGAGCTAGAAGCTTGATTCGAGACTTGGCAAGTTTGTCATGAATTTCCTTAAGAGATTTAAATTCTTCTTTTAGTTTGTCATGCTCCTCGTCAAGTTTTTGATGAGCTATTCCTAGCTTCAACTCTTCCTCTTCAAATTCTTTAAGCAAAACAAGAGATTTAGCATGTTCTTTCTTAAGTTTGGCAAGAGATTTTTCATTATCTTTCCTAAGCTTAGAAACACTAATAGCATAAGAGTCTTGTAAACTAGATAGTCTTTCTTCAAGAGAGGCTCTCATGGATCTCTCCTTTTCGAGAGCCTTAATTAGTTCACCATCATGATTCTCATTGGTACCACCATGATTCTCCAAGGTCATGATGATTTCCTCTTTCTCATCAATGAGAGAGTTGGCATCATCAAGTTGCCTTAGGAGAGTTTTTACTTTTTCTTTAGTTTCACCTTCAAGACTACTCAACCAAGACCCTAGGTTCTTGGCCTCCTCATCGTCACCAATGTTTTCAACACAATCCAATAATGAGGGAGAGGTAGTGGTAATAGACTTGGAGGTGGAAGTTATTACCGCGGTGGCTTTTGCCATGAGACATGTAGGTCGGATCGATGTCTTCTCATTGGGAGATTCAAATAGAGAGACCGATGAAGAGGAAGTGGTAGCTATGGCGACATGGGAAACACCTACGACTTCATCTTCTCCTTCATCTCCGGAGTAGTATGTCTCCAATGTGGGGCCTTCTTGAACATATAGAGCCCTTGGAACCCTTCTAGCGAGGTTCTTGTTTTGTGGAGCTTTGTTCTTGTCCTTGCAAACAAGCTTCCCTTCATTCTCTTCTCTTGGCTCAAAGGGACACTCTTTGACGAAGTGGTTTGCACTTCCACAATTATAACATGTCCTTGGCCGTTCCCCTTTCTTCCTAAAGATCTTGTTCCTTGAAGGTCTTGGGGCACCGGCTTTGTGAGCCTCCCATCTCTTCCAATACCCTTGCATGGCAAGAGCAATACATTTATGGGCACCCTTGTATGTATCCTCATAGTCCTCATCCTCATCATCATCATCATCATCAACTTCTTCAATCTTGGCCATTGCTCTAGACTTCAAGGCAAGGTTGGGAGACTTTCCATGTCCTCTAGAGCGAGCAAGAGCATCATCCGCACTTTTGTGAGATAAGGATATGGCAATGAACTCACTTAGCACTCCAATGGAGTTGAGGGAGTTGTAGTCGGATCTTGTTCGAATGCTAGTGGAGAGGTTCTTCTCAAATGGAGTTATGGCCTTGACAAACTTCCTCTTGATCCATTCATCCGAGATTTCCTCTTTCCCAAAATCTCTTAGTTGATTGCCAAGAGTGACAACTCTTCTATATAGCTCCTCGGGACTCTCGTCTTCAAGCATGACGAAGTTCTCGCACTTGTCGAGAGCAACATCATATTTTGATGATTGAATGCTAGAATTTCCTTGGAACAAGGAGTCAAGTTTATCCCATGCTTCCTTGGCGGTCTTCAAGCCGCGAATGTGCTCAAGATGTTCTCTTGGGAGAGCCTTTTGGATAGTCACAATAGCGGTCTTGTTGAGTTGGAACTCCACGTCCTCTCTTGGGGTCAAGTTGTTTGGATCATGAGGATGGAATCCATGAACAACGCTTCTCCATAGAGCGGTGCAACAACCTGAAATATGAGACTCCATATCGAACTTCCATGATGAGAATTCGTTAGTGTTAAGCATGGGAGGATTTCCAACATTAACCATGTGTGGTATTGTAGCAATAGGGTGGATAGAATCGTAATTGGGAGGCGGTGGAACTTTAGAGTTAGACCCCGAACCGTTAGCCGATTGAGACTTGGAGCCCTCGGAGTTCCCACTACCCTTAGCCTTTTTATCGGCTTTTGCTTTGGCTTTCGCCTTAGCTAAAGCGATGTTAGCTTCCATTTCATCAATGTCTGGAATGGATTCTTCATCCGAGCTAACATCGTTTGGGGTGGGAGGTGTTTCCTCGGACTCCTTGGTTCTCCCCATCAATACCTCCATCATTTTCTTGATGCTAGAAACCTCCATACTGACAGTAGAGCTAACCTTAGACATTTCGGTTTGGAGGATTCCAACCGAGTCTTGTAGGTTAGCTATACTGTCGGACATCTTGGAGATCTCCGCACTAGAACTACCGGGGGTATTTTCATCGACCATTGTACTCTTAGGCGGTTAAGCCCTTAGTAAGAGCCGAGGCTCTGATACCAATTGAAAGTGCACTATGGTCAACTAGAGGGGGGGTGAATAGGTTGACTACCAATTTTTCTTTTCTTTTCCTTTTAAGGGGCCTAGTAAGATAAGATACGATTCTCTAGATGTGCAACTAGGTGAACAACCTATGTGAAGAGAGTAGTATGTGCAACGGAAGTAAAGCGTAAGGTAGTAAAGCAAACAACAAGTGTAAACAAGGAGACAAGGATATGATTCACCGTAGTTCCTTCTCAAAGAGAAGTACGTCTACGTTGGAGAGGTGGGGAGCCACCTAGGCGCTCCTCAATAGCACGGTTGTGCACACCTTGTTCTCCTTGAGCTTCTCCGGTGAGGGAGATGCTCGTTTCCACTATGAGGTCGACTTGAAGGTGTTGACCAAACCTTTACAAGGGCTTGAGGTCACTCCACAAGATGGATGGAGGCTCTCAAGCAATCCGTAGCTTCTTGCAACAAGGTGGAAACTACAAGCACGAGATCTACTAAGGTTTCTAGGCCTCAAGTAGGATTCTAGATCTACTAGGTTGTGGTGGATGGATTTGAGATTCCTTTGGTGGAAGTGTGGATCTAGGTCTCCTCTAGCTCTCCACCAAGTTTGGGAGTGATTGGGTGGACAGAGTGGGAGATCTAGGTGGTTGAAGCTTTCATTAATGGCTAGGAGAGAGAATGGGAAAAGCTTAGCATTTATGAGGTAGGTGAAGGGGCATTTATACTCTTGGTGTCCAAGTGGCCGTTTGCAGTCCAGGGCACCGGAGGCTCCGGTGGTTTCACCGGAGGCTCCGGTGGGTCTTCTGTGCACTGCGCAACTGCGCAGTGCCTTATCCTTTGCGCGCTGCTGAGGAGGACGGAGGCTCCGGTGGATCGAGCGGAGGTTCCGCCCACCGGACCCGCACCGGAGGCTCCGGTGGAACCTCCGCCACTTTCCAACAGAAGGGGTAGCTGGCGGAGCTACCAACGGACCCTTCACCGGAGTCCATTTGCACTTGGACCAGGGGGCCACCGGATGTCCACCGGAGCCTCCGGTGGAACCTCCGCCACTTTCCAACAGAAGGGCATTTTGGCGGAGGAACCACCGGATGCGCACCGGAGCCTATTTGCGCACAGGCTGAGTGGCAGCAGAGGGCTGAGCCTCCGGTGGATTCACCGGAGCCTCCGGTGGATTTACCGGAGCCTCCGGTGGATTCACCGGAGCTTCCGCCCCTGCATATTTTGGTTCCCTGACTTTCTTTCTCTTAGCACTTTTCGAATATCTCAAGCATTAGCCCCATAAGTATAGTGAACCTAATAACCTGGGCATTTTCATCATTTGAACAAACATTAGATCAAACAGTTATGTTGTCATATAATTACCAAAACGGACGATGATCTTTCACCGGTGCCGGTGGAGGAGGAGGTGCCGGAGCCGGTGGAGGAGGAGGAGCCGATGGAGGAGGACGACGACCAGGAGCCGTGGCTAGCGCCCGACGCGGCTGAAACCCGTTGGGACCCTTGGCCGTCATGGGAGGAGGCCCGGCGCGGTGCAGACCCTCAGTTCTCTGGACCGCCTCCGGCAGTTCCCGAGGCTCCTGCGGTGCCGCCTCCCGGAATACCCCCACCGCCGACGCCGGAGCAGGAGGAGCCTGGCACTCCGCCGCCGCCACCATCGGACGACGAGGACGAGGACGAGTAGTTCTTCGCGGGCGCGCCGTTTTTTTAAATTTCGTTTTATTTACATATGTAAATTATGAACAAAGTTTAAAAATGTGTATTGTGTCACTAACGGGCGGGGTCCGCCTGTCGGGAGGGGTGAGCGGACGCTGTCCGGCGCCCCCAGCCAGGCCCCCAAGTATGGCGGGTGGGCTGGGGGGTCCGGACACAAAATTGGCGGGTGGACACCTTTGGGGATGCCGCTATGGCTTTTTTTTTGTTCCGGACCCCTATTGGGCCTTTGGGGGGCCATTTGGAGGGTGCCGGTGGAGATGCTCTAAGATTTTGTATAATCCTTCGTGCATGTTCGTACGAGCAGAACAACTACTTACAGTCGTTTGGTTCTTCGGAGATAAATCCCTCCGTTCCAAAATACATGATTTCCGTTTGTCTAAATATATATGTACTTTTTTCCGTCTCAAATTAATTGTTGTAAAAACTATTCATTTTACGACAGTTAATATGAGACGTAATGAGCATACGCTAAAACATGTGTCTACATTCATTCATACTTGAGCAAATAAAAATTATGTATTTAAAACCGGAGGAAGTAGTTTGGTTGAACGGCATTTCGCGCGGAGATATGCATTGCCAAGCAAAACCTAATTAATTGAGCTCATGAATCATTCTTTCCTGAAATCTGCCAAGCAAACCAAATGGACCGCACACGCACGTGAGTAGCTCTCGACTGCAGCCGCCACCAACCGATGTCCCCGTCTCCAACCACCTCCGACTAAGCCAAAAACACGTCCGGTAATCTCTCAGCGTCCTATCTCCCCATCCATTCTCAAGAGATTGACTCCCAGGTCGCCCTGCACGAGGGCAGCTCCGGAGGACCCACAATCCAATCTAAAAGGCCGACTTTCCCACGACGGCTGCTGCCGCCGCCAGCGGTGGCGGCCACGCCATGGCTGCCAAAGACAACGGACGGGCTGGCGTAGCCTACTGGATACCCTTCGCGCGGAGGGTTTGGCTCCTTGGCAGTGCATGTGGAGGTATGGCAGCGGGGCGGCGGTGTTCGGCCATGCGTGGCGTGTGTCGCCGTGTTGCATAGAGGTGTGGATGGGGTTGAGAGCGACCGGCGTGCGGTGATGACCGGAGGCGATGGCGCGGATCCTACGGCTATTGTGCTACTACGCGTGCCTAGGGTGCGTTGCAGCCTTTCTCCTTTCGTTCTCACGTGTGCCTGATCCGCTTGATCTATTTGCCGAAAGATCTCCAGCGGCGTGGGGGCCTACTGACGTGCTTGAATAAAGGTGGCTATCCTAGGGTTCCTCTTGCACCAAGGCGAATATTTTTCCTGTTTGTCCTTTCTGATCTAGCCGGAGTGGTGGGTTCCGGAAGGCACCGCCGGCGAACTCCCATGGGTGTGTTATGTCTAGAGATTGTTGTATCGGGTGGATTTCGGTCCTGCCCATTGGTTCTCCATTAAGGAGAAAGCGGCGCGAAGCTCTGCCATCGGTCGCCATCATAAGATATTTTATTCCATGGTGAAGTAAGAGGCGGAGAATGTAATGGAAGCCAAGGTTGGAGCACTATTAATGGTGATTGGAGCCTATGGTATTGAGGAACTTGCTTGGAGTATCGGGTTTTGTAGCAGCAGTATGTAAGTGGGGCGACACCACATGTGAAGTTCAAGATCTTATCTTTCATGGTGAAAATCGAATGTCTGACCTTAATTGGCTGTGTTTGGCAATGGACTTGATGAATGCATTGTTTTCAGAGCGATAATTATCTCTAGGGTTAAAAAAATCCAAGATCTACGATCAGACGACGACGGCGTTGATGCACTGTTTACTTCTTGGAGGCGTCGCTTTTGGAGTATTTAGGCATATAGTGTTGTATTAGTGATGGTTATGTTGTTTCTGCGGGGACGGGAACTCTGTAGCAGGACTTTTTTTTTAGTTTTTTCTTTATTGTTTTGGCTATATGCATCCGACGTGCCATTAGGGTATTGCGTTATTGCAGAGGCTAGGTGTAATTAATATATTCTCGACATTAATATATACTCTTTATAAAAAAAAAGCTAGACTCCACGGGATCGTCCCATCAAATTACCGATGGCACCGTCCCCAAACTCATACCGTGTTCTTATATCTTAACATAACCCACATCAATTAAAAAAAACATAACCCATATCCGCACATGTATCTGGTATAAATTTGTTTAATACCTAAACTCGAAAGTTATTAAAAATCGTAGATAATTAATACAGCCTGACACATCTAACCTGGCATGTCTCACACTCCATCCTACATCAAAGCGCCACAGACTTTAAAGATGAACTCATTTGATATCTCAACTCATTTAACTAGGAGACCCTATAATGCACGCCTTTGGATAGTATACTAGTTACCATCCACCCTCTTGCACTAATAGTTTTCACATGACGAGTAAGGACGGGAGGGGGTGCCAAAAAAAACCAAGAGTCCAAGCCATCCAAGGCGTACGCATGGAAGCGGAGAAAGAAACAAGAACTCGAAGATAGAAGCTGAAGAACCAAGTCGGTTCCAACGACGGTTCAACCAGCCACTGTCAGTCCTAGCACCAGCTCAACCGACGCCTAGGACAATGCCGACCAATCCTAGATCCATTTGCGTGCGTGCGTGCGTGCGTGCGTGTGTGTGTGATTCTCCCTTGTACGCTCCACGAGTTTTCCCATTTTATGCGTGTCCTTCGTTGGGTTCATCGTGTTCTTCGTGTACTTCTCAATCTCCTCACCACACGATTCGTCAATCCTTAAGATCGGGACATCCTAAAAGAAGGTGCGACTGCATCATAAAATCACCTAACGACTCAACGAGCCAATATGACAACACACCATATAATAAAAACAACTACATGATCATTCATTCATTGATGTGGAAAACATCACACATATATGAAAATAAATAACAAAATGATATAATGAATATGAAAATGGACAGCCTAACATATATGAAAAATAACCTCAAAACAAAACAAAAAATCGATATAAAATAACAACACTACAATGGCCCCGTCTTCATAGTTGGATTTATCGCAATGGGTGCCATATTCCGGAGGTCGAACGTAGGTGCTAACCGTAGGAAAGTTGTTGGTGGTGGGGATTTAAATTTACCCAGGTTCGGTACGTCGTGACAATGATGGCGCCCTACTCCTGCAATCTCACTATATGAGTGTCACACCCCACTTTTTGAAAAACAACAAAATACATTTGTTGGAGAGTCAAAATTAGAGCCAACCAAAACTTTTTTAAATGCGTAACTATTAATTTTGTTTCACCTCTCTTTGTCTTGTTTGACCTCGAGTGTTTGTGTTTGAACAAAACCAAAATAAAATGGTTACATAAATAACAAGCTTTAAGCTGAACCTTTTTTACAAAATCCTCATGTCATGGTTTGGCTTGATCACTAACTTTCTTTAACACTTGAGGAAAACCTCCAAGGATTTAAATTGAAGAACTCTCTTGCTTGAGTGAACTTGTTAAGTCTTGTTATTATCTGCTTATGGTGTGAACTTATCTTGTTTGTGCCTCAAAGTTTTTATATCTGTTTGTGGATGATTGTGAGTTGTTTTAAATGAACGAGATCTACAAATAACAAGACCAGACATCAATAGCATGTTATATCCTATTTCCATCTCATCTTGGGTTCTCTTTAACTTCTCTATTTTGGCCTCCTGCCATAATGGAAAAATCTTGATATTTGACTAATGTACCATCATGGATATAATAGTACATATCTATAAGTCATATCCAAGTGTTTGGATTGGATATTGGATTGGATATTAAACCCATTAACATTTTCTTCCAAAGCCCTCTTGAGGTCATTCCAACAATAAGGATCATATCCCTGTTATCACGATGCCTTTTTGGTAGTCTTCCTAAAAATCACTCCTACCTATTTTGAGATCCATAAACCTTCCCTTGTCATCTTCATGACTTATACATCATATCCATGTGGTCCATTTATCTTTCCATGCCTATGTGATTATTCTTCTCTCGGGGTTTTGGCCTATTAAAAAAACTCGAGTTTTCACCCTTTTACACTTGGTACCTCAAATATTTTTCAAAGGAGTTGTTTATTAAAAATCACCTTTGTGACCTATATTATATACCCTCTCATCCCAACTAAAAAAAATACTTGATTTATAAACATTTTCCTATTTATTAAATGTTATTTACCAAAATATCAGAAATGGACTTTTAATGATTTTGTTAATAAAAGTATTTCTAAAATTTATGGGGAAGCTCCCCAGCATGCCTAGGGTCATATATGACCTAATTATCCAAAAACATTTTCTTCTCATTTCCAAATTTTTGATGAAAACATTCAAAAACAGTTTCAGCACTTTTTGAATTTTCAAAATTTTGTGAAACAAATATTTTCAGAATATTATGGTACCACCACCCCTAGACTCAATTTTTGATTATCTATCTATTAAACATGTTTACACACATATTTTCTATTAAAAATTATGGAGAAAACATCCAAAAACAGAAACGTCAGTATTTGGAAATTTGAAAGTTTTCAAATAAAACAATTTAAGAAAAGTGGGATACCACCACTTCTATACTACAATTTTTATTTCCTACCTACTAGACATATTTTCATGCATGTGTTGTGTTCAAGAATTTGGAGAAAACAATCACAAACACCTTCTGGCCAAATTCTAAAGAGACCCTTATGTGGATTGTTCTCACTCCATTTTATCTCTATTTGCTTCCAAGATTGCCTAGTCACCTGGCCCCACTCCCTAGACATCATTAGACAACATTGCACTGCTCCCATACCTCTCACACATATCCTTCATGGCATGAACAGCCACCATGGCATGGGCTGTCAAGCCATTCCACCTCCCCCATACCTTCTTGCCCCCTCTCCTTGTCTTCTAGAGTCTGAGGCCCCCATGAGCTCAACCATGTCGGCCATCCCTCCCGGGGCCCTCTCCTTCCCACTCCTTTTGTTGTCTAACACCTTCGAGTACTGAGGACGGGCATGGCGATTGCCACAACTTCCCTGCCTCTCCCGGCCTCCTCTCTGTCCTTGGAGTGTTGCCTGGACATACTCAACCCACCAGACATCATCTCCTCCCTTCTTGATGCTCGCAAGCAAGCCGCCATGGCTGTCGTACGGACGTGCTCTGGTACCAAGCCACCCGAAGCATTCCCTGGCTATCCACCTTGCCACATTACTACCTCTAATCCCTAATTTCACTCTTGCATCGAAACCCCCCTCCTTTGTGCATCCTATCGCCGGAATCGAGTCGGAAAAATCGATGGCCACCTCACCGTCGAGCGGGAGGTATAGTGGCCCTCCACCCTCGAAGATTGCTCCCCTGACCTCCCCTCTCCTCTATTACAGCCATGACCATCCTAAATCCCTCTCCCGCGCCTCGCGGGTTCGCCGCTGTCCATGGCATGGACGGCCGCCGCGGATCCTCGACGAACTCCACCTGGGAGTCTCCTCCAGCAAGCCTTCACGGGTGCATCGGGTTCGCGTCGTCGCGCCGGTCCTTATCAACCATTCCGCGGTTCCAGGAGATGCCAGGAGCCTGCTCCGGCCATCCTCCGGCGATGCTCCGCCTCGGGCCGTTGTTCCTCTGTTTCCCACTGCTGAATAATGGTCATCGCCGGCACCTGCATCATCCACCATCAGATCTGAATCCGACGGCGTGCCACCCTTCAGTTATGTTGTTTCGCTGACAGACAGGCCCCGCCAAGGCCCACCGTCAGAAGTTTGACATGTCCACCACGCGGAAGAATGTTGTGGGCCGGCCAAACTCGACAAACCCAACCTCCGTGCAGCGCCGCAGCAGATCTAGCCCATTAAACCTATTTCCCTGCAGGTTGTTGTGTTTTTTCTGTAGACCTGTTCCCGGCTTGTTACTTTAAATGAAAATGAAAATTCAATCAAGTAAAACTTTCCATACCAAAAATACTAGGGTAGACCTACTATTTCTTAACCACCTCCAACTTGTAGATCCTTGTTTTGTGCATTATTCTAGGAGAAATGGCAATAATGGCAGAAGCACTCTGTTTCACCATTTGAATCATAACTTGAGTTTTGAGTGTCCAAATCTTGCAAACCAAATTGTTATGAGTATCCCTTGATGATGCCTAGTAGAAGCATTTGACCTTGCATGCAAATGAGCTTCCTAGAGAAAATGGCATACATTTTGGTATTTTACCAGAGAGAACTTTGGTGAATTTTTAAATTAAATCCGTGATATTTTTTATGTGAATCCAATTGTATGAGCTTGTATGTGTTTAGTTGTACCTAATACTGGCTTGGTGAAATTTTCTGAGCCTTATATATATTGTGTGCTTGGAGTGATTTAGGGCTTTTTCTGCCATTTTGGAAAATTGCCCTAATTATTTTTGGAGAATGTTTTAGTATGTTGTTTATGAATCCTAAATTGTATAGATAATATACTCCCTATAATATGGTGCTTTCATGTAAATCACATGTTAGAGCAAGTTGGTGTTGCTTGTGTTGCTTAGGAGTTATACTCACTAATAGGGTAAATTCCTAGTATTTTGGGTATGGTTATATTAAATATTGTGTGATGTTTTGACTAATGTAATTAGGATTCCTAGCATGTTTAGTTGGTATACTATCTTATATGTTGATGTTATCTCAAATAAACAGCATGTTAGGAAAATTTTGTATTGCTCATGATTTATTAAGGATTGTTTTCACTAGAAGGGATGTTTCCTGGTTTCTAGGAAATTGTTGTTAATTTAAATCCCTTAGTAATGGGAATGATTTTATAAGTGGATTCAATATGTCCAGTACCACTTTGGTACTGATTTTGTATCATGATTACCTCTGTTTGCTTGCTCTTTTATTATCAAAAGCATGACAACTTAGACTTGGTGGATTTCTTGTTGTTATTGTGGTAATTGGTGTTCCTTGTAAATTGGAGTTTGTAGAATTATTTTCTAGCATGCATAGGGGGTTATGCTTCTGTTATTGGGAGTTTATAAGCATGTGTTGCTTGTTGGTAAAATTCACACATGTGGGATTGTTTGGGCAACCCTTATTGCCTTTATTTATTATTCCTAGCATTTAGGAGTTGTTTTATTATTTGTTGCATTATTATTATTTTGTTAGTGTTAGTTGATCCTAGCATGTTTAGAATGTTTTTTTTGACCTCTGTTATTATGACATGACCCCTCTGTTTGCACCTTAGTATTTTAGTTGAATGCATTGCTTGTTATGCTTGCTTATGTGGTGATTCTTATTATTTAGCATTTTTCTAGTGAGTCCCTATTGTTGTCATGTTATAGAAATACTCCATGCTTATGATTGTTGTGACATATCATTGTGATGGTATGCTATTGTGTTATTAGAGGAGCATGTTCAAGTGAGCATGTTTTGTGGTAATTAGAGCCCACTAGCATGAGAAGGCATTTTTGTGCTTAGTTGGAGTTTTGATAAACTTTCCTTATGTACCCATAAGGTTATTTTTAATTCTTTATGCCTTGGCATGATGATGGTACACCCACTGAATCTTTGACATTTAGGTTGTGTGATATGAATCTCAACCATATGCATACTAGTAATGACATCTATACCATTTGTGTGTGTTTAGTTGTTTTTCTCAATTTCAAATCGAATGATTGTTATAGGGTGCGTTTTGCTTGCTGTATGCCCTTATGGTTGTGATGCTTGCCTTTGTTTCGTCGTGATTGGGTGTTTATCTTTCCCTTTGCGATGTTAGATAACGACGAGGATGAGGTAACATTTGCGGGGTTTTATTGCAGAAGATCTGGATTATCTTATCTTGCTCAACACCGGGGACAAACCAGGACCAAGGCAAGCCATCTTGATGCTTGCTACTACACTTATCATTATCTATCATGCATGTTTTCACTTCTGAAAGTTTTACAAAAACTTTGGTTATCAAAACTATTTTTGTGTGGCTATTACTATTATTACTATTATATAAGTTAATATCTTGCCATTAGTTGAAACTTGGTGTTACCAAGCCCATGGCCACCATATGGTATTTATTACCATCGAAAGTATATGTCCCTAAGTGGACACCCTAAGATTTATGACTTTTGCAAAACAAAGGCGTTATGGAAAACCCGGTGGAAAGACGAAGCCTTATCCACAGGAGAATTATTGAAGTGGTCATTTTTGGGAAAAGGTGTTTTAAAAAATGACTCATAACCTAGTCTTCGCCGGACAACCTTTATCGTACTTCCACTCTACCCCAACATGGGCACGAGGCTTAATTTGAAACTTGTTCTTGTTAGTGTGTGCTCTATCTCAATCAGCTATAAGGGGATGGACTCCCTCGAACCGAATTGCCGCCAAGTTATGAAACACGTGGCATACACAGTGAGGGATTAAGTTCTCCTCCGGCCGCGACAGGTGGGTCTCAGGTCATGGCACTGGCAGAAATGGTTGCCGGGGAGATTAAACTCAACTGAAGAGATAGTCATTTACTATCTTGAACATAGTGGATGGTTAGGATCAGTTATCTGATGTTCACATACTGTTGATACAGTCTGTGGTTGTTCACGGCGGATGTTCTAGATCTTGTGGAATGTGTACACCTCTACGGAGTCAAACTATTCGGAATAGCCGCGTCCTTGGATATGGATAGTTGAATGGCCATGTAGCTAGCATTTTGTCAATGTTTTCAAATAGGATGTTTTGAAAAGGGATTTTGAACTTGTGATGTACTGAAAGGAGGAACTTTGTACCAGTAAGGTACGAATGAGGAAAAAGCTGGAAGCTGTTTTATAAGAAGTTCTTGCAAATAAAAACTTTCTTTTCTAAACAAAAACTGGAAGTTGTTTTACAAAAAATTTTGCAAAGAGAAAACTTTGTTTTCTAAAACTTAGTCTTACAAAATCTCTTGTACATGCGATATCTACAAGAAAAAGACAACTATATTATTTTCTTTTGAAGTATCTTCTTCCACAAAGATATAGAGATGTTTAAATCAACCATGATGTATCTTTCATATTTCGTGGGTAGTGAAACCTATGTATAGCCTACCCATTCTACCATATAAACATACTTGCATTTTTGTAAGCTTTATAAAGGATGTCTTGCATAGTAAATTCAAATGTACTCATATTGGTTTCGTCCCTGGCTATTTACTTGGCCAGACTTTGAGGAGCAGCAACGGGAGGAGCACGACGAGGAGAAGTACGCTGATGACTGTGCGGACTAGGAACGTCTCCCAGTCAGTAGCCTGTAGGTAGTAAGGCGTGACTTGGATTATACCACGAATGTGTTTACTTCCGCTGTTTATTGTGTTTTCTGCCCTACATGGCAGCTGTTTAGGACTTGGTCATGTGACCAGTCATGTAAGGCATGCGTTCGTTATGTAATGGATGTTGTAATCTGCAATGCCAACTCGAGTATGTTGTTCACGACTAACTGATCATGGGATCGTGAATGTATGCATACTGTAAGTCTCGGATTGTCGGTCTAGGGTCCCCACAGAGTTGGTATCAGAGCTATCCTGACTTTAGGAGAACTTAGTTAACATGGACGTCGGATAGGAAATAAAAATATTACGGTAAAAACCATATTACTACCTAAATTGTTTTATCCAAAGAAACTCTAAGCATAGCTTCTACTCTTCTCTTGATCCCAAAATTATCACCTAGTTTATAACACGGAGAGTTCGGAAAACAGAGAAAATAGTGCACATGTACGTTTTCTCCTTTGTTTTCACGGCTCAGAACATTTTGTAAAAATTTATAACGACGAGTTGATAAAACTTTGGTTTTTATGTAAAGGTTTTCGAAAAAGGTTTTTCTTCTATCAACTTTTAAAATTACATACTTGACGATGCCCCCAAGAATACTTTAGTAATTAGCAACCTGAAGAAGCCGAAGTTTCCTTCTAGAAACCTCATCATCAAGGTTATTTCGATGCAAGGAATGAAGATCTGCCACAATCTCTTACACCGAAGTGATCGTACCATCAAGTCTCTTTCCAACCTGAACAAGGTGAAGACAATCCTCGAGGTCAGAAGAAACTAGGCGCACATGTCCCCAATTGGTTACTTTTTATTTGGTTTAAAAAGAGAAAAGAAAAATGTCAAAGGAAAAAATGAAAAAGGAAGGAGGAGAGAGTCGGAATCTTAAAGGGAGTCCAATCCGATTCCTCCTAGGAGGGGTGGTTTGGCCACCTCCTTGTGGGTTGGGAGTTGGCCTCCCTTCCCTCAACGCAGGTCTCCCGCTCCTCTAACTATAAAATAACCAAAAGACCTTGAGGCAAAACAGTTCAATTCATTCTCAAACCTCTCTCTCTCTCTCTCTCTCTCTCTCCAGTAGAATTAGATAGGCTAATTATAGCACCTTTAATTGGATTAGAACTTCTTGTAATTGGGTTTTTGAGGTGTCATCTCCCGATTAGACCTAAATCTAATTATTATTCTCTCTCATGTGTTAAGAAACTTTCAAAATCATATATAGCTCTAATCACAGTTGATTAAAGCTACCAATTAGCAACATCGAAACACTATCTCTCTTCATCGGTGCCGAGTCCTGGACGACGGAGTGCTAGAGGGTTGAAACGAGCGTACGTGTACATACATAAGAGGGATTACACGTGCAATCCTTGAAGAGGTAAGCTTAGCGGCATCCTTGCAACTAGGACTAGTTGTGAGGATATACGATTGTTCAGAACTCTTCTACGACTACATTGATTTCCGCTTCCCGGTGAGTCGTGATTCATGATCAATGCATGTATGGGCATGTATCGTTATCTGCGTAGTGATGTTGGCAGTTACGTATGGAAAATTCTTTAAATTCTCCAACATACACATGAAAGAAGAACCCATTATAAAAAAACATTTAGTGAAACAAGAGGAATATGTGTCCTCCCACCAAATTCTCCAGGGGAAACCCTTGATCTAAGTCCTATCAAATCATTATACTATTATTCGATGCATCATTTTCTCACTTGGTGGAATCATTTGGGAGATGGATCCCTCTTGGGAGGGTCCGATTTCGCCCATTTCCCATTGTAGCTCGCTTTCATAATCGAAGTTACCCTGTCTTTGGGTGTGTGTGGCTGGTTGTATGGATGTTCTTATTGTGTTCTCATTTGCATGGGAGATAATTTAGTGGATGGTTGTGTGCATGGTAGTCCGAGTTGTTTCCTCGAAGGAAGTGATGATGATGATGATTTGTGTGCAACTTTGGTTGTAATCTTGTTCTCGATTCATGTTAGTGATGTACTCCCTCCTTTACACAATAGATGACTTTCATTTGTCTAAATATGGATATGTTTAGACATGTTTAAGTGTCTACATACATCCATATCTAAACAAATAGAAGTCATTTATTGTTGAACGGAGGGAATATGTGTTTTGCGCCAGATGGCCAGCCACATGTCCACGATATTGCTTCGTAAAGTTTTGGGCGGATTTTAATTGTGGTTTTCGCCCGGTTTCTCGTTAATTAACCGGGCAACCTTCTTATTAATTGATAGTTAGGAAAACCTTTGTCTTAAAACAAAGGTAATGATGCACTCCTGAAATCAAACTCCCCCTTTACATATTCTATCTGCTGAATATAGACCGGAGCAACAGATACTTCCAAAGGATGGAAGGAAACAAAACTCATCTATATTTTAGGGCCTTTTTGGATTGCAAGATTTTTAAACTTAGGAAATGGAAGAACGAATGATTGAGATGTCATGCTTTTAATTTTTTGCATGGATTCAAAACAAATGAATTTTGTAAGAGATGCTTTTGAATGGTGCACATGAAACAAACATAGAAATTTTTCAGGAATGAAGAGAAAAAAAGTAGTAGAGAGAGAAAGAGTGTGGGTGTATTGGATTTCTCAAAAGAAAAAGAAAATGATGTCTGGGCTAATGTTGAAATCTCCTTTGGTGCATAGGATTTTCGAAAGATTTGTGTAGCGTTGAAATCCTATGGAAAAAACTCTTGTAAAACCGTTTGATTTACATGATCATATTCTTCAGAAAATAATCGTATAAGAATCTGCTAGTGTAAACTTTATAGAAAATAACATGAGGTCTAAGCTCATAGAAAGTTCCACAAGGAGATCATTCCCAGCCACCTCCGAACGTGTCCACCCAACGCTGCATCCACCACGCCATGTGGTGCCTGCGCCGCGCTCGATGCCGTCCGCTGGAAATGACAGTACACCGGAGCCAGCAGCAGCGTGAGACCATCATCATGTTGTGGTCTGCCTGCCTTTGGCACTTTGACCGCATGGGCGTGCCCCTTTCAATGCGGCCACTATCCATACCATACAACAACACGATCCGATTCATGCGATGAGAAAAGCTGCTGGTGGTAGTGGGAGTAACTCGCCTCTCAGGCGACCAATCCAGGTAACGTTTTCTATTTCCCGGCAGCTGCGCGTTCGTAGCTGCAAGCTGCAAACCTGATGCTCGCCATGTGACATTGCTGCATGCTGATCATTTCTCTCCACATTGCCAAGTTGAACGATAAAGAAAACGAGGGAGCTGGGTCTTGCGTGTTCCTCCTTGCAAGGTGAGATTATTGTATGAGCCAAAAACTGATTAGATGTTCGTTATAGTACATATTTCCTCACCTGCCCGAACCTGGAAAAATGCAGCACCTGCTTATTTTATGTTCTGCATGGGCAGGAAGATACAGGGACAGTTTGACGCTGGTTCCGTCACAATCATTAGGACGACCAAGTCCTGGGCATGGTTTATAATATGGCAAGTAGTATGATGCAAAGATTAGTTGGTTAAAGTACAGGTAGGCTGCAAGTGGGACGCTGCTGAATCTGAACTAAGGACTCGGTTATGCAGCGGTTAGTCGTCAACCGTTCATACCGGTCAGTATCTCTGCACATGGGGCTGCCTGTTTGCCTTGGTCGTACATACCCATGGTTTATTAGTCTGAATTTCTGAAGCCGTGCATTATTTGTTCTCAGGTATCGGTGGCGGCGGATGCGATACATCTGAAGTTCGGGGAAACCTGCATGCTCAAATTGGTACCCTTGATTTTCTAGGAAACTGAAGGGCCAAAGGTCGTCAATCTGGTGAAGTACTGCATTGCATGACAAAATTTGCAACCAAGAAGCACATGCTTCGTTTTGCCACGGGTTATGTTCTTCTTTACCGGGGAGCAATCGTCTTCGCTTCCGGAGGATTTGGACACCGATGCTTCGTACCTTTGACGAAGGAACGTAGGAATATAGATGAACACTGAAGTAACCAATCTTGGCTGTCTCATCTTCTTTTTCTTCTGTTTTCAGCATGTGCCAAACCAAACCGCCCTTGTCACGACAGCCCGCAGATCAGCTAGCTGTTGTACCAATATATACAAGACTGCTATTCTGCAGGATGCTTCCTTCTTACACTGCCGCTGTCCTACTCCTACCTAGCGTGTCTAAGATGTCAATCCGCTGGAAACTTGACACTTAGCTTTGTTACAAAAGGGAACAAGACAAACCCAGTGAACTGCTAAAATTAGCAATCTTACAGCCACAATTACAATGCTCTTGCTATAAGAACGATTCTGAAGATGCTAACCAGATTTTCAGCGAACAGTCAGCGACAGCCAGTCAGGCAAAACGGAGAATACAGTTCAGGTTCAGGCTGCAGTTTCCCTGTTTTCTCTTTGCCTGGCTGAAGATATTGTTACTCTTACACAACACCAGTTGTACAAATGCTCAAAATATACTGCTTGTCCTGATGTTAACAAGGCGTGCATTTCTACGGTAGCCTTTCATCTCTTAGGAAGATTCTGCTTTAACTAGTATCCTTGCTATCTTCTGCCCGGACCAGTGACCGCCAGCTGAGCATAGCTTGCCACCACAAGCTTTCGCCAGTGCTAACGCTTGCCGTTCCAAAATGCAGTAAAAGCAAGCAGAGGATAACGTTTCAGAGGCAAGAGCTCGCCATCGGTTTTGAACCACCTTGCCCATCTTCCGTAGATTTTAAGTAAGATTCATGCGTTTCAAACGGATCTGTACCGGGAGCGCGGATGATGACCGAAAGACTCAACAGATAAGATGAGGGATCTCACAATAATGTGTAGTACTAAAAGTTACTTACTAGCTCAGTAACAATATGGCATGAAACCAGCCTCTAGGATCACATGTAGTACTAGTATGGTTAACACTGAAGAATACCTCAAAATGCCTAGCAGAACACACACACACACACTGAAATTCCTAGAACTAGAAGGGGTGAAAAAGAGACACCTATTAGTTCTTCCATTCAGCTCAAGCAGCTTGCAGTAAGAAAAAAAGTTACTACAAAGCTGCAGCAAATCCTGCCCTCGCTCCAGCGCCACCGCTTCGGCCTGCCTCTGTATGTACATTGCAGTTTCTGCCCGGTGCCCAGGGGTAAATCTGTCAGAAGGGGAATGGAGGGCAGATTCTCCAGCGGCGGGCCAAGAAGGGCGGAGCGGAGCGGAGGAGCGCCTAGCACTCGGCGGCGAAGGGGTCGTCGGAGAGGCGGACGAGGAGGCGGCGGAAGTCGGCGACGGGGCAGGGGATGCGGAGCGCGCCGGGGTGGCCGTACCCGTACTCCTGGGCGGCGCGCGTGAGGAGCGCCGCGAAGGCCGGCCGGCCAAGAAGGTCCGCGCGCACGGCGAACCGTTCCACGGGACCGCCCTCCTCGCCTACGCACACCGGCACGTGCCCCTGCGGCACCCGCGCGCCGCCGCCGCAGCCGGAGGGAGGCGACGACTGCTTCGGCGCACGGAGCTGGCGGTACGCGGCCGCGGCGGAGGCCGAGGAGGAGGAGTCGGCGACGCGGGAGAACCGTCTGAAGAGGCGCTTCATGGCGACGAAGGCGGCGGCGGGGAGGGGGAGAGGCGGGTTCTTGGCTTTCGGGAGGGAGAGCGCAAGGGTCAAGTCGTTTCGTTGCAGTAGACTAGCAGTAGTACTGGGTGGGGTGGTGCGCTCCTCCCTGCTTTATAGGGTAGGCGGCTACTGCTCGTTGCCACTTTTCTGCTTTTTTTTACTTTTTTTTCGTGCCCGCCATATTTTTATCCATGAAATGTTCTTGCGTTATTGCTACGGGACCACGGAGATTGTCTCAAACTGCTGTTTGCTATGCACATTTTACGAAAAAATTATAGAGAGAATCCAAACCCAAGCAAATGGTCTCACCAACAACACCTTGAGCAGCAGTAGTAAGACCACACGAGCGAATTGTCAATGCGCAATTTACATGCCCACCAAATGCCGTTTTACTAGCAATAGTAATTTTCCTTTTCCAGCATATAGAATACTCCCTCCGTCCACGATAAAGTGTATATTTTCCTTTCTGGTCGATTAAACTTTGACTAAGTTTATCAGGAAAAGTACCAGCATCTATGACATCAAATTAATATCAATAGATTTGTCTTGACATAAAGTTTTAAAATATATCATTTTAGTGTCATATATATTGCTACAATTTTCTATAAATTTGGTCAAACTTTAAAATTTTGACTAAGTGTAAAATTAGATGTACACTTGTTCGTGGACGGAGGGAGTATAAGATTCGTAATAGCTCGTCGCATTATACAAGGAACAAATTGACTTCGAGCTGAGTAACGACCCCGTTTTTAATTTGCTGACTCTTTTTCCCTTCATATGATCTAAGTGTTGATGTGCTTTTGGTAACAATTTAAGATGGATTACGTTGTTAGGACAATTAGTTTTCAAATATAATGACATGTAATTTTATCTATTAAACCATTAGGCATTTAGTTGAGTTGGACAACCTGGAAGATCTAATGTCAAGCAAAAGAAACAAAGCCCAAATTAAACTCATAACTGATCTCACCATTGTGAGTAAGGTAAAGATTGACTGGGCCAGCTTATGTTAGCAATGTTACACACTGCCTTATGAAGCTAACATAGAGATCTACGTGAGCATGCATGGCTCAACAAACTTGCTTGTTGACTTCTAGCAACGTGGGAATACTAATTTGACATCTAGCACTCAAACCATGATTTGATCATATAGGGTCGAGCACACATGTTTTACCGCTTTTAGTACTTTGCATGTCTCTTTGTTATCGAATTATGATCATATCAGGCAAGTCACTACTTTTGCTTCTGAATGCGAATACCCCCATCCAGTGGCGGAAGTAGGTGTAGCGTCCAGTGATATCAAAGCTTAAAAGAAACTAAAATGATGTAAAAGAAATATGGATTTGTAGGGTCATTATGAAATATGTATAGCTTGGCTTTTATTTATCAACAAATTTTTTGTGGTCGCTTGACCACATAGTTCTTGAGCAGCTCTGCCACTACCCCAACACTCTCCCTCTGAATTCAGATCGAGGCATCGTTGTTTTTTTTTTTTGATAAAGGGCTTTATTACTCAAATAATTTAAGCATTACACCCGGCCTCTGCATCATGAGATGCACACAGCCGAAATCCAAAACTGAAAATAAAAAGAGCGACAATACTACAAAAACATCCGCTGTAGACTGTCGATGCTATGGAGCCTCAATCCGTAGATCAAGCGGCCATCCATGTGGGATAAAAATATCCCTCGCCACCTGCTCCAGTCGTGCACATGCCTCCGTAAAAAGGCCTCGTAACTCCCCTCGCTGTAATGTGGACCACGAACGGAGAATACCTGTGCTCCTGAATAGAACCTGCATACGAGAAAAGTTTTTATCATTGAAAATCTTGTCATTTCTACATAGCCAGAGCGACCAAATGACGGCAAGCGCTCCTACCCTAATAATAGTCTTAAATCGTTTATCAACCCCATGTAACCAATTGCCGAATATATTCGCAACGGAAGTAGGTTGATATAGATTAGAAGCCATTTGGATAGCTGACCATATAGAACGCGCAAATGTGCACTCAAAGAATAAGTGTTTAATTGTCTCATCATGAGAACAAGAAACACACTTAGAACTCCCATGCCAATTCCGCTTGACAAGATTATCTTTTGTTAGTATGACTCCCTTACGAAGGTACCACGCGAAGATCTTAATCTTCAGCGGCACCTTCATACGCCATACATTTTTGAAAATATCGACTGGCATATCCGATTGAATCAGAGCCCTGTACATGGAGTCCACCGAGAACAAACCATTCTTAGTGATCTTCCAACGAAATTCATCAGTGCCTGGTGTAAGAGTAACCATCGTTAATCTATCAACCAGGTTTTGCCAAGACGCAAGTCGAGGCCCGAGCAAATCTCGTCTGAACGTAACATTAGGAGGTGATGTTTGCATGACCGTAGCCAGCGTAGCATCCTTATGTCGCGCTATCGTGTACAAAGCCGGATACTGTTCTCTGAGCGTGGTATTACCTAACCACTTATCCTCCCAGAACCGTATCTGCGATCCATCCTTAATGTTAAATACCCCATAGCGAAAAAACCTAGTTTTGTTCGCCATGAGTCCAGCCCAAAAGTGTGAATCACCTGGTTTCCACATAACCTGTGATATTGCTTTCGAGCCTATGTATTTACGTTTCAGGAGGGTCTGCCACACGCCATCTTCGGTCAGTAATTTAAAAATCCATTTACCAAGTAGGGCTGAATTCTTGACTTGAAGGTCATGAATACCGAGCCCTCCCTGATCACGTGGACGACAAACTACATCCCATCTGGCCAATCGATATTTCTTTTTCTCATTGTCACCCTGCCAAAAGAATCTTGATCGGAAATAATCCAATTTTTTTAAGACTCCTTTAGGTAACTGGAAAAATGATATCATATACAGTACCATATTAGTAAGGACTGAATTAATGAGTACCAATCGTCCACCAAGTGACAACAATTTTCCTTTCCAACTAGCTAGCCTTTTCTGCAAACGTTCTTCGACTTGAGCCCACTCTGCATTAGTCAATCTCCTATAATGTATTGGTATTCCCAAATACTTAATAGGAAACTGACCTTGCTCACAACCAAATAGCTCGGTATACTGTGCAACTGCATCTTGTGCCTCGCCAAAGCAAAACAATTCGCTTTTATGGAAATTGATTTTTAATCCGGATAATCGCTCGAACGCTGAAAGAATTAATTTCAGATTCGCCGCTTTCTCCAAATCGTGTTCCATAAAGAGAATTGTATCATCTGCATATTGAAGGATAGACAATCCCCCGTCAACTAGATGTGGGATTACTCCCTCAATTAGGCTATTTTCCTTGGCTCGTTCAATCATGATTGCTAACATATCTGCCACAATATTAAACAATACGGGCGATAGCGGATCACCTTGTCTCAAGCCTTTCTTAGTTTGAAAGTAGCGGCCGACATCATCATTGACTTTGATAGCCACACTACCTCCAACTACGAAACTGCGAACTAGAGTACACCACTCCTCTGAGAATCCTTTCATTCTCAGAGTCTGTTGTAGAAACTCCCAATTCACTTTATCATAGGCCTTTTCAAAGTCTATTTTAAGAATTACCCCATTAAGTTTTTTCGTATGCAACTCATGTACGGTTTCGTGTAAAGTCACGACCCCATCTAGGATATTCCTACCCTGCATAAACGCAGTCTGTGTAGGTTTTACCACATGATCTGCCACTGAATTAAGCCTAATAGTTGCAACCTTTGTAAAGATTTTGAAACTAACGTTAAGAAGGCAGATTGGTCGATACTGTTGTATCCTTTCTGCGTTCAAAACCTTAGGTAACAAAACGATTTCCCCAAAATTTAGGCGATACAACTCCAGATGTCCATGCTGTAAGCAATCAAACATCTCTATGAGATCATGTTTAATGACTTCCCAGAAATGCTGATAGAACTCCGCCGGAAAACCATCTGGACCAGGTGCCTTATTATGTTCCATTTGGAATATAGCCTTCTTTATCTCCTCTTCAGAGAAGGGAGCATTAAGAAAAGCGTTTTCTTCCATCGAAACTTGGGGAATATCATCTGTGCGGCTCTCATCCATGGTAAAATTACCAACTTCGGGAGCCCCAAACAGATCTTTATAGAACTTTGTGACATAGGCCTTGAGAAACTCTTGTCCCTCAATGATACCTTCATCCTGATGGAGACTTTGAATCCGTTTTTTCCTATGTCTGCCATTGGCGATATTATGGAAATACCGAGTATTCGAGTCTCCTTCAAGAATGAATTGAGCTTTCGATCTCTGGTACCATTTGAGTTCCTCCTCCCGCAACATTTGTGCTACTTTCGCATTGGATTGACTTTTAAGTTCAACCTCTTGCGATGATAACAACCTAGTTTCTGCGAGTCGGTCTAACTCATCAATAATGGAACAAAGACACTCTTTCTCCCTCTTAAGCATCCCGGTCGTATGTCTCGCCCAACCACGGAGATATTTACGCACATTGCGCATTTTATTATTCCATCTCCGTATTGGGTTCTCACCTAAGACCGGTTTGTGCCAGACCTTCTTTACTAGTTCATCAAAACCATCTCGCAAGAACCAACCTAGTTCAAATTTGAACTGTTTTTGGCCTTTTGGTCTTGATGTGCCAGTTGAAAGAAGTAGGGGAGCATGGTCCGATAGAGACTCAATACGTTCTAGAGCACGTACCGTTACCAACGGAAATTTATCTTCCCAATCGGTACTCATTAATACGCGATCTAGCTTTTCGTATGTAGGCTCCGGCAGACTATTTGCCCAGGTGAACTGTCGTCCGGACATGTATACCTCTCTCAAATCCAAGCTATCAATGACAGCATTGAACAAGAAAGGCCAATGGCCATCGAACCGTCCCCGGCTTTTCTCATGTGGGAACCTTAGCATATTAAAATCACCACCAATTAAAATTGGATGTGGATTATTATTAGCCAGGTTAACCAACTCACGGAGAAAAGCCTCCTTAAACTCTTCCTGGGCAGCACCATACACAGCGACCAAGCTCCATATGAAATTGTCGGCGCGGTTACGGAGGTGTAATTTAATATGAAAATCACCGTCCGACCTTGCTAACACATCAAAATAATATTTGTACCACTTCAAAATGCAGTGTGTAGAATGTCTTTGTTCGTCAAGACAAGGTTTTGACAAACAACTACACACAATGTAGTTCTATGTGGTTTTTTCACCAATTTTTTTTTTACTTGTTAGGTTTATCTTATATAAATAAAACACTCGCAAACCACATAAACCCGCGGAGCAGTGGTTGCTCAAAGTTTATCTTAACAAATCAAATGCATAATAAATTTTGAAATGGAAGCATTGTTGTTTTAAATTTCGAGTGTGTTCTTAATTTTGAATTTTTTGCGTTTGTGTGAGCTTAGCAATGGACGGAAGTTTTGAGTGGGGGTGGAGGGTCGTGAGGTACGCGCAGGTACCGTTTAGCGTACCCAGCGGGTACCGGGAGACAAAAAGCCGGTGCGCCGGACCCCATCGTGCCCACCTTTGCGCCCTCTTTAACTCGCCACGCCCATCCAACCCAGCCCCAGGGCGGTTCGGTGGCGCATCCCGCGAATCGGTCCGAACCCGAGTGAGCCCGACCCGACCGACGCAACCGAGGTGGAGGGGGCGCGCGCGTGCCGTGACCGGACGTCGCCGCACTGGGCCGTACCGTGCCTTGCCGCGTCCGTAGTCCGGCTCGTACGGAAACGGTTGGCTCGCGAGTCGCGACCGCGACAGCGGGGCTAGCCTAGCCGCTGGCCCGAGAGCGACCCGCCCGTGTGTGGGGCTCCACCTTCTGGAACACACGTCGTGTTTCTTTTTCTTCTCTTTCCGGGTATACGCCGGCCCTTGAAAACGCCAGATTGATTTTTCTGCTGTTTTTTTTGCGTGTAAACTAGTTGTACGAGTATAGTATATGCGTGTTGGTCTTCTACGCTTGATGGATGCGTGCTGCCGTGACGCGTCGCCTCTCGTCTTCTCCGTTTAATTTTCGTATGTACAGTGTGGTGGTGCTGCAGCTTGTTGTGGGCCGGCATGTGGCATTTACGGTTGGACATTTCTGGCCGCGCAGCCGAGTAAACGCGGCCAGCCTGCCTTTTCCCGCAACGGGAGGCTTTGTCTGCACGATTCGATGGGACGATCCTGTGTAAGTAAATCCAATACGTGCGCTCCCGTGGGTCTGCTTGGCATATTTCAGGCAAGATGGTTCACGAGATCCGCCCGCCGGCCGAAACCCAAACACGAGCGAGCTACACGGAGTCGCGCGCCGCTAATTTTTTTGGTGTTTGTCCCAGTCGGCGGATCTATGCAAGAAACCTGACAAGTCATGCATGTTGAGTGCCACGTCGGTGTCGTTCCATTAACTCGATCTCGGTACCCGCACTAGCTACCAGGGCGTCATCATCATGATCACCATTTGTGAGTTAATGACCTCCAGACTAGTACCGTCCTGGTCCGTACGCGCGCCCCCTCCGCACCGCCGAGCGATCCCCGACATACGGTGGCCCATGCAGTTTCCACTGGTCGATCGAGCATTGAAAGCGATCCCTGCGTGCCCGCCCTAGCTAGCTAGCTCAACAAGTTGTACGACCTGACGTGCGCCTGCCTCCCAACCGTTCCGTACGCCGGTACTACGTGCTTCTGTCCCATGGATATAGGCGTAGCTGGAGTATAGTACAGGAGTATACGTGCTGCTCGTAAATAAATGGACTGCATCACTGTCGTGGCGCACTTATCACGTACGTGCCGTCTGTACCCCGCTCCTAAAATACTCATAGCTATACCTATACCTATTGGAGCCTTTTCCTCCCACCGAAAAAAGCTACACCTTTTGTGGTGGATGACCCGTTCGACTGAACCTATAAAATCTTCTTAGAGAACTAAGCGTGGGGCTATCTAAGCCCTGAGAATCGTTCCTGGGCTGGGCCTGCTTGTCAGCGGGTGTGCGGGTGCGTGCGTTGGCTTCGCTGCGTCGTGGCGGCTGTGTGGGCCCTTTCTTTGCGCTGGCCTACGCGCATGTGCCGTACGTGGTGCGTTCGCGGGTACGTCGGTTCGGTCGCTGCGTCCATCCCCTTTTTGTCGATCCTCTCGCCTGGCGGCTGGCCTTCCTTCGTTCCTCTCGCTTCTGTCGATCCTCTCGCCTGGCGGCCGGCTTCCTTCGCTCCTCTCGCTTCGTCTCACCCTCTCAGCTCTCCTGGAATCCTTGCTCCGCCCTGGTTCTCTGGCGTCGGGTCCTTCGGTGCTGCAGCGTCCTCGTGCTGCAGGTAGTTCGCTTCTCCTTTCCTTTTCTTTCTCGCCTGTAGCATGCTTCATTGATCGGTGAGTGCGTTGTGTGCTGCGTATGGGTGTAGATCTATAGCGTACACGCGTTTTCGCTCTCGATTGGTGCGGGGATTCGGGGTTTTCTTTTCCGATCAGATGATTTTGGGTGGATTTTTTTGGTTCCGATTGCATGTTAGTGTTCTTGATTCTCCTGCACTGCGGTTTGGATTCTGCTTTGATTGTTGTTCTAGACCTGCTTATTGTTTGTGGGAGGCGGATGGATTTTGTTGGTTGTGTTTCCGATTTTCGGTGACTATTTTTTTGTCTGTGTATGAGATTCAGAGGGCTTACTGTTTTCTGGGTGTTCATCGGGTGGATGTGCGGATGGACTTGCTTGAGCTTGCCTGGTTTTGGTTGTTTGGGTTGTTAAGGTATTTCTTGATTATGATACTGCCAGCCTTTATTCTGGAATCAAAAGACTTATTTATTCGTTTGCATTCCTGGATGGCCACTTTATGGATAGCCAATTATTTGTTTGATTGTTACATGTTTTAATATATCATATGGAAAAGCCTTTGCAGTTTGCATCATAAATTTATATTGCCTTTTCCCCCTAGCAATACGAATACGGGTATCTTGGAACCTTCTACTGCTTGAGAATTAATAGCATGACCATACCAGCATGTGCAGCCATATGCACTCGTTTATTTGATAAACCAGTTCTCATTTCGTGTCATTATGTCGACGGACGAGACTTACAACTCTGGATCTCACTTAGGTATATTGCTGGTTTAGTTTTCTGTCCTAGGCAAGTTTATTAGTATGTAAATAGCTGCTAACTTATATGCCTGCTCACCTTTTGTACTCTATATTGCAGTCTGCGGCATCTGACGAGAAACCAAGGCAGTTGCCAAGTAACTCTCTACACATGATTCTTTCACAAATCACTGATAATAATTTGTGACATACACTTCAGCTGGGAATAGGTCGGCATCAAGTGGGTGTAAATGATCGAGATCGGTCCTTGCTTGAGGAGCTCTTTTCAGAAAACATGATTTAGGTGTGCTCTTTTTTGTTAACTGAATTTTGCACAAATATGTCCTCTTCTGATGCTAGTATAGTTTGTTTCGGTATCTTTTTGTTTGACTTGATGACATACTTGAGAAAACTGCAAATATAATTTATTTTCTGTCAGGTAGTGGTATGCACTAGCACACTGGTTTGGTGTGTCAATCTTTAATGGTGACAGCTGCTGCATTTTGGGCAGACGGGGAGAGATTTGCTGCTGCCATTTGGGAAGAGGAGGTTGCAGCTGCTCGTTGCTGAGACTAGCTGTTTCTGATAGCTTCTCAGCATCGGTGTATGTGTTGTTGCCTACCTGTTTGTAGGCAAGGAATCATGGATGCAGGTGTTGTCGTGTACCTCTATGTAGGCAAGTCTCCATTTTCGTAGTCACATCTTGCAAATTTATTGCCCCGTAATCTGTATGCCTTTGTTGCTAATTATCATGAGAATGTTATTAATGGGTAGTATCTTGTTGCTACTGGAATACAATCGGCCAGCTCTACTGGTGCCGACTTCCATGCCCATCTCCGTTTTATTCTGCTTGATGCATGTATGCTCAACTTGTTTCTGCCATTTGATTGCATGGATACTTATTTAGGGGTCTCGAGGTCATCATGGTCTCAAACACATTGATACTGTATTTTCATTGCATATACGATCTTCCCGTTACTGATTTGCTTGTGCATGCAACCATCGATGTCTGGTGGGGCTTAATTTTTGTTCAACTTATGGCAATGGAGTCGACGGTCGATGGTTCGCCTATGATATGCCAGTAGTAGAAAACGGCGCGGCAAAGCGCGCGGGGTCCTTCTAGTTTTAAACATCTTATAATAAAATATCGTGCTGTGACCGAGTCCACGTCGGCCACTTCCGTACAGTCCCGGCAACCGGGACCCGCGCGTACCTGTACGGTGCACCACCAATTTCATTCTCGGTTCCAAATTGTTTAAGCGTGTGTCCCGACTCTTGGCGCCGCTCAAGTTCCTCCGGCCTTTCGTCTCTTCCGATTGGTCTGCCGTACTGCGAGGACTTGTTGTCGATGGTGTTTGTTTTTACTACTCGTACTGTACTTTCGACGCATGCCCGCCGTTATCGTAAAGCTAAAACTAAAGCTAGCTGGACAACAACCAAAAAACAAAGGTTATCGTGTTCGTTATGTCCACCCCGAAACGGAAGATCTTTCTTTGCGCTCGCTGTCCGTACCACGGCATTGTACCTAGTGGAAAGATGAGTCCTCACGCATCCAAAGCGACGCGCGACTTTCGAAGCTCTCTCGGCACGTTCGTCGCGCGTGGCTCCGTCATCATCAGCTGTAAGAAGAAAACCCAAGGATGGATGGAACAGTTGGGCTTTTGGCAGAAAAGGAGTGGAGAGACGAATGGCGGTCAGGTGGAGATTTTTCTGTCGCGAGAGTGGTGTAGATCTTCGGAGCAGGATACGGGGAGATACGGGCGCATCTTTCTTGGTTCCCAATGAAGTGAAAGGCACGTCGGGCTACGAGCCTACGAGGCCGTGCACCAATGGAATGATCTCACGTACGTATCTTTGATTTTTCCCGTCGGGTCCGTGGATACCCTCATTTCTAGTACTCCCTCCGATCCATATTAATATGTGTTGAAGTGGATGTATCTAGCAATAAAACATGTCTAGATACGTCCACTTCACCACCTATTAATATGGAACGGAGGGAGTAGGTCATTCCCACCCCCACCCCTGTTGAGAGTCCGCCGCCGTCACCCCCATTTTTCGGCCATCCCCGGCGCTAGCGCTTGCACTGGCAGCTGTGGTGATGAGGTAGGGCGCCGGACCCATCTGTATAGCAGTAGACTAGATTTCCTTACTTGTTGTTTGATTTCGAGTATGCTTGTCGGCGTTATGCCGTTTGGGATCTCCGCGCGGGCGTGCCCGATCCACGCCTCGATGGTGTTGCTGCTGCTTCTCTCAGATTTGTGCCTCCCGCGGTGGGAGTGCGATTTCCTGCAGAAGGTAGTGGGATCCCCTTTCCCGCATAAGATCGAAGGAGGAGCTCTGGTTCTGGAGTTTCCTCAGCTCTTCTCGACGAGCTTTGAGGGAGTTGCTGGTGCTCTGCCGCTGACCGGCCGTGGAGGCGAGGGGCGGATGGAGGAAGCTGCTGCTGTTTCAGGTTTCGCCGATTGGAGCATGGTTCACTAGTAGAGAAGTGCCTTTCTATGGAATCGATTCTGTGGCGCACCCCTATTCGGTGCGCCACAGAAATGTAATTCTGTGGCGCACGGGTGGGCATGCGCCACAGAAAACAGGAATTCTGTGGCGCACGGGACCGTGGTGCGCCACAGAAAACAGGAATTCTGTGGCGCACCGGATGGGGGTGCGCCACAGAAATGAGCTGGGGGCCCACACCAATAACTTTACACTCCCATTCTGTGGCGCATGGTGGTCAGTGCGCCACAGAAATGTCATATTTCTGTGGCGCACCACTGCCACGTGCGCCACAGAATTCCCATCCGAAAAAATTCTGCCCTCACGCACCAACTCCACCCCCCCCCCCCCCCCGGGAACGCCTTTTCTAGTTTTTGACGCAAGAGTTGGCGGTCTAAAAAGCATCAAAAAATAAATCCCTTATAGATGCACGGAGAGTTTAATGTCTACTTTTTTATCAAATTTTGAAATATCAATTTCGACTTTCTGAGCAAAAGTTTTATAAAAAAAGTAAAATGGGCATAACTTTTGCATACGATGTCGAAAAAAAATGATCAAGATATTAAAAAAAACTAGAGAAAAAAAGAAACCCAACCTCACTCGCCTTCGGCCTGTGAGCTTTTTTTAGAATTGCCAAATTCCAAAAGGAACAAAAGTTATGGCCGTTTTAAGATTTTGACTAGAAAATAAAAAAAAAAAGAAAAAAAAATTCTGTGGCGCACCAAGGGGGGGTGCGCCACAGAATTGGGAGGCAGATTCGAAATCTGCCTCCTCCCCTCCTTTTCTTCACTTCTCCCCTCCACTTCTCCTCCACTTCTCATCTTCTACCTCTCCTCTCCTCCTCCACCACCACCACCACCACCACCACCATCACCACCACCACCTCTCCTTCTCCTCCTCCACCACCACCACCACTCCTCCTCCACCACCATCCTCCTCCTCCTCCTCCACCACCACCACCACCACCTCCGGTGAGCTCCTCCTCCTCCTCCTCCTCCACCACCACCTCTCCTCCTCCTCTTTCTCCTCCTCCTCCACCACCACCTCTCCTCCTCTCCTCCTCCTCCTCCTCCTCCTCTATCACCACCACCTCTCCTCCTCCTCCTCCTCCTCCACCACCACCACCTCCGGCGAGCTTCTCCTTCTCCTCCCCACCAACTCCGGTGACCCCCATCCTCCACCCACCAACTCCGGCGAGCATCCGACGAAATCCGGCGAAATTTCGAAATTTCGAAAATTTCCCGCGGCCAGATCTGGCCGCCTTTTTTTTTTGAAATTCAAAAAAAAATTCTGTGGCGCACCCCCCCTTGGTGCGCCACAGAATTGCAAATTTCTGTGGCGCACGGCTGAGGTGCGCCACAGAATTGACATTTCTGTGGCGCACGGCTGAGGTGCGCCACAGAATTGACATTTCTGTGGCGCACGGCTGAGGTGCGCCACAGAAATTATTTTTGTGGCGTGTGTTCTGTGGCGCACCCCTCTGGCCCCAGGGTGCGCCACAGAATTGGATTTTGGTGCGCCACAGAAGAGGGTTTCCCTACTAGTGGTTCCCCGCTGCATCGACGAGCGCATCACGCGAAGCAGGATTTGCTTCTGCGTTTCAAGGCCAGGAGGGTGGCCTATCTTCAACCTCCAGCTCGGAGGCCCATCGGACAAGCTGCTGGAGCTCGACGTCGAGCCAGGAGCAAGTGATTCGTTCCCGCTCTTGGTCCGTTTGCTAGCGGCTGTGATCCTTCGCCGGTCTGGGAGAGTCTCGAGCTGCAAGTGCTCCGTCCTCGGCGAGCAGCGCCTGGAGGACGCCGGCGAATTCGTGGAGGAGAAGGCTGAGGACCGGATTGCTTTTCGTTTTTTGTTCCGAGGCCTGTTCTGTAATTTTCCAGCCCTTCCTTCGAAGTCTAGGGCCCATAGGGCAAGATTAGTCAGGGTCTGGATGTAAATTTCCCTCTCCACGTGGAATGATAAAGCAGCTTCTGGGGTCTTCGACCCCTTCCTTTGTTCAAAAAAAAAAAAAATTTCCCGTCGATCTCGATCGAGAGTCCTACTGGAGCGAACTGGTATAGTATCGCGGTCGGAGCAACCGGAGGAGGGGAAACTTCTCAAGGTCGAGCGCGAGAGAGCGATAGCGATACCTACGTGTGAAGTTTTTTGTACTAGAAAAACAGCATGCAGCACCAAAGGGGGAAGGGTGCCTGACTCGTGAAACCAATCACGCCTTAATTTTGCCAATTCTTCTTTTTCTCCGGCGGCGCGTATTGCATATTTTTCGCCCGGCAGGGCATTTATACGTACGCTGGTATTTTCTGGCCGTATGTGAGCCGAGGCAGGGCCGAGCTGCAAAATTGTTGCCTGCTCCAAGTCGGAAGTCTTGAAAGATTCGACGTACGTTTCCGCTGTCTACTCAGGCAGTTTTTTCCCCGACGATCTCGAAGCATCTCCACCTGTACCCGCCTTTTTCTCCTTCTTTGAATCTTTGGTCGACGATCGTGGAAAGCTCGGAAGAGTTGCCGGTGATACAAGCACAGCGTTTATTCTGTCGATCAGTTTCTGTACCTGCCCGCTAGCTCTGTTCGTTCTCGGGACGCTGCTCGATGGATGGCAGCAGAAAATGTCAGCGACTCCACGCGGGGCCCCATACCGTACAGTCCGGAATCACGGTCACGGGCTCGACCACTTTTATTTTGTTCCTACCTTTCGTCTCCATTATTTTTTTACAAGCAAGCATGGAGTATAATAATTTATGAATTCGACTTTTCATGTTTCTGTTCGGACTATGCTTTGTCTTCGGAGTACTTTTAACGCATGTCTTCGTGCTCGTCTGCCACGGTTGGTTGTGTTCAGTTAAACAATCCAGGTTATCTGATCAAGTTCCTTGTCTTCCACTGCCGATTCCAATTAATTAACTAAGCGCGGTCATTACTGTACTTCGGTGTGGAATACTACGAAGCGCACCCATATATATTGCGTGTTCAGTCATTGTCACGGGCTAGTTCGGCCATAATTAACTTCCACCACATAAACAGTGAGTAGCTGACAGTCAAGTAGGAGTAGTACACGTCTTCTTCCCCGGGGAAATGCACGTCGACCTATTGGCAAAGTGTCCGACACTTTTTATTCTTATAGCATCTCCACTCGTTCCCAATAACCGTCTGGATGTTTTTGAACTCCTTTTTACTAGCCCACGATATTGAACCGTTTCCCTCTGCGAGAGAGAGAAAAGGCGATCTCGTGCGAGCGCTCAACTACGACGGCCGCCCCTCGTCCCTGCCTTCTCCGTTGGCCACTCCGGCGGCGTCAGGAGGTGGGGACCATGGCGTTTCGGTGTCGGTCTGTAGTTAGTTTTTGCCTACTGTTTTCTTGGGGCACCGTTGGGGTGGTGGAAGCGGCGCCCGGGCAAATAAATTTGTCTCAACTCTATTCCCATACCGGCGGCGATTTTTATGACGGCCTCTCGGAGTTGGTGGCAAAGTGTGCTGCTTGGTCCATCAGATCAGCTGCTTGGTCTTCTCGCCGTTCTTTAGATGTGGCGAGTTCAGTTTCTCGGTGTGTCGCTCGTGTTTGTTGTTCGGGACGGCGCTGGCGGCCGGGGCGAGGTGATTCTTCTGGGACGAGGATGCTGGTTCGGAGGTGGTGGATCTGCCGTTCCTCTCCGACTTCGTCGATGGGAGGAGACATATCTTGGTCCAAGACAGCACGGTGACGTCCCCCAGTCGACGTGCTACATCGACATGTGCCTTGCTGCGTGCAGCGGGGCTGTTCATCGACTCACAAAGCCTCGTTGGCGATGATGCTTTCTCGAAACTTGCAATGGTTAAGGCTCGGCGTTCCTTCCGATGTTCGTACGGCGCTGGAATAGAACGGCGGCCGCTCGCTACGGTGGTTGCAGTGAACCCTTGGGGTCGTTTTGTATTTTTCGATCTTTTAGAGTTTTATCTGCAAATTGAGGATAATTATTTTATCCCCGTTTGTCTTTTAGTTTCCACGTGTGTTGTTTATTGTAACTTGATTTTCTATTAATAAAATATGTGGTTGCTCTAAAAAAAACATGTCCGGATCATAGCCGGAACGAGCCATTTGGGAATGCCCGGACGTTAAGCCATCCGTAATGTATAAGGTGAGGTTTTGCCATAAGCTAGGTCCCACCTACACCATGAAGTTCTTCACAATATATAAGACGAAATATAGGAATAAACTAGGACACATATATACTAGTGATGTACACATGCATGAGAGAGGAGAGAGATAAGTATTTGTTTATTGCTTGTGGGTGACCCATAAGCTTGTGGACAACTCAATTTCTCTCCACAATGTATAAGTTGTACCGCAAGTATTGCCACATAAGCCTTATTTGTTTTGCACATTGCGGCTGCCCTAAGGGAAACCCAACGCCCCCCTATTTGATCTGGTTTGGTCCTCGCGGACCAATCTGAGTCAAAAACACATCCCAATGCCCCTCCCTCCCCCACACGTACCGAGGATAGGATAAGCCGCGTTTTCCCCAAACATGACCCAAGTTTGGTCCATGTTTGGGTGGATCCATGAACATCGTTGTTCCCTCCCTAGCCTGTCTGTTACTCAAACGACATCATTTTTCCTAAACCCTTGCACCCCCCGCTCCGTTCCCGATAACCGTCGGTATGTGAGAGAACCATTTTTACTATCCCACGATACAGAACCGTTTTCCTCTGTGAGAGAGAAAAAGGCAATCGTGTGAGCGCCCAACTACGACGGCCGCCGTCGGTCCCTGCCTCCTCTGTTGGTCACCCCGGCGACGCGAGGAGGTGGGGACCATGGCGCTTTGGTGCCGGTCTAAAGTTAGGTGTAGTTAGGGTTTGCCTACAGTTTTCTTGGGGCGCCGTTGGGATGGTAGGAGCGGTGTCCGGGCAAATAAATCTGTCTCAACTCTACTCCCATACCGGCGGCGTCTCAGAGTTGGTGGCTGATGACCCTCAAGTATAGGGGGTGTATCGTAGTACTTCCGATAAATAAGAGTGTCGAACCCAACGAGGAGCAGAAGGTGTTGACAAGCAGGTTGAATAGAGGATTCACTATAAACACTAGCAACGGGTTTTTTGAGGTTTTTGATATAGCATATAAATAAAGTGCGAGTAAATAAAGTGCAGTAAATTATATTGCAGCGAGTGGCCCAATCCTTTTGAGAGCAAAGTACAAGCCGGTTGTGTTACTTATAACTACCAAACGTTCTCGAGGACACATGGGAATTTCATCAAGTGTTGTGTGGGTGAACCTATGGTAATGCACCGCCCAACTTAGACTAATACATACTTGTGATTATACCCCTCGTAAGCATCCGCAAATACAAGAAAGTAATTAAGATAAAACTAACCACAGTCTTAAACTCCGGGATTCTACGCTCCCTCGTGCATTGGTTTTCTAATGGGGGTTTAGATTTCTGTCACTCCGACAACCCCACAATTAGTAGCCAAATACACAATGCATCCTCCTAGGCCCATAAAGGTTAAGTATCATGTAGTCGACGTTCACATGACACCACTACAAGAATAGCACCATAACTTAAATACCGAACCACGAGATATTACTTCAATATAACTTCACTACTAACATCATGACTTCTCTCATGTCCTCAAGAACTAAAAAAAATACTCACAAGACATCATATGGATCATAATCAGAGGTGATATAATGGATGGTAACAATCTGGTCATAAAGTGCTAACACCGATAAATCTCACAAGCATCAACTACTAACAAGTAATCCACAAACGTTCACGAGGACACACGGGAGGTTTCTGTCAAGTGTTTTTGTTCCATGCCGCTGAATAATCTTAGGTGTTTTGATAAGTGTTGTGTGGGTGAACCAATGCTAATGTATCGTCCCATCCAAGACAAATACATAATTGTGATTATACCCCTTGCAAGCATCCGTAACTATAAGGAAGTCTTCTGGGAAGGGGAGTCTCTCACTCTCAACCTCTTTATTTTGTCTATTGTCTTGTTTTTATTTTTTGTCTTGTTTTCTTCTCTTTATCAAAACACAAAAAAATAGTTCTTATTCTAGTTGTTATTTTTGCTTTATCATGCTTGCTATCAATGTTTGATGTCTTTGAAAGTAGATCTTATAGGCAAGGTAGGTTCACAGATGAACAACAGAAAATATTATAAGGAACACCGCTTGTCACAAAAAGGGATACACTTATGGGAGCAAATTAATAAATTGCATGACTATGCTAAAAATTTGTGCTCTACTTATAATTCTACTTATTGCTTTGATAAATCATGTTGTTGTAGGAGGTATAAATACCTCCCGTATCAATGTGAGTATAATGATGATGTTACCATATCTTCTTATGTTAAGGGAAATTATGAATTATATGATGTGGAACAAATTGCAGAATTTATTGCTTGGAAGGGTACATTCGAAATTGCCTATTTGCTTGAAAGTATTGATGATGCACCTTATAAATATGAGATTTATGCTATACTTGAATATTGCTTTGATAATTACAAGGATTGTAGTTACTACATAATGGAATATCTTAATAAATTCTCTCAACCTAAGGAAGTAACTGATGCCTTGCAGGACCCTATGGAAGAAGAAATTGCTGAATCTGGAAGCTCATTGGATAAAAAAGAGGAGGAGAGTGATAATCAAGAGGAGGAAGAATGGAGCTACCCATGTCTACCTCCCAATAATAGTAACTCTTTAACTCATACATTATTTGATGAAATTGATACTTGCTATACTTGTGATCTTGATACCAACGAAACTTGTGAGAATGATATTGCTACTGTTATTTATGATAATCCATGCTACTTGGATAAATGCTATGATAATACCCTATTTATTCCAACTATTGATATGCATGATAATGAGGAAGTTTGTTTAGAAAATTTATATGATAATGCTCTTAATGATGGTCCTATGTTACTTGATGTTATAAATTATAATGCTACTGAAAATAGGATTGCTATAATGTGTCCTATACCTTTTAAAAGTGATCAATCATCTTGTTTTTCTATTGCTAAAAGTGGGAAAAAAGAGGAGCTGATTTTAAATTTTGATCCCACTATTTTTGAGCTTGATATGAATTGTGTGCTTTTAGACCATGACAAACATGCTTTATGTGATAATTATGTTGTTGAGTTTGTTCATGATGCTACTGAAAATTATTATTAGAGAGGAAAATATGGCTGTAGGAATTTTCATGTTACTAGTACACCTCTTTTTTTTTTGAAAGTTTTGAAGTTGCTCTTGTTCTACCTTCCCATGATTTCTAGTTTGAGCTTCTTTAATTTATTTATTTACAAGATTCCTATGCATAGGAAGTGGGTTAGACTTCAAATTGTTTTATACTTGCTACTTGATGCTCTCTTTTGCTTAATTCAAATTTCTTATGTGAGCATCTTGCCCCCTTTTATGCCTAGCTGAAAGGCGTTAAAGAAAAGCACTACCGGGAGACAACCTGTTTTATTTCGCTATTTTCAACCCGTTTTCTTTCGTTTTCTTTGGTGTGCTTTGCACCTGAGTGTTGTCTATTTCCTTAGAAACCCCTCTGTATCTTTTATTTTGTGTTTCTTTTAGCCAATTAAAGCCTCTAGTGGAAAGTTGAGTCTATATTTTGGATTTCTGCGCAGGTAACATATTTTTGCTGTCCACTGTTAATTCCGTTAAAAATCACAAAAAATCAAAATGACCTGATCTTTTTTGTGCTTAATACTGAGTTATATATGCAACTTTTCTTAGAAGACCACTTTTTTATTTGATCAACAGAAGATTTTTTTTAAATCGAACTTTACCTGCTGTTCTGTTTTGACAGATTTCTGCCATTTATCGCATTTGCATCTTAATCTCTTTCTTTTGGTGTTCTTTTGAGAAAAAGAGTTTTGAAAGAAGTTGTGAGATTAGCTAATGTGTTTTTGAGTGTGATACTTGTGTTGAAACTGAACCATGTGAATTTATTGTTTCAATTGCACTAGCGTTGCTTATGAAGATTATGAGAATTTTGATGTGAAGAAAGTTTTCAAGGGTCAACAGAAGAGGATGATATGATGTGATCAACAACTGTGAAAAGTCTAAGCTTGGGGATGCCCCGGTGGTACATCCAAGCAAATTATAAGAAGACTCAATCATCTAAGTTTGGGGATGCCCAAGGCATCCCCTTCTTCATCAACAATTTATCAGGTCACTTCTAGTGAAACTATATTTTTATTCGGTTGCATCTTATGTGCTTTGCTTGGAGCGTCTTTTATTTTTGTTTTCAGTTTGCTTTTGCTTTTGCTTTCAGTTTATTTTTATTTTTTCAATAAGCTTGGTTGGACCCCAGCATTCTTTTATTGGAAAGTGACATGCTCCGCTTTTTCATGAGAATATTGTCGGGGGGTTACCCCCGAGTAGGGGTAAGGCAAGTGCTAAAAACAAGGTCAAGGTGCTGTTTGACCGGGTAGATGGCTACCCGGTACTTGCTACCCGGTAGGTTTCTATCCGGCCGTACCCACCAATGGCCAAGAGGAGAAATCAAGGAAGTTATGTTCGTCCGAGTAGAGGAGTTGGTCCGAGTAGAGGGAGTGCTTTCGTACTCGGGCCAGAAGTCAACGGAGTCGTTCTGACAAGGGATCCCGCGTATCCTGCGTCCGTACCGGTGTGTGGTTCAACTTACGGAGCGCGTGATTATCCGCGCTACGGCCTGGCTACAGTGCGGTAGGCGCCTGTCAAGTCCTGTCACTGACAGAGGGGACAGGACAGGGCTAGGGGCCTACCCTATCTCACTGACAAGGTGGACAGGTCCCATCTCCGAACGGCGCGACGACTTCCCGCACCCGCGTCAGCGAGAAGCCGGAAGCGTGCTCTGTTCTGCAGTGCGCCTGTCCCATTAGTCGTACCTTATAGTCTTTTTCTATTCGGCTGGGCACCAGTATATAAGGTGCCCTGCCCCCTCCTGCACGGGGGATGATCCAGAACGTGGCTTCACTTCACATAACAAGAACTAGAGAGCTAGAGTGGCTACTCGGCTGAAGGCCTGATTTGTACTGTGGCTACTCGGTAAACACACATATAGAGAGAAAGGCAGGAGTAGGGGTGTTACCTCCACACGAGGGCCCTGAACCTGGGTAAGATCGTGTTGTTTGTAGTGCTTGAGACATCCTACACGCGACTACTCACCGTGTGATCCCTCCCCGATCACCTCCAGCGTCCATCAGCCCCAACACTTTAGCCATCCCATGGCATCTGCCGTGATACCACCACGACAGTTGGCGCCCACCGTGGGGCCACCAGCGGCACTGGCTGGAGTCCATGTTCGGACTGGACTCATTTCTGCTACTGGGGAGCGCGTGGTTTGAGGCCTTGTCCACAGATTCGTCTTCTTCGACTTTATCACCGACAACGCCGGAGATTTCGGCGATAGACCCATGCCGGCAGGCGGCTCGGTGCTCTCCTTCGGCTCGCATCTGGTCTACGTCGCCACCACCGTCATCCGCGAGTTCCCAGAGGAGGTGCTCGTCGCGGAAGATCCTCCTGCTGTACTCGCTGCCCGCGGAAAGCCAACTGGCTGCTCTGCGGACAGCGTGGAGGTGATGATGACAGGCCCGGCTACCGATGCCGGGAAGGGCGCGGCCGCTACCGCGGGGGTCATCGAGGAACCTGCTGGCCCAAGTGCTGCCCAAAAGGTTCACAAGCCCTACGAGGCACCCCACAACATTCCGGGTTACATACCTCCTTCCACGACAACAACGATACCGGCATCCGCTGTGCGGATGGGCATGCCGCCTCCCACCGAGCTTGAGCTCATGACCATGAGGGCGCAGCTCGACCAGCAGCGGCAAGCGCTACTCGCTGAGCACCTGGAGTTGGAGAGGGTTAGGCTTGAGCTTAACCTAGACCAAAATGAGTACAACAGAGCCCACGGCTTTACTCATGTTGTTAGGAAGCCTAGCAAGGTAGGCGCTACTCGTCGCAACTTAGGCGCTGAGATGGCAGTAGTTGGTGAGGCTCCTAGCTAGTCTGCTAGTTTAAACACTGCTACGAGGCCCAAATACACTACCCCCGTAAAAACACTTAGGACTGCAGAGGATGTGGCTGTTGAGTTGCCGAATCTCGCCGGCGACGCGCGCTAGGCAGCAGGAGAGACTCAATGAGCTAGTGCTAGAGGCTGCTAGGCAGAATGAGGAGTTCCGGAAAGCCAATCCGGGTGCTGGTGCTTCTCAGATTGTGCACTCGCGTGCGGTGAGATCTCATGACCAGGCGTCATCGCCGCTTCCCGATGGGGACAGAGACCAGAGTGTGAACTCTGGTAAAAACAAACAGATGCAGGTGTACGACCCTGTTGTCGCCGCGAAACAGCACGCTGTGCCGCGGCAGCCCGGTCAGAAACACAACTCTGCAGGAGCGGGCTATCAAGCCCATAAAGCTCACATCAAGAGGCAAGACGGAAGACAACGCGGGACCTTCTCGGTGTCCTGCCGCTCAGCCTACTTGGCAGAGGACGCAGCAGCCAGCTGCAGCACAGCCGCGTGCGGCTGCGCCAGCAGCCAACCCGGTGGTGCAGCCCGCTGTTGTGCAGGAGAACAGATATGATGATGGCTACTCGGCGATGGGGATAGCCGGCTATGCTGATCCAAGAGATGTTACTGACCGTCTGGGTGACCGCATGTTGGAGCCCAGTGATGCAAGGTACAAGCTGGACCGTATCAATCGGTCTGCGCAACTCGAGAGCAAGGGGCCGCCTGGCCCAGATTGTTTTGGTCGCCGCATCATGGAGGAGCCCTCCGTGAACCATTTTCAGTTGGCTAGGGGGACCAGGTGCTACAATGGCAGCACCAAGCCAGAAGATTGGTTGAGTGACTATGTCACAGCCGTGTACATCGCAGGCGGCAACCGGAGATGGGCTGTGCGGTATGTTCCGCAAATGCTAGAGGGTCCAGCTCGGACTTGGCTCAACAACCTGCCCAAGGATAGTATCAACTGCTGGTTAGACTTCTCGGAAGCCTTCATCAGCAACTTCACCAGCACCTACAAGAGGCCGAATAGGCCGCAGCAGTTGTCCGCTTGCAAGCAGCGGGAAGAGGAGACCGACCGCGAGTATCTTACTCGGTGGAGCACTTTGAGGAACACCTGTGAAGGTGTGAATGAGGCCCAGGCCATTACTTGGTTTTCTCAGGGCTGCAGGCATGGCAACATGTTGTGGCAGAGGCTGCAGCAAGAGATGCCGAGTACTCTCGCTGAGACAATCAAGATTGCAGATATGTGTGCATTAGGTGATCCTACTCAGCCTCTGATTGACTCTCCTGAGCCGAGAAGGAACTACAACAGCAACAAGCGCAATGATTTCCGCAACAAGCGCAGAGGTGACCGGATTGATACTAGGTATGATCCCGAGGAGGTGAATGCTGTGACCACGGCTGCTGGGAGTAGCCAAAGGCAAAAAACTGATGGAGCCCAGTATGGGCAAAACCAGAATCAGGGCCAAGGCATCAAAAAGCCGTATAGTGCTCCCCAGCAGGGTAGCGGCAACCCGGATCCTGCTCCGAGCTTTATCTTTGGGAACATGAAGGATGGGCCATGCAGCTTCCATACTCGGCATCCGAGCAGGCCAGCCAACCACACTACCCGGCAGTGCAGCTGGTGGGACCGTATCAAGAATGAAGACCTGCCCCCTCCTCCTCCTCTGCCAGCTGCGAATGCCAATGTGCAGCCTATTCAGGCAGCTGCTCCCAGGCCTGCAGTGTTTCCGAGAAGGGAGAATGTGAACCAAGTGGCTTTAGGAGCCAACCGCAACTACAACTACAACAACAATGACCGCAACCGCAACTTCTACACCCGCAACAACAGGAACAACAACAACAACAACAACAACAACAACCAAGGCAACAACAACAACGACAACAATGGTGGTGGAGACCGCAACCAGTACCAGGAACACCATGAGAGCTACATGATATTCACCTCCGAGCCCGCCGACAAGCAGTCACTGCACAGGCGTGCGATGGAGGTCAATGTTGTGATCCCTGCTGTGCCTCATTACCTGCACTGGTGCAACCAAGAGATCACGTGGTCCAGAGCTGATCATCCTAGGGTGATGCACAACCCGGGTAGCTATGCTTTGGTGGTGGATCCCACCTTCTTGGGTACTCAGAAGAATGTTAGGTTCAGCAAGGTCCTGATAGACAACGGCAGCAGCATCAACATCGTGTACCGAGACACACTAGAGAAGCTCGGAATGGCCGAGAACATGTTGCTACCTAGCCGGACCACATTCCATGGCATTGTGCCGGGAGTATCTTGCTCTCCAATTCACCGCGTCTGGATAGACGTTCTATTCGGTACCAGGGAGAACTGCCGCACGGAGAGCCTGTCGTTCGAGGTAGTTGATCATCAGAGCCCCTACCATGCTCTACTCGGTAGGCCTGCCCTCAGCAAGTTCATGGCTTCTACCCATGCTGCATACCTGAAGATGAAGATCCCTGCTCCCAATGGAGTCATCACCATCTCGGGTGATTACAAGAGGTCTTTGGAGTGTGCCTCTGGTAATTCTCAGCTGGCGGAATCCATGGTCATTGCTGCCGAGAAGAAGAAGATACATGAGGTGGTGGCTATGGCGCAAGCGGCACAAGGTGGTGCGCCTGGCATGCCGAGTTCCCAATACGGGACTGCGTTCCAGGCGTCCCAGGAGACGAAGAAGGTCCAGGTCGATCCTGAGTTCCCAAACTGTGTTGCCATCATTGGCGCCGGGTTGGGAGAGAAATAGGAAAGCGAGCTCATCCACTTCCTCCGTGAGAATCGGGACGTCTTTGCCTGGTCCAATGAGGATTTGCCGGGTGTCCCGAGGGAGTTGGTTGATCACTCGCTGCATGTGCGGCATGACGCCAAGCCGGTTAAGCAGGCTATGCGCCGCTTTGGTGATGAGAGAAGGAAGGCTATCGGTGATCAGATCACCAAGTTGCTGATAAGCAACTTTATCATGGAGGTATTGCATCCGGACTGGCTAGCCAACCCGGTTATGGTTGAGAAGAAGAAGGAGGACCCCAAGGCCGACACCGCATGGCGTATGTGCGTGGACTACACCGACCTGAACAAGGCCTGCCCCAAGTATCCATTTCCGCTACCCCGCATAGATCAGGTGATTGATTCCACTGCTGGTTGTGAGCTTTTGTCTTTCATAGATGCCTACTCTGGTTTTCATCAGATAGCTCTCAACCCTGCTGATCAAATAAAGACTGCCTTTATTACCCCGTACGGGGCTTATTGCTATCGTGTCATGTGCTTTGGGTTGCGGAATGCTGGGGCTACCTATTAGAGATGCATGCAGAAATGCCTGCATGATCAAATTGGCAAAAATGTGCAGGTGTACGTAGATGACATTTTCATCAAAACGTATAAAACACATACTCTGCTTAGTGACATTGAGGAAACCTTTGCCAACTTGCGCAAGTACAAAATGAAGCTGAATCCGACTAGATGCACCTTTGGCGTCCCGGCTGGCAAGCTACTCGGTTTCTTGGTATCCAGTCGGGGCATTGAGGCCAATCCTTCAAAGATAAAAGCTATAGAGAGCATGTATTTTCCGAGATCACTGAAGGATGTGCAAAAATTCGCTGGTTGCTTGGCTTCTCTGAGCCGCTTCCTGGGCAGAATGGGCGAAAATGCCTTGCCTCTGTATCAATTGATGAAGAAGAGTGACAAGTTTGTCTGGACACCGCAAGCTGATGTAGCATTCAAGGAGTTGAAAGCCATGCTGGGTAGCGCTCCCATCTTGGCTAGTCCGCTACCCAAAGAGCCAATGATGTTGTACATTGTTGCAACTAACCGAGTAGTCAGTGTTGTGATTGTGGTGGAAAGAGAAGAGGAAGGCAAGACTGTGCAACGGCCAGTATACTATCTCAGTGAGGTGCTATCCAGCTCCAAGCAGAACTACCCGCATTACCAGAAGATGACTTACAGCGTGTACCTGGGCGCCAAGAAGCTGAAGCACTATTTCCAAGAGCATCCCATCACCGTGGCGAGTTCTGCTCCCATCTCGGACATTATGGGCAACAAGGAAGCAAGTGGCAGAGTAGCCAGTGGGCGATTGAGCTAGCCGCATACGCTCCTTCGTACGCAAGACGAGAAGCCATCAAGTCACAAATCTTAGCAGATTTTTTGGTGGATTGGGCTGAGGTGCAGTATGAGCCTCCTTCGCCAGTAGCCAACTACTGGAAGATGCATTTTGATGGCTCCAAAGTGAAGGAAGGCCTTGGTGCTGGCGTGGTGCTCACGTCACCCAAGCGGGATCAACTCAAGTATGTGCTGCAAATCCATTTCAAGGCATCCAACAATGTAGCAGAGTACGAGGCCATGGTACACGGCTTGAAGGTAGCCAAGGAGGTTGGCGTGCAGCGCATCATCTGTTATGGTGACTCGAATCTGGTGGTGCAGCAAGTATCAGGCACGTGGGATGCTCTGGATGCCAACAATGGATCATATCGGTTTCTGGTGCAGACCATGACTGGTTTCTTTGAAGGATGCGAGTTCCAACACATACACAGAGCAGAGAATGACGCAGCTGATGAGCTGTCCAAGTTGGGGTCTTCTCGGCAGTTCATCCCAGCTGGGATTGCCTTGGAGCATTTGAGAAAGCCATCTATCAAACCATCCCCCAACTCGGAGTCTATATTGTTCCTTCTCTGCCAGGCGAGGAAGCTGTTCCCATGGAGATTGACTGGGAGGCTGCAAAAGAGAACCCGGGGACTGCCGTCTCCATCCCGGGGACTAGCACCTGCAACCTGGGGACTGTCCCTTCTTACTCGGGGACTGCCCCTCCTAACTCGGGGACTATCGCATTCATCGAAGGGGTCCTTGCCGAGTGCTCGGGGACTCGTGACCTTGTCCTCAACTCAGAAGAGGTAGTGGTGGCTGATCCAATGGAACTGGACGAACCTGTGTTTCCCATCCGGGAGACACCGAGTTGGGCTCTGCCCATATTATCCTTTCTAAAGGACGGAACCTTGCCAAGTGATGAGGTTACCGCGAGGCAAATTCAGAGAAGATCCAAGGGCTATACTATCTTCAGAGATGTGCTGCATAGAAGAAGTCCTACTGGTGTGCTGCAACGCTATGTAGAGCCAGAAGAAGGAGAAGAAATTCTGGTGGAGATACATCAAGGGGAATGCGGGCATCACGCCTCTTCTCGGGCTCTGGTCAACAAGGCTTTTCGGCATGGCTTCTTTTGGCTCACTGCCTTGAAGCAAGTTGAATATATTGTGAGAAAGTGCAACGGCTGCCAAAGATTTGCAAGTAAGATTCATATGCCAGCTTCCGAGTTGAAGACCATTCCCATTACTTGGCCATTTGCAGTTTGGTGTTTGGATATGGTGGGTCCTTTCAAGCCAGCTAGAGGCAACATGACTCACATCTTGGTCATGGTCGACAAGTTCACCAACTGGATTGAGGTGAAGCCTATTCGGAAGTGCGATGGAGCCACAGCTGTGAGTTTTCTGAAGGACGTGATCCTGAGATATGGCTACCCGCACAGCATTATCACGGACAATGGCACAAACTTTGCTGAGGGTGCTTTTGCAAGGTTCTGTAGAGAGAAGCGGATCAGGCTAGATGTTGCATCTGTTGCCATCCCGCCTCCAATGGGCAAGTTGAAAGAGCAAATGGCATGATGCTATCCGGCATAAAGCCAAGGCTGATTGAGCCACTGCTGAAGACACCTGGGTGTTGGCTAGACGAGTTGCCAGCGGTGTTGTGGAGTCTAAGGACTACCCCTAACCGGTCAACCGGCTACACACCATTCTTCCTGGTATATGGAGCTGAGGCCGTGTTGCCCACTGACCTAGAGCATGACTCGCCCCAAGTAACCCTCTACACTGAGGCGGAGGCGAGAGAAGCTCGAGAAAATGACGTTGACCTGCTAGAAGAAGCAAGAGAGCTAACTCTGTCACGTTCAGCTGTTTACCAGCAAAACTTGAGGCGTTATCATAGCCGGAAAGTGAACCAAAGGGTTTTCCGAGAAGGAGACATGGTCCTTAGACTCGTGCAGCGCACGGCCGGGATGCACAAGCTATCCCCTCCGTGGGAAGGGCCTTTCATTGTGAGCAAGGCTCTGCACAATGATGCCTACTATCTAGTTGACGCACAGGCACCCCAGAAGAACAGGACGGATAGAGCTGGAGAGGAATCTAAACGCCCTTGGAATGTAGCTCTACTCCGACGTTTTCACTCATGAGCAAACTGTGTATGTACTTTCTTATCCGAGTTAAACTTCTATTCGGTAATCTGAAATTGAACTCGGGGACTGCCCTCGTCCAAATTGCTCCTTGTGTCTATCTTGTTCTTACTTTGTCTATTCGGTTGAATCACTTAGAATTTCAAAGGCACATAAAGTAGCGTGTTTAAACCCACGGGCCAACTCTGCGACTCTGCTGCTGTCCGCAACCCGGCTTCATGGCAAGCCAGAGAACAAGCCAAAGGTCAATCAACACACGAAAATCTGCTAAGGAAAGGAAGCGTGTGGCAACCGAATAGAGTGTTCTTTACTGCTTTTGTTCTTTTCGGCTAAGTCGTGGGCTGTGTTACTATGATTTTTCTAAGTGGCTAAGTATTTGAAACTCCAACTTTGAAATCTTGTGACTCGACTACCAAAAAAGCAACAAGTTGCAGGTAAGAGCTGAGAAAAAAAGGAAGAGTGGATAAAAAATGCAACTCGGGGACTTGCATAAAAACGCAACCCGGCATTGAGCCAGAGTTGCTAAGAACTTCAACTAAATTAAAACTGAGTAGCAACAAAGACTTAATAGTATGGATACTTTTGCACCCGGCATCCCGGGGATCTAATCAAAGTTCAAGGTAAAAGTTTTTCGGGCATCACTCATTGGTAGCGGCGGTGTTGTCCGCCTTGGCGCTATCAGCATCAGCTTCAGAGTTGGCGTTGGCAGCTGGTTCTGAGGTTGCAGTGGCAACTGAGGTGAGATCGGTAGCCGAGGTGGACGCAGCGGACTGGGTCCTGAGTAGCGCAGCAGCGTCAGTTGCTGCAGCAGCAGTCGTGCCCAGCTCGGGAGCCGCCTGGTTGATCACCATCTCGGTCGTGATGGTGGCCTCCTGGGCGCTGGGTTGCGGCTGCTCGGCCTTGGCGTGGCTGACCAACGCGAACTCCTCCTCGACAACCTTGGCCTTCCCCTTCTCGGCTGCTCCCTTGGTGGCATCTTCCTCGAACACGCTCAAGTCCTCCAACTCGGTGTCATCTTCATCGTCCTCGTCCTCGTCTTCAGGCTCAGTGTCTGGCTCGGGGAGGCCGTCGATGTAGGTGGCAGTGTCAGCATAAGAGGCTATCTCATAGGCCACTGCCTTCCGGCGAGTAACGCAGTCGGGGTTCTTGGTCCATTTGGAGTCTTCACGCATAACAAGGATCCTGTCGAGATTGAGATTCTCGTACCAGCTGGTGATGAAGTGGAGTAGCTCATCAGCACCTTCCCGAGCTGCGGAGGCGCGCCATTTCTTCAACTCGGCCTTCACGCCGTTCAGCTTCTCGGCGATCTCGCTGAAGCTGTCTGGCGCATCTTGGTCCGGCCAGAACAGATCGTGCAGCTTGTAAGCAGTGGACACCATGGTGGTGCCCAAGCCCTTGAGTTGGCGGAGTTGAGATTTGATGCTCAACAGATTATCATTGATAGTGGACTTGCCTTCGCCAGAGCAGGCGTGCTAGCAGCACGGAGATCAGGGAAGATATCTAAAAAAGAAACCAATAAGAGTTAGAAATGGATGCAGAGAAGAGATGAAACCAGGTAGAAAGGTGGCAGAGAAGAAAAACAGTCAAGGGAAGAGAAGAGAAAAGCAAGTCAGGTGCAGAGAAGAGATAACTTACGTTCGAGATCCACCAGCAAGGCCCCCAGCTTGATTTTCCAGCCCTCCTCGTCAGCGATGTGCCTGTCCTCAATGCTGCGCGCATTTGCGATCTGGAGGATGAGTTGCTCGTTGTGTTTCTTCAGCAACGAGATCTCCATCTCAAGCGCCTTCTCTTTGGCCTTGGCAGCTGTCTTGATCTTGTCCTTCTCGGCAACCTGGTCGAGAGCGTCCTGGAGGGCAGATTTCAGCTTGACCTGCATTGCCTCAAACTCCACCCTCTCGGAGGTGCGCTCTTTCTCGAGCTCTGCATCTCGAGATTGCAACTGTTCCCGCACCTCGGCAGGCATGAGGCAGTCTTGGTGTTGCTCCCGGAATTTCTTGTATTCTTCTGCAAAGAGAACAACAGCGTCAGCAGAGTAACAGAGTAAAAAGAGACACATGGGCAGAGAAGGAAGACAACTCACCTTCAAGAGTGGTGATCTTGCTCTGAGCAGAGGCAGCAAAAACTTCGCAGTTGCGATGCTTTTCTATCAGTTCGTCGAGCTTGCCTGCAGAGTAAACAAAGTTAAAGCAAAAAAGCAAACAACGGGCGTAAACACAAAACGCGCAAACCGAAATGCTAAGAGCTTACCTTCCACTTCAGAAATTTGCAGAGTGCGATCCAAGGCCAACTTTTCCACCGCATCATTGTCCTTCTTCTCGGCTTCAAGAGCCTCGAGGCGGTCCTTGGCAATACGGTGGTTCCAGAGCAGCCGACGGAACAATTTGGTCCTCTTGAGGAGGCTATTCTGTAGAAGAGAAGAGAAAAATTCTAAGTATTTTGGAAGATTTGCCTCGAGTAGACGGCAACTCGGTCGAGATTTCGCCTACTCGGCCCGAATCTCGGGGACTGGGGGAATGGCTAAGAGGTAAAGAGGCAAAAAGGAAAAGAAAAGAAGAGAAGAGAAAAGAGAAACGGCAACTCGGAAAATGCAAAGAAAGGAGAAAGCACTTACAGCATAGGTTTGCTCGACGTCTTCGGCAGCTTTGCACAAGCTGAACAGCTTCCCGGCCAGAGTGCAGGTGGGGCTGGCGATCGTCATTGGAACAGAGCCGACATCGGCCTTGTTCCAGTCAACGCGGTAGTGATCGAGTAGACCCAGCTGTAGACCTTCCCACTTGGGGTTGCTATGCGCTTTGCTGTTCCAAGCTGGGTCCACAAACCCTACTCGGTCCATGATCGCGGTCAGGCCTTGTGATTCACACTCTTCGTCATCTGCCTCGCGCGACAAGAGCTCTTGAACCGGTGCTGGCCCTTTGCCCTTGGACTTGGAATCGGCCGCCATAGCTGGGCCTCCTTTCAGCATAGAGAGTCTCTTCTCTCCCTTGGCCAGTGAGACCTCATAGCGTCGGGATGTATCCAGCAGGTATTCCGGCCAGCTAGCTTGCGCGCAGGGTGGCAGCTCGAGCACTCGGCCCTTCGGCATGACCAGCAGACCCAGAGGCAGCCAGGTTGGCGCTGGGGGTGGGCGCGGAGAGCACGAGCTGCTTGCTCCTCGGCGGCTTCCCGGATGGCACGTCTTGAGGCTTGGGAGGCGGCATCATCTGTCCGGCTTGCGACACAGCGCGCTTTGGCTGTTGTTGGACGCCCTTGGTCTCAGACTTGATATTCTTCTTGGGGATAGGACCTGTATCTGGCCGAGAAATGGGTGGTGGCGCCTTGCGAGAAGCAGTTGGCGGAGGCGATGGTGCAGTCTGTGTTGGTGGAGGGATTGGAGCAGTGGGTGGAGTCGCCTGTTGGGTAGGCGGCACAGGGGGCTGGCTACCCAGCGCAGCATCTGGCTGCGCTTGGCTCTGGCGGACGGGCTCCACCACAGTCTCTTCTACCCGCTGCTCGGCAGCGGGATCAGGTTGGATGTTTGTGACTTCTTCTACCCGCGGCCCGGCCGCGGGATCGTCTTGAGTTGCAGCTTGAGTATCCTGCTGCTCGGTGGTGTCGTCTTGCCGCTCCAGGGCGGCACTGTCTTGTTGCTGGATGTCTTTTTCAACATTTTCCCCAGCTGTTGCAGCTGGGGGAGATGGCGGCGTCTCGTCGCAAGCAACATCCTGCGCAGTCTGTTGCGCGTCAGGCTGCTGCTGCTCGGTGGTTTGATCAACATCGTCACCAGCGCCAGTGTTCTCGGCGCCGGTATCTTCTTCCACTTTGATAGGAGAGGACGCACGCGTCCTGTCCTGCTGGTCTTGCTCTTCCTCCTCGTCGGAGAGATCGACGAGTTTCTCGAGGTCCACGACGGCCTTCCTCTTGGACCGAGTGGGGGCTGCAGCGGCATCAGCGTCCAGAGGGCGCTGGAAGAAGGAAATAGTTCAGAAAGGGAGAAGCAGAAGAGCATAGCAAGAAGCAGTGACGAGTTGGTATTCGGATGGAGTAACTTACCCTTTGCTGGTGGGGGGGTTGTCTTCTGGCGGTGGTTTTCTTTCCACCTGTTTTCTTGGCTTTCTTCGGAGGAGGCTCCTGGTCGCCACTGCCCACCCTCTTCCGAGTTGTGGGAGCAGCCACAGATAGAGGCTTGACCTCCAGGGGCTCCTCGTCTTCGTCCAGCTCAGGATGCTCTGTAGAGTAGAAGAAGAAAGGAATTCAGAAACAGAAAAGGAAATCAGAGTGCGCTATTCGCGGTCAGAGAGGTGAACTTAGTCACCTTCGTCATCCTCGGACCAGTCCCGAATAGACGCATCAACTCGGTGCTTACCAGGCTGAGTGGCGTGAGGGATGCAAAGGGTGTCCTGGGTGTCGTAGGCGGTGACATCGTCCTCAGTTCTTTCCTCGTGCCAATTGGCCTCGAAGACCTCAGTGTCTTCTTCTCCCTGGCTTTCAATGTGATGTAGAGGCAAACAAGATAGCACAGTGAGTTGAGTTCTCAGCTATGGGGTTCTACTCGGAACAACATGCAAACATAAAGCATATAGAGATAAGGAGTTCTACTCGGAACGGCATGCAAACATAAAGCATATAGAGATAAGGAGTTCTACTCGGGATAGCATGCAAACACAAAGCATATTCAGCTAAGGGCTTCTACTCGGCATGGCGTGCAAACACAAAGCATATAGAGCCAAAAGAATATTTGTGATATGTTACTCGGTGCAGCATGCAAAGACTAAGCATACAAAGCTGAGAAGCCACCTACTCGGTATCGAAGTGCAGAAACAAAGCACAGAAGGCTAACCTGTTCGATGGGCTTGAGGCGGCTATACGGCTCAAAGCCATACAGCCAAGTGTCGGAGAGCGAGGTCTGCATGATGGATCTGGCCCAGATGGCCACCTCGGCTTTGCCGAGCTCGAAGGTGGGTGTCCTTGTGCAGTATCGGCTTCCTCCCATGTAGCACATCTTGTGCGAGCGACGCTGGAGCGGGAGTACTCGGCGTGAAATCCAGCACGCGATGGGGTCGTCCCGACGAAACCCCTCCTCGAGCAACTCGGCCAGGTGCCGCTCAACCTGGACAACATCCTCGACGGTTCTCTTGGGGTGGTAGCCCCAGTTCTGTTGAGTTGGCCTTGCGTTCTTGAACTTTGGAGGCCCTATCCGGTCCTGGATCGGCTTCCCCTCTTCTGTGGCGACATTCTTCACATACAGGAAACCGCGCTGCCACTTGCGCACGGTTTCCAGTCCCTTAACCCGCGGGTGATGGCCAGTCGTGCGCTGCAGCATCATGGCGCATCCCGTCTGGGTCATCGAGCGGGCCCTCTCGGTGTTCCCCGGATTAGGAATACTCTGCTTTCGGAAGAAGAAATACCTGGCCCAGGTGTGGATAGTTGGGTAGACACCTAAGAAGGTTTCGCACAATACGGCGTGGATGGATAGCATGACAAGTGCGTTGGGTGGAAGGTGATGCGGCTGGAGGCCAAAATGACGGAGGAATTCGGCGAAGAAATCGGAAACAGGAAGGCCGAATCCCCTTTTGAAGTGGGACAGGAAGACTACGTATTCGTCTTTCTCAGGCTTGGGGATGATTTCGGTACCTGGGTGCCTGCACACGACGCCGGGCGGAACGCGGCGAGTGTTGACAAGCCATTGGCAGTCTTCCCTCGTGACTTCTGATCCCTCCCAGCCGGCGCTGGCTGCCGCGTCGTCATCTCCGCGAGGAGCCATGGAAGCGGAAGAACTTGTGGGAGGTGGAAAGTGGAATCGAGCGGAGGCGCTTCTCTCTGCCTCTCTTGCGGCGCGTGGAGCAGCGGCGCAGCAAGTGGTTGCGGTGGCGGTGTGCTCGACGGCGGCGGAGAGGCGAGGGGGTGCGGGATTGGAAAGAGCAGGAAAGAGGAGAAGGGAGCGTCGAGGGGGTATTTATCTCGCCCCCTCGAGTTACTGTTACCAGAGGATTAATCGTGGCATTGATCGTGTGCAGAGATCGTGCGGTGTGGGTTGCGCAACCGTTAGAAACGCACACAGCGCATATCGCACGCGTAACGGGCGCAGTTAATCCCACGTCGAGATCGTGGGCACTTGAGTACGGTTGAGGTGACTTAACGGGCTGGTGGGCCCAGGTTGCAGTTATTAGCGCGTGTCCTGCCGTATCCCAGGCACCGAGGCGTCGGGGGCACAGGGGTGTGACACGTGCCCCGTAGCGACACGGAGAGGTGGATTCGCTCCGATTCAGCGGGAGCGAGTTCGAAATTTCACTAAGTCATTCTATTCGGCAGCTCAGGAGAGAAATGGCTCTACTCAGCTACCAGGAAGGCTGTCTCGTGAACACAGTTGAAGATATTCGAGAAGGAGTTACTGGTTCAAGTTGGAGTGCAACTCGGCGTTACTCATTCAAGAAGACATTTTGGTTTTAAGCTGGCAGGGCCCTGTGAACAAGTTCGCATGACTCTACCAGCTTCGGGGACTAATGTCGGGGGGTTACCCCCGAGTAGGGGTAAGGCAAGTGCTAAAAACAAGGTCAAGGTGCTGTTTGACCGGGTACATGGCTACCCGGTACTTGCTACCCGGTAGGTTTCTATCCGGCCGTACCCACCAATGGCCAAGAGGAGAAATCAAGGAAGTTATGTTCGTCCGAATAGAGGAGTTGGTCCGAGTAGAGGGAGTGCTTTCCTACTCGGGCCAGAAGTCAATGGAGCCGTTCTGACAAGGGATCCCGCGTATCCTGCGTCCGTACCGGCGTGCGGTTCAACTTACGGAGCGCGTGATTATCCGCGCTACGGCATGGCTACAGTGCGGTAGGCGCCTGTCAAATCCTGTCACTGACAGAGGGGACAGGACAGGGCTAGGGTCCTACCCTATCTCACTGACAAGGTAGACAGGTCCCATCTCCGAACGGCGCGACGACTTCCCGCACCCGCGTCAGCGAGAAGCCGAAAGCGTGCTCTGTTCTGCAGTGCGCCTGTCCCATCAGTCGTACCTTATAGTCTTTTTCTATTCGGCTGGGCACCAGTATATAAGGTGCCCTGCCCCCTCCTGCGCGGGGGATGATCCAAAACGTGGCTTCACTTCACATAACAAGAACTAGAGAGCTAGAGTGGCTACTCGGCTGAAGGCCTGATTTGTACTGTGGCTACTCGGTAAACACACATATAGAGAGAAAGGCAGGAGTAGGGTGTTACCTCCACACGAGGGCCCTGAACCTGGGTAAGATCGTGTTATTTGTAGTGCTTGAGACATCCTACACGCGGCTACTCGCCGTGTGATCCCTCCCCGAACACCTCCAGCGTCCATCGGCCCCAACACTTTAGCCATCCCATGGCATCTGCCGTGATACCACCACGACAAATATGTTGTATTCTTAATCTTTGTCCAGCTACTGCATTTATTTAGCTCCTGTTTTGCATGCATCTCTTATTAGAGCTGTTAATTTTAGTAGTGTTATGTGAGTACTCTCATGTTTGCTTGCTGTATCATAAAGAGTATTTTTGTTAAAGCATGTTTTGTATGGTGCTTGTTGGGAGAAAGAAAATTGTTGCTTGAAGTAGAATCCATAACAGTACTAGTAGAAGGTTGTATAGACTGTGGCTAGGACTTTTTCATGCCATGCTAAATGTTATTTTAGTTTTAAAGCCTTGTGGTTATTGAGTAGCATGATTAGCCTCAAATAGCTGAGAGTGTTTAATATGTATGGAAAGATTCATGATTTGTTCTTGTCATAGTAAAGCATCAATATATGGTATTCTCTTTCGAATGTTTTATTTGGTTGACTTGGCGCATGCTCACACCATGTTTATGACTACACACCAGTAACGAATAGCCTCCATGACCACTTAGTTTTTGAACTTGTGATACTGCTTATGTTTTAATTAATGATGCTTATGTCGCTATGCATGATTATGGCTCTTATGCTCTCTTGATTTGTCGCTCCCAGTCTTTTGCTAGCCTCCACCTGTACTGAGTATGAGCTCTACTCGTGCATCCAAACTCCCTTAAACCAAAGTTTTCCCATTGTGTCCACCATGCCTACCTACATGTGGTATTTAACTGCCATTCCAAAGTAAATTGCTCATGTGTTACCTTTAAAACCTTCAAAATTACTCCTGATTTATATTCCTGTTTTTGCTCATGAGGAAGCAAATAGAGAATCTTTATCTCACTTGTTGATTGGATTTCACACCCTGGACTAGTAGCTTCATCCGCTTATCCAAATGATAGAAGAGCTGGCAGCGGGGTGCCCAGCCCCAAATTAATGCAAACAAATTCTCTTTACTATTTTTGCCCCTGATTTATGAGTCAAAGCATAGTTGTGTAAACAAAAGAGAAAAAGGGATGACCTTCTACACCAGTTGCGTCCTTCACCATGGGAGCCTCTCTTGTGAATCCAGTTGGCTTGGGACGTACTGTATTTTCTGTTTACCATTTGTTGACATTAGCATACATCTTCCAAAATATAGACACTCATGTCAAACTTTTAATACCTCTGTTTAATAAAATAAAAGCTATAGCACATGAGTGATCCCTGCTTCCCTCTGCGAAGGGCCTTTCTTTTAGTTTTATGTTGAGTCTCCATCTTCTAACTTTATGCACACTTGAGAGAGCATTTTTTCCATTCTGGGTTCTATGTGCATTTGTCACATAAGCATCAATAATTACTTCATGATGTGATATTATTTGTTCTTAAATTATTTGTTCCAGTATTCCTCATGAACTTTGAAGGTGTCCTGGCATTTATGTTTTGCCCCACTCTTAAGGACTATCGAAATATCACTTTGCCATGCTTTCTCTAAACATGAAACAAACGTTTACCTTTCTTTGCATTATTATTCATGATCCTTTATTTGAGTTACTCTTCTTGATGCAAAGTAATTGATATGCTTTATTATAAAAGTTTTATTTATCATGCATGTGTTTAAAGTTTTATGATGTCAGGGTGCATATGCTTTTACATTAGATTGATCGAGTTTATGTTAGTAGCATGTCACCTCAGAAATTATTGTGTTTTATCGTTTACCTACTCGAGGACGAGTAGGAACTAAGCTTGAGGATGCTTGATACATCTCCAACGTATCTATAATTTCTGATGCTCCATGATCATATTTTGCCAATTGCTACTTGTTTTCTCCCTTATTTATAGCATTTTTTTACGTTTTCTGGATCTAACCTATTAACAAGATGCCAAGTGTTAGTTACCTGTTTTCTGTTGTATTTGGTTTCAGAAAAGTTGTTCTGCAAACATTCTCGGAATTGGACCCCACAAAGCCCGAAGTTCCTATTTTGCCCGGAAGCATCCAAAACACCGAAGAGGAGCCGAAGACGGGCAACAGCGGGGCCACACCATAGGGTGGCGTGGCCCACCTTGGCCGCGCCAGCTATGGGCGTGGGTCCCCCTGGACTCCACCGCCTTTGACCTTTCTCCTATTTAAGCCCCCCGGATGGAAAACCCTAAACACCTGATAAAAAATCCCCAAAAAGTTCCGCAGCCGCCGTCACCGTCAATCCTAGATCAGAGGGGTTCTGAAGCTATTTACGGCACCCTGCCGGAGAGGAGATCATCACCGGAGGCTTCTACATCACCATGCCTGCCTCCGGAGTGATGCGTGAGTAGTTCATACTTGGACTACGGGTTCGTAGTTGTAGATAGATGGTTGTCTTCTCCTCATATGCCTCCATGTTTAGATCTCGTGAGCTGCCTATCATGATCGAGATTGATCTTATGTAATTCTATGTGCTGTGTTTGCTGGGATCCGATGAATATTGAACTTATGCCAAGTTGATTATAGTCTTTATTGCATATGTTATTTGTGATCTTGCATGTTTTCCGTTGCTAGTGGTTACTCTGGCCTAGTAGTTGCTAGTGACTCCAAGAGGGAGTATTTGTGCTCGATAGTGGGTTCATGCCTCCTTTTCGCCTTGCTCGAGTGACAGAAATGTGAAGGGGGAGGATGTGTTGTTGCCATTAGGGAGAAAACAACGGTGAGAGTGCCCGCGTGCATAATCATTGCTTACATTACACACTTTGTTTAATGCAATTATCTGTTGCTTGCCTCTTAATACCTAAGGGGGTTCGAATGATAATGTCGGATATATACTGAATAGGGGTATAGAAGATGGTAGACAAAAGAGCCGGACTACCAGGGTGGCCTACATGGTAATGGGCTTAGGTCCATTGGGCGGCCCAGTAGTCCGACGCGCAGAAGCCGGATTCTAGAAGAACCCGGATCACGGCCCGCGTGATCTGGCTTGGAGGAGAAGACGGATTCCTTACTTTCCAAGTTACAAGTTAAACGTAGTCTTCTAGGTTTCTGGTTCTGTAAGCCCTAATCCGGCTATTATATAAAGCCGGACGGGAGATAGATTAGATAAGTGTTTTTTAGTTCCAAGGTTCTAGGTTCAAGCTCAAGCCTTACACAACTCGCCGGGAAGTTCATCCTCGACGAGTAGCTGGATCTATTCCCTTACATTGTAACCTTATTATACGGGCTTTAGTCCCACATAGTGAGAAGTGCAGGAGTAGGTACGCCGTACTGTCGCGACGTACCGAACCTGGGTAAAATCCCGTGTTCTGTATTACTACGCTATCCCGTTACCCCACGTCTCTACCGTAGTCTCATGGCACCCCAGTCTATGAAAACTACTACGATGTCTCGACAGTTGGCGCCCACCGTGGGGCAAACGACGTCAGGCGTGAAGTTCCGATCTGGGATACTAGGCGGAATTGGAAGATCGATCACTGTCGGAAGCTTGGAATTCGACGACGACGTCGGGCGCTTCCTCGACAACGGATCCTACATACCGGCGCAAAACCACCTGGTAAGTGCCTGCGTTTTACCGATTGGATCTGCTAACATCTTTATCGGATTAACCGCGGAAGCAATGGGGTTTTGCGGTGAAAGCAATTATTTCCCACCCGCCCTATACCCAGTCGAAGACGACTATGATGCCGGATTTTGCTCAGATCGCCGACAAAACAGTGATACGCACTTTATCGGCATGGTGCAATCCGAGATCGCCGAAAACACGGATGACGGAAATCCCGTGCAAGAGGCAGACAACAATACACCCGTCACAGAGACGGAAGAACCAATACCCGTCACGGAGACGGAAGATCCGACATCCGTCAACCAGACGATGAACTCGGAAACAGAGTCCGTGCTTGCCGCCATCGAGGCGAGATTGGAGTCAGAAACCGGATCGGATAACTTCGAATCCGAAGACGAAGACGATGATGCCTTCGTAAGAAAAGTTAAGTCCTTTCAAGAGGGATTCCATGAAGTGCTAATGGCAAAACCAGCTGATACAACCGGTGCCGATAGCCAGGAAAGCCCTAAAACCCCTCCGCCAGTGGAAGAGAGGGAAGACGGAGAAACTTCTCCGATATTCCCTAATGTCAAGGAGATGACAGAGGATGAACCTGTCAAAAAACCTCCGTCTTCCAAGAAAAAGCACCGTGCTTCTAAAAAACTCCAGTACAAACTCCGGAAGAAAAAGTCAGCTGATCTCGCTGATGAAAACCTGGAAGTTGGAGATATTAGTGGCACAAAGCCTACGGAAAAGAAATCTAAGGAAATCACTGCTCCGCCAATGACAGAACTGGAAGAGCAAGAACTATTACAAACTCCAGTGGGACCCAATGAACCCCCTGAGATGCTGGAAGCCAGGAGACAAGCTTTCCAACGGCAACAGCAACATCTGCTTAGATCTCGGCAACATCTCCAACAAACCCATAATGACATCAAAATCATGAAGGAAGAAATTGAGGAGTACGAGAGAAAGCATAGATCTGCCTTAAAACCTACTAGGTTACCCGGAATTGCAAAACCGGAAGAGCTGCCGCCGAAAGAAAGGTTCTATAACCCATCTTGGCAAAAACAGTTAAACGGCAAAGATGCCAAGGGCGAACCAATATACAAAACCGCAGCTGAAAACGCGGAAGCAGCGTTCGCCATACTGAACAATGATCTGTACTCCAACGGGGAAAAACTCCAAGGGGTGTATGCTTTCCTAGGAAAAGCATTACAGCAGCAACAGCGAGGACAAGAACGATCAGGAAGGCTGCATGATAATTCCGCCCTCTGCAAAACTGTTACTTGCGCTGCTGGAGCACCTGGACCGGAAGAACCCGGAGATTCGGATAAAAAAGAGGATCCGAGAAAAGACAAGAAAAACCCCGACAACCGGGACGCAGCGTCTAGAACCGGACCTCATCTCCCGAAAGATGGATATAAACCACACGATCGGGAAGACAAACACCGGAATGACGGCAAAATAATGCCACCTCCGAGAAACCCAGCTGAAAAAGCTGGAAGATACGATACACCTCACAGACGTGAAAGATCTCGGACACCGCCCAAAGATAAGGAAAGGTACAGGAGCAGGACTCCACCTAATCCCAGAGGGCGTGACAACGGAAGAGATAGAGATAACCTCGGAAAAACGCGTCCGCGCAACAATGGAAAAGAAAGGAGCAGATCCCCTTCTGTCCATTCAGCCGGGAGATATTCTGCACATATTGATAGAGCAGAAAAGGATGATCTATACTTTGGTCCTAAGTGTTTTACCGACAGGATCCGAAGGATAACCCTGCATTCTGGCTTCGCCAAAGTTGGTCCAACCTACCAAAAATATACCGGCAGTACAAACCCGGATACCTGGCTTTCAGATTATTACACAGCCGTCCAAATCAACAACGGGACAGACCTGGAAGCTGTCAAGTTTCTTCCCCTAATGTTACTAGACGGAGCCAGAGATTGGATTAATGGTTTACCATCAAGAACTGTCGACAGTTGGGATGATATGGCGAGAGTATTTACTCAGCATTTTCGGGGAACATACAAACGCCCAAATAGCATCAACCAGCTGAACCGTTGCACCCAATTTGAAGACGAACCATACGTGGATTTCATCTCCAGATGGACTGCGATGAAGAATAGTTGCTCTGGAGTAACTGACGTACAAGCAATGCATGCTTTCGTCAATGGCCTAAAACCCGGACTTGTACCGTTCATGGTTGGTTCTAAAAAGCACAAAGATCTCGGATCTATGCTTACAACCGCTAATGAGCATGCTGCAGCCGAAGACGATATCAGAGCAAGAGGAGGCAATATTGAGTCACTGATACTGGCCAAGAAAACACCTCGTTCTGACAAAAAAGGAACTCCGGAGTCAACAACAAAGCCCAAGGAGGTTAATATAGCCTTTGGAGGAGAAAAAGGGAACAAGTGGAAAGGCCGCAGTCCGGATCCCATCAATTACACTCCTGAAGAATGGGAGAGAATTAAGTCGGAACCTTGCGTCCACCACTCTCAGTTTGGGAAACCAACCCACACAAACGCGCAATGCCGGCTAAACAAGCATATGAAAGGCAATGCAGGATCTGGAAATAAAGGGAAGGGTTCCAAGAGGAAACCTGCCAAACAAAAGCCAGAAGCTGAAAAAGAAGACAGTGAATCGGACACTGATGACAAAATCCAGGAACAGCAGCGAAAAGGCGAACCTAAATTTCCGAGAGTTGACGGAGAAGCAATGTTAACTTTCCTAGCAACCCCGTCAGCAAAGGTGGCCAAAAGGACACTTCGAGAAATAAACGCGGTTGTTCCTGCAACCCCAAAATTCTTGAAGTACTCCAACACACCGATAATCTGGGATCAGTCTGATCATCCCGGAAATATCCCGGAACCCGGCACACAAGCTCTTGTTGTAAGCCCTATTGTTCAAAACACTAGGCTAAGAAGATTGCTGATGGACGGAGGATCCAGCATCAATATAATGTACCTGGATACACTGAAGCACTTGAAGATATCCGAGTCCCAGCTCAACTACAGCAATATACGCTTCCATGGCATTGTTCCTGGCAGGCAAGCACGATCCCTAGGAGAAATTTCCCTAGACGTCACCTTCGGAGATAAAGATCACTTCCGGCAGGAAAAAGTATCCTTCGAAGTTGTGCCGTTCGAGAGCGTGTATCACGCAATACTCGGACGTCCGGCTTTCGCCAAGTTTATGGCAAGATCTTGCTATATCTACAACAAGCTGAAGATGCCAGGACCCAAAGGAGGATTAATCACCATTGCCGGTGATTTCAAGCTGGCAAACGAGTTGGAGAAGCAAAACGCCCTTTGCGCTCAAAGAGTTATAGCTCAGGAAGAACTGAAGGAGTTAGCCAAGGAGGTATCGCCGAAAGAAATGCCGACAGGAAAAGAAACTCGGAAGCCAACAGATAGCTTCAAGGCATCCGAGAATACAAGACAGGTAATCCTAGATCCAAAAGATCCGACAAAATTCGTCGTTGTAGGGACTGGGATGACCGACAAATAGGAAGGCGAGCTCATCAAGTTCCTCCGTGAGAACTGGGATATTTTTGCCTGGTGTCCAGCTGACATGCCAGGCGTACCCAGGGAACTTGCTGAGCACCAACTCAAGGTTATTCCCGGATCAAAACCCGTCAAACAAGGTCTCCGTCGATTTGACGGAAGAAGACGGAAGGCTATTGGCAAGGAAATTATCCGGCTTTTAGCAGCGGATTTCATCAAGGAGGTAATCCATACTGACTGGTCCGCAAATCCGGTGTTAGTACCGAAGAAAGACACAACTGCCCTCAGAATGTGTATAGATTACACAGGATTGAACAAGTTATGTCCGAAAGATAGGTTTGCGCTGCCACGAATCGATCAAATAATAGACGCCACTGCAGGCTCTGAGCTTTTATGCTTTTTGGATGCATACTCCGGGTACCACCAAATACGCATGAAAAAGGAAGATCAAATCAAGACTTCTTTTATAACCCCGTATGGGACGTATTACTACGTAACCATGCCTTTTGGCCTGAAGAACGCAGGTGCAACCTACCAGCGTTGCATGCAACGATGTTTGCATAGTCAGATTGGCAGAAACGTCCATGTTTACGTGGACGATATTGCTGTCGTAACCAAGGAAAAATATACACTCCTTGAGGATTTGCGAGAAACTTTCGAGAACTTGCGCACTTACAAGATGAAGTTGAATCCATCTAAGTGCGTATTCGGGGTTCCCTCAGGAAAACTTCTGGGTTTCATCGTTTCTCACAGAGGAATAGAAGTTAACCCGGAAAAGATCAAGGCAATCTTGAATATCTCAAAGCCTACATGTGTAAAAGATGTCCAAAGATTGACGGGTTCCGCTGCAGCCGTCAGCAGATTTATTAGTCGGCTGGGGGATAAAGCCTTACCACTCTACAAACTTTTGAAGAAATCCGACAAGTTCGAATGGACAGAGGAGGCCGATGCAGCGTTGGCTCAGTTAAAAGAAACCTTGATGAACGCTCCCGTCTTGGCATCACCCAAAGACGAAGAACCCATGTTACTATACCTTACGGCTACTAATCGGGTTATTAGCGCGGTAATCGTTGTGGAACGGACAAAAGAAGAGCAAAGCATACCAGATCAACATCCGGTATACTACATAAGCGAAGTTTTCTCCGAATCCAAACAAAGATACCCGCACTATCAGAAACTGGCATATGGCGTATTTTTTGCATCCAGAAAGCTGCGCCATTACTTCCAAGGACATTCCATAACAGTGGTATGTAAAGCACCACTAGGGGATATTATAAACAATGCGGAGGCAACCGGCCGAGTAGCTAAATGGGGCATCGAGCTGGCAGCTTTCTACATTAAGTACCAGCCAAGGACGGCAATAAAATCCCAGGTTTTGGCAGATTTTGTCGCCGACTGGACAGAAGCAATGGAAAATACACCGATGCCAGAATCCGAGTACTGGATCATGCACTTTGATGGATCCAAGATGAAGGAAGGAGCTGGAGCCGGCGTAGTTCTAAAATCTCCCAAGGGAGACACAATGGAGTACGTATTACAAATACACTTCAACGCCAGTAATAATGTGGCAGAATACGAAGCTTTGCTTCATGGCTTGCACATTGCAAAAGAAATAGGGGTAAAACGCATCTTGTGCTATGGAGACTCGGATTTGGTACAACATCAGCTCAACCAAACCTGGGACGCGAAAAGCCCTATAATGGCCGAATATCGGAGAACGGTGGATGAGTTTGCCATCTGCTTCTTCGGGTTCGAAGTCCTTCACATAAAAAGGGAGGAAAATTGGAACGCGGATGCGTTAGCCCGCATGGGATCAGAGAGAGTAAAAAATTTACCACCAGGGGTATTCGTCCAGCATTTGCATGAACCATCCATAAAAGGTGGAGACGTTGATTACCCTCTAGCATCTGAAACAATTGAAGTCATGCTCGTTAAACCGGATTGGACAATCCCGTACTTAAACTTCTTAGTCAATCAGAAGTACCCAGAAGGAGCAGACGAGGTCTTGCAAAGACAAATACAGCGTCGATGCAAAGGATACGTGGTGATCAACGACCACTTGTATAAACGCAGTACTTCCGGAATTTTTCAACGGTGTATTTCACCAGAAGAAGGAAGAGAAATACTGGAGGAAATCCATGCCGGCGATTGCGGACATCATGCTCAATCAAAAAGCATAGTCAAAAAAGCATTCCGGGCGGGGTTTTTCTGGCTAACAGCCAAGACAGACGCTGAACGCATAGTGAATACATGCGAAGGATGCCAATATTACGCCAAGCAGACCAATTTGCCGGCCCAAGCACTTAAAACTATCCCTATCACATGGCCATTTGCGGTCTGGGGGCTAGACATGATGGGACCGTTCAAAACTGCAAGAGGTGGACTTACACATCTACTCGTAGCAGTAGATAAGTACACAAAATGGGTGGAGGCTAAACCCATCAAAAAGCTGGACGGCGCAACTGCCAGAAACTTCATTATTGATTTAGTAATGAGGTATGGCGTCCCACACAGCATAATAACTGATAACGGGACAAATTTCTCCATTGGAGAGTTGGCAAAATACTGCCAACAAACGGGAATTCGCTTGGATCTTGCATCTGTGGCACACCCGCAATCTAATGGACAGGTTGAAAGAATGAACAGTTCAATCCTGCAAGGAATACGCCCAAGACTCGAAACTCCTCTCCATAGAGCAGCTGGAGCATGGGTAGAAGAGTTACCTTCCGTGTTGTGGAGTATTCGAACGACGCCAAATAGGTCAACCGAGCAAACCCCGTTTTTCCTGGTTTATGGTGCGGAAGCTATCCTTCCAACGGATATGATCCATGATAGCCCGAGAGTGCAGAATTTTGACGACTCGGATGCCGAGGAAGCACGACAGGATGCCGTCGATCTCTTAGAAGAGGAACGAGAACTTGTACTTCAAAGATCCGCCATCTACCAGCAAGGCTTACGACGTTATCACAGTCGGAAAATCAGGCATCGTTCTTTTAAAGAAGGTGACTTAGTGCTGAGATTGGTGCAGAAAAGGAAGCACAAATTAGCCCCAGTATGGGAAGGACCATTTGTCATCAGTAAAGCCATGAAGAATGGATCATACTATCTTGTTGACATTCGAGATACGGAGGACGACCCCGAGAAGCCGAATCGCAAAAGAAAGAGAAAAATAGATGATGAACTAGGAGAGACAAATAGGCCTTGGAGTATCCAGCAATTACGTCCCTTCTACACTTAGTTCAATTTCTATGTAAACATCTTTGAGATCATGAAATAAAGTTATCGGAATTCATATTCATTATAAGTACAAAATATTTCCGTTTTATCTATTTCCCAATGATCTTACAAATACTCAATGTTGACCCGAATTGTGCCTGCGTGCTCGGTGTTTAAAAGCTGAATGATTCGGCCTGTTAAAGGTTAAAGGAAACTCGGATTGTGCCTGCGTGCCCAAGTTTCAGAACAATTCCTTGTTTTCTCTAAGTTTTATCTGATCGTGCGTATGCTGGGTTACTGGAACTAGTTAGTAAAAATGCCTTTAGCATGATTCATGTTTTCGAGTTTCAAAACTGCTTGGTTCGTCCCCAGTTACTCGGCATAACGATTCATAATGCTATTTGAGCCATTTCAAACACTAAGGACAGTTAAAGCATATATACCAGATTACTTAGAAGATAAAGGAACAGCCAAACCCGGAAAAACTTTGCAAGAAGTCTGAAATCGCAAAAGGCGGAGTTCTTGTTCCGACAAATGACATAGAAGCATTACAATATGAATTACATTGTAAAAAAGCTACTATACACATCCATCATCCAGGTCAAGTGCGCCCCCTTAAATTTCTGAGTCTTCATCACTGCCATCATTCTCGGGGGCTGCGGGCACTTCTTCTTCCGGATAAGTAATGGAGATATTCACCATGGAGGCAATCTGAGTGGCATGGCCTTCAACTTCTTTAAAGATTGCATTTATTTGTGCTTCTGAACATTCTTGAGGAATACCGGATGCTACACGCCAGGATTTTGCATCAGGGTAGTGTAAGCGCATGAGGCCAAGTGCCATTCGCGCACCACCCCGTGCAGCAGAGCGAAGGAAAGATTCCTTCGAATTTGCTACCTCCATGATGCCATCCGGAAGTCGGTAAACTTCTGAAGATTGTATACTGCTTGTGGGCAGGAATTTATTAATTAAGTGCATTCCTGCATTTCTGATTGAATTCCATATCTTCCCAAAGGCCCGGATCTTTTCCGTCCGAGAAATCCCTTGAAAATTTCCTGCTTTTTTGACAAAGGCAAAGATTAGAAAATACAAGAATATGATATGAAAGTATTGGTAAAAGAAGTCAACTTACCAGGAACCGCGTCAATTTCATCGCTTTCTTTCATACGAGGAAATAGCATACTTTCTAAATCATTGATAATAGATTTATCCTCTGATGCCTGCAAAGAAGCCTTGGATTGCGCAATCCCAAGGGCTAGATTACTGGCTTCCAGTTCTTCTCGAACTTTTGAAAGTTCTCTTTGAAGATTGGAGTTTTCTTCACGAAGTTGAGAAAAATAAGCAGCGTTTGCTGTGAGCTTCTTGGCTTTGGTTAAAGCAGCTGAAAAGTAGGGACAAATAATCCGACATTACGGCAAGATCTAGCAATGATTTTCCAGCAAAAATCAATAAACACGAAGTAAAATACCGGTGGCTTTTGATAATTGCTTTTGAGTCGACGCCAGTTCGTTGCTTTTTGACTCAATAACAGATTGAAGTGTTTTTACTTCTCTGCTTTTGAGGCTAAGTTTTTTCAAAACTTCCACGTTTATGGCATCTGCGGAATGCTGAAACATGGAAATGAAAGCCAAATGCTTAAGTTTGAACAAGCATACAAAGAAGCATTAAGAAGAATTTAGATTTTCAACTTAATGCTTGGGGGCTAGAGGTATTACCTGGCTCATTTCTCGCAAATCAGTTAAGGTCTCCTTGAATTCTCTGGCATATTCCATGAAAAGAATTCCTACGTGGTGAAGGCCATCGTGTATGACCTGGCGGGGCGAGAATGCGATATTGTTGCGGATAACTAATCCATTTTGTGGCCAAGGGCGAACCAGAGGCGCAGGAGCAAAAAACTTCTTAGCTTCCGGACGAATATATCCGAGGTCGTCGAAAGGTTCTTCTTTCACCCGGATATCATCTGGAGCAGGAATGAATTCGTTTCTGACGGGTGATTGAAAATTTCCGCCCATTGGCATATTCGTTTTCCCCCTTTTACCCGTAGCTGCAGAAGGAAATTCTTCTTTGATAGTAGTTTGCCTCTTGCGCTTTTGGTTGTTGTAAAACTCGGCATATAATTTGCTGATTTCAGCATCAGAAGCAAGATCATTTTCTCCAAGTTCGTCAAACTAGGAAAGAATTAACAGTATGTTAAAAATGAAGAGAGAAGATAATCTGAGGAAACTCAGAAACAAGGGAAGAAAAGTACCTTAGGAACCAGATTTTCTGCATGATATATGGCTAGACTTTCCTCAATCTGGCTATCGGCGGCAACTATCGGATGAAGGCGTTCTATAAAATCCTTCTTGCTAAAGGATCTATCGGTGCCTCTCATGTTATCTTCCGGTCCCGTGTACTCACAAAGAAGTCGGGAACGAAGGGATAAAGGTTGTACGCGACGTCCAAACCAGCATAAAATGATATCCTTCCAAACCAAAGGTGGTTGAGAAGAAGAAAGTTTGGCAATGCGACGCTTTATTTTCATCAGGCTTTCAGGCAAATCCTCTGTTACTGCAAGTGTCCAATTCTCGTCAGGGATAGCAGCAGAATTTACAAAGGGAGGAATTCTGGTTTCTTTGCTGGGGAACAGAATGTCTTGGTGATAAAAGAAAGAACCTAGCCAAGATTGGTCAGGTTTCGGCATTCTTATCTTTGGATACCATTCTTCCCTAAAGTTTCTGAGGATAAAAGATATGGTACCGCAGATGGGCGAAACACCGTTTGTGATGTTGTGTTTTACCTCGAAACAATAATGCCAGAAGTCTAAATTGGGAGTTATTCCAAGATACCCTTCGAAAAGAGCTTGGAAACTAGCTAATTGAAGGATAGAATTTGGAGAGATATTATGTGGTTGAACACCATAAAAGTTGAGGACGTCTAGGAAAAAGGCGGAAGGGGGAAAACCCATACCTCTCGTGATATGAGAGGTAAGGAGGACGCGTTCTCCCTCCTTTGGCTTGGGCTCGGGCTCATTCTTCGAGATCCACCATTTGCCTTTAACTATTAATCTATCCCTTGACATCCGACGAAGGAGGACGAGTGAAGTATTACTCTGATTCCAAATTCCGACAAATTCCGCTTCTTCATCAGCTCCGGTGGAGAAGCGCTCAGTGCCACGGGAGTGAACCTTGGCCCCCGCCGTTTCCGGTGCGAACGGCGGGGTTGTCGTGGTGCTTGGGCCCGCTATGTCTGCGGCGGCGGAAGCATTTCCTCCGCCCGCCGCGGATGCCGTGGCCTTTTCCGGCCCGCCGCCGGCATGCTTGGGCGACCCCAGCTGTGGATCTAGGTCGCCCAAAAGCTCGTCGATGGAGGCGCGAGCCGGTGAGGACGACGGAGAGGCCATCTTTTTCAAAGTGGCGAGTGAGCGCTCCGGCGTGCAAACGGTTCGTCTGGGCAAGTTCTTGCTCTCGTGCTCGCGTTTGCGTCAATGGCGTGGGCAGTGTGGAGCGAGGAAAGATTTCCGCTGACGACGAGGACGGCTATTTATAGCCTAAAAACCTCTAGATACGCGCCAACGGCTCTTTTGACCGTTGGATGTTCGACGCGTGTCGCTCGCCAGAAAATCCGGGAAACGGAACGACAGAGGAATGATGGCTATCTCCTCGTTTCTCGTGAGAATCTGTCAGAGATACGTTGCAGGGTTTCCCGCGTGAAACCAAGCGGCGCTTGCGTCAGCATGATTAAAGCGCTGATGTCACGAGTTCCTTTTCCGCGAAGGATCGCGAGAAGAAAAGCCGGATTTTCATAGTTCCGAGTTTTATGTTACCATCTCCTTCAAAAGGAAAAAAGAAAGAATCAAGACTGCTGAATTAAGTTTTCCCGGACGAAATGTATTTGACGAAAGGCGGAGTTTCAGAGTTTTGATCCTTCCTGGGGGCTACTGTCGGATATATACTGAATAGTGGTATAGAAGATGGTAGACAAAAGAGCCGGACTACCAGGGTGGCCTACATGGTAATGGGCTTAGGTCCATTGGGCGGCCCAGTAGTCCGACGCGCAGAAGCCGGATTCTAGAAGAACCCGGATCACGGCCCGCGTGATCTGGCTTGGAGGAGAAGACGGATTCCTTACTTTCCAAGTTACAAGTTAAACGTAGTCTTCTAGGTTTCTGGTTCTGTAAGCCCTAATCCGGATATTATATAAAGCCGGACGGGAGATAGATTAGATAAGTGTTTTTTAGTTCCAAGGTTCTAGGTTCAAGCTCAAGCCTTACACAACTCGCCGGGAAGTTCATCCTCGACGAGTAGCTGGATCTATTCCCTTACATTGTAACCTTATTATACGGGCTTTAGTCCCACATAGTGAGAAGTGCAGGAGTAGGTACGCCGTACTGTCGCGACGTACCGAACCTGGGTAAAATCCCGTGTTCTGTATTACTACGCTATCCCGTTACCCCACGTCTCTACCGTAGTCTCATGGCACCCCAGTCTATGAAAACTACTACGATGTCTCGACAGATAACCTGAGGGTGGATTATTAGTCATAGATGCAGATGGATGTCGGTCTATGTATCTTGTTGTAATGCCCGCACTAAATATCATAGTAATCTTCATGTCATATTGTGCACTACGGTGCAACCTCTATTTGTCAATTGCCCAGCTGTAATTTGTTCACCCAGCATGCTATCTTTTATGGAGAGACACCACTAGTGAAACTATGAACCCTGGTCCATTTTCTTACACTGTTAAAACAAACCACAACTATTTCCTGCTTTCTTTACTTAATTCAAGAATACACTGTTTTCCACACTATACGTCTAATCTTTGTTTTCAGTAAGACCGGTGAGATTGACAACCTCACTGTACCGTTGGGGCAAAGTATTTTGGTTGTGTTTTGTGCAAGGTTCCACGTTGTTATGACATCGGTGAAGCGCCAGCACCACCGTCAGTGGCATCAACCTCCCGAAGGTCCTGTTTCTCCTACTGGATTGATAACCTTGGTTCCTAACTAAGGGGAAATACCTACCGCTATGCTCATCACACTCTCCTTTTGGGGTCTCCCAACAAACGTGTGTATCACATGCATCAACGTTTTTGACGTATCAAAGTCTTACTAGCATCCCTACCAAGTACTAGAAAATCAGTGGGATATTTAGTTTTACCACACAAAACTTCCACATCTCAAACAATACCAATCGGAAAAACAGTTTCTCTATTAGAAAGCTAAATAACCACATCAATATCTTCAAGCTCACAAGAACCAATTTCATGCATAATTTCTCTATAAAGCTCATAAGGTATAGCACTAGAACTAGCACCAATATCACACAAACCATAATAGCAATGATCACCAATCTTAACAGAAAGCACAAGAACACTAGTTTTCTTAGGTCTATGAGGATGGGAAACAATATCAGAAGCATCCTCACAAAAGACAATGTGTTGATCCTCCACATTTCCACAAACAAGATCTTTCACTATTGCTACATCAGGTTCAACATCTATTTGTTCATTAGGTTCAAAAGATTTCTTATTACTCTTATTAACCACACAAGCTACCATAGATTGTTCTTCACCTTAGCAGGGCAAGGCATTTTTTCAACATATGGCTCACGAACAACAGGATTAATAGCATGCACTTCTATATGACTAGCAGAAACAATATCTTTATAAGGTGCACGGTACTTGTGATAATTCTTTTTAGGAATATCAAGATATGCCTTTAACCTATCTTGGTCTTCCAATGGGTACTACAAGGCCAAATATAAAAGATTTCTCTCCTTTAATTGATAGAGTGGAAAGGAGATTATCTGCCACATCCTCTTTTTTATCTTATGGAGATAGATTGGTTCTGGTTAATTCAGTCCTCTCCTCCCTGCCAACTTATTACATATTATCTCTAGTCATTCCAGCTGGAGTCATTAATGTGATTGATAGAGCAAGAAGGCATTTCTTGTGGAGCAAAAAAGGGAAAGAAAGAGCAAATTCTCTTGCTGCTTGGCCAATGGTTTGTAGGCCAAAGAATAAGGGAGGCCTAGGCATTATTAATTTAAAAACTCATAATTCAGCCTTACTTCTCAAACATCTGCATAAGTTTATAAACAGGATTCCACTCCTTGGGTACAACTAATTAAGGATACTTACTATCATAATGATGTCCCCCAGGCTATCATTTCTTCAGGATCTTTTTGGTGGAAAGGAATTATTAGTTTATCACATGATTACAGAAAAGCTAGTACATGCAAAAATAGGTAATGGAGTGACTACTCTGTTCTGGGAAGATAATTGGCACAATATGATTCCGAGTCAGAATTTTTCTAGACTATTTTCTTTTGCTACAGATAAGCTGTAATCAGTCAAGGATTTCATGATACTGGATGAGTGGTTACATAATTTTTCACTGCCACTTCATCTTTAGCACATCAAGAATATTTGGAACTTTTTTTAATGCTTCGACATTTGTTTTTAGCCACTCATCAGAAAGATATATGGACTATTTCCATTTCCAAGAAGGGTTTCTCACCTAGTTCCATTTATCAGTTCAGTTTTGCACACATCCCTACATATATTGTCTCGGGCTGGTTATGGAAAAGCAAATGTCAGTCCAAACATAAGTTCTTTGCTTGGTTAATTCTCCATGACAGGATTAATACAAAAGATATGCTAATCAAGAGAAATTGGCATGTATCTCATACACATGTTTGTGTCCTTTGTGCTTCTCAAATTCATGAGGATTGGAGACACCTCTTTTTCAATTGCCAATTCAGCACTGAGTCTGGAATTTTCTGCAAAGTCAATAAACAGTTTTCTCGGCCTTGTTTTGCTGAAATTATCATCCTGGCATGTTGCGGCACCTGGAATCAAAAAAATGGTTGCATCTTTCATAATATTAAACCTACTTTTAGAAGTTGGAAAGCTATTTTTATGCATGAGATCACCCTTCTTAAGTATAGGGTGAAGAAGGCTACCATTCCTTTTTTGACAGCATGGATTAATTCCCTTCCTTAGATCTTTGGTACATTTGTACATATTGTAAATAACTCTTTTTTCTTTAATTATTAATAATGAGGGGGCTGTGGGGGTTTCCCCCACAGTAATGGTGTCAAAAAAGATAGGAGGCAAAAGCTTTAAGACAGTTTGCAAAGATTTGGGAATCAAGACCACAAACAACACTAACATCATAGAAATCATTGGTTTCCATACAAGATTTAATGCATTCATAATCATAATTTATACCTGACTTTCTACATTTTTCATTTTCCCATCCTTCAGTGTTTTCTTGAATACGATCAAGAAGATCCCATTTAGCTTCTTCCTTCATACGTGTGAATGATCCAGAACAACAAGCATCCAATAAATCCTTGTCATGAAGAGAAAGCCTTGCATAAAAATTATTGATAACAATATTTCTCGGGAGTTCATGAATGGGACATTTAAGCATTAATAACTTCATTCTACCCCCCGCTTGAGCAATATTCTCTCCCTCATGAGGCCAGAATCTATGGATTTGATTCCGGTCTTTATGAGTCTCACTAGGAGGATATAATTTAGAATAAAAGATAGGAACAATTTCTTCCCATCCAATAGATTCACCATTCTTAAGTAATTTAAACCATTCAGCGGCTCTTCCTTTCAGCGATAAGGAAAGTAATTTCCTTTTAACTTGATCCATTGTAATACCTGCACACCTGAATAACTCACATGATTCATGTATAAACAGCAAATGATCACCGGGATGGATAGTTCCATCACCTTAATAGCAGTTATTCATACCATGTACAACAATTTTCATAGGTATTTTATAAGGATCTAATTCAGCAGAAGACGGGTTACCAACTACCCTAGTAGCAACGGTAGAAGTACCCCTAAACAGAGACCAAAAGTATTCTCCATAATGAAATAAAACAACAGACAAAAATAAAAACAGCACTCACAGTAAAAGTTTCTCTTACCAATTCCACTTACTAATAGTGCTTCACTCGCCAGCAACGGCGCAAGAAAATAGTATTGATGACCCACAAGTATAGGGGGTGTATCGTAGTACATTCGATAAATAAGAGTGTCGAACCCAACAAGGAGCAGAAGGTGTTGACAAGCAGGTTGGACAGATGATTCACTGTAAACACTAGCAAACGGGTTTTTGGAGGTTTTTGATATAGCAGATAAATAAAGTGTGAGTGAATAAAGTGCGGTAAATAATATTGCAGCGAGTGGCCCAATCCTTTTGAGAGCAAAGGACAAGCCGGTTGTGTTACTTATGACTACCAAACGTTCTCGAGGACACATGGGAATTTCGTCAAGTGCTTTTGCTTCGTTACGGTTGATTAAGATCCATTGGTTCGTGAAGTGTTGTGTGGGTGAACCTATGCTAATGCACCGCCCAACTAGGACTAATACATACTTGTGATTATACCCCTCGTAAGCATCCGCAAATACAAGAAAGTAATTAAGATAAAACTAACCACGGCCTTAAACTCCAGGATTCTACGCTCCCTCGTGCATTGGTTTCCTAAGAGGGGTTTAGGTTTCTGTTACTCCGGCAACCCCACAATTAGTAGCCAAATACACAATGAATCCTCCTAGGCCCATAAAGGTGAAGTATCATGTAGTCGATGTTCACATGACACCACTAGAAGAATAGCACCACAACTTAAATACCGAACCACGAGATATTACTTCAATATAACTTCACTACTAATATCATGACTTCTCCCATGTCCTCAAGAACTAAACAAACTACTCACAAGACATCATATGGATCATAATCAGAGGTGATATAATGGATGATAAAAATATGGTCATAAAGTGCTAACACCGATAAATCTCACAAGCATCAACTACTACCAAGTAATCCAAACCGAAAGAGAGATCTAATGTAAAACAACGATAGAGGCCCCTAATTGTTATAGAGGGATGAAGGTGGTGATGGTGCTGGTGGTGATGATGATGACGATCTTGATGATTCCCGGAGTGATGACGGTGACGATGGCGGTGATTTCCCCTCTCCAGAGAGGAATTTCCCCGACAGATTTCTCCCTGCGGCATAGCTTTTCTCTCTCGGTTGTTTTCCGCCCCGAGGCGGCGGCGGAATAATTCTTCGATCATGGTACGGGGCTTAGGGTTCCCTGGGGGGTCAAGTACGCGAAAGATGTCGACCAAAGTTGGTCAAGGGTGGCCACACCATGTGGCGGCGCGGCCAAGGGGGGAGGGCGCCACCCCATGGCGTGGGCCCCTGGTGGCCCCCCTCCGGCTCTCCTCGTGGCTGGCTCCCTCTTCTGAACTTCTAAGATGCCTCCGGTGTCCCCCCTCTTCTTCTAATCTTCTGAAATAGGGTATCTCGACGGTGCTTTTTCCATCATATTTCTGATCCCGGTGTTTATTCTCCAAAAATTATGAAACATGCAAAATAGGATAAAATAACATAAGGGATGCATCATAACATGAAATATATCGATGAATAATAGAAAATAACAACATAAAACGGTGATGCAAAATGGACGTATCATGGATTGATTCACTTCCTTGACCCTCCTTGTAATTATTGTACATATTGTACATAACTTTGTAATTTTTTTTTAATAAAATGGGGGCTATGGGGGTTTCCCCCACAGTATTGGTGTCAAAAAAAATGCCTAGGATTAGCATCTTTATTTTCCATAAGGTATCTAATAGCAGCATGATCGGTATGAATAGTAACCTTTGAATCAACAATATAAGGCCTAAACTTATCACATGCAAAAACTACAGCTAAGAACTCCTTTTCAGTGGTGGCATAATTCTTTTGAGCAGCATCAAGAGTCTTACTAGCATAATGAATAACATTCAACTTCTTATCTATATGATGTCCAAGAACAACACCAACAGCAAAATCACTAGCATCACAAATAATTTTAAAAGGTAAATTCCAGTCAGGTGGTTGAACAATAGGAGCAGTAGTTAAAGCCTTCTTTAAAGTTTCAAAAGCTTCCTTACAATCATCATTAAAAACAAATGGTACATCTTTTTGAAGAAGATTAGTAAGAGGATTTGATATTTTATAGAAATCTTTAATAAACCTGAAAGTAATGTATAGGCACCTAGAGGGGGTGAGTAGGTTCTATGACCAATTTTAATTTTCTTACAAGATTAGGCTTGACACAAAGGTAAATTCTCTAGATAATGCAACTATGGTGAATTTACCAATATGACTAGAACAAACACAAAGATAATACAAGCACAAGTAAAGGAGGAAGGAAACAAGGTAACCGATATGAAGCACACGGAGACACGATGTATTCTCGAGTTCCTCCTTGTTAAGGGAGTATGTCTCGTTGGAGGGGTGTGAGCTCGCCACGAAGGCCTACTCAACGCCACAAAGGACTCACCCTATTCTCCGATGAACCCCGCCACAAAGGCCTAGCCCATTGTCCACTATTGATCACGTTTGAGGAGGGAATCGAATCCTTTACAAATAACTTGGGGCACACACCCACAAAAAAATTGGGGGCTCCCAACAATCACAAGAATCACCAAGAGTAGCAAGATGCCTAGGTTCTCCACTGGAGGAAACCCTAGGCAAGATCCCTCAAGCTAATGAGGGGGAAATAAAGAACGGCTCAGTGAAGATATAGATCGAGGCCTTCTCCTTCAATCCTCCAAAGATCAACAAGTTTGGTGGGAGGGATTGAGAGTAATTGCGGATTTGGTGATCTCAATAAATGCTATTGAATGCTAATGGACGAACTTGAGCTCAAGGAGGAAGAGGAGGGGTATTTATACCCCCTCCTCAAATCTAGCCGTTTGACTGGAAAAGAGGTACCAGAATATCCGGTCCAAGTTTGGACCGGAATATCCGGTAGGGATATTTCTCCAGATCTGAACGAACTCGTTGACTTCAACTGGATATTCCGACAGGGGCTGAATAACCCGGTACGAATAATCTGGTTGCCTTCTGTCCCGCGCAGGCACCTGAACCCGATATTCCGGTTGGCCTTTATGAGTTGAGGCTTCAGTCCTTAGTCGATTTTGAACAAAACTCCTCAACCGGAATATCCGGTATGATATGAATAATCAGGTACCAATATTCTGGCTCTTCTCTGTCCCAAACTGGACAAAAACCATCCTAACCGGAATATCCGGTTTCCCGAAATAATCCGGTTAGAATAATCTGGCTCCTCACTGTCCCAAATCACTTAGCCCAATCTTCACCGATCTTTTTGGTGATCGATGTCGATGTTAAAGATAACACCTGCACACTAAACACCTCGATAAATAATGTACTTAGTATTTTTAACTAACACACAAAACACCGGGAAAATGAAATGTACTTTCAAAAACTCCTATAAAAACCAGCATGACCAAGTACACTACAAATACCTTTAACATCCCTAGGACAGGGCATTTTCTCTATGGCTTCCACTTTAGCTCTGTCAACTTCAATACCTCTTTCAGAAATTTATGTCCAAGAACAATTCCTTCATTAACCATAAAGTGGAATTTCTCCCAATTAAGAACAAGATTAGTTTCCTCAAATCTCTGCAAAACTTTATCAAGGTTTTGCAAACAATTATCAAAAGAAGTTCCATAGACGGAAAAATCGCCCATGAATACTTCCACAATTTCTTCACAAAAAACCATGAAAAATAGGAGACATGCATCTTTGAAAAGTAGCAGGAGCATTCCACAAACCAAAAGGCATACGTCTATAAGCATAAGTACCATAAGGACAAGTAAAGTTTGTTTTCTTTTGATCTAGCTTCCTAACAGCAATTTGAGAAAACCCAGAATAACCACCAAGAAAGCAAAAAGGAGTTTTCTTAGACAACCTCTCTAATATTTGATCAATAAAGGGCAAAGGATAATGATCTTTCTTAGTAACTTTATTAACCTTTCTAAAATCAATGCACATTCTATAACCAACTACTACTCTTTGTGGAATGAGCTCATTGTTTTCATTAGGCACAACAGTCATTCCTCCCTTCTTAGGGACACAATGCACAAGGCTCACCCATCTACTATCAGCAATAGGAAAAATTATACCAGCATCAAGTAGTTTTAATACATCATTTCATACCACTTCCTTCATCTTAGGAATTAACCGTCGTTGATGTTCAACAATTGGCTTTGCATCAGGTTCAATATTAATAGCATGCTGACATATAGTAGGAGAAATTCCCTTCAAATCATCAAGAGTATATCCAAGAGCTCCACGGTGTTTCTTCAGAATTCCCAATAATCTTTCCTCTTCTTCACTTGAAAGTTTAGCACTAATAATAACAGGATATATTTTGTTATCATCAAGATAAGCATATTTAAGATCATCAGGCAGAGGTTTTAAATCAAAGAAAGGATCCTCCTTGGCTGGTAATGTTGTACCCAAGTATTCCACATGCAAATTGTGTTTCAGTATCACCGGTTGACAAAGAACAATATCGTCAATCTCATTTCTCTCTTCCATAAAGACATCACTCTCGTGGTCCTCCATATATTGCTGCAAAGCATCGTTAAGAGCACGAGCAATAGAAGCAAGTTGTTCAACTTTAAAATTCTCATCAGGCAATTTAGATTCATAAGGTACTCTAGCAAATTTGGAGAAATTGAACTCATAAGATTTTCCATCAAATTTAGTCAAAATCTTCTCTCTTTTACAATCTATAATAGCACCACAAGTGTTCAAGAAAGGTCTACCAAAATAATAGGACAAGTCTTACTAGCAGCCCTACCAAGTACTAGAAAATAAGTGGGGATGTTTAGTCTTACCACACAAAACTTCTACATCTCTAACAATACCAATTGGAAAAACAGTCTCTCTATTAGCAAGTTGAATAACCACATCAATATCTTCAAGCTCACAAGAACCAATTTCATGCATAATTTCTCCATAAAGCTCATAAGGTGTAGCACTAGAACTAGCACCAATATCACACAAACCATAATAGCAATGATCACCAATCTTAACATAAAGCACATGAACACTAGTTTTCTTAGGTCTATGAGGATGGGAAACAATATTAGAAGCATCCTCACGAAAGACAATGTGTTCATCCTCCACATTCCCACAAACAAGATCTTTCACTGCTTCTATAGCGGGTTCAATAGTTATTTGTTCATCAGGTTCAATAGATTTCTTATTACTCTTATTAACCACGCAAGCCACCATAGAGTGTTCTTTCACCTTAGCAGGGAAAGGAATTTTTTCAAGATATGGCTCAGGCACAACGGGATTAACATCATGCACTTCTATATTACTAGCGGGAACAATACCTTTATAAGGTGCATGGTACTTGTGATAGTTCCTTTTAGGAATATCAAGATAGAAAGAAAAAGCTTTAAGAAAGTTTGCAAAGATTTGAGAATCAAGACCACAAACAACGCTAACATCATAGAAATCATTGCTTCCTATAAAAGATTTAATGCATTCATAATCATAATTTATACCTGACTTTCTACCTTTCTCGTTCTCCCATCCTTCAGTGTTATCTTGTATACGGTCAACAAGATCCCATTTAGCTTCTCCCTCCATACGTGTGAATGATCGAGAACAAGAAGCATCCACTAAACCCTTATCATGAAGAGAAAGCCTTCCATAAAAATTATTGATAACAATATTTCTCGGGAGTTCATGAACGTGACATCTAAGAATTAACAACTTCATTCTCCCCCACGCTTGGGCAATACTCTCTCTCATGAGGCCAGAAATTATAGATTTGATTCCGGTCTTTATGAATCTCACTAGGAGGATAGAATTTAGAATAAAAGAGAGGAACAATTTCCTCCCATCCAATAGTTTCACAATTCTTCAGTAATCTGAACATTCAACAGCTCTTCCTTTCAGCGATAAGGAAAGTAATTTCCTTTTAACTTGATCCATTCTAATACCTACACACCTAAATAACTCGCATAATTCATGTATAAAGAGCAAATGATCACCGGGGTGGACAATTCCATCACCGTAATAGCAGTTATCCGTAACACGTCCAACAATTTTCACACGTATTTTATAAGGATCTAATTCAGTAAAGACGGGTTACCAACTACCCTAGTAGCAACGGTAGAAGTACCCCTAAACAGAGAACCAAAATTATTCTCTATAATCAAATAAAACAGCAGACAGAAATAAAAACAACACTTACCGTAAAAGTTTCTCTTACCAATAGCGCTTCACTCCCCGGCAACGGCACCAGAAAATAGTCTTGATGACCCACAAGTATAGGGGGTGTATCGTAGTACTTTCAATAAATAAGAGTGTCGAACCCAACAAGGAGGAGAAGGTGTTGGCAAGCAGGTTGGATAGAGGATTCACTGTTAACACTAGCAAACGAGTTTTTGGAGGTTTTTGATATAGCACATAAGTAAAGTGCGAGTTAATAAAGTGTAGTAAATAATATTACAACGAGTGGCCCAATCCTTTTGAGAGCAAAGGACAAGACGGTTGAGTTACTTATGACTACCAAACGTTCTCGAGGACACATGGGAATTTCATCAAGTGCTTTCGCTTCGTTACGGTTGATTAATATCCATTGGTTCGTCAAGTGTCTTGTGGGTGAACCTATGCTAATGCACCGCCCAACTAGGACTAATACATACCTGTGATTATACCCCTCGTAAGAATCCGCAAATACAAGAAAGTAATTAAGATAAAACTAACCACAGCCTTAAACTCCGGGATTCTACGCTCCCTCGTGCATTGGTTTCCTAACGGGGTTTTAGGTTTCTGTCACTCCGGCAACCCCACAATTAGTATCCAAATAAACAATGCATCCTCCTAGGCCCATAAAGGTGAAGTATCATGTAGTCAATGTTCACATGACACCACTAGAAGAATAACACCAGAACTTAAATACCAAACCACGAGATATTACTTCAATATAACTTCACTACTAACATCATGACTTCTCCGATGTCCTCAAGAACTAAACGAACTACTCAGAACACATCATATGGATCATAATCAGAGGTGATATAATGGATGATAACAATCTGGTCATGAAGTGCTAACACCGATAAATCTCGCAAGCATCAACTACAAACAAGTAATCCACACCAGGAGAGAGATCTAATGTAAAACAACGATAGATGCCCCTAATTGTTATAGCGGGATGACGGTGGATGATTAGGGTGATGGTGTTGGTGATGAGGATGATGATGACGATGATCCCGATGAAGCCCGGAGTGATGACGGTGACGATGGCGATGATTTCCCCTCTCCAGAGAGGAATTTCCCCGGCAGATTTCTCCCTGCCAGAGAGCTTTTCTCTCTCGGGTGTTTTCCGCCCCGAGGTGGCCGCGAAATAATTCTTTGATGATGGTATGGGGCTTAGGGTTCCCTGGGGGCCAAGTACACGAAAGATATCCCCCAGAGGTGGGACAGGGTGGCCACACCACCTGGTGGTGCAGCCACGGGGCGTGCCACCTCATGGTGTGGGCCCCTGGTGGTCCCCCTCCGGCTCTCCTTTTATCTGGGCTCCTCCTCTTAACTTCTAAGACACCCTCGGTTCCCCCTTCTTCTTCTGATCTTCTGAAATATGGTATCTCGATTGTAACATCCCAAATCTTACATTTGGAATGTTTTGCATTTAGAACATATGCATAGCATGGCATGAATTCAAAAATTGCATTTTTGTTTGTTGCATTCGAACCCCCAAAATAAATCATGTTTGAAAGAAACCAAATTCTTCTATAAGGCATTATAAGCCAAATTATTTTATTATTTCTATCTTTTCCAAAAAATCCCCTTCAAAATAGACTAGGGTGATAGGTTTTCAAATTTCATAAATTTTGAAATTTGTTTGACTCAATTTGGCTTTGTATTCCAAAAGTTATAAGCATTTTGGTTTTTATAAAAAAAATGAAAAAACAGAACGGGCCGGCCGAGCCAGCCCAGCCCAGCGCATACCGCCTCGTCGCGGAAGGTTTTGATAAAAAAAAACCGCGACGCGACGCTGACGCGTGGGCCCGTGACGTCACGGCTGACGTCAGCCTGCCGGACTCCGTTCCGATTACGGAGGCGAGAACCGCCGCCGCGCGGAATCCACGCCGGCCACGCCTCGATCTGCCCCCTCCCGCACGCCACCCCCGCCATAAATACGCCGCCCCCCCCGCCTCGACGTCCGCACCTCGAACCGCACGCGCCGCCCCTCGAAACCCTAGCCCCGCCGCCGCACGGGTGAGCTCGCCGCCGGTGACTCCCGCCCCAAGATCCACCACCGCCACCACCCCCGAGCTCGCGAGGAGGAGAGGAACGCGCCGGTGCCCGTGCCCCCGCCGGAGGACGACTCCATCGCCGCCGCCATCCACGCCCGCGCCGTCGCCGGCCAAATTCCAGTGAGCTCCCGATGCGATCCGTCCTGGGCCGTCGGATCTCGATCCGACGGCTCAGATCAGATCTGACGCGGTCAGCGCAGTGCTGACGTCATGCCTGCGTCAGCATCAGTCAACCCGGTCAAATTTTCGTTTGTTTTTTTAAAAAAAATCCAGATTTTGTTTAAATCTTGTAAAATCTATATCTTTAGATATGTAACTCCAAATTACATATATAATATAGAGAAAAATAAGATCTATCCATCTATGCAATCAAATCTATGTTTTGACCTATATTTATTTTCTATTTTCAAATATACTTTTTAGGCTTTTTAAATCATATAAAATCAACCGTAGCTCAAATTTCATCAAATCTTTTTTGTATAATCTTGTTTTGATTAGATCTATCCAGGAAAAATAACATTTACTTGTGTAGATGTTTAATTCAAGTTATATCTTGCATGTTCTTAATCTAGCATTATTAAATCTTTATAATTGCCTTAATTATTTTCTTTGCAACAAAAACACTTTTCTTGCATCATACATGTCATTAACAACCAGAGGATGATAATAGATCTATTTGTACATTAATAAACTTTCATGCATGCATGTGTTGCATATTGTTATGTCTTGTTGCTTATGTGTGTTTATTGCCACGTGTAGATTACAACGAGTGCGTTTGCGAGGACTGTGTCAACAGCTGCTCGTGTTGTCAAGGCAAGTGACACGCATGAACCCTCTATTTTACTATGTGCATTAGATCTTTATATTAGTTATGCATGAGTAGGAGTTGAGTGAATATCGCTATGCTAGATTGCTCCACTAACACCCAAGTGGAGTGATCATATGTTACCCTAGATTGTAGCAATCCATTGTTAGGCAAACATCGTACTTGTAGATTTCTTAGCCATGCTATAGATATCGTGGTTGGGATTATTACCATGTTAAAGTATTGCTCGTTATTTTGATTGTTTATGAAAACAACATAATAATTAATTAACCACTGGGCGGATTGCTAGCATGTCATCAGAGTACAAAGTTTGGTGGGGACCGCCGCTCAGTATCTTGAGATTATGTTTAGTTTCTTTATGTAGTTGTTCTTTCATGCAACCGTGTTTCATATTAGTATGGGCTAGACATAATTTGTAGGTGGTGGTGACTCGAACCCAACGTGTCCAGAGATGTAGAATAGTGGTAGGATGGTCCGGTTCGTGGAGGGTTTGGGGATCTACTTCTTATGAGTTATGGCTTAATCTTATTTCCTTCCGTGGTACTAATGGTGTATCATGGTGTTTGGGGTCGATTGGGAAACACGGGTAAAGGGCACAAACCTCGCAAGGGTTAAAACTAAGATCTTAGCCGTGTTCTATTGGTTAGGGACAATTCAACGACTAGATGGGAAACATGACATATCTCGTTCATCTTGTTTTATTAATTATTACCAATTTGACTATGGGTTATTGGAGAAGTGCCTGATGGTGTTTCAGTGTGCTAATCCAAAGGGTAGGAGCACTTTGCTATCAACCAAAGTGTCCAATTATGTGAAAAATTTAATTTCTAATAAATGATACGTCAAATTCCTTTATGCAAAATAGCCTAGAAACTCCACCAGACAAATATGCATGTAGACTAGAACTTTCCATTTATATACCACCATAGTGTCACTTGCCACCATTGCTCATAATGATCTGACCCCCTTTTGGGGGCTGCATATTCCAACGTGCAGGTTATTCGGATTCGGATTAGCTTTCATAGGTTTTCGAGGCTTCACATCAACCTTTGTTCGCCTGTGACGTGCAAACAAGAAGATGGAGGTCTACCACTGCTTTGTTGTGTTATTAATAATTATTTTGAGCTAGCGTGTTGCTATGCAGTTTGTAATAAATTACTTTACTCTGGATATTCGATAGTATTCAATACATTTGTTTCCTTTGATTACTATCTGTGCTGTGTGTGCTGATGAACGGTCCAGGGGCCAGTACTACACGCAAAAGTATAGCCTATGATGTGATGTACTACTACAGATGGTATCAGAGCAAATGCTGACTGTAGACTCGAAAACCTAAGTTTGGAATAGGAAGCCATAGGATGAAAATTCTACTTTACTTTCTATCTTTATGTCCATTACCTTTCGTCTCATACCACTTGCCTTTGCTAACTTTCACTCTTACCTCCTTATAGATGAGTACTCAAGAAGTCTACCATGTTGAGGAGAATTCGGATGTGGAGTTCGAGAATGAGCTACAAAACCTAACCAAGCAGCTCAGATTCTTCTTACCCAAGATTGAAGGCTACAAGATGGATAGCAACGTTCCCGGAGACAAGATGTGGGACCTCACGACCACCATTGTGGTGGATATTGTGAATGGTGTAGCACAAGTCCTCATCTACCGGGATAATTATGCCAGCTGGGAATTGGGACTCGTCGCAGCAATGAAGTATGCACTGGCTCGGCTAAACTATGACTACCGTGACCGCATATCTGAAGACTCTATCTATAGAGATTTTGGGAGGAGGAATGAAGATGGAAAGGCCATGGTGAGTGATGATCCAGAAAAGACCAGGATGCTGAAGCACGTGGAAGACTTGGAGTCCTATAGCACTGGAATGGAGGAGTGTGCTCGTAAGTACATGATGCAGAGTGAGGAGGCAAGGGCCACCGCATTTCACCAAGCACAGGAGATCACTACTCTCAACGCCCAGCTGAATGCTCTCAATGCTCAGATGGACGCACTCAAGGCCCAGATAGAGAACTTCAAGGCTAGTGACACTAGACTCACCATGGAGCTAGTGGAGAAGGATCACATACTCGCAAGGAATGGGATTAGCGTGGACTTACCTGAGGAGCTCCTTCAACCACCTCCACTACCGCTACCACCTAGTCGCATGGATAGTGAGGAGAGCTGTGACGAGGAGATCAAAATGGAAGGCCCTGAGGAAGAGGAGGAATATCTAGAGGAGGTGGTAGATGAGAAGGATGAAGAAGACACGGGTGACGAGGACTATGACGTGAATGAGGATCGCAAGAGGAAGAAGGGAGTGAAGTCTCCAAGTGGAAAGCGCTCCCGGAATTAGATAGTTAGCCCACCATTAGTCTTCGTTAGGGAATAAATCGTGGTAGGTTTGACCATACTAAAAGTTGTGGTATGGCAATAGTAGTTCGAGTATTTTCAATAAGTTTTTTAAACATTAAGTACCTTAAATTTCGCAGGAATTTTAGGCATATTTTCTAAAAGCTATATAAAGTGCTTGATTGGTTTGATTGATGATTGCTAAGTGTTGCTTGGTTCATATATAGTATGGGTAGCTATTCTCCTTAGTCCTATCCATCTAAACTCGTCTATGCTAACCTTTAGATGCCCCCCCGTCGCGACACCAGCCGCAATAACGAGGAAGAGGAGAACGACAACAGCAATAACAACAGCAACATGGAGGATGCAGTGACCCACCTAGCCCAACTGATGGCCCAGTACATCACCCACAACAACAACAATCCCCCACCACCACCACCACCACAGGTGGACATGATCACTCGTTTCCTGAGGTTGAGGCCAGAGAAGTTCTCTAGCGCATCTGAGCCCATGCTTGCTCTTGATTGGCTGCGTTCTGTGAGCAAGGACCTAGTGACTATTGGTTATAGCGAGGAAGAGAAAGTGAGGTTTGCCGCTCACTTACTGTAGGGACAAGATGCTTCCTGGTGGGATAACTATCAGATAACCCACCCCATTGAGGAGGTCACCTGGGATATGTTCCAAGAAGGATTCCGCAACGCCCATGTCTCGTCTGGAGTGATGAGTCTCAAGAGGAGGGAAATCCGCAACCTGCGACAGTACCATCGCTCAGTTATTGAGTACATAGATAAGTTTAGCAACTTAGCTCGCTATGCACCAGAGGATGTGGACACCGATGCCAAGAGGCGCGAGAAGTTCCTCGATGGCCTCAATGATGAGCTGGCCATTCAACTGTCAGTGGTTCACATCACTAACTTCCAGTCACTCATTGACAAGGCCATCATACTGGAGGGCAAACACAAGCAGGCTGAGAAGCGCAAGAGGAAACACATGGGAGGAAACCACAGCTCAGGCACACATCAGAGGATACGCACTCACCATGACAACGGTGGAAAATTTGGACAGCACAGGACTGGAGGAAATGGGCACAACCAGCGTGGAGGTCACCAGCACAATGGAGGGAATGGTCACAACAATAGTGTCTACAGAGGCAACCACCAGCACCAGGGAGGCAACGGGCAGAACCGCAACCACAACCACACCTTCAAGAAGGACCTTAGCCAGGTGCAATGCTACAAATGCAAGAAAACAGGACACTTCACCGGCAGATGCACTGAGGAGAAGGCCGTAGAGGGAACCAAGGCCAACATGTCCCAGAAGGCAACAATTAATCATGTGAACGTGGAAGAGGTGCAAGCTGAACCAGACCTCGTGCTCGGTAAGTTCTTGGTTAATACTTACATCGCACTCGTACTATTTGATACTGGAGCATCGCATTCATTCATATCAAGGGCATTTGTGGATAGAAATAAGCTAGCTACTGAGGTTCTTAAGAGGTGGGGAAATGCTATCAACCCAGGGGTGTCGCCTACTAGCCTTATCTATAGGAAGACACACTTTCCCCACAGATCTCATAGTGTTGGATTCACAAGGATTAGATGTGATTTTTGGAATGGATTGGATGGCATAGTATGAAGGTCAGATACACTGTGCCAAGAGAACAATCACACTCACGACACCTGAAGGAAGAAGAATCAGATATAGGTCCACGCACGTTCTTAATGATACCAAGTTGAATTCTCTTAAGGGGGTTAGCCTAGAGGATGTACCCATAGTGAAGGAGTACCCCAACGTGTTTCCGGAGGAACTACCAGGGATGCCACCTGATAGGGACATCGAGTTTGTCATTGACTTGATACCCGGAACCGGACCTATAGCTAAGAGACCGTACAAGATGGATGTGGATGAACTGAAGGAACTCAAGAAACAACTTAGAGAGCAGTTGGATAAAGGGTTCATTCAGCGGAGTTCCTCGTCATGGGGAGCACCAGTTTTGTTTGTGGAAAAGAAGGATAAGACACAACGTCTAGTTATGGACTATCGTTCACTGAATGAGGTGACGATAAAGAACAAATACCCACTCCCCAACATCAATGACTTGTTTGATCAGCTGAAGGGAGCTAGTGTGTTCTCTAAGATTGATTTGCGATCTGGATACCACCAGCTGAAGATTAGGAAGGAGGATATTCCAAAGACCGCCTTTACAACAAGGTATGGTCTATATGAATACACCGTCATGTCTTTTGGTTTGACCAATGCCCCGGCATACTTTATGAGCATGGTGAACAATGTATTCATGGAGTTCTTGGACAAGTTTGTAGTGGTATTCATAGATGATATTCTAGTATACTCCAAGAACGAAGAGGAGCATGGAGGACACCTACGTTTGATTCTGGGGAAGCTAAGGGGACATAAATTATATGCTAAGTTTGGAAAATGTGAGTTTTGGTTGAATACAGTAGGATTCCTAGGACACATGGTGTCAGGAGATGGTATTGCAGTAGACCAAGCCAAAGTATCAGCTGTAACTGAGTGGGAATCACCAAAGAATGCGAAGGATATCCGGAGTTTCTTAGGACTTGCGGGGTATTACCGTAGGTTCATTGAGAATTTCTCCAAGATTGCTAAACCAATGACAGAATTGCTGAAGAAGGAAAAGAAGTTCTTATGGACTGAGGATTTTGAAACTAATTTCCAAGAACTGAAGCAACGATTAGTAACAGCACCAGTTCTATGCTTACCGGATCTCCAGAAGGATTTCCAAGTATATTGTGACGCTTCACGTCGAGGACTGGGTAGTGTATTGATGCAAGATGGGAGAGTAGTTGCATACGCATCACGACAGCTCAAAAATCACGAGAAGAATTACCCGACTCATGATTTAGAGCTAGCTTCAGTTGTACATGCCCTCAGGACATGGAGACATTATCTCATGGGCAAGAAATGTGACATCTTTACGGATCAAAAGAGTTTGAAATATATATTCACTCAAAAGGAGCTGAATATGAGGCAGAGGAGATGGTTGGAGTTGATAAAGGACTACAATTTGAACCTCCAATACCACCCAGGGAAGGCTAATGTCGTGGCAGACGCATTAAGTCGCAAGGGATATGTGAATGGACTCACTGCAGGGGAGTTACGAGATGAATTGTGTGAACAACTCAAGTCTCTCCGTTTGGAATTAGTGAATGAAGGGTATTTGGCAACCATGGAGGTAACCCCAACACTGATGGACAAGATCAAGGGAGCCTAGAAGGATGATGAAGAAATAAAAGAGAAAATGAGTGAAGGAAAGATGAAGGAGTTTCATGAAAATGCCGATGGTACATTATGGTTCGGGAAGCGTATTTGTGTACCGCAGGATCCTGAAATTAGAAAGCTGATATTCCAAGAAGCTCATGACTCGCCATATTCCATTCACCCAGGGAATACCAAGATGTACATGGATCTGAAAGAAAGATTTTGGTGAAATAACTTGAAGAAGGACATCGCGGAGTACATTGCATTATGTGATGTGTGAAGTAGAGTAAAAGCAGAACATCAGAAGCCGACAGGATTATTGCATCCATTACCAATACCAGATTGGAAATGGGATAAGATTGGGATGGATTTTATCACCGGATTGCCTAGAACTAGGTCTGGCTATGATTCTATTTGGGTAGTGGTCGATCACTTGACTAAGGTGGCTCACTTCATACCAGTAAAGACCACCTACACTAGCGCCAAATTGGCTAAGCTATACATGAGCAGAATCGTCTGTGCACATGGGGTGCCAAAGGGGATTGTGTCTCATAGAGGAACACAGTTCACATCACATTTCTGGCGTCAGTTGCATGAAACATTAGGAACAAGACTAGAGTTCAGCATAGCGTTTCACCCTCAGACGGATGGTCAGACAGAGAGAGTGAACCAGATCCTAGAGGATATGTTGAGAGCTTGCGCTCTGGATTATGGCTCTAGTTGGGACGAGAGTTTGTCTTACGCAGAGTTTTCCTACAATAATAGCTATCGGTCTAGCATAGATATGGCTCCATTCGAAGCACTATATGGCAAGAATTGCAGGACTCCTTTGTTATGGGATGGAGTAGGAGAACGTAGTTTCTTTGGTCCTGACCTTATCAAGGACGCTGAGGAGAGGGTTAGACTGATTTGCGATAGGTTAAAGGTAGCTCAATCAAGACAGAAGAGTTATGCAGATTCTAAGCGTAGAGAAGTGACATACGAGATTGGTGATAAAGCATATCTAAGAGTATCGCCACTGCGCGGAGTTAAGCGCTTTGGAATTAAGGGAAAGCTAGCACCACGTTTCATTGGACCGTATAAGGTTCTGTCACGCAAGGGAGAGGTAGCCTATCAGTTGGAATTGCCAGAAGGATTGTCTAACGTCCATGACGTGTTCCATGTGTCTCAATTGAAGAGGTGTCACCCAGAAATGGCAGATACACCATTAAGGGATACAATTCCGCTGGAGGAGGTTCAGTTGGAGAGTGATCTCACGTATGAGGAAAAACCTGTTAGAATTTTGGATACAATGGAGAGAATGACACGGACCAAGACGATCAAATTTTGCAAGGTTCAATAGAACCATCACACCGAAGAGGAAGCTACGTGGGAACGAGAGGAGGATCTTCGAGAAGACCACCCACACCTATTTGCTAGCCACTACGAAGCTCGAGGGTGAGCTTCATCTTAAGGGGGTTAGTCTGTAACATCCCAAATCTTACATTTGGAATGTTTTGCATTTAGAACATATGCATAGCATGGCATGAATTCAAAAATTGCATTTTTGTTTGTTGCATTGGAACCCCCAAAATAAATCATGTTTGAAAGAAACCAAATTCTTCTATAAGGCATTATAAGCCAAAATATTTTATTATTTTTATCTTTTCCAAAAATCCCCTTCAAAATAGACTAGGGTGATAGGTTTTAAAATTTCAAAAATTTTGAAATTTGTTTGACTCAATTTGGCTTTGTATTTCAAAAGTTATAAGCATTTTGGTTTTTATATATAAAAAAAGAAACAGAACGGGCCGGCCGAGCCGGCCCAGCGCGCGCGCAGATGGGCCAGCCCAGCCCAGCGCGTACCGCCTCGTCGTGGAAGGTTTTGATCAAAAAAAAATGTGACGCGTCGCTGACGCGTGGGCCCCGCCCGTGACGTCACGGCTGACGTCAGACCGCCGAACTCCGTTCCGATTACGGAGGCGAGAACCGCCGCCGCGCGGAATCCGTGCCGGCCACGCCTCGATCTGCCCCCTCCCGCACGCCACCCCCGCCATAAATACGCCGCCCCCGCCTCGACGTCCGCACCCCGAACCGCGCGCGCCGCCCCTCGAAACCCTAGCCCCGCCGCCGAATCCCGCCGCCGCTGCACGGGCGAGCTCGCCGCCGGCGACTCCTGCCCCAAGAGCCACCGCCGCCACCACCCCCGAGCTCGCGAGGAGGAGAGGAACGCTCCGGTGCCCGTGCCCCCGCCGGAGGACGACACCATCGCTGCCGCCATCCACGCCCGCGCCGCCGCCGGCCAAATTCCGGTGAGCTCCCGATGCGATCCGTCCTGGGATCCGACGGCTCAGATCAGATCTGACGCGGTCAGCGCAGCGCTGACGTCGTGCTGACGTCATGCCTGCGTCACCATCAGTCAACCCGGTCAAATTTTCGTTTTTTTTTTAATTCCAGATTTTGTTTAAATCTTGTAAAATATATATCTTTAGATCTGTAACTCCAAATTACGCATATAATATACCAAACGAAAGAGAAAAATAAGATATATCCATCTACGCAATCAAATCTATGTTTTGAACTATATTTATTTTCTGTTTTCAAATATTCTTTTTAGACTTTTTAAATCATATAAAATCAACAGTAGCTCAAATTTCATCAAAACTTTTTTGTATAATCTTGTTTTGATTAGATCTATCCAGGAAAAATAACATTTACTTGTGTAGATGTTTAATTCAAGTTATATCTTGCATGTTCTTAATCTAGCATTATTAAATCTTTATAATTGCCTTAATTATTTTCTTTGCAACAAAAACACTTTTCTTGCATCATACATGTCATTAACAACCAGAGGATGATAATAGATCTATTTGTACATTAATAAACTTTCATGCATGCATGTGTTGCATATTGTTATGTCTTGTTGCTTATGTGTGTTTATTGCCACGTGTAGAATACAACGAGAGCGTTTGCGAGGACTGTGTGAACAGCTGCTCGTGTTGTCAAGGCAAGTGACACGCATGAACCCTATATTTTACTATGTGCATTAGATCTTTATAGTAGTTATGCATGAGTAGGAGTTGAGTGAATATCGCTATGCTAGATTGCTCCACTAACACCCAAGTGGAATGATCATATGTTACCCTAAATTGTAGCAATCCATTGTTAGGCAAACATCGTACTTGTAGATTTCTTAGCCATGCTATAGATATCGTGGTTGGGATTATTACCATGTTAAAGTATTGCTCGTTATTTTGATTGTTTATGAAAACAACATGATAATTAATTAACCACTGGGCAGATTGCTAGCATGTCATCAGAGTACAAAGTTTGGTGGGGACCGCCGCCCAGTATCTTGAGATTATGTTTAGTTTCTTTATGTAGTTGTTGTTTCGTGCAGCCGTGTTTTATATTAGTATGGGCTAGACATAATTTGTAGGTGGTGGTGAATCGAACCCAACGTGTCCAGAGATGTAGAATAGTGGTAGGATGGTCCGGTTCGTGGAGGGTTTGGGGATCTACTTCTTATGAGTTATGGCTTAATCTTATTTCCTTCCGTGGTACTAATGGTGTATCATGGTGTTTGGGGTCGATTGGGCAACACGGGTAAAGGGCACAAACCTCGCGAGGGTTAAAACTAAGATCTTAGCCGTGTTCCATTGGTTAGGGATAATTCAACGACTAGATGGGAAACATGACATATCTCGTTCATCTTGTTTTATTAATTATTACCAATTTGACTATGTGTTATTGGAGAAGTGCCTGATGGTGTTTCAGTGTACTAATCCAAAGGGTAGGAACACTTTGCTATCAACCAAAGCGTCCAATTATGTGAAAAATTTAATTTCTAATAAATGATACGTCAAATGCCTTTATGCAAAATAGCCTAGAAACTCCACCAGCCAAATATGCATGTAGACTAGCACTTGCCATTTATATATCACCATAGTGTCACTTGCCACCATTGCTCAGAATGATCTGACCTCCTTTTGGGGGCTGCATATTCTAACGTGCAGGTTATTCAGATTCGGATTAGATTTCGTAGGTTTTCGAGGCTTCACGTCAACCTTTGTTCGCCTGTGGCGTGCAAACAAGAAGATGGAGGTCTACCGCTGCTTTGTTGTGTTACTAATAATTATTTTGAGCTAGCGTTTCTCTATGCAGTTTGTAATAAATTACTTTACTCTGGATATTCGATAGTATTCAATACATTTGTTTCCTTTGATTACTATCTGTGCTGTGTGTGCTGGTGAACAGTCCAGGGGCCAGTACTACACGCAAAAGTATAGCCTATGATGGGCTGTACTACTACATCGATGGTGCTTTTTCATCAGATTTTTGGTCTCGGTGTTTATTCTCCAAAAATTATGAAACATGCAAAATAAGATAAAATAACATAAGGTATGCATCATAACATGAAATATGTCGATGAATAATAGAAAATAACAACATAAAACGGTGATGCAAAATGGACGTATCAGTGCTCGTTCAAAGCTGAAGGACTTTCAGCAAACTAAGATCGTGGAGCCACTTGATGCTGATGATTGGCTCCTCACTATTGGGAACAACTTGGAAGTAGCTGCACTGGATGAAGCTGATAAGGTTCTGTTTGCCACTCACTTTCTTGCTGGTCCGGCAAGAACTTGGTGGGAGACTACTCGAGCCACTGTTGTTGTTGGCCATGTGTTCACTTGGGAGGATTTTGTTGCTAGGTTCCGCAAGTATCACATTCCTCAGGGTGTGATGAATATTATGCGGAAAAAGTTTCTGAAGCTGAGGCAAGGAGGAATGTCAGCATATGAGTATTTGGAGAAGTTCACTACCTTGTCTAGGTATGCCCCAAATTATGTAAACACTAAGGTGAAGAACAAGGAGAGGTTCCTGAATGGACTCAACGATCAGTTGTAGTGTACTTTGGTTGTGATACCATTCCAGGATCTGGAGTCGGTTGCTGATGCTGCCATGATGATGGAGCACAAGCGCCAGAATGCTTCTGACAACCATAAGAGGAAGATGATGATGCAAGGAGGGTCTAGTGCACCCAGGACTCGCATTACCCCTTATGCGAGGCCACCACCACCAAGGGCGCCTGCTTATGCACCTCGCCCGAATCACGAGTATGCACCAAGGCCCAACCACACCAATAATTGTTCTTCTTATGCACCAAATCCTGGAGGAAATGGCACGGGAAACAATTTCAACTGTGATGCAAAGCCTAACCCAAACCCAAAGCCAAATGGAGGTTGCTTTGTCCGTGGAAAGGAAGGACACTTCGCTCGTGAGTGCCCTACCAAGAATGCTGCTCCAGCTTAGCCCACTGCAACCAAGATGAACCAAGGTCCAGTCATGAGGAGGCAGAATGTGATGAAGGGACATTTGAATCATGCCACTGCTGAGGAGGCACAGGAGGCACCAGACATGGTGATGGGTATGTTTCCTGTCAACTCTGTACCAGCTGTAGTACTGTTTGATTCTGGTGCATCGCATTCCTTTCTCACTTAGCCGTTTGCTAAGAAAGGTGGTATGGAGCATACCCGTATGCACAACCCTATGTTAGTACAAATACCTGGAGATAGAGCTAAATCCAACCTTGTTTGCAATGAAGTAACCGTGGAGATACAAGGGAAAACTTTTCATGCCGACCTGATAGTACTGGGATCCCAAGGGATAGAAGTAGTACTGGGTATGAAATGGATGACCAAGTATAAGGGTGTTATAGATTGCACCAAGAAGTCCATTTCAATGACCACTAGTGATGGAGATAAAGTTTCCTACACCGCAACCAAGCCTTCATTAAAGATCCATTGCCACACCAGTGTAGTCAACCCCACACTTGAGGAAGTTCCGGTAGTATGTGAATACCCAGATGTTTTTCCAGAAGAGTTACCCGGTATGCCCCCAGATCGGGATATCGAGTTTATTACCGAGTTAGTGCCTGGAACCGGACCTATAGCATAGAAGTCTTATCGGATGAATCCGAAAGAGTTAGATGAGTTGAAGAAACAGCTGGGTGACATGTTGAGGAAAGGTCTGATTCTCCCTAGTGCATCACCATGGGGATCGCCTGTCATTTTTATGGACAAACGGGAGGGTACCACTCGTTTATATGTGGACTACCGTAAGTTGAATGATGTCACCATCAAGAACAAGTACCCGTTGCCAAAAATTAAAGACCTGTTTGACCAGCAAAATGGGGCTAGAATTTTCTCAAAAATCGATCTTCGCACTGGTTATCACCAATTGAAGGTTCGTGAGACCGATATTCCCAAGACCGCTTTCACCACTCGTTATGGGTTGTATGAGTACACCGTGATGTCTTTTGGTTTGACCAATGCCCCTGCCTATTTCATGAATCTCATGAACAAGGTGTTAATCGATTATCTGGACAAGTTTGTCGTGGTGTTTATCGACAACATTCTTATATATTCCAAGAGTGGGGAAGAACACGAAGAACATATGAGAATTGTGCTCGGAACACTTCGTAAGCATCAATTGTATGCTAGGTTCAGTAAGTGCCAATTCTGGATGAATGAAGTCGGATTTCTTGGACATGTGGAATCAGAAGGAGGGATTTCTTTTGTCCCTGCTCTAGTTCAGTCAGTGCCGAAGCGTGCTGCTCCGACCAATCAGAATGAAGTCCGATCATCTCTGGGTTTAGCAGGATACTACCGCAGGTTTGTTCAAGGATTTTCGATCATCGCCAGACCACTCACTCAATTGCTCAAGAAGGATAGTAAGTTTGTATGGACGGACAAGTGTGAAGAGAGTTTCCAAGAGTTGAAAAATCGACTGGTGTCTGCCTCGGTACTCATTATGTCGGACGTCACCAAGAGTTTTGATGTTTATTGTGTTCTTTCTAAGCTTGGTCTTGGAAGTGTTATCATGCAAGAAGGGAAGGTCATATCTTATATCTCACGCTAGTTGAGACCTCATGAGCTGACCTACCCCACGCATGACTTAGAGCTTGCCGCAGTTGTTCATGCCCTCAAGGCATGGCGACACTTTCTTATGGAAAAAGGATGTGAAATATACACGGATCATAAGAGTATGAAATATATCTTTACTCGGTGTGAACTCAATATGAGGCAACGCTGTTGGATTGAGCTCATTAAAGATTATGATCTAAGTATCCACTATCACCCTGGGAAGGGAAATGTTGTTGCTGATGCTCTTACTCGAGAGACGGCCTCTCTAAATGCTATGATTCAGATTAGACAACCTGAGTTGTGGGAAGAACTTGACCAGATTGGTATTGACGTGGTCAGCCATGGTATGTTGGACACCATAGAAGTTAAACCAACTCTGGTTCATCAAATCAAAGAAGCTAAGAAAGGCCAGAAAAGTATTGATGGAATTAAGACCCGCATGGAGAAGGAGAAAGTTGCTGGTTTTACCATTGACTCTGAGGGAATATTGTGGTATGAAGGTCGCATTTGTGTCCCTTCCGAGTCTGAGCGAAAGCAGACCATCATTACTGAGGCTCATGATACCATGTATTCTATTCACCCCGGAGGAACCAAGATGTATCAGGACCTGAAGGAGAGATTATGGTGGCATGGAATGAAGCGAGACATTTCTTGATTTATAGCCAAGTGTCATGTTTGCCAACAAGTAAAAGTTGGGCACTAGCGTCCCGCTGGATTGCTACAGCCACTGAAAGTGCCATTATGGAAATGGGATGAAGTCGGGATGGATTTCATTACTGGACTTCCTAGGTCCAGCCAAGGAAATGATTCTATATGGGTTGTCGTGGACAGGCTCACTAAAGTTGCTCACTTTATTCCTGTCCGAACTACTTATCATGGAGACCAGCTTGCCGATCTTTACATTTTTTTAGATTGTTAGCCTGCATGGAGTCCCTAGCAGAATTGTGTCTGACCGTGGAACACAATTCAATTCTCGATTCTAGAGAAAGTTGCACGAAGCACTTGGAACCAAGTTAGCCTTTAGCACAACCTATCACCCACAAACTGATGGACAAACTGAGTGTGTGAACCAGATTTTGGAAGACATGCTCCGTGCTTGTGTTTTGTCCTATGGAGCCAAATGGGAAGACTTTCTGATTTTTGCGGAGTTTTCATACAACAACAGCTATCAGTCTAGCTTGCAAATGACCCCTTTTTAATACATGTATGGATGAGGATGCCATACACCTCTGAACTGGACTGAAACCGGTGACAGTCAGATCTTTGGTGTAGACACTTTGCGTGATGCAGAAGAGCAAGTCCAACTTATTCGTGATCGCCTCAAGGCAGCTCAATCTCGCCAAAAGAGTTATGCTGACACAAAGCGTCGCGATGTCTCTTTCAACATTGGAGATTTCGTGCATCTTCATGTCACGCCACTCAAAGGGATGCAGTGTTTTCATGTCAAGGGAAAGCTTGCTCCCCGGTATATTAGCCCTTTTAAGAACTTGGCCCGTCGTGGTGAAGTGTCTTATTAGTTGGAATTGCCAGAAGAGTTGTCAACTTTTCACAATGTCTTTCATGTTTCCTTGCTCCGGAAATATCTTCATGTACCTGAGAAGAATCTCACATACCAATATGTTGACTTCAGGACCATTGACTTAAATGATGACCTGACCTACCCTAACAGACCCCTGCGCGTTCTTGAGGATAAGGTGCGTGCGACCGGGAGGAATGTCATTAAATTCCTTAAGATTCAGTGGACAAATAACTCTGAGGAAGAAGCTACCCGGGAGCGTGAGGGTTATATTAGGAAGGAGTTCCCTGTTTTCCTTAAGGCTTAGACATGCAAATCTCGGGGCAAGATTCTTTTAAGGGGGGAAGATCTGTCACACCCCAGTTCTTGGACTGTTGTAATATAGTTATGGGAGACAAAAATGTGAGCCAACAAAAAAATTTGTAGCACGTTTGTGTGGACCAATATATGTATGTGACAATGGTTATCTATGCAATGCAAGCAATGTTTTCTTTGGAATCAAATATGAATTTTTCCTAAAAGCACACTATTGTTTTCTCTGATGTTTTCCATATGTTATCTTGAGTATTTTTTATTCCAAGTATTGGATTATACTTGTTTTCAACTTAACCACCTTATTTGGTTTTGTTCCATCCAAGAAAACAAAATGGAATTTGGAATTATGGATGTTTTCCTTTGATTTTTCTATTAAAGTTTTTCCCTAAAAAACTAGCCAAGCACCTTTTTCTATCACTTGTTTTCAATTAGTTAGAGTATCCAATTTTATGTTTTCTTGGCTTATAATTGTTCTCTGGTATGTGGACTACAAATCCATAATCTTAGTTTGATTTTTGAAGTTTGAATACATATTTTTCCATGCTTGTTTTTGTGACAAGAAAATAACAGAGAAAACTATAGTATTTTAAAAACACAGAAAACAGAAAGATGCCCTTTTCTAGCTTGTTTTCATAACCTTTCACACTTTCGAAAATATATTAAAAATGTGTTCCTGGATTTTCATGGCATGCTTAACAATTTCCAACTTGAAATTCCAAAATTGGACTTCATTTGCTATTTTAAACAAGCTCGGCATTTCCTTTCTTCTGTCTGTTTCAGCAGTAGGCAAAATACTACTAAGTCATGTTTTCTGAATTTTTCTGAAACTGTATTTGGACAGATGTTTGAGTGTTTGTTTTGGTTTGAATTTGTTTGAATTAAAGGGAGGGTGAGTGTCCACTCTACTCCAAAATGTGCCAGCATCAAGTGGATGCATTGGATGCGTTTTAGTGTGGAATAGAGAGAGAGAAATGAGAGGGAGAAAAGGAGCCGAGAGACAAGGGGGACAGTGAGGAGGCACACAGTGCGCGCCTCCACCAGCGTGCCACCGTGGCCATGCCACTCGCCACCATGCTACAGTGCGCGCACGCCAACACCCTGTGCCGCACCTTGGGCAACGCCACGACGCGCCCCGAGCCCATGCCGTGCGTGCCCGAGGTCATGCCATCGACCACCACCCGTGGCCCGCGCCTATAAGGCACGCCGTGCACTCCCACCTTGCCACCCATTCCCTCCACTCCACCGCACGCCCCTAGCACGCCCACTCATCCCCTCTCGCTCTCTGTGAGCGAGACGAGGGGAAAAACCTCGCCAGAGCCGAGCCGTACCCCCCGGAAGGTTGTCGTTGATCCCGACCGTCTCCTTCCTCCTTTGCGCCCTAGATTTGCTCCCCGTACCCTAGTGAACCTCCCCGACATCCTCTCGTGGCCGTGCGCTTGCAGGATCACCGCCGCCGTCCACAACGCCGCCGCAGACGCACGTCTTGCCGCCGTCGACTGGGGTCGTTGCTGCTGCTGCCCGCGCCCCTACACTACCTCGACCTCCTGCGACCACTTCGACCCCGCACCACTGCCTCCCGTCACCCCTAGGTGAGCTAGGCCTCGTCGCTGTTCTCGGTCGTTTCCGCGAGGAGAGAGAGAGAGAGAGGTGAGGTTGACGACACGTGAGGGCCATCGATCTGCAGATCGATGGTACCCTTTGAACGCGGGCTCTCCTGTGCAGCGTAGCACGCGCGCGTGTGCCCGTGGGCCAAATCGGCCACAGTTGGGCCTCGCCCTGCCAGATCTGGCCCCCGTCGTATTTCTTTTCCGTGTTTTAATCCTTTTGGAAAATAAGCAGAAACAACACCCTAGCTTTGGCCCTTGGAAAAATAGGAAATGTATATTCTGGCTAAACCAAAAATCATGGATGTACCTTAGCAAGTTCTTAATCGTGTACAAGTGGTAGATCTACTTTTTGACTTTTATTTTTGTAGTAGTACATGTTTTGGCAGAACCTATTTGTTAAACCATTTATGGCATAACTTCAAAAATAAGATTCCGAAAAATGCAAACTCAACTGTTTTGGATAGCCCTAAGTAATATATACCGGTATCACTTGGCCTTGCTTGCAAGTGAGCTTCCTAGAGAAAATGCCATGCATTTTGGTAAATGACCACAGAGCACTTCTATGATTTTTGTAGATTGTTTGGTGATGATTTTTCACATGAATCCAATTGTATGACCTTGTGTATGCTTAGATATACCTAATTCTATCTTGGTTTTACTAAGTATAGTCTTTTCCTAGAACTTCCTAATGTTTAGGAAATTGTGGCATTTTACTTTTATGTTTAGTAGCTAAATTTTTTAGGTTGATATGTTAGGTCCAGTTCCACTTTGGTGCTGATCATATGGTTGTGTCACCTCTGTTAGCTTGTACTTTTATTTATAGAAAAGCATGGGTAGTTTTGACTTGATTAATTGCATCCTATTTTTATCACTAGCATGGGTAGTGTTTTTTATGCTTGTTTAGTGGGATATTAATTTCCCCAAGTATGACCAGAGGCATTGTGACCTCCTAATGCCTTGGTAGCCTAGTGGAACACCCACCGGTGCCATTGCATTTTCGGTGAGAAATACAATTTTCTCCACCATGGGCATGTTTGCTAGTAGCCTTGTTTGTTGTATGTGTGCTTAGTAATTTTGCCAGTGGAAAATTGAGTGATAGATTTTTTTTATGTGTTGCTTTATGTATGTGTTGCTTTGTACTATTGTTTGCCTTAGTTGGTTCTGAATATGTGTCTTTTATTTCTTTTTACGACGTTAGAAAATGAAGAAGGAGGTATTGCAGAAGAGGCTTATTTTCACTCTTGTTATTTCCAAGAGCGGAACCAGGAACAATACCAAGGCAAGCCATTCTAATGCTTGATGTTACTATATTTATCATTATCTATCATGCATGTTTTTACTTCTCAAGTTTTACAAAAACTTTGTTCACAAAATATTTTTGTTGTGGCTATTACTACTATTAATATTATAGTTAACTATCACATTGCCAGTAGTCAAACTTGGTGTTACCAAGCCTAGCCACCATATGGTATATAAATACCACCTACATTATTAATCTTGAAGTCCCTAAGTGGACACCCTAAAATGTGTTTTTTGTAAACAAAGGCATTATGGAAAACCCTCGGTGGGAAGGTGGGACCTTGTTCACTGGAGGTGGCAAAGAGGAAAGTTTTTTAAATTACTTTTACAAAACACACATAACCTAGTCTTTGCCGGAAAACCAAGACGTACTGCCACTCTACCTCAACATGGGCAAGGGGCCTAGCTAGAAACATGAACCGAAACATCGCAAGGTGTGAGACACGGGACATGCAAAGTGTAGGATTGATTTTCCCTCCGGCTGCAACAGTTGGGTCTTCTGTCATGGCAGTGTGGGACACGGTGCCGGGGAGAACAGACCCAGTTGAAGGGATAGTCATATACTAGCTTGAACATAGTGGAAGGTTAGGACAAGTTATCTGATGTTCGCATACTGCCGCAGACAGTCCATGATTGTTCATGGCAGATGTTCTGGATCTTGTGGATTGTGTACACCTCTTCAAAGTAAAACTATTTGGAATAGCCACGTCCTCGGATATGGACAGTTGAATGGCCATGTAGCTAGCATTGTGTCAATGTTTTCAAAAAGGTTGTTTTGAAAAAGGATTTGTACCTGCGAGGTATTGGAAGATGAACTTTATACCTATAAGGTACACATGGGGAAAAGCTGGCAGTTGCTTTACAAGAAGTTTTGCAAAGAAAAAGAAAAAGGAAAAAATTCTTTACTAAACAAAATCTTACAAAACCTCTTGGATATGCCATATCTACAAGACAAATAACTTAACAAAGATATAGAGATGTCAATCAACCATAATGTATCTTTTATCTATCATGGGTAGCAAACCCTATGTATAGCCTACCCATTCCACCAAAGAAGCATACTTGCAATATTATAACCTTAATAAAGGATGTCTTGCAGAGTACATTCAAATGTACTCATATTGGTTTCGTCCTTGTCTATTTACTTGGCCAGACTACGAGGACCATCCCCAGGAGGAGTACTACAATGATGACCCTACGAACTAGGATCGTCTCCCGGTCAGCAACCTATAGGTTAAGACGTGACTTGGGATCTATCGCGTTGTGTTTTGTTGTCTTCCGTTGTGTTCGTGTTATTTGTCTGCCATGTGTGGCAGTTATCTAAGACTTGGTCATGTGACCATTTGTGTAAGATCTTTATTATTCGTGTAATGGATGATGTAATTTGTATGCCAACTTCATATGTTATTCACGACTTATTGTTTTGGGATCGTGAATGTATGCATGTGAGGGGTCTTGGACTGCTAGTCTGGGGCCTCTGCACAGCCATCTATATAAAGACTAGGAGAACACCCCGTAGAGGGCATCTAATCTTTACCGCCACCATAGGTGCCGCCTCTCTCGAGATCCAATCTCTCGACTAGAGCGCCCTCCATTGTAATCTCGCATCAATACAATGCAGACAAGCACGAGTAAGGGTTTTACCTCCTCGAGGGCCCTGAACCTGGGTAAATCGTGCCCCTGTTAACCGTCGAGTCATCCAGTGCCTAATCGTTTCATACTCTCAAACCCCTATCATGACATCTGGGGGATTTGTTGATATGAGTAATCAACACTTTCCATGGCACCAAGTTCACCATGCTCCATTGTTGGGAAGATATCAAGAATTGTCCCAACTGGAAAAGCCTCTACAACTCCTTGAAGAAGGGGGCCAAGCTGAACAACGAGGAGGAGGAAGTGCACAACGATGAGAGGGGTCCAAGCACCAGAAGAATGAAGAGGCACAAATCCAGCAACCTCTAAGAAAAGCGGGAGTCCAGGACGCTAGTGTTGGAACAAACACTCAAGGGGATGCTCACCGATAAGGAGAAAGCAAGTGCCGAGAAGGAGGGGCGCAAACGAAAGGACAAGGCCTAGGCATTGAAGAACTATCTCGATGCTCAAAAGATGAATCTTGATGTGGATGCCGCCACGGTCGAAGCAAGAAAAAGTGAGATTCATCTTCCTTTGGTGACCGAGGACAACCGCATAAAGCTTTCTATGAAGGCCTAAAATAACCAACACAAGCTTGCTATCATGGCCGAGGAGAACCGGATCATGATGGCTGATTTGAGCTCCATGGACTTAGAACAAAAGGCTTGGATTATCAAGAGGCAAAAGGATATTCAGTAACGAAAGAAAAGACTACCGTCCTGGTCCGTACGCCCCTCCGTACCACCAAACGATCCCCGACACATGGTGGCCCATGTATCCACTGGTTGATCGAGAATTGAAAGAGGTAATTCATAAAAAAAAGCCAGAACCGGCCAGGAGAATCGCATTTAATGCCTAGCCCCTGGATCTCTCCGCATTCATTTTTTTGGCCAGTCCAGGAACGACTCGACCAGGGAAGGAACGCGACTTTCTCCATCGCTGCCTCTCCGCCACCTTCTCCGCCGGCACATCGATGCGGCCTTCTCCGCCGCGACTCCATGCCGCCATGGCATGACGGCGAGAGTAGCAACGACTCGATCAGGGAACGAATCGTTTGATGGCACCATCGATTTGGTTTCCTCTGCTCCCGATTACTCCCCTAGGTTTAGCGTTCCTCTTCAAATCAAGCTCAGTTTTTTTGAATGGAGGTAACATTGGTGGATTAACTAGCTTAATTTCATGAAATAGGTGCCTGACACTATGCATGACCCTGATTTCTGTGGCATTGAGAGGCTTAGCGGAGAAAAGTGTGACCATTTAGAGAAATTGGTGAGATATGTTGCATTTGAAGGAGAAAACACTGGCAGGAGGTATTTGGGATGTGCTAGACCGGTTATTACTTATCTAACTATGTGCATTTCCTATAATGTTGCTCATGTGTTGTAATCTGTCAGAGAAATTGCATGTTGGTCATGTCTAGTGATTCTGTCAAAGAAATGCTTATCTAAAGATGCAGAGAATTGCTTGCTGCTATTGTCTAGGAATTGTGTCAGAGAAATGCTTGTTGCACATTTCTTGAAATCTGTCAGAGAAATGCTTGTTGATAATGTCTTGTAATCTATTAGTGAAATGTTTGTTGCTAATGTCATGAAATGTTTCTTAGTATGAACTGTGTTGCCAATTTGTAGGGTGGTAGGCTTTGTTCAACTGTCAACTGGATTGATCCAGAGTGGCCACCAGCTCTAAAGAAATGTCTTGTTAAGATGTGGGAATTGCATGATGAACAATATAGTGTCAGAACTAGAGAAGCAATTGAGCAAGCTGAAGCATATTATAAGCTCAATCAAATGAAGAAGGAGCTGGAAGAAAAGGTGAAATATTTGCAGATAGACTTGGGCAAGGCACTAATGGCTTACCCAGTGCCAAACCAGATGCCGATACAGTTGGATTTGCATTTTTAAGAGAAGGAGAAAGCAGAGAGTCGGATAAATCATCTTCTGGCAGAAAACAAGGCACTCCTGGAGATGAACAATGATGTTCTGAAAGCTGAGAAGAATAATGATGTTTTGAAAGCTGAGAAAAGGAAGTTTGAGTTCTACATTGTTTATCTTCTGAAAGTTGGCCATGTGAATAAGGATAAGTTCAAGAAGATCGAGAAAATTATAGATGAAAAGTTCATCTTTGTATATTAGTTCTCAATGTGTTCAAGGGAAAGTTGAACTTTGTTTGTTTGATGTACTTTGTAGCCCTAAATCACTTCGTGGTGTATTTGATGTCATTATTTTGTGTACTAAATTCTATGTTTGTGTGAATGTCCCTTTGTCCATTTGATCGTGTGAATGTCCCAAAATTGATTTTGTCAACATGTTGAGTTTGATGTATTGTTCATGTATAGTTCATGTATGGTTGTAGAGTTGAATTTAAATTGATTTTATCAACTTGTATATTCTGTTTGATTTTATCAACTTGTAGATTTGAATTTAAATTGATTTTATCTACTTGTAGCATTTAAATTAATTATTTGAAGCTCCAAAAATGGTAGAAAATTGAAAAACCTGTTGCAGAGAAGAGAATGAGAGAAATGCCATGGAGAGAAGGAGTGAATTTTAGTCTTGAAGGTTCCAAATCCATTTTCCGATTGTCGCTTAACTCATTGAGGAAATAATTGCATAGAAATGTTGTTGTCAAGGACTTGGACTTCCAAACTATCTCACATATGTGGAAACCGTAGTTATGTCTCACCACAATTGCATTTGTTCTACTATCCTCCGATGCCTTCAAATACCATGTGTAACCAAATTCATAATCCCCATCACACACTGGTTCTAAGCTTGTGGCATCATTTCTTTATTTGCTCAACCTCACTCTATCCCTTATGTTATATGATTTAAGTGCATCTCTCAATTCCTTGATGAATGAAAAGACCATGCCAACCTTCAAATCTGGCTTGTTCATGTCAACTTGATCATTAAATTCATTTGATTTGTATTTCAACTCAAGTGCTTGCTCTCGGTTCCTATGCAAATCTTCATGCTAAAGTCGTGCATCATCCTCTTCTTCAATTATGGCCACCCTTTCATTGTGATCATTGATTTTCTTGTCAATATTTGCATAAAAAACGTCATCATCTCCATCTTCTGAATCATAATCACTGCATAGAATTCACTGTCTATTTCCCCACCTTATGCATATTCAACAAGTGCACTTCCATTGCTTTCAACTTGGGGTGCATACACTCTTAAAGATGAGCTTACATTTCCTACATGTCTGTCCCTAATTGGACTATCATCAACCACCTTCACCTCTGCAATTTGTTGCGGAACCTTTTGACCAAGCTTCATAATGCAATCAGGTCTGAAATAATTCATAAAATTGGTGTTATCAACATACACTATAAGTGTCTTCTCCTCCTTCACAACTTCAATCATTGCAACAATGTGTGAATCTTTCTCAAGGCACACTAGGCCATCATTGATTCTTTTTCCTGGCAAAGACCAATACACATGCAATATATCATCAATTTTATGATTTAGCTGCCTGATTAATTCATGAATCCAAATTAAGGACCATGTGTCACAGTTGCAATTGTCAAAGAATGCCAAACTGCCATTAGTGTACTCAATATTATCACGCAAACCTGTGAAAATCCATTATCGAGAATTCCAACAGTAAACCTATCTGGATCATCACCCTGCATTGGAAACACAGACCAAAACCAATATTCAATGGAACCCCATACAAATTGGCCATAAAATGTAACAATCCAACATTGCATAACATTTCATTTAATTACACAAATGGATCAAGTCAGTATTCATGAAAAAGGTGTGAATTTCTCAATATTTACGCAAATTATACACATACATAAAAAACAGTGCATTCTTCGATTCGTGTTAGACCACTTCAGTAACCTGCATTACTGCATACTAATTAACAAAACGCTATGCAAAAGATATTAATACCCACAAATCACTGGTATTGCGATGGCAAGCAAATCGGTGGAACACCCGAGTTCATCCACAAAAGTTCCAAAAATTCTCCGCATAAACATAAGAAAAACCATCCTGCACACCTACAATACATGTTCCCACCACTACATTGAGGATCACCCAACCCAATCATGAAGGTCAAGCACCCTAGGTACACATACCACCATGGCGCCCGTTCATGGCGACAACGAGCTCGGAAGAAGGGACATAGAGTAGGAGAGGAACAACATACCATAATATGGAGGCGAGATGCGTGGTTTCGCAGCACAGGTTCATCCTCCATGGTGGCCGCCATCGAAGAGAGGGATGCGAAGAAAGGAGATGGAAACGATCGTCTGTGCCTCGTACCTGGACTGGCACAGATCCCACGGGCTAGGCATTAAATGCGATTCCCCTGGCCGGATCTGGATTTTTTTGCGCGACTTACCCTCCCCCCAGATGGCTCGCGCTAAGAGCAAACCCAACGACCCCTCGAACTGTTCCTTTCGGTCTATGCGGACCGATATGGGTTAAAAACCCAACCCAACAGCCTCCCAAACGGATCGGAGGGGGGCAGGCTGAGTTTCCTCCAAACGTGGCCCAACTTTGGTCCATGTTTTGGGTGGTTCGTAGACGCGCGCTGCGTCCTCCCTGACCCACGCGACGGCTGCATGGCGCCCTTCCGTCTCCTCTCTGGCCCACCAGTCAGTGACCCACGTCGCTTTGACTGGTCCTTTTTAAAGGGACCGCGTGGATGCCGAAGTGCGCATCCCACTCCCGTCCCCACTCCCTCACCACCAACCAAACCCTAGCTCGCCGGGGGACAATGGTGAAGAAGGAGCGCCACGACGAGGCGAGGGCGTCCGGCGGCCCCAAGCGTGCACGCGACAGGAAGAGAGTGAACTGGGACTACTCCAAGTTCCTCTGGGCGCGAAACAAGCCGTAGCCGGATGTCAAGCTCCCGGAGCAATGGGATCTGAGCCCATGGCGCGTCCCCGTCCCCCCGTGCCCGCATATGGAGTTGTGCGGCGGAGGGAGATCGCGGCGGCGTGCCCTCATCCCTCAACAACTCCACGAGGACCCGCGCTTCGCGGATGACAGTGGTCTCTAGGACCGCTGGTTCATCCCCCGCAAGGTCCAGGACGCGCGCATCCACGCCCTCCTCGCCTCGCGAGGGGTGCCCCCACCCCCCGGAGCGCCCGATGAGGGCATGGGGAGCTGGGGATGGAGGAGGCGGAAGAGGAGGAAGTGGCGCTCGCGGCAAAGGAGGCGTTCTTGGTGCCCCAGATGGAGGAGGAGGAGGCCGAGCGCAGCTCCGCCTCGCCATCGAGGAGTTTGAGCTGCACGAGCTCGGGCAATGGGAGGGGCTGGCACCGGCCCTCCACGACTCCGCCCACGCCGCCACACATGGGCACCGCACGCTAGGCAGCCCAGCACAGCCGGCGATGACGGTGCAGTCAAGGGCGCCACCGCCGCCGCGACGGAGGGCCCCGGTGCACCTCTACGTGGCGCCGTACTACGTCATCCTGGAATAGTCGCGCGGCGCACGCGGTGGTGGCGCGGTGAGGAAGACGGCGAAACCCCCTTAGAGGATTTTTGTATAAAATATGTAAAAGGGCTAGGACCCTTATGAAAAAGCGCAAATATGCGCATGTTTTGTAAATATTTTGAACTGAACTTAGTAAATTTCAGTTCGAAATTTATATCGGTCTAATCTAAAAAAAAATGGAGAGAGGCGTTGGGATGAATATGTGCCAAATTGGTTCCGGTCCGGCACGAGTCCGTGGACCACGCTAAACGGACCAAAACATGATCGATTTCGGTCCGATCTAAGGGAGGCAGCTGGGTATGCCATAATACCTCAAATCGAAAGCGATCAGGCTGCGCGCCCTAGCTAGCTCAAGCTACCCTTGTAGTGGATGACGCGTTCGACTGAGCCTATAAGATGGAGAACATCTTGATACTCTCTTCGTCGACAATTAATTTAGGACGGAGGGAATAGAAAAATCGTGCTGTGGCCGAGTCCACCAAAGGACCTTCCGTACAGTCCCGCAACTGGGCCCCGCGCCCGCGTACGGTGCGGCACCATTTTCTCGGTTCCAAATTGTTTAAGGCCTCCTTTGATTCAAAGGATTTCTATAGGATTTGGCTCCTCTGGATTTTTTCCTTTCGAACACGTTTGGTTCATAGGATTCTAACCTATAGGAAAAAATCTTGTAGGAGCTTGATAGTGTGTTTTCATAGGAAAAACAACATGAGCTCCAACCTCATGGAAAAATCCTTTGATGAGTTCCTATGTCCATAGGATTGAAATGGCCAGGGCATTCTATTCCTTTGTATTTCCTATTCCTTTGTCTTTCCTACCCTATGAATCAAAGAGGCCTAAAACAGTGTCCCGTCTCTTCCCGCCGCTCAAGTTCCTCCGGCCTTTCGTCTCGCCTGTTTGGTCTCCGCGCCCGCCGTCCTGCGAGAACTTCTCGTCGATGCTGTTTGTTTTCTTACCTTTGACGCCTGCCCACCGTAAAGCTAAACTAAAGCTAGCTGGATAACAATCAAAAAATAAACAATGTTCGTCATGTATGTCGTTCCTCTAAAAAAATGTCACTCCAAAGTCCAAACGGAAGATCTTTTATAGCGCTCCCTGTCCGTACCACGGCATTGTACGTAGTGCAAAGCCGAGTCCTCACGCATCGAAAGCGACGCGCGACTTTCGAAACTCTCTCCCGGCACGTTCGTCGTGCGTGGCTCAGTCATCATCAGCTGGAGAAGAAAACCCAGAAATGGATGGGACAGTTCGGCTTTTGACACGGCATGTGTAGATTTTTTCTTTCGGTAATACTAGACCTACGGACAAAATGCATACGGGCTGAGACTACGGACATACCTGGCCTCCAGTGATTAGTCCATCTGATAAAAACTGCCCCCGTGAATTTCATTGGGGGCCCACCCCCTGACCCGGCTACCTAATCCTGTAAGTTCCATGCGTAAGTCTGATCCGTAGGATAAAAGAGCCCAAGCCGAGAAGACCAAGGCTTTTGCCAAGCTAATTGCCGAGGAGAATAAGATCATGAGCATGGACCGTAATGAGATGGATGAGTTAACCTTGGAGTGGCATGATTTGAGGAGAAAGGCGATCTTGGTGCGAAGGAGGATGACTGCTGGTTGATGGTTGTTCATCATGGTTTCGCCACTTTGATATGGTTCTTTTGTTGCGAAAATCATCAATTCGGTTGCCTAGATACTCAAGACTATATTATTTGCTATTTATATGTGAGGATTATGTTGAATTTTCGAACTATTTATGTTAATTGTCGGAATTTCTTTTGAATTGTGCAGTTCTGTTTTTGCGGTTTACATGTCCATTTTTGGTTTCGGCAGGACAGACACCGCATTGCCGATCTACAAATTTTGCAGTTCGGCAATGCGGTGTCTATGCTACCGCAGTCAAAAATGGATCTGCAAACCTGTTTTCTACGCCCCGTATCACGGTTTTACGGGTTGACGGTATGCAGTATCTGCTAAAGACAATCAAAAGGTTCCCTTTGATTCAAAGGAATAATATAGAAATTTTGTAGCATTGATTCCTATAGGAAATTTCCTAAACAACTTGTTTGATTTATAGGATTGTAGCTCATAGGAATAATTCCCATAAGAATCTTGTAGTGTAAATCTTATAGAAAAATAACATAAGGCCAATGAAAAAATTCTTTCACCGCAATCAAAAAAATCCGTTTTCCCATAGGATTCAGGCATGTCAATACTATAGTATTTCTATTCATACACATTTCCTATGCTATGAAAGCAAAATGCTATGAAAGCAAAGGAGCCCTAAGCATGTGACACGCGAAGACAAGCTAGCTGGCCGGACAGTAACATGCATGTGGGCCCGCTCGAAAATTACCACTTCAAATTTCTACCGGCCTGGGCTGGCCTGCCTGCCTGACTCGTCAAAGCCAGCACGACTTAATTTTTCCAATTCTCCTCTTTTCCAGATATTGTCAATCTACAACGTACGCTCCATCGGCGACGCGTGTCCTGTTGATGTGCGCGTACTGCCTGTTTTTTCGCCAGGCAGGTCATATTTGTGCGTATGCTGGTATTTTCTGGCCGTATGTGTATCGAGGCCGATCTGCATGATCGTACGTACGTTTGCCTGTTCCAAGTCGGAAGTCTTGAAAGATTCAACGTATAGATGTGCTTAATTTGTTCCAGAAGCTCTTGAAGGATTATCTCCACTTCTCCACCCGTACCAGCCTTTTCTCCTTTGAATCTTTTGGCGACGATCGTGCTAGGCTTGGAAGAGTTGCCGGCGATTCTGTCGGCCACGGTCGCGCGCGCGAGCAAATAGGGATCAGCATTCACGGGCCGCGGAATTCCGGTGCCCCGCCACCTAGCAACCGCTAAAACAAACCGTTTCTGTACCTGCCCTCCAGTAGCTCCGTTCTCGGGGCACGTACCGCTGCTCGCGGCAGAAAATGTCAGCGTCTCCACGCGGGGCCCCATACCGTACCGTCCGGAATCACGGTCACGGGCTCGATCGTGTACTACGCTCACTTTATTTCCTAGCTTCGCTTTTCCCCTGCCATTATTTTACACGCAGACATGGAAGATCGTGCAGATATAATATTTCATACTCTTATCATGTCTCTGCTCGGACTATGGTTTGTCTTCGAGAGTGAGATAGTACACTTTTGACGCATGTCTTCCTGCCCGTCTGCCATCCTAGTTTGCTGTGTTCGGTTAATTAAGCCAGGCTAGCAGATCGGCAATTAACTAAGCGTGTAATAAAGAGACCGTCGGCGCTCGTCTTCTCCGTACCACGGCATGACACGCAACCGCGAAATGCGTCCTCTCGTCGTGAAGGCGACGCACCCTACGAAACTCCCCTCGCCCATATATGCTGCGTGTTCGGTCACTGTCACGGCCATAATTTTCCACCATACGAAGAGTGAGCTGACAGTCAAGTAGGAATAGGAGTAGTACACGTCTTTCTATCCCGGTGAGAGGCTCGTGGACCTATCATGCTGTCAAAGTGTCGACGCTAGCTGTAATAGTCGAGTGAAGTATTACACAATTCTACAGCACCATTTCAAACGAATGGAGTTTTCTTTCCTGGTCAAACCCGGCACGTATAGCTTTCGTGAAGATGGATGATCCACCGACCGGTATATGTTGCTCTGACGGAGCACACGTTCACGGTCGAGCGACAATGATGGTTTTAATTTTTTCATGGAACGAGACCGATAGTTATACGTGTATTTCCTGCAGGCAGCGCACCGTCGTCAAAGCATCCACCGAAAAATATGTAACGTGATGACCACCGGGGTACGCGCGCTGGCACCGTCTTTCTACAAAGCGCGTTGACATGAGAAAAGCAGGCCGGCAAGTCGAAATGTTTCCTGCTGATTTATTGGATCACTTAAGTAAGGTTGATTAATCAGATAGACGTGCCACGTGAGGTGACATGCTGACAGACGAATTCTTCTTCTACGGACGCAAGACGGGACCCAGCTGCAAGCGATGCAGCATGGGCAAGAGTTGTGTGCGCGAATGGAGCGTGAGAAGCGACGACATGTTACCTGTCTGTGTACCCTGCCGGGTGCGTGCGGGAGACAGAACGGCGGTGCGCCGGACCCCATCGTGCCCGCCCTCTTTAACTAGCCACACCAACCCACAGCGAGTTCGCCATGAGTGATCCGAGCCCGACCGATGCGGTGGGCCGCACTGGCCGTGCCGCGTCCGTAGTCCGGCGCGTACGGAACGGTTGAGAAAGGAGGACCGAGCAAAGACTAGCTTGAGACCGTCGAGTGAATGGCCCGTCGACCCTACTATCCTGTAGCAAGTGAATACCCGCTGTTTTGGTCTTCTATTAGTTCCTCTAAACAAAAGTCTTCCATTAGTCTGAGAAATTTGGTGTTTCCTTTCTTACTATTCCCCGTCCACATTTTTCGTGATCTTCGAGCATCTTCAATGCGCCGACGCATTTGAACCGCACGCCCGATTAGCTCCGACAGGGTGAAAACACGACACGACGTGTCTGGCCCATTTAGAATTTTCGGACATTTGTCCGTTTTTCTGTACGTCTCAACCCCTGGCGATAAAGCCTACGCCGTTAGTTGCAGAACCCTCTACGCCGGCCCCGCCCGCACCATGAAGCCAAAAGAGAGCTGACCCCAGCGCAGGGAGATTTGAAAACCAAAAAGCGGGACAAACGGAGGAAGAGATAGACGGCCACGAAACATGATTCGATCGACAGAGTGGAGCTTGTAGCTATCAACGCCGTGACTAAGTGGACCCGGCTCGAATTGCCCAAGAATACAATCTAACTGCCCTCCGCGTGCTTGGCATTGTCGCCTAGCCGGGAGTTGTCATGGCCGCAGCGGCGGCCGCTAGCTCTTCCTCTTCGGTTGGTCGGCTGTCCAGGAACCTAGGAAGCTCGACCACAATGCCGTCGCCGACCTATGACTATCTGCCCGCTACTGCACCAATTGGAGGGAGCCGCTTCGCCCAGTCGTCGGAGATATGTGATTCATCAAGGCCGATCGACTTCGCGCCCGTGCCTCCCCTCGACCTCAACATTATTCCCCGTCCGGTGACATACGGTACATGGGTGTATGCCTAGCTACAACGTGGACTGAACCACCGTCACAGTGTACTTGTTACCCGTCGCGTGTAGGACACAAAGAAAGGGGCTTTGTGTAGTGGATGCTGCACAATGACCGAAATATGGCGCGAACTTTAGCCCAATAGTAATGGAGCGTGACGCCCGGGAGGTTGGAAATTCTTCCTATCCATTCAGAGTGGCGCAACAAAAAAGGCTGGTGCAAATTTTGAAACTCCAATAAGAGTGTCAAAAAATTCGAAAAAATCTAAATATTGTTAACGATGCATTCTAGAAATGCACAAAATCTCAATGCGTTTATATAGTTCAACTGAAAAATAAAGCCATACCTACTGATCATCGTGAGCAATGACATAAATAATTTCATGAGCTGACACTTTAGGAATATATATATACCAGTCATTAATGAAAGCAGTTTGGCTTGGAGAGATAATTGTCTCACAAACTACACCCATCCTATTTGTAATGCACTTCAAAATATATTTTAATTACAATTGGTTAGAGCAATGAGACAAAACTTCGATATAGTTACATCATCAAGATCCTTTGAATAAAGTGAGAAGTGAGAAGTTAAGTCTAAATAAATCTAACTTATTCGGTAATAAAAAAGAGCTAAAAGATTTTTTTTTTAATTAATACCCAAAACATCGAGTAAAGAGTAACCATCTGGACCACGAGTACCATCGTATGAGCTGAATACAAAATTCTGAACCTCTTGTTCAATATAGCTAGCATGAAAGAAGTGGAAAATAATTTTTACTCCCGAGCTCTAGTGCATGCTCCGTTTTTAAAAAAAGTAAAAAATATTAAAAAGTTTTAAAATGAATTGAAACTAATTCTGCAGGTAGTTCATGATGTAGCCCGGACATGTACAAGATCACAACCCGAAATACCTTCTATTAGGGGCTACAAAAAAATGATAAATTACAAAAAGAAAGTGGAGATTTGAAACCCTATATTGTAGATATGCACATTTTTTTTCTAAGTCAAAATACATGGTATTTCAAATTTAAATTTGGTACGCTTATAGAATAAATCATGGACAACATCCAAGATTTTTTTTTGAAAATTTGAAATATGATTTAATTTTTTATAAACTACATGGAGCACTCGAGCACAGATCAAGAAATCTCCACCCTGAAAGAAGTCGCTTTGAGCAGCAGTATTGTTTTTAGATTAATCCCAAAAGTCATCTTGCATATCACAACCAATCTTTTGCTCAAAGACAAAAGGAGTTTTATCATAGTGAAAAACAATATTTAAAATACCTTTGTTATTTTCAGCATTGTCATTGAGGCCCTCTAGCAAGGTGATTTGCTCCTGTAATTACCAGTGGAGCGGAAGAAGGCAACGTTTTTGTCACCTTCCAGGACTTTCCTTTCCCTGGACCTCTATCTTTCCTTCATCTTCTATCTTTTTTTCTTAATATCTCTGTCAATTCAGATGTAATAATTTTCATATACTTTTAGAATCTGCAGAGAGAATAAGACATTCAAACATAATATCCATTAATCCATATACATCAAGAAGTTGTTGCTTATGCATGTATTTAGTAGGTTCAACATTAATAGTTTAGCATAATACTCCCTGACTACCTTCCAAAGGTTCCCCACATTGAACCACCAAACACCAATAGTTTTGATAGTTTACAAGGTGCTGACTAGGTTTTATTAACCAACTACTTAAAGTCGCCAATTTGTAGACACCATTGTTTAAATCGAAATTGCTTGGAAATGAACAAAGCGCTAGTCCGCTACTACTGGTGCATGTTCACTCCCAAATTTAGGTAAAGTTTTCAAAAAACTTGGTGGGAGTAGATTGTCCTGGTAGGTGGAATTGAAAACTCCTATCTAAAGTTTCTGTAACCAAATTGTCCTAGTTATTAACCTAGGTAAACCTTCTGCCAGCACTTGTAAGTCCCATAAGAGTGAATCTAATGATTCAAGAATGAAATAAGTTTGCTCTATGGTGCTTTAGGTTAAGATCACTCTTACCATAATTTTCTCTAACAAGACTAAACTTGCCTCCATTTAAGGTAGAACTTAACCAACTAGAGAATATATAATGTAACTCATTAACTAATTCCAGCTTGTGTTACTACAAACTACAACATCCATCTTGCATTTTATCACACAGAGAGACACTATATTTATGGAGATCACAAGATACAATATCAAAACAATCATATTTGATACCTACCAATATAATCACCAATAGTAGCATTGGTAGGAATCCTCTTCCAATAAAACATATCACGAAGATCAATTGTCTTTAATATGCTAGAAGTAGAATGATCCTTCTTAGTCTCGGACAAGCCAATAAAATCATGCATTGTTCTCTACTAAGTTCATGCACCCTAGATATCTCATCGGGCCTATTAAGACCTCTAATGTTCCATATGAAGCCCATTATACCACTAGATCAAAATAACATTGTCTTTTCACTAGTGTGAGAGCAATCCTCATGAACAATGTCCCTATTAGTAGGAACAAATGGCTCATACCATAATAAAACATTATGCCGAGATCCAAAAGATTTGGGAAAATGGAAAGATGCATATCGTTTTCTTTTGATTTTTTGTGAAGTAGGTATAATTTGGTTGGGTTTTCGAGGATGAGTTGTTTTAGAGCATGCGATAGAGTTGCTCTTACTTGTAATTATGGCCATACCAAAAACACAAAAAGTATAGTAACGTTATATCCATGTTCATTATTCACAAATATAGAGTATGTCTTGATACTAATGGACAATCAAAATCTATCATGAACAAGATGATACCACAATATAGAGGAGCGACAGACAGGAGTAGAGAGGCAGAAGGAGAAAAACGTAGACGTAGTCAAATCTCTCATTTAGTACTCCCTCCGTTTCTAAATGTAAAAGTTTTAGCCCTTTTCCATATACACACATGTCTATATGTATTTAGACAACTTTTAGTGCACATGCTCACTCATATTAGCATGTATCTAGACAATCTGAGCAATAGCTATAACATCTTATATTTAGGAATGGAGAGAGTAGAACACATTGATCACCTTATTCATATTTTTTTTGGGTAGCAACATGTATGTGTCTATACAATTTTATGTTATTCAGTGACAACCCATGAGTACTCAGGCAGTGTCATGTCAAAAAAAAAAAAAAAAGGTGGCAACAAGGTCAAAGAAAAAAAAAGAGCTCCACCGCCCCCTATACCCTATAAAGGACGGAGGAGCGCACCAAGCCCCACCCAGTACTAGTGCAAACAAACAACTCCCTCGACCCTTCCCTCCCAAACGCCAAGAACCCACCTCTTGTCCTCCCCTGCAGCCGCCTTCATCGCCATGAAGCGCATCTTCAGACGGCTCTCTCTCGTCTCTGCGGGCGACTCCTCGGCCTCCGCCGCGGCGGCCTACCGCCAGCTCCGGGCGCCGACCTCCAGTGGCACGCGGGTGCCGCAGGGGCACGTGCCGGTGTGCGTCGGCGAGGAGGGCGGTCCCCTGGAGCGGTTCGCCGTGCGCGCGGACCTGCTCGGCCGCCCGGACTTCGCGGCGCTCCTCATGCGCACCGCGCAGGAGTACGGGTACGGCCACCCCGGCGCGCTCCGCATCCCCTGCCCCGTCGCCGACTTCCGCCGCCTCCTCCTCCGCCTCTCCTCCGAAGACCCCTCCCCCGCCGCTGAGTGCTAGGCCCCCTCCGCCCTTCTCGCCCTGCCGCTGGAGACTCTGCCCTTCATCCCCCTTCTGACAGATTTACCCCTGGGCACGGGGCGGAATCGCAGTGTGTACATACAGAGGCAGGCCGAAGAAGAGGCGCTGGAGCGAGGGCAGGGCAGGATTGGGGATTTCGGTGGTTTCCTCCTGCAGCTTTGTAGCAACTTTTTTCTTACTGCAAGCAGCATGAGCTGAATGGAAGAACTAATAGGCGTTTCTTTTTTTTCACCCCTTCTAGTTCTAGGAATTTCAGCGTGTGTGAGAGAGAGTTGAGGTAGTTGCTGTGATAGGGAGTTTGAGGTATTCTTCAGTGTTAACCATATATGTGATCCCGAGGCTGGTTCATTATGCCATATTTGTTACTGAGCTAATGCTAACTTTTAGTTCCACATTTCTCATCTTGTCTATGGTGAATATCGGTTTTTATCCGAGTTCATTGCGTTTTTACTGCACTTCATTGCATTGCGTTTTGTGAGGGCGTGAGGCAGCACTGGTGCAAGCTTGTGGTGGCAAGCGATGCCATGTTGGTGGTCCGGGAAAATATAGCAAGGATACGCCTGATTAAAGCGTAGTCTGCCAGCGAAACGAAATGCTCCTGTAGATATGCACTTCTTATTAACATCGAGACAAGCAGTGCACTTAAAGCATCTGTACAACTGGTCTGGTGTAAGAGTAACGATATCTTCAGCCAGATCACAAAGTTCAGAAAAACTGCAGTCTGAATCTGAATTTTGCTCTCCATTTGCCTGAGTGGCTTGTCGGCAAACCGTTCATCAAATTTCGGTATTACCTTTACAATATTCCAGCACATTGTAATTGTAGAAGAAAGTTTGTTAATTTTCATAGTAGCCCATATCTGAGGTTTCATCAAGGTCCGTCTGTAACGTAGGAATTTCAGTATATATTTTTCGGGTATTTTGCTGAAGACACCGGTTCAGATGTTCAAAAACTGTTATTGACGCGTTCCGAATCATTATCCTCTGATTTTTTTTTTACTGCATTTGGGATGGGCATGAACTTACGCTGGTGCAAGCTTGGGACAGCAAGCATGTTATGTTGGTGGTCCGGGCAAAGATAGGAAGAGGATAGCGGCTTAAAGCAGGATCTGACAGACAAAGTAACTCCGCTAGAAATGCACTATTGTTGGTGTCGACAAAAGGTAGTATATATTTGGGCATTATTACAAATGACCTGGTGTAGAGTAAGAATTTCTCTAGGCAGACTAGAAATTTACACAAATTACAGCCGGAACCTTTCGCGGACTTGGTCTACGAATTCTGAATCGAACTCTGGCGTCCAAATTTAGCTACTGTAGCTTGTTCAACAATGCCTCTTATTAAGCACATTGTGCCTGCATACAGAAAGATTGTTCGTTTATAGGTAATTCATTCACTCAGTTTGTCTTATTCCCTTTTGTAACGAGACTAACTTCCAAGTTTCCAGTGGATTAACATCTTTCCCGATTGGATATGATCGAGCCAGGTTAAGAGGGAAGCTTCCTGCAGGTCGAATTGCAGTCTTTTGCTGGCCAGGCTGTCACGAGAAGGACGGTTTGGTTTGGCAGAAGCTGAAAATAGGAGGAGATGAGACAGCCAAGATTGGTTACCTCGGTGCTCATTTTGTCGTTCCTTATCGACATTTTTTGTCATGTGATGTAGTAGCTCACCGGTTTGAGGACTTTAGCCGTCAGCTTCCCACAGAATCAAAGGAAATAATGTTCCTAGCTAGGTTCAGTATGCAGGTTTCCCTGAAGCTTCGGATCAGATGTGGTGTGCACCGGCGCCACCGAAACCTGGGAACAGAGAACGCATGGCTCCACGAATCTGGACTAAGCATGGATCATTAAACGACCAAACAAAACAAGCAGCCCCATGTGCGGAGATATTGACCGGTAAGTACAGTTGACACCAAACTGCTGCTTAATAAGTATGCCTGAGTTCAGACAGAAAGATCCAGGACTCGGGAGCGTCCCGCTCCAGGACTAGTACTGTGTATTATCCTAACTATACTTTAACCAACCAATCTTGCATTATTGTTTTATACTATCACGCATGACTTGGTCTTCCTAATGATTGTGACAGAAATGCCTGAATCTGCCCGAACAAACTAATCATCCCACACAGAACATAAAAGCAAGCAGGTATGCATTTTTTTCCAGGTCTGAACAGGTGAGGAAAAGAAATAAATAAGTGGGAAACACATATCTAATCAGTTTCCTGCTCATATTAATATCCCACAGATCACAAGCAAGGAACAGGCGAGGACCGATCATTTCTTGGCAACGTGGGAGAGAAGAGGTCAGCAGCAATGTCACATCACACGGCGAGCTCCACCAGGCTCGCAGCGTGCAGGTGCAGCTACGCACGCAGCTGCCAGGAAATAGAAACTGTTGCCTGGATTGGTGCCTGAGAAGAGTGTTTCTACCGGTCGACGACCGCAGACAGTTTCGTGAATCCGATCACGCGTATGCTTACAGCGGTATGGCGTGGTGTCGTGTGCTCGTGGCCGCATTGAAGGAGGTCGCCCGTGTAGTCAAAGTGCCAAAGGCAGGCAGACCAGCAGTCCAGCACATGGCGACGGTCTCACCGTCTCAGGCCGTCGGCTGCTTCCGGTGTATGTCATTTCCAACGAACGGCATCGAGCGGGGCAATTTTTTTTAAATAATACGTTTTTTATCATTAATTCGGAGAATAATATGCGAAAATAAAAAATTTCAAATATAGAATCCAATCGGGTGAAGGGCACCCGACAGGATCTAATCGGCTACCTCCTGGCCGATTAGTACTAATCGGCAGCGTGGCAACCGATTGCTTGCTGCCTGACGTCAGCAGAGCGCTATCGGCTGGTGCAGACTGCTATCGGCTACGCCGCGCCCAATTAGTTTTTTTTTTTTTTTGCCCTCCCTCACGGCACTTTGTCCCTCGCAATTTTCCGCTAATTAGTCGAACTACTCGCTGTCCGCTATTGGGCATGTACGAATAAAATGTGTCTTGGAGGAAGAAATCCGGGTTCATTGCAAGGAGGAAAATAATTTTACATTACAACCAATACTGCATTAAGTAGTGCATAAAGAAAACTAATTCAACTCGACGACTTCACTTTGCTCTCCCACGTGTTCGTGTTGGAGGCATGAAGTCGTCATCACTGTTTTCATCTGCTACGGCTTTTGATGAACCAGCACGCTTACACATAGCCTTAAACCTAGCCACACTTCTGGGCGTAAAGTCGTCGTCACTGTTGTCATCATCAACAGTCTTGGATGCGCCACCACTCTTCCCCTTCGATGTGTCAGCAGTCTTCCCTTTGGATGCGACACCATTGTTCCTCTTTGATGCGTTGTCACCCTTCCCCTTTGATGCGGCACCAGTCTTGCCCTTTGATATTGTGTTAAGGATCCAATTAGCGTGGCGGTTGTCTTCTGGAAACCCTCGGGGACATGGCCCAAAGAGTATGCTCATCCAGCCGTAGTGCTCGATCTTTTTGTTCAGAAATTCTGCGTCGGCAGGCCAGTGCTGCACATTGAGAAAAATAGGGTAACATTTATTAGAACGAGGAAAATCGATTTGAACATGATGTAAACTCGTAAATCTAATACCTGAACGTGAAGTGCATATTGCTCGTCGGAGAAACGTATCGTATCGCTAGTATTGTATATTGATACACCCCGAAGCCCGGACTCGATTTTTTTTAGCTCCACTATTCTGCACCACTTATGATGCCACCTCAAGAGTTCACTCCTAATTTCATCGGTGGATCTAGGCGGTAGTTGATATTTGGCTAAATTCGCCCCCAAAGCATCAGTGAGGGACGAGTGAGTCATTAGGTCCGTAAAAGTAACGCGGTCTCGACGCTCCCTAATACTGCCGCAAGAACCTTGTGCAGCATGGTATAGAATGACCCATGTGCTATATGCGTCTAGACCACCACTACCACTATGTGCCATCACTCTAAGTCGACTACAGAGAACACACATCCATCAGATAGAATGGCGGGGTTTATATAGGCAGCTGGGTGGGAGACGGCGGCGGGAGATTTGTGGCGGGAGAAAAAGGGCGGGAGAAAAAGGGCGGGAGAAAATGGCGGGAGAAAAAAGGCGGGAGAAAATGGCGGGACACGTGGGCGGGAGAAAAAGGGCGGGAAAACATGGCGGGAGTCGTGGGCGTAAGAAAAAAGGCGGAAGATTTGTGGGTACAGACAAAAGGGTGGGAAAAAAGGTCTCATACATAAGTAAATACACATATGTGTCATACGGCTAATACAAATATGTCTCATACATAGGTGGATAAATATATGTAGCAGTAGCATACATAAGTAGATAAATATGTCTGTGGTGGATGATGAAATAATCAACGCCGACGTCTGCCGTGGCGCGGAAGAGGAGGTGGTCGAGCATCAGGAGGCGTCCAGCCTAACCCGTCAGGATACCGAATTTGACGCACAGGAATCAAGGAGCCGGACTCGGCGTACTCTGTATCCGGTGTATCCTGGGTGGGACCTGGTGGAGGAGTCTGATGGATGTTGCCGAACCACTCGTCTACATCGGGCTCCTGGGTGTGGGCGATATCGCGCTCAGTGTTCCACGAGGACCCGGACATGGCCATACAGCCCTGAACTCCATACACTCCTGAAGTTGGTCAATAAAAAACTGCATAAATACTTAATCGTAATGGATATTGAGATGACGAGAATATGAATATAAATACCCCGTGGCTGCTGAGGGTGTGGCTGGAAAAGGCCCGCTGAGTAAGCGGGTGTCTCCAGAGGGTGTGCCTGGAAGAGGCCCGGCGAGGGACCCTGTGGCTGAATCAGGATGCCGGACGTGGCACCCTGCTGGTGCTGCCACGCCGAACCCCCCGCCTCGTGAGGCGGCGGTGGCATAGGTGTCTGCTCCTGCTGCTGCCACGCCGAACCACCCGCCTCGTAAGGCGACGGTCCCCGATACTTGCCTGTCAGAAATGTCCCATCAACGCAGATAACCGGCCGACTGTGGCGGAATGCTTCGATGCACACACCGAAAGAGAAAAACAGACGATGCAATACCCTCACAGTTGGGAACTCAGGCATGACGAAGTCTTGCATGTCGATATAGGTGCCTGGATTACGTTCCTGGATTGCGTACAGGAGCCTAACAATACAGTCATATGCATCAAAGTACGAACCAAATCTGCTCTCAAGCGCCCTGTGCTTAGCCCTCCAAGCCTTACCATACGAAATTTCATACTGGAACCTCAGAAAAACTTTATGCTGGATTGCCCTCACTTCCATTGATTTGGTTTCGACTATCTCGCTGTAAAACAGTCGAGCAATAAGCATGGAAGAAAGGTTACCATGATTTTGAGGAATGCTTGTATTAACACACGTATGATGCACTAAGTCACTTATGACCCAATTAATATCATTCTTCGGAAGGTAACCGTGCACCCTCCCGGGACAATCGATTACCTTGCATTCCATTGTCAAGTATTTCTGACTGGACACTTTGGTTCTCAAAACTCTCTGTGTAGACATTGCCCACTGAATGATTGCATCCTTCATAGCTTCTTTATTGGGATAAACGGCACCGGTTGAAATATTGTTCTGGTGATACTGAAATGCGGAATCATGACCGTCATTCACGATCATTGAGGAAGAGTAGTCCCGATTCCACTCATTGGGAATAGGCACCTCCTCCGGGTTCTCGTCTTCATCAGAACCATCTGAATCATCACCGAGATCACTATGACCATCTACGTCCTCATCTGCCATCATGTTCTGCATGTGACCATCAACCTCGTCACCATCTGCATCGCCACTCTCATTACCATCGGTACCATCTCCTCCTCCTGCATGACTATTCTGCCCTGTTTCATAGCCATCTCCCCCGATATTTGACAGATCATAACCTTCACTACTCTCCCCAGCTTCATAAGGTACCTCGCCTTCAGGACCGATAACCTCCTTAAGTACGACGGTCAATAGGGCAACAGGATTAACATCCCTTTTTTGGCATCCTTCTATCCAGCCGAACCACTGACTGTCCCGCTCTATGGGTCTCAAATACCATTGCAAATTTATTTTTGACCGGGTCCATAATGCCTCGACACGGACTGTGTGTGTATCAGTATTGAGGCTAAAGCTTAGCGCCAACCAATCTTTCAACTGCCTAACAGACCATGTTTTAGGGTCTTGTAGTGGTACATCCATGTATGCAAACTCGCTAAGATCCACTCCACTCTCTGTTTGCAGAACATTACCAGGCCCATAACAAAAAGTGAATTTCACTATTTCGGACATTACTGCTGACCTATAAAAGTATTCAACATCATTAAGAATATTCAATATATATTGTTACTACATATTTCCGAATATCCAAAAAATAGTACTACACAATATTATTACTACATATATGCGTGCGTACTAATTTTTATTCACGCATCTATTAATTAACTAAATATGCACACATCAGCGAACTATTATTCGCACATCACTACCGCAAACAATTACAACATTTGCCCGCGTCTAAAAAATTATATAGGAACAAACAAAAACTGAGAAATGTCGGCGGATTCTTACCCTTGAAGCGTGCTTCTACAGACCGCGTGAAGTCACCGACACAGCAACAGCTAGCACTCCACCACCGTCACCACCACCACCACCATTCCATGAACTCATGCCACCACCATCACACAATCCACCATCAAAACCACCCCCACAAGCTATCAAATCAGGAGATCAAGCCAGCATTACTCTCCCTACCTTCCTTCTAACCGATTTATGGAGAAAAATGGGCAGCAAATCGGTTCAAATGGCCGGATTAATTTGAGTTAGAGCTTGAAGAGGGAGGCCAAGGAAGAACAGAGCAAGAGGAAGGAAGGAGGAAGAAGGAGGCCGCGTCGCGGGCACATATGCTGGCACTAATCGGGTGGGGTGCACCCGATTGCAGGCGTGGGCCCGCCGTCCCGCCCGACTGCGGCACGGTGACGTGTTCCGCCCAGTAATCGGGCGGCACGTGGCCGATTAGGCGCTATCGGCTGCGGCGTGGCCGACTGGATCCTGTCGGCTGGCTCGTGGCCGATTGGATTCTATATTTGCAATTTTTTTTTCCGCGTATTATTCCCCGAATTAATGATAAAAAACGTATTATTTAAAAAAAATTTGCTCGAGCGGGGAGCAGCGCACAACACATGGCGTGGTGGACGCGATGTGGAGAGGACACGTACGTCGGGAGGTGGCTGGAAATGATCTCCGTCCCCTACTCGTGGCCCGTTCGAGAATACTCCGGATCCCAACTCCGTTGCGGGAGCCGGTCGCTCGTGCCCCCAAAGAATCCATAGAGCTGAACTGGTCGAGCAGAGCGGGTTACAGTGCAGTTTTGCGAAGCGACCTTTTGCGGGATCCCCCGTTTCAGCAAACTGTTCTGCTGTAAGAGTAACAAGATCGTCAGCGAGGCTAACAAGTTCATAAATCGTGCAGCCTGAATCTGAATTGTACTGTCCATCTGCCTGACTGGCATGCCGCACTGTTCATCAAAATTTGGTATTACCTTCGCAATATTCAAGCACGTTGCAATCGTAGAATAAAGCTCGTTAATTTTAGCAATTCGCCTAGATCATATCCGAGGCTCCGTCAAGGTCCTTCTGGAAACGTAGGAATTTGAGTAAATACTTCGGTTATTCTGCTCAAGACATTATCCTCTGAACTTTTTTACTGCATCAGTTCACTCACTGCATTTGGGAGGCCATGGACTTGCTGGTGCAAGCCTGGGACGTCAAGCGATGTTATGTTGGTGGTCCGGGCAAAGATAGCGAGTATACCGGCATAAAGCAGAATCTGCCAAAGAAAGTGACACAGGCCAAATGATCTGGTGTAGAACAAGTAGAGTAAGCAAGTAAGTATATCTTCAGCCAGACTAGAAGTCTAGAAATATTGCAGCCTGAATCTGAATTGCACCTACCTGTCGCGGACTGTTCATGCAAGTTTAGCTACTTGCTCTGTTCCATAGTTTGCCAACACGTCTTACAACATGGAACAGAGTGGGTGTTATCTTCAGTAACCCCCTTATGACGCACATTGCGCATGCATATAGAAGGATTGTTACGTTTATAGGCAATTCACTGAGCTTGTCTTACTCCCTTTTGTAACGAAGCCAATTGTTAGGTTTTCAGCGGATTACACTATTTTCTTTAGTAGAGACATATATTGGTATGGCAGCAGAGCCAGGTTAAGAAATAAGCAGCAACTCTTGTGTTGGTTGCAAAGAGAGGAAAGTTTTGACGGGACGGAGGACATGGGAAACACGAGCTGGAATCCACTCCCAAGATCGGAGGATCGAGCACGCGGCGTCTAGCCAACAAAGGACCAGAAATGGGTCATGTGGTGCTATTCGCTGACTGTTTTTCTACCAAACCAGCAAAAGTAGATTACATTTCGCCGGCCCTATGATGTGTTCTTGTGCATTGTGCATGATGTTTGGGAGTGTATTACTACTTTGTGCTAAAAAATAATTGCACCGGGCTTTTTGGATTCTCATTCATTAAAAAATGCACTGGTGTTATACTGTTGTCTTGCATATGGAAATCTTGCAGACTCTGCGGACGACTACCTTTGTATGTCTGAATCCATAACCACTGAATCCACATACATGTTTTTTCGGTAGTAGTGAAGATGTTTTGACCGACGTATCTAAGATCACCAAATGTAGCATACATAGCTCGGCTCATGACACAAGTTGCAGCAATAGGATGTATCGATTGCAATCATTAGGCTGGTGCCAACGCAGGCTGTAGGGGCGGGCGGTAGTGGGCTTACCGCCCGGGGCGAGGCGACAGCGGGCGAGAGCGCGGGCGGTAGGCGCCGCCCGGGCGCCAGCCAGCTCGCCCGGCGACAGCGGGCTACCGCCCGGCTTACAGCCCGCGTTGGCGGGGCGATAGCGGGGCGAGAGGGAGGCGATAGCGGCGCTAGTGGGGGCGAGAGGGAGGCGAGAGTGGAGACGAGAGTGGAGGAGAGAGAAGTGAGAGTGGCACTATAGAGAGGGATGACTTATGTACCATGCAGTGTTGTATTTAAACCTATGGTAGATTATGACTTGTGGATTTAGCACTCTTTTTTTTGGCGTGGCCAGTTGTCATAATGACATCAACATGATTTCGTGATCTCCGATGTTTGCGAGACTTGATGAAAGAAAAAAAATCTGAAGTGCAACTATGAGATCTATGTCCAACAATAAGGTTGTCGATAATTATCAAGATTTCAATCCTCTTGGTCTAGAAAATCTCACTTTTCCCCAAGGGAAGAGAGTACACAGAAAAAGTGGAGCACACATTTGCGGTGCTACAAACCCGTTTTGGTATTGTCTGGTAGCTTTGTCTATCATGGTCGTCAGATGTGGGAGATCATTAATGAAATTGTTATTATGCACACCATGACCGTGGAGAGTGAGCAGCATGCTGGGTATGGTGTTTGATCAACAGTTTGAGTACGAGACCCCTTTTGCTGAGCCATATCATGGCGTCCCGGCGGAGTTTTCTCAATTTCTCGCCATGGACCAGGAAATTCGTGACGAAACAATTCATGACCGTCCACAGGATGATCTAGTCGAGAAATTAGGGGCACTTCGAGGCCACAGATAGTTCAACTATCATGTTGTTTACTAGAACTTTCCTAACTTCAATTTTAATTTTAATGTTTGTAAGAACAATATTTCTTCCTATGTTTAAATTATCCTTATGCTATGAAATTAAGATTTTATGTCATTTAGTAGAAGTATGTACATATTGATGAAAATCGGCAAACAATGGTTAGGCATGCGACCCAAAAGTGGCGAACATGTGCCACATGGAAAACGCATGGAGCCAATACAGTAAGCTTCCACGTGGACCTCACACAACATATAGAAGGAGATAAACACGTGAAACAAAACTATGCACAACACAGTCGTAAGGCAGTGCCGCTACGCCTATCTCTATCTACATATCTCTCCTCCTCCCACGGGGCAAGTCAAAATTCAACGAACAACGACGTCGAAGCACATGACATATAGGAGAAGCATCGTTTGCGGGAGGTTGTTGCGGTCCTTGATACCACACCACCGAAGAGGATGCGTTGTGCTGGACACAGAAACTCATCACCTCTCGTGTTTGGTTGACTGCCTCAACCACGCCGCTCTCATCTAGGTTTGCATTCTTCCTTTTGTTCCTCTCTCTCTCCTGATTCATCTCGATCTCGCTTGTTGGGAAAGCAGACCATGAATGGATATGAAGCCGGAGAAGGAAACATGATTCCATGGTGAAAGGAAAAATATGGCCAGGTGTGGGTCCCATTGTTTGGATGCTAGACTTATCATTGTGTGGGTCTATCGTTTTATCTAATCGATGTGCAAAAACTCAGTGGATCCCAAAAGCATAAGTGGTCAGCAACAACGGGCGGTGAGTGTGGATTGTCCCTTCGTAAATTCATGAACAGCTGGGTCTTTTAGCATTATGAATTCGGCTTTCATTGCGAGGGATTATCCTCCTAGAAGTATCATTCCAATTTGGACAAAAGCTGAGCTGGGTGTTTTGGCGAGCCAACTCGGTTTGTCTACTTTGCCTCGGCCAATATTTGTCACTTATTTACTTTCTCGTTTTGATCATGCGTGTAACTTGTATAACATAGGTGTATGTATCTAACACACTCATAAAAAATCATGTTGCATTGTGCGCGGGGGAGGGGCGGTGGGGGGGGGGCATTGGCCCTCCCTTGGCCGAGCGGAGAATGCATGTGGTGGGTACGAGGGTGTTGGCGGAGCAACATAGTGTATGGACAGAGGCTTAACGAGAATTTCCAGAGAGGGGCGGGCCATCACCGGTTCCAACTCGCTGAATTGGCTGCCACCATCGAAAAATTTGCTGACGACAAGAAGCTCGACAGAGGAGGTTTTGGATCAGTCTAAAGAGGGTTCATCGACGATTTGAACTATGAGGTGGCCATAAAGAAACTTTTAGAGCAATCAAACCAGGAGAAGAAGGATTATGGGGCCGAGGTGACCATCATCAACAACTTTCTACATAAAAACTTGGTTCGACTACTCGGATGGTGTCCCCAATGAACAAATCTCCTACTGGTGTATGAGCTCATGCCAAAAGGTAGACTGGACAAGTACGTCCACTGTTCTGATAGCCACTCGCTTCATGGTCATTCAGGTATGGTGCCGAGGGAGCCCATGATGGAGTCGTCTTCTTTCCACATAATAAATAGGCACGTGATCACGGCTTCTCTCCCGCGAAGTTGAAGTTGGAAAAAAGGTTCCATGTTGAAAGGAAGGAGGTGACCAGGTGTGAGTCGCATTGTTTGGGTGCTTGGCTTCACACCCATGTGGCCCTGTCATTTTATCCAATAAATGTGAAAAAATGTGAGTTAGCTCGCTTTCTATTCATAAAAGCATATATAAGTGGTCATCAACAACATGATGGTGAGTGTGGATTGTCTGCCCGGAAATGAAGACATATCCCAACTGGTCTCTACCACCTATTTTGTCTCTCGTTTTGATCATGCGTACCACTTTGATTTAAGATCACTCTAGATGGTGTAATAGAGGTGTATGTATCTATAACACGGATTAAAAATGATCTTGCATTTCTTGTGGGAAGGGGGGGGGGGGGGGAGTGGCCCTCCCCTCGGCTTCAACATAGCTGCGGTGTTGCTACTAGCCCACACCATAGAATAACATGTACTCTTATTCTAAAATAAGATTGTAAGTGAAATTCACACTTAAGCTTATAGTCATTAAATGTTATTCCCCTCCTTGAGATTCTTCATGTGGTACTGCTCATAGAACTTCTTAATATCCTCTTCATCATTTCATACAAAACATGTAACATGGATTTAGAAAAATGTAACAACTGGTAGGTTTTCAACTATTCCAAGTTTGTACTTGGATATAAACATCCTTCGGAACCAACAACACCGGATACACTTTTCTGAATATCAGTCCTACCATGAATACAAACAATATACAAATCAGTAGAGTCTTCAACCTCCATCAGCCAACCATTTCATGGCGGACTCAACATTACGGATAATACAACAATGAAGACTTGGAAAGATGATGTTGTATTGATATATGCCTTACAACACAGACAATAGTGTTGTAGATATGACCTAGAGACAATAATATTTAGTTATTATTTTTATCTCCAAGTTCAAAATTAAGTTTATGTCATCATGCTACAAACTCTATAACACTTGAAAAATTAGTTTCAAAGGAAAGTATTTGTGCACGTGTGAATACATAAACAAATAAGAGTTCCTAATCTTTCCTCTAAGATTATGTTATAATTTGTGAGATGATCACATTTTCCTGATCATGGACTTAGTTAAAGTATAGAAAAAGATAAGAGTTTATTGTTAGAGTAACAATGGTCCTGAACCTACCCAAGTATACGATCTTGCTAAAGGAGACTAAACAATTGTAATGTATTTTTCAAAGTACATATGAATGTTTCATTCGCTATAATTTCCATACTATGAGAATATCTAGTGACCGCACAATCAAAAATTATACTTTGGATGTTTTCAACCGTCCATTGTAACATGGATCATAACATCGACATCTGGGTATAACGTAGAGCGTGTAAAGGAATTGAGATCGTTCAAGACCAATAAATAACTCCTCTAGACGATAGAGATATACACGCTCTGGGCCCTCTCAATAGCACCAATGTCAACCAATCATCTGGCTAGACATGCTGTGATTTATCACAAAGATATTGGGGGTATGGATAAGTAAAGAGGACGATACCGGAACGAGTTTTTATGTGTTATGATAGAATAGTTTGATCAGCTTAGATCTCATAGTCTCACCTTGTGGTATCATTGTTATCGTGAAATTAAGGGAATAAGTGCAACGAGTAAATTTGAAGGATCCCTCGATCTTCGTGAACACACAGGAGCCATAATGGGCGTCCAATGTCCCAATGTTGGTTCTTGTTGGTAAGTTCCCGGACATGTCTTTGTGTTATCGAGCCTTTACGGGTTACACGCTTAATCCGTGACAACCTTTAGTTGAGAGAACAAAGTTGTTTCTACTGGTTTTCGAATGTTAGATATCATACAATGTCATAGAAACAAGTCCGGTCTCATTCGAACAGGTTTCCGGGAAGTTACTATAGGAGGGAAATAATGCTGGTGTTAGGCCGAATTTATATGAGAGAAAACAGAGGACACGAGGATTCCCGGTATGTTATAAATATGGTTCTAACATTAATAGATAAGGTTGATGATTTTATCTATTGGGGCCATAAGGTTCCGGAAGAGTCTCGGATAAAAACCGAGAAGGAGGGGAGGGGGGGTGTCGGATAGGGTAGATTTAGCCCCATGGCCGCACCCACTTAGTGGGGGCTGGCAGATGGGCCCCAATGCCTCGAAGAATGGCACATAGAACCTTCCATAAGATTTCCTATTTTGGTTGAGAGAGAGAAAAAAAGGAAAAAACCAAAAGGGAAAAGAAAAAGGAGAGAAGAGGTGGAGTTGGAGTCCTAGTGGAGTCCAGTCCGATTTGAGGTAGGAGAGGGGGTGCAGCCACCTCTTGGTGCAGCTAACCCCCTCATGCTACTATGAGTAGGACTCCCTTCCCTCAAGGAAAGCCTTCCCTCGCTCCAACTATAAAAAGGACCCCAAGGCTCATTGCAAAACATATCAATTGGCTCTCAAGCCTATCTCTTTCTAATAGAACTGGAGGGTCTAATTAGACCCCCTCTAATTGGATTAGATCTACATGGCCATTCCCTCTCATATATTGAGAAGAATCATATAGCTCTAATCATAGTTTATTAGTGCTACCAATTAGCTACATCGAAAGGCAGTCTCTCTTTGTCGGAGCCAACTTCTAGACGTTGCAGCGCTGGTAGGTTGACAGAAGTTTATGCATGCACACCATAAGAGTGATTACACGTGTGATCCTTGATGAGGAAAGCTTAGCGACACCCTTACAACTAGGCCTAGTTGTCAGTATCTATGATTGTTCAGAACTCTTCTACGAGACTACGACTACATCGAATCCGCTGCCACTACTGGTGTATGCTGCTAACGATGCATGCTCATACATGCATTGATCAGGATCATGACTTTTACAAACTTCTGTCAATCCTAGAAGGCTTGAGTTGCCCTTGACATATCTCTCTTGATACCAAGAAGTGGTTCAGTAGTTTTGGGCCGCACCATAGTTGGTCTCATATAACGGAATGGTGGAAAGGGTATATGGAATGGATTCACATGGGGATCATGATTATGAATAAGTTTAGATATCTATAAATTTTGACACTACATGCTTAGTTTTTTACCAATTAACCTATATTTTCCACATGTTTTCCTTCTTATTCGACCATTTTCATGTACTAAACTATTAACCCAGTGTCTAGGGCTAGTCCGTATTTTCATGGATTAACCTATTAACCAAGTGGCTAGAGCAAGTTCCTATTTGAAATTGAGTTTTTTTTTTTGGCTTTTTGCACGTTTGCGTGGTACATCATTGGCTGCATGTAGATTTCTTCAATTTATTTTGAAACCTTTTTCAAAAAATTCGATTTTTGATCTTTTTAAAATAGCTCGAGGGCTAGAACATGGGAGCCAAAAAATCTCCGGTCCTTCGTTATCGTAACTTTTGTCGTGTAATGTAATAGTTCACCAGACTAAGGAGCTTGGCCGTCAATTCACCACAAGATGAGGGAACTAATACTGGCAAACATATATCTAACCAGTGTCACTAATACTGGCAAACATATATCTAACCAGTGTCCTGCTCATACAAATACCCCACCGATTACACTCAAGGAACAAGCAAGGACCACACTCATTTCTTGGCAATGCGTGGATACAATTTGATCTAGAGCATAATTTTGTGCGGGTGTTACATAAGTTTGTGCAAATATATTAGACAATTCTCGAATAATATTCAGTTTATCTTCGTTCTTTCCCAATAAGCTGTGTTTGTTTTGTTTCCGGTATCATGGTATGACTTTTTTACAAACTTCTGGCAATTCTAGAATGGTCGAGTTGCCCCTGACATATCTCTCTTGATACAAATAAGTGCTTCAGTAGTTTAAGATTGCACCATAGTTGCCTCTAACTTGATACAGAGCCTTTGATACGTACTAAATGTATCTATAATTTTTTATGCTATATGCTTGTTTTCTACCAATTAGCCTATAATTTTCACATGTTTTTCTTCGTTTTTCGTGCATTTTCATGGACTAACCTATTAATCCGTCGCGCCGAGAGCTAGTTCCTGTTTCATGGATTATCTATTAACCCAATACCTAGAGCTAGTTCCTATTTGAAATATTTGAAATTGAGTTTTTGCACGTTTGTGTTCTACATCATTGGCTGCATGTAGATTTTTTTTCCAATTTATCTTGAAACTTAAAAAAAAAACAATTTTTTATTTTTAAAAATTAGCTGGAGGGCTAGAACATGAGAACCAAAAATCTCCATTCATTCGTTATCGTTACTTGTGTCATGTAATGTACTCACTCCGTTCAACAATAGATGACTTGCATTTGTCTACATGTGGATGTATCTAAACACTAAAACATGTCTAGATACATCCATATGTAGACAAATGGAAGTCAGCTATTATTGAACGGAAGGAGTAATAGTCAATGTTTTAAATAGCGGGATATTGCATATAGCGGCAACCCTTAAAAACAGCTATAGCGGACATATAGCTGGATATAGCGGCAAGTTGTACACGGCATCATTTAGCGGCAACATGCTCAAACAGCTATATCGGAGCTATAGCGAGGATATAGCGGGCTATTTAAAACTATGGTAATAGTTCACCGGACATAGGAGCTTGGCCGTCACTTCACCACAAAATGAGGGATTTTTTTTTCTTATTTAAGTATGCACGTTTCATGAAGCTTCAGTTGTAGTGTGCACCACCGCCACCGAAACCTGAGAATAGAATGCATGGCTCCACAAATCTAAACTAACCATAGATCATTATACGAACAAACAAGCAGCCCCATGTTGCACTTTTCTGCAAAAAAAAAATATAATTGCACTTTTCTTTAAATTATAATTGCACTTTTTGAATTGACTGAGACTTGAGCAAAATTCATATACATCATGCGTGACCCAGTCGTTGTGATGATTGTGACAGAAGCAACCGCTCAAACCGAAGTGCATGAATCTCCTGCCCGAACAAACTAGCATCCCACACAGAACATAAAGCAAACAAGTAGGTGAGCAAAACAAATAATACTGGCAAACATATATCTAACCAATTAATGTCCTGCTCATATTAATATCCCACAGATCACAAGCAAGGAACAGGCAAGGACCGAGTCATTTCCGTGCAACGCAGCTGCCAGGAAATAGAAACTGTTGCCTGGATTGGTGCCTGAGAGGAGTGCTACTACTGGTCGACGACCGCAAACATTTTCGTGAAGCCGATCACGCGTATGCTTGCTTGCAGCGATATGGTGTGGTGTAACCTCATAAAACATGGTGTGGTGTAGTGGCCGCATTGAAGGAGGTCGCCCAATCGCCCGTGTAGTCAAAGTGCCAAAGTTAGGCAGACCAGCACATGAGTACGGCCTCACCGTCTCAGGCCGTCTGTATGTCATTTCCAACCAAGGGCATCGAGCGAGGAGAAGGGCACAACACATGGCGTGGTGGATACGATCTCCGTGTCCGTGTGTATGGCGCGGCAAGTGGGTTTTGCGTTGTCGGATCCGGATGGAGCAGGTACGCGGGCTTGGGTTTTTGGGAGTTGAGTTCAGTTTGCCATAAGAGGGGTTTGGTTTCCTCTAGGCTGCCTGGGAAAGACGGCGATGGGGCGATGCTGGGCCTCATTGCTCACTCGGCATCCCTGGCTTGCTCCGGCCTCCCTCCCAGGCGGGGCGATGGAGGCGGAGTCGAAAGTGGGTAGCCGGGCAAAATGGTGCTGCGGAGGTACGAGGTCATCCGGCAGGGCGTAGGTGCTGCCGCTGGGACAAGCTGTGACGGTACTGCCGTCGAAGAAGACTCTATGACAGCCTGGTCTGTGGCTGTGGATACAAAAGGGATCACGGGATCTCTCGTTAGGGTTCCTGACCCCTGTCCCGCAAGAAACACACAGCTTCAGCTCGAACAGTTCGCCGCAACCCTCCTCCGCCGTCGCTCTCGCGCCCGTTTGCCGCCTCCGCCTTGATGAACGCATGGACGAAGACAACACCGACGTGCATCACCGCCGCCGAGCCCGGTCCCCATCACCCGATGTTGCTCCAATGCACCTCCTTTCCAGGTCTCCGTGGAACCAGCCTTATCGGCCTCCGGCACGGTGGGTGCCATCGCCGGCTCGCCGTTGCCCCTCACCGCCACGCTCCTCTCCCCCACGATGGTCGCGGCAGGAGGAAGGACGCCGCCGTTCTCCCCGCAGACAGGGCTTAGATCTTTGGGTGCTGTCCCCTGCACGCTCTCCCAACCTTGACCCTTCGTCGGCTGGCCAAAGGAGGAAGTTGGAGCTGTGTGACGGGCTAGACTCACGGTAATCTTTCCACCGTCAGCTCGATTCATTCGATGATTACCCACTCACAACGGAACAATGCAAATCTAAAATCCACATAGTCCAACTCTCAAATGTCTTCAATGCATCCGTAGTAGGATCTTGGCTCACCATCTTCTATGATTGCATCTAAGCATGCACCACTGTTTTGCGTTATTGTCGTGGTATCTTTTTTTCTCGTAGCAAATGTCTACCCGTTGATTTTGAACACTTGATATCATATAATCTCCCACGTTGGGCCTGTCGCTAGATCTCTATCTCCGACATGGACTACTCTGTTGGCAAATCAGCTATTGAACTGGGTAGCATGGACTTGTCCACGAAACGTCGATTCGGATATTTTTGATGTAAATGGGTAACGTGTTCATTAACGTATGTACTCACTACTTCCATGTGCTTCAGTACAGTAAAATCTGCCTGAGCATATTCACTCGCAGATGGAGAGATCTTGGTCTTTGCAACTTTTCTGTATACATTAACCATTCCCTCATGTACAGATTGTAACGTCCCAGTGTTTAGGAAGTTATAAGAATCTAAATATTATATATGCATTTGCAAAGCATGCATCTAAAAATATAAGAAATTTTGGCGCGAAAGTTTAAACGAATCAAATTGACCAATGTTTCCCTTGACATGATGAAATAGGTCTAGCTCATCTAGTAAAGAGTACATTTGGAGTGATATTTATAACATAGTATATATACAAACCAAATCATATGATAAGGCAAACCATAGTTTGTTATGACCAAGCAAAAACTCTCAACAACCTACCTTAACCACAAGTCTTTAAGTGACTTGAGATAATTGATTAGATATCTACAACCCACAGAGGGATGAGTACCCAAACCACACAACTGATGATCATACTTTCATCAATGAGTAACACACAATTGAACCATCTCATTAACATATATGTTATGTCCTCTCAAACAATAATTCTTGAAGTTATCAACCATTCACACAACATCTTTCTAAATTATTTAGCAACTACTAAGTGAACCTTCACAGGTAAATAAAAAAGGTTTAATAGAACATAAAAGATACAAACAAGTGTTAACTCAAAACCCACAGGTGGAAAATGACATAATAATTGTATTAACATATTTATCGAATATGTACATATCTCATCACCCATAAAAGAAGTACCTAAAATAAAAAATAAGTCTTCTTAAACTACTGATAAGCCTTGATCATTACATATGACCTTTCCAAATCTCTATTATGCATGATAAAGATTACAAAGGAAGAATATAAAGTAAAATCAAGACACCTGAGAAAACAACTAACAACTATGACATAAGTCATTAAACTCCAATAACCTTCATATGATCAATGTATCATTCATCTTATACAAGTGAGCATATGAAAGCTCAACACATCTATGAACTATTTGATCAACTTATTATCTTAAATCCTCATGCCACAAACACTCCACATCTCTATCCAAATCAACATTCAAAAACTAAAGTATCTCTGGAGACAAGTAATGAATAACAACAAGTTATAAGCTCTATGAGAGGAATTGAATTGATATCCAAGTAAAAAAAATTATATATGAAATAAGTACATATATTTTGGGAAATAAAATAAAAAGTATATATGTCGAGACATCGTAGTAGAGTTCATAGACGGGGGTGCCATGAGACTACTGATAGAGACGTGGGGGGACGTGGTAGTATGACCACCAGGAACACCAAATTTACCTAGGTTCGGTACGTTGCAACTAGGAGACGTTCCTACTCCTGCAATCTCACTAAATCAGTGCTGAAGGCTGAAGTATACAAAGTACAATGTGAGTTGGGATTTGCTAACTCGACAAGAATCAACTTCTCGGCGAGTTGGCTTCTAGCTTATTGTCTCTTTCTTCTCTCCCGTCCGGCTTTATATAGATAGCCGGGTTAGGGCTTACAGAAAGGAAACCTAGAAGACTACGGTAAGTTTCTAACTTGGAAAGCAGGAATCTGCCTTCTACTCCAAGCCGCACCACGTGGGCAATGGTCCAGGTTCTTCTAGAATACGGCTTCTGCGCATCAGCTTACTGTGCCGCCTAATGGACAGTGATCCATTACCATTCAGGCTACCCTGGTAATCCGGCTCTCTAAGACAATGCCGGACATACCCCTAATCAGTATATATCCGACAGTAGCACCCAAGAAGGATTGAGACTCCAATCAGACGCCTTTCGTCAATTTGCATTCTTTTCCGAGAAATGTTGGCACTTCGTCACGATTCTTCTTCTTCTCAAATCATGCTTAACGCGAAACTCGTATTTTGTCAAAATCCGGCTTTTTCTTCCACAAGCCTTTGTGGAGAAGGAACTTCCTGACATCAGAGATAAAATCGTGCTGACGTCAGGGACGTTTGGGTTCAATGTGAAACCCCGAAACGTATCTCTGACATATTCTCGCGGGAAACGAGGAGATAGTAATTATCACCCGTACCCTCATTTCCCGGATTTTCCGGTGCGTGACACGCGTCGAAGATCAAACGGTCAAAAGAGCCGTTGTGGCGCATATCAAAGTTTTTCCGGCTATAAATAGCCGCCCTCGGGCCCTGTCGAATATGCATCTCAACAAGTCCCTTAGGTGAACCCATAGGGTTTCGATTAGGAGAACGTGTAGGCGCTGGTGACAATCGTCGGCTAACAGGAGGCACGATTTACCCAGGTTCGGGGCCCTCGAAGAGGTAAAACCCTTACTCCTGCTTCTGTCGATCTGTATTGATGAGTAGATCGGTTACAATGAGGGGTGCTCAAGTCGAGAGTATGATCTCGATCTCAAGGCTTTGATGGTGCGGTGTTACTTGTCCCCCTCCTGGTGGTTCTCCTGGCCTTATATAGGTGGCCAGGTCTCGAACCATACCCGGGGGGATACAAACCCTAACCCTAAGTCGGTTACAAGTTTCCTAACTTGACCCGCAAGGCCTTGCGGGTGGGTTAACTGGGCCTTCTAGAATAGTCCTTGGCGTCTCCCCTTGGGCTTGGGTCTTGGGCCTTGGACCGGTCGTTCTTCCGCTTTCACTCCATCTCCCAGCCCTCAAGCACCATTGCTCCCGAGCCAAGAACTTGCTAGTGCGAGCAGAGCCTGTGCGTTCCGCACCGTCCCCGGAAGATCATCATCGAAGGTTCGGGATCTTCTCCGCGCCGCCCAAAAGTTGCTATCGGTGATTCACCGCGCGCCGCAGAGGAAAACACCGTCGCCCACAACATCGACGATATCATCAATGATATCGATCCTCAGCTCGATTCGCCGAGCCGCGCTGCCGCAAACGCGCCGGAGGGAACTACCCGTGGCTCGGCTCACAAGGATCCACCTCTCGCGGTCGAGAACGTGGCGTCGTAATCTGCCGCGTCGTATCCGCCCTTCGCCACCGAGACAGCGGAAGAAAAACTCACCCTCGTCGGTGAGGAACTCGCCGCCGCGGCGGCCGCCGGAGCAGAGGAAGAAGGCGAAATGTCCGGGAATTGGAGCCATTGCAACTTGGTTCCTTCCCTCCTTCCGACAATGGAGAAGGAGGGATTGGTTCTGAAGGGGAAATGGCGGCACGAGGAGGACGACTCCGAGCCAACGTCGAAAGCTGGGGAAAGGGTTCTCCTTACCTCGCACATTAGCAGAGGTATGGGTTTTCTGCCTTCTGCCTTTTTCCTCCAGGTCCTCAACCACTATAATATTCAACCCCACAATCTTCCTCCCAATTCCATTCTGTATCTAGCCGGGTTCCAGGTCCTCTTTGAAGGGTATCTAGTATTAGAACCTAGGTTATACTTTTGGCAATATTGCTTCGGGGTTAAGCGAAACCCTTCTGAGGGCGCACTCCCTACTTGCGGAACCATTTCCTTCACTCTCCATTGGTTTAGGGAGGATTGGTTCCCCAAGATAAAAACCTCGGAATCCGTCAAGTTTTGGACGGGTTCCTTCTTTTACCACCAAGATGTCCCGTTTCCTGGAAATGAAACAGGAATTCCACCTTTTGTCAACTCTGCTGCCACTCCCCAAGAAAACTGGGCAGTGGACGTAGTTCAGTCTTTGCAGGATGATTTTATGAAAATCAAACGGCGCATCACAAAACTCGTCTCCTCCACTCCTCCTCTCACTGGTACCGACACAGTTCTGTGTTGGTTCGGGAGACGTATCCAGCCTTTGGCGTATCGCGGAACCCGGCTTCTATGTGAATACAAGGGCCCAGAGGATACATTGAGGGGAGGGACTTCAAGAAGCGGGTTAATCATTTGGTCGCTACTCGCTACCAATATGAAGAAAGACGAGAGATGTACCACGAAGGAAATCCGGCTCCAAAGGTAATATTTTTTCCTCTTTGGGCAGTTTCTCGGAGTTTTATCTTTCTCAGATTCCTAACTTAGCTGGACTTTGCGATTTTTTCCATAGTTTGCCGATCTCACCGACAAGGATCTTGCAACCGATGCCGAACTGGACGCAATGCGTGCCAACTTTTCTGGCGGACGAAAACACAAGAAGCCATTGACTGCTGAAGAAGTGGTGGAACTTGACGGAATGCCCATCGCTACTTCTAGGTAAATCATCTGGGTTTCCTTTTTCTCTACTTTTTGTCGCAGGAGTTCTTTTCTTTTCTTGGAATTCTAATTTATCGGAATTTCTTTCCTTTCCTTTCTTTTCCAGCCTTGCTCCTACCACTCTGAAGCCGAAAGGCCGGAAGAAATGTAAGGCAATTGCTAGCAGAGTGGTGCATCCATCCCCTGCTGCAGCCCCTGCTACCCCAGCTGCCACAGGAGGAGAAAATCAAGCTGCAAGGGAGGAAGAATACCTCCTACCGACCAGCCAGCCTATTGTGTCCGAGCCGGACGCAAAAGAAAGGGCGTTGCCGGAAATGGGTGGCCCTTCTTATACAGCTGAGGAGGAACCCATTCCGACTTTTGACAAGGAGTTCAAGGTAAAGGAAGAAACATTTCACGAACGCGGATATATGCATCCGTGGGCGACCAAATTCTTCGCTCCAGCACCCTAAATCCGTCCTTGGCCGCAAGGTGGGCTTATTGTAAGGACTAACTTTGTATTTTCACCTTGGCAGGTCATCCAGGACGGCCTTTGCAACGTCGGGATTCTTTTTGCAGACTATGCAAAAGAATTCAATGAAAACTTGGTGAACTTGACCAAGATGAGCCAGGTAATATCTCTAGCCCCCAAGCAATAAGCCAAATGTATACTTTTGACTTAATTTTTTCTCTCATTATTATGCTTGTTTTTAACTTAAGCATTTTTATCTCTTTTCCGTGTTTCAGCAAACTGCTGAAAACATCAACGTGGAAGTTTTCAACAAACTTACCATCAAGAACAAGGAGGTGAAAACACTTCTTAGTATTCTTGAAGATAAGGAGGAAGAACTGGCATCTACTCAGCAACAGCTGAGTGAATCAGCAGGTAAATTTTTTCTTTGCTTTCATTCGTAATTTTCCCAAGTAATTTTTCCGAGTTTCTAACTCTTCTTTTTTACTTGCTTTTCAGCTTCTTTGGTGAAATCCAAACAAATTGCTGAAGATGCCGGCAATGCCGAGAACCTCCGCCAAGAGAACCTCGATCTTCACAAGCTTACTGTGAAGCTCCAGAAGGAACTAGAGGCCAGCCAACTAGCTGTTGGCATTGCCGAGTCTAAGGTCTCCAGCCAAGCCGAGAAAGACAAAGGTTCAATCAGGGACCTAGAGAATGCCCTGAACCAGCGCCTGGAAGAAGGCACCGAGATGGATCGGATTCTCGGTAAGTATTTTATAATTTTACCGGACTTTTCCTTGTTTCCCTTCTCCTGTTTTTCCTAACATTTGTTTGTTGATTGAAATAGGAAGTAGCCCCCAGCTTACCCGGATTGAGAGAATCTGAGCTTTCGGGAAAGTCTTCACCGCGCTCAAGGCTGCGGGGATGCTACTTATTAATAAGTACATTCCCGACAAATCTGGGGAGTTCTCGGAAGTTAGTAAACTTCCGGAGGCTATCGTGGAGGTGGTGAACCGCAAGGAGTCCTGGCTCCGCTCCGTGGCTCGTGGTGGTGCACGCATGGCCGTTGGGCTCATGCGTATGCAGTACCCCACTGCCAAATCTTGGCGTGTGGCGTCCGGCATCCCTCAAGGATACACGGATGCTCAGCGGACCAGCATCTTGACGAAATCAAAGTTCACGCCACCAAGATCGCCAATATGGTGAAGATCTCCACCTTTTACCCCGAGGAGAAAATCCCGACAACTCCCGAGGAATCCAGCAGCGAGGACGAAGACTCGGATGCCTGAAGAAGCTGCTTGGTCCTGGGTAGAAGATAGGAAAATAGAAGCATTACTGTTCTTATAATGTAACACTTATTGTAATGCTAACTATTCTTGTGTATAAACAAGTACTCCGCTTTTGCAGTTAAATTATTAAGTCTTTGCAAGTTTTAAGGGTTTTTATTCCTTTATCTTCTAAGTTCTGTGGTTTATATGTCTTAATTGTCCTTAGTGTTTGAAATGGCTCGATAGTATATAATCTTCATGCCAAGTGACTGGGTATAACCAATCAGTCGAAACTCGGAAACATGGATCATACTAAAGGAATTTTTACTTACTAATTCCAGTGACCCAACATAAAAACAATCATATAATACTTAGAGGAAAAGTAAGGAATTTTGTATGAAACTCAGGCACGCAGGCACAATCTGTGTTTCCTCAAGCCTCCTTAGGCCGAAAATCATTCAGTTTTTAACTCCGAACACGCAGGCACAATTTGGGTTAACACTGAGTATTTTGAAAGATCATTGGGAAATATATAAGGCGGATTTATGCTTTATACTATAATAAACATGTAAAAACATAGATGTATGAATCCGACAACTTTATTGCATGATCTCAAAGATGTTTACATAAAAATTGAACTAAGTGTTTAAGGGGCGTAACTGCTGGATGCTCCAGGGTCTTTTGGTCTCTCCTAGTTCGACATCTATCTTTCTCTTTATTTTGCGATTCGGTGTTTTAGGATAATCCTCCGTATCCCGAATATCTACAAGATAGTATGATCCATTTTTCATAGCTTTGCTAATGACAAATGGTCCTTCCCAAACTGGGGCTAACTTGTGCTTCCTTTCTTGCACCAATCTTAGCACTAAGTCACATTCTTTGAAAGAACGATGCCTGATTTTCCGAGTATGGTAACGTCGTAATCCTTGCCGATAAATGGCGGATCTTTGAAGTACAAGTTCTCGTTCTTCTTCTAAAATATCGATGACATCCTGTCGTGCATTTTCAGCGTCCGAGTCATCGTAAGCCTGCACTCTTGGGCTATCATGGAGCATGTCCGTTGGAACCACCGCTTCTGCGCCATAAACCAGGAAAAAGGGGTTTGTCTTGTTGATCTATTTGACGTCGTTCAAATACTCCAAAGCACGAAAGGTAATTCCTCTACCCATGCTCTAGCTGCTCTATGAAGAGGAGATTCGAGTCTTGGGCGTATTCCCTGCAGGATTGAGCTATTCAATTTTTTCAACCTGCCCATTGGATAGTGGGTGTGCCACATATGCTAGATCTAGGCGTTTTCCTGTTTGTTGGCAATATTTTGCCAACTCTCTAATTGAGAAATTTATCCCGTTGTTGGTAATTATGATATGTGGAACGCCGTATCTCATGACCACGTCAATGATGAAATTCCTGGCGCTTACACCATCAAGTTTTTTGATGGGTTTCGCCTCCACCCACTTGGTATACTTATCTATTGCAACGAGTAGATGTGTGAGTCCACCTCTTGCAGTTTTGAATGGTCCCATCATATCTAACCCCCAGACCACAAATGGCCATGTAATAGGGATTGTTTTGAGTGCTTGGGCTGGCATATTCGTCTGCTTGGCGTAATACTGACATCCGGCATATGTGTTTACTATGTGTTTGGCATCTGTCCTCGCTGTTAGCCAGAAAACCCCTGCACGGAATGCTTTTTTAACTATGCTTTTTGATTGAGCATGATGTCCGCAATCTCCTGCATGGATTTCTTGCAGTATTTCTCGGCCTTCTTCTCGCGAAATACATCGCTGAAAAATTCCGATAGTGCTGCGTTTGTACAGGCAACCACTAATTACCGTATATCCTTTACATCGACGTTTATCTGTCTTTGCAAGACCTCGTCTGCTCCATCCGGGAAATTCTGATCCACTGGTGGTAGGGTTTTCACTCTTTCCGAGCCCATGCGGGCTAATGCATCCGCGTTCCAGTTTTCTTCCCTTTTGACATGAAGTACTTCAAATCCCAGGAAGAAAATGGCAAACTCGTCCATCGTTCTCCGATATTTGGCCATGATGGGGCTTTTGGCGTCCCATGTTTAATTGAGCTGATGTTGTACCAAATCTGAGTCACCATAGCATAGTATGCATTTGACACCTATTACTTTTGCAATGTGAAGGCCATGAAGCAAAGTTTCGTATTCTGCCACATTATTACAGGCGTTGAAGTGTATTTGTAATACATACTCCATAGTATCTCCTTTTGGGGATTTTAGCACTACACCAGCTCCAGCGCCTTCCTTCATCTTGGATCCGTCAAAGTGCATGACCCAGTATTCCGACTCCGGCATTGGTGTGTTTCCATTGCTACTGTCCAATCAGCGACGAAATCTTCCAACACCTGGGATTTTATTGCCGTCCGGGGTTGGTACTTAATGTCGAACGCAGCTAACTCGATGCCCCATCTGGCTACTCGTCTTATTGCGTCCGCATTGTTGATAATATCCCCTAGTGGTGCTTTACTACCACTGTTATGGAATGCCCTTGAAAATAATGGCGGAGTTTTCGAGATGCAAAAAACACGCCATATGCCAGATTTTGATAGTGTGGATACCTTTGTTTGGACTCGGAAAAAACTTCGCTGACATAATACATTGGATGTTGATCTGGTATGCTTTGCTCTTCTTTCCGCTTTTCCACAACTATCATAGCGCTAATAACCATGTTTGTTGCCGTGAGATACATTAACATGGGTTCTTCGTCTTTTGGCGATGCCAAAATTGGAGCTTTCATCAAGGTTTCTTTTAACTGGGTTAATGCTTTGTCCGCCTCTTCTATCCATACGAATTTGTCAGATTTTTTCAACACTTGTATAATGGAAGAGCTTTATCTCCTGCCGGCTTATAAACCTTCTGACAGCGGCTGCAGAACCCGTCAATCTTTGTACATCTTTTAAGCACGTAGGGTTTGAGATGTTTAAGATTGCCTTGATTTTTTCCGGGTTTACTTCTATTCCTCTGTGAGAAACGATAAAACCAAGAAGTTTTCCTGAGGGAACCCCGAATACGCACTTGAATGGATTCAACTTCATTTTGGAAGTACGCAATTTTTCGAAGGTTTCTCGTAGATCTTCAAGGAGTGTATCTTTTTCCTTGGAAACGACGACAATGTCGTCCACGTAAACGTGAACGTTTTTTCCAATCTGACTATGCAAACAATGTTGCCTGCAACGCTGGTAAGTTGCACCTGCGTTCTTCAGGCCAAATGGCATGGTTATGTAATAGTATGTTCCATACGGGGTTATGAAAGAAGTTTTGATTTGGTCCTCCTCCTTCATACATATTTGATGGTACCCGGAATAAGCATCCAAAAAGCATAAAAGCTCAGAGCCAGCAGTGGCATCTATTATTTGATCGATTCGTGGTAACGCAAACCTATATTTTGGACACAATTTGTTGAGGCCGGTGTAATCTATACACATCCTAAGAACAGTACTATTTTTCTTTGGGACTAATACTGGGTTCGCATACGATTCAATATGTATAACTTCCCGGATAAAATCAGCAACTAATAGCCGGATAATTTCCTTGCCAATTGCCTTGCGTCTTCTTCCGTCAAATCGACGGAGACCTTGTTTGACGGGTTTCGATCCTGGAATCACCTTAAGTTGATGCTCAGCAAGTTCCCTGGGTACACCTGGCATGTCCGCAGGACACCTGTCAAAGATATCTCAGTTCTCATGGAGTAACTTGATGAGCTCGCTTTCCTATTTGTCGGTCATCCCGGTTCCCACTACGACAAATTTTGTCGGGTCTTTGGGATCTAGGATAACCTGTCTTGTATTCTCGGAAGTTTTGAAACTATCTGTCGGCTTCCGGCTTTCTTTTCCTTCCGGCATTTCTGTCGGCGACACCTCTTTTGCCAGCTCCTTCAATTCCTCCTTTACTATCACTTTTTCTGTGCAAAGGGCGTTTCCTTTTTCCAGCTCGTTTGCCAATTTGAAGTCTCCCGACATGGTGATTACTCCTCCTTTTGGCCCTGACATCTTCAGCTTGTTATAGATATAACATGATCTTGCCATGAATTTGGCGAAAGCTGGACGTCCGAGTATTGCGTGGTATACACTTTCGAACGACACGATCTCGAAAGAGATTTTTTATTGTCGGAAATGCTCTTTTCTCCAAATGTTACGTCTAGGGAATTTTCTCCTAGGGAATGTGCTTGTCTGCCAGGAACGATGCCGTGGAAACGTATGTTGGTATGATTGAGCTGGGTCTCGGAGATTCACAGATGCTTCAGTGTATCAAGGTACATTATATTGATGTTGGATCCTCCATCCATCAGCACTCTTTTTAGCCTAGTGTTTTGAATAATAGGGCTTACAATTAGAGCTTATGTGCCGGGTTCTGGGATATTTTCGGGATGATCAGACTGATCCTAGGTAATTGTTGTGTTCGACTACTTCAAGAATTTGGGGGTTGGTGAAACCACCGCGTTTATTTCTCGTAGTGTCCTCTTTGCCACCTTTGCTGAGGGAGTTGCCAGGAAAGTTAAATTACATTCTCCGTCAACTCTCGGGAACTTTGGGTTTCCTTTTCGTTGCTGTTCCTGGATTTTTTTCATTAGTGTCCGATTCACTGTCTTCTTTTTCAGCTTCTGGCTTTTGCTCGGAGAATTTCCTCTTGGAGCTTTACCCATTGTTCCCGGATCCTGCGCTACCTTTCATATTCTTATTAAGCCGGCATTGCGCATTGGTATGGGTAGGTTTCCCAAATTGCGAATGGTGGACACAGTTTTCCGACTTAATCTTTTCCCACTCTTCCTTTGAGTAGGAGATGGGTTTTGTGTTTCTTCCTTTCCATTTGCTGCCATTATCCTTTCCAAAGGCTAAATTAACTTCTTTGGGCTTTGGTTGTTCTTATGGATTAGATTTTTTCTCAGAACGAGGCGTCTTTTTGGCCTGAGCCAAAGCATCTATATTTCCACCTCTCGCTCTGATGTCGTCTTCAACCGCTGCGTGCTCATTGGTGGTGGTAAGCACAGATCCAAGATCTTTGTGCTCCTTCGAACCAACCATGAACGGTACAAGGCCGGGTTTTAAACCATTGATGAAAGCATGTATTTCTTGTACATCACTTACTCCAGAGAAACTGTTTTTCATTGCAGTCCAACTTGAGATAAAGTTGACATATGGCTCATCTTCAAATTGGATGCAACGGTTTAGCTGGTTGATGCTCTTGGGGCGTTTGTATGTTCCCCGGAAATGCTGGGTAAAAACTCTAGCCATATCATCCCAGCTATCAATGGTTCTTGACGGAAGCCCGTTGATCCAATCTCTGGCTCCGTCCAGCAACATTAGGGGGGAGGAATTTTACCGCCTCTAGGTCTGTCCCTTTGTTGATCTGGACAGCAGTATAGTAGTCTGAAAGCTAGGTATCTGGGTTTGTACTGTCGGTATATTTTTGATATGTTGGACCAACTTTGGCAAAGCCAGAATGTAGGGTTATTCTCCGGATCCTGTCAGTGAAACACTTATGTCCAAAGTATAAATCATCTCTTTCTGCTCTGTCAGCGTGAACGGAATATCTATCAGCTGAATGGATAGAAGGGGATCTGCTTCTTTCTTTTCCATTGTTGCGCGAGTGCGCTTCTCCGGGATTATCCCTATTTCCTCCGTTGTTGTGTCCTTTGGAATAAGGTGGATTTCTACTCCTTGGCCTTTCTTTATTCCTAAGAGGTGTATGGGATCTCTCACTCCTATGAGGAATGTCATATCTTCCGGCTTTTTCAGCAGGGCGTCTCGGAGGTGGCATCGCTTTTCCGTCTTTCCGGTTTTGTTCTTCCCGATCTCGGGGGTTAATTCCACCTTTCGGCGGATGGGATCTTGTCCTAGACGCTGCATCCTTGTTATCTGGAATTTTCTTGTCCTTTCTTGGATCTCCTTTCTTCTCTTTGGAATTGCCTGAATCTCCAGGTTCGCCAGGTCCGGGTGCGCTAGCGGCACATGTGGAGGTTTTGCATAAGGCCGAGTCGTCATGCAACTTCCCTGATCTTGCATGCCCTCGCTGTTGTTGTTGCAATGCATTTTCTAACAAAGCATACACCCCTTGAATCTTTTCGTCATTGGAGTACAGATCATCATTGAGGATGGCGAATGCGGCTTCCGCGTTTTCTGCTGCGGTTTTGTATACAGGTTCACCCTTGGCATCAATGTCGTTTACTTGCTTTTGCCAGGAAGGGTTTTGAAACCGTTCCTTTGGTGGCAATACTTCCGGTCTTCCTATTCCGGGTAACCGTTTAGGTTTTATGCCAGATCTATTCCTTCTTTCGTACTCCTCAATTTCTTCCTGCTGCAACTTAATGTCAGCCTGGGTTTTTAGAAGATTTTCCCGAGTTCTGAATAGATGTTGCTGCTGCCTTTGGAGAGCTTGTCTCCTGGCTTCCAGCACTTCAGGGGGTTCGTGGAGTCCCACTGGTGTTTGAAGTAAATCACGCTCGTCCTGTTCTGAGATTGGTGGATTCGTGGAGTCCCACACGGATTTCCTTCGTTTTCTTCTCCGCAGGCTTGACTCTGCTTCCTCCTACTTCCAGGTTTTCATTGGCGGTAACCGCCAATTTTTTTGTTCCAGAGTTTGTACTGAAGTTTCTTGGCAGTCTTGTTTCTTTTCTTGGAAGAGGGAGGTTTTTTACCAGGTTCATCTTCTGTCAATTCCTTGACATCAGGGTAAGTTGGACTGGTTTCACCGTCCTCTCTTTCCTCGGAGGTGTTTGAGGGTCTTCCTGGCTTTCGGCCTCCATGTTTTCAGCCGGTTTTTTCATAAGCACTTCATGGAATCCCTCTTGAAGAGATTTGATCTTTCTTTTGAAAGCATCTTCATCTTTGTCCTCGGAATCGAGCTCGTACGATCCGGGTTCCGACTCTAATCTTGCCTCAACGGCGACTAGCACAGAATCCGCTTCAGAGTTCGTCGTCGTATCGACGGATGTCGGATATTCCACCTCTACTGTGGGAATGTTTTCTTATGCCTCTTCCACGAGATTGCTTTCATCCGTGTTTTCGGCGACCTCGGATTGCACCATGCCAATAAAGTGAGATCTGATTGCATGCATCTCCGAAGAGGCAGCAAATTCAGCAGGGTATTGGCGATCTGAGCAAAATCCAACATCATAGTTTTCTTCAACTGGGTATAGGGCGGGTGGGATAAATCTACTTCCACCACAGAATCTCATTGCCTTTGCAGTTAATCCGATAAAGATGTTTGCAGATCCAATCAATAAAACGCATGCACTTACCAGATGATTCCGTGCTGGCATGTACGATCCGTTGTCGAGGAAGCGCCCGACGTCGTTGTCGAATTACAAGCTTCCGACAATTATGGTACTGCCAATTCCGCCGAGTATCCCCGATCGAAACATAACGCCTGACGTTGCTGGCCCCACGGTGGGCGCCAACTGTCGAGACATCGAAGTAGAGTTCATAGACGGGGGTGCCATGAGACTACTCATATAGATGTGGGGGGGGGGGGGGGAGGAGGGGGGGAATGGTAGTATGACAACCACGAACACCAAATTTACCCAGGTTCGGTACGTCGCAACTAGGTGGCGTTCCTACTCCTGCAATCTCACTAAATCAGGGCTGAAGCCTGAAGTATACAAAGTACAATGTGAGTTGGGATTTGCTAACTCAACAAGGATTAACTTCTCGGTGAGTTGGCTTCTAGCTTACTGTCTGTTTCTTCTTTCCCGTCCGGCTTTATATAGATAGCTGGGTTAGGGCTTACAGAAAGGAAACCTAGAAGACTACAGTAAGTTTCTAACTTGGAAAGCAGGAATCCGCCTTCTACTCCAAGCCGCACCACGTGGGCCGTGGTCCGGGTTCTTCTAGAATCCGGCTTCTGCGTGTTAGCTTACTGGGCCGCCTAATGGAATGTGATCCATTACCATTCAGGCCACCCTGGTAATCCGTCTCTCTAGGACAATGCCGGACATACCCCTAATCGGTATATATCCGACAATATAGAAGGAGAATAAAAGCATGAACTAACTCTTAATCTAGATCTTGTTATTTTGGCTAGACCATTATATCTTGTTTCCCAATCTTCTCTAAGTCATTCTGCAAGAGAAGCAACCACAAAAACAGAGGAACTACCACAAGAAGATCTTCAGAAGGATTCTTTAGAGGATTCTAAAAGTGCTATTCCAATTTATCATAAGAGTATTTGGAAACTCTTATATCCTGATCTAATCTTATTAACTCCTCATGAAATAGTGTGATGTTCCAATATTAGTGTTATATAGAAGTAGTTTGGTAACAAGCTTGTACACCTTGTTAACAGATCACTTTTGTATACTCAAAAAAATTGAGTGTCATACACAAATAAACAGAAGGTTGAATAACCTGGTACATCTCTGCCATTTGGATATGAATAATAATTTGGGGCAAGCCTTGTAAACTTGTTCGTAGATTCTTCTTATATGTATCTGGCAAATTGATGTCTTAAAAACACTTATATTTCTTTATAATCATCTAAGAGAAATCTGGATTGGTATAATTGGTTGTCTTCACCACAAGGGAAGACAGTTGAAGTTGGAATCCAAGAGATGATCTTATTTCCATGTGACAAATGAAATTTGAAGACAAGTGGAAATTAGAGACAAGGATATTGCACGCAACAGAAGACCACAAGAAGCAACACTGCCTAAGTAAGGAAGCATAAGAAATTATCAAGTGAATCATAAGGAAATATTAGAGAACCAATAACCTCTGTCAAGCTCATCAGAGATGAGGAACTCATAATAATATATTTAATGGAAACAATTATCAAGTATGAAATAATACCAAGCCATTGCATCCACATGTCTTATGATATGTGGAGGTTGATGGTAACAAGCCACTAACTTGTTTTCCATATCATTCTCATACAGATAACAAATAGATAATGACAAAAAGTCAACCATACATAACCATGTATATGATTACATGGTCTAATAACACCATTGGATAACCTCCATACTTGTAAACAAGGTGGAAAACAAAAAATAGATTCCAAAGCCACACATGTTCTCCACTTGATAAAGAACCTAATATATCAAACATGGCTTACACACAAATAAATAAATGCCCACCAGAATCGATAAGAACCTCAAAGATGAAAATAACAAAGCCATACAAAAGAAAACAAGTCCATTATCTAATCAAGAGAATTTGTTATGGCATGGAATAAAATATCCTCTTGGGTGATTTTCGTTAGAGTGGATAGAAACATTACCAGGTAGATTTATAAATTACTTTCTAAAAGACTTGTATCTAAAATGATACAATGAAAAAATACCATTATCTCAACAACATACTAGTGGTGTTGTTTTCATGTCACAACTTATACAAAATAATTTAAAGCCACTTAGAAAATTAAATGGAGAGAAATATAACAAAAACAACTTAATTGAGCACCTTAAGTATAAAATTCAAATGTTGGTAAAAATTGCAAAACCAAAACATGGTGAGGTTACAAATTTAATGAGGATTGCAATCCTTATTTTTAATAATATTTCCGTTGTGAAAAAAGGCTCAGAAAACAATGATTTTATTCTAATTTTAAATACTAGAAGGACCTAACTGTAAATCTTCAAAACATTAGGGGCTATCGAAATTTTATTTTCTTTTTCCTCTTTCTTCTTCCTCTGCTAGAAGGCTGGGGAGATCGTGCATGTTCCCGTCGAGGCCACCTTCTGCTTGGGGCATCCGCGGGCTGATAAGGGCGAGGAGAGCCGTCCGGATCGACCTTTCTTCCTCCTCATTTTCCCCTCGCAGTTGTACTCCCTCTCTCTTTCTCTCTCCGCATAGAACAAAACCCAAAACCTAACCCTAGTATCCCCTGTCACCACAAGCTCCGTCGTCTTCCTTTACACCCTCTCGGAAGTGGAATTGCTCCTAGGAGGCCAGAATCACCGCCGCCATCCTCGTCTTCCCCACGGCCGGCCAGCCTCGCCGCCGTCAATTCTCCGCCGATGAGCCACGCCTGGCCTCCCCGACACCTCCATCGAGATCGTGGTGAGCTACTGGTGCTCGGGCACCCTCACGATTTTCCCCTTGCTTCCTATTTCGCCATAGCACCCACAACTGCCGCCGCTCGCCGCCCTTCGTGCTCGCCGGCAACGCTTCGACTACCGTTTGGAAGCAGCGTTGCCACCCCTAGTCTCCGCTTTGCATCCTCTCCTCGTTGGGACCAACCAATTGGTCCAATTCACGAGATCGCGATTTTGCTCCTGTGATGATGTCACACTGACGTCAGCATGACGTTAGGAGACCTTTTATTTTTCCTTTTTATTTTTAATTACAATTGAAACTGATAGGTGGGTCCCACCTATCAATTTAAATATTGGCAGAAAATAAATAAAACTTATTAATTCAATAACTATTAAAATAATTATCATAAAAATATGAAAAATGGAAATGTTTAGAAAAAAATAATCTAAATGATTATCAATTTTTCAAAAATGTTTGATAAAGTTTAAAATTAAACATTTTCCTTAATTAAATTAAATCATTTAAAATTGATAAAAATAATAAATAACTCATAAAAAAATACACAACAATACAAGTTATATACCGAAATGTTACAAATGACAAATGCAACTCATATATGATCTTTTCATAGTCATTTGACCAAGTTTTTATATGTGCAATATTTGCCTAGTCATTTAATTCATTTAAAGTTAATAAATCAATAACTTATTCAAATATTTTCAGAAAGTATTAAATGTGATATCAAATTAAAGAGAAAAGCATTTAAAATTAAAATATGTCAAACATATTTTTTTTTGTTTAACTTATAAACTCGTCTCTAAAGGTATAACAAAATTCTATAATGTTTCATTATAACGAGAAACAGTTGCCACAACGTTATTTTCCTTATTAATAAAGCTCTCATGTTTTCACACCTACTAAAACTATCATCACATGTCACTAGCAAGTTATGTGATGATAGAGTAGTTGTATTAGTTCATCATTTTCAATTAAACTCTTTATCATCAGCTCTACATTTCTTGAACATAAAATAAAATGTGTCTGTGATCTATGCAATAGTTGTTTTCCATGTGCTATTGTCTTGTTACCTAATCAAGTAATCAACACTTCTACCTAAAAATAATAACAAGTGTTTGTTAATTAAAAATGAAACACATGTTAGTATAAAATAATTAGTAACCACACCACAAGTAATAAAACAATTCACCTAAGACATGTGTGATTAAGTTATCGTATCGATCGTAGCTTACACTTGTAAGATGGGGTATTTTCTAGGGTACTTCGCGATGCATCTCATTACTATGCATGTACCATGTTGCCAGGTGTTTCTAGTAGTCCTTACCTGGACTACTTGCTATCTTTCAGATGTCGGGATTTTCTACGCGACCCTCGAACCCTGAAGACATGGATTATTATTGTCATTACCTCTATCTCAGGCAAGTTCATCACTTGCTCATATCCTTTGCAGTATTTCATAAAGAACTATTTGCAAAAACCCTATCGTACTACCACCTATGCTCAAAAGAATGCATTATCCTATTTTTATAAGAATGACTAATTGAATGACTACCCGAGTGGTAGTCTTCTGTTTGGTGGGCGGATGGGACCATGGTAAGATGAATAGGTCAAAGGAAGGTTCCATCTGCATGGGAACGTATTACCTAGGAATTAACAACAAATGCCGTCATGATTCTTGTGCCGTAAATACCGCGTTAACCATGGGTCTTCTATGAGGGGAGTAAGTCAGCTGTGATCTTCTCTCGTTCGCATGTCAACAGGCTTCCAGAGACGTACGATGTAGCTCTTGCGAGACTACATGCACATGGGTGGGATCCCTTAATTCCCGCGGACTCTGGGGTCCCTTGTTGTTTGCACACCTTAGGTGGAGATAGAAAGGACGGTACTCACGTAGGTGCAACCTCCCCAAGCTTAGGTGTTTGCACACCTTGTTGGTGATGAAGACTTCTTGTGAGCTCCCTTGGACAACTCCTTAACCTATGGCTCCCCGGCAACGGCGCCAGAAAAACGCTTGATGGCTAGGTTGAGACTCCAAGTGCAGAGTGTGTAGCTAGTGGCAAGCCTTCTTCCCCACGAGGGTGACTCGAGGGTTTATATCGAACTCTTGGGGAGCCAGTATTTCAGCAGTTGTCTTCCAAGCTTCCTCCAGGATCCTGCAAACAAGTAGAGAATTTTGTGCCCTCAACCTCACCAAGTGGTTGTCAAGCACAAGGTGCAAGAGTTCTAAATTGCAATGCAAAACTGAAAGTAAATGTGCAATAATTAAATCTACTACTAAATGCAAATGAGAAAATAAATATGCAATGGATTGTTTTTGTATTTTTGTGATGCAAGTGGTGATGGAGATAATGTAAATTCGAATTGGATATGCAAGTAAAGTAAAGTGCAAGTAAAGTAAATTGCAGCAAAGTAACTAGAGTGTTTTCTTATATTTAAAATAGGACCGGGGTTCATGGTTTCACACTTGCATTCTCTCAAATAAAGTGGTAGACGGTGGACATAAAGAATTACATGTGAGATTACAATAACATGTTTAACATTGAGTACTTTCATATGGGCATCACGTCCTAGCATAGAGATCTCTACGGTCATATTGATCCCTCTTATACTCCACCAAGATATGAAATAAATCATAACACCTCGATAATTAAGGAAAAACCAGAGTATAGCTTTAAGCAATGTGACATGAAGTTGAAGTAAGAACTTGCTAGATCTAGTCATGGAGATTGATTAGTGTCACTTCAAATCCCCGGTAACAAGGTACTCCTTTTTATCCCTAGTGAGGTAACTAAGAAAGGTTGAACAAAACCTAAGTGGATCGCTGAACTTCTGTCACTTTCACAGCACTAGCCACCCCCCGTTACTCCAACTAATGCACCCATCACCCCACACACGCTCTCAAGAACTAGATTTATCAAAGCTAGCAAATAAGAACAGGGTACATAAGATACATCTACTCAAATAACTCAAGAGAAACAATTGCAATCTCAGATTCAATAACTCATAGAAAAGATCCACCACATAGGAATTACAACGGTGTCCGTAATCATGTGAGGCAGCTCATACAGATCTAATTAGTGAAGCACATAGAGAGAGAGAGAGAGATACAAGTGCTACTTCCACAAACCCATAGCCCTAGGGTGGACTACTCCCTCTTCATGGAGATGTCGATGGAGATGACGTTGGAGGGGTAGGAGATCACACCGGCGGCGCCCCGCCGGAGTTTTCTCCCTCCATTCTGGAAGTTTTGGTCTCTGTTTCGGTGTTTCGGCGGCGCTCTTCTCCGTAAGGGTACGGGGGACCCTTTTTATAGTCGGTTTTAGGTCAAGACGGAGTCGGTATGTCGAAGATGGAAGGAATTGGGGCCAAAAGGGGGCCTCTCACGCGGCCAAGAAATCTGGCCGCGTGGAGGGTCCTCTTTTGGGCCTCCTTGCCCAATTCTCGTGGATCCTTCGCCCGCAAGTCTTCTCCTTCCAAGAAAATGACCCCCGCGGATTTTCAGGTGATTTCGTGGAAGTTTGCCCCTTGAAACGTCAAAAATATAGAAAACGGGGTTTCTGACAGGCAGGGTTAATTCCATAAAAGTTGGGGGACTTTGTAATTTAACCCCAAAATACTATAAAACATTGAATTATACCCTTATATGATGCAATATGTAATAGAAAACCATGTGAAAATATGCAAAATTCATCTATGAATTTTACATGCATCAACATCCCCAAGCTTAACCCATGCTCGTCCTCGAGTATGAAGGTGATAAAACTAAGGTGGGTTTTGCATATTGAAACAATCATGGGATATCAAGGAGGATTATTCATGCTACATATAATCAAATGATTAATACTAGAAATGAGTAGCAATATACAATTCATGTTGTAAGAAATATCAAATATGCAAGCAAAGATGCTTCATGAAAGTTCACAAAGTGTATAATGAAATAAAAGCACTATGGACCAAATGCATACACAAAATGAAAAATAAAATCCTATATTGGTCAAAGAATAGAATAATGGATAATAGAAAATATGGTGGACACTTTGGAGAAAATTGAGTAGAGGTAAAACATGATCAAGTCTTATTTAGCCTCTAAATTATTCAACTAAAGTTACTAATTGAAATGTGGTATCCATTGATCTAGGACTCTCATTCCCCCTTTATCACTAGCATCTTAAAATTGTGAATATTGAAGTAATGAGAATGACAAGGTGGTTGAAAGCCTCATGCCCCGTGAGTGTGAAAACCTACTCCATGATTACTCAACTTAAGATTCCTAATAAGCTTTGTACAATAATAATAAGTAGTAATGACATCATAGAGAACCGCAAAGAGGTACCTCTTGCCCCATGACATGGAAACAAGCCCATTTCACAATGACAAGATGAACAAACGGAGTAGACTCATCATCCTTTTTATTTTCATTCACTATTATGCATAGCTTCTTATTTTATTATAGTATGTGTTGTAGAGTCACTCAAGATGTAAGTAAATTTCCACCATGATAAAGCATGGCTCGGGTTAGCGGCCCAATGCGTTTCTCTAGTCATATAGATACTTACTCATCAAAACTTACTATTCCTCTATTTCATTTCGGCATGGCAGGAGTCCAAAAACAAAAGTACATGATATCAACCAAATGTAAATTTTTTGTGCAATGTTGAAAGCTTTCCGGTGATACACGTTTATAGCTAGCTCCCAACCACACACTTGTCAAACGCAAAACTTGTGGCTCCCATTATTGGGTCATGTTTATTAGATGCATAAAAAGTAAAGTGTGCCTTCAAAAGTTCGTGAGAGTCCTATCCCAAGTTCAATCCATGACAATTAATAAAGTGAATATCTTAATTTAGAACATAAATAACACAATAACATGGTGAACATACTCGGAATAGCAATGAAGCTAATGGAAAGATATGGTGGACTCACTGGAAATACTTGGCTAAGGAGTGTTGGAAACAAGTTTTTACTTGTTGGAATTTTTAAATTTTTGGGCTAGCAAGAGGGAGATAGTTGACCAGCTACTATGCATGCATATGTCCATAGAACTACTCATTTCATGACAAACTAAATAAACCAGCAATTAACATCAAGGACATGAATAAGAGATAGCTCAAGACAACATTATTGCAAATTTCTACACATAAAAAGCCTATAAATCGTGCAAACATATGTAGCTCTTCAAATCAACCATGTCATCCCTATTCCAAGTCATAATACTATCATACAATACATTCCAACCCCAAACTACAGTAGCTCAATCTCATATAAAATGATGGTGGTGGTCTTATCAAAACAAAAATAAAAATAAAAACTAGACGCTTCAAGTATCTACGATAAATGCTTTGCTTAGAAAAACAGAAAGTAGACGTGTGCTAACCAAAATAGTGTAGCTCCGGTGGGGTGTTCATCACATCCCCAAGCTTATGTATTTCACCATTCTTGGATGTCTTGAGGCGCAGCTCCTCTATTCCCTGTGAAAAAACTTCACAAAACATGTTTCTCCCATTCTTTTTCTGTGGGGTGAGATTAGCAAGGACAAACAAATCACATGCTTGCTGTGCAAAATTCAAAATCAAATGCTCCAGTAGATAGACAATAAGGTTTATTATGTTGTATGTTCACTCTCTTGCTTGAAAGAATCATGGAAATTCGATTCCCAAGCCCAAAGAGTGCATAAAACAAAACAAGGCAGAATCTGTCCAAAAAAAGCAACAGCAGCAAAACGAATGTTTTTCCCTAATCTAGACTCGTCAAAAAATTAAGCCAATTTTTATGCTTACAGAGGACGAAAAGTTGCAGAACATACTGAAAAATTAGCTCAATCCGACATACCAATAAAAAACGTAAAATCATACGGTGAGCAGACTCGTGCTGAAACAGAAATTTCATGCACTAGGATAGCAACTTATAAGTCCAAATGGGTTTGACTTGACTTTTTATTGAAAACTCCAGAATTAAAACAAAAAAACTAATCTGTTGAGACAGAAAGAGGACACTAGGAATATCCAAACAAAAACAACCGGGTTGCCTCCCGTAAAGCGCTTTCTTTATAGCCATATAGCTAGGTTTTACTTACTTGATAATCAAGAGGGATAAAGCTCATGAGGGAACTTGTTCTTCAGCGTGCCCCTCTTCCTTGGGAAGTGCTCCATGCTTTTCTTGTGAGGGAACTGAAACTTGACATTCCCTTACTTGGAGTCTATGATTGCACCTGTAGTACGAAGAAAAGGTCTACCCAAAATAATAGGACTAGGGGATTTATCCCCCATATCCATAATAATGAAATCAACGGGTACAAAAGTCATGTGTAATTCAATAATAACATCTTTTACTTGTCCTATAACATGTTTATTAGATTTATCAGCAAGGACAAATTCACTTGAGCACTTCTCTAAATTTTCTAGTTCTAGCAATTCATATAATTCTTTAGAGAGTACCGATACACTAGAACCTAGATCTAACATAGCATGGTGAATTTCTTTTCCAATTGAAACTAGCACCTTGGGGATCCATGCATCCCTAAGCTTAGGAGGTATCATGGCCTCATTCTTGTACCTAGCAATTTTTTCTTGCAAGACATGATTAGCAATATAAGATCCAAAACCAGGTTGATTAACATTTATAGTGGGATCACTAGCAAATTTTTGTAGAGTAGAAATAAGTTCTTGCAAGCTACTTTTTTCGAAATCAAGCAATGGATCCTTAATTTCAGTAAGCATCATAATTTCCTCTACTTTACTCTCTAATTTAGCTAGCATGCTTGATTCATGAGGACTAATTTCATCTTTGCTAGCAAGATAAGACATATATGGAAGTAAATATTCAGGGTACTTCACTATTTCATTCAAAGTTTCTTCTAAGCTAGTAGGGACATGCTCACTTGTATTCTCAACAATATGATCAATATTTTAAATAATAGGAGCAGAAATAGTAATAGAATTCATTCCTACACTAGGTTGTGCTTGTGGCTTTCCTGCTGACATGCTTAATAGAGTTGCTTGATTATCAGCTAATTTTGACAATGCTTTATCTAATATCGAAGATTGAAGTTGCAATCCTTTAATATCACTACTAATGGATGCAATAGACTTATTTAACTCATGTATCATAGCATTGTGACTAGCAACTTGTTCCATAAGCAATTTATTAAATTCAGAAATTTCACTAGAAGGCTTCCACTTATTTTCATTAGCATTAGGATATGGAACAAAAGGTTTATTTGGCACATAAGGAGGTTTACTATAAGAATTGTAAGCATTACCAAAACCATTGATACCATAATTCCTAACAAAATTAACATCCACACTTTCAGAATTACTACCAACTAGCTCCTGCAAAGGCACATTCTCCATATTTTGTTTATTAACAAAGGCAAGAATAGTGTCCATTTTAGAAGACAAATCATTGGTTTCTTCAATTGAGTTTATTTTCTTAGTGGGATTGGGTGCTCTTTCAGTATTCCATTGACTATAATTTTGCAATATGCTTTCTAATATGCTCTTAGCCTCACCTACAGTTTTACTCATAAAGGCACCTCCAGCTGCAGAATCAAGTATATTTCTAGACATGTAGTTTAGACCATTCTAAAAAGAGTGTATTATGGGCCATTCATTTACTCCATGTGATGGGCATGTTCTAATCATTAATTTAATTCTATCCCATGCCATGACTACATGTTCATTATCATTTTTCCTAAATGAGAGGATATTATTCCTATTTTGCAAAATTTTAACGGGAGGATAATATTTCTTAATGAAAGCTTCTTTTAAATCATCCCAAGACTTTATACTAGCTGTAGGTAGTGAAAGTAACCATTCTTTAGCCTTTCCTCTAAGTGAAAAAGGAAATAATTTCAGTTTTAAAACACTACTTTCCACATTTTTAAATTTTTGCATATCACATATTTCCATGAAATCATGAAGATGCATAGAGGCATCCTCCATAGCACTACCACCAAATTGCTCTCTAGTAATTAAATTCAATAAACTAGGACTTACTTCATAGCTTTCAGCTTGTATTTCAGGTGTAGTAATTGGCCTAGCAATGAATTGGTCATTGGGTGTATTTGTGTAGTCACTTAATTTAGTTCTCTCACCCATTTTAACAGTTTTTATGTAGTTTTTAATTTTTTATGCAAACTTGAAAAGTAAAGTAACTAGGCAAATTCGAAATACTAAAATAAACTAGATAACTAAATG